>OX335793.1:0-1416000 GCA_946896805.1 Scutellaria galericulata | reverse complement strand
TAGGGTTGCAATTTTTTTTTTGATTTTCTGATTTTTTTTAATTATTAAAATAAATAATAATACACATGTCAATAAAAAAATAAGAAAGAAAATCCACATCAATAAATGATCAGCCACCTAAGCCATTTCAGCCCGAATTGAGGAGTCACGTGCAAAAAACGTGCGATTTCAGCCCAATTAAGCAATTCGGGCCGAAATTGAGCAGTAATTGCTAAATTTTGAAAAATAAAGTCCTAAATTGCAAGCTCGAATTCAAAAAGGGCAAAATTGCCACACGGTAAACATAATGTGCGGTAATAACAATAAACTCTTTATATTATGATCAATTTTTGGGACAATTAGCTGTCTCGAAAATTAGTCTTTTCTCGAAAAATTTTGTAGCACAAAAATCTCATCATACATAATCATTTTATTTATATGATAATGATGCAAATTAAAAAAAAATAAAGGAGTAAACAAAATACAAAAGAACACAAAAACTTATGTGCAACTGTCACACATGCGACAACCATACTTATAGTAGAAAACGACATACTTATGACTATAAAAGACATACTTGAATAACTTATACTTTTACTGTAAAAAACATACTTAAAAAAACACATACTTAGACCATCCCCAACCCACAAACTCAAATTTGGACTCAAATCTTGTTTTTGTCATCAAATTTGCCACCATCTCCAACCCTTCAAACTCAAATTGGAATATTCTATTACAATATTTTTAATTTTCTTTTGAATTTTCTTTAATATCAAATATTTTTGTATTTAAGTTCATAAAAAAAAATTAACTTAATTGATTTCAATTATAAATAAATATTTATAAACTATAAATCTTATTAAAAAATACCAAACTTATATTATAAAATTCATCACAAGTACATATTAATATACTAAAGAAAAAATTTAGTCATACAACACAATGCAAATAAATTACATAATGACAGAAAAATATAAATTATATAAAGATTATCACTAACATTCCGAATTAGACCATTTTTCCTAAAGATGTTCGATCAATGCATTTCGAAGTTTGTAATGAGCATCTGCATCTCTGATTTCTCTATGCCGACGAAGAAAATATTGAAATCTAGATTTTTCTTTACTTATCATTTATACCTCTGGAGTTGTTACATCTCTCGTTTCTACAATCGGAGCACTGAGATCCCGTTCATCCTCGATTACCATATCATGCATTATAATGCATGCAGTGATTATGTCTTGCAAGTCATTTGTTATCCAAAAACGAGCAGAATTTGCTACAATTGTAAATCGACTCTGAAAAACTCCAAATGCACGTTCCACATCTTTTCTGCAAGCTTCTTGCATGGTTGCAAAATGTCTTTTCTTTTGACCATGTGGATCACGAATAGTTTGCACAAGAGTTGATCATTTGGGGTATATACCATCTGCTAGATAATACCCCGTGTTGTATTCTTCTCTTTGGATAACATAATGTGCAGGAGGAGCAATACCTCTAGCAAGATTTGAAAAAAGATGAGACATCTCCAACACATTGATATCATTATTAGATCCTAGCATACCAAAATATGCATGTCATATCCAAAGATCATAATCAGCAACAACTTCAAGAATAATGGTTGGAGAACCACTACAACCTGCATATTTGTCTAGCCCACGCTGTAGGACAAATTTTCCACGTCCAGTGCATACAATCAAGGCAACCTAACATTCCGTGAAACCCACGTTGCTCACCTATAAGAAGTAGCCTAGTAATATCATCGACAGTCGACGATCTTAAATATTTCTCTGAAAATATCTCCATAATAGCACGATAAAATGATGTGGCACAAATCCAACACTCGAATTCAAGTGGAGCTTCAAATGAAGATATTGTAAGTTGATGTTTTTATTTTATTTATTTATGTAAAGTCAAAAATAAAAACATTCAGTATTAACTTTCACATTCTAAATTATACAAATGTGCAAAGCAAAGATCTTGCTGATGCAAGATCCAAAGTATAAGAAGGGATTTAAGTTTGATCATGTGTTCAACACTACGAAAATTTTTGTGGATTCAAAAAATAATCACAGTCAGAGACGCGTTAATTTTTCATCACAATCAGAAGCATCAATGTCAGATTCTCCTGCTCTCTCTTCTCCGGAAATAACTCAATTCAATATAAACTTGAGTGATGAAAATGATAGTTGTCCATCATTGCAAATGCGACCCGAAGGAGTGAAAAAGGCTAAACTAAAAAGGAAAAAAAGGAGAAGATTCATCTCGTGTTATGGAATCCATGGAAAAAGCAAATAAAAAGTATCTGGATTTAATGGCTGAATCAAACGCACGTCAAGATCTTATTTTAGAAGAGGTGAAACGAAATAGGGCAGATAAAATGCAGAAAAGGGCAGATAAAATAATGAGCATTAATTTGGAGGATGTTTCTGATCCGGTTAGACGTTCATGATGGCAGAATGAGCAACTCAAAATTATAAATCAATCTCAACCTGAAAATTCCTCTAATACTTATGGAGAATATTTTAATGATATTGGAGGGTCTGGAAGTGGTCTACCGGACTACTAAAATCCATATTATATATGGAGTTTAAATGTATTTCGTTTATGTTTTTGTTTTAGTAAATTTAGCATGACGTGTAATATTAGTTTAAATTTAACATGTTGTAATGCTTATGTGTTTTAGTAACTTTCATTGTAATTTGCATTAAATATTGTAAGATATTCCAATTATATTTCTATTAGTTATAATTCGTGCTTATATTTAATAATTACACTATTTTTCAAAAGTATTCGATCAAGATATCTCAAAGTTCGTAATACACATCTACATAGTAAAATATTATATAGTATATGTGTGTATTAATATCAAATAAGTGAAAATTATTATAAAAGAAAAAAAAATTGAGTTGTGAATAGAAAGTGACAAATTTGTCACTTACTGTTCAAAGTAGCAAATTTGAGTTGTGATTTGCGGCTGGGTTGGAGACCCACAAACTCTAAATTTGGGTTTGAGTCCCAATTTGAGTATTGAGTTGGAGATGCCCTTATAGCTGAAAAACATATACTTGAATCTTGTCGTATGTGAGACGGTCTCATAAGAGACCAACTCACAAAAGAATAGTTCAAATTCATCATGTTAGATTTTTTATTAGGTATTTGAATTTGTTGTTATAAACTTCAATTAAGTTCATTTGTTATAAATTTCATTTGTTGTTTTTAACATTCACCATAACATAAAGATTGTGGTTTCCCAACAACCTCAAATTTTATCGAGGAGCAATCAATTAATAATCTCTAGAAAAGAGAAAGACTTTGAGCTGAATGTTCCTACCCACGACAAACTATCATGTTAAGAATTCTGCAGATGGATTCATTTCTAAAAGTTTAAACTTTAAAATAGAGTATCTCGTACAAATTAAATTTTCTTGTTTATCCACCTAACTTTTCCAACTACGACCAAAAATTTAATAAATAAAGGATGACGTCTAAGATGGGCTAATATTAAATGTATATATCATGACAAATTGTTTAATCAATAATATTAAAAAAAATTGTGCAATCCTTTGTGCAAACGATGACGGGCTTCAAATTATCTGTTGCATTTTTTAAGTTACATTAATTCTTACATTCCACAAATTAAATATTTTATTCCATTGTTACATACGCAGCAGTATCCAGAGAATATTTTAATCTAACTAGACAACGGAATGGGGCCAAAAAATAAATTTGTTTAACACTGATAAATTAGTCGCCTTTCATTTTAAATTATATATTTATGTGTTTTATTTTCCCTTCTTAATTAATTTAAAAAATTTATATTCTACGACCAATTAAATATTGATCGTGATACACAAACGAAAACTAACAATTAAATCATTTTGTTAACCAGTTATATCGTTTATATAACACATAAATTAGTTGGACTACACAAAATAAGAGATAAATTAGGAATTTAATTTTCAGAACAAAGACTAAGTCTTATGTGAGACGATCTCACAGATCTTATTATGTGAGACATGTCAACCCATAATCCATATTTAACAATTCATATAAGAATTTGTGAAAATAAATTTAATTTATGGGTAACGAGGATCCGTCTCATAAAACTATCCGTGAAATCGTAATCATATTATAGGAGTTTTTGTGCAGAACAAAAGGACAATATATAATTTATAATAATCAAAACTAATTTTGACATTTTTAAAATCTACACTACAATTGACTGGAAATACTGAAAAGTCGTTGCAGTCTTCTTCCACAGATGAAGCATTTAATTTGTGCTCCAAGTCGTTGCAGTCTTCTTCATCGTTGTTATATATTTATTTATCTATTTATTCCTTTTCTGTAAGGACTAGTGTTTTAGTCTTTCTCTTGCATTTACTCTTGGGTTTTTAGGAAAAATTTGCTAAAAGTTAAAAGTTTAAGAAATTGGAATTCTTGGGATTTTACAATTTGAAAGTTTCGGTCGCAACTTTAATAGCTTTTTTTAAACATCCTACTCTAGAATTTAAAATCATTACAGAAACTAATAAAATTATTGATGTAAAATGGATAAACCAAAAGTTATAGGACTAATATTGAAATTAAATTATATATATATATATATATATATATATATATATATATATATATATATATATTTGTTGTAGACTAAAACAAAAAAATGAACGAAGGGTCAAGGCGTGACCCGACCTGCCCGACAATTGAATAGCTAGGAAATTAATGATAACTCAAAATTTATAAATATATTTTTTATATATAACCTAATTTCAGATTTACATTTGATCAATTTAAAGATTCTGTCTAACTGATTTATTTTTAAAACTATATATCTCCGCTTATAGCATCAAAAAGATTCTATTTCAGAAGAGTGCAATTTTTGCACATTCATAGAGATTAATCTAGATGTGACTCCAACATGTGATCACTTTCCTATTATTTATTTATTTATTTATTATTATTACAAAACAGAATGTTTTAGAAGAGAGCAATTCTTTTTAAAGGAAGAAAGGCTGAGCAATATGATATATTAGGATCAAATAAGTCGAATATTTGACTGAACTCATAAAAAAACTATTTAAAACATTTTATACAATTTTAAGTTACATAACAAATATTACTATAACATCTTAAATGCACAATCTTCTTATATTATCCAAACATTTTTAGGAACTCAATTTCAAAATAAGATCTAATATTGTTCTCTTTTTCTAAAAACATCACACAAAACATAAAAGCTTATAAAATCTTTTAAATTAGAATAGAGTTGGCCAAACACCAACCAATTGGAAGCATCGCTAGCGTGAGTTGAATTTTCCTTTTCTTCCAATTTTCCACAAATTAAAGATTAAGTTTAGCATGAAAAAGTCAGCAGCCATAATCATGCAAATTAAGACTCCAATTTTAGGTCATGCACTCTTCCAACCTCTATAAAAAGGTGAGTAACATAGCTTCCAAAAGATATAACTCTTTTACACCAAATCACTTCAATATGTCTGCAATCCTCATATTCAGCCTCCTCATTACATTATCTCTCGATTTCACAGGTTTATTTGCTTTTTTTTCTTTCTATTAATTTCATCTTACATTTATTTTTAATTTGAATAGGCCTGCCACGAAAAAAAATAGCATTATTAATATTTTTTGTTTTTCAAAGTTTTGTAGATATCCCACGCCAGGAGAAAAATATGTCGTGTTTTGATTTTCAGTTAAAATACCAAAATACCTCTAGAATGTTAGTAAAAAGATATGTTTTCTTATAAGGTTTAAGGTAAATTTCAATTTTAATTATGTATGTAAATCATTTTCCATCTTTTAACAATTAATTATATATATGTTTTCCAATTTTAGTTTTTTACCAATTTCAATTATTTTTTGTCAAAATTTTCAAAATTGCCGACTTGGCTGCCGGAATTTGGATGTCACATTAGATTTTTCTGTGACCAAGTAAACAATTTTGAAAATTCGAACTAAAAATGACTTAAATCAGAAAAAAATTAAAACATGGAGGACCAAAATTGAAAAACAAATAAGTCGTCAAAGAATGGAAAACGTCTTATATACAAGACCAAAATTAAAATAATCTCTATTGGCTTATGTCAAATAGAAGGATATTTTTGTCCAAAAACACTATTGATTTTTTTAATTGATGCAGTTGCTCAAATCGGAGTTAACTATGGAAGGGAAGGAGATGGACTGCCTCCTCCATCACAAGTCGTGGCTTTATACAAGCAGTACGGCATCCAACGTATGCGAATTTACGATACTGACCCTGGAGTCCTCGAAGCTGTAAGCGGCTCCAACATCGAGCTGACCGTAGGCATCCTGAACTGGTTCCTGGAGGGCATAGCCGCCGACCAAGCCAAAGCCAACGATTGGGTCCGAGACAACATACTTAGATACCCAAACATCAGGTTCCGACACATCGTTGTTGGAAACGAAGTGAGCCCGATCCGAGGAGACACGTCTCAGTACGTACCGTTCGTCCTTCGAGCCATGCAAAACATCTACAACGCTATATCCGCTAACAACCTCGGCATCAAAGTCACCACTGCCATCGACACCGAGGTTCTAGAACCTTCTTCCTCGTATCCACCCGAAAATGGGGTGTTCCGATCGAATGTGGCTCCCTACCTTAATCCCATAGTCCGGTTTCTTATGAACACAGAGGCACCTTTGTTCGCGAGCATATACCCGTACTTCGCCTACATCAACAACCCACAACAAATCGACCTTCGATATGCGCTTCTAGATCCTTCTTTCCCAGGCATCGTCACGCCTAATGGAGTCAGGTATCAGAATCTTTTCTACGCACTTTTTGATGCAGTTAATGCAGCACTCGAAAAGAGTGTTGCATCGATGGCATTAGAACTGGGCACTGATGCCATCAACGCTCCCCCAATCCTTAAGGGAGGAGAGAGCGGTGCGCCTACCGGTGGGGGAGGTGGCGGAGGCGGACGGGCCCCACAGGCAACGTCCGATGATGTATCGAATATCGAGAATGCAAGAATGTATGTTAATAATTTGATACAGGTGGTAAAGAAAGGGTCACCGAAAAGACCTAATGAGCCAATTGAAACCTATATTTTTGCTATGTTTGATGAGAATCGAAAGCCCGGGCCCGAGATTGAGAAGCATTTCGGGCTCTTTTATGCAAATGGGGCACCCAAATACCCAGTCAATTTTAACTAGCTATGTAGATATAAAATATATGTTTTGATAATTAAATGTTGGATTTATATATAACTAGTTTATAATGTATATTATCCAGCATGGAATAAGGACGACTGATCCAAAAGTCATGTTTTGTAATGCTATTTTGTAAGAGATTTCATACGATCTCTGAATAAAATATTTTGGAGTAATTGGCAAACTGTTTATCTATTTTAATTTAGCGTTTAGCTTGCATTTTGTTGTTTTTAATTCATGTCATCTTTATACTAGTGTGTGGCCACTATGATAAAAAAAAGTATTTGTGACAACAAAATGGTTTCGAAAAAACATTGATAATTGTCGGAAATATATTTTGCAACAACATTTTGTCGTCAAATTTTTATCTCAAAAGCCTTCTCGCAAATATTTTTTTTATGATAATATTGTTGTCGCTAATACATTAGTGACCATAATCATTTTTTCTTAATTATTTAATTAATTTTAATTGGCTTTTATGACAATTTATTTTTAATTTATTTTATCAATTTTTATGACAATATGTTGTTGCTAAACATAGACTTTTCATGTAACTTTTATTATCGAAAAAGCTCATCGCAAATCTCTCATTTGTATTATAGTGTATGATTATTTTGGAATATCAGATGAAATAATAACGTAGAATAATATTGAACAAATGATGTTTGAAAGTAGAGCAGAGTAACCGTATCTTGTTTTATAAAACTTTCACTAATATATCAAAATTCATCTTGTTTTATTAATCTTTAACTAATATACCAAAATTCAGATAAATCCAAAATAGTTTAACTGTTGAAGAGTGCGACATCTGTGGTGATGTGCAAATATTCTTAACTTTTTTGTATTATATCCGACTAAAATGATTGCATTCTGCCTCGAGAAAATCTAAGTGCAAATTCAGTTGAAGTGAGAGAATGAAAATCGGAATATTCAAAGTAAATTTTCAATTTCAATATGAATACTAAACCAAAAGGAATTCAACATGTATTTTTATACGAACAAATTATTCTTGTTCGAGTCAAAGATAAAGGAAAGTGACGACTTTGGTCACTCAACCATTTATTTCGAAGGTCCACCAAAATAAACTTACTTTAATTATTATTATTATTTTTTTATAATTTTTGTATGTTAGTTTCATGTTATATATAGTTTTATTTTTATACAAAATAATAAATATTTTTTAATACATTAATCTATTCTATAGTTTCAACTTTCAACGTTATTTATTATATTCTTTTGATGTGGATTAAAATTATGCTTGTATGTCTATTGTAGTAAGACGGAGAGATTATATATAATTACTTACCTCTCCGACCATTGATAGGTAGAGTAATCGTTTATTTATTTTATTCTTAAACTTGGATTACAATTTCTGGTGCCATATGAAAAGGTGAAAATTTTAAATTTTTCTTATATTATTGTCCTTAAAAGAAATGGTAGATTATTAACAAACGTTAGTGATATGATCAAAATATAACCATCAATTGACATAAGGAAAAAAATTTCTAATTGGTCGACGCCCTAGAAACTAAAACAAGAAATGAGTATCATATTGGTTTTTATGACCATTAGAGCTTATACAAGTTAGAAAGAAATATAAACAATATAATACAATAATTATTATTCGTTATCGTAATGTAATAACTTACGTGCCACTACTAGCTAGTTCTTCCACATTATGCAATAATCAATATTTTTTGTACAGTATAAAGCTTGAAGCATCTGAAACATGCAATACTGATTAATGACAGATACAGGATTTTACATTTATATATATATATATATATATATTTTTTTTTTTTCTTTTTTTTTTTTCTGGGAGAGAAATTGAAACGGGTCGTAAAACATAGAAGAAATAACATTCTTCGTACAAGAGATGAAGATAAATTTTATCAATTAGAAATATGCTAACTGGTTCTCAAAACGACTAGAATCCTATTTATAGGTGCAGAAACAAACCCTAATTCGAAAAGGAAATAAAAACCCAAAAGAAAACAAAATAAAAATAGATAGCAAATATAATAAAATTGTCAAACGCGCATGAAAATGTCTGAATTTGGGCTCTTGACCCTACATATCATAGCAAAATTGTGTGTTTTGTCCATCACACCGTTCCGCTTCTAGAAATGTATTATAATAGAAAATTCGAGACGAAAATCAAAAGTTATACCTGTTTCGAATCCTGCTGACAATCGTTTTTCTCTTGATTAAACATCAAATATGCTTTAATAATCTGTTCCACGTGCAAGTATATAGGACAATGAACATATTATGAGTACGTACAACAAATAATATATAGCTTTTTTTCTGGGAGAAAAAAGCTTGATGACTATAGTTCATTACTTATTAGAGTACACATTGTGTTACTGAGACCTAACAAATGGGCCATTTTATTTATTAAGCGAGCATGGGCTTCAAAGATGGACTAGGCCGAAGTGATAGCCCACTATATCATTGAATTCCAAGCATCCAAACCAAATTTCAAATTAGTATGCAAGACGAAAATCATTTCTAATAAAAGCTTACTAATTCCTTATGGTAGTGGGAGTAAATTCGTTAATGTTAACTTTATATATATAGTTGAAAAAATATATATTTAGAGAAACTCATTGTTAATGTTAATTTCATAAACTTCTTCAATGAGATATTTAGGGAAACAATAAAATATAAAAAACAAAAAAACCCAACTATATAACTTATTGTTGACGTCGATTCACGGCTGGTTCGTAATCTCAGTCCAACACCCGAATTGATTGTTTTTCTAGCCCAACCCACTTAGCCAAGTTAAAAGAGCTAGGTCGATTGAGGTAGGGAATTCAAGGGAATGTCGAGCACTTCTTTTTTTTTTCCCCTTTTCAAAGGTTTGAAGGGTCTTATTTATAGACCCTTCATCTGGACAGCATCCCCCAAATCAGGGGGATCTTGTCCCTATAGAGCCAAAGCTAGATACTCCATGTTCCCTACTATTACAAACCGAGCTATGCTATTTTTATACTCTAATTTTTAGATACATTTCTAGGTAGGAAGGAGACCCCAAAAACTACTGTCCGAGCTGAAATCAGGTCGGCTCGTTCGGGTCGGCCCGTTCAGGTCGGCTCCGTCGCTGGTGTGATGGGGGAAGCTCGGTTATTCTGGCCAGGCCGGTCAGACAGGGTCGGCTTTTGCTCACGTCGGCGAAATAACCGAGCCGGGCTGGAAGACCGTTCCCAGCTGCAGAACGGTCATATCAGTTCGAGTGGGTCAGGCCGGACCGGACAAGGTGACTGGACCGAGCAGTTAGGTGGCGGGGCTGATCCTCCTCGGTGCATTGGGTCGGATGGCCTTTAGTCCGATTTCGAACTCGATCCCTGTGTGGGCGGCCTGATATTAAGGGCCCAACACTTATTAATTAATTAGTGTGTGTATATATACATATATACATATAATGTCTACATAATCTTTTCATTAAACAACAGCTAAATTAAATAGAGAAACTCTGTAGTCATAACAAAAGGAGTGTAATGTGCCATTAAAGGATGGAAGCCCGGTCAATATGATAAACTACGATTACATTTATTATTATTATATACTATAGAAAATGATAAAATACCCACCGTGAGCAATTCTTACTATGCCCACCGATAACGTGTAATGATTTCATCCCTTTATTATATGAAAAATGAAATTATTAGGTATTCTGAATTTTTGACACATTAGCCGTGAGCACATCTTAACGTGCCCACGATGGGTAGGGTAACAGAGCTGTATAAACTATATATCAAAACATTTTATCAAATTTTCAGTTACATAATAACTATTACTAATATCTTAAATGCACAATCTTCTTATATTATCAAAACACTTTAGGAGCTCAATTTTCAAAGTAAGGTCTAATGTTCTTCTCTAAAATCTAAAAAGATAACACAAAACATATATAAAAGTTTATAAAATCTTTTAAATTAAAATAGAGTTGGCCAAACACTATCCAATTGGAAGCATCGCTAGCTAGCCCGAGTTGTTGAGGTGATAAGAATGTAAGAACTTAGAAGTGTGACTAATCACAGAACTTGCCAAAATAAGTCCAAAATTTTCCTATTTTCCAATTTTCCACAAATTAAGTTTGGCATGGAAAGGTCAGCAAGCCATAATCACCAAAGACCACAATTTTAGCTCATGCACTCTTCTAACTACTATAAAAAGGTGAGTAACTTAGCTTCAAAAAGATATAACTCTTTTAGCCTAATATTTTCTTGCCATGGCTGTTACACCAAATCACTTCAATATGTTTGCAATCCTCATATTCAGCCTCCTCATTACATTATCTCTCGATTTTACAGGTTTATTTGCTTTTCTTTTTTTCAATTAATTTAATCTTACATTTACTATTTGCTAGAGAAAATACTTGTTTTGTCACTTTCAGATAAAAAAAAAACTTCGTTTACCAATTTTTCATCTAAAAGACCAAAATGATGTTTTCTTATATTGATTTCAATCAATTTAATGAAAATAAATGAGTATTTTCATACTTGTTTAAGTCAAATTGAAGGGTATTTTCGTCCGCGAGTACTATTAATTTTTTTTAATTGATGCAGTTGCTCAAATCGGAGTTAACTATGGAAGGGAAGGAGGGGGGCTTCCTCCTCCATCACAAGTCGTGGCTTTATACAAGCAATACGGCATCCAAGCGTATGCGAATTTACGATACTGACCCTGGAGTCCTCCAAGCTGTTGGCGGCTCCAACATTGAGCTCACCGTAGGCATCCTAAACCGGGACCTCGAGTGCATAGCCGTTAACCAAGCCAACGCCGACGCTTGGGTCCGAGACAACATACGCAGATACCCGACCGTCAGGTTCCGACACATCGTTGTCGGAAACGAAGTGAGCCCGATCCGAGGAGACACGTCTCAGTACGTGCCGTTCGTCCTCCGAGCCATGCAAAACATCTACACGCTATTTCCGCTAACAACCGCGGCATCAAAGTCACCACTGCCATGACACCGAGGTTCTAGAACCTTCTTCCTCGTATCCACCCGAAAACGGGGTGTTCCGATCGAATGTGGCTCCCTACCTTAATTCCATAGTCCGGTTTCTTACAAACACAGACGCACCTTTGTTCGCGAGCATATACCCGTACTTCGCCTACATGTACAACCCACAACAAATCGACCTTCGATACGCGCTTCTAGATCCTTCTTTCCCGGGCATCGTCACGCCTAAAGGAGTCAAGTATCAGAATCTTTTCTACGCACTTTTGGATGCAGTTAATGCAGCACTCGGAAAGAGTGTTGCATCGATGGCATCAGAACTGGGCACTGATGATATCGGTGGGGGATACATTGAATGTTGATAATGCGAGGAGGTATATCAATAACTTGGTTCAGGTGGTAAAGAAAGGGACACCTAAAAGACCTAATGAGCCTATTGAAACATACATTTTTGCAATGTTTGATGAGAATCAGAAGCCTGGAGAGGAAACTGAGAAGCATTTCGGGCTCTTTTCGCCAAACGGGCAACGCAAATATGAAGTCAATTTTAGGTAGCTATATATTTATATGAGTAATGTATTTCATGATAGTTGTTGGATTTATATGTGACTAGTTTATGTATGTGTCCAACGTGGAAAAAGGACTGATCCAAAAGTCATGTTTTGTAATTTCTATTTTGTAAGAGATTTCATACGATCTCAAAATAAAATATTTAAGAGTTGTTAAATTGTTTCAGCCCTAATTTTTTCATTTTTGAAGTAAGGAAATCAATTTTTTTTTAATAAAATTTACACATCATAGGTATAATTGAATGTGTGATAGACATCACTAATTAATATATGCATGACTTGTATTAATGACGATGAAATAAAATGAAACATCAAAATATAATAGATAAACAAACATGTTTTTGGTACACTAATCCATCTAGAAATTATATATGAATAATATTGAGATAGAAATGCATGCTTTCGGATAACACTAGACGGGAAAACATATGGTATATATTTCAAGCAATAATAATAAAATTTCTTAAAATGATTGTATTTAGTGCATGTGTCACCTAATTAGTTTTGAAAGTTTTATTATTAATTAATAAGCTCAAAATATTATTTATGAACTATATATAAATATTATCTCATTTAAAAAACAAAAACAAATAAATTTATGCATATGTACGTCGACAATGATGTCAATTATTAGGTTTTACTGAATCGTACATACTAACTTACTAACAGTACTCTAGCAATTAAGAGATTATGGTAATAATCATTATTACTGATTATTTTTGTGTTCGCAACTAGCGCAATTGCAATTACTAATTCAGTCATAAGCATATGATTAAGTAAAGATAAAAAAAAACACCAATCTTTTTAACATCGTTACATAATCAAATCACTAATTAGTTTCATTTATATCTTTAATATTTATTCTACTTATCTTTTATCTTAGCTAGGTAACTAGATTAATTAAGTGTCGCTCCGATCTATGAGGCAGTCATATATTATAAATGAGTTAATTTCAATTTTGGTCTTCTATGTAAGACCATTTTCTTTTTTGGACAACCAAGTGTATGTTTTCCAATTTTGATTTTATATGTTTTAATTTTTTCAAACATACATGACCAAAATTGAAAAACATATATTTGATTGTCAAAAAACAAAAAAATCATACATACAAGACCAAAATTGAAATTAACCCTTATAAATATGCTCAAAACTTAAAATAGTTAGTATAAATCTTTCATAGCCTAATAAGATAAAGAACTTTTTTTTAGTCAAAATGATAGCATGAATATAGTTAGAATGAAATGAGTTCAAAACTTCACACAATTTTTTCAATATTTATTTTATATATTCGTATTAGAAAAATCACGGTTCATATATGAGTTGTCAGGATGCAGATGACTCACACGACTTCAATAGAAAACAATGAATTGAAATCCGTGAGAGTTAGAAAGCAGACTAAAAGAACGTATCTTATTTTATAAATCTTTCAATAATATGCCAAAATTCAAATAAATCCAATATATGCCTATTTGCATATATCCTTTGTCTTTGTATGATAGCCGACTCAAATGATTGTACGTTCGGTTGAAGTGAGAGAATGAACGAATATTCAAAAGTAAACTTTTCAATTTGAATGTGAATATTTAAACATAAAAAATTCAACATTTATTTATTTTTATATACATGAAACAAACTATTCTTGTTCGAGTCAACGGTAAAGGAAAGTGACGACATTGGTCACTTCATATACCATTTATTCCCAAGTAACTTTTCATTTAATTTTTTTTTTTTTATGTTATGGTTATAGTTTGATTTTTATATAAAATAATTATATTTTTTAATTCATTGAATTGTGCCTATTTTAATACAAATATTGATATACTATAATTTCACTTTCAACCATATTTAGTATATTCTTTTGATGTGGATTAAAAATTATGCTTCCATACCTATTTTAGTAGGATGGAGAGAATATGATTTAAAACTTATACAAGCTAGAAAGAAAAATACATAAAATAATACAAAAATTATTATTCGTCATTGTAATGTAATAATTGACATGCCAAAAACTAGTTCTTCGATAGTATGTAATAATCAATATGTCTTGTACAATAAAGCTTGAAGCATTCGAAACTTGCAAGTTGCAACACAGAAGTAACTAACACAAGATTTTACATTTAGAGAGCACATATATATTTCTTTTCTTAATTCCTGGGAGAGAAATGCGAGTATATATACCTATGAACAAGTTATGAGTACAATAAGTTATATATAGAGTTTTTCTGGGAGACAAAAGCTTGATGAATTAGAGTAATTCAAACACAAAATAATAATTTCATGTTGACATATCTTAATATGTCAATTGTTAATGTGTAAAGATTATATTTTTTTAAATTTTATAATTTGAAATTAATGATTGTATTAAATTTATGACACATTATTGATAAACATAATAATATGTATACATATGGTAAATGAATCACTTTAAGCAAATTGTTTTTCCTAAGAGGATTTTGAGACCTAACAAATGGGGCATTTTATTTTTTAAGCCTGCATAGGCTTTACGATGAACTAGGCCCAAATGATAGCCCACCAAATCACTGAATTCCAACCATCCAGTGCAAAATCAATTAATTATCAAAAAATTCACCAATTAATGAAAATTCCAATCTAACGTTTTGATTTCCATTTAATCCAAGTTCAATTTAAGCAAAAATCGAATATAAATATCAATTTCAGTCGGAAAAATGGCTTGAAAATACTTTTGGATTGCAATTTAGAAAATTCATGAACTTATGTGCAATCAGAAAAAAAAAATTGTAAATTGAAAAATATCACACTTTAGATTGGTTTTTTATATTAAGTTGCAATCATGTACAAGATTTCATCCACATGAACCAACCCATATATATAAGGCATTTAATTAGTATCTACATCAGTTTAGGAATAAGAATATCAAATATTGTAAGCTTCATATGTCTTTTTTTAAAATTAATAATAGCAATAAAATTCACATAGTTTTGATATCAATGCCCTTGGTGTCCACCTGAATTCTTGCTTTGATCTTGTGCAGAACATTTCCTGCTTCTACCATCTTAATTCTTTCTTCAGGATGAACAACCAAACATTTCATTGCCAATTCAAAGATAGATAAGACAATGTTGCTTTGTAGAGAAATCTTGATCTTCTGTTGATAGCAAACCAGGATCCAAAACTTCAATTATCCCATTTTCTTGTAATGCTTTATTCACCCGCTGCTTTTAACTCATTTCTCCACTGAACATATTATCTGTCGGCCTCTTGCTCGTAAACATCTCCAATATCAATATTCCGAAACTATATACATCGCCATTTGTGGACACTTTTCCTTCCGTCCCATACTCTAAACATAAATCAAAGATAAGAATGATCATATATTATAAGAAAATTAACACGATTTTTTACCACTGATTTTACGTATTCTTATTTTGGTCCTCTAACTATCATTTTTTTTTTTTTTTTTTTTCAATTTTGGTCTAATTTTGCTTGCAAAATCAAATCTGCTGACGTAGGAAAAAAACGAAATTTCAGAGCAAAATTGTGCCAAATTTGGAAAAAAGTTACAACTTTGAAGACTGAAATTGGAATACGTAAAATTAATTGTAAAAAAGTTGATAAGGCCTAAGTTAGTACGAAAATTACGAAAATTGCAATTTAAGTGAAATTGAAATTTGCAAGTCTCAATAATAATTAATATTATACATCACCTGGTGCTGCATAGCCGATAGTCGCCAAGGTTTTAGTTTGAATGTCAGCTTCTTCGTTGTTGACTAGCTTGGAAATTCCAAAATCACTAACATGAGCAGTCATGTCTTCGTCAAGTAATACATTGCTTGGTTTTATGTCACAATGTACCACAGGAAATGCATGACCATGGTGAACATATTCCAAAGCTGATGCAACATCTATTGTTATGTTTAGTCTTTGTATGAGATCCAAACAATAGTTGTAGGAATATAACCATTTGTCCACACTCCCATTTGGCATGTATTCAAGAACAAGGGCTTTGAACTCTTTGTTACTACAACAACCAATTATGTGAACTAAGTTTCTATGTCGAATTGAGCTCAATATTTCACTTTCAGTGTCAAAACTCTTGATGGCACCTTCTAAAAAAACTAAAAAAACTTGTTCCCGTCTGTCAAACCTCCAAACAAGGCACGAAGGCGCCGCAACCTCCCTCCACGCCCGACACGATGCTTGCTTTCTCCTCCAATCTCAATCACGAAGATCCCACCACAATCACGAAGAGCAGTTCTTGCATTTCGAAGGTAATTTTCAGTGGTAATTTTCTAGGGTTGGATTGAAGGTAATTTTGACTTCAATTATCCCCAATTGACTTCACCAAATATTATAATAAGGGTAGTTAGGTAATTTTACCTCAAAATTGGGTAGAAAACATTGTTTCTTATTAAGTGGGTAAATTTCATTTTGTACTTTGTGTATTGGGTATAAATGAGTGCTACCCCTAAACTATATATATTTAGATTGTGTATTGATCCGTCTTAAATAGTTATATCAGATTAATAAGATACCTATAGAGTTAACTCAGATTTTATCAGACATTTCACCCAACATTATCAGTCACGAGACCATTAGAAAAAAATCACAATTTGCATGACTAAATCCACAATAGATAAAGTTATAGGATAAAAATGCATAGTAAACATTATGGGGGTGAAAAACCTATTTTCCTAAATTAATACGTATCTTAAGCTACTCAAAGCAAAACACACATCCAATGGTCACGACACCATTAGAAAAATATGAGAATTTAAATGACTAAATTCATACTAGGTAAAGTTATGGGATCATAAAATGCAAAAGTAAAAGTTTTATTTTTCCAAATACTAAATATTGTTTGAAATTATCAGACTCTCAATATATGAAATACTGAAAAATGTGATCTTTTCATCACTTTTGGAAACTGATCAAGAGAATTACATTTATGTATCTAGAGAAGGCAAAGAGCAGCTATACCATAACTAATAACCGAAAGCAAAACAGCAAACAGAAAATAACAAACTTGCTGACTCAGCTTTGACCATAACTTACTTGGCTGACTCATCTGCTGACTAATATTGACTCACCAAAATAGGGAAAAATGACAAAAATACCCTGTATATTATCCCTAATTATAATATTACCCTTTAATTTTTTGGGTTTTTGAAAATACCTTGTATATTACCTCATCTTGCCAATAATACCCATTTACCTATAGTAATCAGTTACACAATGACATGGCCGGTTAATTCAGATATGGATATAATTTTTTAATTTTTTTTCGTTCAAATCTCACATTTAAGACATTTTTTGTTGTCAACTCACCATCTTCAACCACTCTTACCAACAGTAGACTACCGCTCAACCATCACAGCTTCTCTCCGCCATCAATAATGCCACATTCGCTCACCTCCGAGCCATCGTCTCCATTTGTCTCACGCCGGCGACCGCTGCTCACCCATCCAACATCCTTCACCGCCGTCTCCCCCATCAACCATCACCCATCACTTTTTCTCACAATTCAACCACGACCATCTCGACTCACCATCTCCATCTCTCTTTGCTTCTCATCTCCACCTCCATTACTGTCTTCACCTTCATTTCCACCTTGAACCACCGTGTCTTCAAGTCCAATCTTCAAATCTGCTCCACCACCATTCTCACCTTCATCGGGTGCCGCCGCGCTCAGCCACCACTTTTCACCTCCAGATTCGCACCACCATCTTTAGTCCACCACTTAGGCGCTCCGTTGCTACAGCACCGGCCACCTCGCCACCTCTCTACCATCATCTTCATCTTCTCTAGCTCCGCCACCCTTATCTAGTTCACCCTCGATCTGTTCTCCTCTGCTCAACCGCTCACCTCCATTTGTAGATTCGACCTCCACCTCTTTTTAGATCCATCTTCCAACTCACATTGAAAACCAACCGTCCACCGCCAATCATCCCCCCAACAATTCCATCTCCATCTCCTCTTGCACACACACCACTGCACAACTACTCCCAATTTGAAGAGATAAGAACGAGGATCTTATTAATGGGAGGAAGGAGGTGTGAAATGTTAGGGTTTGAGCCCCAATTTATTAGGTTTTAACGATATAATGAAAACCATTATTAGGTTTTAACGATATAATGGGGTTTTTAGAGATTTGGAGGGGAAATTAATGACATTGTTAGGTGATATGGCTATTAGAATAAAAAAAAAACTCATAAATTGACTCCACATCAGAAAATAACCGGACACGTCAGACTATGACCACTTATTTACCATTTTTTTACAGGTAAATGAGTATTATTGGCAAAAAGGGATAATATACGGGGTATTTTTAAAAACCAAAAAAGTTAAAAGATAAGATCATAATTAGAGATAATATACAGGGATAATATAATTTGTCAATAACAATTACCCCCTGCAAATAGAAATTGTAAAATTTTCCCGCCCATTTTCACCCCCCAAAAGTAGAAAGACAATATTTATTATTTCATAGTTTATAATTAACAATTTATTGTATTAAACATGATTTATATACATGGTAATGATATCACCTATGATATTGACAAAATCTTTGAGATTATAATCTATATATTACATATGAATATTAATATGATCTCATCTAATAAATGTTTAATTATTGATATGATCAATATTAAAAATATATTTGTTAAATAAATTAAAATAATACATTGATCGAATTTCAAGAATTTTAAATTACCAAAGTAAAAAAATTATCTCCAATATTGTACCCCACACACACATATATAAATTTTGTAACAAAAGTGGAAAAAAGAAAGGAAATCTAAATTTAAGTTGACTTACTATAATTTTATCCATGTACAAAAATGTGATCCAAATCATTTTATGATTTTCGTTATACATGTAATTATAAATATATATATATATATATATATATATATATATATATATTTGATTTTTTTTGTTATGTGGTCTTGGTTTATTATTCATCTACAAATACATGTCAACTATAAGTTTGTACATCATCAATTTTTCGCTCTCCTTTTCAAGATAAAGAGTCATTTTGGTTTTTATTACAATAACCATTATTTTGACGATTATAACTCATCTTTTTAATGTTGTCAATGGTATTGATGTCTTTCAAAATTTTGTGGTAACTAAAAATTCGTTTCTTTAGATCACATGACATTCTTGCATATAGAAATAAATAAATAAAAGATGTTTATAGTTATGAAAACGTCTTCAAAGACAAGATGTAATTTTGCAATATTTTTTTATTCAAATCTTTAATATATATATCACCTCAATAAATATATAATAATCAAGTTACTTAGCATAACTAATAGAACAACATAAATTAACTATTTCTATTTACCATATTCGAAATAAATATTGAAAAACTATAATAAAATTCACATATTTTTTATTTGACAAGTATGTCGTTTATAATACTCAAGTCTAATATGTCTTCCATATAACTATACTAATCTAATTTCCGCTTTCTAAAGTTGAAATACAAATATTGATTATTTTATAATTTATAAATTATAAATATTGGATTTTGCATAATTTATGTATATATCCATGATATGAAAATCATTTTGTATATACATGAAAATTGAGAAAGGAAAAAAAAACATTATCATATTTGATATGTGATAAATTTAGCTTGATTTGTGTATTTATGATAATAATATCATGCTAAAAGTTCATGAAAGTTGTGAATAACAATAATCTAAATCATTTTTTATATCCATAAAAATTTAGCAAACAAATATATCATTTTTTATGTAAAAATAAATATTATTTCCTCCATGATTAAAAATCAATAAATCTGAAATTTCATTTTTATGGTAGCATGAAGTTCATCATTATATGAATAATGATAAAAAAAAATTCTTTCTGTTGTTTTATAATTTCATTGTTTTAGATTTATCAGATTTTAAAATGTTTATCATCCAACATGATTTTTCTAAGAGTTGAGTTTTGATTTTAAGGCATTTAGGAAAAAAAAAAACTATATAAATGTTTTTAATGGTATCTTAAATTTAGAAATTTTATTTTGGACTAATATATAATAATATCATTGTTTTTACGTTCATTATGATTAGATTATTAAACACATATTTTCATAAGTGTTTTTTTAGGTCAATTGTGATAGACAATTAGTAAAGTAGTCAAACAATGTATGATGAAAATAAGAAATATTCAAAATTGGTAAATTATATGGGTAGTAGATTAAATTAAAATAACTTACAAGAACTATATTTTTTTCATGATCAACATTTTTATATCAAAATATTATTAACACTTGAAATTTATTTGCTGCGTCACACGGGTACCAAATGAGGTTGAAATATTATTGAAACTTAATTATAACATACAATAATATCATCATTTTACAATCTTTATAATGAAGAAGTTATGAGCATATATTTGCATTTTTTTTCCATACTAATTGTGAAAAAAAAAAAAAATTCTAAAGTAGCAAATAAGATAATGTATGATGAAAATAAGAAATATTTAAAATTCGTATATTATATGGGTAGTAGATTAAATTAAAATAATTTTGAATAACTATATTATTTTTCATGATCAACATAAAAAAACTACCGACACTTGAAATTTATTTGCCCATATATCACACGGGTACCAAATGAGATTGAAATATTATTGAGTACTTGATTTTTTTTTGTAAATTAACATTTTCATATCAAACTCGAAATATTTAAATTTTATGATCGTGCGTAGAATGGGTAATAAATTAGATCGAGATCCTCCCAAAAAAATTATTAGTTTTCATATTCAACATTTTCATATTTATATATAAATTGTAAAATTTATGTGCCGTGTATTGCACAGGACTTATACTAGTTTGGATAAATGAAGAGAATATAATTGAAATTAGGACATCTTGAAAAGGGGAAATGAATTTGGGGATTTTGGTGAAAATAGTATCAATTTTTCCACCAAAAATCTAGCTAGGGTTCTATATTTTCCGTCAAATGTGGAAGGAAAGTTAACGGAAGGTATCTAATCTGTTAATTTTTGAAACATAGGATATCAATCTTGTAAGTAGTGGAAACAGGGGTACCATAATTAAAATAGAGGTATAGTTTTGGTAGCAAATTATAATTTACCCTTTATTAATTAGCTAAAACATGTTATCCGAAGACATCAATATATATGAGTTGCTTGAATAATTTTTTTATTGATTCATCAATAACAAAAAAAAAAAAAAAAAAAAAACAAAGAAATATTCATCAATAGCAAATATTAGTTTCGGATATACATAGAGTTTTCGTACATTTATATATGAATATGTTTTAAATAAATAAATCATCTCAAATTGTAATTAATTTTTTTCCATGGTATGTTTTGAACTTATTGCGATCCTATGTACTTGGTCTAAAAGTATTATAGAGAGAGACAAAAATGTTATGCAAAAACTTCAGTTATAAATTAAAATTGATGCATATTTCCCTGTACATCATCTTGGTAAATAAATATATAAATTGGTCCAGCAAGAAGGGATATTTTTCGTGTGTGAATAAACAAAGATAGCCATAAAACCAAATATTCAACATAATGAGTCAAACACATTAGAGATTAAAAGATTCTTACAACTTCAATGAATATCTCTGTTGTAGATCAGTATGATGGTAACCTTCACCATTGTCCATTAGTTGCTCTTCAACTTGTAAAATATATTGAGTATGGAGGCGAAGTATCCTGCAATTCATTTGGGCCTTTTATATCGAAGAATGAAATATCCCATAGTCACACCAAATGCAAATCCACATCCATACCCCAAAACTACAGCTTGCCGACTAAATCCATTTATAAAATCAGAATCATCATCATCGTCATCTTCTTGTGGCGACATTGGAGTTGAAGGTTGCTCACAATGTTTTGCCAATGGAAATCCGCACAATCTTGAGTTCCCAATATATGAATCATTATTGAATGTGGAAAACTGAGTTGATTGAGGTATCTGCCCAACCAGATTATTCATTGAAAGATTTAACGTAGAAAGAAAAGTCAGGCTCGTCAATTGTCTTGGAATTTCACCATCCAATTGGTTTGATGACAAATCCAACGATTCAAGTTCACCCACATGTCCAAGAGATGAAGGTATATGTCCTGTGACACTATTATATGACAAATTCAAGTATTTTAGAGAATTAAGTTTACCTATGTCTTTCGGAATAGTCCCAGAAAATTTGTTCTCAGACATGTCAATGGTTGTGAAGGTTGTCAAGATTCTCTTCAATTGTTGCTTTTGGCCTTTGAAAACAACTGTCATCATCTCCTCGTATTGTGTGAACCAGTTACTTTCTGTCGTCATATTTTCCTTGACATTTATCATGGCTTTGAAATTATTCAAGTATCTATTAGGCAAGGAGCCAGTAAATGCATTTTGGGCTATGTCGAAAACTTGCAACTTGGGAAACGTAATATTGGTCTCCGATGGGGGTAATATGGTCCCACTAAATCTGTTAGACCTCAAGACAAGGACTCGAAGCTCGAGAAGAGTCTCTATCCAAAGGGGAAACATATCCACTATTTCATTGTTTCCAATATCAAGAACCTGAAGTTGTCGACAGTTGGCAAGAGATGGTGGCAATGTTCCTTCGAATTGATTGCCATTAAGGTTAAGAGACTCAAGAGCACAACCCTCAATAACTGTTGATGGAATGGGGCCATGAAGGTAATTTCCCTTGAAATGCAAGACCTCCAGAGATTTGCTAAAGTTTCCTAAACATTCTGGCATTGTCCCTTCTAAGCTGTTATTTGACAAATGGAGAAATCTAAGAGATTTCAAATTGCAAAACTGTGATGGGATTTGTCCACTGAATTTGTTGGAATGAAATATTATAGTATCCAATGATTGACAATCGCCAATTGAACTTGGAATATCACCTGTAATCTGATTAGAGGATAAGTCTATGTCGAAGATCAACCCAAGATAATCACAGAATCAACCAATAATAACTACCAACAATTGCTACACCAAGCAATCAAGAAACCAATTCGAAAAATGAGAAGAAACTAGAGATGATCACACACATAAAATGACAATCAAAACACAAGGATTTTTAAGTGGTTCGGGTTAACAAATCCCTACATCCACTGGAGAACAGATTTCACTAATCACAAGATCGCAAGAGTTACAGATTACAAAGAAATGAATCAAGGAACAAGAAAACTCAAAGCTCTCAAGAACACTCTCTGATTACAGCTATTTCTATCTCTATACAGTAACCAATTGCGAAAAACTTCTAACTGATGAATTATTCTCCTTTCTTTATAGAACGCGTAGCCACAAGAATCACCTCAATCCGTTAAGTATCGAGCGAGTTATGGGCCCCGCAACTTATACCTGTAAACCTGCAAAACGAAAAACGCAGAAACAAAGAATAGAAATAACTGCCACCAACTAACTTGAAGTCGCGATTTGAGAATACGTTTTTATAAGTAGAAAACGCGCTTCTTCCTATACTTAGCAAAAAACGAGCTCTCTTCTTTCCTTCTTTATTTCTTCATGCATGGACTGATATATACATGGATTAGCTTCATGCTATATTCCACAAATCTCCACCTTATAGCATGAAGATTAGCACACCTTGGAAAACACTCCTTCAAGTAATGTCAGTAGCTGACTTTCCTCTCAACCCTATAAGCTCCATGCATAGATGAAACTTAGTAGATGGCAATGCTTTTGTCATAGCATCTGATGGATTATCATCTGTTGAGATTTTACAAACTTTGATCTCTCCTTTGTCCACAACATCTCTAACATAGTAGAGCTTCACATCAATGTGCTTGGTTCGTTCATGATATCCTTGATGTTTTGACAAATGAATAGCACTATTATTGTCACAATGAACTGAAACTCCTTCTTGTTCAATCCCAAATTCAGACAATATCCCTTTAAGCCACAATGCTTCTTTTATAGCTTCAGTCAAAGCTATGAATTCAGCTTCAGTTGTTGAAAGAGCTACCACTGGTTGTTGTGTAGACTTCCAACTCACAGCTGTACCAAATAGTGTAAAGACATAGCCTGTCAAAGACTTTCTACTGTCCAAGTTATTAGCATAATCAGCATCTACATATCCAACAATAGGTGAGCTCATATCTGCAACTTTTCTGAACCTTAAGCCAACATCAACTGATCCATTTATATATCTCAAAACATACTTGACAGCCTCCCAATGTGACATCCCTGGATCTGCCATATATCTGCTAACAACACTCATAGCATGAGCAAGATCAGGCCTACAACAAACCATTGAATACATAACACTCCCCACTGCATTTGCATATGGAACAGACCTCATTTTAAACTCATCTTCCTTTGACTTAGGACATTGCTCCTTTGACAACTTAATATGTTGTCCAATAGGAATTGTAACAGCCTTACTTTGATTCATCTGATATTTAACAAGAACTTTCTTCAAATAAGAACTGAGATCAAGAAATACCTCATTCAAGCTTCTGTTTCTAGAGATGTTCATGCCTAGAATCCTCTTGGCTTCACCCAAATCCTTCATCTCAAATTCAGAATTAAGCAATCTCTTGATCTTAAGCAGGTTAGACAAAGAATCAGTAGCAATTAACATGTCATCCACATACAATAACAAGTAAGTGAATGAAGAGTTAGACTCATGCTTGAAATAAACACAATTATCATACATGCTTTTAATGAAGTTTATCTTTCTCATAAACTCATCAAACCTGAGATACCATTGCCTTGGTGACTGCTTCAAACCATATAATGATTTCTGAAGCAAGCAGGCTTTCTGATCAGTGTTGGTAACTCTCAAACCTTCTGGAATTTGCATGTAAATCTTCTCCTTTAATTCACCATGAAGAAAGGCAGTAGTTACATCCATTTGGTGTAACTCTAGATCAAATTGTGCCACCATTGCAAGGAGAATTCTGATAGAGCAGTGCTTGACAACAGGTGAGAAGATCTCAGTGTAATCCACACCCTCCCTTTGTGTAAATCCTCTAGCTACAAGTCTAGCTTTGAACCTGATTTTGTCATTTTGAAAAGCCTCAATCTTCTTCTTGAATATCCACTTACAACCAACTAGCTTTTGATGCTTTGGTTTATCAACAATCTTCCAGGTTCCATTCTTTTCTAATGAGCTCAATTCATCTTGAATAGCAATATTCCACTTATCCTTTTCTTTGCAAGCTATTGCTTCTTTGTAGGAATTTGGTTCTGAGAACTCTACTTCTTCAGCTGCAAGAAAAGCAAAAGATACAGAATTAGTTTGATCAAATCTTGTTGGAGCTCTTACTAACCTCCTTGATCTATCTCTGACAAGTTGATAATTTGCTAGAGTGTGATCTTGTGAGACTGATCCCTCTTGTTGCTCAGTGTCTGCTTCTTCTTGTTGTGATCCACCATCTGAATCAGAATCCTTAGGCTCCACCTCAAGCTCAGATCTCTCATCATGTATGCTAGATTGATCTCTGATCCTCTCTTTATTGAGTGGCATACATGATTCATCAAAGGTAACATCCCTTGATATAATGCATTTTTGATTCCCTTCTTCTATACACCACAATTTGTAGCCTTTGACTCCAGTGGGATATCCAATAAACACACACCTTAAAGCCCTAGGCTCAAGTTTATCTTGCTTGACATGAGCAAATGCCAAACAACCAAACACTCTTAGTTTAGAATAATCAGACAACTTTCCATGCCACATCTCTTCTGGAGTCTTGAAGTTAATAGCTGATGAAGGTGATCTATTTATCAAGTAAGCAGCTGTTGTGACAGCCTCTCCCCAAAAACTCTTGCTGAGACCAGAGCTTAATAGCATACATCTAACCCTCTCCAATAATGTTTGATTCATCCTTTCAGCTAAACCATTTTGCTGTGGAGTGTGAGGAGTGGTTCTATGTCTGGAAATGCCTTTTTCTTTGCAAAAGTTGTTGAACTCAGTGGATACAAACTCCAAGCCATTATCTGTCCTCAGATATTTGAGCCTCTTGCCTGTTTGATTCTCTACTTCTATGAGCCATTCTTTAAACCTTTGAAAGGCTTCATCTTTGCTTTTCAAGATCAGCACCCAAACCTTCCTTGAGTAGTCATCAATCATTGATAGAAAATACTTTCCACCATTCTTTGTTTGAGTCTTAGCAGGCCCCCACAAGTCTGAATGAACATAGCCAAGAATCTCCTGAGTAGTGTGTGTGCTAGATGGAAACTTAAGCCTCTTTGCTTTCCCCAAAACACAGTGATCACAAAACTCCAAATCAGAAATTTTATCTTTTCCAAAAGCTAGTTGTTTCTGAAGTTCTTGTATGCCTCTTAGACTGATGTGGGCCAATCTCCTATGCCATATCAGGGTTTTATCCATCTCCTTAGCTGAGTAAGAGCCTGCAACATCAGTAGTACCATCTAGATAATACAAATCTGATTTCTTTGATCCTTGCATAACCAATCTGCAGCCTTTGAACACTTTCATCATTCCACCTTCAACTGATACTTTCAGACCTTGGGAATCCAACATTCCTAATGAAATAAGGTTCCTTCTCAACTCAGGAACAAATCTGACATTTGATAGGATCTTTATGGATCCATCTTTTAACTTCAATGGAATAGATCCTCTTCCTTTGACCTTGCAAAGTTTGTTGTTTCCCAACATTACTGCACCCTCATCCTTCAGATTTAGGTCTTTAAACCAACCCTTATGAGGGCTCATATGGAATGAGCACCCTGAGTCTAAGATCCATTCTAACTTGGTGTCACTTGATGTAACAGCCAAGACCTCAGCAGACTCATATCCAGAGTTTGAACTAGCAGCTTCAGTGGTGTGATTTACTTGTTTTGAAGTAGTGTTACCTTTCTCTTGTTGTAGCTTCTTGAATTTGAAGCAATCTTTCTTGAAGTGGCCTGGTTTGTGACAGTGGAAGCATCTTTCCCCTTCAACATCATCCTTAGCTTCTTGACTTTGGGGAACCCCTTTCTTTGTTTGAGATTTTGTTCCCTTTTTGTTGAAGTTCTTCTTATGCTGTTTATTCTTGGCAACAAGACTTTCTCCTCCACCTTGAGTTTTAGTGTCTGTATCCTTAGACAACTCTTTGGTCTTCAAAGCTGATACCACATCTTCGAGTGTAATCGATTTTTGTCTACTATACAATATAGAATCACAAAAGTTTTCAAGACTTTTGGGCAGTGAACTTAGCAACATCAATGCCTTGTCCTCCTCTTCTAGTTTGACCTCCACATTCTCAAGATCATCCAAGATCTTGTGGAACTCCTCCAGTTGTCCAATCAGAGGCTTATCATCCAAGAATTTAAAAGCATATAGTCTTTTCTTCAAGAACAAACGATTAGCCAGAGATTTTACCATGTATAGGCTTTGAAGCTTTTCCCAAACCTCTTTAGCAGTCTCTAGTTTGGCAACTTCGCGTAACACCTTGTTCTCTAAACTGAGGATGATCATACTATGTGCCTTTTCCATGAGTGTGGCCTTTTGATCAGCCTTCATTGCCTCTGGAAATGCATCTAGTCCCTGCAATGCAGCAGCAGCTCCATGTTGAACTAACAGAGCTCGCATCTTGACTCTCCACAGACCAAAATCACCTGTGCCATCAAACTTCTCAACATCGAATCTAGTTGACCCCATATCTTGATTGATAGTCCTTTCCCACAGACGGCGCCACTTGTCGAAGATCAACCCAAGATAATCACAGAATCAACCAATAATAACTACCAACAATTGCTACACCAAGCAATCAAGAAACCAATTCGAAAAATGAGAAGAAACTAGAGATGATCACACACATAAAATGACAATCAAAACACAAGGATTTTTAAGTGGTTCGGGTTAACAAATCCCTACATCCACTGGAGAACAGATTTCACTAATCACAAGATCGCAAGAGTTACAGATTACAAAGAAATGAATCAAGGAACAAGAAAACTCAAAGCTCTCAAGAACACTCTCTGATTACAGCTATTTCTATCTCTATACAGTAACCAATTGCGAAAAACTTCTAACTGATGAATTATTCTCCTTTCTTTATAGAACGCGTAGCCACAAGAATCACCTCAATCCGTTAAGTATCGAGCGAGTTATGGGCCCCGCAACTTATACCTGTAAACCTGCAAAACGAAAAACGCAGAAACAAAGAATAGAAATAACTGCCACCAACTAACTTGAAGTCGCGATTTGAGAATACGTTTTTATAAGTAGAAAACGCGCTTCTTCCTATACTTAGCAAAAAACGAGCTCTCTTCTTTCCTTCTTTATTTCTTCATGCATGGACTGATATATACATGGATTAGCTTCATGCTATATTCCACAGTCTAGATAGTAGAGTGTTTTCCAATTTCCAAACCGAAATGAAAGGTTGCCAGTCAAATAGTTCGAGGATAAGTCTAGAACCAAAAGGTCTGTCAGATCCCATAATTTGGAAGGTATACTGGAATTTAACATGTTGGAGGTAAAGACGACCCTTCTCAAGGATTTAAGTTCACCAAAACATTCATGTATTGGTCCTGTGAGCATGTTCTGACCCAGGTTCAACTCACTCAAACTACTCAATTGGCAATGATCACTCGGGATATAGCCTTGCAATTTATTCTTATAAAGATATAATATTTGGAGTTGCTCTAATTTTCCAATTGTTGTTGGGATGAGTCCTGTAAGCTGATTTTGAGACAAATCCAAAACCTGCAAACTTTTCATGTTTCCAGTCTCAGAAGGAATGACACCATTAATGTTGCATGACGATGCCGCAAAATTAACCAATAGAGCAGATAAATTCCCAATAGAAGTTGGGAGGACACCATTGAGTGGATTGTCTGATATTTCTAAGGATATCAAATTTCGACAATTAGTTAATGAAGATATAAATCCCAATTCTTGAGTCGGGGAATCTGCGCCCGTCAAATTGTTTTCCCAAAGTCGGAGAACTTTTAGCTGTTGTAAATTACCAAAGTTGGGTATGGAGCCACTAAATGAGTTTCTACAGAGTTCCAAGTAAGCAAGCATAGAAGCATTGGCAATGGAGCTTGGGATTTGCCCGCTAAGTTTGTTAGAGGATAAGTAAAGCTCTTCAAGATTGAAAAGTCTAAGCCCCATGTTTGAAGGAAGACTACCAGAAAACTGGTTCTGTTGAAGTGCTATTTTCTTCAATGTTGATATGTTGAATATGGAAGATGGAATTGAACCATATAAGTAATTATTGAAGGACGTCAAATATCTGAAGGGAAGCCAAGTTACCAAGCTCTTGTGCTAATTCACCTGCCATGCATGGACGAATATTATCTTTCTATTTCAATTTTATTGTGGTTTAATGTTGTTTCACATGGATTAAGAATTTTTTTTAATAAGTTCAATTACATATATAAAATGACTATAACACTCTGATGGAAAAACAAGCATGGATCAAGTATTAAAAAGAAGGAAAAGAGAAAAGTCGTTTTTTGCTAAGTGTGAAGAAAAACGTTTTTTTACTAATAAAGTCGCACTTTGGTAACGCGATTTCAAGTTCGGTTTTTCTGGTATATTTCACTGTGCAAGGGTGCAGGTTTATTCCAGTGGATTCGCGCAGCGGTTTTGCGGGAGCTCAAGCATGCTGAGTTCTTAACGGTTTGGAGCGTAGTTTGTTGCATTGTAATCTCTATATAACAGAGAATGTTTCATTAGTTAGTCAGTTCTTCGATCAATCACTGTAGAGATAGAATTATAGCTGTGAACAGAGTGAGTTAGCTTAGGGGTTTTCAGTTTCATTCTTCTCTTCAATTCTTGTAAAACGTTTGGTTCTTGATTGATTGATTAGTGGAATACTCTCAAGTGGATGTAGGCATAGTATAAGCCGAACCACTCTAAAATCTGGTGTTTTGATCGTGTGATTTGTTCTACATTTTCGTTTTTTCTCTTCAAGCTCAGGATTAGGGTTTTATCTTGAGTTTGGTTTGTGTTGGAGTGTATTTCTTGATCGTTTTCTTGACACACTCAACATTTAATTAACATAATAAATGTCTTGAGATGCACCTAGCATCCAAATTTTCGGTGACCTAGAAGTGACGTAGCGTCATGTGTATGTCAAATTGGATTGAACTCGGACAGATTCTTAAATTGTAGGACTAAATCGAAACTCGTGATAATTGCAAGACCAAAATTGGAAGACACCCTAATTATGAGACGAGAAATGATTTTAACCCATATAAGAGGGTTACAATTGTTAAAATAATTCTCTTGCCTAAAACAATTAAGATTGAGTTGAGGCAAGCTAATTATTTCTTTCAATTCACAGTGAGTGTATGGTGTTGAACTAGAATATGTCTTCAAAATTTTACAAGATCACAAAGAAATGATGTACAAGTTTATAAAGTTACCTGTCATAGTATTGATAGCAAGATCTAGGATTATGAGGGAAGTAAGGTTTCCCACTTGCTTTGGTATGTGACCTGTATTACAAAAAAAGGGAGACGCATTTTAGATTTACAAAATGCTGGAACTATTATATTCGACCAAAGTGAATTTTTGAGAATATATATCAATTGTTGCTATTGTGGATATATATAGAACAAAAAAAAAAAAAAAAGCTTATTAACGACAACATAATGTTGACGGAAAAACATTACTAATACATTAGGAACCACATGGTTGTCGCAATTAATTTCTTTTAATTATTTCTCAATTGTTTTTTTCCACACATGTTGTCGCAATAAAGTTCTTTTAATTATCTTAAAAAAATATTTCTTTATTATTTTTTTTTCAACTTCTTGTCAATTTATGTTTTTAATTTTTCAATGACACGTCATAAAAAATAAAAAGAATTAACAGTTAATTTTTTAGACATAAAAAATCACTTTGCAAATAATGCTTTTTGTTGGGGGGAGGTAAATATTTGAATTTAGTTTCTGGGAGGTAATAATGTTTTGAGAATCATTTTTTCGATTATGGAAATTAGTAATTAAGTACTCATTGGAATTATTTTAGCTATTATTGTTATTATTGATTTTTGTTTTGTTTTACATCCGTGATCAATAATTAATTTGAATTTTCTTTATTGATTGTAAACTTGTCACTTTCACTTTGTCAAGTGGTATATATTATTGATTAAACTAAGAATAACGAATAAATTAGATGAGAAATATGCTTGAAAGTACAGAAAAAAAGATATCATACCTGTCAAATTGTTTGAATACATAATTAAAACCCTAAGCATGGCCAAACTCCCAATTTCACCAGGAATGCTTCCATTGAAAGAGTTCTTAGACAATTGTATCTCCTCCAGTTCCCCACACCTGTTTATATTCACTGGAATTTCCCCGTAAAGTTGGTTGCTCGATAGATTTATTATTTTGAGTTTCGGACTATTATTACTACACATATCATTCGGGAGTCTACCTGATAGCATATTTTTTCTCATAATAATTTCTAACAAGGAGGATATGTTGAACATACCATTTGGTATAGAGCCTGTAAACTGATTACCTTCTAAGTTCACTATTTCCAGGTGAGTGAAATTGCCAATCTCACCTGGAATAATTCCTTCAAGAAAATTGTACCCAATATCCAAAGTCTTTAACTTTGAGATATTGAATATCGAAAGTGGGATTTTTCCAGAAAAGTTGTTATCACTCAGATGGATATGTTGAAGTTCAGACATGGCTCCTAACCATGACGGCATGTCTCCTGACAAGGAATTAATTAACTCCCACGTTTATCTCGTTTAAACGACGTAAATTAGACAGCTCAGAAGGTATTGTACCTGTGAAATTGTTGAAGCTGATGTCTAAAGATCGAAGAAACGTTAAGTTTGCAAGGTAGGGAGTGATGGGTCCTACAAGTTCAAGACCCGAAACATTAAGGGCAGTGACCCTATGGGGTTTGACACTGCAAGAGATTCCAATCCAAGAGCATATGGATGCATTAGTGGACCAATTGACCAAATTGCCATTGGGATCTGAAGTGATTATGGTTTTGAATGCAAGTAATGCTTGTTCATCAGTGGTAAAGCTGGAAATTAATGATGTGGATGAGCTGAGGGTAAAGCTGCAGGTTATTAATATAAAAAGTGCAATAGCAAAAGAAAAGAAAGGTGTCTCCATTGAAATGCTAACTTTAGTGCTTGGGCGTTGTATGTTATAATGATCATAATGCATCTCTAGTATGTATATATAATGTTGCGAATCTACTTTTGTGCCCCCATAGTTTCTTGACCAGTAAATTTGTATATATAATTAGAATGAAAATAAAATAAATTTTTTTATTTTCAAATTAGTGTTAGATTTTCAAATATTTCTATATGTATTTTCCACCATGACAAACATATTTATTTATTTTTCAAAATAATTAATATTAAATTTTATAATTTTTATTATTTGGATTATCAAAAATAACTTTTAGGTTTCTCAAACAATTTACTGTTTTGTTTTTCGAGAAAGATTTTTTCTTTATTAGAATAATTTTCACATTAATTATTATATTTTACAAATTAATTTTTACAATTAATTTTATTTAAAATAATATTTTTATTTTCTAAAAGTAATTATTTACAACAATTAACAGAATATTTTTTTCTAAAATAGTTTTAGCATTTTAAAATTAATTTTTTTATTTTTAAAATAATTTGAGAGTTTTAAATTTAATTTTCACAATTTTATTTTTTAAATTTAATTTTCACAATTTTATTTTTTAAATTAATTTTCTTGATGTCTGAAATAATTTTTGATTTTCAACATTAATTTAAAGAAATTTGGAAATATTTTTTTGTATTAACTACAATTCTATATACAATTAAATTATTTTCAGATTTTATTTTTCATGAGTATTCCACATTTTTTAATTTAAATCATAAATTTAAAATAAAAGAATATGCAATTACACATCAGATGAATAAATGAAAAAGTATTAAAATTAGCGATATAAACTTCCATATTAGCTATAACCTGTTGTGTGTTACATTCTGCAACTTTTTCAGAGATAAAAGACATTAATTCAAAATTATGAAGTTATTGAACATTTCTATAAGCCAGGGTTCTTCTTAAGATCTTAACCTCTCTCTCCAAATCAAGTGATTTAAATATTCGGAAACTCATTTTTTATCGTTGTTACATATTTCACTACAAGAATTAAGTATCAATTATGCTAATGAAGGCAAGCATGAGAGTAAAAACTATCAATTGTTGGACGAAACAACTTGCCACAATAACAAACTAGCGTCCAATGACTATACTATTTCTGTCATTCAAACTCATTCAAGAACCCAAAATCATGAACGTGGTGATTTTGCATTATTTGTTGTGAGTGGAAAGACTAGATCGAAGTCAATGTATTTTTCCATTCATTAAATACATTTATGAGGATTTTAAAATTTTATTTCATACTTTTATTTATATCAATACATAGATGTCAATGAGGATACGATGATCATAAAAGAACACTAAAAAAAAAAAAAAAAAGATGAGATGTTTTGCGACAACAAAAATTATCGCGAAAAGTCTATTTTTCTGATAACATATTGTCACAAAATTTGATAATATAACTTGACACCAAGTTTTCATAAAAAGCAATTGAAATAATTTATTTGCGATTGATAAGTTATAAACAAAAAAATGTTGTTGCTAACCTTACAAATTTCGTCGCTAAAACTAGATTAGTGACGAAAGTCATACATGATTTTCGTTGCTAAGTTATCAACAGAATATTATTAGCTCGCCACAAATTTAGTGGCAATGTATATAACTTCGTTGCTAAAATTGGTTTGATATTATAAATTCGTCACTAACATTTGCGACGAATTGTATAAAGTTTGTCACTAATGGAAAATTTTATTTTATTTATTAGCAACGACTTTTATGCATTTCGTTGCTAAAATAAAATATTATTGCATCTTTATTTCTTTTGATTTTTGGTTATTTTTACCTATAAATATTCAATATCAAGCTACAATATACAATATTTAATAATCAAATCAAATCAAAGATGTCAATGAATTTTATAAAGGCCAAGTCAAAATAAGTATATCCAATCCAACACAATTCATCAACTTCTAAGTCTGGTTAACATCTTAAATGTGTTCTAATACAAAAGCAAATCAATAGTAATGCATCTCGTTCGAAAATGGTGCTCTATCGCGTGGAGGGTGTGATCCTCGATTGGAGCTCCTCTGTCCATGGATATATAAGCAATGCAGGCGAGACGAGTGTTATGGCTCCACGCGTGTGCTTCTGCTATGTTGCATCCCATATCAGCTAGGGCTGCTGATATCTCTGAGAATAAGTCGGGCCTGTCTTTCCCTGTCAGTTCTATAGCTCTATCATCTTCATGCATCCAATCCATACCACCACTATTCGAACCAATAGCCTACATTCATCAACTCAATCAACTTCAACACCAAAATACCACAATTTTTGTTGTTGTTCATCATCAATCATTACATTACCTGCTGGATGTAGTTGATTACCCTTTGATCAGTGACTTTGTTGCCAACCTCATTTTTGACATGAAATACTTCACATGTTAACAGACCTCAAATTTCATGGAACAACATTTTAGAAAGAAAGAATTAGTGAAAAAATTACCATCCATGCATCAGAAGAGAAGTAGCCTTTTGAAATGGTGAGGTTCAAATCAGTAAGAGCTTCCACCACTTCCAAAAGAAGTCCCTGCTCATTTATGCTGTCGATCTGCCATTCATTATTTTCTTAACACATGCACCACAACATCAACCTTCATTACTATTAATAATAATCATCTTTACGATCGTGCAGTCTTCCAAGCTTTCATTGTCTATGGTCACTCGACAACTGCAATCAACAGATATCAACATCACCAACCAAATTCTACCTATACTTAATCAGAGGAGAAACAAACATACGGTGGACCATATATCCTCTCAGGAAGACTATCAAAGTCTGGATCGAAGTAAGGAGAGCAAACTGTGTTCATTTTGCACACTCAACAAATGAAGGGCATCAAATAGGAAAATTAAATTGAGAAGAAAAGAGACTATGATTGGAGAACAACCTGGGCCTTGATTACAAGTGTGTTTATTGTTGTAGGCTACTCAGTTACAGTGACCGGAATAAGAACAATCCTAGATCCTGAAAATTTACGAAGTTAAAAAATCACAATTAGCAAGTTTAACACATTTCTTTTAATGGTAGAACAAGTTATAGCACAAGAAAGATCGAAAAGTGAAAGACACTTCACATAAGCAACAACAAACTTAGCCTTAATTCCACTATTTGGGGTTGGCTAAATGGATCATTTTCCAGCTGAAAAAAATAAAGCTCTCAATTAGATAAAAAATGATTGACATCACAAGTTTTCAGAAACATGGTAACTTACCAAGAAACCTTGCTGGTCAGGGAAAAACAGCTAAACAATTGTTGTGATGTAGGATTCCTTATCCTCCAATAATTTAGCTAGTCAAAGTCAGACACTCTAGCAACAAATTTTCCATCAAGTAGAATATTTCTAGACTTTTATTACTAAGAGTTTCAAGAATTCTAAATGATTACGAAGAATGCTCCAGGGGTTAAGAAGAGTTCTACTTGCTGGATGCAGAGACACTCATGGAGTTAATGAAATTCTTGTTAACTCATGGAGCAACTACTGGTGTCTCGTTATATATAGCATCGAAGCATGCTCGTAAACATAGCAAGATTCTAGTTAAGGATTTTAAGGAAACAGAAATGGAAGTAAAATACTGCGGAGCATCAAGATTTGAGCAGAAAAACATGCACAAGGAACATGCCATTGGGATCCCAATCACATCAGCAAACTATGAGTTCATGTTTAAGAATAGCTCGACAGAACTTTTACCTGATCCGTCTGCTCAATACCAGCTTCTCCCGTCTCCCACCAATCACTACTCCAAAATCAGAACCGGTAAGCTTACCCTTCGAATATTCCACTACCTGATCAAGAATTGGTCAGTTTTAGAAATCTGAATCTTTACTAATGCAGGTAGAGGAGATTCAGTGATTGCTAAGATGATCAGACTCGGTAAAACCATGGACGTTATAGCTCAAGGGATCCGAGAGCATGGTATGAACACAGACAAGTTTAAAGAAACATATAATAGATTATGTGATCATGTATCAATGTCCTGATGTGTTAATGGTTTTTGCAGTGAGATTAGGACAGAAGTTGAGTGAAACGGTGAAAGGAAAGCTGAGTTTGAGTCGCATTTTGCAGTGAAAGATCCATCAAATCGCTTCTCCAACTGGGAAACTGCTAAAAGCACATTACAAGGTACATAACAGTATAACAAGTAATCTTCATTGTATCTTCATAGTTCAACAAGAAAATGGAGACTAAGTTTTTGTGAATGTACCTATACATGCAGGTTATGATCCCCTTAAGGAAGATAAAGAGAGTTCATGAAAGTGAAAACGCGGAAAAACCAGCAGAGAAGTATGTACACTTAGTGACGGGACAATTTTGATTTTTATGCACACAGACACAAGGAATCATGAGCATGAAATTTTATCAGAAATGATCAGATTCACAAACACGAAAACAAAATCCAAATGCACCAACAACCAGAACTTCATTCTATGTGAAACAAATAATAATTGGTATATTGCACACGCTTAGGTGGCATACTTCTCAAGCACTCTGAATGTATATATAAATATGTAAATGTATTATGTAACTGCAAAAGGTTCCATTATTGATTCAAATCAAAGAATGAAGAATCAGGGATGAATTAAAACCCAATATCATACCTCAAAATCTTAGTTTTAGTCGCCTCCAAGCTGTCGATTCGAGACTGCGAAACCTTATGACTACTCAAATCCTCAGCATAAACCTTCAATCTCTGCCTCTCAGCAGCCTCATCAATGGTGGAAGATACACGACTACTCACGTAAACAAATTTTTCAGAATTCAAGACATTCACACCATTGATCACTGAACCATTCGCTAATTTACGACTCAAACCCTCCACATCCCCACTGAATATAAAAATAATACAAACAACACTCAACAATTTCTTCTCAAAAATCGAAAACATAAAACAATAAACACTAATTTAATCACCTTGATACACTGGAATTGATCGACTCATTTGGGTAATCTTGTCCTGATAAAGACACATCATCTGAACAGAGAAATATTTGAACCAACATTCAAATATATACACTATAAATAAGTAAATGTTACGACTTTGCAAGATGATCAAGCAACTGGTATTAATAGCATGGAAGAGTGGAAGAAGATTGATGAAAAATGCAGAAAGAAAATGAAGCAGAGAAAGCAGGAGGATGTTGGTGGGAAATTTAAAAAACATGAGGGACACTTGGGTGCATCTGAGCTGAAGAAACGGAGGGCTACGATCTCTTAGATGGAGCAAGGAAGACCATTGGATGCGAAGCATTTTAGCCACCAGATTAATACTCTGATTTAGTTTGTTATGATGTCAGAAAATTAGTAGTGAGGCAATATGTATGGTACAAAATGAAGGAGGCAACAGAAAAATATTCTCAGCTTTTCTCTCCTTTCTTTCTCTCATCCTCGTCTCTCAATTCACCATTCCTCTGCAATTTCTTTTCTTCTAGCTCAAGCATTCATATTTTAATACCTGCATCACTATATTATTAATTCCTCATAAATACAAATCAAAATATATCTCCAACCATAACATTTGGTATCAGCATCCTTCGATCCTCGGCGATGGCTGACAACACACGTTTGAAAGATTTGTTGGACAATCAGAAGAAATTCGATCAGTATATACTTACTGAGAAAGCACGTCGTGAGGAAGTGGAGCAACAATTTTTAGAAAGATTTGGTGATATTGGCCAACAATTTGCAGACCAACATCATCTAGCTGAAACACGTCATGCTAAAATTACTACTTCCATTGATAATATGCATTCACAGATGGAAAAATTTATGGAGAAATTGGATGTGTTGGTTCGTGAGAAATCTGTTCTGGGCACTCCTCCTCTCGGCCAGACTAGTGGTGGTGTTCGTTTTCCACCTGCAGGGGTTGCACCACCACCCTTCCGTCATCCACCTGAAATTCAGCTGCCACAACAACAACCCACTCATGGAGGTATCTATTCTCCTATGCCTAAAATCGATTTTCCTAGATTTGATGGTTCCAATGCAAGATCCTGGATCCTTCGATGTCATGGCTATTTTCAATTGGTGCCTACTCTGTCTGATGAGCAAAAAATTACTCTAGCATCTTTACATTTGGATGGTAAGGCCTTAACATGGTTTCAATACTTTTTTCAAGATGGTATCTCAGTGTCTTGGGCTCGATTTTTGGAGTTAATTCGAAATCGTTTTGAGGATATTAAGGAGTCCAAGATTATAGCAGATTTTAATAAGCTTAAACTGCAAGGATCTTTGGAGGATTATATTGATAAGTTTGAGGAATTAAGGTCCAAATTACTGTTAATCAGCCGCACTGATTTCACTGAGGCTTATTTCATTGCTAGTTTCATCAGTGGTCTTTCTGATGAACTGCAAGCATTTGTTTCTATGTTTGATCCTCAAACACTGGATCAAGCTATATGTTTAGTGAGAAAGCAAGAGATCACTCTTGATTCCATTGCTAAGAAAACTAAAGCAGTTTTCAAGCCTACTCAATCTTCATTGGCATTTTCTAAGAGATCTGATCCATCTACTTCTTTGAAATGCTCCACAAATCAATCCACCTCGAAAATTACTGACTCAAGCTGAGATGGCTGCTAGGAGAGAAAAGGGCTTATGCTATAATTGTGATGATAAGTTTCTTCCTGGCCACAGATGTAAGGGTAATAGACAGTTATTTTTGATGATGAGTGAAGAAGAGGAATCTGCTTACTTGGATTCTGCTGTTGAAGATCCTACTGAAGAACCTACTGTTGAGGATGAGGTTCAAATTTCTTTAAATGCAATCACTGGTAGTGTTGGGGATAATGTGACAAGGTTGAAAGGGTTGTATGGTAAACAGGAATTACACATTTTGGTGGACACTGGAGCTACTCACAGCTTCCTTGATGAGAGCACTGCAAAGCTTTTGGGTTGTCATATAGAGCAAGCTTCCCCTATGATCATAAAGGTAGCTGATGGAGAGAAAAGAACTTGCTCTAAACAGACCACAAATTTCACTTGGATTATGCATAAACAGGTCTTTTCATTCTCAGTGAGATTGTTCAAACTGGGTGGTTGCCATTTGGTGTTGGGTGGCGATTGGTTAAAGATGCATAGTCCAATTGGCTTTGATTATAATACTAGAGTTCTCACTCTAACCATTAAAGGCACTGCAGTTCAATTCCAGGCTCAAACTGACATGAGCTCTTGCACAATGATTACTGCACAGTCTTTATACAAGTTGTTGGCTAGTACTGATCTGGATTCTGAAGGCCAATTATTTGCTTTAACTGCTATTCCTCATAGCACAGAGGATCATCCAGATTTATCTCACCTATTGACACAGTTTAAAGATGTGTTTGATGAGCCTACTAGTTTACCACCTACTAGATCCATTGAACACCAAATAATCCTCAAGCCAGGCAGTGTTCCTAAACATCAGCATCCATATAGAAGCGTTTTTCAATTTTAGACTAATTAAGCCAAAAATCGTCACTATTTGGTCCATTTTTCGTTGGAATACCACTCTCGCCAGCGATTGTAATACAATTGCCCCCAACTTTAATTTTCGCCCCACTCGCGCTTATGTGGCACATTTTAAATGGGGAAAATTTTAATTTTAGTCCATTTAAAAAACCACTATCCAATTTTCGTCCACCATGAAACTTATTTACAAAATCCAATAAATTAAATAAAAATAAAAATATTATTTTAAAATTTAAAAATGTTAAAATGAAAAAAATTATAAAAAAGTATAAATAACATTAAGAAATATTTAAATCAATTTAAACATAAATAATAATTTAAATCATAGTAATATTCCGATTTTAATTATATTTTATGTTGTTAAAATATTATTTGTATTTTTAAATAAAAATCTATATATTATTAAAAAAAATCTTAACAATTATTTAAAAATATTAATAACATTAAGAAAAATTTAGATAAATATTAAATTATAAATTATAATTTTAATAAAAATAATATTCAGATTTTGAATTTAATTTTTGAGTTATAAATTATAATTTATATTTTAATATAAAAATCTAAATATTATTTAAAATTTTAAAATATTTTAGATGAAAAAATTATATAAAACTTGTAATAAGAAATATTTAAATCAGTATTAAAATACTTATAATAAACTAAATATAAATTCAAATAAAAAAAACTAAAATTGGGGGCGATTGTATTACAATCGCCGGCAAAAGTGGTATTCCGGCAAAAAATGGAGAAAATAGTGACGATTTTTGGCTTAATTAGACTAAATTTGAAAAACGTTTCCATGGTGGACGAAAAATGGACAGTAGTTTTTTAAATGGACTAAAATTGAATTTAACCCGATATTCTCATGCATATAAAGGTGAGATAGAACGAATTGTTAAAGAGCTTCTTGAATCTGGTGTCATCAAGCATAGCAAGAGTCCTTTTGCAGCCCCTGTCATCTTGGTCAGAAAGAAGGATGCCACATGGAGGATGTGTGTGGATTACAGGTTCTTAAACTCTCTCACAGTTAAGCATGAATATCCCATTCCTATCATTGATGAATTGCTAGATGACTGCATGGAGCTTGTCATTTTTCAAAATTTGATTTGAGATCAAGGTATTTTCAAATCAGAATGAAGCCCTCTGATACTCATATGACTGCATTCCAAACACATCATGGACACTTTGAATTTTTGGTGATGCCCTTTGGGATATGTAATGCTCCTGCAACTTTTCAATCTCTTATGAATCAAGTATTCTCTGATCACTTACGAAAGTTTATTTTGGTATTTTTTGATGACATTTTGGTCTATAGCAAGACATGGCAAGATCATTTGATACATTTACAGTTGGTGTTGGAGTTATTGAGGACACATAAATTATTTGCTAAGAGAAGTAAGTGCCAGTTTGATCAAGCACAAGTGGAGTATCTTGGTCACATTATTTCTCAAGATGGTGTTTCCACTGATCCATCTAAAGTGATGGACATGTTTGATTGGCCAACTCCAGTTACCGTCAAAGGTTTGAGAGGCTTTTTGGGATTGACAGGCTATTACAGAAAGTTTGTCAAGGAATATGGTCTGATCAGTAGGCCCCTAACAAACTTATTGAAGAAAGATGCATTTCTTTGGAATGATGAAGCTCAACATGCATTTAATCAACTGAAGAAAGCCATGACAAATGCACCAGTGTTAGCCTTACCTGATTTCACTAAGCCATTTGTTATTGAAACTGATGTAAGTGGGAAAGGGGTTGGAGCTGTTCTGATGCAAGAAAACAGACCTATAGCTTTCATGAGCAAGTGTCTTTGCCCAAAGAATCAGGCCCTATCCATATATGAAAGGGAATTTTTGGCTGTAATTATGGCTGTTCAGAAGTGGAAACATTATCTGCAGGGACACCATTTTATTATAAGAACTGATCAGCAGAGCTTAAAGTTCTTACTGGAGCAAAGAGTTCATTCTAATTTCCAACAAAAATGGGTGGCTAAATTATTGGGATTTGATTATGAGATACAATATAAACATGGCCATGAGAATAGAGCAGCAGATGCTTTATCTAGAAAGCATTCTGAGGAGGCTCATGTTCAAGCTATTTCCTTGGTTCATCCTACTTGGGTTCAATCTGTGGAGGCTAGTTATGCTGAAGATCCATATTTCTTGAACATTTTGGCCACTAAGGCCATTGATCAGAGTGTTTATCCTGACTACACTGTTGTCAAGAGCATTATCAGGCTCAATGGAAGGATTTGTGTGGGCACTTCTGGGGATCTTAGGTAGAAACTTTTAACAGTATTCCATGATTCATCCTTGGGAGGACATTCTGGAATTCAAGGCACTTATAAGAGGATTCAATCAGTATTTGTTTGGCCTGGCCTCAAAACTGATGTGCAGAAGTGGATTAAGGCATGTGATGTTTGCTCTAGATGCAAATCTGAACATACACCTTATGCAGGTTTATTACAACCACTTTCTCTCCCTCAGGAAGCTTGGTCTCATATTTCTATGGATTTCATAGAAGGTTTGCCCATGTCTGAAGGCAAGAATGTCATTCTCACTGTTATAGACAGATTTACTAAATATTCTCATTTTATTGCCTTATCACATCCTTTTGTTGCTGAGGAAATTGCTAAGTTATTCATGGAGAATATCCACAAACTTCATGGTATGCCTGTGAGCATAGTTTCAGATAGAGACAAGATATTTCTTAGTCACTTCTGGAAGGAGCATTTCAAATTGGTGGGCACCACTCTTGACATGAGCACAACCTATCACCCCCAAAGTGATGGCCAAACTGAACGTCTCAATCAATGCCTTGAGAATTATTTAAGGTGTATGGCTCATTTTACACCTAAGAGATGGAGAAGTTGGTTGTCTCTTGCTGAATTCTGGTACAACACTAACTTTCATACTTCTCTACAGATGACACCATTTGAGGCTCTCTATGGTTATAAACCAGGTCAGTTTTCTCTAGGGCCATATTTGGATACTGATCACACCATAGCCAAAACTGAGGTGGTTCAAAGGGTTCGAATGACTCAATTATTAAAGGATAATCTATTGTTGGCTCAGCATAGAATGAAGTGGTTTGCTGATAAGCATAGGACTGAGAGAGCCTTTGAAGTAGGTGATGAAGTTTACCTGAAACTTCAACCTTTTAGACAGCACTCAGTTGCTTTGAGGAAGAATCTTAAGTTAGCTATGAAGTATTATGGGCCTTTTAAAATTTTGCAGAGGATTGGTCCAGTGGCATACAAACTAGATCTTCCTCAATCTTCAGCAATTCATCCGGTTTTCCATGTCAGTTTACTCAAGAAAAAATCAGTAAGGACTATACTCCTACTTTAGTTTTGCCTCGTACTGATGGTGATGGTCAGTTGCAGATTGCACCCTTGGTGGTCTTGGACAAGCGTTTGATTAATAGAAGAAATACTGCAATTCCTCAAATTTTGGTGCAGTGGGTGAATGGTGGCCCTGAAATGGCTACATGGGAGGATTTTTATGACATAGCTGCTCGTTTCCCTGATTTTAATCCTTGGGGTCAAGGAACTTTTGCACGCGGGGGTAATGTTACGACTTTGCAAGATGATCAAGCAGCTGGTATTAATAGCATAGAAGAGTGGAAGAAGATTGATGAAAAATGCAGAAAGAAAATGAAGCAGAGAAAGCAGGAGAATGTTGGTGGGAAATTTAAAAAACATGAGGGACACGTGGGTGCATCTGAGCTGAAGAAACGGATGGCTACGATCACTTAGATGGAGCAAGGAAGACCGTTGGATGCGAAGCATTTTAGCCACCAGATTAATACTCTGATTTAGTTTGTTATGATGTCAGAAAATTAGTAGTGAGGCAATATGTATGGTACACTGAAAATGAACGAGGCAACAAAAAAATATTCCCAGCTTCTCTCTCCTTTCTTTCTCTCTCTTCTTTGTCTCTCAGTTCACCATTCCTCTGCAACTTCTTTTCTTCTAGCTCAAGTATTCATATTTTAATACCTGCATCTCTATATTATTAATTCCTCATAAATACAAATCAAAATATATTTCCAACCATAACATTCTATTTAGAATAATAGGTTGTTATTTAAGTTGTTGCATTAATGTATGCATGTAGTATTGATGTAAAATAATCAAACTGCCACCATAAATATTATATAATTTATGTGTAGGGGCGGACCCCAACACTTTATTTTCATTAAATACAAGCCCAACCTATTTATTTAAGTTGTTGAAGCCATATTTATATTAAATACAAGCTCATTATAAATTTGTGCAGCCACATTTATTATAAATACAAGCCCATTTGACCATTTATTTATTAAATACGCAGTCACAAGTTTGCACAGCCACATTTGACATTTCCTTGTTTTTTATTTTTTTTTCTTTTATCTTTTCTAAATATAAATACAAATATTGAAGGACAAAGAGACAACTTAAGAAGAATTTTCATCAAGAACAAAGATCAACTCTCTTGAAATTTAGATGTGGATTTCTTGAAATCTTTCACCACATTTTTCAAGGTAATGGTTTTTTTTAATTCATTTAGTATGTTTATGAGATATGTATGAAAAAAGTATTAATATTTGATCTTTATACTCTCTTTTTTTTCATAAATATTCATGGGCTCTAATATTTTAATCTACACTAATTTGACTCCTAGTACTTTTATTTATTTATATTAGGGCATAGAAAAATTTATAGGGAAGCTAGATATGTAATCACCCATAGTATTCAATGTATATATTTCATTGTCGTATGTGTTATTTCAGAATTTTAAATGGAGCACCAATCTATTGCAAAGAAAGGAAAAAGACTTATATCTTCTTTCATTACGAAACGCAATCGTCAAGATATTGAAGGTAGCTCAGAACCTACATCCATTTGCCCGCAAAATCAAACAAATCAGTCTCGTTTAACACCTATTGAGCAAAATCCCTCAACTCCAGATTTACAATCAGATACATTTTCAGCAATGAAGCATGTGAAGACGGCACTTCGTAACAAGATGGGAGATGATTTACTTAAAAATTCTCTAATGCTTTATATTGAGAGAGATTTTGTTAAAAATATACATATAGACTCAATTATTGATGAATTTTATGTTTTGAAGTCTCGTAAGGCACAACTTATGTAAAGTTTGAAATATTTTTGTTATGTATAAATTTTAATGTACCGAAACGTTTACTTTTCAGCCCACCCCACTATAAAATCCTGGATCCGCCCCTGTTTATGTGGTTGTTCAACATTGACTTTGAGTTCCTACTTACAAGTCACAACAAACAATATTGCAGAACTGTAAATTTTATTAATTATTTGGCTCACTGCATTGGGTGGGAAAATATTGTTCTCTGCCCACCCTGAACATGCCTTAAAATGTCCATTGCTGAATATACATGTTGGAGAACTGTCTAATCCCCATCTTTGATGAATTTATATGGAGGGAATAAAAAAAAAGGATGTCATGCGTACTACTCTAATGGAATTTATTTTACTATGAAGATCAATATTCATCACCAACTACCTGTATTAGGTACTATATTGTCGGAAAATTTGATAATATAAATTGACAACAAGTTGTCATGAAAAAAATTCGAAGGGAAACAAGAAACAACATGTATGTTTTTTACAATTCCTAATATGAATATGACATCTTAACTATAATCATACCCTACAAATTTCCAAAACAAACACAAGATTTTTTAAATACATACTCACAAAATCCTCCTAAATCCCAAATCCAGATTTACACCAGCCACCTTAAATACAAAACAAACATTGCCTAAAGTTTATTTATTAGTTTTGCTCAATGCATTGGATGGGATATAGAGTACTAGTGCTTGCTAGCTAGTACAATGATGCTCCATAATAAAACACAGTAGATATATTAAAAGATATCATATCAGTATCACATGATGGATTAGTAGGAATATTCTATAAACCATAAAACTGATATGGCAAAAGTGCAATTATTGCATAGTTTGGTAATTAAGTGTGAAAAAAATTGTGCAAAAGGTAACACAGTTTTGAGCGTAAAGTATAGTTAGGTATCAATCAAGAACCATATTTACTTATTATCATTTGCACCAGTATATTAGTGTATGTTTGGATTGGACTTAAGGTGGCTTTTGTAAATCTGGATTTTGGTTTGAAAAGGATTTCGTGAGTTTGAATTTTGAGTAGAATTATAGTTAAGATGTCATTTTCACATAGAGAATTATAGAAAAAGTAGATGTTTTTTTTTTGGAGTTGTAGAAAAAGTAGATGTTTTTTTATTGGGAATTGTAGAAAAAATATGAAAAGTAGGGTAGGTTATAGGATTTTAATAATCCTTGTCCAAACATAGAATTGACTAAACTCATCCAAAATTCGGATGGATCAAGTCCAGTCCAAACATACCCTTGTTGTATCAGATGATTAGATGCTCAGATACTTTTCCTAACTTTGTCCTTCTCAACTAACAATTTGAAATACCCACAAATGAGGATGCCCTGCGTACTACTACGTGTATTAGGTACTATATTAATTTTTGTTTTCTTTTCGTTTTCTCTATTTTTGTAACGATGTGATAATGCTGGTAGAATTTGTTGATATGTCTTGAATCTCCCGCTTCGCAAAGTTGTACGCCCCTGGCCCAACGGTATGCAGTATTGGGCCTTAAGCCCAATTTTGGTGTTTTGTCTCAGTACTATATATATGGTATTTGGGATCTGTAATCCGTAACTTAGCCGCATAATAAAATCCGTTCTCCTCTCTGCCCGTGGACGTAGCCAATTTGGTGAACCACGTATATCTGTGTCTTCTTTACGTTTTTTTTCTTTGTTTAATGCTCTATAATCCTATTCTGTCATAACAGAATTATTTGGCCAAAAATAATGTAAAATGATTTGCCACATATGCAAAAAATTGCCTGCATCACCCTAATTGATCAGAAATTCTCATATTGGAGGAGTTTGTATCACACTTGCCGAAATGTCACCTGAGATTGCAAAATCCGGTAATAACATGATCAAAATTGGACAAATTTTGTAATTATAGGACTAAATAGAAATATGAAAATAAATAGGAGCAAAATCGGAGACTAGTCCCGGGGCATGATCAAAATAAATTTCCCCCTAGTATTTTGTAAAATATATATTTTGGTTATGTTTTGAGAAATATCAAATTTTGAGTGAGCTTAAGGGTGATTATTGTGGAATTTGATCATGAAACACTGTTTCGCCAGAAATAACAATGGGTATTGTATGGCCATAAATAGAGGGTACGAGTGTAACTGGCTTACCCTTTGCAGTTTAAGTTGTTGCATTAACGTATGCGTGTAGTATTGATGTAAAATATTAATATAAATATTATATAATTTTTGTAGTTGTTCAACATTGATTTTGAGCCAGGCTTCCTACGGCAAATTCCATCCTAGGTGTGATGGTATTACCATCACATGTTAGGATGGTGACATGTGTATATTTTGTATTTAAAAGAATATCATGTATGCACTCATGACATTAAAAGTGCACACATGTCACCATCTTAACATGTGATGGTAATACCATCACACCTAGGATGGAATTTGTCGTAGGAAGCCTGGCTTTTAATGTCATAAGTGCATACATGATATTCTTTTAAATACAAAATATACACATGTCACCATCCTAACATATGATGGTAATATCATCACATGTAGGATGAAATTTGCCGCTTCCTACTCACAGGTTGTGACAAAACAATATTGCACAACTGTAAAGATTATTAATTATTTTGGGAGTTAATTTTATTTTCTCCTGTAAATTAGGGATTTTGGCAATTTCAAAATTTATGTTTTCGGACCGACAATTTAGGATAATAACTTTACGGGCTTTATGAATTTTGCTCAATTTCAACCCGAATCACTCATTTACGCTGAAATCGTACGGGCTTCATGAATTTTGCCCAATTTCAGCCCGAATCACTCATTTACGTTGAAATCGTACGTGAATCGCATGTGAGCTCGCCAATTCGAATTGTTCAGACCAATTTTATCAAATTTCACTTATGTGTAACATAGTAATACAAGTGGCATCCATATCAGCAATAAATTTACACGTGATCATGCCACATGAGATCAAAAACAGAAAAAAAAAAAATCTAGAAATGATTTGTAATTAAAACAAAACAAAATAAAATAAATAACCCAAATGCATCTCCTTCCTCTCCAGTATTCTCCAACGCGCCACCGACCACCACCCGCAGCACCTCTAACCGCCGCGCGACCCTCCGTCAATCCTGGCGCGATTACCATCCCCAACACCGCAGCACCGCGCTGCTCTCTTATCAGCGCCGCCGCGCCTCTCTACCTCAACCAGATCGCGTCCAGATCCGCCGCCACCGTCGTACTACTGAGAAACAACGCTTATCGTTGCCGCTCACCTAAACTGCCACCACCGCACCACCGCGTACATCTCGATTTTGCCGGTGGTGGTGGACTTGAGATAACACTAGAATTGCCACCCATTTTTTTAGAGATTTAGGGGGGAGGCAGTTGGGTTCATATGGGTTCTGATTTTTTAGTCTTTTCTTTTGTTGGGAGGTTGAATTTGATGGTTCGATGCATTGAACTACCATCCGTCGACGATTTCAACTTCCCGATCATGATGAGAGGAGCTGCCATTGTTTGCTTGGTTTTTCAATTTTTGATTTTTTTAAATTCTTTCTCCATTTTTTATTAATTACAAAGTTTGTTGTATTCATATATTTTATTTTCTGATTTTTTAAATCCTTTTTCCTTATTTTTTTTAATTAAAAAGGACAAAATTAAAAATTAAAAGCCACCCCAGCAAATTGGCTCGAAAAGCCTGAAATTAATGGCTCACGTTCGATTTAGTCCAATTGAACGATTCGGGTTAAAATTGGATAAAATTAGTGAAGCTCGAAAAGTAATTGTCCTAAATTGTCGGTTCGAAAACTTAAAGTTCGAAATTATCAAATCCCTAATTTATTGGGAAAAAAAATATAAACTCTTATTTTTGCTCACTGCATTGGATGGGATATATAGAGTAGTTCTAGCTAGCTAGTACAATCATTCTGCATAAAAAACACAGTAGTTATATTAAAAGATATCATATCAGTGTCACATGATGGATTAATTAATCCCATAAAGATTTAGTCGGATTATTCTATGGACTATAAACTGATATGGCAAAAGTGCAATTATTGCATACTTTGGTAAGTAAGTGTGAAAAAAAGAATTTGTGCAAAAGGTAACGCATAGCTTGGAGCGTAAAGTATAATTACTCCAAGATAAAATAATACATAAAACGTGCAATGCAAATTAGATATCAATCAAGAACCATATTTAATTATTATCATATGCATCAGTATCTTATTGTAACAGATAACAGAATATATACTCAACACTTTTCCTAACTTTTGTCCATGTCAGCTTCTCTTAATTCAATGAAGCTGCCATGAGTAGTACTTTGATGGAATTTATGCTCTATTATTTATGTTGCTATCGAGATCATGATCATCACCTACTACGTGTATTATTTACCTCTGTCGCTGTAACTTTGGCTTCGATCTTTTGGAGAGCAGCCACCACTTGTACCATGTTCATTCTTTCATTGGGTGAAAACGATAAACATTTCATAGCCAAGTCAAAAATGGATGAGACACATTGTTCATGCATAGAGAAATGTTCATCTTCTCTTGCTAGTAAACCAGGGGCAACAACTTCACTTATCACATTTTCTTGTATTGCATCACTCACCCACTCTTTTAAGCTCATTTCCTCATTAAACATATCATTTGTCGGCTTCTTTCTTGTAAACATCTCCAACAACAATATTCCAAAACTGTATACATCGCCATTTGTGGATATTTTTCCTTCCGATCCATACTCTGTTTAAATATATGAGATGTTTATCATTGTTAAAGAATTAATATATGCATTGCAATTTGAAGTATATAAAGAGAGATAAATTTATGTTACCTGGTGCTGCATAACCTACAGTTGCCAAAGTTGTAGTTTGAATCATAGTCTCTCCTTCATCAAAAAGCTTGGAAATACCAAAATCAGCTACATGAGCGGTCATATCATCATCAATCAAAACATTGCTTGGCTTTATATCACAATGAACAATAGGAAATGTATGACCATGATGAAGATATTCCAATGCTAATGCAACATCTTTTGCTATTTTCAATCTTTGCACCAAATCCAACCAATGACTGTCAGAGTGTAGCCATTTCTCCAAGCTTCCGTTTGGCATGTACTTTAGAATCAAGGCTTTGAACTCTGCGTTAGTACAACAACCAATTATTGGGACTAAGTTCCGATGGCGAATAGAGCTCAATATTTCACTTTCAGTATAGAAACTCTTGGAAGCTGCTTCTAACTGTAAGTTGAAAACTTTTATTGCAATATTCAACCCGTCGGAAAGTGTTCCTTTGAATACTGAACCATAGCTCCCTCTTCCAAGTAGACTAGTTTCACTGAAAGAACTTGTTACTCGAGTAAGTTCTATGTATGAAATTCTTTTCCATTCAATTTTTTCCAGCGGATTACTAGTTGGAGAATCCAATTTTGTTTGTTTGCGTCTTCTTATGAGCATAATTATGACAACCACCAGAATGATAGTTGCAATGAAGGATGGCACAACATATTTCATTATTCGAGCAATACTCTTCCATCTCGATCTTCCATTATTGCAACGTCGTACTTGAAATCTTGTTGCACCACATAAAGCAGAGTTATTAACAAACGATGAAGCACTGAAATTACCAAAACGACCTTCATTTGGGATCTCTCCTTCCAATTTGTTGTAAGACACATCAAAATTCTCAAGAGTCCTGAGCTTTTCTAAAGACTTTGGTATCAATCCAGAAAAACTATTATGAGATAGATTCAACGTCGTTAAGCCACTTACGTCTCCCAAAGTTTCAGGGATAATCCCTCCAAAGTTGTTATCCGATAATGACAGGTATTCTAATGATAGACAATTGCCAATCAAGCTTGGAACATCACCTGAAAACTGATTAGATGACAAGTCTAGTTGGTTGATTTGCCATTTTCCAATCTGCGAGGAAACCTGCCCCGATAAATTGTTTACGGACAAGTCTAGAATCGTGAGGTCCACGAGATCCCAAAATTTCAAAGGTATGCTTGAGTTCAACCTGTTTGAGGCTAAAGAAACTAGCCTTAAAGATCCAACTTCACCCAAACATTCATGTATTGGGCCTGTAAACATATTGAGACTCATGTTCAAACTCAACAGGTTACTCATTTGGCAAAGACTATCATAAGGGATATAACCTTGCAGTTGATTGCCACCAACATGCATTATTACAAGCTGCTTTAACTGTCCTATTGTTGTCGGGACAAATCCTGTAAGCTTATTCTCAGACAAATCTAAAATTTGCAAATTGTTCAAGTTCCCTATTTCAATAGGAATTCCACCATTGATATTGCACATTGCCGCCCTAAAAATAACCAAAGAAGATATATTCCCAATTGAAGCTGGAAGAACATCATTCAGTTGATTGTCTGTTATTTCCAGGGTCACTAGATATTGACAATCAGTTAACGAAGTGATGAATTCCAACCCCGTCAGTTTATTTTCCCATAATCGAAGGGCTGTTAAGAGTCTTAGATTGCTGAAACTTGGTATCACACCATCCATTGAGTTTCTGTTTAATTCCAAGATTGTGAGCTGAGAAGCATTGGTGATAACACTTGGGATTTGGCCAGTGAGTCTATTATAATGTAAATAAAGCTGTTGGAGATTGGGAAGTGAAAGCTCTGTACTTGAGGGAAGGCTACCGGAGAAGAAATTCTGTTGAAGATAAAATTTTCTCAAAGAAGACATGTTGAACATGGGAGTTGGAATGTAACCGGATAATGTATTATAGGCCGCTGAAAAAACAGCAAGGTTTGATAGATTAGCAAGCTCTTCTGGTAATTCACCTGCCATATTGAAAATAATAAATTGATTGAATATTAGTTGTATCGATAAAATAGGAGAAAATAAAAATTATCTACCTAAACGATATCCTTTAGAAGTGATAAGAATTTATTTATTTATTTTTTTGGAGCTGGATTTGCTAATTCCACATTTGGGAATACTTAGGAGAAGGAAAAATTGCAAAATTTGGACAGACATTCATCATATAGGATATAAATTTTTTGGGCCCTAGAATGAAGATACTAACTTTTTAATTCAAACCAATTTAGAACAATTGGCCCTAAATTCCGAGAATTTGGGCCTAAAATGCACATGCAGTGCATGTGTTTTTCCAAATTCGAGCTTTTAAATAATGTGATTTCATTCACTCTCAAATCCACCTTGAATTGAACTAAATTTGGTAAATTGATTTGAGATTTTACTATGGCTTGAGGAGATGAGCGTACGCATAAAACATATATTTTGGTTAAGTTTTGAGAAATATCAAATTTTGGGTGAGCTTGAGGGTAGTTATGGTGGATTTCGGTAGAAGAGATGAGAGAAATAACAGATCTTTTTCTAAATTTAATCAAAATGTATGTATTCTATACCAAAACACTTTCATTATAAAGACATAATACAGCCCCAAATCAATTTTCCAAATTTGAGTTCGATTCAAGCTGAATTTGAACGACAATACAACACAAGTTTTCAAATGAAAGATTTGTTGGGGTATTTTTCGTACAATTCAATTTCTCAATATCGTCATTTAGTTGAAATCCATCAAAACCACTCCAAGCATGATTTGAGCGAGAATTAACTTAATTTTTTAAAAAACCCAAATTTAGACACGCATATGCACTGCATAAATGAGTTAGGCCTGAATTATTTAAATATTGGGCGAATTGTCCTAAAACTGCCCAAATCAAATGGATAGTGTCTCAATATTAAGGTTCGAAGAGATAGTGTCCTTATTTGGTAAATGACCAAAAGACAAGATTCTAAATTTGTAATTTTTCCGTAGGAGAAAATACCATTTTTGGTCTCCAATTGGAGCTTGAAATTCTAATCACACTACAACAAAAATGATTATTTTGTGATGAGATTTTTTGTGGCTACTAAAGTTGCTGCGAAAGTTAATTTTGCGACAATGTATTATCGTAAAAATTAATAATATAAATTTTGAATATATTGTCACACAAAACAATTAAAATAATTTAAAAGGTGTATTTACATCAACATGATGTGGTCGTAATGTAGCAACAACATTGTTGCAAGAAAATTATTTACAAGAAGACTTTCAACATAATAATTTAAACATAAACTAATGTTGATTAAATATAGTGTTAAATTTTAACAAAAAGAACAAGCTTATTTACTGACAACAAATTGTTGTTTAGAAAATATTAATAGTTTCCACAAAAACATTTGCGATACAACATTTCATAATTGAATTATTATTTCAAAAGTTTTCTTGAAATAAACTATTTTGTGACAATGTTGTTATTGCTATTGCATTCGGGACAACGACATTTAACATGGATAGGTTTTTCAATAATTTTGTAATTGTTTTTCGTGATAACTAGTTGTCAATTTATAGCAATTTTTGCAATGATAAGTTGTCGTAGAAAACAGACTTTTCGCGATAATTTTTTATATGTAAATAGTATTTTGTTTTTAAGTGTAAATTGATGATGTTGATAAAAAATACGCTATAGATGTCTCAAAGCAAGTACACAATATGTGATTCCAAAACAAATGATACCAAAAAAAAAAATTAATCCTTATTTTTCGATAATTGCTAAAAAAAAATAATATTATGATCTTTATTCACTATTGCAATTTAAACTATATTTATACTTTTCGAAGTTCAAATGTCCAATAAACATACCACATTGGATGCCACGTCATTCCCAACAAAAAACATCACATTTTCAAAAATTAAAATTATAATTGTTTTTCAAAATTATAATTGTTTTTGCACATAAACCATTAAACTTTTTTTTTTAGCATCAATATATATAAACTATACGAGATTGACACATTAACCACTAAACTTTATTTTCTAACCATTTTTCACTGGATTCCGACACGTGACATCACACAACATATTTTAAAGGATTATTTTTGTCCATACAATCGAGTTGTTGATATTTCCCTACACTTAGAGAATTTCAATGGAATTGTGTAGAAAAAAATACCCCTTTAAAATATGTCATGTGTGTCTCACGTGTTGGAATCAGACGAAAAATGCAGAAAGCAAGTTTAGTGGTTTATGTGTCAATTCCATATAATTTATATATATCGATACCATAAAAAAGTGTGGTAGTTTTATGTGCAAAATCACTGATAATTTGGTGATGTTAGTACAATTAACGCAAAAAAAAATTGTACTACTGATTAATTTGTATTTTAAGCTATTCAAAGCAACACTGAATTAAAGTGAAAATTCTAAGTTATGCAATAATAATTAATCGGAATGGTGTCACGCGCATGTAAGATTTTTTTTCCTTAAAAGTGAAATTAATTGAAAGTACTAGAAAAATAAAACTGCAACTGTAAAGAATTAAAGGATTGATGTACAAGTTTGTAAACATACCGGTCAACTGATTATTAGCAAATTCCAGCCATGTCAAGGAAGTGAGGTTTCCAAATTGCTTCGGAATGCCACCTAAATTTATAGAAAAACTCATATGAAATAATTTCATAAATATAATTTTATGAGATGTGTTAATGTTGACTTTGTCAACTTAATAATTTTTCCTTTTTCATTAAATTAAATCAAGATTTACTTTGCATGGATTTAGGAATTTGTTAGGATTTGTTATCTTTTATATCACATGTTGAAATTGCAGGATCTAAGTTGAATCATTCAAATAAACTAACTCCTATCTATATGGGATTTGTTTATGAAGAATTGATCTTACTTAGCATACAAACTACATGTGATTCCTTTGAAGAGAACGTGATTTTATTTTCTAAGACTCACGACTGCTCTCTCCAAAGAGAATAAGGAGAAGACTTTGTCAAACAAAGAAGATAGGAGGAGAAGACTACGTCAAACACAAAGGAGAGATGACTGTGTCAAATCATGAGAAACATGTGATGAAGTGAAGTATGAAGAATTGAAGCTAGAAGATCGAACTTGATGAGCAAGAAAAGACCAAGTCCAAGGAGGAACTTGGAGAGGAAGAATTGCAACAAGATCGTGCTCATCATGGTTTGAAGAATTGTATTCGAAGAGCTCTATAAATAGATTATGATCTGCAGAGATTGAGGACACTTCCACTTTTGAATTCAAGAGAGATCAAGCAAGTTTTCCATATTATTTTCCTCTCTTGTTTTCTGTTTAGTCGATCACTTTTTACCAACATTCTTACTTATTTTCCGTACATCTATTCTCCAATAGGTCTCTAGCAAAGTAGGATTTGTTGATTGATCGATAGGTTTTTGTTTAAATGTCCATAGAAGTCATTAATTAGATTGGACGTATAGAGTGTCATTTTAGAGGATTTCACAAAGTCCTCGTATTGTTGTGTACTATAAAGATATATTGAATACGACGCTCTTTGCCCTGTTGGCATTCCACGAGTATCATTATATACTCGTGGATAAATTCCTTGTCTTGTTAATTTTTATCTTTGATTTATCCGCTGCGTGTTATCTCTGGTGTTGACAACTTTATACACAACATTTGGTTTCTGTTGTTTTTTATCTTGCATAAGAGCACTCGAACACTTTCAAGATGAAATCCTATCATACATCATAAAACAAAATTAATTATTAAAAATTGGCGGAAAACGAAAGGCATGATAAGGCATTATATGTAGGCGAAAGTTTATTTTTTAAACCCATTTTTACTATTTATATACTCCATTTTGTAACTAGCTAGAGTTGCCATCACATGTAGAGAAAATTGCAAATTGATTTTGTTCCGCAGATTACGGGGTCATTGCTGTTTGGTCTCAATGGTTCCATCAAAAAAAATATTGCAAAAATAGTTGTCATAACGTTTTTTATTAGAAAAAATTGCAGATTTAGTCTTGAACTTGAAAAGGTAATTTTTTGGAAGAAAATACTTCAATATTGGTTTTGAACTTTTGAAATCTTGTATTTTCAAGTGAATTTGAGTCCAAAACTAGTATTTTCTCGTGCGTTGCACGGGTTGCCATAGATTGGGGATCAAATCCTACAATTTTCAAAAAATGCAGGAGTATTTTTGCATTACTTTTTCTAATGGGATAATTTTGCGATAATTGGGATCAAATTGCAATGATCCCGTGACTTGTGGGAAGAAATTTGTAATTTTCTCACATGTTAGTTCATATATATATAAGAAACAATAATTTGACCAATGAGATTAATCTTAATAAAATACCTGTCAAGTTGTTCATATTAAGATAAATTTCCTCAATCACTGGTAGATTGTACAATGTCTCATTTGGTATGCTTCCAGACAAACTGTTGTCGTAGAGGTCCAAGATTTGCAACAAAGACATGTTGAAAATAGAAGATGGAATACTACCTGTTGATAATAATAATAAATAAGCTGCAATGATTGCATACATATATACTAGAATTCTAAGAAGAATTGCAGAAACCCAAAACTATAAGAAAAGATTAATTGTACGTACATACCTTCAAAATTGTTTCCATATAGATATAAAATCCTAAGCATGCTCAAACTCCCAATTTCACTAGGTATGCTGCCACTGAAATTGTTATCCCCTAAACGCAGGTCCTCAAGCTCTCTGCACTTGTATATATTTTTCGGAATTTCTCCAAAAAATTGATTCCCCAAAAGATCGAATTTTTTTAGTTTCGAAGTGTTACTACATATATCATCTGGAATCTTATTTGAAAGACTATTGAATTTCATATTAATTTCTAGCAAAGAAGACATGTTGAACATGCCATTTGGTAACGAGCCCGAGAAAGTGTTGTTTCTTAGATTCAAACGTTTAATTCGAGATAAGGCTCCAAACCATGACGGAATTTCTCCGGTCAAGGAGTTGAAACCCACGTTTATCTCCTCTAAACGACGTAAATTAGACAGCTCAGAGGGTATGGGGCCCGTGAAATTGTTGGAGCTGAGGTCTAAAGATCGAAGAAACGTTAAGTTTCCGAGACGTGGAGAAATGGGTCCCACGAGCCCTAAACCGGAGACGTTTAGGGCCGTGACCCGGCTGTGTTTGGAGCCGCAAGAAACTCCGGCCCAGGAACAGATGGAAGTGTTGGTGAACCAGTTGTTGCTCCAAACACCATTACTAGTGTTTGAAGTGATGGAGTTTTTGAAGGCAAGAAGTGCATCTTCATCTGTGCTGATATTGAAAGTGTTTGTGGATGAGATGAGTGTAAAGGTGTTTAATAATAAGAGGGAAAGAGCAAAAGAAAATAAACTAGTTTCCATTGATCAATTGCTTTAATCTTACCACTTTAGTACATTATTGATTCATATATATTATATATTTGGATAGCTAGCTGACTGAAAGCTTGTAAAGTTTGAATTTTTTGGTCATAGTTGGAAAAGTACTTACTTGCCGTGAGTGCATGGGAACACAACATTTTTTCCAAGTCTACTATTTTCTAACTTAGTTTTTTTTTTTTTTTTTTAATTGATTGCGACCAACCAAAAACTTTAGACCTAGGACTACGTTTGTTTATTTTTAGTTTTTTTCCAAATAATAAAGTGTCCACTAATAATGTCAAAATCCAAAGTCAGAAATAACAATACAAGGTCCCACATGGACCACAGATGACTCTCAAGTCAAACTTAATGTCTTTTTTTTTTCTTTTTGGCAAAAGCCAAGTTAATGCTTTTTTGAAAAAAAAAAATAATAAATGTCCATGTGACAAGACACTCAAACATTTAAATTATCACATTCAAAGTATGTGGAAAAAAGAATGAGTCTCCCTTATATATATGTCACTCTTTGGAGTGGAGGACAATGGATTAAAATAACATGTACATTTTATTGAAGGAAAAATTATAAATTTAAGACATTATTTTACGTTAGTCACCAATAAATGACACTAATCTTTTAATTTAACGATTTTAAAACAAAAAATTTAAAATCATGAAATTCGGTTCCAATCACAAAAGATTTGGGTTTTTTATTAGTTGCATGATTTGTTGTTACAAACTTCAATTTCATTTTTAATTCCTCCAATCCAATGAAACCATAACCTAAAGATTGTTGTTTTCAGGCCAACTACAAATTTTATCCAGAAGCAATCAATTATAATAATCCCAACAGGGGCTTTGAGCTGAATGTTCTTACTGACGACAAACTATAATGTGTATTAAAAAGATTAATAATGAAAATAGTGAATCTCATTCGTATGATGTTTCTCTTTTATGCACCTACCGTTTCCAACTACGACCAAAAATTGAAATATAAATAAATTGAGTATGGCGTCTAAGAGGGGCTAAATGTACATGCATCATGACATTGTTTAATCAATAATATTTCAAATTGCACAATCCTTTGTTTTTCATGTGGAATAAAATTTTGATAAGTATTCTACCCACTAACGTGTAACGTGGGTGATGGAATTCAAATCATCTGTTATAAAATTTTAAGTTACATTTTACTTTCAACATACTAGTTAAATTTTTTATTCCATTATTATATGCGCAATATTTTCAATCTAACTAGACAACAGAATGGGGCCAAAAAAGAATTGTTATGTGTCCATAGATTTTTAGAGTCGGCCATATCATTGAATTTGCTCAGCATATACAAGGGTTATACACTAATAAAAAAATTTAGCGATAACAAAATGTTGTCGTCAAAACATTGATAATCATCACAAAAACATTTTTGTGACAACATTATCTTGCTAAATTATTATTTCAAAGTAATCTTCTCGTAAATAATATTTTTTTCCCAATATTGTTGTCGTTTATACATTTAGGACCACATGAAATGTACCCATCATTTTGTCACAGTTAATTTTTAGTTTTTTTTTAATTCCTTTTTATGACAATTTATTGTTAATTTATATTATGTACTACATCATTTTGTCACAATTAATTTTTAGGTTTTTTTAAATTCTTTTTCATGACAATTTATTGTTAATTTATATTATGATCAATTTTTTGGACAATATGCATCATGACAAATAGTTTAATCAATAATATTTCAAATTGCACAATCCTTTGTTTTTCATGTGGAATAAAATTTTGATAGGTATTCTACCCACTAATATTTCAAATTGCACAATTCTTTGTTTTCCATGTGGAATAAAATTTTGATAGGTATTCTACCCACTAACGTGTAATGAGGGTGATGGAATTCAAATCATTTGTAACAATTTTTTAAGTTACATTTTACTTTCAACTTACTAGTTAAATTTTTTATTCCATTATTATATGCGCAATATTTTCAATCTAACTAGACAACAGAATGGGGCCAAAAAAGAATTGTTATGTGTCCATAGATTTTTAGAGTCGGCCATATCATTGAATTTGCTCAGCATATACAAGGGTTATACACTAATAAAAAAATTTAGCGATAACAAAATGTTGTCGTCAAAACATTGATAATCATCACAAAAACATTTTTGTGACAACATTATCTTTGCTAAATTATTATTTCAAAGTAATCTTCTCGTAAATAATATTTTTTTCCCAATATTGTTGTCGTTTATACATTTAGGACCACATGAAATGTACCACATCATTTTGTTACAATTAATTTTTAGTTTTTTTTATAATTCCTTTTTATGACAATTTATTGTTAATTTATATTATCATCAATATTTGGGACAATATGCATCATGACAAATAGTTTAATCAATAATATTTCAAATTGCACAATCCTTTGTTTTTCATGTGGAATAAAATTTTGATAGGTATTCTACCCACTAATATTTCAAATTGCACAATTCTTTGTTTTCCATGTGGAATAAAATTTTGATAGGCATTCTACCCACTAACGTGTAATGAGGGTGATGGAATTCAAATCATTTGTAACAATTTTTTAAGTTACATTTTACTTTCAACTTACTAGTTAAATTTTTTATTCCATTATTATGTAAACAATATTTTCAATCTAACTAGACAACAGAATGAGGCCAAAAAAGAATTGTCAAGTGTCCATAGATTTTTAGGGTCGGCCATATCATTGAATTTGCTCAGCATATACAAGGGTTATACATTAATAAAATTAAAATAACGATAACAAAATGTTGTCGCCAAAACATTGATAATCATCACAAAAAAAAATTTGTGACAACATTATCTTACTAAATTATTATTTCAAAAGTAATCTTCTCACAAATAATTTTTTTTCCCATGTTGTCGTTTCCCATGTTGTCGTGTATACATTTAGGACCACATAAAATATACCACATCATTTTGTCACAATTAATTTTTAGTTTTTTTTTAATTCTTTTTTATGACAATTTATTGTTAATTTATATTAGAGTTTATTATATTACCGCCCATTATGTTTGCCGTGTGGCAATTTTGTGTTTTTTGATTTCGGACTTGCAATTTAGAACTTTATGTTTTACGGGCTGACAATTTAGGACTTTATTTTTTATTAATGGCAATGAGCTGAAATTGCACGTTTTTCGGGCTTAATTTGATGAGATGGCTAGTGATTATCTGACGTGGAATTTTGCAATTAATTGGCAGACGTCAGGTGTATTTTAAGTGGGCCCCACTACCTAATTTAAAATTAATTAAAAAAAAAAGAAAAAAAACCTTTCTTCTCCAACAAAATTTTTTTTTTGCAACCCTACTACTGTTCGTCGTCTTCCCCTTTTTTCGCAGATATCCGCCGCCGCCGTCTTCTTCTCCTCTTCAATCTCATCACCACCATCTTCTTCCACCTCTCCGATCGCCATCGTTTTTTCTTCTTCTCCAACAGCTCTCCACCGCCTTCATCATCATCGACCCCATCTTCTCCGTCCATCAGATCGCCGCCGCCACTGCTCTGTTCCAACCAACAGATCCTCCTTTTGGCAGGTCGCCGCTGCTACTGTTCATCTGCCACCACCGATCTGCTCCACCTCCGTCGACCACTATCTTCATGGCGCAGCTCCTCTTCTCCTTTCCCCGTCTCCATCACCATCTTCGCAGCTTTCCCTGTTTCACATTGATTAGCAGATGAGTAGCAGCGGTGCCAGAGCAATGGATGGAGAAGAAGAAACAGTCCGCCGGAGATGGAGAAGGGCTGCTACGGAGAAGAAGATGAAGACAGTGGTGTCTGGTGGTGGAACTCGCCAGAATCGCGCAGAGCGGCAGTGTGGATGATTAAGAAGATGGCGGTGCTCGAGCTTGGCGGTGGAGATGGCTTCGCTGCTGAGGCGGCGGCGAGATTGAAGGGGAGAAGAGGCTGGAGCAGGAGAAGATAGCGGTGTATTTGTTGATGGTGGTTGATGGAGCGGTGGTGGAAGGCGGTGACTGGTGAAGAAAACGGCGGTGAACAGTTAATCTGCAGAGAGAGAGAGCGGTGTGAGGAGAGAGAAAGAGGATAGGGTTGCAATTTTTTTTTTGATTTTCTGATTTTTTTTAATTATTAAAATAAATAATAATACACATGTCAATAAAAAAATAAGAAAGAAAATCCACATCAATAAATGATCAGCCACCTAAGCCATTTCAGCCCGAATTGAGGAGTCACGTGCAAAAAACGTGCGATTTCAGCCCAATTAAGCAATTCGGGCCGAAATTGAGCAGTAATTGCTAAATTTTGAAAAATAAAGTCCTAAATTGCAAGCTCGAATTCAAAAAGGGCAAAATTGCCACACGGTAAACATAATGTGCGGTAATAACAATAAACTCTTTATATTATGATCAATTTTTGGGACAATTAGCTGTCTCGAAAATTAGTCTTTTCTCGAAAAATTTTGTAGCACAAAAATCTCATCATACATAATCATTTTATTTATATGATAATGATGCAAATTAAAAAAAAATAAAGGAGTAAACAAAATACAAAAGAACACAAAAACTTATGTGCAACTGTCACACATGCGACAACCATACTTATAGTAGAAAACGACATACTTATGACTATAAAAGACATACTTGAATAACTTATACTTTTACTGTAAAAAACATACTTAAAAAAACACATACTTAGACCATCCCCAACCCACAAACTCAAATTTGGACTCAAATCTTGTTTTTGTCATCAAATTTGCCACCATCTCCAACCCTTCAAACTCAAATTGGAATATTCTATTACAATATTTTTAATTTTCTTTTGAATTTTCTTTAATATCAAATATTTTTGTATTTAAGTTCATAAAAAAAAATTAACTTAATTGATTTCAATTATAAATAAATATTTATAAACTATAAATCTTATTAAAAAATACCAAACTTATATTATAAAATTCATCACAAGTACATATTAATATACTAAAGAAAAAATTTAGTCATACAACACAATGCAAATAAATTACATAATGACAGAAAAATATAAATTATATAAAGATTATCACTAACATTCCGAATTAGACCATTTTTCCTAAAGATGTTCGATCAATGCATTTCGAAGTTTGTAATGAGCATCTGCATCTCTGATTTCTCTATGCCGACGAAGAAAATATTGAAATCTAGATTTTTCTTTACTTATCATTTATACCTCTGGAGTTGTTACATCTCTCGTTTCTACAATCGGAGCACTGAGATCCCGTTCATCCTCGATTACCATATCATGCATTATAATGCATGCAGTGATTATGTCTTGCAAGTCATTTGTTATCCAAAAACGAGCAGAATTTGCTACAATTGTAAATCGACTCTGAAAAACTCCAAATGCACGTTCCACATCTTTTCTGCAAGCTTCTTGCATGGTTGCAAAATGTCTTTTCTTTTGACCATGTGGATCACGAATAGTTTGCACAAGAGTTGATCATTTGGGGTATATACCATCTGCTAGATAATACCCCGTGTTGTATTCTTCTCTTTGGATAACATAATGTGCAGGAGGAGCAATACCTCTAGCAAGATTTGAAAAAAGATGAGACATCTCCAACACATTGATATCATTATTAGATCCTAGCATACCAAAATATGCATGTCATATCCAAAGATCATAATCAGCAACAACTTCAAGAATAATGGTTGGAGAACCACTACAACCTGCATATTTGTCTAGCCCACGCTGTAGGACAAATTTTCCACGTCCAGTGCATACAATCAAGGCAACCTAACATTCCGTGAAACCCACGTTGCTCACCTATAAGAAGTAGCCTAGTAATATCATCGACAGTCGACGATCTTAAATATTTCTCTGAAAATATCTCCATAATAGCACGATAAAATGATGTGGCACAAATCCAACACTCGAATTCAAGTGGAGCTTCAAATGAAGATATTGTAAGTTGATGTTTTTATTTTATTTATTTATGTAAAGTCAAAAATAAAAACATTCAGTATTAACTTTCACATTCTAAATTATACAAATGTGCAAAGCAAAGATCTTGCTGATGCAAGATCCAAAGTATAAGAAGGGATTTAAGTTTGATCATGTGTTCAACACTACGAAAATTTTTGTGGATTCAAAAAATAATCACAGTCAGAGACGCGTTAATTTTTCATCACAATCAGAAGCATCAATGTCAGATTCTCCTGCTCTCTCTTCTCCGGGAATAACTCAATTCAATATAAACTTGAGTGATGAAAATGATAGTTGTCCATCATTGCAAATGCGACCCGAAGGAGTGAAAAAGGCTAAACTAAAAAGGAAAAAAAGGAGAAGATTCATCTCGTGTTATGGAATCCATGGAAAAAGCAAATAAAAAGTATCTGGATTTAATGGCTGAATCAAACGCACGTCAAGATCTTATTTTAGAAGAGGTGAAACGAAATAGGGCAGATAAAATGCAGAAAAGGGCAGATAAAATAATGAGCATTAATTTGGAGGATGTTTCTGATCCGGTTAGACGTTCATGATGGCAGAATGAGCAACTCAAAATTATAAATCAATCTCAACCTGAAAATTCCTCTAATACTTATGGAGAATATTTTAATGATATTGGAGGGTCTGGAAGTGGTCTACCGGACTACTAAAATCCATATTATATATGGAGTTTAAATGTATTTCGTTTATGTTTTTGTTTTAGTAAATTTAGCATGACGTGTAATATTAGTTTAAATTTAACATGTTGTAATGCTTATGTGTTTTAGTAACTTTCATTGTAATTTGCATTAAATATTGTAAGATATTCCAATTATATTTCTATTAGTTATAATTCGTGCTTATATTTAATAATTACACTATTTTTCAAAAGTATTCGATCAAGATATCTCAAAGTTCGTAATACACATCTACATAGTAAAATATTATATAGTATATGTGTGTATTAATATCAAATAAGTGAAAATTATTATAAAAGAAAAAAAAATTGAGTTGTGAATAGAAAGTGACAAATTTGTCACTTACTGTTCAAAGTAGCAAATTTGAGTTGTGATTTGCGGCTGGGTTGGAGACCCACAAACTCTAAATTTGGGTTTGAGTCCCAATTTGAGTATTGAGTTGGAGATGCCCTTATAGCTGAAAAACATATACTTGAATCTTGTCGTATGTGAGACGGTCTCATAAGAGACCAACTCACAAAAGAATAGTTCAAATTCATCATGTTAGATTTTTTATTAGGTATTTGAATTTGTTGTTATAAACTTCAATTAAGTTCATTTGTTATAAATTTCATTTGTTGTTTTTAACATTCACCATAACATAAAGATTGTGGTTTCCCAACAACCTCAAATTTTATCGAGGAGCAATCAATTAATAATCTCTAGAAAAGAGAAAGACTTTGAGCTGAATGTTCCTACCCACGACAAACTATCATGTTAAGAATTCTGCAGTTGGATTCATTTCTAAAAGTTTAAACTTTAAAATAGAGTATCTCGTACAAATTAAATTTTCTTGTTTATCCACCTAACTTTTCCAACTACGACCAAAAATTTAATAAATAAAGGATGACGTCTAAGATGGGCTAATATTAAATGTATATATCATGACAAATTGTTTAATCAATAATATTAAAAAAAATTGTGCAATCCTTTGTGCAAACGATGACGGGCTTCAAATTATCTGTTGCATTTTTTAAGTTACATTAATTCTTACATTCCACAAATTAAATATTTTATTCCATTGTTACATACGCAGCAGTATCCAGAGAATATGTTAATCTAACTAGACAACGGAATGGGGCCAAAAAATAAATTTGTTTAACACTGATAAATTAGTCGCCTTTCATTTTAAATTATATATTTATGTGTTTTATTTTCCCTTCTTAATTAATTTAAAAAATTTATATTCTACGACCAATTAAATATTGATCGTGATACACAAACGAAAACTAACAATTAAATCATTTTGTTAACCAGTTATATCGTTTATATAACACATAAATTAGTTGGACTACACAAAATAAGAGATAAATTAGGAATTTAATTTTCAGAACAAAGACTAAGTCTTATGTGAGACGATCTCACAGATCTTATTATGTGAGACATGTCAACCCATAATCCATATTTAACAATTCATATAAGAATTTGTGAAAATAAATTTAATTTATGGGTAACGAGGATCCGTCTCATAAAACTATCCGTGAAATCGTAATCATATTATAGGAGTTTTTGTGCAGAACAAAAGGACAATATATAATTTATAATAATCAAAACTAATTTTGACATTTTTAAAATCTACACTACAATTGACTGGAAATACTGAAAAGTCGTTGCAGTCTTCTTCCACAGATGAAGCATTTAATTTGTGCTCCAAGTCGTTGCAGTCTTCTTCATCGTTGTTATATATTTATTTATCTATTTATTCCTTTTCTGTAAGGACTAGTGTTTTAGTCTTTCTCTTGCATTTACTCTTGGGTTTTTAGGAAAAATTTGCTAAAAGTTAAAAGTTTAAGAAATTGGAATTCTTGGGATTTTACAATTTGAAAGTTTCGGTCGCAACTTTAATAGCTTTTTTTAAACATCCTACTCTAGAATTTAAAATCATTACAGAAACTAATAAAATTATTGATGTAAAATGGATAAACCAAAAGTTATAGGACTAATATTGAAATTAAATTATATATATATATATATATATATATATATATATATATATATTTGTTGTAGACTAAAACAAAAAAATGAACGAAGGGTCAAGGCGTGACCCGACCTGCCCGACAATTGAATAGCTAGGAAATTAATGATAACTCAAAATTTATAAATATATTTTTTATATATAACCTAATTTCAGATTTACATTTGATCAATTTAAAGATTCTGTCTAACTGATTTATTTTTAAAACTATATATCTCCGCTTATAGCATCAAAAAGATTCTATTTCAGAAGAGTGCAATTTTTGCACATTCATAGAGATTAATCTAGATGTGACTCCAACATGTGATCACTTTCCTATTATTTATTTATTTATTTATTATTATTACAAAACAGAATGTTTTAGAAGAGAGCAATTCTTTTTAAAGGAAGAAAGGCTGAGCAATATGATATATTAGGATCAAATAAGTCGAATATTTGACTGAACTCATAAAAAAACTATTTAAAACATTTTATACAATTTTAAGTTACATAACAAATATTACTATAACATCTTAAATGCACAATCTTCTTATATTATCCAAACATTTTTAGGAACTCAATTTCAAAATAAGATCTAATATTGTTCTCTTTTTTCTAAAAACATCACACAAAACATAAAAGCTTATAAAATCTTTTAAATTAGAATAGAGTTGGCCAAACACCAACCAATTGGAAGCATCGCTAGCGTGAGTTGAATTTTCCTTTTCTTCCAATTTTCCACAAATTAAAGATTAAGTTTAGCATGAAAAAGTCAGCAGCCATAATCATGCAAATTAAGACTCCAATTTTAGGTCATGCACTCTTCCAACCTCTATAAAAAGGTGAGTAACATAGCTTCCAAAAGATATAACTCTTTTACACCAAATCACTTCAATATGTCTGCAATCCTCATATTCAGCCTCCTCATTACATTATCTCTCGATTTCACAGGTTTATTTGCTTTTTTTTCTTTCTATTAATTTCATCTTACATTTATTTTTAATTTGAATAGGCCTGCCACGAAAAAAAATAGCATTATTAATATTTTTTGTTTTTCAAAGTTTTGTAGATATCCCACGCCAGGAGAAAAATATGTCGTGTTTTGATTTTCAGTTAAAATACCAAAATACCTCTAGAATGTTAGTAAAAAGATATGTTTTCTTATAAGGTTTAAGGTAAATTTCAATTTTAATTATGTATGTAAATCATTTTCCATCTTTTAACAATTAATTATATATATGTTTTCCAATTTTAGTTTTTTACCAATTTCAATTATTTTTTGTCAAAATTTTCAAAATTGCCGACTTGGCTGCCGGAATTTGGATGTCACATTAGATTTTTCTGTGACCAAGTAAACAATTTTGAAAATTCGAACTAAAAATGACTTAAATCAGAAAAAAATTAAAACATGGAGGACCAAAATTGAAAAACAAATAAGTCGTCAAAGAATGGAAAACGTCTTATATACAAGACCAAAATTAAAATAATCTCTATTGGCTTATGTCAAATAGAAGGATATTTTTGTCCAAAAACACTATTGATTTTTTTAATTGATGCAGTTGCTCAAATCGGAGTTAACTATGGAAGGGAAGGAGATGGACTGCCTCCTCCATCACAAGTCGTGGCTTTATACAAGCAGTACGGCATCCAACGTATGCGAATTTACGATACTGACCCTGGAGTCCTCGAAGCTGTAAGCGGCTCCAACATCGAGCTGACCGTAGGCATCCTGAACTGGTTCCTGGAGGGCATAGCCGCCGACCAAGCCAAAGCCAACGATTGGGTCCGAGACAACATACTTAGATACCCAAACATCAGGTTCCGACACATCGTTGTTGGAAACGAAGTGAGCCCGATCCGAGGAGACACGTCTCAGTACGTACCGTTCGTCCTTCGAGCCATGCAAAACATCTACAACGCTATATCCGCTAACAACCTCGGCATCAAAGTCACCACTGCCATCGACACCGAGGTTCTAGAACCTTCTTCCTCGTATCCACCCGAAAATGGGGTGTTCCGATCGAATGTGGCTCCCTACCTTAATCCCATAGTCCGGTTTCTTATGAACACAGAGGCACCTTTGTTCGCGAGCATATACCCGTACTTCGCCTACATCAACAACCCACAACAAATCGACCTTCGATATGCGCTTCTAGATCCTTCTTTCCCAGGCATCGTCACGCCTAACGGAGTCAGGTATCAGAATCTTTTCTACGCACTTTTTGATGCAGTTAATGCAGCACTCGAAAAGAGTGTTGCATCGATGGCATTAGAACTGGGCACTGATGCCATCAACGCTCCCCCAATCCTTAAGGGAGGAGAGAGCGGTGCGCCTACCGGTGGGGGAGGTGGCGGAGGCGGACGGGCCCCACAGGCAACGTCCGATGATGTATCGAATATCGAGAATGCAAGAATGTATGTTAATAATTTGATACAGGTGGTAAAGAAAGGGTCACCGAAAAGACCTAATGAGCCAATTGAAACCTATATTTTTGCTATGTTTGATGAGAATCGAAAGCCCGGGCCCGAGATTGAGAAGCATTTCGGGCTCTTTTATGCAAATGGGGCACCCAAATACCCAGTCAATTTTAACTAGCTATGTAGATATAAAATATATGTTTTGATAATTAAATGTTGGATTTATATATAACTAGTTTATAATGTATATTATCCAGCATGGAATAAGGACGACTGATCCAAAAGTCATGTTTTGTAATGCTATTTTGTAAGAGATTTCATACGATCTCTGAATAAAATATTTTGGAGTAATTGGCAAACTGTTTATCTATTTTAATTTAGCGTTTAGCTTGCATTTTGTTGTTTTTAATTCATGTCATCTTTATACTAGTGTGTGGCCACTATGATAAAAAAAAGTATTTGTGACAACAAAATGGTTTCGAAAAAACATTGATAATTGTCGGAAATATATTTTGCAACAACATTTTGTCGTCAAATTTTTATCTCAAAAGCCTTCTCGCAAATATTTTTTTTATGATAATATTGTTGTCGCTAATACATTAGTGACCATAATCATTTTTTCTTAATTATTTAATTAATTTTAATTGGCTTTTATGACAATTTATTTTTAATTTATTTTATCAATTTTTATGACAATATGTTGTTGCTAAACATAGACTTTTCATGTAACTTTTATTATCGAAAAAGCTCATCGCAAATCTCTCATTTGTATTATAGTGTATGATTATTTTGGAATATCAGATGAAATAATAACGTAGAATAATATTGAACAAATGATGTTTGAAAGTAGAGCAGAGTAACCGTATCTTGTTTTATAAAACTTTCACTAATATATCAAAATTCATCTTGTTTTATTAATCTTTAACTAATATACCAAAATTCAGATAAATCCAAAATAGTTTAACTGTTGAAGAGTGCGACATCTGTGGTGATGTGCAAATATTCTTAACTTTTTTGTATTATATCCGACTAAAATGATTGCATTCTGCCTCGAGAAAATCTAAGTGCAAATTCAGTTGAAGTGAGAGAATGAAAATCGGAATATTCAAAGTAAATTTTCAATTTCAATATGAATACTAAACCAAAAGGAATTCAACATGTATTTTTATACGAACAAATTATTCTTGTTCGAGTCAAAGATAAAGGAAAGTGACGACTTTGGTCACTCAACCATTTATTTCGAAGGTCCACCAAAATAAACTTACTTTAATTATTATTATTATTTTTTTATAATTTTTGTATGTTAGTTTCATGTTATATATAGTTTTATTTTTATACAAAATAATAAATATTTTTTAATACATTAATCTATTCTATAGTTTCAACTTTCAACGTTATTTATTATATTCTTTTGATGTGGATTAAAATTATGCTTGTATGTCTATTGTAGTAAGACGGAGAGATTATATATAATTACTTACCTCTCCGACCATTGATAGGTAGAGTAATCGTTTATTTATTTTATTCTTAAACTTGGATTACAATTTCTGGTGCCATATGAAAAGGTGAAAATTTTAAATTTTTCTTATATTATTGTCCTTAAAAGAAATGGTAGATTATTAACAAACGTTAGTGATATGATCAAAATATAACCATCAATTGACATAAGGAAAAAAATTTCTAATTGGTCGACGCCCTAGAAACTAAAACAAGAAATGAGTATCATATTGGTTTTTATGACCATTAGAGCTTATACAAGTTAGAAAGAAATATAAACAATATAATACAATAATTATTATTCGTTATCGTAATGTAATAACTTACGTGCCACTACTAGCTAGTTCTTCCACATTATGCAATAATCAATATTTTTTGTACAGTATAAAGCTTGAAGCATCTGAAACATGCAATACTGATTAATGACAGATACAGGATTTTACATTTATATATATATATATATATATTTTTTTTTTTTTTTCTTTTTTTTTTTTCTGGGAGAGAAATTGAAACGGGTCGTAAAACATAGAAGAAATAACATTCTTCGTACAAGAGATGAAGATAAATTTTATCAATTAGAAATATGCTAACTGGTTCTCAAAACGACTAGAATCCTATTTATAGGTGCAGAAACAAACCCTAATTCGAAAAGGAAATAAAAACCCAAAAGAAAACAAAATAAAAATAGATAGCAAATATAATAAAATTGTCAAACGCGCATGAAAATGTCTGAATTTGGGCTCTTGACCCTACATATCATAGCAAAATTGTGTGTTTTGTCCATCACACCGTTCCGCTTCTAGAAATGTATTATAATAGAAAATTCGAGACGAAAATCAAAAGTTATACCTGTTTCGAATCCTGCTGACAATCGTTTTTCTCTTGATTAAACATCAAATATGCTTTAATAATCTGTTCCACGTGCAAGTATATAGGACAATGAACATATTATGAGTACGTACAACAAATAATATATAGCTTTTTTTCTGGGAGAAAAAAGCTTGATGACTATAGTTCATTACTTATTAGAGTACACATTGTGTTACTGAGACCTAACAAATGGGCCATTTTATTTATTAAGCGAGCATGGGCTTCAAAGATGGACTAGGCCGAAGTGATAGCCCACTATATCATTGAATTCCAAGCATCCAAACCAAATTTCAAATTAGTATGCAAGACGAAAATCATTTCTAATAAAAGCTTACTAATTCCTTATGGTAGTGGGAGTAAATTCGTTAATGTTAACTTTATATATATAGTTGAAAAAATATATATTTAGAGAAACTCATTGTTAATGTTAATTTCATAAACTTCTTCAATGAGATATTTAGGGAAACAATAAAATATAAAAAACAAAAAAACCCAACTATATAACTTATTGTTGACGTCGATTCACGGCTGGTTCGTAATCTCAGTCCAACACCCGAATTGATTGTTTTTCTAGCCCAACCCACTTAGCCAAGTTAAAAGAGCTAGGTCGATTGAGGTAGGGAATTCAAGGGAATGTCGAGCACTTCTTTTTTTTTTCCCCTTTTCAAAGGTTTGAAGGGTCTTATTTATAGACCCTTCATCTGGACAGCATCCCCCAAATCAGGGGGATCTTGTCCCTATAGAGCCAAAGCTAGATACTCCATGTTCCCTACTATTACAAACCGAGCTATGCTATTTTTATACTCTAATTTTTAGATACATTTCTAGGTAGGAAGGAGACCCCAAAAACTACTGTCCGAGCTGAAATCAGGTCGGCTCGTTCGGGTCGGCCCGTTCAGGTCGGCTCCGTCGCTGGTGTGATGGGGGAAGCTCGGTTATTCTGGCCAGGCCGGTCAGACAGGGTCGGCTTTTGCTCACGTCGGCGAAATAACCGAGCCGGGCTGGAAGACCGTTCCCAGCTGCAGAACGGTCATATCAGTTCGAGTGGGTCAGGCCGGACCGGACAAGGTGACTGGACCGAGCAGTTAGGTGGCGGGGCTGATCCTCCTCGGTGCATTGGGTCGGATGGCCTTTAGTCCGATTTCGAACTCGATCCCTGTGTGGGCGGCCTGATATTAAGGGCCCAACACTTATTAATTAATTAGTGTGTGTATATATACATATATACATATAATGTCTACATAATCTTTTCATTAAACAACAGCTAAATTAAATAGAGAAACTCTGTAGTCATAACAAAAGGAGTGTAATGTGCCATTAAAGGATGGAAGCCCGGTCAATATGATAAACTACGATTACATTTATTATTATTATATACTATAGAAAATGATAAAATACCCACCGTGAGCAATTCTTACTATGCCCACCGATAACGTGTAATGATTTCATCCCTTTATTATATGAAAAATGAAATTATTAGGTATTCTGAATTTTTGACACATTAGCCGTGAGCACATCTTAACGTGCCCACGATGGGTAGGGTAACAGAGCTGTATAAACTATATATCAAAACATTTTATCAAATTTTCAGTTACATAATAACTATTACTAATATCTTAAATGCACAATCTTCTTATATTATCAAAACACTTTAGGAGCTCAATTTTCAAAGTAAGGTCTAATGTTCTTCTCTAAAATCTAAAAAGATAACACAAAACATATATAAAAGTTTATAAAATCTTTTAAATTAAAATAGAGTTGGCCAAACACTATCCAATTGGAAGCATCGCTAGCTAGCCCGAGTTGTTGAGGTGATAAGAATGTAAGAACTTAGAAGTGTGACTAATCACAGAACTTGCCAAAATAAGTCCAAAATTTTCCTATTTTCCAATTTTCCACAAATTAAGTTTGGCATGGAAAGGTCAGCAAGCCATAATCACCAAAGACCACAATTTTAGCTCATGCACTCTTCTAACTACTATAAAAAGGTGAGTAACTTAGCTTCAAAAAGATATAACTCTTTTAGCCTAATATTTTCTTGCCATGGCTGTTACACCAAATCACTTCAATATGTTTGCAATCCTCATATTCAGCCTCCTCATTACATTATCTCTCGATTTTACAGGTTTATTTGCTTTTCTTTTTTTCAATTAATTTAATCTTACATTTACTATTTGCTAGAGAAAATACTTGTTTTGTCACTTTCAGATAAAAAAAAAACTTCGTTTACCAATTTTTCATCTAAAAGACCAAAATGATGTTTTCTTATATTGATTTCAATCAATTTAATGAAAATAAATGAGTATTTTCATACTTGTTTAAGTCAAATTGAAGGGTATTTTCGTCCGCGAGTACTATTAATTTTTTTTAATTGATGCAGTTGCTCAAATCGGAGTTAACTATGGAAGGGAAGGAGGGGGGCTTCCTCCTCCATCACAAGTCGTGGCTTTATACAAGCAATACGGCATCCAAGCGTATGCGAATTTACGATACTGACCCTGGAGTCCTCCAAGCTGTTGGCGGCTCCAACATTGAGCTCACCGTAGGCATCCTAAACCGGGACCTCGAGTGCATAGCCGTTAACCAAGCCAACGCCGACGCTTGGGTCCGAGACAACATACGCAGATACCCGACCGTCAGGTTCCGACACATCGTTGTCGGAAACGAAGTGAGCCCGATCCGAGGAGACACGTCTCAGTACGTGCCGTTCGTCCTCCGAGCCATGCAAAACATCTACACGCTATTTCCGCTAACAACCGCGGCATCAAAGTCACCACTGCCATGACACCGAGGTTCTAGAACCTTCTTCCTCGTATCCACCCGAAAACGGGGTGTTCCGATCGAATGTGGCTCCCTACCTTAATTCCATAGTCCGGTTTCTTACAAACACAGACGCACCTTTGTTCGCGAGCATATACCCGTACTTCGCCTACATGTACAACCCACAACAAATCGACCTTCGATACGCGCTTCTAGATCCTTCTTTCCCGGGCATCGTCACGCCTAAAGGAGTCAAGTATCAGAATCTTTTCTACGCACTTTTGGATGCAGTTAATGCAGCACTCGGAAAGAGTGTTGCATCGATGGCATCAGAACTGGGCACTGATGATATCGGTGGGGGATACATTGAATGTTGATAATGCGAGGAGGTATATCAATAACTTGGTTCAGGTGGTAAAGAAAGGGACACCTAAAAGACCTAATGAGCCTATTGAAACATACATTTTTGCAATGTTTGATGAGAATCAGAAGCCTGGAGAGGAAACTGAGAAGCATTTCGGGCTCTTTTCGCCAAACGGGCAACGCAAATATGAAGTCAATTTTAGGTAGCTATATATTTATATGAGTAATGTATTTCATGATAGTTGTTGGATTTATATGTGACTAGTTTATGTATGTGTCCAACGTGGAAAAAGGACTGATCCAAAAGTCATGTTTTGTAATTTCTATTTTGTAAGAGATTTCATACGATCTCAAAATAAAATATTTAAGAGTTGTTAAATTGTTTCAGCCCTAATTTTTTCATTTTTGAAGTAAGGAAATCAATTTTTTTTTAATAAAATTTACACATCATAGGTATAATTGAATGTGTGATAGACATCACTAATTAATATATGCATGACTTGTATTAATGACGATGAAATAAAATGAAACATCAAAATATAATAGATAAACAAACATGTTTTTGGTACACTAATCCATCTAGAAATTATATATGAATAATATTGAGATAGAAATGCATGCTTTCGGATAACACTAGACGGGAAAACATATGGTATATATTTCAAGCAATAATAATAAAATTTCTTAAAATGATTGTATTTAGTGCATGTGTCACCTAATTAGTTTTGAAAGTTTTATTATTAATTAATAAGCTCAAAATATTATTTATGAACTATATATAAATATTATCTCATTTAAAAAACAAAAACAAATAAATTTATGCATATGTACATCGACAATGATGTCAATTATTAGGTTTTACTGAATCGTACATACTAACTTACTAACAGTACTCTAGCAATTAAGAGATTATGGTAATAATCATTATTACTGATTATTTTTGTGTTCGCAACTAGCGCAATTGCAATTACTAATTCAGTCATAAGCATATGATTAAGTAAAGATAAAAAAAAACACCAATCTTTTTAACATCGTTACATAATCAAATCACTAATTAGTTTCATTTATATCTTTAATATTTATTCTACTTATCTTTTATCTTAGCTAGGTAACTAGATTAATTAAGTGTCGCTCCGATCTATGAGGCAGTCATATATTATAAATGAGTTAATTTCAATTTTGGTCTTCTATGTAAGACCATTTTCTTTTTTGGACAACCAAGTGTATGTTTTCCAATTTTGATTTTATATGTTTTAATTTTTTCAAACATACATGACCAAAATTGAAAAACATATATTTGATTGTCAAAAAACAAAAAAATCATACATACAAGACCAAAATTGAAATTAACCCTTATAAATATGCTCAAAACTTAAAATAGTTAGTATAAATCTTTCATAGCCTAATAAGATAAAGAACTTTTTTTTAGTCAAAATGATAGCATGAATATAGTTAGAATGAAATGAGTTCAAAACTTCACACAATTTTTTCAATATTTATTTTATATATTCGTATTAGAAAAATCACGGTTCATATATGAGTTGTCAGGATGCAGATGACTCACACGACTTCAATAGAAAACAATGAATTGAAATCCGTGAGAGTTAGAAAGCAGACTAAAAGAACGTATCTTATTTTATAAATCTTTCAATAATATGCCAAAATTCAAATAAATCCAATATATGCCTATTTGCATATATCCTTTGTCTTTGTATGATAGCCGACTCAAATGATTGTACGTTCGGTTGAAGTGAGAGAATGAACGAATATTCAAAAGTAAACTTTTCAATTTGAATGTGAATATTTAAACATAAAAAATTCAACATTTATTTATTTTTATATACATGAAACAAACTATTCTTGTTCGAGTCAACGGTAAAGGAAAGTGACGACATTGGTCACTTCATATACCATTTATTCCCAAGTAACTTTTCATTTAATTTTTTTTTTTTTATGTTATGGTTATAGTTTGATTTTTATATAAAATAATTATATTTTTTAATTCATTGAATTGTGCCTATTTTAATACAAATATTGATATACTATAATTTCACTTTCAACCATATTTAGTATATTCTTTTGATGTGGATTAAAAATTATGCTTCCATACCTATTTTAGTAGGATGGAGAGAATATGATTTAAAACTTATACAAGCTAGAAAGAAAAATACATAAAATAATACAAAAATTATTATTCGTCATTGTAATGTAATAATTGACATGCCAAAAACTAGTTCTTCGATAGTATGTAATAATCAATATGTCTTGTACAATAAAGCTTGAAGCATTCGAAACTTGCAAGTTGCAACACAGAAGTAACTAACACAAGATTTTACATTTAGAGAGCACATATATATTTCTTTTCTTAATTCCTGGGAGAGAAATGCGAGTATATATACCTATGAACAAGTTATGAGTACAATAAGTTATATATAGAGTTTTTCTGGGAGACAAAAGCTTGATGAATTAGAGTAATTCAAACACAAAATAATAATTTCATGTTGACATATCTTAATATGTCAATTGTTAATGTGTAAAGATTATATTTTTTTAAATTTTATAATTTGAAATTAATGATTGTATTAAATTTATGACACATTATTGATAAACATAATAATATGTATACATATGGTAAATGAATCACTTTAAGCAAATTGTTTTTCCTAAGAGGATTTTGAGACCTAACAAATGGGGCATTTTATTTTTTAAGCCTGCATAGGCTTTACGATGAACTAGGCCCAAATGATAGCCCACCAAATCACTGAATTCCAACCATCCAGTGCAAAATCAATTAATTATCAAAAAATTCACCAATTAATGAAAATTCCAATCTAACGTTTTGATTTCCATTTAATCCAAGTTCAATTTAAGCAAAAATCGAATATAAATATCAATTTCAGTCGGAAAAATGGCTTGAAAATACTTTTGGATTGCAATTTAGAAAATTCATGAACTTATGTGCAATCAGAAAAAAAAAATTGTAAATTGAAAAATATCACACTTTAGATTGGTTTTTTATATTAAGTTGCAATCATGTACAAGATTTCATCCACATGAACCAACCCATATATATAAGGCATTTAATTAGTATCTACATCAGTTTAGGAATAAGAATATCAAATATTGTAAGCTTCATATGTCTTTTTTTAAAATTAATAATAGCAATAAAATTCACATAGTTTTGATATCAATGCCCTTGGTGTCCACCTGAATTCTTGCTTTGATCTTGTGCAGAACATTTCCTGCTTCTACCATCTTAATTCTTTCTTCAGGATGAACAACCAAACATTTCATTGCCAATTCAAAGATAGATAAGACAATGTTGCTTTGTAGAGAAATCTTGATCTTCTGTTGATAGCAAACCAGGATCCAAAACTTCAATTATCCCATTTTCTTGTAATGCTTTATTCACCCGCTGCTTTTAACTCATTTCTCCACTGAACATATTATCTGTCGGCCTCTTGCTCGTAAACATCTCCAATATCAATATTCCGAAACTATATACATCGCCATTTGTGGACACTTTTCCTTCCGTCCCATACTCTAAACATAAATCAAAGATAAGAATGATCATATATTATAAGAAAATTAACACGATTTTTTACCACTGATTTTACGTATTCTTATTTTGGTCCTCTAACTATCATTTTTTTTTTTTTTTTTTTTCAATTTTGGTCTAATTTTGCTTGCAAAATCAAATCTGCTGACGTAGGAAAAAAACGAAATTTCAGAGCAAAATTGTGCCAAATTTGGAAAAAAGTTACAACTTTGAAGACTGAAATTGGAATACGTAAAATTAATTGTAAAAAAGTTGATAAGGCCTAAGTTAGTACGAAAATTACGAAAATTGCAATTTAAGTGAAATTGAAATTTGCAAGTCTCAATAATAATTAATATTATACATCACCTGGTGCTGCATAGCCGATAGTCGCCAAGGTTTTAGTTTGAATGTCAGCTTCTTCGTTGTTGACTAGCTTGGAAATTCCAAAATCACTAACATGAGCAGTCATGTCTTCGTCAAGTAATACATTGCTTGGTTTTATGTCACAATGTACCACAGGAAATGCATGACCATGGTGAACATATTCCAAAGCTGATGCAACATCTATTGTTATGTTTAGTCTTTGTATGAGATCCAAACAATAGTTGTAGGAATATAACCATTTGTCCACACTCCCATTTGGCATGTATTCAAGAACAAGGGCTTTGAACTCTTTGTTACTACAACAACCAATTATGTGAACTAAGTTTCTATGTCGAATTGAGCTCAATATTTCACTTTCAGTGTCAAAACTCTTGATGGCACCTTCTAAAAAAACTAAAAAAACTTGTTCCCGTCTGTCAAACCTCCAAACAAGGCACGAAGGCGCCGCAACCTCCCTCCACGCCCGACACGATGCTTGCTTTCTCCTCCAATCTCAATCACGAAGATCCCACCACAATCACGAAGAGCAGTTCTTGCATTTCGAAGGTAATTTTCAGTGGTAATTTTCAGTGGTAATTTTCTAGGGTTGGATTGAAGGTAATTTTGACTTCAATTATCCCCAATTGACTTCACCAAATATTATAATAAGGGTAGTTAGGTAATTTTACCTCAAAATTGGGTAGAAAACATTGTTTCTTATTAAGTGGGTAAATTTCATTTTGTACTTTGTGTATTGGGTATAAATGAGTGCTACCCCTAAACTATATATATTTAGATTGTGTATTGATCCGTCTTAAATAGTTATATCAGATTAATAAGATACCTATAGAGTTAACTCAGATTTTATCAGACATTTCACCCAACATTATCAGTCACGAGACCATTAGAAAAAAATCACAATTTGCATGACTAAATCCACAATAGATAAAGTTATAGGATAAAAATGCATAGTAAACATTATGGGGGTGAAATACCTATTTTCCTAAATTAATACGTATCTTAAGCTACTCAAAGCAAAACACACATCCAATGGTCACGACACCATTAGAAAAATATGAGAATTTAAATGACTAAATTCATACTAGGTAAAGTTATGGGATCATAAAATGCAAAAGTAAAAGTTTTATTTTTCCAAATACTAAATATTGTTTGAAATTATCAGACTCTCAATATATGAAATACTGAAAAATGTGATCTTTTCATCACTTTTGGAAACTGATCAAGAGAATTACATTTATGTATCTAGAGAAGGCAAAGAGCAGCTATACCATAACTAATAACCGAAAGCAAAACAGCAAACAGAAAATAACAAACTTGCTGACTCAGCTTTGACCATAACTTACTTGGCTGACTCATCTGCTGACTAATATTGACTCACCAAAATAGGGAAAAATGACAAAAATACCCTGTATATTATCCCTAATTATAATATTACCCTTTAATTTTTTGGGTTTTTGAAAATACCTTGTATATTACCTCATCTTGCCAATAATACCCATTTACCTATAGTAATCAGTTACACAATGACATGGCCGGTTAATTCAGATATGGATATAATTTTTTAATTTTTTTTCGTTCAAATCTCACATTTAAGACATTTTTTGTTGTCAACTCACCATCTTCAACCACTCTTACCAACAGTAGACTACCGCTCAACCATCACAGCTTCTCTCCGCCATCAATAATGCCACATTCGCTCACCTCCGAGCCATCGTCTCCATTTGTCTCACGCCGGCGACCGCTGCTCACCCATCCAACATCCTTCACCGCCGTCTCCCCCATCAACCATCACCCATCACTTTTTCTCACAATTCAACCACGACCATCTCGACTCACCATCTCCATCTCTCTTTGCTTCTCATCTCCACCTCCATTACTGTCTTCACCTTCATTTCCACCTTGAACCACCGTGTCTTCAAGTCCAATCTTCAAATCTGCTCCACCACCATTCTCACCTTCATCGGGTGCCGCCGCGCTCAGCCACCACTTTTCACCTCCAGATTCGCACCACCATCTTTAGTCCACCACTTAGGCGCTCCGTTGCTACAGCACCGGCCACCTCGCCACCTCTCTACCATCATCTTCATCTTCTCTAGCTCCGCCACCCTTATCTAGTTCACCCTCGATCTGTTCTCCTCTGCTCAACCGCTCACCTCCATTTGTAGATTCGACCTCCACCTCTTTTTAGATCCATCTTCCAACTCACATTGAAAACCAACCGTCCACCGCCAATCATCCCCCCAACAATTCCATCTCCATCTCCTCTTGCACACACACCACTGCACAACTACTCCCAATTTGAAGAGATAAGAACGAGGATCTTATTAATGGGAGGAAGGAGGTGTGAAATGTTAGGGTTTGAGCCCCAATTTATTAGGTTTTAACGATATAATGAAAACCATTATTAGGTTTTAACGATATAATGGGGTTTTTAGAGATTTGGAGGGGAAATTAATGACATTGTTAGGTGATATGGCTATTAGAATAAAAAAAAACTCATAAATTGACTCCACATCAGAAAATAACCGGACACGTCAGACTATGACCACTTATTTACCATTTTTTTACAGGTAAATGAGTATTATTGGCAAAAAGGGATAATATACGGGGTATTTTTAAAAACCAAAAAAGTTAAAAGATAAGATCATAATTAGAGATAATATACAGGGATAATATAATTTGTCAATAACAATTACCCCCTGCAAATAGAAATTGTAAAATTTTCCCGCCCATTTTCACCCCCCAAAAGTAGAAAGACAATATTTATTATTTCATAGTTTATAATTAACAATTTATTGTATTAAACATGATTTATATACATGGTAATGATATCACCTATGATATTGACAAAATCTTTGAGATTATAATCTATATATTACATATGAATATTAATATGATCTCATCTAATAAATGTTTAATTATTGATATGATCAATATTAAAAATATATTTGTTAAATAAATTAAAATAATACATTGATCGAATTTCAAGAATTTTAAATTACCAAAGTAAAAAAATTATCTCCAATATTGTACCCCACACACACATATATAAATTTTGTAACAAAAGTGGAAAAAAGAAAGGAAATCTAAATTTAAGTTGACTTACTATAATTTTATCCATGTACAAAAATGTGATCCAAATCATTTTATGATTTTCGTTATACATGTAATTATAAATATATATATATATATATATATATATATATATATATATATATTTGATTTTTTTTGTTATGTGGTCTTGGTTTATTATTCATCTACAAATACATGTCAACTATAAGTTTGTACATCATCAATTTTTCGCTCTCCTTTTCAAGATAAAGAGTCATTTTGGTTTTTATTACAATAACCATTATTTTGACGATTATAACTCATCTTTTTAATGTTGTCAATGGTATTGATGTCTTTCAAAATTTTGTGGTAACTAAAAATTCGTTTCTTTAGATCACATGACATTCTTGCATATAGAAATAAATAAATAAAAGATGTTTATAGTTATGAAAACGTCTTCAAAGACAAGATGTAATTTTGCAATATTTTTTTATTCAAATCTTTAATATATATATCACCTCAATAAATATATAATAATCAAGTTACTTAGCATAACTAATAGAACAACATAAATTAACTATTTCTATTTACCATATTCGAAATAAATATTGAAAAACTATAATAAAATTCACATATTTTTTATTTGACAAGTATGTCGTTTATAATACTCAAGTCTAATATGTCTTCCATATAACTATACTAATCTAATTTCCGCTTTCTAAAGTTGAAATACAAATATTGATTATTTTATAATTTATAAATTATAAATATTGGATTTTGCATAATTTATGTATATATCCATGATATGAAAATCATTTTGTATATACATGAAAATTGAGAAAGGAAAAAAAAACATTATCATATTTGATATGTGATAAATTTAGCTTGATTTGTGTATTTATGATAATAATATCATGCTAAAAGTTCATGAAAGTTGTGAATAACAATAATCTAAATCATTTTTTATATCCATAAAAATTTAGCAAACAAATATATCATTTTTTATGTAAAAATAAATATTATTTCCTCCATGATTAAAAATCAATAAATCTGAAATTTCATTTTTATGGTAGCATGAGGTTCATCATTATATGAATAATGATAAAAAAAAATTCTTTCTGTTGTTTTATAATTTCATTGTTTTAGATTTATCAGATTTTAAAATGTTTATCATCCAACATGATTTTTCTAAGAGTTGAATTTTGATTTTAAGGCATTTAGGAAAAAAAAAACTATATAAATGTTTTTAATGGTATCTTAAATTTAGAAATTTTATTTTGGACTAATATATAATAATATCATTGTTTTTACGTTCATTATGATTAGATTATTAAACACATATTTTCATAAGTGTTTTTTTAGGTCAATTGTGATAGACAATTAGTAAAGTAGTCAAACAATGTATGATGAAAATAAGAAATATTCAAAATTGGTAAATTATATGGGTAGTAGATTAAATTAAAATAACTTACAAGAACTATATTTTTTTCATGATCAACATTTTTATATCAAAATATTATTAACACTTGAAATTTATTTGCTGCGTCACACGGGTACCAAATGAGGTTGAAATATTATTGAAACTTAATTATAACATACAATAATATCATCATTTTACAATCTTTATAATGAAGAAGTTATGAGCATATATTTGCATTTTTTTTCCATACTAATTGTGAAAAAAAAAAAAATTCTAAAGTAGCAAATAAGATAATGTATGATGAAAATAAGAAATATTTAAAATTCGTATATTATATGGGTAGTAGATTAAATTAAAATAATTTTGAATAACTATATTATTTTTCATGATCAACATAAAAAAACTACCGACACTTGAAATTTATTTGCCCATATATCACACGGGTACCAAATGAGATTGAAATATTATTGAGTACTTGATTTTTTTTTGTAAATTAACATTTTCATATCAAACTCGAAATATTTAAATTTTATGATCGTGCGTAGAATGGGTAATAAATTAGATCGAGATCCTCCCAAAAAAATTATTAGTTTTCATATTCAACATTTTCATATTTATATATAAATTGTAAAATTTATGTGCCGTGTATTGCACAGGACTTATACTAGTTTGGATAAATGAAGAGAATATAATTGAAATTAGGACATCTTGAAAAGGGGAAATGAATTTGGGGATTTTGGTGAAAATAGTATCAATTTTTCCACCAAAAATCTAGCTAGGGTTCTATATTTTCCGTCAAATGTGGAAGGAAAGTTAACGGAAGGTATCTAATCTGTTAATTTTTGAAACATAGGATATCAATCTTGTAAGTAGTGGAAACAGGGGTACCATAATTAAAATAGAGGTATAGTTTTGGTAGCAAATTATAATTTACCCTTTATTAATTAGCTAAAACATGTTATCCGAAGACATCAATATATATGAGTTGCTTGAATAATTTTTTTATTGATTCATCAATAACAAAAAAAAAAAAAAAAAAAAAACAAAGAAATATTCATCAATAGCAAATATTAGTTTCGGATATACATAGAGTTTTCGTACATTTATATATGAATATGTTTTAAATAAATAAATCATCTCAAATTGTAATTAATTTTTTTCCATGGTATGTTTTGAACTTATTGCGATCCTATGTACTTGGTCTAAAAGTATTATAGAGAGAGACAAAAATGTTATGCAAAAACTTCAGTTATAAATTAAAATTGATGCATATTTCCCTGTACATCATCTTGGTAAATAAATATATAAATTGGTCCAGCAAGAAGGGATATTTTTCGTGTGTGAATAAACAAAGATAGCCATAAAACCAAATATTCAACATAATGAGTCAAACACATTAGAGATTAAAAGATTCTTACAACTTCAATGAATATCTCTGTTGTAGATCAGTATGATGGTAACCTTCACCATTGTCCATTAGTTGCTCTTCAACTTGTAAAATATATTGAGTATGGAGGCGAAGTATCCTGCAATTCATTTGGGCCTTTTATATCGAAGAATGAAATATCCCATAGTCACACCAAATGCAAATCCACATCCATACCCCAAAACTACAGCTTGCCGACTAAATCCATTTATAAAATCAGAATCATCATCATCGTCATCTTCTTGTGGCGACATTGGAGTTGAAGGTTGCTCACAATGTTTTGCCAATGGAAATCCGCACAATCTTGAGTTCCCAATATATGAATCATTATTGAATGTGGAAAACTGAGTTGATTGAGGTATCTGCCCAACCAGATTATTCATTGAAAGATTTAACGTAGAAAGAAAAGTCAGGCTCGTCAATTGTCTTGGAATTTCACCATCCAATTGGTTTGATGACAAATCCAACGATTCAAGTTCACCCACATGTCCAAGAGATGAAGGTATATGTCCTGTGACACTATTATATGACAAATTCAAGTATTTTAGAGAATTAAGTTTACCTATGTCTTTCGGAATAGTCCCAGAAAATTTGTTCTCAGACATGTCAATGGTTGTGAAGGTTGTCAAGATTCTCTTCAATTGTTGCTTTTGGCCTTTGAAAACAACTGTCATCATCTCCTCGTATTGTGTGAACCAGTTACTTTCTGTCGTCATATTTTCCTTGACATTTATCATGGCTTTGAAATTATTCAAGTATCTATTAGGCAAGGAGCCAGTAAATGCATTTTGGGCTATGTCGAAAACTTGCAACTTGGGAAACGTAATATTGGTCTCCGATGGGGGTAATATGGTCCCACTAAATCTGTTAGACCTCAAGACAAGGACTCGAAGCTCGAGAAGAGTCTCTATCCAAAGGGGAAACATATCCACTATTTCATTGTTTCCAATATCAAGAACCTGAAGTTGTCGACAGTTGGCAAGAGATGGTGGCAATGTTCCTTCGAATTGATTGCCATTAAGGTTAAGAGACTCAAGAGCACAACCCTCAATAACTGTTGATGGAATGGGGCCATGAAGGTAATTTCCCTTGAAATGCAAGACCTCCAGAGATTTGCTAAAGTTTCCTAAACATTCTGGCATTGTCCCTTCTAAGCTGTTATTTGACAAATGGAGAAATCTAAGAGATTTCAAATTGCAAAACTGTGATGGGATTTGTCCACTGAATTTGTTGGAATGAAATATTATAGTATCCAATGATTGACAATCGCCAATTGAACTTGGAATATCACCTGTAATCTGATTAGAGGATAAGTCTAGATAGTAGAGTGTTTTCCAATTTCCAAACCGAAATGAAAGGTTGCCAGTCAAATAGTTCGAGGATAAGTCTAGAACCAAAAGGTCTGTCAGATCCCATAATTTGGAAGGTATACTGGAATTTAACATGTTGGAGGTAAAGACGACCCTTCTCAAGGATTTAAGTTCACCAAAACATTCATGTATTGGTCCTGTGAGCATGTTCTGACCCAGGTTCAACTCACTCAAACTACTCAATTGGCAATGATCACTCGGGATATAGCCTTGCAATTTATTCTTATAAAGATATAATATTTGGAGTTGCTCTAATTTTCCAATTGTTGTTGGGATGAGTCCTGTAAGCTGATTTTGAGACAAATCCAAAACCTGCAAACTTTTCATGTTTCCAGTCTCAGAAGGAATGACACCATTAATGTTGCATGACGATGCCGCAAAATTAACCAATAGAGCAGATAAATTCCCAATAGAAGTTGGGAGGACACCATTGAGTGGATTGTCTGATATTTCTAAGGATATCAAATTTCGACAATTAGTTAATGAAGATATAAATCCCAATTCTTGAGTCGGGGAATCTGCGCCCGTCAAATTGTTTTCCCAAAGTCGGAGAACTTTTAGCTGTTGTAAATTACCAAAGTTGGGTATGGAGCCACTAAATGAGTTTCTACAGAGTTCCAAGTAAGCAAGCATAGAAGCATTGGCAATGGAGCTTGGGATTTGCCCGCTAAGTTTGTTAGAGGATAAGTAAAGCTCTTCAAGATTGAAAAGTCTAAGCCCCATGTTTGAAGGAAGACTACCAGAAAACTGGTTCTGTTGAAGTGCTATTTTCTTCAATGTTGATATGTTGAATATGGAAGATGGAATTGAACCATATAAGTAATTATTGAAGGACGTCAAATATCTGAAGGGAAGCCAAGTTACCAAGCTCTTGTGCTAATTCACCTGCCATGCATGGACGAATATTATCTTTCTATTTCAATTTTATTGTGGTTTAATGTTGTTTCACATGGATTAAGAATTTTTTTTAATAAGTTCAATTACATATATAAAATGACTATAACACTCTGATGGAAAAACAAGCATGGATCAAGTATTAAAAAGAAGGAAAAGAGAAAAGTCGTTTTTTGCTAAGTGTGAAGAAAAACGTTTTTTTACTAATAAAGTCGCACTTTGGTAACGCGATTTCAAGTTCGGTTTTTCTGGTATATTTCACTGTGCAAGGGTGCAGGTTTATTCCAGTGGATTCGCGCAGCGGTTTTGCGGGAGCTCAAGCATGCTGAGTTCTTAACGGTTTGGAGCGTAGTTTGTTGCATTGTAATCTCTATATAACAGAGAATGTTTCATTAGTTAGTCAGTTCTTCGATCAATCACTGTAGAGATAGAATTATAGCTGTGAACAGAGTGAGTTAGCTTAGGGGTTTTCAGTTTCATTCTTCTCTTCAATTCTTGTAAAACGTTTGGTTCTTGATTGATTGATTAGTGGAATACTCTCAAGTGGATGTAGGCATAGTATAAGCCGAACCACTCTAAAATCTGGTGTTTTGATCGTGTGATTTGTTCTACATTTTCGTTTTTTCTCTTCAAGCTCAGGATTAGGGTTTTATCTTGAGTTTGGTTTGTGTTGGAGTGTATTTCTTGATCGTTTTCTTGACACACTCAACATTTAATTAACATAATAAATGTCTTGAGATGCACCTAGCATCCAAATTTTCGGTGACCTAGAAGTGACGTAGCGTCATGTGTATGTCAAATTGGATTGAACTCGGACAGATTCTTAAATTGTAGGACTAAATCGAAACTCGTGATAATTGCAAGACCAAAATTGGAAGACACCCTAATTATGAGACGAGAAATGATTTTAACCCATATAAGAGGGTTACAATTGTTAAAATAATTCTCTTGCCTAAAACAATTAAGATTGAGTTGAGGCAAGCTAATTATTTCTTTCAATTCACAGTGAGTGTATGGTGTTGAACTAGAATATGTCTTCAAAATTTTACAAGATCACAAAGAAATGATGTACAAGTTTATAAAGTTACCTGTCATAGTATTGATAGCAAGATCTAGGATTATGAGGGAAGTAAGGTTTCCCACTTGCTTTGGTATGTGACCTGTATTACAAAAAAAGGGAGACGCATTTTAGATTTACAAAATGCTGGAACTATTATATTCGACCAAAGTGAATTTTTGAGAATATATATCAATTGTTGCTATTGTGGATATATATAGAACAAAAAAAAAAAAAAAAGCTTATTAACGACAACATAATGTTGACGGAAAAACATTACTAATACATTAGGAACCACATGGTTGTCGCAATTAATTTCTTTTAATTATTTCTCAATTGTTTTTTTCCACACATGTTGTCGCAATAAAGTTCTTTTAATTATCTTAAAAAAATATTTCTTTATTATTTTTTTTTCAACTTCTTGTCAATTTATGTTTTTAATTTTTCAATGACACGTCATAAAAAATAAAAAGAATTAACAGTTAATTTTTTAGACATAAAAAATCACTTTGCAAATAATGCTTTTTGTTGGGGGGAGGTAAATATTTGAATTTAGTTTCTGGGAGGTAATAATGTTTTGAGAATCATTTTTTCGATTATGGAAATTAGTAATTAAGTACTCATTGGAATTATTTTAGCTATTATTGTTATTATTGATTTTTGTTTTGTTTTACATCCGTGATCAATAATTAATTTGAATTTTCTTTATTGATTGTAAACTTGTCACTTTCACTTTGTCAAGTGGTATATATTATTGATTAAACTAAGAATAACGAATAAATTAGATGAGAAATATGCTTGAAAGTACAGAAAAAAAGATATCATACCTGTCAAATTGTTTGAATACATAATTAAAACCCTAAGCATGGCCAAACTCCCAATTTCACCAGGAATGCTTCCATTGAAAGAGTTCTTAGACAATTGTATCTCCTCCAGTTCCCCACACCTGTTTATATTCACTGGAATTTCCCCGTAAAGTTGGTTGCTCGATAGATTTATTATTTTGAGTTTCGGACTATTATTACTACACATATCATTCGGGAGTCTACCTGATAGCATATTTTTTCTCATAATAATTTCTAACAAGGAGGATATGTTGAACATACCATTTGGTATAGAGCCTGTAAACTGATTACCTTCTAAGTTCACTATTTCCAGGTGAGTGAAATTGCCAATCTCACCTGGAATAATTCCTTCAAGAAAATTGTACCCAATATCCAAAGTCTTTAACTTTGAGATATTGAATATCGAAAGTGGGATTTTTCCAGAAAAGTTGTTATCACTCAGATGGATATGTTGAAGTTCAGACATGGCTCCTAACCATGACGGCATGTCTCCTGACAAGGAATTAATTAACTCCCACGTTTATCTCGTTTAAACGACGTAAATTAGACAGCTCAGAAGGTATTGTACCTGTGAAATTGTTGAAGCTGATGTCTAAAGATCGAAGAAACGTTAAGTTTGCAAGGTAGGGAGTGATGGGTCCTACAAGTTCAAGACCCGAAACATTAAGGGCAGTGACCCTATGGGGTTTGACACTGCAAGAGATTCCAATCCAAGAGCATATGGATGCATTAGTGGACCAATTGACCAAATTGCCATTGGGATCTGAAGTGATTATGGTTTTGAATGCAAGTAATGCTTGTTCATCAGTGGTAAAGCTGGAAATTAATGATGTGGATGAGCTGAGGGTAAAGCTGCAGGTTATTAATATAAAAAGTGCAATAGCAAAAGAAAAGAAAGGTGTCTCCATTGAAATGCTAACTTTAGTGCTTGGGCGTTGTATGTTATAATGATCATAATGCATCTCTAGTATGTATATATAATGTTGCGAATCTACTTTTGTGCCCCCATAGTTTCTTGACCAGTAAATTTGTATATATAATTAGAATGAAAATAAAATAAATTTTTTTATTTTCAAATTAGTGTTAGATTTTCAAATATTTCTATATGTATTTTCCACCATGACAAACATATTTATTTATTTTTCAAAATAATTAATATTAAATTTTATAATTTTTATTATTTGGATTATCAAAAATAACTTTTAGGTTTCTCAAACAATTTACTGTTTTGTTTTTCGAGAAAGATTTTTTCTTTATTAGAATAATTTTCACATTAATTATTATATTTTACAAATTAATTTTTACAATTAATTTTATTTAAAATAATATTTTTATTTTCTAAAAGTAATTATTTACAACAATTAACAGAATATTTTTTTCTAAAATAGTTTTAGCATTTTAAAATTAATTTTTTTATTTTTAAAATAATTTGAGAGTTTTAAATTTAATTTTCACAATTTTATTTTTTAAATTTAATTTTCACAATTTTATTTTTTAAATTAATTTTCTTGATGTCTGAAATAATTTTTGATTTTCAACATTAATTTAAAGAAATTTGGAAATATTTTTTTGTATTAACTACAATTCTATATACAATTAAATTATTTTCAGATTTTATTTTTCATGAGTATTCCACATTTTTTAATTTAAATCATAAATTTAAAATAAAAGAATATGCAATTACACATCAGATGAATAAATGAAAAAGTATTAAAATTAGCGATATAAACTTCCATATTAGCTATAACCTGTTGTGTGTTACATTCTGCAACTTTTTCAGAGATAAAAGACATTAATTCAAAATTATGAAGTTATTGAACATTTCTATAAGCCAGGGTTCTTCTTAAGATCTTAACCTCTCTCTCCAAATCAAGTGATTTAAATATTCGGAAACTCATTTTTTATCGTTGTTACATATTTCACTACAAGAATTAAGTATCAATTATGCTAATGAAGGCAAGCATGAGAGTAAAAACTATCAATTGTTGGACGAAACAACTTGCCACAATAACAAACTAGCGTCCAATGACTATACTATTTCTGTCATTCAAACTCATTCAAGAACCCAAAATCATGAACGTGGTGATTTTGCATTATTTGTTGTGAGTGGAAAGACTAGATCGAAGTCAATGTATTTTTCCATTCATTAAATACATTTATGAGGATTTTAAAATTTTATTTCATACTTTTATTTATATCAATACATAGATGTCAATGAGGATACGATGATCATAAAAGAACACTAAAAAAAAAAAAAAAAGATGAGATGTTTTGCGACAACAAAAATTATCGCGAAAAGTCTATTTTTCTGATAACATATTGTCACAAAATTTGATAATATAACTTGACACCAAGTTTTCATAAAAAGCAATTGAAATAATTTATTTGCGATTGATAAGTTATAAACAAAAAAATGTTGTTGCTAACCTTACAAATTTCGTCGCTAAAACTAGATTAGTGACGAAAGTCATACATGATTTTCGTTGCTAAGTTATCAACAGAATATTATTAGCTCGCCACAAATTTAGTGGCAATGTATATAACTTCGTTGCTAAAATTGGTTTGATATTATAAATTCGTCACTAACATTTGCGACGAATTGTATAAAGTTTGTCACTAATGGAAAATTTTATTTTATTTATTAGCAACGACTTTTATGCATTTCGTTGCTAAAATAAAATATTATTGCATCTTTATTTCTTTTGATTTTTGGTTATTTTTACCTATAAATATTCAATATCAAGCTACAATATACAATATTTAATAATCAAATCAAATCAAAGATGTCAATGAATTTTATAAAGGCCAAGTCAAAATAAGTATATCCAATCCAACACAATTCATCAACTTCTAAGTCTAGTTAACATCTTAAATGTGTTCTAATACAAAAGCAAATCAATAGTAATGCATCTCGTTCGAAAATGGTGCTCTATCGCGTGGAGGGTGTGATCCTCGATTGGAGCTCCTCTGTCCATGGATATATAAGCAATGCAGGCGAGACGAGTGTTATGGCTCCACGCGTGTGCTTCTGCTATGTTGCATCCCATATCAGCTAGGGCTGCTGATATCTCTGAGAATAAGTCGGGCCTGTCTTTCCCTGTCAGTTCTATAGCTCTATCATCTTCATGCATCCAATCCATACCACCACTATTCGAACCAATAGCCTACATTCATCAACTCAATCAACTTCAACACCAAAATACCACAATTTTTGTTGTTGTTCATCATCAATCATTACATTACCTGCTGGATGTAGTTGATTAGCCTTTGATCAGTGACTTTGTTGCCAACCTCATTTTTGACATGAAATACTTCACATGTTAACAGACCTCAAATTTCATGGAACAACATTTTAGAAAGAAAGAATTAGTGAAAAAATTACCATCCATGCATCAGAAGAGAAGTAGCCTTTTGAAATGGTGAGGTTCAAATCAGTAAGAGCTTCCACCACTTCCAAAAGAAGTCCCTGCTCATTTATGCTGTCGATCTGCCATTCATTATTTTCTTAACACATGCACCACAACATCAACCTTCATTACTATTAATAATAATCATCTTTACGATCGTGCAGTCTTCCAAGCTTTCATTGTCTATGGTCACTCGACAACTGCAATCAACAGATATCAACATCACCAACCAAATTCTACCTATACTTAATCAGAGGAGAAACAAACATACGGTGGACCATATATCCTCTCAGGAAGACTATCAAAGTCTGGATCGAAGTAAGGAGAGCAAACTGTGTTCATTTTGCACACTCAACAAATGAAGGGCATCAAATAGGAAAATTAAATTGAGAAGAAAAGAGACTATGATTGGAGAACAACCTGGGCCTTGATTACAAGTGTGTTTATTGTTGTAGGCTACTCAGTTACAGTGACCGGAATAAGAACAATCCTAGATCCTGAAAATTTACGAAGTTAAAAAATCACAATTAGCAAGTTTAACACATTTCTTTTAATGGTAGAACAAGTTATAGCACAAGAAAGATCGAAAAGTGAAAGACACTTCACATAAGCAACAACAAACTTAGCCTTAATTCCACTATTTGGGGTTGGCTAAATGGATCATTTTCCAGCTGAAAAAAATAAAGCTCTCAATTAGATAAAAAATGATTGACATCACAAGTTTTCAGAAACATGGTAACTTACCAAGAAACCTTGCTGGTCAGGGAAAAACAGCTAAACAATTGTTGTGATGTAGGATTCCTTATCCTCCAATAATTTAGCTAGTCAAAGTCAGACACTCTAGCAACAAATTTTCCATCAAGTAGAATATTTCTAGACTTTTATTACTAAGAGTTTCAAGAATTCTAAATGATTACGAAGAATGCTCCAGGGGTTAAGAAGAGTTCTACTTGCTGGATGCAGAGACACTCATGGAGTTAATGAAATTCTTGTTAACTCATGGAGCAACTACTGGTGTCTCGTTATATATAGCATCGAAGCATGCTCGTAAACATAGCAAGATTCTAGTTAAGGATTTTAAGGAAACAGAAATGGAAGTAAAATACTGCGGAGCATCAAGATTTGAGCAGAAAAACATGCACAAGGAACATGCCATTGGGATCCCAATCACATCAGCAAACTATGAGTTCATGTTTAAGAATAGCTCGACAGAACTTTTACCTGATCCGTCTGCTCAATACCAGCTTCTCCCGTCTCCCACCAATCACTACTCCAAAATCAGAACCGGTAAGCTTACCCTTCGAATATTCCACTACCTGATCAAGAATTGGTCAGTTTTAGAAATCTGAATCTTTACTAATGCAGGTAGAGGAGATTCAGTGATTGCTAAGATGATCAGACTCGGTAAAACCATGGACGTTATAGCTCAAGGGATCCGAGAGCATGGTATGAACACAGACAAGTTTAAAGAAACATATAATAGATTATGTGATCATGTATCAATGTCCTGATGTGTTAATGGTTTTTGCAGTGAGATTAGGACAGAAGTTGAGTGAAACGGTGAAAGGAAAGCTGAGTTTGAGTCGCATTTTGCAGTGAAAGATCCATCAAATCGCTTCTCCAACTGGGAAACTGCTAAAAGCACATTACAAGGTACATAACAGTATAACAAGTAATCTTCATTGTATCTTCATAGTTCAACAAGAAAATGGAGACTAAGTTTTTGTGAATGTACCTATACATGCAGGTTATGATCCCCTTAAGGAAGATAAAGAGAGTTCATGAAAGTGAAAACGCGGAAAAACCAGCAGAGAAGTATGTACACTTAGTGACGGGACAATTTTGATTTTTATGCACACAGACACAAGGAATCATGAGCATGAAATTTTATCAGAAATGATCAGATTCACAAACACGAAAACAAAATCCAAATGCACCAACAACCAGAACTTCATTCTATGTGAAACAAATAATAATTGGTATATTGCACACGCTTAGGTGGCATACTTCTCAAGCACTCTGAATGTATATATAAATATGTAAATGTATTATGTAACTGCAAAAGGTTCCATTATTGATTCAAATCAAAGAATGAAGAATCAGGGATGAATTAAAACCCAATATCATACCTCAAAATCTTAGTTTTAGTCGCCTCCAAGCTGTCGATTCGAGACTGCGAAACCTTATGACTACTCAAATCCTCAGCATAAACCTTCAATCTCTGCCTCTCAGCAGCCTCATCAATGGTGGAAGATACACGACTACTCACGTAAACAAATTTTTCAGAATTCAAGACATTCACACCATTGATCACTGAACCATTCGCTAATTTACGACTCAAACCCTCCACATCCCCACTGAATATAAAAATAATACAAACAACACTCAACAATTTCTTCTCAAAAATCGAAAACATAAAACAATAAACACTAATTTAATCACCTTGATACACTGGAATTGATCGACTCATTTGGGTAATCTTGTCCTGATAAAGACACATCATCTGAACAGAGAAATATTTGAACCAACATTCAAATATATACACTATAAATAAGTAAATGTTACGACTTTGCAAGATGATCAAGCAACTGGTATTAATAGCATGGAAGAGTGGAAGAAGATTGATGAAAAATGCAGAAAGAAAATGAAGCAGAGAAAGCAGGAGGATGTTGGTGGGAAATTTAAAAAACATGAGGGACACTTGGGTGCATCTGAGCTGAAGAAACGGAGGGCTACGATCTCTTAGATGGAGCAAGGAAGACCATTGGATGCGAAGCATTTTAGCCACCAGATTAATACTCTGATTTAGTTTGTTATGATGTCAGAAAATTAGTAGTGAGGCAATATGTATGGTACAAAATGAAGGAGGCAACAGAAAAATATTCTCAGCTTTTCTCTCCTTTCTTTCTCTCATCCTCGTCTCTCAATTCACCATTCCTCTGCAATTTCTTTTCTTCTAGCTCAAGCATTCATATTTTAATACCTGCATCACTATATTATTAATTCCTCATAAATACAAATCAAAATATATCTCCAACCATAACATTTGGTATCAGCATCCTTCGATCCTCGGCGATGGCTGACAACACACGTTTGAAAGATTTGTTGGACAATCAGAAGAAATTCGATCAGTATATACTTACTGAGAAAGCACGTCGTGAGGAAGTGGAGCAACAATTTTTAGAAAGATTTGGTGATATTGGCCAACAATTTGCAGACCAACATCATCTAGCTGAAACACGTCATGCTAAAATTACTACTTCCATTGATAATATGCATTCACAGATGGAAAAATTTATGGAGAAATTGGATGTGTTGGTTCGTGAGAAATCTGTTCTGGGCACTCCTCCTCTCGGCCAGACTAGTGGTGGTGTTCGTTTTCCACCTGCAGGGGTTGCACCACCACCCTTCCGTCATCCACCTGAAATTCAGCTGCCACAACAACAACCCACTCATGGAGGTATCTATTCTCCTATGCCTAAAATCGATTTTCCTAGATTTGATGGTTCCAATGCAAGATCCTGGATCCTTCGATGTCATGGCTATTTTCAATTGGTGCCTACTCTGTCTGATGAGCAAAAAATTACTCTAGCATCTTTACATTTGGATGGTAAGGCCTTAACATGGTTTCAATACTTTTTTCAAGATGGTATCTCAGTGTCTTGGGCTCGATTTTTGGAGTTAATTCGAAATCGTTTTGAGGATATTAAGGAGTCCAAGATTATAGCAGATTTTAATAAGCTTAAACTGCAAGGATCTTTGGAGGATTATATTGATAAGTTTGAGGAATTAAGGTCCAAATTACTGTTAATCAGCCGCACTGATTTCACTGAGGCTTATTTCATTGCTAGTTTCATCAGTGGTCTTTCTGATGAACTGCAAGCATTTGTTTCTATGTTTGATCCTCAAACACTGGATCAAGCTATATGTTTAGTGAGAAAGCAAGAGATCACTCTTGATTCCATTGCTAAGAAAACTAAAGCAGTTTTCAAGCCTACTCAATCTTCATTGGCATTTTCTAAGAGATCTGATCCATCTACTTCTTTGAAATGCTCCACAAATCAATCCACCTCGAAAATTACTGACTCAAGCTGAGATGGCTGCTAGGAGAGAAAAGGGCTTATGCTATAATTGTGATGATAAGTTTCTTCCTGGCCACAGATGTAAGGGTAATAGACAGTTATTTTTGATGATGAGTGAAGAAGAGGAATCTGCTTACTTGGATTCTGCTGTTGAAGATCCTACTGAAGAACCTACTGTTGAGGATGAGGTTCAAATTTCTTTAAATGCAATCACTGGTAGTGTTGGGGATAATGTGACAAGGTTGAAAGGGTTGTATGGTAAACAGGAATTACACATTTTGGTGGACACTGGAGCTACTCACAGCTTCCTTGATGAGAGCACTGCAAAGCTTTTGGGTTGTCATATAGAGCAAGCTTCCCCTATGATCATAAAGGTAGCTGATGGAGAGAAAAGAACTTGCTCTAAACAGACCACAAATTTCACTTGGATTATGCATAAACAGGTCTTTTCATTCTCAGTGAGATTGTTCAAACTGGGTGGTTGCCATTTGGTGTTGGGTGGCGATTGGTTAAAGATGCATAGTCCAATTGGCTTTGATTATAATACTAGAGTTCTCACTCTAACCATTAAAGGCACTGCAGTTCAATTCCAGGCTCAAACTGACATGAGCTCTTGCACAATGATTACTGCACAGTCTTTATACAAGTTGTTGGCTAGTACTGATCTGGATTCTGAAGGCCAATTATTTGCTTTAACTGCTATTCCTCATAGCACAGAGGATCATCCAGATTTATCTCACCTATTGACACAGTTTAAAGATGTGTTTGATGAGCCTACTAGTTTACCACCTACTAGATCCATTGAACACCAAATAATCCTCAAGCCAGGCAGTGTTCCTAAACATCAGCATCCATATAGAAGCGTTTTTCAATTTTAGACTAATTAAACCAAAAATCGTCACTATTTGGTCCATTTTTCGTTGGAATACCACTCTCGCCAGCGATTGTAATACAATTGCCCCCAACTTTAATTTTCGCCCCACTCGCGCTTATGTGGCACATTTTAAATGGGGAAAATTTTAATTTTAGTCCATTTAAAAAACCACTATCCAATTTTCGTCCACCATGAAACTTATTTACAAAATCCAATAAATTAAATAAAAATAAAAATATTATTTTAAAATTTAAAAATGTTAAAATGAAAAAAATTATAAAAAAGTATAAATAACATTAAGAAATATTTAAATCAATTTAAACATAAATAATAATTTAAATCATAGTAATATTCCGATTTTAATTATATTTTATGTTGTTAAAATATTATTTGTATTTTTAAATAAAAATCTATATATTATTAAAAAAAATCTTAACAATTATTTAAAAATATTAATAACATTAAGAAAAATTTAGATAAATATTAAATTATAAATTATAATTTTAATAAAAATAATATTCAGATTTTGAATTTAATTTTTGAGTTATAAATTATAATTTATATTTTAATATAAAAATCTAAATATTATTTAAAATTTTAAAATATTTTAGATGAAAAAATTATATAAAACTTGTAATAAGAAATATTTAAATCAGTATTAAAATACTTATAATAAACTAAATATAAATTCAAATAAAAAAAACTAAAATTGGGGGCGATTGTATTACAATCGCCGGCAAAAGTGGTATTCCGGCAAAAAATGGAGAAAATAGTGACGATTTTTGGCTTAATTAGACTAAATTTGAAAAACGTTTCCATGGTGGACGAAAAATGGACAGTAGTTTTTTAAATGGACTAAAATTGAATTTAACCCGATATTCTCATGCATATAAAGGTGAGATAGAACGAATTGTTAAAGAGCTTCTTGAATCTGGTGTCATCAAGCATAGCAAGAGTCCTTTTGCAGCCCCTGTCATCTTGGTCAGAAAGAAGGATGCCACATGGAGGATGTGTGTGGATTACAGGTTCTTAAACTCTCTCACAGTTAAGCATGAATATCCCATTCCTATCATTGATGAATTGCTAGATGACTGCATGGAGCTTGTCATTTTTCAAAATTTGATTTGAGATCAAGGTATTTTCAAATCAGAATGAAGCCCTCTGATACTCATATGACTGCATTCCAAACACATCATGGACACTTTGAATTTTTGGTGATGCCCTTTGGGATATGTAATGCTCCTGCAACTTTTCAATCTCTTATGAATCAAGTATTCTCTGATCACTTACGAAAGTTTATTTTGGTATTTTTTGATGACATTTTGGTCTATAGCAAGACATGGCAAGATCATTTGATACATTTACAGTTGGTGTTGGAGTTATTGAGGACACATAAATTATTTGCTAAGAGAAGTAAGTGCCAGTTTGATCAAGCACAAGTGGAGTATCTTGGTCACATTATTTCTCAAGATGGTGTTTCCACTGATCCATCTAAAGTGATGGACATGTTTGATTGGCCAACTCCAGTTACCGTCAAAGGTTTGAGAGGCTTTTTGGGATTGACAGGCTATTACAGAAAGTTTGTCAAGGAATATGGTCTGATCAGTAGGCCCCTAACAAACTTATTGAAGAAAGATGCATTTCTTTGGAATGATGAAGCTCAACATGCATTTAATCAACTGAAGAAAGCCATGACAAATGCACCAGTGTTAGCCTTACCTGATTTCACTAAGCCATTTGTTATTGAAACTGATGTAAGTGGGAAAGGGGTTGGAGCTGTTCTGATGCAAGAAAACAGACCTATAGCTTTCATGAGCAAGTGTCTTTGCCCAAAGAATCAGGCCCTATCCATATATGAAAGGGAATTTTTGGCTGTAATTATGGCTGTTCAGAAGTGGAAACATTATCTGCAGGGACACCATTTTATTATAAGAACTGATCAGCAGAGCTTAAAGTTCTTACTGGAGCAAAGAGTTCATTCTAATTTCCAACAAAAATGGGTGGCTAAATTATTGGGATTTGATTATGAGATACAATATAAACATGGCCATGAGAATAGAGCAGCAGATGCTTTATCTAGAAAGCATTCTGAGGAGGCTCATGTTCAAGCTATTTCCTTGGTTCATCCTACTTGGGTTCAATCTGTGGAGGCTAGTTATGCTGAAGATCCATATTTCTTGAACATTTTGGCCACTAAGGCCATTGATCAGAGTGTTTATCCTGACTACACTGTTGTCAAGAGCATTATCAGGCTCAATGGAAGGATTTGTGTGGGCACTTCTGGGGATCTTAGGTAGAAACTTTTAACAGTATTCCATGATTCATCCTTGGGAGGACATTCTGGAATTCAAGGCACTTATAAGAGGATTCAATCAGTATTTGTTTGGCCTGGCCTCAAAACTGATGTGCAGAAGTGGATTAAGGCATGTGATGTTTGCTCTAGATGCAAATCTGAACATACACCTTATGCAGGTTTATTACAACCACTTTCTCTCCCTCAGGAAGCTTGGTCTCATATTTCTATGGATTTCATAGAAGGTTTGCCCATGTCTGAAGGCAAGAATGTCATTCTCACTGTTATAGACAGATTTACTAAATATTCTCATTTTATTGCCTTATCACATCCTTTTGTTGCTGAGGAAATTGCTAAGTTATTCATGGAGAATATCCACAAACTTCATGGTATGCCTGTGAGCATAGTTTCAGATAGAGACAAGATATTTCTTAGTCACTTCTGGAAGGAGCATTTCAAATTGGTGGGCACCACTCTTGACATGAGCACAACCTATCACCCCCAAAGTGATGGCCAAACTGAACGTCTCAATCAATGCCTTGAGAATTATTTAAGGTGTATGGCTCATTTTACACCTAAGAGATGGAGAAGTTGGTTGTCTCTTGCTGAATTCTGGTACAACACTAACTTTCATACTTCTCTACAGATGACACCATTTGAGGCTCTCTATGGTTATAAACCAGGTCAGTTTTCTCTAGGGCCATATTTGGATACTGATCACACCATAGCCAAAACTGAGGTGGTTCAAAGGGTTCGAATGACTCAATTATTAAAGGATAATCTATTGTTGGCTCAGCATAGAATGAAGTGGTTTGCTGATAAGCATAGGACTGAGAGAGCCTTTGAAGTAGGTGATGAAGTTTACCTGAAACTTCAACCTTTTAGACAGCACTCAGTTGCTTTGAGGAAGAATCTTAAGTTAGCTATGAAGTATTATGGGCCTTTTAAAATTTTGCAGAGGATTGGTCCAGTGGCATACAAACTAGATCTTCCTCAATCTTCAGCAATTCATCCGGTTTTCCATGTCAGTTTACTCAAGAAAAAATCAGTAAGGACTATACTCCTACTTTAGTTTTGCCTCGTACTGATGGTGATGGTCAGTTGCAGATTGCACCCTTGGTGGTCTTGGACAAGCGTTTGATTAATAGAAGAAATACTGCAATTCCTCAAATTTTGGTGCAGTGGGTGAATGGTGGCCCTGAAATGGCTACATGGGAGGATTTTTATGACATAGCTGCTCGTTTCCCTGATTTTAATCCTTGGGGTCAAGGAACTTTTGCACGCGGGGGTAATGTTACGACTTTGCAAGATGATCAAGCAGCTGGTATTAATAGCATAGAAGAGTGGAAGAAGATTGATGAAAAATGCAGAAAGAAAATGAAGCAGAGAAAGCAGGAGAATGTTGGTGGGAAATTTAAAAAACATGAGGGACACGTGGGTGCATCTGAGCTGAAGAAACGGATGGCTACGATCACTTAGATGGAGCAAGGAAGACCGTTGGATGCGAAGCATTTTAGCCACCAGATTAATACTCTGATTTAGTTTGTTATGATGTCAGAAAATTAGTAGTGAGGCAATATGTATGGTACACTGAAAATGAACGAGGCAACAAAAAAATATTCCCAGCTTCTCTCTCCTTTCTTTCTCTCTCTTCTTTGTCTCTCAGTTCACCATTCCTCTGCAACTTCTTTTCTTCTAGCTCAAGTATTCATATTTTAATACCTGCATCTCTATATTATTAATTCCTCATAAATAGAAATCAAAATATATTTCCAACCATAACATTCTATTTAGAATAATAGGTTGTTATTTAAGTTGTTGCATTAATGTATGCATGTAGTATTGATGTAAAATAATCAAACTGCCACCATAAATATTATATAATTTATGTGTAGGGGCGGACCCCAACACTTTATTTTCATTAAATACAAGCCCAACCTATTTATTTAAGTTGTTGAAGCCATATTTATATTAAATACAAGCTCATTATAAATTTGTGCAGCCACATTTATTATAAATACAAGCCCATTTGACCATTTATTTATTAAATACGCAGTCACAAGTTTGCACAGCCACATTTGACATTTCCTTGTTTTTTATTTTTTTTTCTTTTATCTTTTCTAAATATAAATACAAATATTGAAGGACAAAGAGACAACTTAAGAAGAATTTTCATCAAGAACAAAGATCAACTCTCTTGAAATTTAGATGTGGATTTCTTGAAATCTTTCACCACATTTTTCAAGGTAATGGTTTTTTTTAATTCATTTAGTATGTTTATGAGATATGTATGAAAAAAGTATTAATATTTGATCTTTATACTCTCTTTTTTTTCATAAATATTCATGGGCTCTAATATTTTAATCTACACTAATTTGACTCCTAGTACTTTTATTTATTTATATTAGGGCATAGAAAAATTTATAGGGAAGCTAGATATGTAATCACCCATAGTATTCAATGTATATATTTCATTGTCGTATGTGTTATTTCAGAATTTTAAATGGAGCACCAATCTATTGCAAAGAAAGGAAAAAGACTTATATCTTCTTTCATTACGAAACACAATCGTCAAGATATTGAAGGTAGCTCAGAACCTACATCCATTTGCCCGCAAAATCAAACAAATCAGTCTCGTTTAACACCTATTGAGCAAAATCCCTCAACTCCAGATTTACAATCAGATACATTTTCAGCAATGAAGCATGTGAAGACGGCACTTCGTAACAAGATGGGAGATGATTTACTTAAAAATTCTCTAATGCTTTATATTGAGAGAGATTTTGTTAAAAATATACATATAGACTCAATTATTGATGAATTTTATGTTTTGAAGTCTCGTAAGGCACAACTTATGTAAAGTTTGAAATATTTTTGTTATGTATAAATTTTAATGTACCGAAACGTTTACTTTTCAGCCCACCCCACTATAAAATCCTGGATCCGCCCCTGTTTATGTGGTTGTTCAACATTGACTTTGAGTTCCTACTTACAAGTCACAACAAACAATATTGCAGAACTGTAAATTTTATTAATTATTTGGCTCACTGCATTGGGTGGGAAAATATTGTTCTCTGCCCACCCTGAACATGCCTTAAAATGTCCATTGCTGAATATACATGTTGGAGAACTGTCTAATCCCCATCTTTGATGAATTTATATGGAGGGAATAAAAAAAAAGGATGTCATGCGTACTACTCTAATGGAATTTATTTTACTATGAAGATCAATATTCATCACCAACTACCTGTATTAGGTACTATATTGTCGGAAAATTTGATAATATAAATTGACAACAAGTTGTCATGAAAAAAATTCGAAGGGAAACAAGAAACAACATGTATGTTTTTTACAATTCCTAATATGAATATGACATCTTAACTATAATCATACCCTACAAATTTCCAAAACAAACACAAGATTTTTTAAATACATACTCACAAAATCCTCCTAAATCCCAAATCCAGATTTACACCAGCCACCTTAAATACAAAACAAACATTGCCTAAAGTTTATTTATTAGTTTTGCTCAATGCATTGGATGGGATATAGAGTACTAGTGCTTGCTAGCTAGTACAATGATGCTCCATAATAAAACACAGTAGATATATTAAAAGATATCATATCAGTATCACATGATGGATTAGTAGGAATATTCTATAAACCATAAAACTGATATGGCAAAAGTGCAATTATTGCATAGTTTGGTAATTAAGTGTGAAAAAAATTGTGCAAAAGGTAACACAGTTTTGAGCGTAAAGTATAGTTAGGTATCAATCAAGAACCATATTTACTTATTATCATTTGCACCAGTATATTAGTGTATGTTTGGATTGGACTTAAGGTGGCTTTTGTAAATCTGGATTTTGGTTTGAAAAGGATTTCGTGAGTTTGAATTTTGAGTAGAATTATAGTTAAGATGTCATTTTCACATAGAGAATTATAGAAAAAGTAGATGTTTTTTTTTTGGAGTTGTAGAAAAAGTAGATGTTTTTTTATTGGGAATTGTAGAAAAAATATGAAAAGTAGGGTAGGTTATAGGATTTTAATAATCCTTGTCCAAACATAGAATTGACTAAACTCATCCAAAATTCGGATGGATCAAGTCCAGTCCAAACATACCCTTGTTGTATCAGATGATTAGATGCTCAGATACTTTTCCTAACTTTGTCCTTCTCAACTAACAATTTGAAATACCCACAAATGAGGATGCCCTGCGTACTACTACGTGTATTAGGTACTATATTAATTTTTGTTTTCTTTTCGTTTTCTCTATTTTTGTAACGATGTGATAATGCTGGTAGAATTTGTTGATATGTCTTGAATCTCCCGCTTCGCAAAGTTGTACGCCCCTGGCCCAACGGTATGCAGTATTGGGCCTTAAGCCCAATTTTGGTGTTTTGTCTCAGTACTATATATATGGTATTTGGGATCTGTAATCCGTAACTTAGCCGCATAATAAAATCCGTTCTCCTCTCTGCCCGTGGACGTAGCCAATTTGGTGAACCACGTATATCTGTGTCTTCTTTACGTTTTTTTTCTTTGTTTAATGCTCTATAATCCTATTCTGTCATAACAGAATTATTTGGCCAAAAATAATGTAAAATGATTTGCCACATATGCAAAAAATTGCCTGCATCACCCTAATTGATCAGAAATTCTCATATTGGAGGAGTTTGTATCACACTTGCCGAAATGTCACCTGAGATTGCAAAATCCGGTAATAACATGATCAAAATTGGACAAATTTTGTAATTATAGGACTAAATAGAAATATGAAAATAAATAGGAGCAAAATCGGAGACTAGTCCCGGGGCATGATCAAAATAAATTTCCCCCTAGTATTTTGTAAAATATATATTTTGGTTATGTTTTGAGAAATATCAAATTTTGAGTGAGCTTAAGGGTGATTATTGTGGAATTTGATCATGAAACACTGTTTCGCCAGAAATAACAATGGGTATTGTATGGCCATAAATAGAGGGTACGAGTGTAACTGGCTTACCCTTTGCAGTTTAAGTTGTTGCATTAACGTATGCGTGTAGTATTGATGTAAAATATTAATATAAATATTATATAATTTTTGTAGTTGTTCAACATTGATTTTGAGCCAGGCTTCCTACGGCAAATTCCATCCTAGGTGTGATGGTATTACCATCACATGTTAGGATGGTGACATGTGTATATTTTGTATTTAAAAGAATATCATGTATGCACTCATGACATTAAAAGTGCACACATGTCACCATCTTAACATGTGATGGTAATACCATCACACCTAGAATGGAATTTGTCGTAGGAAGCCTGGCTTTTAATGTCATAAGTGCATACATGATATTCTTTTAAATACAAAATATACACATGTCACCATCCTAACATATGATGGTAATATCATCACATGTAGGATGAAATTTGCCGCTTCCTACTCACAGGTTGTGACAAAACAATATTGCACAACTGTAAAGATTATTAATTATTTTGGGAGTTAATTTTATTTTCTCCTGTAAATTAGGGATTTTGGCAATTTCAAAATTTATGTTTTCGGACCGACAATTTAGGATAATAACTTTACGGGCTTTATGAATTTTGCTCAATTTCAACCCGAATCACTCATTTACGCTGAAATCGTACGGGCTTCATGAATTTTGCCCAATTTCAGCCCGAATCACTCATTTACGTTGAAATCGTACGTGAATCGCATGTGAGCTCGCCAATTCGAATTGTTCAGACCAATTTTATCAAATTTCACTTATGTGTAACATAGTAATACAAGTGGCATCCATATCAGCAATAAATTTACACGTGATCATGCCACATGAGATCAAAAACAGAAAAAAAAAAAATCTAGAAATGATTTGTAATTAAAACAAAACAAAATAAAATAAATAACCCAAATGCATCTCCTTCCTCTCCAGTATTCTCCAACGCGCCACCGACCACCACCCGCAGCACCTCTAACCGCCGCGCGACCCTCCGTCAATCCTGGCGCGATTACCATCCCCAACACCGCAGCACCGCGCTGCTCTCTTATCAGCGCCGCCGCGCCTCTCTACCTCAACCAGATCGCGTCCAGATCCGCCGCCACCGTCGTACTACTGAGAAACAACGCTTATCGTTGCCGCTCACCTAAACTGCCACCACCGCACCACCGCGTACATCTCGATTTTGCCGGTGGTGGTGGACTTGAGATAACACTAGAATTGCCACCCATTTTTTTAGAGATTTAGGGGGGAGGCAGTTGGGTTCATATGGGTTCTGATTTTTTAGTCTTTTCTTTTGTTGGGAGGTTGAATTTGATGGTTCGATGCATTGAACTACCATCCGTCGACGATTTCAACTTCCCGATCATGATGAGAGGAGCTGCCATTGTTTGCTTGGTTTTTCAATTTTTGATTTTTTTAAATTCTTTCTCCATTTTTTATTAATTACAAAGTTTGTTGTATTCATATATTTTATTTTCTGATTTTTTTAATCCTTTTTCCTTATTTTTTTTAATTAAAAAGGACAAAATTAAAAATTAAAAGCCACCCCAGCAAATTGGCTCGAAAAGCCTGAAATTAATGGCTCACGTTCGATTTAGTCCAATTGAGCGATTCGGGTTAAAATTGGATAAAATTAGTGAAGCTCGAAAAGTAATTGTCCTAAATTGTCGGTTCGAAAACTTAAAGTTCGAAATTATCAAATCCCTAATTTATTGGGAAAAAAAATATAAACTCTTATTTTTGCTCACTGCATTGGATGGGATATATAGAGTAGTTCTAGCTAGCTAGTACAATCATTCTGCATAAAAAACACAGTAGTTATATTAAAAGATATCATATCAGTGTCACATGATGGATTAATTAATCCCATAAAGATTTAGTCGGATTATTCTATGGACTATAAACTGATATGGCAAAAGTGCAATTATTGCATACTTTGGTAAGTAAGTGTGAAAAAAAGAATTTGTGCAAAAGGTAACGCATAGCTTGGAGCGTAAAGTATAATTACTCCAAGATAAAATAATACATAAAACGTGCAATGCAAATTAGATATCAATCAAGAACCATATTTAATTATTATCATATGCATCAGTATCTTATTGTAACAGATAACAGAATATATACTCAACACTTTTCCTAACTTTTGTCCATGTCAGCTTCTCTTAATTCAATGAAGCTGCCATGAGTAGTACTTTGATGGAATTTATGCTCTATTATTTATGTTGCTATCGAGATCATGATCATCACCTACTACGTGTATTATTTACCTCTGTCGCTGTAACTTTGGCTTCGATCTTTTGGAGAGCAGCCACCACTTGTACCATGTTCATTCTTTCATTGGGTGAAAACGATAAACATTTCATAGCCAAGTCAAAAATGGATGAGACACATTGTTCATGCATAGAGAAATGTTCATCTTCTCTTGCTAGTAAACCAGGGGCAACAACTTCACTTATCACATTTTCTTGTATTGCATCACTCACCCACTCTTTTAAGCTCATTTCCTCATTAAACATATCATTTGTCGGCTTCTTTCTTGTAAACATCTCCAACAACAATATTCCAAAACTGTATACATCGCCATTTGTGGATATTTTTCCTTCCGATCCATACTCTGTTTAAATATATGAGATGTTTATCATTGTTAAAGAATTAATATATGCATTGCAATTTGAAGTATATAAAGAGAGATAAATTTATGTTACCTGGTGCTGCATAACCTACAGTTGCCAAAGTTGTAGTTTGAATCATAGTCTCTCCTTCATCAAAAAGCTTGGAAATACCAAAATCAGCTACATGAGCGGTCATATCATCGTCAATCAAAACATTGCTTGGCTTTATATCACAATGAACAATAGGAAATGTATGACCATGATGAAGATATTCCAATGCTAATGCAACATCTTTTGCTATTTTCAATCTTTGCACCAAATCCAACCAATGACTGTCAGAGTGTAGCCATTTCTCCAAGCTTCCGTTTGGCATGTACTTTAGAATCAAGGCTTTGAACTCTGCGTTAGTACAACAACCAATTATTGGGACTAAGTTCCGATGGCGAATAGAGCTCAATATTTCACTTTCAGTATAGAAACTCTTGGAAGCTGCTTCTAACTGTAAGTTGAAAACTTTTATTGCAATATTCAACCCGTCGGAAAGTGTTCCTTTGAATACTGAACCATAGCTCCCTCTTCCAAGTAGACTAGTTTCACTGAAAGAACTTGTTACTCGAGTAAGTTCTATGTATGAAATTCTTTTCCATTCAATTTTTTCCAGCGGATTACTAGTTGGAGAATCCAATTTTGTTTGTTTGCGTCTTCTTATGAGCATAATTATGACAACCACCAGAATGATAGTTGCAATGAAGGATGGCACAACATATTTCATTATTCGAGCAATACTCTTCCATCTCGATCTTCCATTATTGCAACGTCGTACTTGAAATCTTGTTGCACCACATAAAGCAGAGTTATTAACAAACGATGAAGCACTGAAATTACCAAAACGACCTTCATTTGGGATCTCTCCTTCCAATTTGTTGTAAGACACATCAAAATTCTCAAGAGTCCTGAGCTTTTCTAAAGACTTTGGTATCAATCCAGAAAAACTATTATGAGATAGATTCAACGTCGTTAAGCCACTTACGTCTCCCAAAGTTTCAGGGATAATCCCTCCAAAGTTGTTATCCGATAATGACAGGTATTCTAATGATAGACAATTGCCAATCAAGCTTGGAACATCACCTGAAAACTGATTAGATGACAAGTCTAGTTGGTTGATTTGCCATTTTCCAATCTGCGAGGAAACCTGCCCCGATAAATTGTTTACGGACAAGTCTAGAATCGTGAGGTCCACGAGATCCCAAAATTTCAAAGGTATGCTTGAGTTCAACCTGTTTGAGGCTAAAGAAACTAGCCTTAAAGATCCAACTTCACCCAAACATTCATGTATTGGGCCTGTAAACATATTGAGACTCATGTTCAAACTCAACAGGTTACTCATTTGGCAAAGACTATCATAAGGGATATAACCTTGCAGTTGATTGCCACCAACATGCATTATTACAAGCTGCTTTAACTGTCCTATTGTTGTCGGGACAAATCCTGTAAGCTTATTCTCAGACAAATCTAAAATTTGCAAATTGTTCAAGTTCCCTATTTCAATAGGAATTCCACCATTGATATTGCACATTGCCGCCCTAAAAATAACCAAAGAAGATATATTCCCAATTGAAGCTGGAAGAACATCATTCAGTTGATTGTCTGTTATTTCCAGGGTCACTAGATATTGACAATCAGTTAACGAAGTGATGAATTCCAACCCCGTCAGTTTATTTTCCCATAATCGAAGGGCTGTTAAGAGTCGTAGATTGCTGAAACTTGGTATCACACCATCCATTGAGTTTCTGTTTAATTCCAAGATTGTGAGCTGAGAAGCATTGGTGATAACACTTGGGATTTGGCCAGTGAGTCTATTATAATGTAAATAAAGCTGTTGGAGATTGGGAAGTGAAAGCTCTGTACTTGAGGGAAGGCTACCGGAGAAGAAATTCTGTTGAAGAGAAAATACTCTCAAAGAAGACATGTTGAACATGGGAGTTGGAATGGAACCGGATAATGTATTATAGGCCGCTGAAAACTCAGCAAGGTTTGGTAGATTAGCAAGCTCTTCTGGTAATTCACCTGCCATATTGAAAATAATTTATTGATAGAATATTTAGTTGTATCAATAAAATGGGTGAAAAAGATTTTTTGTCTACCTAAACGATACCGTTTAGAAGTGATAAGAATTTTTTATTATTATTATTTATTTTTTTTTTTTTATCAGGATTTGCTAATTCCACATTTGTGAATGCTTAGGAGAAGGAAAAATTGCAAAATTTGGACACCATCTTTTAGGCATTCTGAGGTATATAAATTTTATGGATCCTGAAATTAGGATACTAGCAAACTTTTTAATTCGGACGAATTTAGAACAATTGGCTTGAAATTCCGCTAATTTGGGCCTAAATTGCACGTGTGGCGCATGTGTTTTTCCAAATTCGAGCTTTTAAATAATGTGATTTGATTCGCTCTCAAATTTAGCTTGAATCGAACTAAATTTGGTAAATTGATTTGAGATTTTACTATGGCTTGAGGAGATGAGTGTTTTAACGTATATTACATACATTTTGGTTAAGTTTTGAGAAGTATCAAATTTTGGGTGAACTTGAGGGTGGCTATAGTGGATTTCGGCAGTAGAGACGAGCGTAATAACGGATCTTTTTCAAAATTTAATCAAAATGTATGTATTATATACCAAAACACTTTCATTATAAAGACATAATATAGCCCCAAATCAATTTTCCAAATTCTAGTTCGATTCAAGCTGAATTTGAACGATAATATAACACAAGTTTTCAAATGAAAGTTTTGTTTCTTCATGACTTGATTTTGCATGCATTTCTCTAAACTAGTTGGGGAATTTTTCGTACAATTCAATTTCATCAATATCGTCACTTAGTTGAAATCCGTCAAAACCACCCCAAGCATGATTTGAACGAGAAATAACTTAAATTTTTTAAAAACCCGAATTTAGACACACACATGAACTGCATATACGAGTTAGGCTAGAAATTTTTAAATTTCGGGTGAATTGTCCTAAAGCTGCCCAAATCAAAAGGATAGTGTCTTAATGTCAGGGTTCAAAAAGATAGTGTCCTTATTTGATAAATGACCAAAATACAAGGTCCTAAATTTACAAATTTTCCTTAGGAGAAGATACCATCTTTGGTCTCCAATTGGACTTTGAAATTCTAATCTCACTACAGCAAAAATGATTATTTTGTGATGAGATTTTTTGTGGCTACCAAAGTTGTTGTGAAAGTTAATTTTGCGACAATGTATTGTCATAAAAATTAATAATATAAATTGTGAATAAGTTGCCACACAAAACAATTAAAATAACTTAAAAGGTGTATTTGCATCAACATGATGTCATCGCTAATATAGCAACAACAACATTGTTGCAAGAAAATTACTTACAAGAAGACTTTCAACATAATAATTTAAACATAAACTAATGTTGATGAATTATAGTGTTAAATTTTAACAAAAAAAAAAGGAGAAGCTTATTTACTGACAACAAATTGTTGTCTAGAAAATATTAATAGTTATCACAAAAATATTTGCAACACAACATTCCGTAGTTGAATTATTATCTTAAAAGTCTTCTTGAAATAAATTATTTTGTGACAATGATGTTATTGCTATTGCATTCGAGACAACGACATTTTGACATAGATAGGTTTTTCAATAATTTTTTAATTGTTTTTCGTGTCAACTAATTGTCAATTTATATCAATTTTTGTAATGATAAGTTATCGCAGAAAACAAACTTTTCGCGACAATTTTTTATATATAAATAATATTTTGTTTTTAAGTGTGAATTGATTATGTAAATAAAAAATACGGTATAGATTCCAAAACAAATGACACCAAAAAAAATGTGTAATTGCAAAAAGAAAAAAATTACAAATTAATCCTTACTTTTCGATAATTGAAAAAAAAAAAATCATGATCTTTGTTCACTATTGCAATTTAAACTATATTTATACTTTTCGAAGTTCATATGTCCGGCAAACATACCACATTGGATGCCACGTTATTCCCAACAAAGACACCACATTTTCAAAAATTACAATTTAATCCTAACTTTTTATATAATTAGCAAAAAAAAGACACAATCTTTGTTCATTATTGCAATTCAAATTTATGATTTTATTTTTAGAATTATTTTGTATTATTTCTTTTATTAGATTGGCCGTCCCTCACTAAAAATCCTGGATCAGTTAGTTACTCATAGTGTTGATAATTTAATGAAATAAAGAGGGTTGCAATAAGTTAGGTGTGATGTTTTAATCAAGATTGATGCATATTAGATATTTTTTATTTTTTATTTATATCTTAAATATGAGACTCGAATTTAAGACTTTACAAGGTATGCATTTATTTTCAAACTAAATTTAAAAAAATTTACCAAGTAACTTTATCAATGTTGCAATTGTACTGACCCCATCAATTGTTTAAATAACCTGGCTCTATAATTAATCAACATCAAAATTAAGGGGTATTTTTATCCACACAATTGAGTTGTTGATTTTTCCCCATACTTAGAGAATTTTAATGGAGTTGTGTAGACAAAAATACCCCTTTAAAATATGTCATGTGTATGTCACGTGTCGGAATTCGGTGAAAAATGTGGAAAACAAGTTTAGTGATTTATGTGTCAATTCCGTATAGTTTATATATATTGATGCCATAAAAAAAATATAGTGGTTTATATGCAAAATCACTGATAATTTGGTGGTGTTAGTGCAATTAACACAAAAAGAATTGCACTATTCATTAATTTGTATTTTAAGCTATTCAAAGCAACACTGAATTATAGTGAAAATTCTAAGTTATGCAATAATAATTTATCGGAATGGTGTCACGTGTAAGATTTTTTTTCCCCCTTAAAAGTGAAATTAATCGAAAGTACTAGAAAAATAAAATTGCAACATTGATGTACAAGTTTGTAAACATACCAGTCAACTGATTATTAGCAAGTTCCAGCCATGTCAAGGAAGTGAGGTTTCCAAATTGCTTCGGAATGCCACCTAAATTTATAGAAAAACTCATATGAAATAATTTCATAAATGTAATTTTGTGAGATGAAATCCTATCATATATCATAAAACGAAATTAAATATTAAAAATTTGCGGAAAACGGAAGGCATGATAACGCATTATATCTAGGGGAAAGATTATTTTTTAAACCCATTTTTACTATTTATATAGTTATATACTCCATTTTGTAACTAGCTAGAGTTGCCATCACATGTAGAGAAAATTGCAAATTGATTTTGTTCCGCAGATTGCGGGGTCATTGCTGTTTGGTCTCAATGGTTGCAAAATGGTTCCGTTAAAAAAATATTGTAAAAATAGTTATGTCATAACGTTTTTTATTTGAAAAAATTGCAGATTTAGTCTCGAACTTGAAAAGGTAATTTTTGGAAGAAAATACTTCAATATTGGTTTTGAACTTTTGAAAACTTGTATTTTCAAGTGAATTTGAGTCCAAAATTAGTATTTCTTTCGTGCGTTGCACGTGTTGCCATAGCTTGGGGGATCAAATCCTGCAATTTTAAAAAAATGCGGGAGTATTTTTGCATTACTTTTTCTAATGGGATAATTTTTGCGATAATTGGGATCAAATTGCAATGATCCCGTGACTTGTGGGAAGAAATTTGTAATTTTCTCTCACATGTACTGTCATATATATATATATATATATATATATATATATATATATATATATATATAAAAGAAACAATAATTTGAGCAATGAGATTAATCTTAATAAAATACCTGTCAAGTTGTTCATATTAAGATAAATTTCCTCAATAACTGGTAGATTGTACAATGTCTCATTTGGTATGCTTCCAGACAAACTGTTGTCGTAGAGGTCCAAGATTTGCAACAAAGACATGTTGAAAATAGAAGATGGAATACTACCTGTTGATAATAATAATAATAAATAAGCTGCAATGATTTCATGCATATATACTAGAATTCTAAGAAGAATTGCAGAAACCCAAAACTGTAAGAAAAGATTAATTGTACGCACATACCTTCAAAATTGTTTTCATTGAGATATAAAATCCTAAGCATGCTCAAACTCCCAATTTCACTTGGTATGCTGCCACTGAAATTGTTATCCCCTAAACGCAGGTCCTCAAGCTCTCTGCACTTGTATATATTTTTCGGAATTTCTCCAAAAAATTGATTCCCAAAAAGATCGAATTTTTTGAGTTTCGAAGTGTTACTACATATATCATCTGGAATTTTACTTGAAAGACTATTGAATTTCATATTAATCTCTAGCAAAGAAGACATGTTGAACATGCCATTTGGTAACGAGCCCGAGAAAGTGTTGTTTCTTAGATTCAAACGTTTAATTCGAGATAAGGCTCCAAACCATGATGGAATTTCTCCGGTCAAGGAGTTGAATCCCACGTTTATCACCTCTAAACGACGTAAATTAGACAGCTCAGAGGGTATGGGGCCCGTGAAATTGTTGGAGCTGAGGTCTAAAGATCGAAGAAACGTTAAGTTTCCGAGACGTGGAGAAATGGATCCGACGAGCCCTAAACCGGAGACGTTTAGGGCCGTGACCCGGCTGTGTTTGGAGCCGCAAGAAACTCCGGCCCAGGAACAGATGGAAGTGTTGGTGAACCAGTTGTTGCTCCAAACACCATTACTAGTGTTTGAAGTGATGGAGTTTTTGAAGGCAAGAAGTGCATCTTCATCTGTGCTGATATTGAAAGTGTTTGTGGATGAGATGAGTGTAAAGGTGTTTAATAATAAGAAGGAAAGAGCAAAAGAAAATAAACTAGTTTCCATTGATCTATTGGTTTAATCTTACCCACTTTTGTACATTATTGATTCATATATATATTATATATTTGGATAGCTAGCTGACTGAAAGCTTGTAAAGTTTGAATTTTTTGGTCATAGTTGGATACTTGCTTGCCGTGAGTGCATGGGAACACAAGATTTTTTCCAAGTCTACTATTTTCTAAGTTAGTTTTTTTCAAAATAATAAAGTATCCACTAATAATGTCAAAATCCAAATTCAGAAATAACAATACAAGGTCCCACATGGACCACAGATTGACTCTCAAGTCAAACTTAATGTCTTTTTTTTTTTTTTTTTCCTCTTTGGCAAAAGCCAAGTTAATGCTTTTTTTTGAAAAAAAAATAATAATAATAATAATAAATAAATGTCAATGTGACAAAACACTCAAAACATTTAAATTATCACATTCAAAGTATTTGGAAAAAAAGAATGAATCTCCCTTATATATATGTCACTATTTGGAGTGGAGGACAATGGATTAAAACAACATGTACATTTCATTGAAGGAAAAATTGTAAATTTAAAACATTATTTTTAGGTCATTAACCAATAAATGATATCAATTTTTCGATTTGAACGATTTTAAGACAAAAAGTTTAAAATCATGAAATTCGGATCCAATTGCAAAAGATTTAGGCTTTTTATTAGTTGTATGATTTGTTGTTACAAACTTCAATTTCATTTTTAATTCCTCCAATCCAATGAAACCATAACCTAAAGATTGCTGTTTTCAGGCCAACTTAAAATTTGATCCAGAAGCAATCAATTATAATAATCCCAACAGGGGCTTTGAGCTGAATGTTCTTACTGACGACAAACTATAATGTGTATTAAAAAGTTTAATAATGAAAATAGTGAATCTCATTCGTATGATGTTTCTCTTTTATGCACCTAACTTTTCCAACTACGACCAAAAATTGAAAAATAAATAAATTGAGTATGGCGTCTAAGAGGGGCTGAATGTACATGCATCATGACATTGTTTAATCAATAATATTTCAAATTGCACAATCCTTTGTTTTTCATGTGGAATAAAATTTTGATAGGTATTCTACCCACTAACGTGATACGAGGGTGATGAAATTCAAATCATCTGTTACAATTTTTTAAGTTACATTTTACTTTCAACATACTAGTTAAATTTTTTATTCTATTATTATATGCGCAATATTTTCAATCTAACTAGACAACAGAATAGGGCCGAAAAAGTATTGTTAAGTGCCCATAGATTCTTAGGGTCGGCCTTATCATTAAATTTGCTCAGCATATACAAGGGTTATACACTAACAAAAAAAAAAAAAAAAATTAGCGATAACAAAATGTTGTCGTCAAAACATTGATAATCATCACAAAAACATTTTTGTGACAACATTATCTTGCTAAATTATTATTTCAAAAGTAATCTTCTCGCAAATATTTTTTTTTTTCCCAATGTTGTTGTCGTTTATACATTTAGGACCACATAAAATATACCACATCATTTTGTCACAATTACTTTTTAGTTTTTTTTAATTCTTTTTTATGACAATTTATTGTTAATTTATACTATGATCAATTTTTGGGACAATTAGCTGTCACAAAAATTTGTCTTTTCTCGAAAAATTTTGTAGTCACAAAAATCTCATCATACATAATCATTTTATTTATATGATAATGATGCAAATTTTAAAAAAAAAGTAAAAGAAAAAAGGAGTAAACAAAATACAAAAGAACACAAAAATTTATGTGCAACCATCGCACATGCGACAACCATACTTATATTAGAAAAAGACATATTTGATTAACTCATATTTTTATTGTAAAAAACATACTTAAAAAACACATACTTATAGTTGAAAAACACATACTTGAATATCGTCGCATGTGAGACGATCTCATAAGAGACCAATTCACAAAAGAATAGTTGAAATTCACCATGTTAGATTTTTGATTAGGTATTTGAATTTGTTGTTATAAACTTCAATTAAGTTCATTTGTTATAAACTTCATTTGTTGTTTTTAACATTCACCATAACATAAAGATAGTGGTTTCCCAACAATCTCAAATTTTATCGAGGAGCAATCAATTAATAATCACTAGAAAAGAGAAAGAATTTCTTGTTTATCCACCTAACTTTTCCAACTACGACCAAAAATTTAATAAATCAAGGATGACGTCTAAGATGGGCTAATATTAAATGTATATATCATGACAAATTGTTTCATCAATAATATTTAAAAAAATTGTACAATCCTTTGTGCAACAAACGATGATGGGCTTCAAATTATCTGTTGCATTTTTTAAGTTACATTAATTCTTACATTCCACAAATTAAATATTTTATTCCATTGTTACATACGCAGCAGTATCCAGAGAATATTTTAATCTAACTAGACAACGGAATGGGCCCAAAAAATAAATTTGTTTAACACTGATAAATTAGTCACCTTTCATTTTAAATTATATATTTATGTGTTTTATTTTCCTACAATTCTTAATTAATTTAAAAATTTTATGTTCTACGACCAATTAAATATTGATCGTAATACACAAACGAAAACTAACAATTAAATCATGTTGTTAACCAGTTATACCGTTTATATAACACATAAATTGGTTGGACTACACAAAATAAGAGATAAATTAGGAATTTAATTTTCAGAACAAAGACTAAATCTTATATGAGACCGTCTCACGGATCTTATTATGTGAGACATGTCAACCCATAATCCACATTTAATAATTCATAAAAGAATTTATGAAAATGAATTTAATTTATGGATAACGAGGATCTGTCTGAAAAAACTATACGTGATATCGTATTATAAGAGTTTTTGTGCAAAACAAAAGCACAATATATAATTTATAATAATCAAAACTAATTTTTACATTTTTTAAATCTACACTACAATTGACTGGAAATACTGAAAAGTCGTTGCGGTCTTCTTCCATAGATGAAGCATTTATTCCATAGTTGTTATTATATATTTATTTATCTATTTATTCCTTTTCTGTAAGGACTACTGTTTTAGTCTTTCTCTTACATTTACTCTTGGGTTTTTAGGAAAAATTTGCTAAAAGTTAAAAGTTTAAGAAATTGGAATTCTTGGGATTTTACAATTTGAAAGTTTCGGTCCCAAACTTTAATAGCTTTTTTTAAACATCCTACTCTAGAATTTAAAATCATTACAGAAACTAATAAAATTATTGATGTAAAATGGATAAACCAAAAGTTATAGGACTAATATTGAAATTAAATAATATATATATATATATATATATATATATATATATATATATATATTTGTTGTAGACTAAAACAAAAAAATGAACGAAGGGTCAAGGCGTGACCCGACCTGCCCGACAATTGAGTAGCTAGGAAATTAATGATAACTCAAAATTTATAAATATATTTTTTATATATAACCTAATTTCAGATTTACATTTGATCAATTTAAAGATTCTAACTGATTTAGTTTTAAAACTATATATCTCCGCTTATAGCATCAAAAAGATTCTATTTCAGAAGACTGCAATTTTTGCACATTCAAAGAGATTAATCTATATGTGACTCCAACATGTGATCACTTTCCTATTATTTATTTATTTATTATTATTGTTAATGTTGAATTTTTCAACATATGATTATTTTTCCTTTTTCTTATTATTAAATCAATTATCTTATTTGTTGGATAACTAGGAGAGATTTAAGGGATATTGTTACTAAAAGATCTTCTATTCTATTTAGGAGATTTGGTTCTTTTTATCACGTGATTTGCAGGTTGAAGCAAGGAAAGAAGATTTGACTTATTCATCAACTTATTCCTAGTTTATAGGAAAGGGTTGCTAAGTCATCTCTTTATTTGATAGGTGGAAACATGTTCATGAGAAAGAAAGTGAGAGAACGTGGAGTATGAGAGAGATATGGAGATCATGGAAGAAGGATCAAGAAGTGGACTTCATAGAGATCAAGATAAAAGCATGAATTAGAAGATCATGGAAGATGGAAGAAGTGGACTTCATGGAAGGAGTGGAGATCAAGGTAGAAGTGGAGATCATGGAGCATGCACCTACATGAGACATGGAAGGCTCCTGACGTCTATAAATAGAGAACTCCATTCCAGAGGAAATATGATGAAGACAAGAGAGCATAAAAGCAAGTAGAGTGATATTTCGAGTCATACAGTGAGTCAGTGTTGTCTTCTTTGTTGATCACATTACACATAACATCTCTGTCTCTTTTCTTTAAAGGCTTAGAGTTTTCATACTCAAGTCTTCTTTTCATAGACAGAGGGTTTTTGAGTGGTCATTGAGTTGTACACGTCAATAGGGTCCTTAGATACGTTTAGGACGTGTTGGTTTGTCGAAGAGTTTCTTCTCCAAAAGAACTCTTCGTGTTTTACAAGATTCTCTCCAAAGGATCTTTATTTGTCTTTGTACTCATCGAATACATCAATAAGACATCTTTGCCCTGAAGGCGTTCCACGAGTATCATTATATACTCGTGGATATTTCTTGTTTTAATTATTTCCGCTGTGTTATCCGTAGTGTTGTCAACATCACAGACAACATTACGTCTCTGATACTTTTACAGTTTGTATCTTCGTGTGCAGGAGCATCCGGACACTTTCAAGTGGTATCAGAGCCACCCACCTGATATACTAGGTGGTTGGTTCTGTTGCTCATGCAAGAGATGGACTGGTGCAATCCACAAGGGAAGTTACCAGTGTTAGATGGACAGAATTATGCGTACTGGAAGATTCGTACTCGTTCACAGATCAAGTCCATAGATTCAAATGCCTGGACCGTAGTTGAGGAAGGCTTTGAACATCCCATAAAAATTGATAAAGGTGATATTGTTCTTAAACCAAGGAGTGAATGGACAACTACTGAAGTAGCAAATGCAAGTTTTAATGATAAAGCAATCAACATCATTTTCGGCTCTACTGATCTCAGAGTTTTCAAACTTATAAAAAATTGCACATCAGCGAAGGAAGCTTGGGACATTCTTGAGAGACGATATGAAGGTGATAGTACCGTTAGAGAAGCAAAACTCCGCAACTTGATGTCGCAATTCGAGGTTATGCGAATGGAAGAATCTGAGGACATTGGTGACTATTTTGAACGACTACGGGATATCTCAAATCAGTTTTCTGTCCTTGGAGATGCCTTGTCTCACAAGCATTTGGTGGCTAAGGCAATTCGTACTTTAACTCCCAAGTACAACATCAAAGTTTCAGCAGTTGAGGAAGCTCACAATCTCTCAAAGATGGATATCGACACGCTTCAAAGCATCATGCAGACATATGAAATAAATTTGAAGACTCAAGGAGGTGTCCAAAAGGAGAAGAATGTTGCACTTCAAGCCCAACCTGAGGTAGAAAGTGATCAAGATGATGATGGGCCGCTAGAAGAGGTTTCCGAAGGACAAAACGTTGTTATGCTCGCCAAAAAATACAACTCAATGGTGAGGAAGATGAACAAGAAGGTGTTTTATCCAAAAGGAAAGGAGAAGCTCGACAAGGCTGCTGCTCATCCTCAGTGGAAGCCGTCTGGTTCTTCATCACAACCATATAAGAAACCAAGTTCTGAGCATGGTCGAAACGATCCTAAACATCTCGAATCCATTCAATGTCGTGCATGTTCGGGATGGGGTCACTATGCAAATGAGTGTGCAAACACTTAAAGGCTATATGGGAAGAAGAACCTCTGGGTATCGTTAAGTGATGATGAAGACGATTTTGAAGAAGCTGTTCAAGATCAACTTCTGTTATTTGCAAATGTTACCTCAGATGTTACTGCAGATGTTACCACATTGATCGACACATCAGAGAGGTATGACCTTTTTAACTTCTCTAAAATAACTTGTCTGAATGTTGTGCTTGACAATGATGCAGAAGCAGAAAGTGGTGAAGATGACACAGATGATGAGTCTATCTTAGAAGAACTCAAGGAACTCTATACTTCATTACTTAAAGATTGGAAAAAGAAGTGCAAACAAGTTGAGATTCTCTCTAAAGAGAATGATGTACTGAAGCAGTCCATGGCCAGACTCGAAGTAGCTCTTTCACAAAAGGACATTGAGCTCGAAAAGGCTCAAACTCAAATGGAGATTGACAAAGCTACTCTCACCAAGTGGAACACAAGTTCAAGCAAGTTGAATGAGACTCTTGAATCTGGTAATAACGACAGGTCAGGTCTTGGTTTTAAGTCTAAGGAATCTGTTTTTCCAAGTCTATTTAATGATCAAAAATCGAAAACTGTTTTTGTGAAAGAATCGGCTAAGTCTACAGGAAAAATTTCTAGAAAGAGGAAGTATGTTTGCCATTATTGCTTTCGACCAGGGCATATTAGACCTTTTTGCTATAAGTGGAAAAATGATTTATCCAGTGGACAAATGTTGCCTCGGATGTTGCCTAACATTTCTCGTAACATTTCGCCCAGAAAAGTTCAAAAGCAAATTTGGGTCCCTAAAACCCCTATACTCTGCAATGTTGTTTTTACTGCTTTAAAGACTAACATTACAGGATCTTGGTACTTTGATAGTGGTTGTTCACGCCACATGACGGGAACCAAAGATTGTTTAGAGGACTTTACACCTCTTAAGGACGGATGTGTTACCTATGGGGGTGGTGCTAAAGGTAAAATCATTGGTAAAGGAACCTTGAATGTGCCTGGTTTTCCAAAGTTGAAAAATGTACTACTTGTTGATGGCCTCATGGCTAACTTAATCAGTATAAGTCAACTTTGTGATGATGACTTGGAGGTAAAGTTCAATAAGGACTCTTGTGAAGTTTTTAATAAGTCTAACATATGCATCATGACAGGTTCCAGGTCACATGATAATTGTTATCTTGTGGGAGAGAAAGTCACATGCAACAAAACTCATTTTGATGAAACAATGTTGTGGCATCAAAAGTTAGGCCATGTAAATTTTCGCACTCTTGAGAAGTTGAGGAGTTTCGAAGCTGTTAGAGGACTACCAGCATTGAATCACAAAAGTAAGATTGTGTGCGGAGACTGTTTAAAAGGTAAACAAACCCGTGTGCCGCATAATGTTACGTCACATCAGGGACAACACTCAGGTACAACTCACTGTTTTCAGCTTTTACACATGGATCTTATGGGTCCAGTAGAGGTAGAGAGTCTTGGAGGTAAGAGATACTCGTTTGTGATAGTTGATGATTTTTCTCGATTCACATGGATTTATTTTCTTAGTGAAAAATCTGAAACTTTCACATATTTTAAAGTTTTGTACATGCGAATTAAAACCTCTTTTGATTCGAAAATCTCGAGTATAAGATCTGACCATGGTAGAGAATTTGAAAACATCATGTTTACCTCGTTCTGTGAAAAGAAAGGGATTTATCATGAATTTTCAGCACCTAAAACTCCTCAACAAAACGGGATTGCCGAAAGAAAAAATCGAACCTTGCAAGAAATGGCTCGTGTTATGTTAAGTTCAAAGAAGTTGTCAAAACGTTTTTGGGCTGAAGCTTTAAACACAGCATGTCATATAGGAAATCGTGTCTATCTTAGACCCGGAAGTAAAATGACCCCATATGAAATTTTAAAAGGGAAGAAGCCAAATCTGAAATATTTTCATGTGTTTGGGTGTGTTTGCTATATCCTAAATGATAGAGAAAATCTTGCCAAGTTTGATTCGAAGAGTGATAAGGCTATATTTCTTGGATATTCGTCTAATAGTCATGCGTATCGTGTATACAATTTACGACTAAGAAATATTCAAGAGTCTGTCAACATTGTTTTTGATGATTTTTCTGATCTCACAGGTAAAACATATGAAGATACAGCTTTGGACTTTGTGGAAATGCCTGCAGTTCCAGATGTGCCCCCTGATGTTGGCACATCCGACATAACACCAGTCGCTGATTCTGAATCTGATGAAAGTAACGATGAAGCACATGATCCAGTAAGGAAAGACCCACCTGCTCGTATCAGAAAGGACCACCCTACCACACAGGTGATAGGGGGAGTGAACGAAGGGGTAAGGACACGAAGAAAGGAACCCGTGAACTACAAAGAAATGGTAAGACATGTGTGTATGTCAACCACATTTGCTGAGGTACATTCCTACTGTTTTGTGTCTCTCATTGAACCTAAAAATGTTCATGAAGCTCTCAAAGATAATTTTTGGATACAAGCAATGCATGAGGAATTAGAACAATTCACTAGAAATGATGTTTGGTTTCTTGTTCCTAGACCCATCAATACTAATGTTATTGGCACGAAATGGATTTTCAAAAATAAATCTGATGAGTCTGGAAATGTAGTGAGAAATAAGGCACGTCTTGTAGCTCAAGGGTATACGCAAGTTGAGGGTATTGACTACGATGAAACTTTTGCACCCGTTGCTAGGATAGAGTCTATAAGATTGCTTTTTGCTATTGCTTGTTACTTAAAAATCACATTGCATCAGATGGATGTGAAAGGAGCTTTTTTAAATGGAATTTTGAATGAGGAAGTATATGTTGAGCAACCCAAAGGCTTTGAAGATCCTTACTTACCTACTCATGTTTTTAAACTCAAAAAGGCTTTGTATGGTTTGAAACAAGCTCCACGAGCTTGGTATGGTCGATTGACTACCTTTTTGCTTGAGTTTGGTTTTACACGAGGTGAGGCTGATCGTACACTCTTTATTAAGAATAGTGATCATGATTTTGTTATTGCTCAAATTTATGTAGATGACATTGTTTTCGGTTCAACTTCTAAAGTCGAACTTGATAAATTTGTGAATGCTATGTCATCTACATTTGAGATGAGCATGATTGGGGAGCTAACATTTTTCCTAGGTCTACAGGTTAAGCAAATGGATGATGGAATTTTTGTCTCGCAGAGTAAATATGCCAAAAATCTTGTGTCTCGTTTTGGGTTAGAATGTTCTAAACCCATGCGAACTCCTATGGGTTCGACTCAAAAACTGTGCAGGGACAATGTTGCTGAGAATGTGGACGACACGCTGTACAGATCCATGATAGGCAGTCTCTTATACTTAACTGCAAGTCGTCCAGACATCATGTATAGTGTTGGTGTATGTGCCCGATACCAAGCTGAACCTAAAGTATCACATCTTCAAGCTGTTAAGCGGATCATAAGGTATGTTTCGGGTACAATTGATTTGGGAATTTGGTACACCAAAGACACGAATTTGAACTTAGTTGGGTACACCGACTCGGATTGGGCCGGGGACCTGGACGATCGGAAGAGTACGAGTGGAGGCTGCTTCTATCTAGGTAACAACCTTGTTTCTTGGCACAGTAGAAAACAGAATTGTGTTTCCCTATCAACGGCTGAATCGGAATATGTGGCCGCGGGTAGTGGTTGTACGCAATTACTTTGGTTGAGGCAAATGTTAGATGACTATGGTTTTAAAACTAAATACTTGAGCCTATACTGTGATAACTCTAGTGCGATAGACATATCAAAAAATCATGTTCAACATTCTCGCACCAAACATATAGATATAAGGCATCACTTCATTCGAGATTTAGTAGAAAAAGATATTATACATCTTGAATATGTGTCCACTGAAAACCAAAATGCTGATATTTTTACCAAGGCCCTTGATCTTGAGAGATTTTCTCACCTAAAGAAATCTCTTGGGTTATGTGTTATATGAATATATATACACAGTTTACGGATGTTACAGTATATGTTGCTCACATCTTGCATAACATCCATTTTTTTTGCCTTCGTCACTTCTATGCATGTTGCTTGTCTGGTATATGTGTTCTTTTGAGAGGATATTTGCTTGGACAATTTAAGGAATCTTTTGTGGCTCTTTTTAATGTGTACTATGCTTAAAAAATTTTTGATTATACGATCACAAAGCACTTGGAGCACGGCGTTCGCTGCGACGATGCTTTTCAAGCAGCTAAGTGATCATGTTTAAAAGGGTTGTGTGACCTAACACTGAGTACTCGGGGCACGGCACTCGCTATGACGATGCTTCCTTGTCACAAAGTGAATGGAGATACCATAACCCACTTATAAAAAGTCAATCTCACAATTGAGTAACTAGATGCACGGCGCTCGCTACGACGATGCACTCTCTTAAAAAGGTTGGTTGAGATTGACGTGCACAATTTGGTTGAAAAAGTACACTGTTGTTCTTGAGCTTGCTCGCTGATTTCAGGATTTTGTCCTTGCAAATATTCTCAACATTAACGAACACATTATTTGGATATGTTTTATGCATTCTGTGATTTTTTTCGTGGATAAAAATTCAAGGTTGGATAAGTCTTGCTCTATTTTAAATTTTGAATTTACTGACTTCATATATCTCTCTGTTTGTTTTAACTAACCATGATCTAATTTGGCTATTTTTGTGGAGGGTTTATATCCTTTTTCTGTTAAGGCTCACTTATTTATTTTGAAATCCATAAGTCTCCCACGCCTCCCAAGGTTTTCTTTTTTTTTCCCTCTCCAAAGCCATTTTCTCTCTCCATTGCTTCTCGCCCTAATTTCCTCTCACCCCCAAATTTCCTTCCTCTCCAAATTCGAAGCTCCAATGGACTCAAATCAACAGAAAATTGCCGAGCTTTTTGCTCAACTCCAAGCTCTTATGCCCAATTTTGGTTCAAGTTCTCAAGCACCTCCATCCACATCTCAAACCCCATCCTCTGAACTGCCATCTGCATCGGCAATACCAACTCCGCCAACTTTTGCTGAGAAACCTCTAGCCTCCTCCGATGATTTTCAACCACCACAGCCCGATGTGCCATCAGATGTGGGCGACAATACTGAATACCCCGAGCCTCTCAAAGTTGCATACCCAGGTACAGTTTCCGATGATCCATTTGAGGTGGATAACTACCCTGACCCGGATCCAGAGAAGGTGGGTCATGGTAATCTTGGTGGAGAGTCGACCTCAGTTCGTCGATCAAAGAGGGTTCTTGATCATTTCTTCCCCCCCTCAACAAAGAAATCCAAAGTGTCGACATCTCCATCCACCCAACCAATTCAGGTCCCTTTTGCCTCAGTCGAGCCAACAGAGATGGTCGACACGGATGATTCCTCAGATGACTCATATGATCCTGCCTTTTTGTATGATTCATCCACTGATTTTGACGATTCATCCGATGAAGACTTTCTCTTTCCAGAAGGGGATATAGCATCTGATGATGAGGTTCCTATTTCTGAGATTCTTGCTTCTATGAAGAAGAGTGTTGCTAGCGATGTTGAGCAAGATGTTGCCACTGAAGGGGCCACATCGGAGAAAACATCATCAGTTGCTGAGGAAGAAATTCCCCCTGTTTCTCCTACCAAGGCTGATCAGACTGGTTCAGACTCCGAAGACGACCTGGTCTTCTCTCCGAAGGGTTCTCCCTTTCAGGTATCCTCTGCTCGATCCTCAAAGTTTTATTTTGATATGCCTCAGGCTTCGTGGCGTTCATTGTGTCTACGCAATATTTTGTCTGAGAAGAGAATAAATATGGGAGTTTTTACTGATTTTGGGTTGGTTTCTTATCTGAATGAAAGAGGGCTTCTCCAGTCTGTATCTTATGTCCAACCTTATCCCCCATCAGTTGTTTATGAATTCTATGCTAATCTGCACAAGTCGTTAGTGGATTCTTGTGATAAAAAGTTTGGGGAACTATTCTTGAGGGGGAGGATTTTTTCCTTCAAGTCAGGTGATATTAACTCTATTTTTGGTCTGTCTGATGGAGTTCATGATGATTTGATCCCTGATCTTAATGTTGTGGTTTCTGAATTGACTGGTGGCATGATTTCGGTATGGCCTAAAAAGCTTTCGAGCTCTGCTCTTACTTCTCTTTTTGCTGTGTTGCACAAGATTTGTGTGCATAACTGGCTACCATCAACTAACACCACTTCTGTGACAGAGGAGCAAGCCTCCTTGTTGTTTCGTATTGGTAAGAATTTGCCCTTCAACCTTGGAAGAGTAGTGTTGATGAATTTGGTTCGGTTTGCGGGCAAGTATACCGAAAGTGGTATTCTTCCCTATCCTTCGTTGATATACTCAGTTCTTCAAGCTCAAGGGTTCAAGAAACGCAGTAATGATGCTCTCACTCAAGAGGTTTCCCCTCTCACCATTGCAAAAGCACTTCTCACGGGTTCTCGTGTGCTGGATCTGCCCTATACTCAGAATGTTGCCCCGTCTGGTAGCAACATTTCTCCCAACATTCCTTTGGCTTTTTTCGAGCAGCAGTTACGCGTATTGAATGTGCACATTGATGGATTGTTACGTGTTCGAGACTCCTTAGAGGAATTTATTTCTGCTCAAAAAGGGGGAGTAGGATCAAGTGGATTTGCTGGTGGTGGCAGTGAAGCTGCAAAAGAAGCTGAAGCTGAAGTTGAAGCTGATGAAGAATGATTTTTGACTTTATTGTGTTTTTCAGGGGGAGACTTGATGATTGTAATCTATTCTGCATGGTTGAATTTTTGTTGTTATTTTTCGGATAATTCTTGAATTATGTTCTGGTTGGTTTATCTAATTAAATTCATGATTATTTTGTTTTTGATATGCAGATTTTGAGGGGGAGATATTGATTTAATGTTTTGAGCAGAAAAAGCAAAAAAGGGGGAGATTGTTAATGTTGAATTTTTCAACATATGATTATTTTTCCTTTTTCTTATTATTAAATCAATTATCTTATTTGTTGGATAACTAGGAGAGATTTAAGGGATATTGTTACTAAAAGATCTTCTATTCTATTTAGGAGATTTGGTTCTTTTTATCACGTGATTTGCAGGTTGAAGCAAGGAAAGAAGATTTGACTTATTCATCAACTTATTCCTAGTTTATAGGAAAGGGTTGCTAAGTCATCTCTTTATTTGAAAGGTGGAAACATGTTCATGAGAAAGAAAGTGAGAGAACGTGGAGTATGAGAGAGATATGGAGATCATGGAAGAAGGATCAAGAAGTGGACTTCATAGAGATCAAGATAAAAGCATGAATTAGAAGATCATGGAAGATGGAAGAAGTGGACTTCATGGAAGGAGTGGAGATCAAGGTAGAAGTGGAGATCATGGAGCATGCACCTACATGAGACATGGAAGGCTCCTGACGTCTATAAATAGAGAACTCCATTCCAGAGGAAATATGATGAAGACAAGAGAGCATAAAAGCAAGTAGAGTGATATTTCGAGTCATACAGTGAGTCAGTGTTGTCTTCTTTGTTGATCACATTACACATAACATCTCTGTCTCTTTTCTTTAAAGGCTTAGAGTTTTCATACTCAAGTCTTCTTTTCATAGACAGAGGGTTTTTGAGTGGTCATTGAGTTGTACACGTCAATAGGGTCCTTAGATACGTTTAGGACGTGTTGGTTTGTCGAAGAGTTTCTTCTCCAAAAGAACTCTTCGTGTTTTACAAGATTCTCTCCAAAGGATCTTTATTTGTCTTTGTACTCATCGAATACATCAATAAGACATCTTTGCCCTGAAGGCGTTCCACGAGTATCATTATATACTCGTGGATATTTCTTGTTTTAATTATTTCCGCTGTGTTATCCGTAGTGTTGTCAACATCACAGACAACATTACGTCTCTGATACTTTTACAGTTTGTATCTTCGTGTGCAGGAGCATCCGGACACTTTCAATTATTATTATTACAAAACAGAATGTTTTAGAAGAGAGCAATTCTTTTTAAAGGAAGAAAGGCTGAGCAATATGATATATTAGGATCAAATAAGTCGAATATTTGACTGAACTCATAAAAAAACTATTTAAAACATTTTATACAATTTTAAGTTACATAACAAATATTACTATAACATCTTAAATGCACAATCTTCTTATAATATCCAAACATTTTAGGAACTCAATTTCAAAATAAGATCTAATATTGTTCTCTTTTTCTAAAAACATCACACAAAACATAAAAGCTTATAAAATCTTTTAAATTAGAATAGAGTTGGCCAAACACCAACCAATTGGAAGCATCGCTAGCGTGAGTTGAATTTTCCTTTTCTTCCAATTTTCCACAAATTAAAGATTAAGTTTAGCATGAAAAAGTCAGCAACCCTAATCTTGCAAAGACTCCAATTTTAGGTCATGCACTCTTCCAACCTCTATAAAAAGGTGAGTAACTTAGCTTCAGAAAGATATAACTCTTTTAGCCTAATATTTTCTTCACATGGCTGTTACACCAAATCACTTCAATATGTTTGCAATCCTCATATTCAGCCTCCTCATTACATTATCTCTCGATTTCACAGGTTTATTTGCTTTTTCTTTTTTTTTTCTTTCAATTAATTTCATCTTACACTTATTTTTAATTTGAATAGGCCTGCCACGAAAAAATATAGCATTATAAATATATTTTTGTTTTTCTGTTTTTCAAAGTTGTATAGATATCCCACACCAGGGGAAAATACCTGTCATTGTCACTTTCTGATTAAAAAATATGTCGTGTTCTAATTTTTATTTAAGAGTGACACTCCTGTGCACAAGGTGCAACAATACTGTTATATTATATGAAGTGATACTGTTATATTAATATAACAGTATCACTTCATATAATATAACAATATTACTTCATATAATATAACAGTATCACTCATATAATATAACAGTATTACTTCATATTAACAGTATCACTCATATAATATAACAGTATTACTTCATATAATATAACAGTATTGTTGTACACAAATTTGGATCCGTGCACCTTGTGCACAAAAGTTTTTGCCTTTATTTAAAATACCAAAATACCGCTAGAATGTTAGTAAAAATATATGTTTTCTTATAAGGTTAAGTTCAATTTCAATTTTAATTATGTATGTAAATCATTTTCCATCTTTTAACAATTAAGTATAAGTTTTCCAATTTTGATTTTTTTCCAATTTTAGTGCTTCTTCATCAAAAATTTCAAAATTGCTGACCTGGCTACCGGAATTTGGATGCCACGTTGGATTTTTCTGCGACCAAGTCAACAATTTTGAAAATTCGAACTAAAAATGACTTAAATCAGAAAAAAATTAAGATATGGAGGAGCAAAATTGAAAAACAAATAAGTCATCAAAGAATGAAAAATGTCTTATATTCAAGACAAAAATTAAAATTATCAAATAGAAGGATATTTTTGTCCAAAAACAATATTGATTTTTTTAATTGATGCAGTTGCTCAAATCGGAGTTGACTATGGAAGGGAAGGAGATGGACTGCCTTCTCCATCACAAGTCGTGGCTTTATACAAGCAGTACGGCATCCAACGTATGTGAATTTACGATACTGACCCTGGAGTCCTCCAAGCCGTATGCGGCTCCAACATCGAGCTGACCGTAGGCATCCTGAACTGGTTCCTAGAGGGCATAGCCGCCGACCAAGCCAAAGCAAACGATTGGGTCCGAGACAACATACTCAGATACCCAAACATCAGGTTCCGACACATCGTTGTCGGAAACGAAGTGAGCCCGATCAAAGGAGACACGTCTCAGTACGTGCCGTTCGTCCTCCGAGCCATGCAAAACATCTACAACGCTATTTCCGCTAACAACCTCGGCATCAAAGTCACCACCGCCATCGACACCGAGGTTCTAGAACCTTCTCAGTCTTGGCCACCCGAAAACGGGGTGTTCCAATCCAATGTTAATGAACACGGACGCGCCTTTGTTCGCAAGCATATACCCACAACAAATCGACATTCGATACGCGCTTCTAGACCCTTCTTTTGAGGGTGTTGTCACGAGTAACGGAGTTAGGTATCAGAATCTTTTCTACGCACTTTTTGATGCAGTTAATGCAGCACTCGAAAAGAGTGTTGCATCCATGGCATCAGAATTGGGCACTGATGCCATCAACACTCCCCCAACCGTTAAGGGAGGAGAGAGCAATTGGAACTCCGGTGGGGGAGGTGGTGGTGGAGGAGGACGGGCCCCACAAGCAACGTCCGATGATGTATCGAATATTGAGAATGCAAGAATGTATGTTAATAATTTGATACAGGTGGTAAAGAAAGGGTCACCGAAAAGACCTAATGAGCCAATTGAAACCTACATTTTTGCTATGTTCGATGAGAATCGAAAGCCCGGGCCCGAGATTGAGAAGCATTTCGGGGTCTTTTATGCAAATGGGGCACCCAAATACCAAGTCAATTTTAACTAGCTATGTAGATATAAAATATATGTTTTGATAATTAAATGTTGGATTTATATATAACTAGTTTATAATGTATATTATCCAGCATGGAATAAGGACGACTGATCCAAAAGTCATGTTTTGTAATGCTATTTTGTAAGAGATTTCATATGATCTCTGAATAAAATATTTTGGAGTAATTGGCAAACTGTTTATCCTTTTTGTTTTTTCTCCCTTTTTCCAAGTAAGATAATGATCTTTTTCTCACATGATATCCTTTATTTTAAATACATGTTTGATGTTATATTTAAAAAAAAAAAAAAAATTCACACATTGTGTATATAATACATCTTATATTTTATTTTACTAAGTTAATTTTTTTAAATAATTTAATAATTAATATTTTACAAATTATAATTTTGCTCAAATTATTTACTTATTTAAATAGTAATAAAAAAATATATTTAATTGATGTGAAATATAAATAAAGATTTGTTGGTATGTAAACGAACACATTTTTAATGTTAAGATTGATTTAAGTGTGTTAATAAAATGTGTGTGTCAATTAAATGCCCATAACCCAAAATAATAAGGGTTAATAATTACGCGATCTGACTCAAGATATATATGATCCCAATAAAATAAGTTAAATTGGTGGGAGCTAGAAAGCAAAATGGATCATCTATTTTAATTTAGCGTTTTATCTTTTATTTTGTTGTTTTATATTCACATCATGTTTAAATTAGTGATGTCATCTTTACACTGGTGCGTGGTCACTATGATAAAAAAAAGTATTTACGACAACAAAATGGTTTTGAAAAAACATTGATAATTGTTGGAAATATATTTTGCAACAACATTTTGTAGCTAAATTTTTATCTCAAAAACCTTCTCGCAAATAATTTTTTTACGATAATATTGTTGTCGCTAATACATTAGTGACAACAATCATGTTTTTGTAATTTTTTTATTATTTTTAATTGCCTTTTATGACAATTTTTGTTAAATTTATTTTATCAATTTTTACGATAATATGTTGTCGCTAAATATAGACTTTTTATGACAACTTTTATTATCGAAAAAGCTCATGGCAAATCTCTCATTTGTATTATAGTGTATAATTATTTTGCAATATCAGTTGAAACAATAACGTAGAATAATGTTGAACAAATGATGTTTGAAAGTAGAGCAGAGTAACCGTATCTTGTTTTATAAAACTTTCACTAATATACCAAAATTCATCTTGTTTTATTAATCTTTAACTAATATGCAAAAATTCAGATAAATCCAAAATAGTTTAACTGTTGAAGAGTGCGACATCTATGGTGATGTGCATATATTCTTTACTTTTTGTATGATATGATATCCGACTAAAATGATTGCATTCTGCCTCGGGAAAATCTAAAGTGCAAATTCAGTTGAAGTGAGAGAATGAAAATCGGAATATTCAAAGTAAACTTTTCAATTTCAATATGACTACTAAAACAAAAGGAATTCAACATGTATTTTTATACGAACAAATTATTCTTGTTCGAGTCAAAGGTAAAGGAAAGTGACGACTTTGGTCACTCATAACCATTTATTTCGAAGGTCCACCAAAATAAACTTACTTGAATTATTATTATTATTATTATTATTATTATTTTTTTATAATTTTTGTATGTTAGTTTCATGTTATATATAGTTTTATTTTTATACAAAATAATAAATATTTTTTAATACATTAATCTATTCTATTGTTTCAACTTTCAACCTTATTTATTATATTCTTTTGATGTGGATTAAAATTATGCTTGTGTGTCTATTTTAGTAAGACGGAGAGATTATATATAATTACTTACCTCTCCGACCATTGATAAGGTAGAGTAATCGTTTATTTATTTTATTCTTAAACTTGGATTACAATTTCTGGTGCCATATGAAAAGGTGAAAATTTTAAAATTTTCTTATATTATTGTCCTTAAACGAAATGGTAGATTATTAACAAACGTTAGTGATATCAAAATATACGTACCATCAATTGACATAAGGAAAAAAATTTCTGATTGGTCGACGCCCTAGAAACTAAAACAAGAAATGAGTATCATATTGGTTTTTATGTCCATTAGAGCTTATACAAGTTAGAAAGAAATATAAACAATATAATACAATACAGTGAAACCTCTATAAATGAATACCCTTGGAACTAGGAAAAAATATTCATTTAGCGAAATTATTTATTTATCGATAAATGAATAATTTATTCATTTATCGAAATTTTATTCATTTAAAAGGTATTTATATATATATTTTTTATCATTACAATTATTTTACATGTACATGCACCATGTATCTATAAGATTCTATTAATGAAATATTTAGAGTCTATATTTGGAATACATGCACCATATACGTATATAGACTAGGTACATGTATCATTAACTAATAAGATTCTATGTATGGAATACTTAGAGTCAACATTAGAAATACATGCACCATATATGTATACAATATAGACTAAATGCACCATTAGTAAAATTCTATGTATGGAAGAAAAAAGCAAATGACATTACACGATTTTTTTGTTAAGAAATGATCTTTTGTATTTGTTTATTGAAACACATGTTTTTTAGGGTATTTATATATATATATATATATATATATATATATATATATATATCTTATGTATTTTAATGATTATTCATTTATATTTACATAGGGCCTTTAAGAATTAAAAAAAAAATTCATTAATGCATTTAGCGAGGTTATTCATTTAACGAACATTCATTTATCGAGGTTTCACTGTAATTATTATCGTTATCGTAATGTAATAACTTACATGCCACTACTAGCTAGTTCTTCCACATTATGCAATAATCAATATTTTTTGTACAGTATAAAGCTTGAAGCATCTGAAACATGCAATACTGATTAATGACAGATACAGGATTTTACATTTATATATATATATATATATATATATATATTTCTTTTTTTCTTTTTTTTTTCCTGGGAGAGAAATTGAAACGGGTCGTAAAACATAGAATAAATAATGTTCTTCGTACAAGAGATGAAGATAAATTTTATTAATCAGAAATATGCTAACTGGTTCTCAAAACGACTAGAATCATATTTATAGGTGCAGAAACAAACCCTAATTCGAAAATGAATTAAAAACCCAAAAGGAAACAAAATAAAAATAGATAGCAAAAATAATAAAACTGTCAAACGTACATGAAAATGTCTGAATTTGGGCTCTTGACCCTACATATCATAGCCAAATTGTGTGTTTTGTCCATCTCGCCGTTCCGCTTCTGAAAATGTATTATAATAGAAAATTCGAGTCTAAATAAAAGATATCTGTTTCGAATCCTGCTGACGATCGCTTTTCTCTAGATCCTTAAACATCGAATATGCTTTAGTAATCTGTTCCACGTGCAAGTATATTTGACAATGAACATGTTATGAGTACCTACAATAAGTAATATATAGCTTTTTTTCCGGGAGAAAAAAGCTTGATGACTATTGTTCATTACTTATTAGAGTACTCGTTCAAACACATTGTGTTACTGAGACCTAACAAATGGGCCATTTTATTTATTAAGCGAGCATGGGCTTCAAAGATGGCCCACTATATCATTGAATTCCAAACATCCAAACCAAATTTCAAATTAGTATGCAAGAAGAAAATCATTTCTAATAAAAACTTACTAATTCCTTATGGTAGTGGGAGTAAATTCTTTAATGTTAACTTTATATATATAGTTGAAAAAATATATATTTAGAGAAAGTCATTGTTAATGTTAATTTCATAAACTTCTTCAACGAGATATTTAGAGAAACAATAAAATATAAAAATAAAAAAATCCAACTATATAACTTATTAATTAATTTGTGTGTGTATATATATATAATTTTTATATAATCTTTTCATTAAACAACAGCTAAATTAAATAGAGAAACTCTGTAGTCATAACAAAAGGGGTGTAATGTGCCTTTAAAGGATGGAAGCCCGGTCAATATGATAAACTACGATTAAATTTATTATTATTATAAACTATAGAAAATGATAAAATACCCACATGAGCAATTCTTAATATGCCTACCAATAATGTGTAATGATCTTATCCCTTTATTATATAAAAAATGAAATTATTAGATATTTTGAATTTTTGATACATTAGCCGTGAGCACATCTTAACGTGCCCACGATGGGTAGGGTGACAGAGCCATATAAAATATATATCAAAACATTTTATCAAATTTTCAGTTACATAATAACTATTACTAACATCTTAAATACACAATCTTCTTATATTATCAAAACACTTTAGGAACTCAATTTTCAAAGTAAGGTCTAATGTTCTCTAAAATCTAAAAAGATAACACAAAACATATATAAAAGTTTATAAAATCTTTTAAATTAAAATAGAGTTGGCCAAACACCATCCAATTGGAAGCATCGCTAGTTGTTGAGGTGATAAGAATGTAAGAACTTAGAAGTGTGACTAATCACAGAACTTGCCAAAATAAGTCCAAAATTTTCATACTTTCCAATTTTTCACAAATTAAGTTTGGCATGGAAAAGTCAGCAGCCATAATCACCAAAGACCACAATTTTAGCTCATGCACTCTTCTAACTACTATAAGAAGGTGAGTAACATAGCTTCAAAAATATATAACTCTTTTAGCCTAATAATTTCTTCCAATGGCTGTTACACCAAATCACTTCAATATGTTTGCAATCCTCATATTCAGCCTCCTCATTACATTATCTCTCGATTTTACAGGTTTATTTGATTTTCTTTTTTTCAGTTAATTTAATCTTACATTTATTGTTAATCAGACACGCGTTTGCTAGAGAAAATACTTGTTATTGTCACTTTCAGATAAAAATATACTTCGTTTACCAAATTTTCATCTAAAAGAACAAAAATATGTTTTCTTATATTGATTTCAATCAATTTAATGAGTATTTTCATACTTGTCTAAGTCAAATTGAAGGGTAATTTACTATTAATTTTTTTTTAATTGATGCAGTTGCTCAAATCGGAGTTAACTATGGAAGGGAAGGAGGAGGGCTTCCTCCTCCATCACAAGTCGTGGCTTTATACAAGCAATACGGCATCCAACGTATGCGAATTTACGATACTGACCCTGGAACCCTCCAAGCCGTAGGCGGCTCCAACATTGAGCTCACCGTAGGCATTCTGAACCGGGACCTCGAGCGCATAGCGGCTAACCAAGCCAACGCCGACGCTTGGGTCCGAGACAACATACGCAGATACCCGACTGTCAGGTTCCGACACATCGTTGTCGGAAACGAAGTGAGCCCGATCCGAGGAGACACGTCTCAGTACGTTCCGTTCGTCCTCCGAGCCATGCAAAACATCTACAATGCTATTTCCGCTAACAAAGTCACCACTGGCATCAAAGTCACCACTGCCATCGACACTGAGGTTCTAGAACCTTCTTCCTCGTATCCACCCGAAAACGGGGTGTTCCGATCGAATGTGGCTTCCTACCTTAATCCCATAGTCCGGTTTCTTACGAACACAGGCGCACCTTTGTTCGCGAGCATATACCCGTACTTCGCCTACATGTACAACCCACAACAAATCGACCTTCGATACGCGCTTCTAGATCCTTCTTTCCAGGGCATCGTCACGCCTAACGGAGTCAGGTATCAGAATCTTTTTTACGCACTTTTGGATGCAGTTAATGCAGCACTCGAAAAGAGTGTTGCATCGATGGCATCAGAACTGGGCACTGATGCCATCAGAGCTCCACCTATCGTTAAAGGGGGAGAGAGCGGTTGGTCTTCCAGTGGGGGACCACAAGCGACTACTCTCGATGATACATCGAATGTCGATAATGCGAGGAGGTATATCAATAATTTGGTTCAGGTAGTGAAGAAAGGGACACCTAAACGACCTAATGAGCCTATTGAAACATACATTTTTGCAATGTTTGATGAGAATCAGAAGCCTGGAGACGAGACTGAGAAGCATTTCGGGCTCTTTTCGCCAAACGGGCAACGCAAATATGAAGTCAATTTTAGTTAGCTATATATTTATATAAATAATGTATTTTATAATATATAGTTGTTGGATTAATATGTAACTAGTTTGTGTATGTGTCCAGCGTGGAATAAGGACTGATCCATAACTCATGTTTTGTAATATCTATTTTGTAAGGGATTTCATGCGATCTCAAAATAAAATATTTAAGAGTTGTTAAATTGTTTCAGCTCTATTTATTTTTTCCTTTTAGAAGTAAGGAAATCATTTTTTTTTAAATAAAATTTACACATCATAGGTATAATTGAATGTATGATAGACATCACTACTTAATATATGCATGACTTGTATTAATGACAATAAAATAAAATGAAACATCAAAATATAATAGATGAACAAACATGTTGTTTTTGGTACACTAATCCATCTAGAAATTATATATGAATAATATTGAGATAAAAATGCATGCTTTCGGATAACACTAGACGGGAAAACATATGGTACATATTTCAAGCAATAATAATAAAATTTCTTAAAATGATTGTATTCAGTGCATGTGTCACCTAATTAGTTTTGAAAGTTTTATTATTAATTAATAAGCTCAAAAAATTATTTATGAACTATATATAAATATTATCTCATTTAAAAAACAAAAACAAATAAATTTATGCATATGTAAGTTGACAATGATATCAATTATTAGGTTTTACTGAATCGTACATACTAACTTACTAACAGTACTCTAGCAATTAAGAGATTATGGTAATAATCATTATTACTGATTATTTTTGTGTTCGCAACTAGCGCAATTGCAATTACTAATTCAGTCATAAGCATATGATTAAGTAAAGATAAAAAAAAAAAAAAAAAAAAACCAATCTTTTTAAAATCGTTACATAATCAAATCACTAATTAGTCCCATTTATATCTTTAATAATTATTCTACTTATCTTTTTTCTTAGCTAGGTAACTAGATTAATTAAGTGTTGCTCCGATCTATGAGGCAATCATATATTATAACCGGGGTTAATTTCAATTTTGCTTCTCTATGTAAGATCATTTTTATTTTTGAACAACTAAGTATTTGTTTTCCAATTTTGGTTCTATATGTTTCAACTTTTTCCAATTGCAGTTAAGGTTTCCAATTTTGGTCTAGTATATTTCAATTTTTTCAAATTTCAATCCAATTTTGGCTGGATGACTACTGGAAAATCTCACGTGACATCAGTGATTTTGGAAATGTTGATTAAAATTGGACTGAAGTTGGAAAAAGTTGAAACATATAAAATCAAAATTAAAATTAACCCTTATAAATATGCTCAAAACTTAAAATAGTTAGTATACCTCTTTCATAGCCTAATAAGATAAAAAAACTTTTTTTTAAGTCAAAATGATAGCATGAATATATAGTTAGAATGAAATGAGTTCAACAATTCACACAACTTTTTCAATATTTATTTTATATATTCGTATTAGAAAAATCACGGTTCATATATGAGGCGTCACGATACAGACGACTCACACGACTTCAATAGAAAACAAGGAATTGAAATTCGTGAGCGTTAGAAATTAAAAGAACCTATGTTATTTTATACATCTATCAATAATATGCCAAAATTCAAATAAATCCAATATATAGTGTAAGTGTAGAAGAGTGACAGCTAGTGATGTATATATATGCCTATTTGCATATATTCTTTGTCTTTGTATGATAGCCGACTCAAATGATTGTACATTCAGTTGAAGTGAGAGAATGAACGAATATTCAAAGAAAAAAAATCATATGCCCCCAACCCGACCCGGTGCGTGGGCCGCTCCCATGCGCGCCCACGCGCCCTTGCCGTGTGTTCACATGTTGGTATCACACATTTGTTCTAAAGGTATCACACATATACTCTTCAAGTATCAAATACTTTTAGTTCATGTTTATAATACCTATAGAACAAATGTGAGATACCTCAAAACCGCGCGCCCATGCACCCATGTTGCGCGCCCACGCCGCGTGCCCATGCGCCCACACCCACGCACACCTCACAAGTCTAAAAGTATCATACATATACTCTTCAGGTATCACATATGTGTAATACCTATAGAACAAATGTGTAATACCTCAAAACTACGCGCGCCCATGTTGCGCTCCCACACCGCGCGCCCATGCGCCCACACCCGCCGCGCGCACCTCACAAATCTAAAGGTATCACACATATACTCTTCAGGTATCAAATACCTTTAGTTCATGTTTGTAATACATATAGAACAAATCTATAATACCTCAACAATATATGCGCGAAAAAAAAATATATATATATATATATATGTGTGCAGGTCGGAGCGGGTCGGGGATCCGTGCCCCAGGGGCACACAAGTGTCACTCATATTCAAAACTAAACTTTTCAATTTGATTGTGATTATTTAAACATAAAAAATTCAACATTTATTTATTTTTATACTCCCTCCGTCCCATCTAAACTTGCCTACTTGTCATTTCGGTTTGTCCCAACTGAACTTGTCAGCCCATAAATGGCAAAAAAAAAAATTACATTAATATCCCTATATTTCAACATTATTACAAAAATGTCATCCAAAAGTGCATAGGATTTGATTTGATGTGCATATTATTACAAAAATGTTATCAAAAAGTACATATCCACTTGAGTCAACTGCATTTTCTTAACTTTCATACCCAGTCAACGTAGACAAGTTGAGCCGGGACGGAGGGAACATACACGAAACAAACTATTCTTGTTCGAATCAACGGTAAAGGAAAGTGACGACATTGGTCACTTCATAACCATTTATTCCCAAGTAACTTTTCATTTAATTTTTTTTTTTTTGGTTATAGTTATAGTTTGATTTTATATAAAATAATTATATTTTTTAATTCATTGAATTGTGCCTATTTTAATACAAATATTGATATACTATAGTTTCACTTTCAACCATATTTAGTATATTCTTTTGATGTGGATTAAAAATTATGCTTCCATGTCTATTTTAGTAGGAGGGAGAGAATATGATTTAATTAGAGTATCGTGAATAGTTTTTTTGTCCATTTAAAACTTATACAAGCTAGAAAGAAATATACATAAAATAATACAAAAATTATTATTTGTCATTGTAATGTAATAATTGACATGCCAAAAACTAGTTCTTCGATAGTATGTGATAATCAATATGTGTCTTGTACAATAAAGCTTGAAGCATTCGAACCTTGCAACACAGATCAGTAACAAACACAAGAATTTACATTTAGAGGGCACATATATATTTATTTTCTTAATTCCTGGGAGAGAAATGCGAGTATATATACCTATGAACAAGTTATGAGTACAATAAGTTATATATAGAGTTTTTCTGGGAGACAAAAGTTTGATGAATTAGTGTAATTCAAACACAAAATAATAATTTCATGTCGACATATCTTGATATGTCAACTGTTAATGTGTAAAGATTATATTTTTTTAAAATTTTGTAATTTGGAATTAATGATTATATTAAATTTATGACACGTTATTGGTAAAGGAATAACTTTAAACACATTGTTTTTCCTAAGAGGATTTTGAGACCTAACAAATGGGCATTTTATTTTATTAGCGTTCATAGGCTTTACGGTGAACTAGGCCCAAATGATAGCCCACTAAATCACTGAATTCCAACCATCCAGTGCAAAATCAATTCATTATCAAAAAATTCACCAAATGAAAATTCCAATCAACGTTTTGGTTTCCATTCAAGTTCAATTTAAGCAAAAATAGAATATAAATTTCAATTTCAGTTGGAAAAATGGCTTGAAAATACTTTTAGATTGCAATTTAAAAAACTCATGAACTTATGTGCAATCAGAAAAAAAAAAAATGTAAATTGACAAATATCACACTTTAGATTGGTTTTTTTATATTAAGTTGCAATCATGTACAAGATTTCATCCACATGAACCAACCCATATATATAAGGCATTTAATTAGTATCTACATCAGTTTAGGTATAAGAATATCAAATATTGTAAGCTTCATATGTCTTTTTTGAAAATTAATATTAGAAATAAAATTCACATAGTATTGATATCAATGCCCTTGGTGTCCACCTGAATTCTTGCTTTGATCTTGTGCAGAACATTTCCTGCTTCTACCATCTTAATTCTTTCTTCAGGATGAACAACCAAACATTTCATTGCCAATTCAAAGATAGATAAGACACATTGTTGCTTTGTAGAGAAATCTTGATCTTCTGTTGATAGCAAACCAGGATCCAAAACTTCAATTATCCCATTTTCTTGTAATGCTTTATTCACCCACTGCTTTAAACTCATTTCTCCACTGAAAAAATCAACCTTCGATATGCGCTTCTAGATCCTTCTTTCCCGGGCATCGTCACGCCCAACGGAGTCGGGTATCGGAATCTTTTCTACGCACTTTTGGATGTAGTTAATGCAGCACTTGAAAAGAGTGTTGCATCGATGGCATCATCAGAACTGGGCACTGATGCCATCAGAGCTCCCCCTGTCGTTAAGGGGAGAGAGCGGTTGGTATTCCTGTGGATGACGTGGCAGACGGGCCCCACAATCGACTACTCTCGATGATGCATCGAATGTCGATAATGCGAGGAGGTATATCAATAACTAAACGGCCTAATGAGCCTATTGAAGCATACATTTTTGCAATGTTTGATGAGAATCAGAAGCCTGGAGAGGAGACTGAGAAGCATTTCGGGCTCTTTTCGCCAAACGGGCAACGCAAATATGAAGTCAATTTTAGTTAGCTATATATTTATATAAATAATGTATTTTATAATATATAGTTGTTGGATTAATATGTTACTAGTTTGTATGTGTCCTGCGTGGAATAAGGACTGATCCATAATTCATGTTTTGTAATATCTATTTTGTAAGGGATTTCATGCGATCTCAAAATTAAGTATTTAAGAGTTGTAAAATTGTTTAGCCCTAACTAATTAAATATAAATTAATTAGTTGCGTATAATAAACTAAATAAATGTTTATGCTCTTTCAAATAAGTTTTTTTTTTGTGACATGAGATCCTTTATTTCAATATGTAATTCAATCTACACATAATAAATATAATTGAATGTATGATATACATTGACACATGAAGTATATTAATTACAATAAAAATATAAGATGAAACATGAAAAATAACAAATGAGCTATATGCTTTTGGTACCCTAATTCATTTAGAAAGTATATATATGAATAATCTTGAGATAGAAATGCATGCTTTTGGATAACACTAGAAGTCTAGAAGGGAAAACTATGGTATACATTTCAAGCAATAATATTAAAATTTCTTAAAATAATTGTATTTAGTGAGCGTGTCATCTTAATTAGTTTTGTAAGTTTTATTATTAATTAATAAGCTCAAGAATAATTTATGAGTTATAAAATATCTATTTTAAAAAACAAAAATAAACAAATTATACATGCATACTAAGTTACTAACAGTGATGCAGGCCAAGAGCCAGCATGCGAAGGGGAATGACATGAATGACTGGGAATCGCTAGTTCTATTGGTGGTAGCGGAGTCACTCGACGCTATTAATTGCGGAATCGCTCAACACAATCAAACCAATCGCTTGTTTAGAAGGAATCACTCAACTCCAAGAAAGAAGAGAAACTTGCAAAATTTATGTAATTTTGGTTCAAAAATTGTTGTCATATTATTCCATTTCAAGGGGTTTAAATACAAGGGTTGGAAACATCCCTCCAAACATAGGAAGTATCTTCACGTCCTAGCATTAATTTGACTCAATAAATTATAGATTAACACCTATAATAATTGAATAATTATTGACACATAAGTTTTCAACATAAAGTTGATCCTTTTATATGGGTGCTAGAAAAATCTGCATCAAACAGTACTCTAGTAACATTAAAATAACCATATGATTATTTTTGTAAAGATTAAAGAAAAAATCATTTTAATATCGTTAGATAATCAAACACTAATTAACATTAAAATAACCATATGATTATTTTTGTAAAGATTAAAGAAGAAATATTTTTAATATCGTTAGTTAATCAAACACTAATTGTAAATCTATTAATATTTATTCTACTTGTTTTTTTTCTCTTATCTAGGTAATTAGATTAACGTTGCTCCGAATCTATGAGGCACTGATTATGTTATAAATATGCTCAAAATTTAAAATAGTTACTATCCCTCTTTCATAGCCTAAAGATGAGTTTTTTTATTTTTTTTTATAGTCAAAATGATAACATGAATATAGTTTGAATGAAATGAGTTCAACAATTTACACATCTTTATCAATATTTATTTCACATATTCGTACCATACAAATTATGGTTCATGTTTTAGAACCCATATGAGTCGTCACGATGCAAACGACTCACACGACTTCAATAAAAGAACAAGGAAGTGAAATTCATTAGAGTTGGAAAGCAGATTAAAAGAACGTATCTTATTTTATAAATCTTTCACTAATATGCCAAAATTCAAATAAATCCAATATATAGTGCAAGTGTAGAAGAGTGTGACAGCTAGTGATGTGCATATATTCCTATTTTCATATATCCTTTGTCTTTGATAATAGCCGACTTAAATCATCAAATTGGGAGCAGGTGTGTGTCATTCGCCGGAAATTTGTTGGAAAATACAAATTCCGATGAAAAAAAGACTAAAAATAGACAAATTTTTCAATTGCAGGACTAACATTAATAATAAAAAATTAACAGGATTCAAATCAGACAACCCCTCTTGGACAGGACTAAAAATGAAATTTTCCAATAATTTACATTCCACAGCCCACAAGTACTAGTTCTTTGACAGTATACAAAATCAATGTATCTCGTACAATATAAAGCTTGAAACATCTGAAACTTTCAATACAGATTAGTGACGGGCACAATAATATTTTACATTTAGATTGACACAAACTACAAGAAAAATAAGTATTTGCGATAAGATTTTTTGCGATAATAAAAGTTGTGAAAAGTCTAGTTTTTATGACAACAAATTGTCGCAAAAAATGTTAATGTGAATTGACAAAAAGTTGTCAAAAAAAAAACAATAAAAAAAAAACTTATTTGAGACAACATAATGTCGTCGCAAAAAACAATCATTTACGAAAAGACTTTTGCGATAATAACTTAGCGACAAAATATTGTCGCAAAATGTTTTAACGACAATTATCAATGTTTTTGCGACCACATTTTATTGTTGCGAATACTCATTATATATATATTTTTAATGAGGAAATGGGTATTTATAACCAACTAAGGATAACACAAAATTTATACTAGCCATGAGATAAAAAAAAAAAAAAAAAATTTAGACAAAAAGTTTGATTTTGGACATCCACTACCCTTCTCTTCTATTAACATCATCTCTTCATTTCTTCTTTTCTTTTCTCTCTTCAAAAATTTGAACAATATCTCGAGCTTTTCTGAATTTTTTTTTCACTCATTCCTAAAGATTCTTGCTATTGATGTGAAAATTTCACTCGTGGAAGAGAAATGTAATACATTCTTTAAAATTTCTTCTGAAATTTTTCAAGAATCGTTCATAGAAATTTTTGAAAATGAACTGCTTGTGCTGGTCATGTGGATCATGCAGGTCGTGCAAGTCGCGTGGATTGTGCAGGTCGTGCACGTGCATCGTGCTGATCATGCTTTTTCTTTATTTTTTTTGCGTTTGGTGGTGCCCCAGACCCTTATTTTGGCTAAAAGAATCTATTTGTTATTATTTTACTAGTTTTAATTTTTTATTATGTTATTTAGCTAGTTTTTAATTTGTTCATATTTTAATTTGGGAGGGAAATGCGAGTATATATTAGCAATGAACAAGTTATGAGTACAATTAAGTTATATATAGCTTTTTTTTTTTTTTTTTTTTTTTTCTGGGAGACAAAAGCTTGATGACTATTGTTCATTACTTATTAGAGTACTCATTCAAACACATTGTTTTACTGAGAGGATTTTGAGGCGTGTAATTTTATATACAGACAAAATTTCTCATCACATTCAATAGATAAATTTAAATTCCTTTTTTACCCTTAAAACAATAAATTTTGTTTTCTGCAATAAACCCTACCTTCTTTTAATGTTTTTGATTAAAAAAAAAAATCTATTTTATCTTCTTTGATCTTGAACTAACTAAACAGAGAAATATATATATATATATATATATATATATATATATATATATAACTTCAAGATCTTTATGAAATTCTTGCATGATGATTTGTTCTCTTGTTGCGTTTATCAATGGAAGATATACAAATTTTTCTGTATATAAATAATTTGAGAAATATTCAATTGTGAAAAGATTAAAAACATTTCTGATTCTTCATTTGTTGTCTTCGCAGAGCCTGTTATTAAGTATGAATGATCAAAAGTTATGTCATCTTGTTTGCAAAAGATCAGAGCTGTAAAATAAGAAAGATTTGGGTTTGGGATGATGGTGTTGATCATGGGGAGAGGAAAAAGAAGAAAAGTTGCCGGTGACTAGTAAATTATCCAGATTGTAATATTAAGAATAAATCTGACAATTTAAATATATAATGTGTATAGAGCAATTTATTGGCTATAAATAAAATCAACAATTTTTAGGCCTAACAAATGGGCCATTTTATTTATTAAGCCTGCATTGGCTTCAAATATGGACTAGGCCCAAGTGATAGCCCACTATATCATTGAATTCCAACCATTCAGACCAAATTTCAAATTAGTTAGATTAAATACAAGACCAAAATCATTTCTAATAAAAGCTCACTAATTCCTTATTGTAGTGGGAGTAAATTCTTTAATGTTAACTTGAGAGAGAGAGAGAGAGACTTATTGTTGTTAATTTGACAAGCTCCTTCAATAATATATAAAAAGAAACAATAAAATAAAAAACAAAAAACTCAATTATATAACTTATTTAGTGTGTGTGTGTATATATATATATATAATGTTTTCATAATATTTTCAATATTAAACAACAGTTAAATTAAATAGAGAGAGTAAAATGTGCCTTTAAATGAAGGAACCCCAGCCAATATGATAAACTACGATTAAATTTAGGGTTTAATTATTACATAAAAAAAATATAGAACTTTATTTCAATTGCAATATGAACTTTTAACTGTAACACCATAAACATCCAATTTAACACTTGTTTCAACGAGATATGATTAGACTTTAACATGATTGGACTTTTCGAGCTCCAATTACTGATGTGGAGCTCGAAATGTAAAATTGAAACATAGTTATCATCTTAGTCATTAATCCATGTGGAATTAAAAAAAAATCAGAAAAAAGAAAGAATGGAAAAAGAAATGAAAATGAAAAAAAAAAATCATTCCAACATCTTCTTCTAGCCGGACCATCGCCAGACCGCCATTGAACCACTGTCGGAATATTTCAAAAAGTTCTCATTTTTTACAAAGCTTTACAAAATAAATCTCAATAAACCCAAAATCATTTTTCCTCCAAAATTTTCAGAAAAACAATCATTAAATCCATCAAAATCTCCTAACTGTCGCCACCTCTCACCGGCAAACTACATTCTTGGCAACCAAGTTTTCAAAATTTGATTTCTTTCATTTCTCGACCAAAATGCAAGAAATTTGAACCAAAACTATCCTCTACTCAAGACCAAACACATACAAATGTCAATTTACATAAAAACATTCAATTTTGAGTAAATCGATTGAAATTCATTCAATATTTCAACGCAAAACCCATTTTCTCGATTTTTCGTTATAATATGTAGTGGGGTCCTGAGCTAACCCTTGGCTAAACCTTGGAAATCTTAATGCCATAATGCCTTTCAAATCCTCCTAGCCGTCATCCTACTGCAATAATTCTTGCTAAGAAGAATGCCCATGTTGTGACAATTCCACCCAGAAGGTAATGGGTTACTCCTACAGCACGTCCTTGTACAATGCTCAAGGCTCTCGGCTGAGTAGCAGAAGCAACTTTTAATTTATTATGAGCCCAAACGATGGATTCAATAAGTTATTGCCAATAACCATGTCCACTGAATAGAAACATTAAACTAAAAGCCCATACAAAATGAGCACCTAGGAAAAAAAGGCCATATGCAGATAATGAAGAACCATAAGACTGAATTACCTGGGATGCCTGTGCCCATAAGAAATCCCGGAGCCACCCATTAATAGTAATAGAACTCTGTGCGAAGTTTCCTCCCGTGATATGAGTTACTACCCCTTGATCACTTATACTGCCCAGCTCCTGTTGCAGCTGCTACACAATAGGAGCATGGTTTGGTAATACGCCAATTTGACCACTATTTGTAGATAAAATGATTTCTTTCACTTCTGAATCCCAAACAATTCGATTAGGGGTCAGTACACAAAGATTTAAAGTCATTTCTTCAAATTGCTCTCCATTTCTAAGTTCATAGCCTTCGCGGTAGCTTCATCGATATTACCTACTAAATAAAAGAATAGAAATAGAGAACGAAGTAACTAGAAAGATTGTTAGAATCGCCTTCTTCTAGAAGGATCGTCTAGAAAGCGATTAGTTTTGTTCGTATTCAAACAAAATTTGGATTCATATAGATATCCACCCATGTGGTACTTCATTGTAACATATATATAGGATCCATCTGTATAGATATCATCATCTACATCCAGAAAACCGTATGCTTTGGAAGAAGCTTGTACAGTTTGGGAAGGGGTTTTGATTGATCAAAAAGAGGAATCTACTTCAACCGATATGCCCTTAGGCACGGCCATACATAACATAGAAATCACACTTGGAAAGGGTGGACAATCGATATAGAGGTTTTGATCTCCAATATATTAGATTTGAAAAGTAATTTTTATTTGTAATTTTCGTTTGATTTAGACTCTTTAATTTTGAGGAAGGGGACGATACTTCATATGCCTGCATCAATCTCTTTTCATTTTTTTTCATTAGTTTTTTTCTTTTTTATTTATATTTACTTTTTCCAATTGTTTTTTCTTTAAATCCACGTAAGTTCATGATTGGACTTCAATTTTACATTCAGGCTCCACATGATCAGCTATTAGAGCCTGAAAAGTCCAAACATGTCAAAACTGAAATTAATGTTAAATTAAGCGTTTAAAATATTACAGTAAAAAAATTATGTCGCAGTTGAAATTAGACCCTAAATTCATGTTTTTTTTTTTTTTTTTTTTTTTTTAATGTAGTTAACCCTTAAATTTATTATTATTATAAGCTATATATTCAAAACATTTTATCAAATTTCAAGTTACGTAATACCTTTTACCAACATCTTAAATGCACAATCTTCTTATATTATCGAAACACTTTAGGAACTCAATTTTCAAAGTAAGGTCTAATTAATCTTCTCCAAATTTTAAAAACACCAGGCAAAACATACATAGAAGTTTAAAAAATCTCTTAAATTAAAATAGAGTTGGCCAAACACCATCCAATTGGAAGCATCGCTAGCGCGAGTTGTTGAAGTGATAAGAATTGAAGAACCTAGAAGTGTAACTAATCACAGAACTTGCCAAAATAAGTCCAAAATTTTCCTTCTTAATTTCCAATTTCCCACAGATTAAAGATCAAACTTGGCATTGAAAAGTTAGCAGCCATAGTCAGCAAAGACTACAATTTTAGCTCATGCACTCTTCTAACTGCTATAAAAAGGTCAGTGGCTTAGCTTCAAAAAGATGTAACTTCTTTACCCTAATCTTTCCTTCCCATGGCTGTTACACCAAATCACTTCAACATGTTTGCAATCCTCATATTCAGCCTCCTCATTACATTATCTCTCGATTTTACAGGTTTATTTGCTTTTCTTTTTGTTTTTCAATTAGTTTCATCTTACATTTATTTTTAATCAGACGCACGTTTGCAAGGGAAAATACTTGTTATTGTCAATTTTTCATCTAAAAGACCAAAATATCCTTAGAAAAAAAATGTTTTCTTATATTCATTTAAGTCAATTTAAAGAATATTTTCGTGTAAAAAAAAAATATATATATATATTTTTAATTTATGCAGTTGCTCAAATCGGAGTTGACTATGGAAGGCTTGGAGTAGGACTGCCTCGTCCATCACAAGTCGTGGCTTTATACAAGCAATACGGCATCCAACGTATGCGAATTTACGATACTCACCCTGAAGTCCTCCAAGCTGTTAGCGGCTCCAACATTGAGCTCACCGTAGGCGTCCTGCACCGGGACCTCGAGCGCGTAGCCGCTAACCAATCCAACGCCAACGCGTGGGTCCAAGACAACATACGCAAATACCCGACCGTAAGGTTCCGACACATCATTGTCGGAAACGAAGTGAGCCCGATCGGACGAGACACGTCTCAGTTCGCACCGTTCATCCTTCGAGCCATGCAAAACATCTACAACGCTATTTCCACTAACAACCTCAGCATCAAAGTCACCACTGCCATCGACACCCAGGTTCTAGAACCTTCTCAGTCGTGGCCACCCGAAAATGGGGTGTTCCGATCCAATGTGGCGCCCTACCTTAATCCCATAGTCCGGTTTCTTATGAACACGAACGCGCCTTTGTTCGCCAACATATACCCGTACTTCGCCTACCTCAGAAGTCCGATAAACATCGCCCTTCCATACGCGCTTCTAGATCCTTCTTTCCTGGGCATTGTCACGCCTAACGGAGTCAGATATCAGAATCTTTTCTACGCAAGTTTGGATGCAGTTAATGCAGCACTCGAAAAGAGTGTTGCATCCATGGCATCAGAACTGGGCACTGATGCCATCAGACCTCCCCTGTCGTTAGAGGGGGGGGAGAGCGGTTGGCCTTCCGGTGGGGGAAATGGCAGACGGGGCCCACAAGCGACGACTCTGGATGATGTATCGAATGTCGATAATGCGAGGAAGTTTATCAATAATTTGATTCAGGTGGTAAAGAAAGGGACTCCTAAAAGACCTAATGTGCCAATTGAAACCTACATTTTTGCCATGTTTGATGAGAATCAAAAGCCTGGAGAGGAGACTGAGAAGCATTTCGGGCTCTTTTATCCAAATGGGACACGCAAATACCCAGTCAATTTTAAGTAGCTATATATTTATATAAATAATGTATTTTATAATAGTTGTTGGATTAATGTGCGACTAGTTTGTGTATGTGTCCAGCGTGGAATAACAGTCATGCTTGGTAATAACTATTTTGTAAGAGATTTTAGACGATCTCAAAATAAAATATTTTGAGTTGTCAAATTGTTTTAGCCCTAACTTTTTCCTTATTGTAGTTAGACAATCATCTTTTATTATTATTATTATTATTATTATTATTATTATTATTATTATTATTATTATTATTTGAAAAGTTGATTTCCGAACATTAATTGATATATCATAAAAATAAAATTAACATCTTATAAACTCTAAAAATACTTAGAAATGAAATAAATATTTAAGTTCTTTCAAATAATTTTTTTCTCATATTAGATTCTTTATGTATATTTTAATAAAATTCACACATCATAAGTATAATTAACATCACTAATTGACACATATATGAAGTGCATTAATGACAATAAAATATAAAATAAAGCATCGAAATGTACAAAAATTAACAAACATGTTGTTTTTGGTACACTGATCCATCTAGAAATTATGTATGAATAATCTTGAGATAGAAATGCATGCTTTGGGATAACACTAGAAGGGAAAACAATGATATATATTTCAAGCAATAATATTAATGTTCTTAAAAATGATTGTATTATTGCGCGTTTCACCTAATTAGTGTTTGAAAGTTTTATTATTAATTAATAAGATCAAAAAATTATTTTTGAACTATAAATATTATCTAATTTAAAAAATAAAAACAAATAAATTATGCATATATAAGTTGACACAACCTGCTATCTTACCCACCTTAAATACGTTAAGATGTGCCAACAGCTGATGTGTCAAAAATCCAAAATATCTATTAATTTCACTTTTCATATAATGAATGGATGAGATCATTACATGTCATTGATAAAAAAATTAAGAATTGTTCACGAAAAATATTTTATCATAGTTTCTTAAGTCGACAATTATGTCAATTATTAGGTTTTACTTAATTTTACATACTAAATTACTAACAATAGTACTCTAGTAACATTAAAAATTTATGGTAATAATCATTATTACCATAATGATTATTTCTGTGTTTGCAACTAGCACAGTTGCCACTACTAATTCAGTCATAAGCAGACGATGAGTTTATTACTTTTTTTCCCAGTAAATTATGGATCTAACAAGTTTGAATTTGAAGTTTTCGAATTGGTAATTTAGAATTTTAATTTTTTTGATTTCGTGAATTTTGTTTAATTTCATCCCGAATTGTTCAATTGAGCCGAAATTGTACGTGAAACGCACATGATGCCCATAATTTCGGGCTTTTCTGCCCAATTCACTCAATTTCGCCATTTGTCAATAATTGTATATGTGGCAATCCTAGTGACATTAAAATTTACACATCATTATGCTACATAAAATTAAGAAAAATAAAAAATAAAAATCTGAAATTTGTAAAATAATAAAAATAGAAATAAATAAATCAAAATAAAAAATAAAAAATTGGAAATAATCCAACTCCACATTCTTCCTCAAGCCATCAAATTCCTCCACCACCATCTTCACTTCCATTGCCACCACCCCATCTCATCCACACAGCAACATCGGCGAGTCCCATCGACCTGGTGCTCGATTCCTACCTACACTTCCTCATGGAGAAAGCCCAGGAGCTTCTTAACATCTTATAAGCTTTTTAAAGGAGCTTATAAGTTTACCCAAACACCCTCTTAATCAAACACTTTTGAGGAGGTTATAAACTCTTACAGGGGTTGGCTAAGCTTAGTTTTAGAGCTTATAGGCCTAAAATGTTTAATTTAAGTTAGAAATAAGTTGTTGAAGTGTTTGGATAAATAAGATGGTGGAGCTTATAAGATGTTAGTAATGATATTTATGTAATTTCAATGATCAAATTTGAAAGTGTTTTAAAAAATAAGCTCTTATTTTAGAAATAAGTTGGGATTCCCTAACTTTTCATAAATGAGTTTATAAGCTTTTAAAATAAGATCTTATTTTTAAAACTTAGCCAAACACTTTTGAGGAGCTTATAAGCTCTTTTAATGGAGCTTATAAGCTCACCCAAACACCCTCTAAATGTTGCTCCACGCAAATATACGAGCCAAAATGATATATTATAAATATGCTCAAAACTTTAATAGTTAGTATACCTCTTTCATAGCCTAATAACATAAAGAACTTTTTTTTTTTTGGTAAAGTGATGACATGAATAAAGTTTGAATGAATGAGTTCAACAATTCACACATTGATATTTTACATGTTAGTATCATACAAATTACGGTTCGTGTCTTAGAACTCATATGAGTCGTCACGATGCAGACGACTCGGACACTTCACTTCAATAAAAAAACAAGGAATTGAAATCCGTGAGGATTACAAAACAGATTAAAAGAACCTATCTTATTTTATAAATCTTTCACTAGTATGCCAAAATTCAAGTAAATCCAATATATAGTGCAGGTGTAGACGAGTGTGACAGCTAGTGATGTGCATATATGCCTATTTGCATATATGCTTTGTCTTTGTATGATAGCCGACTTTAATGATTGTACGTAGATTCAGTTGAAGTGAGGAAATGAACGAATATTCAAAAGTAAACTTTTCAATTTGAATGTGAATATTAAAACATAAAGAATTCAAAATGTATTTTTATATACACGAAACAAATTTGTCTTGTTTGAGTCCACGGGAAAGGAAACTGACGACGTTTGTCACTTCATTTTTTTATTTCTTTTTATGTTTCAAGTTATAATTTGATTTATATAAAAAAAAAATTAATTTATAATTGAATTGTGCCTATTTAATACAGGTATTAATATACTATAGTTTCAACTTTCAACCATATTTTGTATACTTTTTTGATGTGGATTAAGATTATGCTTCCATGCCTATTTTTAGTAGGATGGAGAGAATATGAATTAATTAGAGTATCGTATTGAGTTTTTTTGGCTAATTAGAATTTATACAAGTTGAAAGAAATATAGACAATATAATACAAAAAATATTATTAGTCATTGTAATGTAATAATTTACATCCGAAATTTGCTATACAGATAAGTGACAGACGGAAGATTTTATATTTAAATAGGCACACATATATTTCTTTAATTTTAATTTCTGGGAGACAAAAGCTTGATGTATTGTTCATTACTTATTAGAGTAATTCAAACAGATTGTTTTACTCTGAGGATTTGAGACCTAACAAATGGGCCATTTAAATTTTTGAGCTTGCATGAGCTTTAAGATGGACTAGGCCCAGGTGATGGCCCACTATATTACTGAATTCCAACCATCCAGACCAAATAGCAAGTTGGTTAGAATAAATTAAATCCAAAATCATTTCTAGCCTCATCAACCTCATTATCAAAAAAATTCACCAAATGAAACATCCAATCAACTTTCTGATTTTAATTTGATTCAAGTTCAAATTGACAAAAAAAAAAAAAAAAAAATTGTAAATTTTGATTTCAGCCGGAAAAATGGCATGATCCCTCCTAGATTGCAATTCGAAAAACTGATATACTTTATGTGCAATTGGAAAAAAAAAAAAGAAAAAAACTTATATTACAAATTGAAAAACTATCATACTTTGATTTTTTATACTAAGTTGCAACCATGTACAAGATTTCATCCAAATGAACCAACCTATAATAGGCATTTAATGAGTAGATATGTTCATTAGTTTAGGAATAAGAATATCAAATATTGTAAGCTTCATATGTCAATATCATATAAGAATATCAGACTCTTTTTCTTTAGCAATAAAATTCACATAGTTTTGATATCAATATTGCTCTTGGTGTCTGCCAAAATTCTTGCTTTGATCTTGTGCAGAACAGTCCCTGCTTCTATCATGTTAATCCTTTCTTCAGGATGAACAACCAAACATTTCATTGCCAATTCAAAAATAGATAAGACACACTGTTGCTTTGTAGAGAAATCTTGATCTTTTGTGGATAGCAAACCAGGATCCAAAACTTCAATTATCCCATTTTCTTCTAATGCTTTATTCACCCATTGCTTTAAGCTCATTTCTCCACTGAACATATTATCTGTTGGCCTCTTGCTCGTAAACATCTCCAACATCAATATTCCAAAACTGTATACATCGCCATTTGTGGACACCTTTCCTTCCGTCCCATACTCTAAAATAAATTAAAGACAATAATGATCTTATATATTATAATAAAATTTTCATTTTCTGTCCCGTAACTTAAGTCTAGGGGACTTTTTTACCATTGATCTTATGCATTCTAATTCTAGTCCTAAATTTTTTATCTCTAATTTTGTTTGGAATGTCAACTTCTTCTTATGTAGGAAAAAACGAAATTCAGAGCAAAATTGGGATAAATTTGGAAAAAAGTTACACTTGAAAGACCAAAATTGGAATACGTAAAATTGATGGTAAAAAAGTTCATAAGCTCTAAGTTAGCGCAAAAATTGCAATTTAAGGGAATTGAAATTCGCAAGTCTCAATAATAATTAATATTATAAATCACCTGGTGCTGCATAGCCGATAGTTGCCAAGGTTTTAGTTTGAATGTCAGTTTCTTCGTTGTCAACTAGCTTGGAAATTCCAAAATCACCAACATGCGCAGTCATGTCTTCGTCAAGTAATACATTGCTTGGTTTTATATCACAATGAACGACAGGAAATGCATGACCATGGTGAAGGTATTCCAAAGCTGTTGCAACATCGATCATTATGTTTAGTCTTTGTATGAGATCCAGACTATAGTTGTCGGAATATAATCATTACAAGGGCTTTGAATGTTGTGTTAGTACAACAACCAATTATGCGTATTAAGTTTCTATGTAGAATTGAGCTCAATATTTCACTTTCAGTATCAAAGCTCTTGATGGCTCCTTCTAATCGCAAGTTGAAAACTTTCACTGCAACATTTAATCCATCAGAAAGTATCCCTTTAAATACCGAACCATAACTTCCTTTTCCAAGTAGGTTTGTTTCACTAAAAGAATTTGTTCCTTGCTCAAGTTCTGCATATGGTATTCTTCTCCATTTACTATCTACCGAATATTCATCAATGGAGACTGGTACCCTTTTCTGCTTTCTTCTCCTCACAAGCATTAGTATGATCATCACAAAAATGATGGCTGAAACTAAGGAAGGTATAACATACTTCATCAACTCGACAATACTCTTTGATCTTGACCTTTTGTGATCTTTTGAGCAAGATGGCACCTCAAATCTTGTTGCCCCACATAGGCCATAGTTGTGAACAAATGATGAAAATGTAAAGTTACTAAAGCATCCCTCATTCGGAATCTCACCTTCCAATTTGTTGTAAGACATGTTAACATGCTTGAGAAATTGGAGGTCTTGCAAAGACTTGGGTATCAATCCAGAAAGATTATTATTAGATAAATCCAATGTGCTCAAACCCTTGACATTCCCTAAAGATTCAGGGATAGGTCCTGTAAACTTATTATCGGACAAAGATAATATTTCTAGAGACTGACAAAGTTATTAGAGGACAAGTCTAACTGGTAAACTAACTTTAAACTCCCAATCTTAGATGAAAGCTCACCACTCAAATTGTTTGAAGACAAGTTCAAAGTCAATATGTCCCTAAGATTCCACAAGTTGGAAGGTATGTTAGAACTCAACTTGTTTGAGTCCAACTTGATGTTTCTTAAGCCTTGAAGATCACCCAAACATTGAGGTATTTCATGTGTGAATATATTGCCAGTCAATTCCAACTCTCCCAAGTTACTAACCTGGCAAAGATCATTAGGGATAGAACCTTGCAATTGATTTCCACCAAGATATAGCTTTTGTAGCTGCTTCAATTTCCCTATTGTTGTGGGAATGAAACCATGTATTTGATTATTTTCCAAATTTAAAATTTGCAAACTGCTTAAGTTTCCAATCTCTGGCGGAATAACACCACTAATGTTGCATCCATCTGCCCAGAAAACCTGGAGAGACGATGAAAAGTTGCCAATACTAGTTGGGAGAATACCTTTCAATGGATTGTATGATACATCAAAGTTCTCCAAAAACCTACAATTAGTTAATGAAGAGAAAAACCCTATTTCTTGAGTTGGTGATTCAGCTCCACTCAATTTGTTTCCCCAAATTCTAAGAATTCTCAAGTCTCTCAAACTACCAATTTGACTTTAGTGTTGATAGAACGATCAATTTTGGTGAAGATGCTTTCATTTGCAGTCATATGATTGCTGCAACCACTGTCGATGAACCATGTGTCATTGATTTGTTCATCTGCACTTTGTGAAGCATAGAACAAATGCTCCTGATCTTCTTCGGAATAGTTTACTTGGTGACTTTTCTCCTTATTTCTGCCATTCTCTGTTTTATTTCCAAACTTTTTAGAGTTTGTATTTTGGGGCTTTCCCTTAAAGTAACAATCATTCTCCAAGTGATTTGTTCTTTTGCAAATACCACAAGGAGGATAATCATTCCTTTTGGTCTTCCATTTGTCTTTATTTTGAGAGAAACCACCATGAAATTTACCCTTTCTTTTATCATCACCTGACTTCTGATTACTCAGGTTGACTTTGGTTTGGAAAGTATTTTCCAAAGATTCTCCACTTCTTCTACTCAATCGTTGCTCATGTGCTTGCAACGATCCCATAAGTTCTGCAAGAGTTAGTGTAGATAAATCTTTGGATACTTCAATAGCTGCGACAACATGGTCATACTTTTCAGTGAGGCTAATCAAGAATTTTTGAACGATTCTCGATTCTTCAATGGTCTCTCCATATGATCTCATTTGATTTACAAGATCAATGACCCTGGTGCTATATTGCATAGCATTCTTAGTATCTTTCATTTTGAGATTTTCCATTTCCCTTCTCAAGCTTTGAAGCTTAATGGTTTTGACCTTCAAACTCCCCTGGAATTCTTGCTGCAGGATCTCCCATGCTTGCTTGGAAGAAGTGGCTCTCATCAGTCTGGGGAAGATGGCATCACTTACTGCTTGTTGAAGGAAGAACAACATCGTTGCATCTTTTTGCTGTTCCCTTTTCTCCACATCAGAAGTGCTTTCTGGAGGAATTTGAACACCTTTTTCTATCACATCCCATAGATCTTTTGATAGAAAAAAGGTCTTCATTTTGATACTCCAAAAATCATAGTTTTCACCAGCTAAGATTGGAAGTGGATGAGCTGCTCCAATATTTGCCATATCTTTGCGCCCCGATTTTAGAACGATGTGGCTCTGATGCCACTTGTTGGAATTTAGTGAGAATAATGAACAAGAACAACAAGAAAATATTTGGAGTAATTTCCTTCTCCTTTATATAGAGAATTCTTGTTGAAAACTTGATAGAAGTGATTACAAAGACTTCACCTATTTATACTGGTGTAGCCATCAATTACATTGATGAACGTACACAATACATGCATATGTATTTAATGAATACATTGGAATCTTAAGAGACATTCATGCGCATACATTTATTTGCATGGGAAATACATTAACACTTAATACAACCATCACTCATCACTTTTTCTCACAATTCAACCACAACCATCTCGACTCACCATCTCCACCTCCATTACCGTCTTCACCTTCATTTCCACCTTGAACCACCGTGTCTTCAAGTCCAATCTTCAAATCTGCTCCACCACCATTTTCACCTTCATCGGGTGCCGCCGCGCTTAGCCACCACTTTCACCTCCAGATTCACACCACCATCTTTAGTCCACCGCTTAGGTGCCGATCTCTTGCTCCGTTGCTACAGCACCGGCCACCTCGACACCTCTCTACCACCATCTTCATCTTCTCTAGCTCCGCCACCCTTATCTAGTTCACCCTCGATCTGTTTTCCTCTGCTCAACCGCCCACCTCCATTTGCAGATTCGACCTCCACCTCTTTTTAGATCCATCTTCCAACTTACATTGAAAACCACCGCCACCGCCAATCATCCCTCCAACAATTCCATCTCCATCTCCTCTTGCGCACACACCACTGCACAACTACTTCCAATTTGAAGAGATAAGAACGAGGATCTTATTAATGGGAGGAAGGAGGTGTGAAATGTTAGGGTTTGAGCCCCAATTGATTAGGTTTTAACATATAATGGGGTTTTCAGAGATTTGGAGGGGAAATTAATGACATTGTTAGGTGATATGGCTATTAGAATAAAAAAAACTCATAAATTGACTCCACATCAGAAATAACCGGACACGTCAGACTATGACCGCTTATTTACCATTTTTTACAGGTAAATGAGTATTATTGGCAAGAAGGGATAATATATGGGGTATTTTTAAAAACAAAAAAAAGTTAAAAGATAAGATCATAATTAAGAATAATATACGGGGATAATATAATTTGTCAATAACAATTACCCCCTACAAATAGAAATGGTAAAATTTTCCCGTCCATTTCCACCTCCCAAAAGTAGAAAAACAATATTTATTATCTCATAGTTTATAATTAACAATTTATTGTATTAAACATGATTTATATACATGGTAATGATATCACCTATGATATTGACAAAAATTTGGAGATTATAATCTTTATATTACATATGAATATTAATATGATCTCATCTAATAAATGTTTAATTATTGCTATGATCAATATTAAAAATATATTTGTTAAATAAATTAAAATAATACATTGATCGAATTTCAAGAATTTTAAATTACCAAAGTAAAAAAATTATCAAAAATTATCTCCAATATTGTACCCCACACACACATATATAAATTTTGTATATTATATATATATATATATATATATATATATATAGAGAGAGAGAGAGAGAGAGAGAGAGAGAGATTTGTAACAAAAGTGGAAAAAAGAAAAGAAATCTAAATTTAAGTTGACTTACTATAATTTTATCCATGTACAAAAATGTGATCCAAATCATTTTATGATTTTCGTTATACATGTAATTATAAATATATATATATATATATATGATTTTGTAATATATATATATATATATATATATATATATTTTGTTATGTGGTCTTGGTGTATTATTCATCTACAAATACATGTCAACTACAAGTTTGTACATCATCAATTTTTTGCTCGTCTTTTCAAGATAAAGAGTCATTTTGGTTTTCATTACAATAACCATTATTTTGACGTCATCTTTCTAATGTTGTCAATGGTATTGATGTCTTTCAAATTTTGTGGGAACTAAAAATTCGTTTCTTTAGATCACATGACATTCTTGCATATAGAAATAAATAAAAAACGATGTTTATAGTTATGAAAACATCTTCAAAGAAAAGATGTAATTTTACAATATTGTTTTATTCAAATCTTTAATATATATATCACCTCAATAAATGTATAATAATCAAGTTACTTAGCATACCTAATAGAACAACATAAATTAATTATTTCTATTTACCATATTCGAAATAAATATTGAAAAACTACAATAAAAATCAAATATTTTTTATTTGACAATGATATGTGGAAAATACATGCAATTTTGTGATGATTAGTATGAGATTTTATAATTGAATATTTGATTGAATGCATGATCTTCCTATATATTTGTGTTTTGTGTCTCCAAGTACTTCATAAATTATTTTCTTGATTATTTTAGGAGTTTTGAAGTGTTTTGGAGACGAGACGAGATAAGCATGGATCGAGGGAATCAAGATGTGGGCTAAGAAGAATGGGCCTAGTTAATTAATTGAAGAGCAGGCCCAAAAATCGGCCCATTACCTAAGAAGAATTGGAATTGGTGGCCCAGAAGGGTTGGAGAGGCATATATTCTGAACAGCCGTATTTGTTTACCTCCTCCGCAAGACAGAAGACACGCAAGAGATTAGAGAGTGAATTGGTCAGAGAATTGGCCAGAGAGTTGATGAGAGAGAGAATTGGTTAAAGAGAGAGAAACATATATTTCTTATTATTCTTTCTAGATTAATTAGGATGAAGATAACAATTATTTTGGTGGATTCAATGCTAAGGATGATCGGCTAATCTTTCTACTCCGGTTAGCAGGGATGTTTGAACCCGATTATTTATTATGTTCTAATTAATTTCGTATTACCTTCTCGATGTTTGAATGGAATTGATTATGTTATCTGTGCAGAGTGTTTTTAATTATTGATACTTGATTTAGCCTGATCACCTAGGTTAAGTAATTGATAATTAACTGCTAGAATTTTAGATCATGAATTCTAATTGTTGTGGTTTAATTTTCATAAGTGGTAAACTAGAGGTCGTGCATCTCTAGGGTAACATAATCCTAGAATTATCGAATCGAGCTTGTGTATTCGGAGTCTAGTTCATCCTGTTGTCTTGGTGATTAATGCATTTAATGAATTAAATCTAGAGAGCTTATTCTAGGTTGTTCAATTGAATAGGGTTAATTAGAGAGCGGATCCTGATTAACTAATCTTAAGAGACGACTCGGTTTAACAAAGCTTGTTGTTAGACTAGGGATGATAATTCCATGATAACTGAGAGAGGGGTGATACAGTAATTGGAAGATAATTAATATCGGGGGATAACTGAACTGTTAACTGGAATATTTGCATCCATTGATTACTTATTTAATTTGCTTACCAGTTTATTTAATTAATTTAGAGATAATATCTAATCCAAACCCCCCCCCCAATTTGTTATTTCATTTGAATTGAATCTAGGTGACATAATTAATCGTCATTCCTCGTGGGATCGACTCTTGCTTACCCTAGCTACTCATTGGTTAGGATAGGAAAGGAATTTAATTAATTTTGCCGCGTTGCGACGCGCGGTCAGACAAGTATATCGTTTATAATACTCAATTAAGTCTAATATGTCTTCCATATAACTATACTAATCTAATTTCTACTTTCTAAAGTTGAAATACAAATATTGATTATTTTATAATTTATAAATTATAAATATTGGATTTTGCATAATTTATTTATATATCTATGATATGAAAATCATTTTGTATATACATGAAAATTGAGAAAGAAAAAAAAAACATTGTCATATTTGATATGTGATAAATTTAGCTTCATTTGTGTATATATAATAATAATATCATGCTAAAAGTTCATCAAAGTTGTGAATAACAATAATCTAAATCATTTTTTATATCCATAAAAAATTAGCAAACAAATATATCATTTTTTATGTAAGAATAAATATTATTTCTTCCATGATTAAAAATCAATAGTTCTGAAATTTCATTTTTATGGTAGCATGAAGTTCATCATTATATGAATAATGATAAAATATTTTTCTTTATGTTGTTTTATAATTTCATTGTTTTAGATTTATCAGATTTTAAAATGTTTATCATCCAACATGATTTTTCTAAGAGTTGAATTTTGATTTTAAGGCATCTAGAAAAAAAATACTATATAAATGTTTTTAATGGTATCTTAAATTTAGAAATTTTATTTTGGACTAATATATAATAATATCATTGTTTTTACGTTCATTATAATTAAATTATTAAACACATATTTGCATAAGTGTTTTTTTAGGTCAATTGTGAAAGACAATTAGTAAAGTAGCCAAACAACGTATGATGAAAATAAGAAATATTCAAAATTGGTAAATTATATGGGTAGTAGATTAAATTAAAATAACTTACAAGAACTATATTGTTTTTCATGATTAACATTTTTATATCAAAATATTATTAACACTTGAAATTTATTTGCTGCATCACACGGGTACCAAATGAGGTTGAAATATTATTGAAACTTAATTATAACATACAATAATATCATCATTTTACAATCTTTATAATGAATAAGTCATGAACATATATTTGCATTTTTTTTCCGTACTAATTGTGAAAAAAAAAACAATTAGTTCTAAAGTAGCAGATAAGATAATGTATGATGAAAATAAGAAATATTTAAAATTCGTATATTATATGGGTAGTAGATTAAATTAAAATAACTTTGAATAACTATATTATTTTTCATGATCAACATTAAAAAACTACCGACACTTGAAATTTATTTGCCCATACATCACACGGGTACCAAATGAGATTGAAATATTATCGAGAACTTGATTTTTTTTTTATAAATTAACATTTTCACATCAAACTCGAAATATTTAAATTTTATGATCGTGCGTAGAACGGGTAATAAATTAGATCGAGATCCTCCCAAAAAATTTATTAGTTTTCATATTCAACATTTTCATATTTATATATATAAATTGTAAAATTTATGTACCGTGCATCGCACGGGACTTATACTAGTTTGGATAAATGAAGAGAATATAATTGAAATTAGGACATCTTGAAAAGGGAAAATGAATTTGGGGATTTTGGTGAAATAGTATCAATTTTTCCACCAAAAAACTAGGGTTCTATATTTTCCATTAAATGTGCACTACAAGAAAAATGCACATAGACAACACCCCTAAGACAACGGTTTTTTGAAAAACTGTTGTCGTAGCATAAATTGCCGTTATCGTAGATAAAACCGTTGTCGTAGCCCAAAAAATTCTTTCATAGACAACAGTTTTTAACCTACCGTTGTCGTAGACTTTTGAAACCGTTGTCGTAGCCCGAAAAATTCTCTCATAAACAACGGTTTTAACCTACCGTTGTCGTAGACGTTTAAAACCGTTGTCGTAGACATTTTAAACCGTTGTCTTTGCCCAAAAAATTCTCTCATAGACAAGGGTTTGAACTTGTCGTTGTCGTAGACGTGTTGTCCTAGGACCCCTAAGACAAAAGTTGTTTTCTAACGTTGTCGTAGCCTCGTAGAAGCGTTGTCGTAGACTAATATTTAAAAAAAAAGTCAATTATTACAATTTTTTTTTAAAATGATATAAGAAATGCTATATATTGTTGAATTAAATTAATGAAATAAACTAATTTTGAGAATTAAATTTTATTTCATTATAAATAAAAATTTAGAAAATATTTACAACATATTATTAATTTTATAAATATATTAATTTGAAAAATACATTAATTATATAAATTTATTAATTGTAAATATAATTTGAAAAATATAATGATTTTATAAATATATTAATTATATATATAATTTGAAAAATATATGCATTATTAATATACATATATTAATTTGAAAAATATATTAATTATTATTAATATAGTCATTAATAATCTTGCAATTATATATATATATATATATATATATATATATTAATCTATCAAAATTGGAAATCAATTACTTATATTAATAAGTAATGGCACTTTATAAAAGTTAACAAAGAAATGCTATATATTGTTGAATTAAATTAATGAAATAAACTAATTTTGAGAATTAAATTTTATTTCATTATAAAGAAACTTTAGAAAATATGTACAACAGATTATTAATTTTAAAAATATATTAATTATAAATATAATTTGAAAAATATATTAATTATTAATATACATATATTAATTTGAAAAATATATTAATTTTATAAATATATTCATTATATATATATAATTTGAAAATTATATTAATTATTATTAATATAGTCATTAATCATTCAATTATTTATATATATATATATATATATATTAATATATCAAAATTGGAAATCAATTACTTATATTAATAAGTAATGGTACTTTATAAAAGTTAACAAAAAAATATTTAATAATAGAAAATTGAAAAATATCAAAAATATATTATAAAAGAAATATATGTAAGACATTGTCACATGAGTTGTTTTCTATCGTTGTCGTACGTAGCCTCGTAGAAGCGTTGTCGTAGACTAATATTTAAAAAAAAAGTCAAATATTATAATTTTTTTTTAAATGAAAGAAGAAATGCTATATATTGTTGAATTAAATTGATGAAATAAACTAATTTTGAGAATTAAATTTTATTTCATTATAAAGAAACTTTAGAAAATATGTACAACAGATTATTAACTTTATAAATATATTAATTATAAATATAATTTGAAAAATATATTAATTATTAATATACATATATTAATTTTATAAATATATTCATTATATATATAATTTGAAAATTATATTAATTATTATTAATATAGTCATTAATCATTCAATTATATATATATATATATATATATATATATTAATATATCAAAATTGGAAATCAATTACTTATATTAATAAGCAATGGTACTTTATAAAAGTTAACAAAGAAAGGCTAATAATAGAAAATTGAAAAATATCAAAAATATATTATAAAACAAAAATATGCAAGACATTGTCATATGAGGCATCAATGGTCTAGTGGTTAGAGTACCATCAGGCCACCCGAGTTCAAATCTCAAACAACGCATAATATTGGTCATGATGATTTCAGTGATGATGTGGCATGATGTGGCTGGCGTATGAGATGATGTGGCAAGCTTATGTGGCAAAATATTGTTTTATTTATTAATATGGCTACGACAACGGTTTTTAACCGTTGTGGCAAAATATTGTTTTATTTATTAATATGGCTACGACAACGGTTTTTAACCGTTGTCAACCGTTGTCAACCGTTGTCGTAGCTCTATTTGAACCGTTGTCATAGCCTATGTTGTGGTAGGGGTCCGAAAATTTTCGCTCATAGACAACGGTTATTAACCGTTGTCGTAGCTATTTACGACAACACCATCTACGACAAGGGTTATTTTATAGCTACGACAAGTGTTAAAAACACTTGTCTATGAGCTTTTTTCTTGTAGTGGTGGAAGGAAAGTTAACGGAAGGTATCTAATCTGTTAATTTTTGAAACATAGGATATCAATCTTGTAAGTAGTGGAAACATGGGTACCATAATTAAAATAGAGGTATAGTTTTGGTAACAAATTATAATTTACCCTTTATTAATTAGCGAAAACATGTTTATCCGAAGACATCAATATATATGAGTTGCTTGAATAATATTTTTATTGATTCATCAATAACAAAAAAAAAACAAAGAAATATTAATTCAATTAATCAAGAATGATAGCAAATATTAGTCTCGGATATACATAGAGTTTTCGTACATTTATATATGAATATGTTTTAAATAAATAAATCATCTCAAATTGTAATTATTTTTTTTCAATGGTATGTTTTGAACTCATTGCGATCCTATGTACTTGGTCTAAAAGTATTCTAGAGAGAGACAAAAATGTTATGCAAAAACTTCAGTTATAAATTAAAATTGATGCATATTTCCCTGTACATCATCTTGGTAAATAAATATATAAATTGGTCCAGCAAGAATGGATATTTTTCGTGTGTGAATAAACAAAGATAGCCATAAAACCAAATATTCAACATAATGAGTCAAACACATTAGAGATTAAAAGATTCTTACAACTTCAATGAATATCTCTGTTGTAGATCAGTATGATGGTAACCTTCACCATTGTCCATTAGTTGCTCTTCAACTTGTAAAATATATTGAGTATGGAGGCGAAGTATCCTGCAATCCATTTGGGCCTTTTATATCGAAGAATGAAATATCCCATACTCACACCAAATGCAAATCCACATCCATACCCCAAAACTACAGCTTGCCAACTAAATCCATTTATAAAATCAGAATCATCATCATCGTCATCTTCTTGTGGCGATATTGGAGTTGAAGGTTGCTCACAATGTTTTGCCAATGGAAATCCGCACAATCTTGAGTTCCCAATATATGAATCATTATTGAATGTGGAAAACTGAGTTGATTGAGGTATCTGCCCAACCAGATTATTCATTGAAAGATTTAACGTAGAAAGAAAAGTCAGGCTCGTCAATTGTCTCGGAATTTCACCATCCAATTGGTTTGATGACAAATCCAACGATTCAAGTTCACTCACATTTCCAAGAGATGAAGGTATATGTCCTGTGAGACTATTATATGACAAATTCAAGTATTTTAGAGAATTAAGTTTACCTATGTCTTTCGGAATAGTCCCAGAAAATTTGTTCTCAGACATGTCAATGGTTGTGAAGGTTGTCAAGATTCTCTTCAATTGTTGCTTTTGGCCTTTGAAAACAACTGTCAACATCTCCTCGTATTGTGTGAACCAGTTACTTTCTGTCGTCATATTTTCCTTGACATTTATCATGGCTTTGAAATTATTCAAGTATCTATTAGGCAAGGAGCCAGTAAATGCATTTTGGGCTATGTCGAAAACTTGCAACTTGGGAAACGTAATATTGGTCTCCGATGGGGGTAATATGGTCCCACTAAATCTGTTAGACCTCAAGACAAGGACTCGAAGCTCGAGAAGAGTCTCTATCCAAAGGGGAAACATATCCACTATTTCATTGTTTCCAATATCAAGAACCTGAAGTTGTCGACAGTTGGCAAGAGATGGTGGCAATGTTCCTTCGAATTGATTGCCATTAAGGTTAAGAGACTCAAGAGCACAACCCTCAATAAATGTTGATGGAATGGGGCCATGAAGGTAATTTCCCTTGAAATGCAAGACCTCCAGAGATTTGCTAAAGTTTCCTAAACATTCTGGCATTGTCCCTTCTAAGCTGTTATTTGACAAATGGAGAAATCTAAGAGATTTCAAATTGCAAAACTGTGATGGGATTTGTCCACTGAATTTGTTGGAATGAAATATTATAGTATCCAATGATTGACAATCGCCAATTGAACTTGGAATATCACCTGTAATCTGATTAGAGGATAAGTCTAGATAGTCGAGTGTTTTCCAACTTCCAATCTGAGATGAAAGGTTTCCACTCAAATTGTTCGAGGATAAATCTAGAGTCACCAGGTCAACAAGATCCCAAAGCTTTGAAGGTATGGTGGAATTCAACTTGTTTGAAGCAAATAAGACTGTTCTGAGTGATTTAACTTCACCTAAACATTCATGTATTGGGCCTATGAGATTATTCAGACTTAAATTCAACACCCCCAAATTACTCATTTGGCAAACACCATAAGGGATATAACCTTCCAAGTGATTCCCATCAAGATATATTTCATGAAGTTGCTTTAATTCTCCTATACTCTTCGGAATAAACCCTGTAAGCATATTTCCAGATAAATATAAACCTTGCAAACTTTTCAAGTTTCCAATCTCCGAAGGAATGCTACCCATAATATTGCAACTCGATGCCCAAAATCTGACAAGAGAAGTTGACAAATTACCAATGGAAGTTGGCAGGAAACCATTCAGTGGATTGTCTGATATTTCCAAGAACTCTAAATGTTGACAATTAGTTAGTGAAGTCAGAAATCCCAGTTCCTGAGTTGGAGATTTTGCTCCTTTCAATTTATTTTCCCAAAGTCGTAGTGTTTTTAGGCGTCTTAAATTGCCAAAGTTGGGTATGAAACCAGTGAATGAGTTTCTGTTTAGTTCCAAGACAGTAAGCATAGATGCATTGGTGATAGAGCTTGGAATTTCGCCACTTAGTTTGTTGAAAAATATATATAGCTCTTGAAGACTAAAAACTGAAAGCCCCATTGAAGGAAGACTACCAGAAAATAGATTCTGTTGAAGAGCTAATTTATTCAATATAGATAAATTGAATATTGAAGATGGAATGGAACCAGATAATTCATTGAAGCATGCTTCAAGATCCTCAACGTGTGCCAGATTTCCAAGCTCTTGGGGTAATTCACCTGCAATATGGACAGATTAAGAAAAAATTTCATTTTTTTGTAAATTGTGTCTTAAACTAGTTTTGTGTAATTCAAAAAATCAATTTTAGTCTCACAACTGAAAAAAATTGTTCAATTTCAGTCTTTTTCTACTAGAATTTCCTAATTTCTATGGTTTTTTCATGTTTGAGACATAACGGACTTCGAAACTTTTGCTGGAAAAAGGATTGCAATTTGACATTCTTTAATTGCAAAACTAAAATTAAAATTAACTTTTTAAATTATGTAGGACCAGTATCGGACACGAGTCTTGAAGCAGGACGAAAAAAGAATTTCTCCACAATTTTAACTTCAATTTGAGAATTTTAGGAAACTGAAAAGCTATGATAAATCATAATAAGATAGGCCCTGTTTTTTGGTATAAGCTTAAGTGGGTTGAGAGATTGATTTTGAAATCTTTGAAATAGTGTTTAAGTAATAAGATAGAATAGAAAAGCAATTTAAAAATACAAGAAAAGTTTTTTAAATATCATAAAGAAATGAAGTATAAGTTTCCAAAAATACCTGTCAACTGATTAAGAGAAAGGTCCAGCACTGAGAGGGTGGTGAGATTTCCAAATTGCTTTGGTATGCCACCTGAATTGTGCATTGAGATAATCATGGAAAATTATTTCAAGCTACTAATTTAAGTTTTGCTAGAAACAATTTGACTAGTGAGATTAGTCTACATGCTAAGTTACCAAATATACCTGTCAAGTAGTTATGATAAAGATACAACTCCTGAATTTGTGGTAGATTGTAAGAAGTATCAGTTGGGATGCTTCCGGACAACTTGTTGTCAAAGAGGCTTATTAACTCCAGAGAAGAAATATTGAAAATAGAAAATGGAATACTTCCTGTTAAAAAATAAAAATAAAATAAATCAGGAAAATTATATCGATAAATTTTTCTTTGGCAGAATTTCTCTTAAACTTTACGATTTATCTAGTTTATCAATTTGAACAACTGATCTCAACTGCAAGCAGACCTATAAATCAATGGCTAAGATTTGTTTTATATTACAAGATTAACAATCATAAATTTTATAGTTAAATGCAAAAAACAATCTAAACTATAGTTTTTTTTCATTTTTCAACCTAAACTTTTTTTTCTATCACACTGAACTATTAAAATTTATCAAATTACAACTTTCAATCCATTTTCCGACGAAAATGTGACATGACCCGCACGCTGAAAATAGAAGTGGTCACGTTTTCGCCGGAAATGGGTAAAAAGTTGTAATTTAATAAATTTTAGTAATTAAGGTTGCAATTTGATAAATAAATAAAAAATTAGGTTGAAAAATAAAAAAAGTCCATAGTTTAGGTTGTTTTTTCCATTTAACTCTGAAATTTATGGTGCAAAGTGCAACAAAATAAATTTTGTACCACAAAAGTGGAAACAAAAATTTCGACCAAAATTTTGCAATGATCTAAAAAACATTATACTAGAACTAAGAAGAGATGATACCTTTGAAATTGTTAGAGGACAGAGACAAGATTGTAAGCATGATCAAACTCCCAATTTCACTTGGTATGTTGCCATTGAAATGGTTGTCCACTAATTGCAGGTCTTCCAGCTCTCTACACTTGTTTATATTTGCTGGAATTTCTCCATGAAATTGATTCCCAGATAGATATATCCTTTTGAGTTTTGGAGTAATATTACTACATATATGATCATTTGGGATTGTACCAGATAAATTATTGTATCTCATATTAATTTCTATCAAGGAAGAAATGTTGAACATACCATTTGGTATAGACCCCGTGATCTGATTACTCGACAGGTTTATCAGTTTCACACGACGTAATTTTGACAGTTCAGAAGGAATCCAACCTGTGAAATTGTTGGAGCTAATATCTAACGATTGAAGAAACGTTAGGTTTCCGAGATGTGGAGAAATGGGTCCCACGAGCCCTAAACCGGAGACGTTTAGGGCCGTGACGCGGCTGTGTTTGGAGCCGCAAGAGACACCGATCCAGGAACAGATGGAAGTGTTGGTGAACCAATGGTTGCTCAAAACACCATGAGTGTCTGAAGTGAGAGTGTCTTTGAAGGCAAGTAGAGCATATTGATCTGTGGTTGAGTTGAGATTTTTTTGGCCAAAAGATTGGGTAGTGCAGACTAATAAAAGTGCAATGAAAAAGCATGAATTCTCCATTCTTTGAGAACAAATAAAAAATGGATGTGAGGATTGTGGATAGTTACTATGGTATCTTCAATGAAATATATATAGAGTTTGAAAACTTAAAGCTAGAGTTAAGTGGACATGAGATGAGCTCTTATGAAACCATGTCATGAATTTAATTATAAGAGTCAATGCTCTTATGTTTTAGAGTTGCAAGTAAAATTTAAAATTTAGGATGATAGTTTAAATACAAAAATCAACCTAAAGTATGATTGTTTTTCAATTTGCAACCTAAACTATTTTTCTTATCCGGTTGCAACCCGAAGTTTAGAATTTTAAAAAAGTGCAACCTAAACTTTTTTTCGAAAACTTTTCGGGTGAAATGCACAACACATGATTTTGATAATGATAAATTTGTTATTTCAAAAAAGTTTAGATTTCAAATTGAAAAAAAAAAAAGATCGTATTTCAGGTTGCAAATTGAAAATTGGTCAAACTTTAGGTTGTTTTCATTTTTCTGAAAATCACATGTAAATCAACGTGATGTGCATTTGGTCGAAAAAATTGTCGGAAAAAAAAATTAAGTTTCAATCGAATTAAATAAAAAGTTGAGGTTAATTATAAATTGAAAAACAATCATATTTTTTTAGTTATTTTTACATTTAGTCCTATTAATAGTGTTGGAAAAGAAAATAATAAATCCCACTCATCAAGTTGGGTGATACGATGAACTCCACTCGATCGGAATCTACCCCCACTTCAAGCGTGAAGTGCCTTTAACTTTACAAGAGGAAATTGAGGCCGCCTTGTTGGACTAGAAATAGTGATTTTATCCATAGGGTGGAACTGTCTAAGGATTTGAAATTCATGATAGCAAATTTATCGACAGTGTTTGGATAGGTGTGGATTTGAAGTCTCTCACTTTCATTTTGAGCTAATTTTGGAGTCATTTTAGTGGAATTCAATTCCACTCCAACTTGAGTGGATTTGAGATCCATTCATTTGAAATCCTAAATTTCAAATCACTCTATCCAAAGAATGTCTAAGTTTATTTTCGTTAAGTAGTTTCCTGAACAGTTGTAAGAAGGTTATAACACATCGTATCACACTTTTTGTTTCATACTTTGTTTTATTCTTCGAATTTTTTAAAATTAAAAGGTTGCTCCTCAAATTCTTTCAGTACTCAAAGACAATAGTCAATACAAAAATTCAAAGTCATTCATCATCATATAATGAGATTTATTGTTTAATAATTTAGTGGATTAATAGACTTGTCTGTTTATTGTCAATAGATTTTTCTCAAACAGTTTAACGACCTTGTTTCTTATGTCCAAATCAAAGTCCAGCCAGTTGAAACCAATGTCAGTGGCCACTAGAGAACACATCCCATATATAGAAAGTGTAGAGAAATTCTCTAAACTATCCAAATTGCATGCGCACTGGATAAACTTCCACTGTAACCAAAAAACTTATTAGCGACAACAAAATGTTGTCATAAAAATATCGATAATTATGGCAAAAACATTTTACAACATCATTCTATCGCTAAGTTATTATCTCAAAAGCTTTCTCGCAAATGATCTTTTCTCGACAATATCATGTTGTCGCAAATGAGTTTTTTTTAACTGTTTGTGTGACAACTTATTATCAATTTTTGCGACAATACGTTGTCACCAAAAAATAGGTTTTTCTCAACTTTTGTTGTCGCAAAAACTCTCATTATAAATACTCATTTTTTTGTAGTGTTCGCTCTCGTACAATAACCCACAAATCACATGAAAGATCGATGAACAGGGACCAAATGTTTCTCAATATAAACCTAGTTCTTTCTTCCTCAATTCAAACAAACAAGCACTAAAAAAGAAAGAAAAAAAACCAATCCAGTTATGATGAGTTTATGCAAAAGCAAGAAGCTATCTATCATTCTACTCAATATTTTCATAAACCTTTTAGCCTTCATCACAGCCCAAGATTGCACCAAAAATGGAGATCGCCCAACTGGAAACATATGTAATAATACTAACGATTCCTCTTCACATTTGCTCATAAACTATTCCAATTAATTAAAATCTCTAATCTGCTAAAACTTTTCTATTTGCAGATTCTAAAATAGGAGCATGTTATGGCACTCTTGGCAACAACTTACCATCAGCAACACAAGTGGTTGATCTCTGCACCCAACACAACATTCGAAGGCTCCGTCTTTACAACCCGAACCCGTCCGTTCTCCGGGCCCTCCAAGCCCGACCCGTTTCCGTCATAATTGGGGTTGCAAACGAGGACATTCCAGGGATCGCAAAAGACCCCAATCTGGCCCGATCATGGGTCCAAAACAACGTTGTCAACTACAAAAACGTCAACTTCAGATACATATCAGTTGGAAACGAGATAAGCCCCTTCAACAGTGCAAGTTCTAGAATTGCACCCAGTGTTCTTCCTGCCATGACAAAAATCTACGACGCCCTTTCTGCATTCGGGCTTGCAAGAAAAATCAAAGTCTCCACAGCCCTGAGCATGGAAGTTCTAGGACAATCCTATCCTCCATCATCGGGCTCGTTCAGGGACGACATTCGGGCCTCGTTCATTGACCCCATAGTCCAGTTTCTCGCAAGAACCAACGCCCCGTTTCTCGTCAACGTGCACCCATACTTTGCGTACGTTAGCAACACCAAGGACATTCGTCTAGACTACGCGCTGTTCACGTCTCCATCGACTGTGGTGAGAGACGGTGAGCGCGAGTATCAGAACCTGTTTAATGCAATGGTGGATGCAGTGCACGCAGCGTTGGAGAAAGCCGGTGGGGGAAACGTGGAAGTTGTCGTGTCGGAGACGGGGTGGCCGTCGGCGGGTGGGACGGCAGCCACCGTCAGCAATGCGTGGAGTTATAATTCGAAGTTGATTGAGAGTGTGCAAAAAGGAACTCCAAGAAAGCCTGGAAAGCTTGTTGAAGCTTACATCTTTGACCTGATTGATGAGAACCAAAAGAGCCCTGAATATGAGAAGCATTGGGGATTGTTTTATGATAATAAGCAGCTGAAATATCCCCTTTCGCTTTAGATTCATCAACAACTTCAATAATGGCAGAGACAGATGCATCTATCATATATGTATAACATATTTTCCATATATATATTTATGTTTCATATGATGTTTCAGAAGAGAATGCAGAATGTGACAATAATGTTTGGTTATATGCACAAGTTAAGGATCAATTATACTATGTTTCAATTAATTATGAGAACTTATTATAAATTAATTTCACAAACTAGATTTATGGCAGTGTCTTGATTGACAGTATGCATGGTTGAAAAAAATTCTGGCTTAGCAAAGAATAATGCAGTTCAGTTTTTCTTTTTCTTTTTAGTTGGCCTTTGTAATTTGGTGAACAACTAAACATAACAATAATTAATTAATGAATATGGAAAAGTATATCTGAAAAAATGTAAAACGAATTTCATAATTAATTATTACTAAAGGGGTGTGATAAAGTCATAAAACTGAGTGTTCATTAAAAACTGGCAGTTTAGACATGCATCTTTTAATTTATCATGAATTTATTCTCGATTTCATTGGAAATCGTCATATCATGTAGAGGATATGACTGATAGTTTGGCCTTTTTTTTTTTTTTTTTTAATTCCGATCAATCTCAAAACCAGGATTAATTGAGTACTCTCACCTAAAATATTCTGAAAATTTTAAATAAATTTGAAAGGTTTTGCCAAACGTGTAATCTAAATTAGCTGAAACTAACAAAATCCCCAAATTGTTGCAATCAAACGCACAACGTGACATTCTTTGCCAAAATATCATTACAAGAAAAATGAGTATCTACGACAATAGAATATTATCACAAAAACATTGATAATTGTCGTAAAAACATTTCACGACAGCATTTTATCGCTAAATTATTATCGCAAAAGTCTTCTCGTAAATAGCTTTTTTGTCATAACATTATTATCGCTAATGTATTAGCGACCACACCATATTGTCGCAAATAAGTTTTTTCATTGTTTTTTTTTAACAAAGTATTGTCAATTTATATTAGCATTTTTTGCGACAATTTTTATTGTCACAAAAACTCTTATCGCAAATACTCCTATAGTGTATGGGGATTTGGGACTAAAGTCAAGATAAATTAAAAGATCTAGGATTTGTAAATTTTAAAGTCAAGATAGATTTGGGACTAGAACCAATATTATCATATCCATGTAGTTCTAAGTTAGTTTTACAAATTTCCCCAAAAGAACTTATAAGTTTAAAAATAGATATATGATAACATTATAATTGATGAAATACACTAAGCAGGAATTCCTTTTTTTGGTCTAGGATTATATTTTTTTTAACAAATAATTTAATAGAATTGGATCAAAGTACGAAATAAAAGTTTATTAGAGACAACAAGAGGAAAACATTGATATTTATCATAAAAATATATTTACGATAATATTTTGTCCCTTAATTATTCTTTTAAAAGCTTTTTTTTAAATAATTTTTCCATGACAACGTTATTGTCGCCAATACATTAAAGATAATATAGTGTTGCAATTAGGCTTTTTTTTTTATTTGATTTTTTTCGTGGTAATTTATTGTAAATTTATATTATCAATATTCACGTCAATACATTAATTATCATAAAAAATGACTTTTAATTTATTGACAACTTTCATAGTCGCAAAAATTCTCATCGAAAATAATCAAAATAGTGATACCCTTGATATTAGCTTATCAATAAAGCTGGTTCTTACTATTTCTTAATTAATAATATCCCAGTATTATAAGTTAACATAATCAAATTTTAACGGGGAACTTCATTCCTAACCATCTCTATTTATAAACATTTTTTCTTTGTCAAACTATTATACCCTTCTAATATTTGGGATGTATTATGATGGTACGGACTACATATAATGATGGCACGAAGGTGTAATATAACAGTACGAGCTACATTAACAATAGTATGAGGGTGTAATACTGTGGTATATATGGACAACATTCGCTAGGTACGGAGCGTATTATGATAGTATGCATTGGTATGACATGAAATATGGTGGTACAGACTGGTATGGGGTTGATTTCATTAAAATCACAATAATCCGAAAAAAATATTATCTTAACTAAAAAATAATAATTTTAAAATTTTTAGATAAAAGTAAATATTTCCTTTTATAACGGGCTAACTATAATTTCATCCCAATTTTTAACTGCCACAACCTGTGAAGATACTATTTTTGGGCAGCATAATTTCAGCAGAGTGATATAGGTGGTTTTTTTTTTTTCTTTTAGAGAAGATATAGGTGGTTCTTATTTTAATAATTTAACACATATTTGGTAATTATGAACGGTGCCCATATCATTCAATTAGTACACAATTTACATATTATGCTAAAACCCTTTTTTCATTACCCACCAAATATAAATAAACCAAGAAATCATAATTTCATTCCCATTATAAAAGAAAATGAAGAGAATTCCAACATACAAGTTGGAAATTAAATAATAATAATAATTCAGAAATATTCAACCTCTGCCTCTATACATAATTTGTGGAAGAAGGAATTCTTCGTAGCAGATGAAAATGACGCATTAAGGGATGGAGGAAAAAAACAAAAAACACAAGTTGACAGGAAATGTTAGTGCATATTATTATTTTGATAACCCTCGAACTTCTTAAATGCGTGTTATTATATCTATCATGACTGCAAGCAAAGAAAGTGTGATCCCTATTTATACAACTAAATTGCAACATGCATGTTAGTGAGCACTTCTGGATCGAAAATGTTAATAGAAAGTGTGATCCCTAGTTGGCAAAATGCATTTTAATTTAATAACCTTTTACTAGAGTGCAAGAAAACAATTCCATAAGTAGCAAATTTGCAATTATTCCAAATAAGATTTCAAGAAAAGTTGCTTCTTCCAAAAGTTCCACTTAAATTTACTAACCAAACACAAAGCTTGGTCACTCATTTTAAAATGGACGTGATCAATGCATACATGCAGTGGCGGACACACATGGTGGCAAGGGGTGGCAAGTGCCACCCCTTTGTTTTTCATTTGAATTACCTAAAATGCCCTTAAATGTTTTAAAATTAAAAAATACCTTAACTTTATACAAAATGTTTTCTCTTGAGTTTTCTCTTTCATATTTATTGTTGTTGCAGTGAAAATCAGCAAAATTAAAGTGTATCAACAGTTAATGATGGATGGTGGTTCTCACCACCAGATAAAAAATAAAAATAGATATATAATAAATTCTAAGTTAAAATTTTCAATTGTTTTGTTGATTTGAGCATTATTAGTTTGGAATTTCGATTAGTTGTTAGATAACATAGAATGATTTCTCAATTGTGATGAGTATCATGAAAACACGATTTGCAACCAAATGAGCGATGAATGAATGTCAATTATCTTGAATATGGTGAAACGTTGGGTCAATTGTAAATGAAATCACCTCATTTATTTTTTTGATTCAAACGGAATATATAAAATGAATCTTTGAAATAATTTGTAGATTACATTTTGTACTAAAAAATTTAAATTTTTGTATATTACCTTTAATTGTGCCACTCTTTTGAAAAAATTTTGCGTCCGCCACTGCATACATGCCCATTTCAAAAGAGAGGAAGACAAATATATATATATATATATATATATATATATATATATATATATATATATATATCTATATCTCAACATACAATTGGTATTAAAAATAATTCATAACCATTTAGTCTCTTTACATATAATTCGTGGAAGATGCCTTCGTTGGACTACGAGGATATACCTAAATGCTGAAAGTGGCGCATTAGGTATAGAAATGTTGGTACATATAAATTAAGTGATAACTGCCAAACTTCTGAAATGATGCCTATCAAGAATGAAACTTTAATTCTAATTATTTGTGGAATTTAAATATCATTTCAAATTTCTAAATTGTCGCGTTTAGGTATTCTGAAATTTTTTTATACAAAATTTGAGGAGTTGAGACTAAACTAGTGATGGCAATGTTCCCATTTTTTGGACCCATCGGTTGGATTGGGCTTTTAGGACTACGGCCCAATGGGTATAAATAACTCTTAATTAATTGTATTTGTAAATACAAGAAAAATTAGTAAATTCTTATGACTTGGTAGTGCTCCAAATGTAGTCATTCTTGACAAATTTGGTGAACAAATCGTTGTTATTTATTTTTCGTCCATATTAAATTCTCTATAATTACGCATAAAATCCTAACAGGCAATTTAGACCAGGCTTATGGATAACCGACCTAACCGAGACGAGGGGTGTCAAACCCACCCCGTTTTAGGAATAGGGCTGGACTGGCCCGACTCGTGTGTGGAGTGGATCTGGGTCTTTCTTATACCCCGTCCTACCCCATGCCTAGTCGTGTGTTTTGTAATCATTTTAATTTTATATTATTTGAAATGTTTATTATGATTAAAGATGTGATTATGCTTAATAATTAAAATTCTTTTATAATAAATCTCATATGTCAAAAATAAAATTATTATAATTAACTTATTTTTGTATCTATAAATATATATTATTAGTATCAATGTATGAAATTTTCCAAATACTTATTAATTTCATCATTTTGACATTATTAAAATAAATAAATAAATAAATAAATATATATATATATATATATATATATATATATATATATATGAATGAGGCAGGGCGTGGGCCTGTTTATAGAGGCACGGGACGACTCTAATATTCAACTACACACCCTACCCTGTCCCATTGCTATCCCTATAGAGTTAAATTAATAACTTTAGAATAGATGAGACCAGTTTTGTTACATTCCTCTTGTTGGAAGACAAATGTTACATATTTCCAGAATTTCTTCGAAATATTCTCTAGTGGCCACTGATGTAATAATTAGATTGTTTGGTGGGACTTTGGGCTTCAAAACACCAAATGAATATAGTGATAGAAAGTAGAAACTGGGTCATTATTAATTTAGATTGGTGGGACTTCAATTTGGCCTTTATTAATCTCACCAAGTGTTTCGCAAGTATTTTGATTAATCAGGCAATTTTATTTGGTCCGAAATTAATGGTCATAACCAATTAATGGTCCGAAATTGGTCATATTTCTCATATTTGGGTTGATAATTTAAAACAATAGTCTTAAAATTTTCATGCATTAAAAATATTTTTGCCTAATTCAATCCCAAATATCTTCAATATGCCAAAATTAATGATAAGATAAACAGAGAATTATTTTTCACTTTATTTTCCGGTTTGTGATTCTAAAGAAAACATTCCTGGTTGAATTCTGCTTCAAATTCCAGACATTACCACTCAGATAATGCATAAACAGCATTATTTACATAGCAAATTAAAAAAATTATAATTTATTCCCACTATGTGCATTAATTCCAAACCTCTATAAAAGGGTTCATTATTGCACAGATTAGCATATTTTTCCTTCACAATGGCTAGAACAGGAAATTGTGATCACTTCATGCCTAAAATGCTTACATTGGGGTTCCTCATAATGATCTCTCTTGATTTCTCAGGTTAATTAATTTGTTTTTGTTTTTTTTCAAAATTAATACTATATCTTATGAGTGTTTAAAACGAGCCTAAATAAATTTCTATTCTATCAATGGTTCAGTGCAGTTACTTTATTACATGCACAAATATCAGTGCATTTTATGATAAATTCCAACAGCAGAAAATTCTAATAGTCAGGCCATAGAAATTATCATTGAAATAATTTTTCTGTTGATAATTCCAACGACCACTTTTCGAGCCACCTAACGTCCATTAGAATCTGTAATTACAACAGAAAAGCACAAAATTCCAACAGAAATTTATTGATGGAATTTGATTGTTTTCTTGTAGAATAGTATATAGATTTCTAATTGATCGATGGTTCATGCAGTTGCTCAAATCGGCATTTGTTACGGAATATTGAGCTCGAGTTTACCTTCTCCATGCGAAGTAGTGAGTTTATTCAATCAAAACAACATTCAAAGAATGCGAATTTATGAACCCCATGAGCCGACTCTCCAAGCCCTAAAGGGCTCCAACATTGAGCTAACTCTAGGTGTTCCAAACCGCGAACACCTAGAGTTTGTTGCTCGTAGCCAAGATCAAGCCAACTCGTGGGTCCAAAACAATGTACTCAACTACCCGGACGTTAAGTTTAGGCACATCATCGTGGGAAACGAGGTAAGCCCAATTAACGGAGACACGTCGCAGTACGTGCCATTTGTCCTGCCAGCCATGCAAAATATTTACAATGCCATCTCGGCAGCTGGCCTCGGTGACCGGGTCAAAGTCTCCACGTCTATCGACACTGGGGTTCTCGCCAAGTCATGGCCCCCAGAAGACGGGGAGTTTAGACCCGATGTGACTCCGTATCTCAATCCAATCCTTCAATTTTTGGTGGATACAAGGGCCCCTTTATTTGCCCATATCTACCCTTACTTTGCTTACCTAAGCAATCCAACACAGATTGACCTTCGGTATGCCCTTTTAGACCCGAGCTACCCAGGAGTCGTAACGCCTTATGGAACAACATATCAGAATCTTTTCTACGCAATTTTGGATGCTGTTTATGCAGCTATAGAAAAGAGTGACATTGCAACATCATCCTTTAAAACAAGTGAGGACGATGATTTGACCTCAATATTGAAGGTCAAGGGTGGAGAGACGGGGCATTCGAGTAGCGGAAAAGGTAAACTAACAAGCGTTGAAAATGCAGAAACCTATATCAAGAATTTGATTCAGGTTGTAAAGAATGGAAGCCCAAAAAGGCCTGATGAGCCTATTGAAACATACATTTTTTCTATGTTTGATGAAAATGAGAAGTCTGGAGATGAGGATGAGAGGCATTTTGGGCTCTTTACAGCAGATGGGGAACCCAAATACAATGTGAATTTTGACTAGCTTACTAGCTAGTGTTAATAATTAAATAGTATTGGATATATATATATATGTAAAACATATCCATAATGACAGAGTGCTCTATATATAGTCTACCAAGTTTTCTCTTTCTAAATATTGAACAACGGTTGTAAAATATGCAGGATGTGCACAATAACATTACAACCTACTTTGGGTCTTTTATTCTCATGTTCTTATAATTAAGCATCATTTCAAGCTACTAATACTTGTTTAGATTACAATGGTGAGTTTATGAGTTAGTATTATCACTATCTTCAATAAAATTTATTGTCTTTTGCATCTTTGAAAATCTAATTATCATTCGCCATGAAGAAAAGTGTTATTTATAGAGACTCAAGAACAAAAAATTCAAAGAAATTATAAAACTTTAGAATGATAAAACTTTCTAACGTCTGTGAAAGAAATTATAAATCTTGCTCTGCCATGGCTAAGAGAGTAGACTTAACGCTGGATTTTTATATAAATTGTGATGATTACAATAAAGGAAGCATATATAGAGAGTTCCTAGAGAATCAAACATGTCACAAGGTACCTGGAAATTTTATGGAGAAACATCTTTTCTTGATATATGACTCTATACCATGGAAATTCCAGAGAGTGGAGTCATATATCAAGAAAAGATGTTTCTCCAAGCTCCCTTTTGCCATGAATTCATAGACCAACAGCCTATGACAACCCTGGCAACAGTAGCCAACAAGTCTCACTATATTCGGATGTCAAAGTTGCCCCAACACATTCACTTCTGCCAGCCATTCAGTATCCCCTTGTACACTCTCATGATCAAGAACTTTAATGGCAACTGTGGTTTTCTTGTAACCAGATCTCACATACCTCCTGCACCAATGATCAGATCTCCACTGAAGTTGTGTGTGGCCTTCTTCTTTATTCTGGGACTAGGAGAATCGTTGTCTCTCTGTTGCGGTTCATTCCTTTTAGATTTGAAGCAAGAACCGATTATCTTGATCTTCATCTTCCAAGAACTAAGAACAAGACTGGATTCAAATTTGCTCTGTTTCCCCTAAGAATGAACCACCATATAAACTGGAAAGAGGACTTCGGAATCTGATCGCCGGAATATTCCTAAAGGTGATCAACTGAAAAAATTTCAGATGAGACAGGGAGAGAGAGAGACTGAGCGAAGAGAAAGAGATATTAGGTTTTTCTTTGTAAATCGCCAAGTTTTTATTAGATATATGGTAGGCGATTCTCAATCAACCGACGATTCCGAAGATCAAGGCCCAAGTTAACAAAAGATCAGATAGAGATTATTTAGAGTTTGTTTTCTTGTACATATATATTCTTTTCTTATATATTTTATTCCTGTATGTTTTGTGGAGATTTTGTCTCCTATAGTTTAGGATTACCTTGTGTATATATTGAACATTCAAGATTGAATAAATTTGTTAGTGTTATATTTTAACACTAATTTATTTTGCCTTTTCTTTGGTATTTTATTATCATATTTAATTTTAATATATTGATGTATTTAATAGTATATTTTATATACTTTAAGATATTTAATATATTTGCTTGATTTGGTTGTTGAGATTTTGTAGGATCTTTTATCCAAGGATTTTAAAATTTTGAAGAAGTCTTTTTAATTAAGTTTCTCTCCTACAATCTAGAAGTTTGTTTCTTGCTTAGTTGTTACTCTTTTGCAGGAATTAAATACGTGGAATTTATCAAGTAAGAAGCTGATCAAAGATATGCCAAAAACAGAAGAGAAGACATGCAAGAAGATAGAGAAAGAAGAAGTGGAACATCATGGAGAAGATGGAGTTGTGGAGAGTGTGGAATATAGATGAAGATCATGGATCATGGAAGACATGGATATCATGGATCACCAAACACAATCTGCTGGAGTCTATAAATATCAGATGAGAGTCTGCAGTTCGGTGGGCAGTGCACTTCCAGAGAAATCCAAGAGCAAAACAAGAGCATAGTGAGAGAGATACAAGGACGGCTTTCAAAGCAATTGAGTGTTGGAACATCTGTGACAACATTCTGTTTGATAGAGTCTTTTCTTCATTAAATTCTAGTTGAATTGCTTTGTAAACTCTATAGAGAGTTTTAACATTCTTTGAGAGTCGGGAGATAATCTTAGAGTGTTTGTTTTTCTTTTCAAAGAGATTCTTTCAAAACATCTCTTTGTGATTGTTTTGTAATTACTCTTGTAGTAATAAAACTTTTTGCCCTGCTGGCGTTCCACGAGTATCTTTATATACTCGTGGATAAATCTCTTATCCTTGTTCGTTTATTTATTCAGCTGCAAATTCTGATTATTCTAAGTGTCTGAATGTTTTGGTAAATGTTGTGACATTTGGAACAACATTATCAATCTATTCATTTGATTTTAAGTCTTGCAGGAGTTTTCTGCCCCACCAATCCTTTCAAAAATCATTCAGCCAAATATCTAGTATTTACAGTTTTCACTTCGGATAAATTAGAATCCAGTTAGATATAGAATTAGTGTTTTGATAGGATTAGGATTCTAAACCTATATATAACACTAATCTTTCGGATAGATTAGAATCCAGTTAGATATAGAATTAGTGTTCTGATAGGATTAGGATTCTAAACCTATATACTACCTCCGTCCACCAAAAATGGGCTGCGTTACCATATTTGTCCGTCCACACAAAATAGGCTACTTTCCTAAAATGACAATATATCATTTATTTATACCCTTCAATTTACATTTATTTACTCAAATTGCCATTAACTTTTACACATCATATCTACTTTACTCACATTTATTTTTTACACATCATATCTATTTTACCACAATATCCTTTACTTTTTACACATCATATCTACTTTCTTAAAACCCGTGCGAACAGTAACTAGCCCATTTTTGGTGGACGGAGGGAGTATAACACTAATCTTTGTAAGTGTGAGGCGAGGCAATCTTAATTGCCAAGTTTTCACTTCGGATATATTAGAATCCAATTAGATATAGAATTAGGGTTCTAAACCTATATATAACCCTAATATGCAGTCATGGAAGAAAATATTGCAAAAATGAAGGAATGCAAATTTATTTAGGTCAAAATATCGCGATATATCATGATATTTCGCCGAAATATCGTGAAAATATCAATTTCGGTCAAAATATCACGATATAATGTCGGAGCTTGTAGTGCATGCGCTAATTTTTTTTCTTTTTCTTTTTTTTTCTTTTCTCCCTGTTTTATGTGTTGTTTTTTCTTTTTTTTTTTCCTTTTTTTCTTTTCGAAAATGATGCTGATTTTTTTCCTTTTTATTATGAATTTAGTTTAATTGAATTTTTTTTATATTATTTTTTTTTATGGTGTATTTGAAGGATATCTATTATTTTTTATGGTGTATTTGACACAACACGTAGAATGCATAGCACATAATTCGTAACCCAACCTCAGGTGCGGGTATTTCCCGTCTTACTCTACAAAACGGTCTTAATACCGTTGGTACATTTTCGGGACCACCAATCCCATGATAGTAGAACAGAAATTGACGTTTTTTACGGACCATAAATCCCTCTGAGGGTGAATGTGGACCTTAGTCCTTTCACAGTATAAATATGACACATAATTCACAGCATATAATCACGGCATATAAGATTCAACAGTTCATATATCTGATAGGGAAAACAATAAAAACACATAGAGATTTAGAAATTACCCCCACCTCGTTCGGTGGTAACCCTCGTGAAGCTCGATTCTTTAAATCCTAAGTTCGTTCCTTCACCTCAATCAAGTGGTATCTTGGGAAAACTGCTATGTTTAAGGGAATTAACGGGGTTCTTCGTCGGCGTCTCCAAGTAGAAAGAAAACCGTTGTTTTTGCTTTATCGTCGTCTCGCCGTAGCTGGAGACCACATGTCATTGGCGACTCAAACTCGATACTCAAACACGGTGCTGCATAGGACGCTTTTCGGGTGTTGCACCCGACCCCCTATGCAATAGGCTTAGAAAATATTTCCCTCTTCACCCCACTAGACACTCCCCAATCGGGGCTCGCAACATTTTAGTCATCGTTGTGTATCTTCCTCGTCTAAGCTCCGATTTATGATCCAGAAAGCCCGTGACGAAGCTCTCAAAGTAAATATTAACTCCGTGAAGTTTCAAGCCCATCCGATTTCCGATCGTTTGGAAATTGCCCTTGCAATAGACTGAAATTCACCGTTGCGCCACTACACTACCACTCTTTGCTCCGTCACATCGTATGCCCCTCAAACGAACTCGTCTTACGGTGAAATTTGGTAGGAATGCTCCCAACACATTGAAAAATACCCCATACGAACAGTTTTAGGAAACTCTTTCGTTAAAACTTTCTACTCCACAACTATATCCAGTTCGGATGCAGATTTGCAACTTCGACTTCGCAAAATTATTCCTCGGTCGTCTGACCTCAGATGGCCACCAAACTTGGTGGAGACCTTCCCCATACACTCTAGTATTAGCCATAAAAACAGTTTTCTGATCCCATCCTCGTAAGTGCCTGAAATTGCATGTCGAGCGCTGCCTGCGCGCAGCAACAAAAACAGGACAACAGGCCCCCAGCGCCCACCTGCAGCACGCCGACGTGCACCAGCGCACCCGACACGCACACAGCGCCCCCGGCGCATGCACACAACGCCCCCGACGCGCGTACCAGCACACCCGACGCGCGTACCAGCACCTGCTGCTGCAACCCGACGTGCACCAGCAGCCTGCACACCGTGCAACAGGGCAGGGCCAGGCGCCCCCGGCGCCGGCCCCCGCACACGCACCTGCACCCGCCGACCAACACGCAAGCACACACAAAAACAGCAACCCAAACACAGCAGCATATACACCCACATAGCAGCCCACAAACACACCCAACAGCTGCACAAACACACAACAGAAAACACGCACACACACATCACCACAAACACCCTAAACACACCTAACACAACAGCCCAACACACCCAAACACAGCAACACCTACACCAACACCCACAGCAGCAACTGCACTCAAACACAGCACACAAACAGCAGCGGCATGCACACACTGCAACAGCAGGAGGCAGAGAGGAGGCGGAGCAGAGTGAGAAAGAGACCAAAGGAGAGAGAAGGCTGGAGTGAGAGAGAAAGAGAGTTGGAGAGGAGAAGCTGTGTTTGTACGCTCTTTATCTTGCTTCCCTTTTCTTTCTTTTCTTTCATTTCTAGTTTTAGTGTGAAAATAGGCTAAGAGGTGTCACTTGTTTGTGGAGAGAGAATGAGGGAGAGCTAGGTGGCGTTGCAGGGTGTGATACTAGTCATCTTTTAACTAATTAAGATTACTACTTAATTAATTAGTTCTTAGTTTAATTAAGATTATCACTTAATTAATTAATTAATTAATTCTTATACATAGTTAATATATATATATATATATATATTACTTAATTTATCAAGTACTCATGCTTAATTAATGATATAACAAACATATAAAATACTACATTTTAGTTAATTAATTTGGGGTGTTATACTTTTCGATTAAATTATATCACTGATTAATTAAACATGCATTTTGTTGTTTTTCTGAAACGCACATAATTAAATCAAACAATTAAGGGTTTGATTATTTAATTAATCAATTATGCATCGTTTTTGTTATAGGCGCTACATTTTGATCATTAACTTTTTGGGTTTTATAATTTAAGACACTATTTTTCAGGTTTTCACCTAATGATTTTAATTATAATAACATGTAGCGAACTAATTAGGAAAATTTGAGCACAAAATCCTCACATGATCGATCACATGTGATCGTCTCTGTTCGGGTTTCTTGGATTGATAATTTAGAACATTTACTAATAACATGTCCTAAATTTAGGGGGAGAGAGAGAGAGAGATATATATATATATATATATATATATATATATATATATATATATATATATATATATATATATAGTTTTGCACAATCACGTGCGCATTAGCTAGGCTCAATTGGTGCATTCTCAAATTGTCATAAATTCGTGACACGTGTGTTATTAATTTGTCTTAAATTGTCTAGCCCGAGAAAATAATCTTAAATTGTCAAACCCCAAAAATTACTAGACAATTAAACTCAACATAATCACATGTACTTGTTTCTTTGGATGAATTAAGTGATTTTTTTTTTCTAATTAATTTGAAATTAATACCCCATGCACATCTAAAATATAGAAATCAAATTGATATAGCCAATGTGAACATGATAAAAATTACCAACTGTATAATAATTACAAATTAATTAAAATTTTCAACTGCATGGCAAGGATGTATTGATTCAATGATTACGAATTATACCTGTAAGGTAGTTATTAGCAAGATTTAGATACCACAAGGAGGTAAAATATCCAATTTCCTCTGGTATGCTACCTGTAATTTGTTAAAAAAAGAATTGAACATTGAGAGCATTGTCATAAAGCTATATGTACACACAATATTTTTGATATTTTTTGAATATGGAAAAAAATATAATGTCAATTAGTCATGTTCTAAAAAGTATTACTAAAATATTATTTATTAAAAATGAATCTCTACTGCCATTTTTCATTAAAATTCTTTCAAGAATAAGTTCAATAATAAAATTTGTAACTGAACAGTGAAAGTTATGTAAATCTTTTTTACAAAATACATATTTGTAATGCTACAAATAAATTAAAGGTATACCAATTAGAAATACTAAAATCAATTAATGTACATTTCATGTTACAAAGAAATAATTTAAAATTTTGGACATACCCGTCAATTGGTTCCGATGAAGATGTAATTCCTCAAGGAAAGTAAGGTTTCCAATCCATTTTGGTATGTCACCTGTATTTTATATATAAATAATGTGATAATCAATAAGTTTAGATTACAAAAATATTCGAAACTATTAATTTGGACAATGAAATAAATTTTAGTTAAGATTATTATCGTATGCAGCTGATCTTCGTTACTTAGTTATAGAAGTAAGTTGATAGTTTCAGTTTGTTAATGTTAATTACTTGCATCTTCCATTGCTTCATATAAATATTGGATGTATATTTGTAACGCATTATTGATTCAACATGCACAGCCTATGATTCTTCTCCCTGTCTCTGATTCTTCTCTTCTTCTTAAACAATGTGTTCTTGATTGTTCAACAAATATACATATTATTTCAGAGCAAAACAGTTGGAAAGGTAATTCAGATTAAATTTTCTGTCAATTTGGTGTTTCATCTGGTCATTTATTGAGCTAGGTTTTATTATGGATCGATCATATGTTAATTAATGATGAAATTAGATACACGTGGCTTATAATTATTACTTTGAAATAATGGATAAAACAAACGATGGAATAAAGAATAAAGTTTATTACTTTTTTCGTTCATTATGTTTGCCGTGTGGCAATTTTGCCTTTTTTTTTTCGGGCTTGCAATTTAGGACTTTCTGTTTTAAAATTTAGCAATTACTGCCCAATTTCAGCCCAAATTGTTTATTTGGGCTGAAGTTACACGTTTTTTGCACGTGACACCTCAATTCAGGCTGAAATTGCTAAGGTGGCTGATCATTTATTGACGTGGATTTTATTTCTTTTTTTTTTACTGACATGTTATTATTTAGTGGGACCACCTAGACACGTCATTCAAAATTAATTAATCAAATTTAAAAAAAAAAAAAACCAAAACCCTTGCCCTCCCCTAGCTCCCATGGTGGCGCCTGTGCACAACATCCGCCCTCCACCACCACATCAGCCCGCCGACGAGAGAAAAACCGAGAGAAAGGGAGAGAGGGATCGAAGAGAGAGAGAGGGAAAGGCCGAGAGTTTGACTGATCGTTGCCGGCGGAGATGATGTCCGATCGACGATCCGAGCCCGGATTCATGGCGGGCTCGGCGAGAACTTCAAGATAGGCACAAGAATCGCTCCGATCGGTGGTCGGATGGCCTTAATTTGAAGAGAGAGAGAGAGAGACGGGTTTTAGAGAGAGAAACGGCCGCGACTTCAACGGCTGATTGCCGGCGTAGGCGGCGTCGGATGGCTGATCCGAGCCCGGATTCGGAACGGGCTCGGCAAGAACTTCAAGATAGGCACAAGAATCGCTCCGATCAGTGGCCGGATGGCCTGAATTTGAAGAGAGAGAAAAATGGGTTTTAGAGAGAGAAACGGCCGCGACTTCTCCGGCCGATTGCCGGCGGAGGCGGCGTCGGATGGTTGATCCGAACACGGATTCGGAACGGGCTCGCCGAGGGCTTCAAAATGGCATAGGATACGATATGTTTCGGGTCAGTGGAAATTAATTACAAGAATGGTGGAGAAGCTGGATTCTTCTGCAGGTTTCAAGAGAATCTGCAATGGTGGAGAAGGGTGGAGAAAAAATGGTTTTTTTTTTCTTTCATTTTTAATTAATTTTGAATTAGGTAGTGGGGCCCACTTAAAATACACATGACGCCTAACAATTAATTGCAAAATTCCACGTCATATAATCACTCGTCACCTCATCAAATTAAGCCCGAAAAACATGCAATTTCAGCCCAAATAAACAATTCGGACTGAAATTGGGCAATAATTGCTAATTTTGAAAACATAAATTCTACATTGCTATTGTTAAAAAATAAAGTTCTAAATTGTCAGCCCATAAAACAGAAAGTCCTAAATTGCAAGCCTGAAATCAAAAAGGGTAAAATTATCACACGACAAACATAACGGGCGAAAAAAGTAATAAACTAATATTCCCAATTACTCGTAGTATTGTATATATAGCTACTCTGAGAATAATTGGAATTTCGATGATTAAGCAGATTCTCTCTTAGTTGTCAAATCTCATAATAACTTTGTAGGAGAGGACTTTTGAAGATTGAGTACTGTTAATTTAAGATTTTTTTTTTCTTTTTTCAAAATCTAGCAGTATTTTAAGGGAAAAATATTGTAATCCTGCAACTTTTTCTTCTCAAGTTTTTGGTCTCTTATTTTATCAATCTTTTTATTTTAGTCCTATATATTTTAAAAACTTGAATTCTGATTTTAGTCCAATTAACTGATAAATGTAACAAGTTAAAGTGACATGTGTTGTTTATTTGGCATCCAAACTTCATTACATATTTTTTAAAAAGAAAACAAAAATCTACATGTTGTCTATTTGAAATTTTGAATATTGTTTTTACTAAAATAAATAGATAAAGGGCTAAATATCTAAAAATGTATAGTTATTAGAAGACAACTAATATTTTCCCCAATTTTAAATAGTTTTTATTAAGTTTTTATTTTTGTTTTGGAGTGAACGAGTAGTAGGTTGAGGAGATCCAGGATTATTATTAGTAGTAATCAATATTATTATTATTATTATTATTATTATTATTATTATTATTATTATTATTATTATTATAGTGCATGGTAGTAGTAATAGGACTAGAGTAGCATTATTTAAAGTAGAGTGAGTATTATTAATAGGATTACTGACTGTTATATTAATAGTAATTAGTAGGACCAGATCACCATTATTAGTGGACTAGAATGGTATTTAGTCGAATTACGTAATAGGGGAAATGTTCCAACCTAGCTAGCTAATTTAAAATTTTCAGTTTTAGTTATGTATATTTAAAGAATATCTAATTTGAGTTTATTTTCCTGAAATTCATAAAAATCGACGTAATTATCCAGGTCACAGTTAAATCTAAGGTGTAGCTACTTTTCATTATGACCACTAGAATTACATACATAATTAGAGTATTAGTGTGGTGAAAATTATGGTCAAATAATAAAAACTTGGTCAAAAACTCAAATTCTGAAAACATGGTTAATTTAAATTACACAGTTTTGAAATAAAGATGGTTAAAATTAAAATTTTGAAATAGTATGACATGTTTCAGACAAACCTCAAGTTACATGGCTAAATATAATTAGTTGTAGTAGAAGTATAATTTTATTTTTTAGAGAATTAATGGCAGATGATATATAAAGACACAAAAGTACATGTATATTGTTAAAGAGTTTATTATAGTTTTTTAGATATTATAATCTATTTTAGATCACTTAATAACGATTCATTCAATCTTAACTATTTCTGAAATTAATAATGATGTGGTGCTTCAAATTAAGAATTTTAGTTGTATGGTAGAAAAATTAATCTATATATACTTTCCAAAATTAGTTAGAAATAAAGTTTTATGGCCAAACTTGATATTTCGCATTTAAAATTATTCACGAGTAAGAAGGAATCATACCTGTGAGGTTATTGTAAAATAGAGATAAAACCCTAAGCTTGCTCAAACTCCCAATTTCTCTTGGTATCTCTCCACTGAAATTGTTGCTTGGCAAACGCAGGTCCTCCAACTCTCTGCACTTGTATATATTCGTCGGAATTTCCCCGTAAAGTTGATTCCCCTCCAAATTCAGTCTTCTAAGATTTGGAGTAATATTATCACACATCTCATTTGGGAGCTTTCCTGATATCCTATTATCACGCAGATTAATTTCTAACAAAGAAGACATGTTGAAGATGCTATATGGTATAGACCCCCTAAACTGGTTACCCCTAAAATTCAATGTTTCCAAGTAAGAAAAATTGCCAATCTCCTCTGGAATATTTCCATCAAGAAAATTATAGCTCATACTTAGAGTTTGCAACTTTGATATATTGAGCAGAGAAAGTGGGAATCCTCCTGAGAAGTTGTTGTTATTCAGATACATATGTTGAAGTCGAGATAAGGCTCCAAGCCATGATGGTATTTCTCCGCTGAAGTTGTTGACTTTGATGTTTAACTCCTTTAAACGACGTAGTTTTGACAGTTCAGAAGGAATGAAACCAGTGAAATTGTTGGAGCTAATGTCTAAAGATCGAAGAAATGTTAAATTTCCAAGATGTGGAGGAATGGTTCCTTTGAGCTCGAAGCTGGAAACATTTAAGGCTGTAACCCTACGGTGTTTGATGCCACAAGAGACACCAATCCAGTAACAAATTGATGTATTACTATTTGCAGATGACCAATTCTTCTTTAGAACACCATGAGGATCTGAAGTGATGGATTGTTTGAAAGCAAGTAATGCATATTCATCTGTGCTCAAATTGAAAAATATTTTGCCAAAGGATTGTGCAACGCTGCTCACTAATATTAATAGTGCAACAACAATAATGAAGCAACTCGGATTCTTCATTTTCCTTTTTTTCTTTTCTTCAAGAAATTTGTTGATGATTATATTGGATATCTCTGATGATATACAAATATATTTATGGCAAACTTTTCATGTGGGATCCAATTCATAATTAATTGCATTTATTTGATATTAATATAATATTTCCCACTTGATATCAGTTGGAATGGAAAATAATGAGCTCTGCTGGGAGACTAGAGCTATTTAAAGCGAACACTCCAAATGTCAAATGTATATGTCAAATGTCAAGAAATCTTCTATTTTTTATGTAATGTCAAATCTATATAATTTAGAGTAGGAAGTAAGTTGTTTTTTAGTCAACAATTTTGTTTAGAATAAATCTTTTTTTAAGGCAAAACTTAGGTTTCATTTCTTTTTAGTTAATATAAATATTTTTTTATTGACGTTATAGATCGATCATCTACCTAAACTCTAGGTTTTATTCCACTATACCTTCCAAGTTCTGCAATTAAGCTCTAAACTTGTCCTCAAACTTAATATAATGTATTTTTCCTATATTATCTTTTTGATATTTATCATCTTGTTTTATATTTTAAATTTTCTACACTGATTTTATTAGATTTAGAGTATGAGTCAAAAGAAAACGTATTCACATGAAAAGCAAACGTTTACAGTTTTGGTGTGGTGTAACTAGATCTTTTCGATTTGATCTCATGTGTAGAACAGAATATGTATACTAATATAATAGTGGGACATGTCAAAGCGGTCATGTCATAATAAAATATTAAAAAACTAAGTCTTCCCTCTTAAGTTGTACAGTATCATGATACAAAAATATTCATGAAAAAAAAGGAAAAAAAAAGCATATATTTTCCCTGGTAAGCGGAGGAGGATTACGTAGAAGATGTGAAGGGATTGAAGATGGCGCCGCGGTGGAGAGGAGGCCGTGAGAAATCAAATTAGGGTTATATAATCTCATTTTTAATAAATGGGCTTTAACAATAAATTAATAAAATTCCATATTTAAAAATATAAATCCTCTTAATTAGAGATTTTAGAAAAAATAGGCAATAACAATTTGAATAAGTCCTTTTTAGTTAAAACCATTTAAATAATTATTAAACATCAAAATTATAAAAGAATTTAAGTTTTGTTTCATCATAGATGGCATTAAAATTTTCATAACAAAAAAAAAATTAGAAAAGTTATTTTAAATATCTAAACATCAACAAATAGGATCTAAAAAAGTTTTGCAATAAAATCAATAATAATTAATCTAAAAGTATGTGAAATTTTAAAAATAGAAAATAAAAAACTTCAAAATTATTTTGAAATTTTAAGAAAATAAATCTGGAAGATAGTTTTAAAATTTGAATTTAATTTGAAAAGGTACACGAATAAAAAAAAAAAAAAAAAAAAAAGCATAGACCAAAACAACATGAAAATAGTTTAAGGCTAAATCTGGAAAAAAGATGTATACTAATAAGGTCATAAGGTTAAAACCGAGAATATAAAATCAATAAAGGTATTCTAAAATTCATTTAAATAAGTACATAAAATAATAATTGTGAAACAATTATAAAAATCCACATATAAAATCTAAAAATATGTTTAACAACAAACATAATAATAGTATTTCATTAAATTTAGTTAAAATAAAATATTAATAGTGAAAAAAATTAGTTGATTTTTATTCATTCAATTAATATATAGTATATTGTTTTTTAGTTGTTTTATTTATTTATTAATTATATTTGAAATTTTATTTATGTATCAATAAATCTTGTGTGTGTGCGTGTGTGTGTCAGTGTGTGTATAAGTCTTAACATATTTGTATTTATATATTTTTTAATTACTATAATTACATTGTTTTTTAGTTGTTTCATTTATTTATTTATTACATTTGTAATTTTATTTATTGTATCAATCAATTTTGTGTGTGTGCGTGTATAAGTCTTAACATATTTGTATTTATTATATATTTTTTAAATTATTATGATTACATTTTTTTTAATTTTTCTATTTATGTTGAGTTTATTAATTTATCAAATATGGATCTTTTAATTCTTTAAGATAATATTTTTAAAATTTAATTATATTATTGTAAAGGGTATTTTTTTTGTACAAAAATTAGTCAACATATAATATTTATAGTCAAAACAGATATAAAAACATAAAAAAAAAATTAATAGTAATAATAATTTTGGGTAATTTTAAAAAAATTTGTTGAAATAAAATTAAAGATATAACTAATCTACAAATTGCTTAAGAAATCTGAAATTTATTTTCAAAAAAATCTGATAATTATTTTAAAAATATTAGTATTATTTTTAAAGCTAAAATTTATTTCAAAAATCTTACAATATTAAAGCTATATATATGATTTTACTAAGTAATAAATAATTAAACCACAATCCAAAAATTAGACCTATGAAAAAATAAATTCTAGGGAAATAATGAAATCAAAAAACTAAAATTGTCCAATTATTTATTGAATAAATAATTTGATTCACTTAATTATCAGTACTCTTTTATTGTTGTTTCTTTTTCTTTTTTTATATTTATGTAATAATATTGATTATATTTGTAATATTATTTATATATCAATCAATGTTGTATTTAAAAAAGTTTTAAAATTTTAGTAATTATTAATTTATTAGTTATTACTATAGACATTGTATGTTTTACATTTAAGTTTGTTCTTTTTTCTAATTTATCAAATATAAAGATTTTAATCCATTAATATCATAATTTTCAAAATCAACTATAACTATCATAATTTGTGCAACACACAGGAGAAAATACTAGTTGAAAAAATAGTCGACCATCAATTTCAGAACATTGCAAAAATGGTCTAACCATATAAATCTTTCAATAAAAATAGAAATGTAGAGCTTCTATGACAACTTAGGAATAGGGACACAAATTACCCGATACTAGCACTAATAATTTACCTAACTTGGACGGTTGTGTCTAATACAAATTTGGCTTTGATTCTGCGTAGAACAGCCCCGACTTCTATCATGTTAATTCTTTCTTCAGGTGAAACAACCAAACATTTCATTGCCAATTCAAAAATAGATGAGACACAATGCTCCTTAGCAGAGAAATGTTGGTTTTCTGTTGTTAGCAAAGCAGGATCCAAAACATCAATTATTGCATTTTCTTGCAATGCTCGACCTACCCAAAACTTTAAGCTCATTTCGTCACTAAACATATCGTTTGTCGGACACTTTCTTGTAAACATCTCCAACAGTACTATCCCGTAACTGTATACATCACCGTTTGCGGACACTATCCCTTCCGTTCCATACTCTAAACATGTTCATAATTATGGTAATTAAGATCAGATAAATAGAATCATGTATAAATGGGAATTAAAATTTTAAATCACTCAATCATACTTTCTATGTCTCAAAACAAATGTCATTTTAGTCAATATATATATATATAGGATTTCTAGAAACATTTGTTCATATATATTCTACCAAAATTGCCCTTATTCTCAACTTTAAATTAAATGAGATGGATAATGATTATTGAAAATCTACCCATAATAGTTGTACTCAAATAAGAATAAATCAATTTTTTATAAGTGTTCTTAATTTGTATGCAAAATCTTAAAGCTATATTTATTTTAGGAGATAAGAAGTAATATATTACCTGGTGCTGCATAACCGAAAGTTGCCAATGTTTTAGTTTGGATGGTAGCTTCTCCGCTATCAAAAAGTTTGGAGATTCCAAAATCACCAACATGAGCAGTCATGTCTTCGTCAAGCAAAATATTGCTAGGCTTTATGTCACAATGAACAACAGGAAACATATGATGATGGTGAAGATATTCTAGGGCTGATGCAACATCCATAGCAATATCTAGTCTTTGTATAAGATTCAAACAAGTGTTGTTAGAATACAACCATTTGTCTAAGCTCCCATTCGACATGTATGCAAGAATCAAAGCTTTGAACTCTGCGTTGCTACAACATCCAATTACACGGACTAAGTTCCTATGTCGAATTGAGCTCAATGCTTTACTTTCAGTATCAAAGCTCTTGATTGCTCCTTCTAATTGCAAGTTGAAGACTTTGACTGCAACATTTAACCCATCAAAAAGTGTCCCTTTAAATACTGAACCAAAACTTCCTCTTCCAAGTAGGTTTGTTTCACTAAAGGAACTTGTTCCTTGTTCAAGTTCCATATATGAAATTCTTTTCCACTCAGGAAGTGAAATAACATTGGGCTGTAGAGCACTCTGTTGATTTCTTCTCCTTATGAAAATGAGAATGATGACCACCAAAATGATAGCTGAGATAAAGACAGGCACAATAAATTTAATTAACCTGGCAACGCTTTTCGGTCTTGATCTTCCATGATTTTGTGAGCAAGGTGGGACTTGAAATCTTGTTGAATTACCACATAAACCAAGGTTGTCAACAAATGATTGAGCAGTGAAGTTTACGAAACAACCCCCATTCGGAATCTCTCCATGCAACTTATTGTTGGACACATTAAAATACCGAAGTGAAAGGTCTTCTAAAGGCTTAGGTATCAATCCAGAGAGATTATTATTTTGTAAAGCCAATACCTCAAATCTTTTATTATTATTCAAAGACTCGGGGATAGATCCTCCAAACTTATTATTCGACAAATCCAGAATTACTAATGATTCACATCGGTCAATTAAGCTAGGAATCTCACCTGCAAGCTGATTAGATGACAAGTCTATGTTGTTGATGAACACTAAGCTTCCAACTTGAGATGAAAGTTGGCCACTCAAGTAATTTGAAGACAGGTTCAAATGAAAAAGGTTACTAAGACTCCATATGCTCGAAGGTATTGTGGAATTCAACTTGTTCGAGCATAATCTGAGCCTTTTCAGAGATCGAAGTTTTCCCAAACATTCAGGTATTTCATGTGTAAGCATATTGTTGCCAAGGTCCAACTCTCCCAATCTACTCAACTGGCACATTTCTTTCGGAATATGTCCTTGCATTTGATTGTTAGAAAGATCTAATCTCAGAAGTTGCTTCAAATTCCCAAAGGTAGATGGAATTGATCCTGTGATCTGATTTGTATAAAAGTGTGCATATAGCAAACTGCTCAAATTTCCAAACTCAGAAGGAATAGCACCACGAATGTTGCATTCAAATGCCTCAAAATAGAGAAGAGAAGATGATAAATTACCAATTGAAGTTGGGAGAACTGAGTTAAGTGGATTTTGTGCTAGTTCCAACCTCGTCAAATTTTGACAATTACTTAATGAAGAGATAAGTGTTGAAATCCCACTCAAATTATTGCCCCATAGCCCCAACCTTTCCAAGGATCTTAAATTACCAAAGTCGGGTATAGAACCACTGAATGAGTTGTTGCTCATGCTCAAATCATTAAGCTTAGAAGCATTGTTGATAGAGCTTGGAATTACGCCATCAAATTTGTTTCCATCAACATAAAGCTTTTCAAGATTGATTAGTTGAAATGATGGAAGATTTCCATAAAACTGATTATCACCCAATAATAGTTTTTTCAAACCTGACATGTTGAATATGGAAGGCGGGATGAAACCGGACAAATGATTTTCCGACGCTGAGAATTCAACGAGGTTTATCAGATTAGCAATCTCTTGAGGTAATTCACCTGCAATTTCGTCAATATTCATTATGAATTTGCACCCTATTCTGATACGCATGATGCAAAATTAAAAGAAATAACTAATACAAATTGAAGAACAATATTATTTCTCCAGAAAACTAATCTCCTCAAGATATTCGACATTATGGTTGACTTAAATCGTGTGGAATCCCAGCGTTTTTCTGTTTTCTGACTTCGAATGTACTACAATTCTCCAAAATCCACGTTTTAAATTCTTATCCTGATATACATACATATATATATATATATATAAAGTTCATTTAGCAGCGCAAAGATAGATTAAAATGTTATTGTTTATTTCCATTTTAATTTAATCGAACATTACTGAAAATGTTGTCAAACCAACTTTTTAAAACTAATTTATTAACACAATTTTTTGTTCTTACCTTCCAATTCGTTAGAATAAAAACCCAGTTCTTTCATGGAAGTGAGGTTTCGAAGATGCTTTGGTATGGAACCTGAAATAATATGGTCAGAAAATAAATAAAGTTCTTTCTTAACTATCTTTACTTATAAATATATTTTTTTAAGTTATTAAATTTTGTATTTTTCTAAGCCAAAGAAATGATTTTTGCCCAATTATATCCTTCTAACATTTGGGATGTAATATGATGGTATGAGATACATTGATGATGATACGAAAGTGTATTATGATGATATGAACTACACTAATAATGGTATAAGAGTATAATATGATGGTACAGACTACATTAGTTATTGTGTATTATGGCAGTACGAACTATATTAATAATAGTATGAGGGTATAATATAATGGTACGGATTGATACGGAGTGAAATACAGTGATACGCGTTGGTACCGGCTTAATTTCACTAAGAATACAATGGTCCAAAAAAATATTCTCTTGGCTAAAAAAGAATAGTTTCAAACTTGGCTAAAAAATATTGTTTTTTTCTATAGTGAACTACTTATAATTTCATCCTAGTGACTAAATAAATTTTTAGTGGGAACCTCCATTCTTTATCATCTTTACTTAGAAACTTTTTCTTTGTCAAGTTATTTATTTTGTTCTTTTTTAGTCAAGAGAAATGTTTTTTGTCCAATTATAACCTTCTATCTTTTATTTATACGAGATTAAGTATATGATGGTACAAATTGAAGTATAAGGTGGTACATGCTTAAATATGTTGGTACGAACTACAATATGATTGTATGATGGTGTAATATAGTAATACAAGCTTTATTAATTATGATACGAGATGTAATATAGTGGTACATGGTACATTAATTGATGGTACAATTTTAATATGGTAGTACGAGCTATTAATAATTATATGGGGGTGTAATATAGCAGTATGAGCTACGTTAATGATGGTACGGGCTATATTAATAGTGGTATAAAGTGAAACATGGTGGTACGAGGTTAATTTCATCAAGGATACAATGATCCAAAAAATGTATTCTTTTGGCTTTAAATGAATAATACCTCCGTCCCAAAATAAGTGTCGTTTTAACTAACAAAATTTGTCCTCAAATAAGCGTTGTTTTTGGATTTCAAGACATATTTACATATAATCTACCAAAGATACTTCTATTTACTCCAACCGCATTAAATGTGTACAAAATGGTTGTTAAGAAAAAAGAGAAAAAAAAAAAAAAACTTCCACAATGATTAAATTAAACAGGGGTAGATCCGTTCTTTTATTAACTTCCATAATTCATGTGAAAACTTCTAAAACGACACTTATTTTGGGACGGAGGTAGTAGTTTCAAACTATTGGTTAAAAATGAATGTTTTTTTTTTTATAATGTGCTATTTATAATTTCATCTCTTTAATTTATTAGAATCTGTGAATTTATAAGTAGCCCATTGTAAAAATAAACATTCTTTGTTAACTAAAAGTTTGATACTATCATTTTTTAGTCGAAATAGTATTTTTTAGGACCATTGTATTCTTAATGAAATTAACCCCGTACTAGCCCATATCGCCATATTTCACTCAATATCAGCCTGTACCACCATATTACACATTCGTGCCATTATGAATGTATTATGTACCACGATATATAGTACACACTCGTACCATAACTAATATAGTCTGTACCACCATATTACGCTCTTGTACCATTATTAATGTAGTTCGCACCATCATAATACATCATCGTACCATTATCAATGTAGTCTACACTATTATATCACACCGCAAATGTCACAAAGGTGTAGTTGGATAAAAATCATTTCTCTTGACTAAAAAAGAATAAGATTCTAATAACTTGACAAAAAAATGTTTATAAGTAAAGATGGTTAACAATGTGGCCTTCCACAATATATAATTTTCAAATATATTAAAATATTAATATCATAAAACCTTTAAAGGAATATATGTTATGTTTGTTATATATCTTATTCGATAAATTAAATCTAAAATCTAACCTTGTTTTATAAATTAATTAAAAAAATCAAATATATGTACATTATTTTTTAAAAAAGAAAAATTGGAAATATGGTTGTAGTTACTTGGAGATATTAGATATACCTGTAAAATTGTTCCAAGCAAGATCGATGTACTCAAGTTGGGAAGATTGATAGTTAGCAGAGGGGATGCGTCCCCACAGCTCATTATCGGAGAGGTCCACCCATATCAAAGAAGAAATGTTGAAGAGAGATGGAAGGATTTCTGTTAGATAGAAAAACACATACTTCAACCGATAAATTAAATTATATCCATATATTTAATTATTTCTTTGGATGAATTAAGAGATGTTATTTTAATTTCAGATAAATAATCCGAATTTGGATTTTCTTTCAACTGGCAATTTAAGTATTAATTAACGACATGTCACAAATTTAGTGCAACTTAAGTAAATCATGTGTGATTTTGAGCAGATTAGGCCCAATTATTGCAATCGAACTCAAATTGTCTTAAATTTGTGACATGTCATTAATAAGCTAGGTTAGTTTCTCATTAAGCAGCACCTTGTTTAAATTCTAACAATCTTATAATTACAAACTAATATATTTATGCATAAAAATGAATCGACTGCCAATTTTTTTCTTTGAATTAATTCGTTTAAGAACAAAATCAATAAGAAAATTAGTAACCAAGTAGTGAAAGTTGTATAAATCTTTTTCTGTAAAATATAGTATTTCAAATATTTTAATGATTATAATTTTTATGTTGAAAACTCAAACCACTGATGTAGAACTCCAAACCAAGAAAAAATATAATGATAAGCTCACTGCATACACACATAAATAGCTCAAAAATTCAAATGAGACTACAACATTTTATTTTATTTTTGGGCAAAAAAAAGTTTTATTCCAAAGGCAAAAAGATGAGTACAAAGTGGTACATTCAAAATACGAACTTAACAATCTAAGAATCCTACACACCAAATTAAGAATTAATGTAAAAACTTTAATTGGACATACCTGTCAATTTGTTTCGATGAAGATATAATTCCTCAAGGAAAGTAAGATTTCCAATTTGTTTTGGTATGTGACCTGTATTATATATGAATAATATATATAATAAAGAAAAAGTTTAGATATTAAAAATACTCAAAATTAAGTACTATCGTTAGGGCGCAACTTAATCATGATAAATTTCTAAGTAAAACACTTGAAAATATCGCAGCTTGAAATTATTTTGACCAATTAAACTCCCAATTTCTTTGTGGTATAAAGTTGAAAATTTTCAATTTTGGCTATACTATAACTTTAGTCCTATTCATTTTTTACCACTCCCTTTAGGTTTTAAATTTTTTTCAATTTTAATTCGATTTAATACAAATTCGATTTCTAACGATAATTGTTTTTTGTTTCCTTTGAATTTCAGAAGATTAAAGAATTTCACTTTTACTCCTGTGACTCGAACCTATGACGTGAGTTTCTGTAGTAGGCATCCTTATTGACATCAATGACATGGACACTGTAATATTGTTACGCTCTAATTAAGGATCATGATTATGTGGAAGGAAAATCGAATTATATGACACTAAATTATGAAAAAAAAAATCCATATGCCCCAATTTGAGAATTTTAATTCCCTTCCATGTAATGTGCATGCATGAATCAATTTTACCTTTGTACATCAAAAACCCCAAATTAAAAAAAAAATTAAAACAAATTAAAACTTTCGAGGACCTAATTCATAGTTAGTTTTCCAAAAATGGATCACGCCAAAGTCACAAAACCAAACTTGAAATTTTGCCTATTAATTAAGAAGGAATCATACCTTTGAAGTCATTGTAGCCTAGAGATAAAACCCTAAGCTTGCTCAAACTCCCAATCTCCTCTGGAATATTTCCATCAAGAAAATTACTCCTCATATCTAAAGTTTGCAACTTTGAAATATTGAGCAGAGAAAGTGGGAATCCTCCTGAGAAGTTGTTGTTATTCAGATACATATGTTGAAGTCGAGATAAGGCTCCAAGCCATGATGGTATTTCTCCGCTGAAGTTGTTCAATCCCACGTTGATCTCCTTTAAACGACGTAGTTTTGATAGTTCAGAAGGAATTAAACCAGTGAAATCGTTGGAGCTAATGTCTAAAGATCGAAGAAATGTTAAATTTCCAAAATGTGGAGGAATGGTTCCTTCAAGCTCGAAGCTGGAAACATTCAACGTTGTAACCCTACGGTGTTTGATGCCACAAGAGACACCAATCCAGTAACAAATTGATGTATTACTATTTGCAAAAGACCAATTCTTGGTTAAAACACCATAAGGATCTGAAGTGATGGATTGTTTGAAGGCAAGTAATGCATATTCATCTGTGCTCAAATTGAAAATTATTTTGCCAAAGGCTTGTGCAACGCTGCTCACTAATATTAAAAGTGCAACAATAATAACGAAGCAATTCGGATTCTTCATTTTCCTAATATTTAATTCTTTTCCTTCAAGAAATTTGTTGATGATTATATTGGATATGTCAAATGATATACATACATATATATATATATATATATATATATATATATATATGGCTAGCTTTTCATGTGGGGATCCACTTCATATTTAATTGCATTTAATTGAAAGTATAATATTTTCCGCTTGATTTAAGTTGGAAAGGAAAATAAATAGCTCTACTTGGAGACTTGAGCCATTTGAAGCGCACATTCCAAATTTTATAAATGCTTGTAATTATGATAATCAAGAAAAGTCTTCTTTTTCTTCTGTAATGTCAAATGTATATAATTTAGAGTAGAGGTAAATTATTTTTAGTCACTTGTGGAATAATTTTGTTTTAAGGAAATTGTTTGTTTTTTAAGGCAAAAGTACTTAAGTTTCATTGTTTTTTTAGTTAATATAATTTTTTTTTTTAAATTGACATTATGGATTGATCATCTACCTAAACTCAAATAGGTCCATATATTCCACTATATATACTTTCCAACTTTTGGAATTAATAAGTGAGACCTATATATAGCTCTAAACTTGTCCTCAAACTTCACAACTCAATCTCAAATTTAAGACTTTAAGTCTTAATTTTAAGTTACTAATTAATTTTTTTTTCCTATTTTATTTTTTTGATCTTTATCTTGTTTGAAATTTTGAGTTATTTAAACTGATTATACCATGATGATGAACATATGATTCTATTGAGTATGAATCACAAGAAAAAAAAGTATATATCTCCAAAAGCAGACGTGTACAGTTATGGATAGCTGAACATTTTCATTTTTGGACAACTAATTACACGTTTTCCAATTTTGATCATATATGTATTAATTCTTTTCAATTTTGGTCTTATATGTTTTAATTTTTTCCAATTTCAATCAAAATTTTCAATTTGGGTCCTGTATGTTTCCATTTTTTTTTAATTTTCAATCCAATTTTGGTCGGATGGCCGTTGCGAAATCTCACGTGACATCGACGATTTTGGGAATTCCGACCAAAATTGGATTGAAATTGGAAAAAAATTAAAACATACAGAACCAAAATTGGAAAATATATACTTAATTGTCAAAAATGGAAAGAGTCTTACATATAGGACCAAAATTGAAAATAACCATTATATTAATTTGAAACAATTGTTCTTTAATTATCAGTATCATTCATCGCCTTCTACGCGTATTGTTGACCTCTGTCGCTGTAACTTTGGCGATGATCTTATGGAGAGTAGCTACAACTTGTGGCATGTTCATCCTTTCTTCTGGTGAAAAGGCTAAACACTTCATAGCTAGGTCAAAAATGGATGAGACACATTGCTCATGCACAGAGAAATGTTCATCTTCTCTTGATAGTAAACCTGGGGCCACTATTTCACTTATGGCATTTTCTTGTAATGCTTCACTTACCCATTCCTTTAAACTCATTTCTCCACTAAACATATCATCTGTCGGCTTTTTTCTTGTAAACATCTCCAACAACAGTATTCCAAAACTGTATACATCACCATTTGTGGATACTTTTCCTTCAAATCCATACTCTAATTGTATGACATGCCATCATTATAAAAGGATCAGTAAATATAATTCAAGTTTGAGAAAGAAAATAATCCTATCAATTTTTTTAACACCAATTTTCTGGATTTCAATTCGATCTTCTATCAAATTTTTTTTTTCCAATTTCCCATTTTGCCAAAATTTTATTTTTTGTCAAAAATGGACGTCGAAATTGCGATGTGGATTTTCTATTTTGACGTCCATATATGCATGCAAATTGACTTACATTCCAAGTAAAATCAGATCAAAATTGGAAAAAAAAATTGATAGTTAGAGGATCAAAATTTTAATACATAAAATTAATGATTAAAAAGTGGGAAAAGCCTAAGTTGCAGTATTTTCCCAAATAAATATATAAAGAGAAAGTGAAATCTTAGATTTTTATGAACATTAATTGTATATTACCTGGTGCTGCATACCCTATAGTTGCCAAGGTTTGAGTTTGAATCATTGTCTCTCCTTCATAAAAAAGCTTGGAAATGCCAAAATCAGCAACATGAGCAGTCATATCTTCATCGAGCAAAATATTGTTTGGCTTTATATCACAATGAACAACAGGAAATGTATGATCATGATGAAGATATTCCAATGCTAATGCCACATCTAATGCTATTTTCAGTCTTTGCACCAGATCTAGACAAATGTTGTCAGAATGTAGCCATTTTGCAAGGCTCCCGTTTGTCATGTATTTAAGAACCAAGGCTTTGAATTCTATATTAGCACAACAACCAATTATAGGGACTAAGTTTCTATGCCGAATGGAGCTCAATATTTCACTCTCGGTATCAAAGCTTTTGTTAGCTCCTTCTAACTGTAAGTTGAAGACTTTTACTGCAACGTTTAACCCATCAGAAAGTTCTGCTTTAAATACTGAACCAAAGCTTCCACTTCCAAGTAGATTTGTTTCACTGAAAGAATTTGTTCCACGCATAAGTTCTACATACGAAATTCTTCTCCAAGCAATTTTTTCCAGTGAAATACTAGTTGGAGGTAACTTTATATGTTTGCGTCTTCTTATAAGTTTAGCTATGACAACTACCAGAATGATAGTTGCAACGAAAGATGGAACAATATATTTCATTAGCAAAGCAATACGCTTTGATACTGATCTTTTATGATTATTTTTGCAACGTCGCACTTGAAATCTTGTTGCACCACAAAGAGCAAAGTTGTGAACAAAAGATTGAGCTGTGAAGTTAGCAAAACAACCTCCATTTGGAATCTCTCCATCCAGTTTGTTATATGACACATTAAAATCCTCAAGAACGCGAAGGTTTTCTAAAGACTTTGGTATTGATCCAGAAAGATTATTATTAGATAGATCCAATGACCTCAAACCAAAGACCCTCCCCAAAGATTCAGGGATAGATCCTTCAAACATATTATTCGATAGAGACAAATTTTCTAACGACTCACAACTCCCAATCGAGCTTGGAATATCACCTACAAACTTGTTAAATGACAAGTTTAGTTGATTGATTTTCCAACTTCCAATCTGAGATGAAAGGTTTCCACTCAAATTGTTCGAGGATAAATCTAGAGTCACCAGGTCAACAAGATCCCAAAGCTTTGAAGGTATGGTGGAATTCAACTTGTTTGAAGCAAATAAGACTGTTCTGAGTGATTTAACTTCACCTAAACATTCATGTATTGGGCCTATGAGATTATTCAGACTTAAATTCAACACCCCCAAATTACTCATTTGGCAAACACCATAAGGGATATAACCTTCCAAGTGATTCCCATCAAGATATATTTCATGAAGTTGCTTTAATTCTCCTATACTCTTCGGAATAAACCCTGTAAGCATATTTCCAGATAAATATAAACCTTGCAAACTTTTCAAGTTTCCAATCTCCGAAGGAATGCTACCCATAATATTGCAACTCGATGCCCAAAATCTGACAAGAGAAGTTGACAAATTACCAATGGAAGTTGGCAGGAAACCATTCAGTGGATTGTCTGATATTTCCAAGAACTCTAAATGTTGACAATTAGTTAGTGAAGTCAGAAATCCCAGTTCCTGAGTTGGAGATTTTGCTCCTTTCAATTTATTTTCCCAAAGTCGTAGTGTTTTTAGGCGTCTTAAATTGCCAAAGTTGGGTATGAAACCAGTGAATGAGTTTCTGTTTAGTTCCAAGACAGTAAGCATAGATGCATTGGTGATAGAGCTTGGAATTTCGCCACTTAGTTTGTTGAAAAATATATATAGCTCTTGAAGACTAAAAACTGAAAGCCCCATTGAAGGAAGACTACCAGAAAATAGATTCTGTTGAAGAGCTAATTTATTCAATATAGATAAATTGAATATTGAAGATGGAATGGAACCAGATAATTCATTGAAGCATGCTTCAAGATCCTCAACGTGTGCCAGATTTCCAAGCTCTTGGGGTAATTCACCTGCAATATGGACAGATTAAGAAAAAATTTCATTTTTTTGTAAATTGTGTCTTAAACTAGTTTTGTGTAATTCAAAAAATCAATTTTAGTCTCACAACTGAAAAAAATTGTTCAATTTCAGTCTTTTTCTACTAGAATTTCCTAATTTCTATGGTTTTTTCATGTTTGAGACATAACGGACTTCGAAACTTTTGCTGGAAAAAGGATTGCAATTTGACATTCTTTAATTGCAAAACTAAAATTAAAATTAACTTTTTAAATTATGTAGGACCAGTATCGGACACGAGTCTTGAAGCAGGACGAAAAAAGAATTTCTCCACAATTTTAACTTCAATTTGAGAATTTTAGGAAACTGAAAAGCTATGATAAATCATAATAAGATAGGCCCTGTTTTTTGGTATAAGCTTAAGTGGGTTGAGAGATTGATTTTGAAATCTTTGAAATAGTGTTTAAGTAATAAGATAGAATAGAAAAGCAATTTAAAAATACAAGAAAAGTTTTTTAAATATCATAAAGAAATGAAGTATAAGTTTCCAAAAATACCTGTCAACTGATTAAGAGAAAGGTCCAGCACTGAGAGGGTGGTGAGATTTCCAAATTGCTTTGGTATGCCACCTGAATTGTGCATTGAGATAATCATGGAAAATTATTTCAAGCTACTAATTTAAGTTTTGCTAGAAACAATTTGACTAGTGAGATTAGTCTACATGCTAAGTTACCAAATATACCTGTCAAGTAGTTATGATAAAGATACAACTCCTGAATTTGTGGTAGATTGTAAGAAGTATCAGTTGGGATGCTTCCGGACAACTTGTTGTCAAAGAGGCTTATTAACTCCAGAGAAGAAATATTGAAAATAGAAAATGGAATACTTCCTGTTAAAAAATAAAAATAAAATAAATCAGGAAAATTATATCGATAAATTTTTCTTTGGCAGAATTTCTCTTAAACTTTACGATTTATCTAGTTTATCAATTTGAACAACTGATCTCAACTGCAAGCAGACCTATAAATCAATGGCTAAGATTTGTTTTATATTACAAGATTAACAATCATAAATTTTATAGTTAAATGCAAAAAACAATCTAAACTATAGTTTTTTTTCATTTTTCAACCTAAACTTTTTTTTCTATCACACTGAACTATTAAAATTTATCAAATTACAACTTTCAATCCATTTTCCGACGAAAATGTGACATGACCCGCACGCTGAAAATAGAAGTGGTCACGTTTTCGCCGGAAATGGGTAAAAAGTTGTAATTTAATAAATTTTAGTAATTAAGGTTGCAATTTGATAAATAAATAAAAAATTAGGTTGAAAAATAAAAAAAGTCCATAGTTTAGGTTGTTTTTTCCATTTAACTCTGAAATTTATGGTGCAAAGTGCAACAAAATAAATTTTGTACCACAAAAGTGGAAACAAAAATTTCGACCAAAATTTTGCAATGATCTAAAAAACATTATACTAGAACTAAGAAGAGATGATACCTTTGAAATTGTTAGAGGACAGAGACAAGATTGTAAGCATGATCAAACTCCCAATTTCACTTGGTATGTTGCCATTGAAATGGTTGTCCACTAATTGCAGGTCTTCCAGCTCTCTACACTTGTTTATATTTGCTGGAATTTCTCCATGAAATTGATTCCCAGATAGATATATCCTTTTGAGTTTTGGAGTAATATTACTACATATATGATCATTTGGGATTGTACCAGATAAATTATTGTATCTCATATTAATTTCTATCAAGGAAGAAATGTTGAACATACCATTTGGTATAGACCCCGTGATCTGATTACTCGACAGGTTTATCAGTTTCACACGACGTAATTTTGACAGTTCAGAAGGAATCCAACCTGTGAAATTGTTGGAGCTAATATCTAACGATTGAAGAAACGTTAGGTTTCCGAGATGTGGAGAAATGGGTCCCACGAGCCCTAAACCGGAGACGTTTAGGGCCGTGACGCGGCTGTGTTTGGAGCCGCAAGAGACACCGATCCAGGAACAGATGGAAGTGTTGGTGAACCAATGGTTGCTCAAAACACCATGAGTGTCTGAAGTGAGAGTGTCTTTGAAGGCAAGTAGAGCATATTGATCTGTGGTTGAGTTGAGATTTTTTTGGCCAAAGGATTGGGTAGTGCAGACTAATAAAAGTGCAATGAAAAAGCATGAATTCTCCATTCTTTGAGAACAAATAAAAAATGGATGTGAGGATTGTGGATAGTTACTATGGTATCTTCAATGAAATATATATAGAGTTTGAAAACTTAAAGCTAGAGTTAAGTGGACATGAGATGAGCTCTTATGAAACCATGTCATGAATTTAATTATAAGAGTCAATGCTCTTATGTTTTAGAGTTGCAAGTAAAATTTAAAATTTAGGATGATAGTTTAAATACAAAAATCAACCTAAAGTATGATTGTTTTTCAATTTGCAACCTAAACTATTTTTCTTATCCGGTTGCAACCCGAAGTTTAGAATTTTAAAAAAGTGCAACCTAAACTTTTTTTCGAAAACTTTTCGGGTGAAATGCACAACACATGATTTTGATAATGATAAATTTGTTATTTCAAAAAAGTTTAGATTTCAAATTGAAAAAAAAAAAAAAAAAAAAAAAAAAGATCGTATTTCAGGTTGCAAATTGAAAATTGGTCAAACTTTAGGTTGTTTTCATTTTTCTGAAAATCACATGTAAATCAACGTGATGTGCATTTGGTCGAAAAAATTGTCGGAAAAAAAAATTAAGTTTCAATCGAATTAAATAAAAAGTTGAGGTTAATTATAAATTGAAAAACAATCATATTTTTTTAGTTATTTTTACATTTAGTCCTATTAATAGTGTTGGAAAAGAAAATAATAAATCCCACTCATCAAGTTGGGTGATATGATGAACTCCACTCGATCGGAATCTACCCCCACTTCAAGCGTGAAGTGCCTTTAACTTTACAAGAGGAAATTGAGGCCGCCTTGTTGGACTAGAAATAGTGATTTTATCCATAGGGTGGAACTGTCTAAGGATTTGAAATTCATGATAGCAAATTTATCGACAGTGTTTGGATAGGTGTGGATTTGAAGTCTCTCACTTTCATTTTGAGCTAATTTTGGAGTCATTTTAGTGGAATTCAATTCCACTCCAACTTGAGTGGATTTGAGATCCATTCATTTGAAATCCTAAATTTCAAATCACTCTATCCAAAGAATGTCTAAGTTTATTTTCGTTAAGTAGTTTCCTGAACAGTTGTAAGAAGGTTATAACACATCGTATCACACTTTTTGTTTCATACTTTGTTTTATTCTTCGAATTTTTTAAAATTAAAAGGTTGCTCCTCAAATTCTTTCAGTACTCAAAGACAATAGTCAATACAAAAATTCAAAGTCATTCATCATCATATAATGAGATTTATTGTTTAATAATTTAGTGGATTAATAGACTTGTCTGTTTATTGTCAATAGATTTTTCTCAAACAGTTTAACGACCTTGTTTCTTATGTCCAAATCAAAGTCCAGCCAGTTGAAACCAATGTCAGTGGCCACTAGAGAACACATCCCATATATAGAAAGTGTAGAGAAATTCTCTAAACTATCCAAATTGCATGCGCACTGGATAAACTTCCACTGTAACCAAAAAACTTATTAGCGACAACAAAATGTTGTCATAAAAATATCGATAATTATGGCAAAAACATTTTACAACATCATTCTATCGCTAAGTTATTATCTCAAAAGCTTTCTCGCAAATGATCTTTTCTCGACAATATCATGTTGTCGCAAATGAGTTTTTTTTAACTGTTTGTGTGACAACTTATTATCAATTTTTGCGACAATACGTTGTCACCAAAAAATAGGTTTTTCTCAACTTTTGTTGTCGCAAAAACTCTCATTATAAATACTCATTTTTTTGTAGTGTTCGCTCTCGTACAATAACCCACAAATCACATGAAAGATCGATGAACAGGGACCAAATGTTTCTCAATATAAACCTAGTTCTTTCTTCCTCAATTCAAACAAACAAGCACTAAAAAAGAAAGAAAAAAAACCAATCCAGTTATGATGAGTTTATGCAAAAGCAAGAAGCTATCTATCATTCTACTCAATATTTTCATAAACCTTTTAGCCTTCATCACAGCCCAAGATTGCACCAAAAATGGAGATCGCCCAACTGGAAACATATGTAATAATACTAACGATTCCTCTTCACATTTGCTCATAAACTATTCCAATTAATTAAAATCTCTAATCTGCTAAAACTTTTCTATTTGCAGATTCTAAAATAGGAGCATGTTATGGCACTCTTGGCAACAACTTACCATCAGCAACACAAGTGGTTGATCTCTGCACCCAACACAACATTCGAAGGCTCCGTCTTTACAACCCGAACCCGTCCGTTCTCCGGGCCCTCCAAGCCCGACCCGTTTCCGTCATAATTGGGGTTGCAAACGAGGACATTCCAGGGATCGCAAAAGACCCCAATCTGGCCCGATCATGGGTCCAAAACAACGTTGTCAACTACAAAAACGTCAACTTCAGATACATATCAGTTGGAAACGAGATAAGCCCCTTCAACAGTGCAAGTTCTAGAATTGCACCCAGTGTTCTTCCTGCCATGACAAAAATCTACGACGCCCTTTCTGCATTCGGGCTTGCAAGAAAAATCAAAGTCTCCACAGCCCTGAGCATGGAAGTTCTAGGACAATCCTATCCTCCATCATCGGGCTCGTTCAGGGACGACATTCGGGCCTCGTTCATTGACCCCATAGTCCAGTTTCTCGCAAGAACCAACGCCCCGTTTCTCGTCAACGTGCACCCATACTTTGCGTACGTTAGCAACACCAAGGACATTCGTCTAGACTACGCGCTGTTCACGTCTCCATCGACTGTGGTGAGAGACGGTGAGCGCGAGTATCAGAACCTGTTTAATGCAATGGTGGATGCAGTGCACGCAGCGTTGGAGAAAGCCGGTGGGGGAAACGTGGAAGTTGTCGTGTCGGAGACGGGGTGGCCGTCGGCGGGTGGGACGGCAGCCACCGTCAGCAATGCGTGGAGTTATAATTCGAAGTTGATTGAGAGTGTGCAAAAAGGAACTCCAAGAAAGCCTGGAAAGCTTGTTGAAGCTTACATCTTTGACCTGATTGATGAGAACCAAAAGAGCCCTGAATATGAGAAGCATTGGGGATTGTTTTATGATAATAAGCAGCTGAAATATCCCCTTTCGCTTTAGATTCATCAACAACTTCAATAATGGCAGAGACAGATGCATCTATCATATATGTATAACATATTTTCCATATATATATTTATGTTTCATATGATGTTTCAGAAGAGAATGCAGAATGTGACAATAATGTTTGGTTATATGCACAAGTTAAGGATCAATTATACTATGTTTCAATTAATTATGAGAACTTATTATAAATTAATTTCACAAACTAGATTTATGGCAGTGTCTTGATTGACAGTATGCATGGTTGAAAAAAATTCTGGCTTAGCAAAGAATAATGCAGTTCAGTTTTTCTTTTTCTTTTTAGTTGGCCTTTGTAATTTGGTGAACAACTAAACATAACAATAATTAATTAATGAATATGGAAAAGTATATCTGAAAAAATGTAAAACGAATTTCATAATTAATTATTACTAAAGGGGTGTGATAAAGTCATAAAACTGAGTGTTCATTAAAAACTGGCAGTTTAGACATGCATCTTTTAATTTATCATGAATTTATTCTCGATTTCATTGGAAATCGTCATATCATGTAGAGGATATGACTGATAGTTTGGCCTTTTTTTTTTTTTTTTTAATTCCGATCAATCTCAAAACCAGGATTAATTGAGTACTCTCACCTAAAATATTCTGAAAATTTTAAATAAATTTGAAAGGTTTTGCCAAACGTGTAATCTAAATTAGCTGAAACTAACAAAATCCCCAAATTGTTGCAATCAAACGCACAACGTGACATTCTTTGCCAAAATATCATTACAAGAAAAATGAGTATCTACGACAATAGAATATTATCACAAAAACATTGATAATTGTCGTAAAAACATTTCACGACAGCATTTTATCGCTAAATTATTATCGCAAAAGTCTTCTCGTAAATAGCTTTTTTGTCATAACATTATTATCGCTAATGTATTAGCGACCACACCATATTGTCGCAAATAAGTTTTTTCATTGTTTTTTTTTAACAAAGTATTGTCAATTTATATTAGCATTTTTTGCGACAATTTTTATTGTCACAAAAACTCTTATCGCAAATACTCCTATAGTGTATGGGGATTTGGGACTAAAGTCAAGATAAATTAAAAGATCTAGGATTTGTAAATTTTAAAGTCAAGATAGATTTGGGACTAGAACCAATATTATCATATCCATGTAGTTCTAAGTTAGTTTTACAAATTTCCCCAAAAGAACTTATAAGTTTAAAAATAGATATATGATAACATTATAATTGATGAAATACACTAAGCAGGAATTCCTTTTTTTGGTCTAGGATTATATTTTTTTTAACAAATAATTTAATAGAATTGGATCAAAGTACGAAATAAAAGTTTATTAGAGACAACAAGAGGAAAACATTGATATTTATCATAAAAATATATTTACGATAATATTTTGTCCCTTAATTATTCTTTTAAAAGCTTTTTTTTAAATAATTTTTCCATGACAACGTTATTGTCGCCAATACATTAAAGATAATATAGTGTTGCAATTAGGCTTTTTTTTTTATTTGATTTTTTTCGTGGTAATTTATTGTAAATTTATATTATCAATATTCACGTCAATACATTAATTATCATAAAAAATGACTTTTAATTTATTGACAACTTTCATAGTCGCAAAAATTCTCATCGAAAATAATCAAAATAGTGATACCCTTGATATTAGCTTATCAATAAAGCTGGTTCTTACTATTTCTTAATTAATAATATCCCAGTATTATAAGTTAACATAATCAAATTTTAACGGGGAACTTCATTCCTAACCATCTCTATTTATAAACATTTTTTCTTTGTCAAACTATTATACCCTTCTAATATTTGGGATGTATTATGATGGTACGGACTACATATAATGATGGCACGAAGGTGTAATATAACAGTACGAGCTACATTAACAATAGTATGAGGGTGTAATACTGTGGTATATATGGACAACATTCGCTAGGTACGGAGCGTATTATGATAGTATGCATTGGTATGACATGAAATATGGTGGTACAGACTGGTATGGGGTTGATTTCATTAAAATCACAATAATCCGAAAAAAATATTATCTTAACTAAAAAATAATAATTTTAAAATTTTTAGATAAAAGTAAATATTTCCTTTTATAACGGGCTAACTATAATTTCATCCCAATTTTTAACTGCCACAACCTGTGAAGATACTATTTTTGGGCAGCATAATTTCAGCAGAGTGATATAGGTGGTTTTTTTTTTTTCTTTTAGAGAAGATATAGGTGGTTCTTATTTTAATAATTTAACACATATTTGGTAATTATGAACGGTGCCCATATCATTCAATTAGTACACAATTTACATATTATGCTAAAACCCTTTTTTCATTACCCACCAAATATAAATAAACCAAGAAATCATAATTTCATTCCCATTATAAAAGAAAATGAAGAGAATTCCAACATACAAGTTGGAAATTAAATAATAATAATAATTCAGAAATATTCAACCTCTGCCTCTATACATAATTTGTGGAAGAAGGAATTCTTCGTAGCAGATGAAAATGACGCATTAAGGGATGGAGGAAAAAAACAAAAAACACAAGTTGAGAGGAAATGTTAGTGCATATTATTATTTTGATAACCCTCGAACTTCTTAAATGCGTGTTATTATATCTATCATGACTGCAAGCAAAGAAAGTGTGATCCCTATTTATACAACTAAATTGCAACATGCATGTTAGTGAGCACTTCTGGATCGAAAATGTTAATAGAAAGTGTGATCCCTAGTTGGCAAAATGCATTTTAATTTAATAACCTTTTACTAGAGTGCAAGAAAACAATTCCATAAGTAGCAAATTTGCAATTATTCCAAATAAGATTTCAAGAAAAGTTGCTTCTTCCAAAAGTTCCACTTAAATTTACTAACCAAACACAAAGCTTGGTCACTCATTTTAAAATGGACGTGATCAATGCATACATGCAGTGGCGGACACACATGGTGGCAAGGGGTGGCAAGTGCCACCCCTTTGTTTTTCATTTGAATTACCTAAAATGCCCTTAAATGTTTTAAAATTAAAAAATACCTTAACTTTATACAAAATGTTTTCTCTTGAGTTTTCTCTTTCATATTTATTGTTGTTGCAGTGAAAATCAGCAAAATTAAAGTGTATCAACAGTTAATGATGGATGGTGGTTCTCACCACCAGATAAAAAATAAAAATAGATATATAATAAATTCTAAGTTAAAATTTTCAATTGTTTTGTTGATTTGAGCATTATTAGTTTGGAATTTCGATTAGTTGTTAGATAACATAGAATGATTTCTCAATTGTGATGAGTATCATGAAAACACGATTTGCAACCAAATGAGTGATGAATGAATGTCAATTATCTTGAATATGGTGAAACGTTGGGTCAATTGTAAATGAAATCACTTCATTTATTTTTTTGATTCAAACGGAATATATAAAATGAATCTTTGAAATAATTTGTAGATTACATTTTGTACTAAAAAATTTAAATTTTTGTATATTACCTTTAATTGTGCCACTCTTTTGAAAAAATTTTGCGTCCGCCACTGCATACATGCCCATTTCAAAAGAGAGGAAGACAAATATATATATATCTCAACATACAATTGGTATTAAAAATAATTCATAACCATTTAGTCTCTTTACATATAATTCGTGGAAGATGCCTTCGTTGGACTACGAGGATATACCTAAATGCTGAAAGTGGCGCATTAGGTATAGAAATGTTGGTACATATAAATTAAGTGATAACTGCCAAACTTCTGAAATGATGCCTATCAAGAATGAAACTTTAATTCTAATTATTTGTGGAATTTAAATATCATTTCAAATTTCTAAATTGTCGCGTTTAGGTATTCTGAAATTTTTTTATACAAAATTTGAGGAGTTGAGACTAAACTAGTGATGGCAATGTTCCCATTTTTTGGACCCATCGGTTGGATTGGGCTTTTAGGACTACGGCCCAATGGGTATAAATAACTCTTAATTAATTGTATTTGTAAATACAAGAAAAATTAGTAAATTCTTATGACTTGGTAGTGCTCCAAATGTAGTCATTCTTGACAAATTTGGTGAACAAATCGTTGTTATTTATTTTTCGTCCATATTAAATTCTCTATAATTACGCATAAAATCCTAACAGGCAATTTAGACCAGGCTTATGGATAACCGACCTAACCGAGACGAGGGGTGTCAAACCCACCCCGTTTTAGGAATAGGGCTGGACTGGCCCGACTCGTGTGTGGAGTGGATCTGGGTCTTTCTTATACCCCGTCCTACCCCATGCCTAGTCGTGTGTTTTGTAATCATTTTAATTTTATATTATTTGAAATGTTTATTATGATTAAAGATGTGATTATGCTTAATAATTAAAATTCTTTTATAATAAATCTCATATGTCAAAAATAAAATTATTATAATTAACTTATTTTTGTATCTATAAATATATATTATTAGTATCAATGTATGAAATTTTCCAAATACTTATTAATTTCATCATTTTGACATTATTAAAATAAATAAATAAATATATATATATATATATATATATATATATATATATATATATATATATATATATATATATATATATATGAATGAGGCAGGGCGTGGGCCTGTTTATAGAGGCACGGGACGACCCTAATATTCAACTACACACCCTACCCTGTCCCATTGCTATCCCTATAGAGTTAAATTAATAACTTTAGAATAGATGAGACCAGTTTTGTTACATTCCTCTTGTTGGAAGACAAATGTTACATATTTCCAGAATTTCTTCGAAATATTCTCTAGTGGCCACTGATGTAATAATTAGATTGTTTGGTGGGACTTTGGGCTTCAAAACACCAAATGAATATAGTGATAGAAAGTAGAAACTGGGTCATTATTAATTTAGATTGGTGGGACTTCAATTTGGCCTTTATTAATCTCACCAAGTGTTTCGCAAGTATTTTGATTAATCAGGCAATTTTATTTGGTCCGAAATTAATGGTCATAACCAATTAATGGTCCGAAATTGGTCATATTTCTCATATTTGGGTTGATAATTTAAAACAATAGTCTTAAAATTTTCATGCATTAAAAATATTTTTGCCTAATTCAATCCCAAATATCTTCAATATGCCAAAATTAATGATAAGATAAACAGAGAATTATTTTTCACTTTATTTTCCGGTTTGTGATTCTAAAGAAAACATTCCTGGTTGAATTCTGCTTCAAATTCCAGACATTACCACTCAGATAATGCATAAACAGCATTATTTACATAGCAAATTAAAAAAATTATAATTTATTCCCACTATGTGCATTAATTCCAAACCTCTATAAAAGGGTTCATTATTGCACAGATTAGCATATTTTTCCTTCACAATGGCTAGAACAGGAAATTGTGATCACTTCATGCCTAAAATGCTTACATTGGGGTTCCTCATAATGATCTCTCTTGATTTCTCAGGTTAATTAATTTGTTTTTGTTTTTTTTCAAAATTAATACTATATCTTATGAGTGTTTAAAACGAGCCTAAATAAATTTCTATTCTATCAATGGTTCAGTGCAGTTACTTTATTACATGCACAAATATCAGTGCATTTTATGATAAATTCCAACAGCAGAAAATTCTAATAGTCAGGCCATAGAAATTATCATTGAAATAATTTTTCTGTTGATAATTCCAACGACCACTTTTCGAGCCACCTAACGTCCATTAGAATCTGTAATTACAACAGAAAAGCACAAAATTCCAACAGAAATTTATTGATGGAATTTGATTGTTTTCTTGTAGAATAGTATATAGATTTCTAATTGATCGATGGTTCATGCAGTTGCTCAAATCGGCATTTGTTACGGAATATTGAGCTCGAGTTTACCTTCTCCATGCGAAGTAGTGAGTTTATTCAATCAAAACAACATTCAAAGAATGCGAATTTATGAACCCCATGAGCCGACTCTCCAAGCCCTAAAGGGCTCCAACATTGAGCTAACTCTAGGTGTTCCAAACCGCGAACACCTAGAGTTTGTTGCTCGTAGCCAAGATCAAGCCAACTCGTGGGTCCAAAACAATGTACTCAACTACCCGGACGTTAAGTTTAGGCACATCATCGTGGGAAACGAGGTAAGCCCAATTAACGGAGACACGTCGCAGTACGTGCCATTTGTCCTGCCAGCCATGCAAAATATTTACAATGCCATCTCGGCAGCTGGCCTCGGTGACCGGGTCAAAGTCTCCACGTCTATCGACACTGGGGTTCTCGCCAAGTCATGGCCCCCAGAAGACGGGGAGTTTAGACCCGATGTGACTCCGTATCTCAATCCAATCCTTCAATTTTTGGTGGATACAAGGGCCCCTTTATTTGCCCATATCTACCCTTACTTTGCTTACCTAAGCAATCCAACACAGATTGACCTTCGGTATGCCCTTTTAGACCCGAGCTACCCAGGAGTCGTAACGCCTTATGGAACAACATATCAGAATCTTTTCTACGCAATTTTGGATGCTGTTTATGCAGCTATAGAAAAGAGTGACATTGCAACATCATCCTTTAAAACAAGTGAGGACGATGATTTGACCTCAATATTGAAGGTCAAGGGTGGAGAGACGGGGCATTCGAGTAGCGGAAAAGGTAAACTAACAAGCGTTGAAAATGCAGAAACCTATATCAAGAATTTGATTCAGGTTGTAAAGAATGGAAGCCCAAAAAGGCCTGATGAGCCTATTGAAACATACATTTTTTCTATGTTTGATGAAAATGAGAAGTCTGGAGATGAGGATGAGAGGCATTTTGGGCTCTTTACAGCAGATGGGGAACCCAAATACAATGTGAATTTTGACTAGCTTACTAGCTAGTGTTAATAATTAAATAGTATTGGATATATATATATATATATATATATATATATATATATATATGTAAAACATATCCATAATGACAGAGTGCTCTATATATAGTCTACCAAGTTTTCTCTTTCTAAATATTGAACAACGGTTGTAAAATATGCAGGATGTGCACAATAACATTACAACCTACTTTGGGTCTTTTATTCTCATGTTCTTATAATTAAGCATCATTTCAAGCTACTAATACTTGTTTAGATTACAATGGTGAGTTTATGAGTTAGTATTATCACTATCTTCAATAAAATTTATTGTCTTTTGCATCTTTGAAAATCTAATTATCATTCGCCATGAAGAAAAGTGTTATTTATAGAGACTCAAGAACAAAAAATTCAAAGAAATTATAAAACTTTAGAATGATAAAACTTTCTAACGTCTGTGAAAGAAATTATAAATCTTGCTCTGCCATGGCTAAGAGAGTAGACTTAACGCTGGATTTTTATATAAATTGTGATGATTACAATAAAGGAAGCATATATAGAGAGTTCCTAGAGAATCAAACATGTCACAAGGTACCTGGAAATTTTATGGAGAAACATCTTTTCTTGATATATGACTCTATACCATGGAAATTCCAGAGAGTGGAGTCATATATCAAGAAAAGATGTTTCTCCAAGCTCCCTTTTGCCATGAATTCATAGACCAACAGCCTATGACAACCCTGGCAACAGTAGCCAACAAGTCTCACTATATTCGGATGTCAAAGTTGCCCCAACACATTCACTTCTGCCAGCCATTCAGTATCCCCTTGTACACTCTCATGATCAAGAACTTTAATGGCAACTGTGGTTTTCTTGTAACCAGATCTCACATACCTCCTGCACCAATGATCAGATCTCCACTGAAGTTGTGTGTGGCCTTCTTCTTTATTCTGGGACTAGGAGAATCGTTGTCTCTCTGTTGCGGTTCATTCCTTTTAGATTTGAAGCAAGAACCGATTATCTTGATCTTCATCTTCCAAGAACTAAGAACAAGACTGGATTCAAATTTGCTCTGTTTCCCCTAAGAATGAACCACCATATAAACTGGAAAGAGGACTTCGGAATCTGATCGCCGGAATATTCCTAAAGGTGATCAACTGAAAAAATTTCAGATGAGACAGGGAGAGAGAGAGACTGAGCGAAGAGAAAGAGATATTAGGTTTTTCTTTGTAAATCGCCAAGTTTTTATTAGATATATGGTAGGCGATTCTCAATCAACCGACGATTCCGAAGATCAAGGCCCAAGTTAACAAAAGATCAGATAGAGATTATTTAGAGTTTGTTTTCTTGTACATATATATTCTTTTCTTATATATTTTATTCCTGTATGTTTTGTGGAGATTTTGTCTCCTATAGTTTAGGATTACCTTGTGTATATATTGAACATTCAAGATTGAATAAATTTGTTAGTGTTATATTTTAACACTAATTTATTTTGCCTTTTCTTTGGTATTTTATTATCATATTTAATTTTAATATATTGATGTATTTAATAGTATATTTTATATACTTTAAGATATTTAATATATTTGCTTGATTTGGTTGTTGAGATTTTGTAGGATCTTTTATCCAAGGATTTTAAAATTTTGAAGAAGTCTTTTTAATTAAGTTTCTCTCCTACAATCTAGAAGTTTGTTTCTTGCTTAGTTGTTACTCTTTTGCAGGAATTAAATACGTGGAATTTATCAAGTAAGAAGCTGATCAAAGATATGCCAAAAACAGAAGAGAAGACATGCAAGAAGATAGAGAAAGAAGAAGTGGAACATCATGGAGAAGATGGAGTTGTGGAGAGTGTGGAATATAGATGAAGATCATGGATCATGGAAGACATGGATATCATGGATCACCAAACACAATCTGCTGGAGTCTATAAATATCAGATGAGAGTCTGCAGTTCGGTGGGCAGTGCACTTCCAGAGAAATCCAAGAGCAAAACAAGAGCATAGTGAGAGAGATACAAGGACGGCTTTCAAAGCAATTGAGTGTTGGAACATCTGTGACAACATTCTGTTTGATAGAGTCTTTTCTTCATTAGATTCTAGTTGAATTGCTTTGTAAACTCTATAGAGAGTTTTAACATTCTTTGAGAGTCGGGAGATAATCTTAGAGTGTTTGTTTTTCTTTTCAAAGAGATTCTTTCAAAACATCTCTTTGTGATTGTTTTGTAATTACTCTTGTAGTAATAAAACTTTTTGCCCTGCTGGCGTTCCACGAGTATCTTTATATACTCGTGGATAAATCTCTTATCCTTGTTCGTTTATTTATTCAGCTGCAAATTCTGATTATTCTAAGTGTCTGAATGTTTTGGTAAATGTTGTGACATTTGGAACAACATTATCAATCTATTCATTTGATTTTAAGTCTTGCAGGAGTTTTCTGCCCCACCAATCCTTTCAAAAATCATTCAGCCAAATATCTAGTATTTACAGTTTTCACTTCGGATAAATTAGAATCCAGTTAGATATAGAATTAGTGTTCTGATAGGATTAGGATTCTAAACCTATATATAACACTAATCTTTCGGATAGATTAGAATCCAGTTAGATATAGAATTAGTGTTCTGATAGGATTAGGATTCTAAACCTATATACTACCTCCGTCCACCAAAAATGGGCTGCGTTACCATATTTGTCCGTCCACACAAAATAGGCTACTTTCCTAAAATGACAATATATCATTTATTTATACCCTTCAATTTACATTTATTTACTCAAATTGCCATTAACTTTTACACATCATATCTACTTTACTCACATTTATTTTTTACACATCATATCTATTTTACCACAATATCCTTTACTTTTTACACATCATATCTACTTTCTTAAAACCCGTGCGAACAGTAACTAGCCCATTTTTGGTGGACGGAGGGAGTATAACACTAATCTTTGTAAGTGTGAGGCGAGGCAATCTTAATTGCCAAGTTTTCACTTCGGATATATTAGAATCCAATTAGATATAGAATTAGGGTTCTAAACCTATATATAACCCTAATATGCAGTCATGGAAGAAAATATTGCAAAAATGAAGGAATGCAAATTTATTTAGGTCAAAATATCGCGATATATCATGATATTTCGCCGAAATATCGTGAAAATATCAATTTCGGTCAAAATATCACGATATAATGTCGGAGCTTGTAGTGCATGCGCTAATTTTTTTTTCTTTTTCTTTTTTTTTCTTTTCTCCCTGTTTTATGTGTTGTTTTTTCTTTTTTTTTTTCCTTTTTTTCTTTTCGAAAATGATGCTGATTTTTTTCCTTTTTATTATGAATTTAGTTTAATTGAATTTTTTTTATATTATTTTTTTTTATGGTGTATTTGAAGGATATCTATTATTTTTTATGGTGTATTTGACACAACACGTAGAATGCATAGCACATAATTCGTAACCCAACCTCAGGTGCGGGTATTTCCCGTCTTACTCTACAAAACGGTCTTAATACCGTTGGTACATTTTCGGGACCACCAATCCCATGATAGTAGAACAGAAATTGACGTTTTTTACGGACCATAAATCCCTCTGAGGGTGAATGTGGACCTTAGTCCTTTCACAGTATAAATATGACACATAATTCACAGCATATAATCACGGCATATAAGATTCAACAGTTCATATATCTGATAGGGAAAACAATAAAAACACATAGAGATTTAGAAATTACCCCCACCTCGTTCGGTGGTAACCCTCGTGAAGCTCGATTCTTTAAATCCTAAGTTCGTTCCTTCACCTCAATCAAGTGGTATCTTGGGAAAACTGCTATGTTTAAGGGAATTAACGGGGTTCTTCGTTGGCGTCTCCAAGTAGAAAGAAAACCGTTGTTTTTGCTTTATCGTCGTCTCGCCGTAGCTGGAGACCACATGTCATTGGCGACTCAAACTCGATACTCAAACACGGTGCTGCATAGGACGCTTTTCGGGTGTTGCACCCGACCCCCTATGCAATAGGCTTAGAAAATATTTCCCTCTTCACCCCACTAGACACTCCCCAATCGGGGCTCGCAACATTTTAGTCATCGTTGTGTATCTTCCTCGTCTAAGCTCCGATTTATGATCCAGAAAGCCCGTGACGAAGCTCTCAAAGTAAATATTAACTCCGTGAAGTTTCAAGCCCATCCGATTTCCGATCGTTTGGAAATTGCCCTTGCAATAGACTGAAATTCACCGTTGCGCCACTACACTACCACTCTTTGCTCCGTCACATCGTATGCCCCTCAAACGAACTCGTCTTACGGTGAAATTTGGTAGGAATGCTCCCAACACATTGAAAAATACCCCATACGAACAGTTTTAGGAAACTCTTTCGTTAAAACTTTCTACTCCACAACTATATCCAGTTCGGATGCAGATTTGCAACTTCGACTTCGCAAAATTATTCCTCGGTCGTCTGACCTCAGATGGCCACCAAACTTGGTGGAGACCTTCCCCATACACTCTAGTATTAGCCATAAAAACAGTTTTCTGATCCCATCCTCGTAAGTGTCTGAAATTGCATGTCGAGCGCTGCCTGCGCGCAGCAACAAAAACAGGACAACAGGCCCCCAGCGCCCACCTGCAGCACGCCGACGTGCACCAGCGCACCCGACACGCACACAGCGCCCCCGGCGCATGCACACAACGCCCCCGACGCGCGTACCAGCACACCCGACGCGCATACCAGCACCTGCACCCGCCGACCAACACGCAAGCACACACAAAAACAGCAACCCAAACACAGCAGCATATACACCCACATAGCAGCCCACAAACACACCCAACAGCTGCACAAACACACAACAGAAAACACGCATACACACATCACCACAAACACCCTAAACACACCTAACACAACAGCCCAACACACCCAAACACAGCAACACCTACACCAACACCCACAGCAGCAACTGCACTCAAACACAGCACACAAACAGCAGCGGCATGCACACACTGCAACAGCAGGAGGCAGAGAGGAGGCGGAGCAGAGTGAGAAAGAGACCAAAGGAGAGAGAAGGCTGGAGTGAGAGAGAGAGAGAGAGTTGGAGAGGAGAAGCTGTGTTTATACGCTCTTTATCTTGCTTCCCTTTTCTTTATTTTCTTTCATTTCTAGTTTTAGTGTGAAAATAGGCTAAGAGGTGTCACTTGTTTGTGGAGAGAGAATGAGGGAGAGCTAGGTGGCGTTGCAGGGTGTGATACTAGTCATCTTTTAACTAATTAAGATTACTACTTAATTAATTAGTTCTTAGTTTAATTAAGATTATCACTTAATTAATTAATTAATTCTTATACATAGTTAATATATATATATATATATTACTTAATTTATCAAGTACTCATGCTTAATTAATGATATAACAAACATATAAAATACTACATTTTAGTTAATTAATTTGGGGTGTTATACTTTTCGATTAAATTATATCACCAATTAATTAAACATGCATTTTGTTGTTTTTCTGAAACGCACATAATTAAATCAAACAATTAAGGGTTTGATTATTTAATTAATCAATTATGCATCGTTTTTGTTATAGGCGCTACATTTTGATCATTAACTTTTTGGGTTTTATAATTTAAGACACTATTTTTCAGGTTTTCACCTAATGATTTTAATTATAATAACATGTAGCGAACTAATTAGGAAAATTTGAGCACAAAATCCTCACATGATCGATCACATGTGATCGTCTCTGTTCGGGTTTCTTGGATTGATAATTTAGAACATTTACTAATAACATGTCCTAAATTTAGGGGGAGAGAGAGAGAGATATATATATATATATATATATATATATAGTTTTGCACAATCACGTGCGCATTAGCTAGGCTCAATTGGTGCATTCTCAAATTGTCATAAATTCGTGACACGTGTGTTATTAATTTGTCTTAAATTGTCTAGCCCGAGAAAATAATCTTAAATTGTCAAACCCCAAAAATTACTAGACAATTAAACTCAACATAATCACATGTACTTGTTTCTTTGGATGAATTAAGTGATTTTTTTTTTCTAATTAATTTGAAATTAATACCCCATGCACATCTAAAATATAGAAATCAAATTGATATAGCCAATGTGAACATGATAAAAATTACCAACTGTATAATAATTACAAATTAATTAAAATTTTCAACTGCATGGCAAGGATGTATTGATTCAATGATTACGAATTATACCTGTAAGGTAGTTATTAGCAAGATTTAGATACCACAAGGAGGTAAAATATCCAATTTCCTCTGGTATGCTACCTGTAATTTGTTAAAAAAAGAATTGAACATTGAGAGCATTGTCATAAAGCTATATGTACACACAATATTTTTGATATTTTTTGAATATGGAAAAAAATATAATGTCAATTAGTCATGTTCTAAAAAGTATTACTAAAATATTATTTATTAAAAATGAATCTCTACTGCCATTTTTCATTAAAATTCTTTCAAGAATAAGTTCAATAATAAAATTTGTAACTGAACAGTGAAAGTTATGTAAATCTTTTTTACAAAATACATATTTGTAATGCTACAAATAAATTAAAGGTATACCAATTAGAAATACTAAAATCAATTAATGTACATTTCATGTTACAAAGAAATAATTTAAAATTTTGGACATACCCGTCAATTGGTTCCGATGAAGATGTAATTCCTCAAGGAAAGTAAGGTTTCCAATCCATTTTGGTATGTCACCTGTATTTTATATATAAATAATGTGATAATCAATAAGTTTAGATTACAAAAATATTCGACACTATTAATTTGGACAATGAAATAAATTTTAGTTAAGATTATTATCGTATGCAGCTGATCTTCGTTACTTAGTTATAGAAGTAAGTTGATAGTTTCAGTTTGTTAATGTTAATTACTTGCATCTTCCATTGCTTCATATAAATATTGGATGTATATTTGTAACGCATTATTGATTCAACATGCACAGCCTATGATTCTTCTCCCTGTCTCTGATTCTTCTCTTCTTCTTAAACAATGTGTTCTTGATTGTTCAACAAATATACATATTATTTCAGAGCAAAACAGTTGGAAAGGTAATTCAGATTAAATTTTCTGTCAATTTGGTGTTTCATCTGGTCATTTATTGAGCTAGGTTTTATTATGGATCGATCATATGTTAATTAATGATGAAATTAGATACACGTGGCTTATAATTATTACTTTGAAATAATGGATAAAACAAACGATGGAATAAAGAATAAAGTTTATTACTTTTTTCGTTCATTATGTTTGCCGTGTGGCAATTTTGCCTTTTTTTTTTTCGGGCTTGCAATTTAGGACTTTCTGTTTTAAAATTTAGCAATTACTGCCCAATTTCAGCCCAAATTGTTTATTTGGGCTGAAGTTACACGTTTTTTGCACGTGACACCTCAATTCAGGCTGAAATTGCTAAGGTGGCTGATCATTTATTGACGTGGATTTTATTTCTTTTTTTTTTACTGACATGCTATTATTTAGTGGGACCACCTGGACACGTCATTCAAAATTAATTAATCAAATTTAAAAAAAAAAAAAACCAAAACCCTTGCCCTCCCCTAGCTCCCATGGTGGCGCCTGCGCACAACATCCACCCTCCACCACCACATCAGCCCGCCGACGAGAGAAAAACCGAGAGAAAGGGAGAGAGGGATCGAAGAGAGAGAGAGAGGGAAAGGCCGAGAGTTTGACTGATCGTTGCCGGCGGAGATGATGTCCGATCGACGATCCGAGCCCGGATTCATGGCGGGCTCGGCGAGAACTTCAAGATAGGCACAAGAATCGCTCCGATCGGTGGTCGGATGGCCTTAATTTGAAGAGAGAGAGAGAGAGACGGGTTTTAGAGAGAGAAACGGCCGCGACTTCAACGGCTGATTGCCGGCGTAGGCGGCGTCGGATGGCTGATCCGAGCCCGGATTCGGAACGGGCTCGGCAAGAACTTCAAGATAGGCACAAGAATCGCTCCGATCAGTGGCCGGATGGCCTGAATTTGAAGAGAGAGAAAAATGGGTTTTAGAGAGAGAAACGGCCGCGACTTCTCCGGCCGATTGCCGGCGGAGGCGGCGTCGGATGGTTGATCCGAACACGGATTCGGAACGGGCTCGCCGAGGGCTTCAAAATGGCATAGGATACGATATGTTTCGGGTCAGTGGAAATTAATTACAAGAATGGTGGAGAAGCTGGATTCTTTTGCAGGTTTCAAGAGAATCTGCAATGGTGGAGAAGGGTGGAGAAAAAATGGTTTTTTTTTTCTTTCATTTTTAATTAATTTTGAATTAGGTAGTGGGGCCCACTTAAAATACACATGACGCCTAACAATTAATTGCAAAATTCCACGTCATATAATCACTGGTCACCTCATCAAATTAAGCCCGAAAAACATGCAATTTCAGCCCAAATAAACAATTCGGACTGAAATTGGGCAATAATTGCTAATTTTGAAAACATAAATTCTACATTGCTATTGTTAAAAAATAAAGTTCTAAATTGTCAGCCCATAAAACAGAAAGTCCTAAATTGCAAGCCTGAAATCAAAAAGGGTAAAATTATCACACGACAAACATAACGGGCGAAAAAAGTAATAAACTAATATTCCCAATTACTCGTAGTATTGTATATATAGCTACTCTGAGAATAATTGGAATTTCGATGATTAAGCAGATTCTCTCTTAGTTGTCAAATCTCATAATAACTTTGTAGGAGAGGACTTTTGAAGATTGAGTACTGTTAATTTAAGATTTTTTTTTTCTTTTTTCAAAATCTAGCAGTATTTTAAGGGAAAAATATTGTAATCCTGCAACTTTTTCTTCTCAAGTTTTTGGTCTCTTATTTTATCAATCATTTTATTTTAGTCCTATATATTTTAAAAACTTGAATTCTGATTTTAGTCCAATTAACTGATAAATGTAACAAGTTAAAGTGACATGTGTTGTTTATTTGGCATCCAAACTTCATTACATATTTTTTAAAAAGAAAACAAAAATCTACATGTTGTCTATTTGAAATTTTGAATATTGTTTTTACTAAAATAAATAGATAAAGGGCTAAATATCTAAAAATGTATAGTTATTAGAAGACAACTAATATTTTCCCCAATTTTAAATAGTTTTTATTAAGTTTTTATTTTTGTTTTGGAGTGAACGAGTAGTAGGTTGAGGAGATCCAGGATTATTATTAGTAGTAATCAATATTATTATTATTATTATTATTATTATTATAGTGCATGGTAGTAGTAATAGGACTAGAGTAGCATTATTTAAAGTAGAGTGAGTATTATTAATAGGATTACTTACTGTTATATTAATAGTAATTAGTAGGACCAGATCACCATTATTAGTGGACTAGAATGGTATTTAGTCGAATTACGTAATAGGGGAAATGTTCCAACCTAGCTAGCTAATTTAAAATTTTCAGTTTTAGTTATGTATATTTAAAGAATATCTAATTTGAGTTTATTTTCCTGAAATTCATAAAAATCGACGTAATTATCCATGTCACAGTTAAATCTAAGGTGTAGCTACTTTTCATTATGACCACTAGAATTACATACATAATTAGAGTATTAGTGTGGTGAAAATTATGGTCAAATAATAAAAACTTGGTCAAAAACTCAAATTCTGAAAACATGGTTAATTTAAATTACACAGTTTTGAAATAAAGATGGTTAAAATTAAAATTTTGAAATAGTATGACATGTTTCAGACAAACCTCAAGTTACATGGCTAAATATAATTAGTTGTAGTAGAAGTATAATTTTATTTTTTAGAGAATTAATGGCAGATGATATATAAAGACACAAAAGTACATGTATATTGTTAAAGAGTTTATTATAGTTTTTTAGATATTATAATCTATTTTAGATCACTTAATAACGATTCATTCAATCTTAACTATTTCTGAAATTAATAATGATGTGGTGCTTCAAATTAAGAATTTTAGTTGTATGGTAGAAAAATTAATCTATATATACTTTCCAAAATTAGTTAGAAATAAAGTTTTATGGCCAAACTTGATATTTCGCATTTAAAATTATTCACGAGTAAGAAGGAATCATACCTGTGAGGTTATTGTAAAATAGAGATAAAACCCTAAGCTTGCTCAAACTCCCAATTTCTCTTGGTATCTCTCCACTGAAATTGTTGCTTGGCAAACGCAGGTCCTCCAACTCTCTGCACTTGTATATATTCGTCGGAATTTCCCCGTAAAGTTGATTCCCCTCCAAATTCAGTCTTCTAAGATTTGGAGTAATATTATCACACATCTCATTTGGGAGCTTTCCTGATATCCTATTATCACGCAGATTAATTTCTAACAAAGAAGACATGTTGAAGATGCTATATGGTATAGACCCCCTAAACTGGTTACCCCTAAAATTCAATGTTTCCAAGTAAGAAAAATTGCCAATCTCCTCTGGAATATTTCCATCAAGAAAATTATAGCTCATACTTAGAGTTTGCAACTTTGATATATTGAGCAGAGAAAGTGGGAATCCTCCTGAGAAGTTGTTGTTATTCAGATACATATGTTGAAGTCGAGATAAGGCTCCAAGCCATGATGGTATTTCTCCGCTGAAGTTGTTGACTTTGATGTTTAACTCCTTTAAACGACGTAGTTTTGACAGTTCAGAAGGAATGAAACCAGTGAAATTGTTGGAGCTAATGTCTAAAGATCGAAGAAATGTTAAATTTCCAAGATGTGGAGGAATGGTTCCTTTGAGCTCGAAGCTGGAAACATTTAAGGCTGTAACCCTACGGTGTTTGATGCCACAAGAGACACCAATCCAGTAACAAATTGATGTATTACTATTTGCAGATGACCAATTCTTCTTTAGAACACCATGAGGATCTGAAGTGATGGATTGTTTGAAAGCAAGTAATGCATATTCATCTGTGCTCAAATTGAAAAATATTTTGCCAAAGGATTGTGCAACGCTGCTCACTAATATTAATAGTGCAACAACAATAATGAAGCAACTCGGATTCTTCATTTTCCTTTTTTTCTTTTCTTCAAGAAATTTGTTGATGATTATATTGGATATCTCTGATGATATACAAATATATTTATGGCAAACTTTTCATGTGGGATCCAATTCATAATTAATTGCATTTATTTGATATTAATATAATATTTCCCACTTGATATCAGTTGGAATGGAAAATAATGAGCTCTGCTGGGAGACTAGAGCTATTTAAAGCGAACACTCCAAATGTCAAATGTATATGTCAAATGTCAAGAAATCTTCTATTTTTTATGTAATGTCAAATCTATATAATTTAGAGTAGGAAGTAAGTTGTTTTTTAGTCAACAATTTTGTTTAGAATAAATCTTTTTTTAAGGCAAAACTTAGGTTTCATTTCTTTTTAGTTAATATAAATATTTTTTTATTGACGTTATAGATCGATCATCTACCTAAACTCTAGGTTTTATTCCACTATACCTTCCAAGTTCTGCAATTAAGCTCTAAACTTGTCCTCAAACTTAATATAATGTATTTTTCCTATATTATCTTTTTGATATTTATCATCTTGTTTTATATTTTAAATTTTCTACACTGATTTTATTAGATTTAGAGTATGAGTCAAAAGAAAACGTATTCACATGAAAAGCAAACGTTTACAGTTTTGGTGTGGTGTAACTAGATCTTTTCGATTTGATCTCATGTGTAGAACAGAATATGTATACTAATATAATAGTGGGACATGTCAAAGCGGTCATGTCATAATAAAATATTAAAAAACTAAGTCTTCCCTCTTAAGTTGTACAGTATCATGATACAAAAATATTCATGAAAAAAAAGGAAAAAAAAAGCATATATTTTCCCTGGTAAGCGGAGGAGGATTACGTAGAAGATGTGAAGGGATTGAAGATGGCGCCGCGGTGGAGAGGAGGCCGTGAGAAATCAAATTAGGGTTATATAATCTCATTTTTAATAAATGGGCTTTAACAATAAATTAATAAAATTCCATATTTAAAAATATAAATCCTCTTAATTAGAGATTTTAGAAAAAATAGGCAATAACAATTTGAATAAGTCCTTTTTAGTTAAAACCATTTAAATAATTATTAAACATCAAAATTATAAAAGAATTTAAGTTTTGTTTCATCATAGATGGCATTAAAATTTTCATAACAAAAAAAAAATTAGAAAAGTTATTTTAAATATCTAAACATCAACAAATAGGATCTAAAAAAGTTTTGCAATAAAATCAATAATAATTAATCTAAAAGTATGTGAAATTTTAAAAATAGAAAATAAAAAACTTCAAAATTATTTTGAAATTTTAAGAAAATAAATCTGGAAGATAGTTTTAAAATTTGAATTTAATTTGAAAAGGTACACGAATAAAAAAAAAAAAAAAAAGCATAGACCAAAACAACATGAAAATAGTTTAAGGCTAAATCTGGAAAAAAGATGTATACTAATAAGGTCATAAGGTTAAAACCGAGAATATAAAATCAATAAAGGTATTCTAAAATTCATTTAAATAAGTACATAAAATAATAATTGTGAAACAATTATAAAAATCCACATATAAAATCTAAAAATATGTTTAACAACAAACATAATAATAGTATTTCATTAAATTTAGTTAAAATAAAATATTAATAGTGAAAAAAATTAGTTGATTTTTATTCATTCAATTAATATATAGTATATTGTTTTTTAGTTGTTTTATTTATTTATTAATTATATTTGAAATTTTATTTATGTATCAATAAATCTTGTGTGTGTGCGTGTGTGTGTCAGTGTGTGTATAAGTCTTAACATATTTGTATTTATATATTTTTTAATTACTATAATTACATTGTTTTTTAGTTGTTTCATTTATTTATTTATTACATTTGTAATTTTATTTATTGTATCAATCAATTTTGTGTGTGTGCGTGTATAAGTCTTAACATATTTGTATTTATTATATATTTTTTAAATTATTATGATTACATTTTTTTTAATTTTTCTATTTATGTTGAGTTTATTAATTTATCAAATATGGATCTTTTAATTCTTTAAGATAATATTTTTAAAATTTAATTATATTATTGTAAAGGGTATTTTTTTTGTACAAAAATTAGTCAACATATAATATTTATAGTCAAAACAGATATAAAAACATAAAAAAAAAATTAATAGTAATAATAATTTTGGGTAATTTTAAAAAAATTTGTTGAAATAAAATTAAAGATATAACTAATCTACAAATTGCTTAAGAAATCTGAAATTTATTTTCAAAAAAATCTGATAATTATTTTAAAAATATTAGTATTATTTTTAAAGCTAAAATTTATTTCAAAAATCTTACAATATTAAAGCTATATATATGATTTTACTAAGTAATAAATAATTAAACCACAATCCAAAAATTAGACCTATGAAAAAATAAATTCTAGGGAAATAATGAAATCAAAAAACTAAAATTGTCCAATTATTTATTGAATAAATAATTTGATTCACTTAATTATCAGTACTCTTTTATTGTTGTTTCTTTTTCTTTTTTTATATTTATGTAATAATATTGATTATATTTGTAATATTATTTATATATCAATCAATGTTGTATTTAAAAAAGTTTTAAAATTTTAGTAATTATTAATTTATTAGTTATTACTATAGACATTGTATGTTTTACATTTAAGTTTGTTCTTTTTTCTAATTTATCAAATATAAAGATTTTAATCCATTAATATCATAATTTTCAAAATCAACTATAACTATCATAATTTGTGCAACACACAGGAGAAAATACTAGTTGAAAAAATAGTCGACCATCAATTTCAGAACATTGCAAAAATGGTCTAACCATATAAATCTTTCAATAAAAATAGAAATGTAGAGCTTCTATGACAACTTAGGAATAGGGACACAAATTACCCGATACTAGCACTAATAATTTACCTAACTTGGACGGTTGTGTCTAATACAAATTTGGCTTTGATTCTGCGTAGAACAGCCCCGACTTCTATCATGTTAATTCTTTCTTCAGGTGAAACAACCAAACATTTCATTGCCAATTCAAAAATAGATGAGACACAATGCTCCTTAGCAGAGAAATGTTGGTTTTCTGTTGTTAGCAAAGCAGGATCCAAAACATCAATTATTGCATTTTCTTGCAATGCTCGACCTACCCAAAACTTTAAGCTCATTTCGTCACTAAACATATCGTTTGTCGGACACTTTCTTGTAAACATCTCCAACAGTACTATCCCGTAACTGTATACATCACCGTTTGCGGACACTATCCCTTCCGTTCCATACTCTAAACATGTTCATAATTATGGTAATTAAGATCAGATAAATAGAATCATGTATAAATGGGAATTAAAATTTTAAATCACTCAATCATACTTTCTATGTCTCAAAACAAATGTCATTTTAGTCAATATATATATATATAGGATTTCTAGAAACATTTGTTCATATATATTCTACCAAAATTGCCCTTATTCTCAACTTTAAATTAAATGAGATGGATAATGATTATTGAAAATCTACCCATAATAGTTGTACTCAAATAAGAATAAATCAATTTTTTATAAGTGTTCTTAATTTGTATGCAAAATCTTAAAGCTATATTTATTTTAGGAGATAAGAAGTAATATATTACCTGGTGCTGCATAACCGAAAGTTGCCAATGTTTTAGTTTGGATGGTAGCTTCTCCGCTATCAAAAAGTTTGGAGATTCCAAAATCACCAACATGAGCAGTCATGTCTTCGTCAAGCAAAATATTGCTAGGCTTTATGTCACAATGAACAACAGGAAACATATGATGATGGTGAAGATATTCTAGGGCTGATGCAACATCCATAGCAATATCTAGTCTTTGTATAAGATTCAAACAAGTGTTGTTAGAATACAACCATTTGTCTAAGCTCCCATTCGACATGTATGCAAGAATCAAAGCTTTGAACTCTGCGTTGCTACAACATCCAATTACACGGACTAAGTTCCTATGTCGAATTGAGCTCAATGCTTTACTTTCAGTATCAAAGCTCTTGATTGCTCCTTCTAATTGCAAGTTGAAGACTTTGACTGCAACATTTAACCCATCAAAAAGTGTCCCTTTAAATACTGAACCAAAACTTCCTCTTCCAAGTAGGTTTGTTTCACTAAAGGAACTTGTTCCTTGTTCAAGTTCCATATATGAAATTCTTTTCCACTCAGGAAGTGAAATAACATTGGGCTGTAGAGCACTCTGTTGATTTCTTCTCCTTATGAAAATGAGAATGATGACCACCAAAATGATAGCTGAGATAAAGACAGGCACAATAAATTTAATTAACCTGGCAACGCTTTTCGGTCTTGATCTTCCATGATTTTGTGAGCAAGGTGGGACTTGAAATCTTGTTGAATTACCACATAAACCAAGGTTGTCAACAAATGATTGAGCAGTGAAGTTTACGAAACAACCCCCATTCGGAATCTCTCCATGCAACTTATTGTTGGACACATTAAAATACCGAAGTGAAAGGTCTTCTAAAGGCTTAGGTATCAATCCAGAGAGATTATTATTTTGTAAAGCCAATACCTCAAATCTTTTATTATTATTCAAAGACTCGGGGATAGATCCTCCAAACTTATTATTCGACAAATCCAGAATTACTAATGATTCACATCGGTCAATTAAGCTAGGAATCTCACCTGCAAGCTGATTAGATGACAAGTCTATGTTGTTGATGAACACTAAGCTTCCAACTTGAGATGAAAGTTGGCCACTCAAGTAATTTGAAGACAGGTTCAAATGAAAAAGGTTACTAAGACTCCATATGCTCGAAGGTATTGTGGAATTCAACTTGTTCGAGCATAATCTGAGCCTTTTCAGAGATCGAAGTTTTCCCAAACATTCAGGTATTTCATGTGTAAGCATATTGTTGCCAAGGTCCAACTCTCCCAATCTACTCAACTGGCACATTTCTTTCGGAATATGTCCTTGCATTTGATTGTTAGAAAGATCTAATCTCAGAAGTTGCTTCAAATTCCCAAAGGTAGATGGAATTGATCCTGTGATCTGATTTGTATAAAAGTGTGCATATAGCAAACTGCTCAAATTTCCAAACTCAGAAGGAATAGCACCACGAATGTTGCATTCAAATGCCTCAAAATAGAGAAGAGAAGATGATAAATTACCAATTGAAGTTGGGAGAACTGAGTTAAGTGGATTTTGTGCTAGTTCCAACCTCGTCAAATTTTGACAATTACTTAATGAAGAGATAAGTGTTGAAATCCCACTCAAATTATTGCCCCATAGCCCCAACCTTTCCAAGGATCTTAAATTACCAAAGTCGGGTATAGAACCACTGAATGAGTTGTTGCTCATGCTCAAATCATTAAGCTTAGAAGCATTGTTGATAGAGCTTGGAATTACGCCATCAAATTTGTTTCCATCAACATAAAGCTTTTCAAGATTGATTAGTTGAAATGATGGAAGATTTCCATAAAACTGATTATCACCCAATAATAGTTTTTTCAAACCTGACATGTTGAATATGGAAGGCGGGATGAAACCGGACAAATGATTTTCCGACGCTGAGAATTCAACGAGGTTTATCAGATTAGCAATCTCTTGAGGTAATTCACCTGCAATTTCGTCAATATTCATTATGAATTTGCACCCTATTCTGATACGCATGATGCAAAATTAAAAGAAATAACTAATACAAATTGAAGAACAATATTATTTCTCCAGAAAACTAATCTCCTCAAGATATTCGACATTATGGTTGACTTAAATCGTGTGGAATCCCAGCGTTTTTCTGTTTTCTGACTTCGAATGTACTACAATTCTCCAAAATCCACGTTTTAAATTCTTATCCTGATATACATACATATATATATATATATATAAAGTTCATTTAGCAGCGCAAAGATAGATTAAAATGTTATTGTTTATTTCCATTTTAATTTAATCGAACATTACTGAAAATGTTGTCAAACCAACTTTTTAAAACTAATTTATTAACACAATTTTTTGTTCTTACCTTCCAATTCGTTAGAATAAAAACCCAGTTCTTTCATGGAAGTGAGGTTTCGAAGATGCTTTGGTATGGAACCTGAAATAATATGGTCAGAAAATAAATAAAGTTCTTTCTTAACTATCTTTACTTATAAATATATTTTTTTAAGTTATTAAATTTTGTATTTTTCTAAGCCAAAGAAATGATTTTTGCCCAATTATATCCTTCTAACATTTGGGATGTAATATGATGGTATGAGATACATTGATGATGATACGAAAGTGTATTATGATGATATGAACTACACTAATAATGGTATAAGAGTATAATATGATGGTACAGACTACATTAGTTATTGTGTATTATGGCAGTACGAACTATATTAATAATAGTATGAGGGTATAATATAATGGTACGGATTGATACGGAGTGAAATACAGTGATACGCGTTGGTACCGGCTTAATTTCACTAAGAATACAATGGTCCAAAAAAATATTCTCTTGGCTAAAAAAGAATAGTTTCAAACTTGGCTAAAAAATATTGTTTTTTTCTATAGTGAACTACTTATAATTTCATCCTAGTGACTAAATAAATTTTTAGTGGGAACCTCCATTCTTTATCATCTTTACTTAGAAACTTTTTCTTTGTCAAGTTATTTATTTTGTTCTTTTTTAGTCAAGAGAAATGTTTTTTGTCCAATTATAACCTTCTATCTTTTATTTATACGAGATTAAGTATATGATGGTACAAATTGAAGTATAAGGTGGTACATGCTTAAATATGTTGGTACGAACTACAATATGATTGTATGATGGTGTAATATAGTAATACAAGCTTTATTAATTATGATACGAGATGTAATATAGTGGTACATGGTACATTAATTGATGGTACAATTTTAATATGGTAGTACGAGCTATTAATAATTATATGGGGGTGTAATATAGCAGTATGAGCTACGTTAATGATGGTACGGGCTATATTAATAGTGGTATAAAGTGAAACATGGTGGTACGAGGTTAATTTCATCAAGGATACAATGATCCAAAAAATGTATTCTTTTGGCTTTAAATGAATAATACCTCCGTCCCAAAATAAGTGTCGTTTTAACTAACAAAATTTGTCCTCAAATAAGCGTTGTTTTTGGATTTCAAGACATATTTACATATAATCTACCAAAGATACTTCTATTTACTCCAACCGCATTAAATGTGTACAAAATGGTTGTTAAGAAAAAAGAGAAAAAAAAAAAAAAACTTCCACAATGATTAAATTAAACAGGGGTAGATCCGTTCTTTTATTAACTTCCATAATTCATGTGAAAACTTCTAAAACGACACTTATTTTGGGACGGAGGTAGTAGTTTCAAACTATTGGTTAAAAATGAATGTTTTTTTTTTTATAATGTGCTATTTATAATTTCATCTCTTTAATTTATTAGAATCTGTGAATTTATAAGTAGCCCATTGTAAAAATAAACATTCTTTGTTAACTAAAAGTTTGATACTATCATTTTTTAGTCGAAATAGTATTTTTTAGGACCATTGTATTCTTAATGAAATTAACCCCGTACTAGCCCATATCGCCATATTTCACTCAATATCAGCCTGTACCACCATATTACACATTCGTGCCATTATGAATGTATTATGTACCACGATATATAGTACACACTCGTACCATAACTAATATAGTCTGTACCACCATATTACGCTCTTGTACCATTATTAATGTAGTTCGCACCATCATAATACATCATCGTACCATTATCAATGTAGTCTACACTATTATATCACACCGCAAATGTCACAAAGGTGTAGTTGGATAAAAATCATTTCTCTTGACTAAAAAAGAATAAGATTCTAATAACTTGACAAAAAAATGTTTATAAGTAAAGATGGTTAACAATGTGGCCTTCCACAATATATAATTTTCAAATATATTAAAATATTAATATCATAAAACCTTTAAAGGAATATATGTTATGTTTGTTATATATCTTATTCGATAAATTAAATCTAAAATCTAACCTTGTTTTATAAATTAATTAAAAAAATCAAATATATGTACATTATTTTTTAAAAAAGAAAAATTGGAAATATGGTTGTAGTTACTTGGAGATATTAGATATACCTGTAAAATTGTTCCAAGCAAGATCGATGTACTCAAGTTGGGAAGATTGATAGTTACCAGAGGGGATGCGTCCCCACAGCTCATTATCGGAGAGGTCCACCCATATCAAAGAAGAAATGTTGAAGAGAGATGGAAGGATTTCTGTTAGATAGAAAAACACATACTTCAACCGATAAATTAAATTATATCCATATATTTAATTATTTCTTTGGATGAATTAAGAGATGTTATTTTAATTTCAGATAAATAATCCGAATTTGGATTTTCTTTCAACTGGCAATTTAAGTATTAATTAACGACATGTCACAAATTTAGTGCAACTTAAGTAAATCATGTGTGATTTTGAGCAGATTAGGCCCAATTATTGCAATCGAACTCAAATTGTCTTAAATTTGTGACATGTCATTAATAAGCTAGGTTAGTTTCTCATTAAGCAGCACCTTGTTTAAATTCTAACAATCTTATAATTACAAACTAATATATTTATGCATAAAAATGAATCGACTGCCAATTTTTTTCTTTGAATTAATTCGTTTAAGAACAAAATCAATAAGAAAATTAGTAACCAAGTAGTGAAAGTTGTATAAATCTTTTTCTGTAAAATATAGTATTTCAAATATTTTAATGATTATAATTTTTATGTTGAAAACTCAAACCACTGATGTAGAACTCCAAACCAAGAAAAAATATAATGATAAGCTCACTGCATACACACATAAATAGCTCAAAAATTCAAATGAGACTACAACATTTTATTTTATTTTTGGGCAAAAAAAAGTTTTATTCCAAAGGAAAAAAGATCTTGGATACAAGGTGTACCAAAGGCAAAAAGATGAGTACAAAGTGGTACATTCAAAATACGAACTTAACAATCTAAGAATCCTACACACCAAATTAAGAATTAATGTAAAAACTTTAATTGGACATACCTGTCAATTTGTTTCGATGAAGATATAATTCCTCAAGGAAAGTAAGATTTCCAATTTGTTTTGGTATGTGACCTGTATTATATATGAATAATATATATAATAAAGAAAAAGTTTAGATATTAAAAATACTCAAAATTAAGTACTATCGTTAGGGCGCAACTTAATCATGATAAATTTCTAAGTAAAACACTTGAAAATATCGCAGCTTGAAATTATTTTGACCAATTAAACTCCCAATTTCTTTGTGGTATAAAGTTGAAAATTTTCAATTTTGGCTATACTATAACTTTAGTCCTATTCATTTTTTACCACTCCCTTTAGGTTTTAAATTTTTTTCAATTTTAATTCGATTTAATACAAATTCGATTTCTAACGATAATTGTTTTTTGTTTCCTTTGAATTTCAGAAGATTAAAGAATTTCACTTTTACTCCTGTGACTCGAACCTATGACGTGAGTTTCTGTAGTAGGCATCCTTATTGACATCAATGACATGGACACTGTAATATTGTTACGCTCTAATTAAGGATCATGATTATGTGGAAGGAAAATCGAATTATATGACACTAAATTATGAAAAAAAAAATCCATATGCCCCAATTTGAGAATTTTAATTCCCTTCCATGTAATGTGCATGCATGAATCAATTTTACCTTTGTACATCAAAAACCCCAAATTAAAAAAAAAATTAAAACAAATTAAAACTTTCGAGGACCTAATTCATAGTTAGTTTTCCAAAAATGGATCACGCCAAAGTCACAAAACCAAACTTGAAATTTTGCCTATTAATTAAGAAGGAATCATACCTTTGAAGTCATTGTAGCCTAGAGATAAAACCCTAAGCTTGCTCAAACTCCCAATCTCCTCTGGAATATTTCCATCAAGAAAATTACTCCTCATATCTAAAGTTTGCAAAACTTTGAAATATTGAGCAGAGAAAGTGGGAATCCTCCTGAGAAGTTGTTGTTATTCAGATACATATGTTGAACTCGAGACAAGGCTCCAAGCCATGATGGTATTTCTTTGGTGAAGTTGTTGAATCCCACGTTGATCTCCTTTAAACGACGTAGTTTTGATAGTTCAGAAGGAATTAAACCAGTGAAATTGTTAGAGCTAATGTCTAAAGATCGAAGAAATGTTAAATTTCCAAAATGTGGAGGAATGGTTCCTTCAAGCTCGAAGCTGGAAACATTCAACGTTGTAACCCTACGGTGTTTGATGCCACAAGAGACACCAATCCAGTAACAAATTGATGTATTACTATTTGCAAAAGACCAATTCTTGGTTAAAACACCATAAGGATCTGAAGTGATGGATTGTTTGAAGGCAAGTAATGCATATTCATCTGTGCTCAAATTGAAAATTATTTTGCCAAAGGCTTGTGCAACGCTGCTCACTAATATTAAAAGTGCAACAATAATAACGAAGCAATTCGGATTCTTCATTTTCCTAATATTTAATTCTTTTCCTTCAAGAAATTTGTTGATGATTATATTGGATATGTCAAATGATATACATACACACACATATATATATATATATATATATATATATATATATATATATATGGCTAGCTTTTCATGTGGGGATCCACTTCATATTTAATTGCATTTAATTGAAAGTATAATATTTTCCGCTTGATTTAAGTTGGAAAGGAAAATAAATAGCTCTACTTGGAGACTTGAGCCATTTGAAGCGCACATTCCAAATTTTATAAATGCTTGTAATTATGATAATCAAGAAAAGTCTTCTTTTTCTTCTGTAATGTCAAATGTATATAATTTAGAGTAGAGGTAAATTATTTTTAGTCACTTGTGGAATAATTTTGTTTTAAGGAAATTGTTTGTTTTTTAAGGCAAAAGTACTTAAGTTTCATTGTTTTTTTAGTTAATATAATTTTTTTTTAAATTGACATTATGGATTGATCATCTACCTAAACTCAAATAGGTCCATATATTCCACTATATATACTTTCCAACTTTTGGAATTAATAAGTGAGACCTATATATAGCTCTAAACTTGTCCTCAAACTTCACAACTCAATCTCAAATTTAAGACTTTAAGTCTTAATTTTAAGTTACTAATTAATTTTTTTTTTCCTATTTTATTTTTTTGATCTTTATCTTGTTTGAAATTTTGAGTTATTTAAACTGATTATACCATGATGATGAACATATGATTCTATTGAGTATGAATCACAAGAAAAAAAAAGTATATATCTCCAAAAGCAGACGTGTACAGTTATGGATAGCTGAACATTTTCATTTTTGGACAACTAATTACACGTTTTCCAATTTTGATCATATATGTATTAATTCTTTTCAATTTTGGTCTTATATGTTTTAATTTTTTCCAATTTCAATCAAAATTTTCAATTTGGGTCCTGTATGTTTCCATTTTTTTTTTAATTTTCAATCCAATTTTGGTCGGATGGCCGTTGCGAAATCTCACGTGACATCGACGATTTTGGGAATTCCGACCAAAATTGGATTGAAATTGGAAAAAAATTAAAACATACAGAACCAAAATTGGAAAATATATACTTAATTGTCAAAAATGGAAAGAGTCTTACATATAGGACCAAAATTGAAAATAACCATTATATTAATTTGAAACAATTGTTCTTTAATTATCAGTATCATTCATCGCCTTCTACGCGTATTGTTGACCTCTGTCGCTGTAACTTTGGCGATGATCTTATGGAGAGTAGCTACAACTTGTGGCATGTTCATCCTTTCTTCTGGTGAAAAGGCTAAACACTTCATAGCTAGGTCAAAAATGGATGAGACACATTGCTCATGCACAGAGAAATGTTCATCTTCTCTTGATAGTAAACCTGGGGCCACTATTTCACTTATGGCATTTTCTTGTAATGCTTCACTTACCCATTCCTTTAAACTCATTTCTCCACTAAACATATCATCTGTCGGCTTTTTTCTTGTAAACATCTCCAACAACAGTATTCCAAAACTGTATACATCACCATTTGTGGATACTTTTCCTTCAAATCCATACTCTAATTGTATGACATGCCATCATTATAAAAGGATCAGTAAATATAATTCAAGTTTGAGAAAGAAAATAATCCTATCAATTTTTTTAACACCAATTTTCTGGATTTCAATTCGATCTTCTATCAAATTTTTTTTTTCCAATTTCCCATTTTGCCAAAATTTTATTTTTTGTCAAAAATGGACGTCGAAATTGCGATGTGGATTTTCTATTTTGACGTCCATATATGCATGCAAATTGACTTACATTCCAAGTAAAATCAGATCAAAATTGGAAAAAAAAATTGATAGTTAGAGGATCAAAATTTTAATACATAAAATTAATGATTAAAAAGTGGGAAAAGCCTAAGTTGCAGTATTTTCCCAAATAAATATATAAAGAGAAAGTGAAATCTTAGATTTTTATGAACATTAATTGTATATTACCTGGTGCTGCATACCCTATAGTTGCCAAGGTTTGAGTTTGAATCATTGTCTCTCCTTCATAAAAAAGCTTGGAAATGCCAAAATCAGCAACATGAGCAGTCATATCTTCATCGAGCAAAATATTGTTTGGCTTTATATCACAATGAACAACAGGAAATGTATGATCATGATGAAGATATTCCAATGCTAATGCCACATCTAATGCTATTTTCAGTCTTTGCACCAGATCTAGACAAATGTTGTCAGAATGTAGCCATTTTGCAAGGCTCCCGTTTGTCATGTATTTAAGAACCAAGGCTTTGAATTCTATATTAGCACAACAACCAATTATAGGGACTAAGTTTCTATGCCGAATGGAGCTCAATATTTCACTCTCGGTATCAAAGCTTTTGTTAGCTCCTTCTAACTGTAAGTTGAAGACTTTTACTGCAACGTTTAACCCATCAGAAAGTTCTGCTTTAAATACTGAACCAAAGCTTCCACTTCCAAGTAGATTTGTTTCACTGAAAGAATTTGTTCCACGCATAAGTTCTACATACGAAATTCTTCTCCAAGCAATTTTTTCCAGTGAAATACTAGTTGGAGGTAACTTTATATGTTTGCGTCTTCTTATAAGTTTAGCTATGACAACTACCAGAATGATAGTTGCAACGAAAGATGGAACAATATATTTCATTAGCAAAGCAATACGCTTTGATACTGATCTTTTATGATTATTTTTGCAACGTCGCACTTGAAATCTTGTTGCACCACAAAGAGCAAAGTTGTGAACAAAAGATTGAGCTGTGAAGTTAGCAAAACAACCTCCATTTGGAATCTCTCCATCCAGTTTGTTATATGACACATTAAAATCCTCAAGAACGCGAAGGTTTTCTAAAGACTTTGGTATTGATCCAGAAAGATTATTATTAGATAGATCCAATGACCTCAAACCAAAGACCCTCCCCAAAGATTCAGGGATAGATCCTTCAAACATATTATTCGATAGAGACAAAATTTCTAACGACTCACAACTCCCAATCGAGCTTGGAATATCACCTACAAACTTGTTAAATGACAAGTTTAGTTCATTGATTTTCCAACTTCCAATCTGAGATGAAAGGTTTCCACTCAAATTGTTCGAGGATAAATCTAGAGTCACCAGGTCAACAAGATCCCAAAGCTTTGAAGGTATGGTGGAATTCAACTTGTTTGAAGCAAATAAGACTGTTCTGAGTGATTTAACTTCACCTAAACATTCATGTATTGGGCCTATGAGATTATTCAGACTTAAATTCAACACCCCCAAATTACTCATTTGGCAAACACCATAAGGGATATAACCTTCCAAGTGATTCCCATCAAGATATATTTCATGAAGTTGCTTTAATTCTCCTATACTCTTCGGAATAAACCCTGTAAGCATATTTCCAGATAAATATAAACCTTGCAAACTTTTCAAGTTTCCAATCTCCGAAGGAATGCTACCCATAATATTGCAACTCGATGCCCAAAATCTGACAAGAGAAGTTGACAAATTACCAATGGAAGTTGGCAGGAAACCATTCAGTGGATTGTCTGATATTTCCAAGAACTCTAAATGTTGACAATTAGTTAGTGAAGTCAGAAATCCCAGTTCCTGAGTTGGAGATTTTGCTCCTTTCAATTTATTTTCCCAAAGTCGTAGTGTTTTTAGGCGTCTTAAATTGCCAAAGTTGGGTATGAAACCAGTGAATGAGTTTCTGTTTAGTTCCAAGACAGTAAGCATAGATGCATTGGTGATAGAGCTTGGAATTTCGCCACTTAGTTTGTTGAAAAATATATATAGCTCTTGAAGACTAAAAACTGAAAGCCCCATTGAAGGAAGACTACCAGAAAATAGATTCTGTTGAAGAGCTAATTTATTCAATATAGATAAATTGAATATTGAAGATGGAATGGAACCAGATAATTCATTGAAGCATGCTTCAAGATCCTCAACGTGTGCCAGATTTCCAAGCTCTTGGGGTAATTCACCTGCAATATGGACAGATTAAGAAAAAATTTCATTTTTTTGTAAATTGTGTCTTAAACTAGTTTTGTGTAATTCAAAAAATCAATTTTAGTCTCACAACTGAAAAAAATTGTTCAATTTCAGTCTTTTTCTACTAGAATTTCCTAATTTCTATGGTTTTTTCATGTTTGAGACATAACGGACTTCGAAACTTTTGCTGGAAAAAGGATTGCAATTTGACATTCTTTAATTGCAAAACTAAAATTAAAATTAACTTTTTAAATTATGTAGGACCAGTATCGGACACGAGTCTTGAAGCAGGACGAAAAAAGAATTTCTCCACAATTTTAACTTCAATTTGAGAATTTTAGGAAACTGAAAAGCTATGATAAATCATAATAAGATAGGCCCTGTTTTTTGGTATAAGCTTAAGTGGGTTGAGAGATTGATTTTGAAATCTTTGAAATAGTGTTTAAGTAATAAGATAGAATAGAAAAGCAATTTAAAAATACAAGAAAAGTTTTTTAAATATCATAAAGAAATGAAGTATAAGTTTCCAAAAATACCTGTCAACTGATTAAGAGAAAGGTCCAGCACTGAGAGGGTGGTGAGATTTCCAAATTGCTTTGGTATGCCACCTGAATTGTGCATTGAGATAATCATGGAAAATTATTTCAAGCTACTAATTTAAGTTTTGCTAGAAACAATTTGACTAGTGAGATTAGTCTACATGCTAAGTTACCAAATATACCTGTCAAGTAGTTATGATAAAGATACAACTCCTGAATTCGTGGTAGATTGTAAGAAGTATCAGTTGGGATGCTTCCGGACAACTTGTTGTCAAAGAGGCTTATTAACTCCAGAGAAGAAATATTGAAAATAGAAAATGGAATACTTCCTGTTAAAAAATAAAAATAAAATAAATCAGGAAAATTATATCGATAAATTTTTCTTTGGCAGAATTTCTCTTAAACTTTACGATTTATCTAGTTTATCAATTTGAACAACTGATCTCAACTGCAAGCAGACCTATAAATCAATGGCTAAGATTTGTTTTATATTACAAGATTAACAATCATAAATTTTATAGTTAAATGCAAAAAACAATCTAAACTATAGTTTTTTTTCATTTTTCAACCTAAACTTTTTTTTCTATCACACTGAACTATTAAAATTTATCAAATTACAACTTTCAATCCATTTTCCGACGAAAATGTGACATGACCCGCACGCTGAAAATAGAAGTGGTCACGTTTTCGCCGGAAATGGGTAAAAAGTTGTAATTTAATAAATTTTAGTAATTAAGGTTGCAATTTGATAAATAAATAAAAAATTAGGTTGAAAAATAAAAAAAGTCCATAGTTTAGGTTGTTTTTTCCATTTAACTCTGAAATTTATGGTGCAAAGTGCAACAAAATAAATTTTGTACCACAAAAGTGGAAACAAAAATTTCGACCAAAATTTTGCAATGATCTAAAAAACATTATACTAGAACTAAGAAGAGATGATACCTTTGAAATTGTTAGAGGACAGAGACAAGATTGTAAGCATGATCAAACTCCCAATTTCACTTGGTATGTTGCCATTGAAATGGTTGTCCACTAATTGCAGGTCTTCCAGCTCTCTACACTTGTTTATATTTGCTGGAATTTCTCCATGAAATTGATTCCCAGATAGATATATCCTTTTGAGTTTTGGAGTAATATTACTACATATATGATCATTTGGGATTGTACCAGATAAATTATTGTATCTCATATTAATTTCTATCAAGGAAGAAATGTTGAACATACCATTTGGTATAGACCCCGTGATCTGATTACTCGACAGGTTTATCAGTTTCACACGACGTAATTTTGACAGTTCAGAAGGAATCCAACCTGTGAAATTGTTGGAGCTAATATCTAACGATTGAAGAAACGTTAGGTTTCCGAGATGTGGAGAAATGGGTCCCACGAGCCCTAAACCGGAGACGTTTAGGGCCGTGACGCGGCTGTGTTTGGAGCCGCAAGAGACACCGATCCAGGAACAGATGGAAGTGTTGGTGAACCAATGGTTGCTCAAAACACCATGAGTGTCTGAAGTGAGAGTGTCTTTGAAGGCAAGTAGAGCATATTGATCTGTGGTTGAGTTGAGATTTTTTTGGCCAAAGGATTGGGTAGTGCAGACTAATAAAAGTGCAATGAAAAAGCATGAATTCTCCATTCTTTGAGAACAAATAAAAAATGGATGTGAGGATTGTGGATAGTTACTATGGTATCTTCAATGAAATATATATAGAGTTTGAAAACTTAAAGCTAGAGTTAAGTGGACATGAGATGAGCTCTTATGAAACCATGTCATGAATTTAATTATAAGAGTCAATGCTCTTATGTTTTAGAGTTGCAAGTAAAATTTAAAATTTAGGATGATAGTTTAAATACAAAAATCAACCTAAAGTATGATTGTTTTTCAATTTGCAACCTAAACTATTTTTCTTATCCGGTTGCAACCCGAAGTTTAGAATTTTAAAAAAGTGCAACCTAAACTTTTTTTCGAAAACTTTTCGGGTGAAATGCACAACACATGATTTTGATAATGATAAATTTGTTATTTCAAAAAAGTTTAGATTTCAAATTGAAAAAAAAAAAAAAAAAAAAAAAGATCGTATTTCAGGTTGCAAATTGAAAATTGGTCAAACTTTAGGTTGTTTTCATTTTTCTGAAAATCACATGTAAATCAACGTGATGTGCATTTGGTCGAAAAAATTGTCGGAAAAAAAAATTAAGTTTCAATCGAATTAAATAAAAAGTTGAGGTTAATTATAAATTGAAAAACAATCATATTTTTTTAGTTATTTTTACATTTAGTCCTATTAATAGTGTTGGAAAAGAAAATAATAAATCCCACTCATCAAGTTGGGTGATATGATGAACTCCACTCGATCGGAATCTACCCCCACTTCAAGCGTGAAGTGCCTTTAACTTTACAAGAGGAAATTGAGGCCGCCTTGTTGGACTAGAAATAGTGATTTTATCCATAGGGTGGAACTGTCTAAGGATTTGAAATTCATGATAGCAAATTTATCGACAGTGTTTGGATAGGTGTGGATTTGAAGTCTCTCACTTTCATTTTGAGCTAATTTTGGAGTCATTTTAGTGGAATTCAATTCCACTCCAACTTGAGTGGATTTGAGATCCATTCATTTGAAATCCTAAATTTCAAATCACTCTATCCAAAGAATGTCTAAGTTTATTTTCGTTAAGTAGTTTCCTGAACAGTTGTAAGAAGGTTATAACACATCGTATCACACTTTTTGTTTCATACTTTGTTTTATTCTTCGAATTTTTTAAAATTAAAAGGTTGCTCCTCAAATTCTTTCAGTACTCAAAGACAATAGTCAATACAAAAATTCAAAGTCATTCATCATCATATAATGAGATTTATTGTTTAATAATTTAGTGGATTAATAGACTTGTCTGTTTATTGTCAATAGATTTTTCTCAAACAGTTTAACGACCTTGTTTCTTATGTCCAAATCAAAGTCCAGCCAGTTGAAACCAATGTCAGTGGCCACTAGAGAACACATCCCATATATAGAAAGTGTAGAGAAATTCTCTAAACTATCCAAATTGCATGCGCACTGGATAAACTTCCACTGTAACCAAAAAACTTATTAGCGACAACAAAATGTTGTCATAAAAATATCGATAATTATGGCAAAAACATTTTACAATATCATTCTATCGCTAAGTTATTATCTCAAAAGCTTTCTCGCAAATGATCTTTTCTCGACAATATCATGTTGTCGCAAATGAGTTTTTTTTAACTGTTTGTGTGACAACTTATTATCAATTTTTGCGACAATACGTTGTCACCAAAAAATAGGTTTTTCTCAACTTTTGTTGTCGCAAAAACTCTCATTGTAAATACTCATTTTTTTGTAGTGTTCGCTCTCGTACAATAACCCACAAATCACATGAAAGATCGATGAACAGGGACCAAATGTTTCTCAATATAAACCTAGTTCTTTCTTCCTCAATTCAAACAAACAAGCACTAAAAAAGAAAGAAAAAAAACCAATCCAGTTATGATGAGTTTATGCAAAAGCAAGAAGCTATCTATCATTCTACTCAATATTTTCATAAACCTTTTAGCCTTCATCACAGCCCAAGATTGCACCAAAAATGGAGATCGCCCAACTGGAAACATATGTAATAATACTAACGATTCCTCTTCACATTTGCTCATAAACTATTCCAATTAATTAAAATCTCTAATCTGCTAAAACTTTTCTATTTGCAGATTCTAAAATAGGAGCATGTTATGGCACTCTTGGCAACAACTTACCATCAGCAACACAAGTGGTTGATCTCTGCACCCAACACAACATTCGAAGGCTCCGTCTTTACAACCCGAACCCGTCCGTTCTCCGGGCCCTCCAAGCCCGACCCGTTTCCGTCATAATTGGGGTTGCAAACGAGGACATTCCAGGGATCGCAAAAGACCCCAATCTGGCCCGATCATGGGTCCAAAACAACGTTGTCAACTACAAAAACGTCAACTTCAGATACATATCAGTTGGAAACGAGATAAGCCCCTTCAACAGTGCAAGTTCTAGAATTGCACCCAGTGTTCTTCCTGCCATGACAAAAATCTACGACGCCCTTTCTGCATTCGGGCTTGCAAGAAAAATCAAAGTCTCCACAGCCCTGAGCATGGAAGTTCTAGGACAATCCTATCCTCCATCATCGGGCTCGTTCAGGGACGACATTCGGGCCTCGTTCATTGACCCCATAGTCCAGTTTCTCGCAAGAACCAACGCCCCGTTTCTCGTCAACGTGCACCCATACTTTGCGTACGTTAGCAACACCAAGGACATTCGTCTAGACTACGCGCTGTTCACGTCTCCATCGACTGTGGTGAGAGACGGTGAGCGCGAGTATCAGAACCTGTTTAATGCAATGGTGGATGCAGTGCACGCAGCGTTGGAGAAAGCCGGTGGGGGAAACGTGGAAGTTGTCGTGTCGGAGACGGGGTGGCCGTCGGCGGGTGGGACGGCAGCCACCGTCAGCAATGCGTGGAGTTATAATTCGAAGTTGATTGAGAGTGTGCAAAAAGGAACTCCAAGAAAGCCTGGAAAGCTTGTTGAAGCTTACATCTTTGACCTGATTGATGAGAACCAAAAGAGCCCTGAATATGAGAAGCATTGGGGATTGTTTTATGATAATAAGCAGCTGAAATATCCCCTTTCGCTTTAGATTCATCAACAACTTCAATAATGGCAGAGACAGATGCATCTATCATATATGTATAACATATTTTCCATATATATATTTATGTTTCATATGATGTTTCAGAAGAGAATGCAGAATGTGACAATAATGTTTGGTTATATGCACAAGTTAAGGATCAATTATACTATGTTTCAATTAATTATGAGAACTTATTATAAATTAATTTCACAAACTAGATTTATGGCAGTGTCTTGATTGACAGTATGCATGGTTGAAAAAAATTCTGGCTTAGCAAAGAATAATGCAGTTCAGTTTTTCTTTTTCTTTTTAGTTGGCCTTTGTAATTTGGTGAACAACTAAACATAACAATAATTAATTAATGAATATGGAAAAGTATATCTGAAAAAATGTAAAACGAATTTCATAATTAATTATTACTAAAGGGGTGTGATAAAGTCATAAAACTGAGTGTTCATTAAAAACTGGCAGTTTAGACATGCATCTTTTAATTTATCATGAATTTATTCTCGATTTCATTGGAAATCGTCATATCATGTAGAGGATATGACTGATAGTTTGGCCTTTTTTTTTTTTTTTTAATTCCGATCAATCTCAAAACCAGGATTAATTGAGTACTCTCACCTAAAATATTCTGAAAATTTTAAATAAATTTGAAAGGTTTTGCCAAACGTGTAATCTAAATTAGCTGAAACTAACAAAATCCCCAAATTGTTGCAATCAAACGCACAACGTGACATTCTTTGCCAAAATATCATTACAAGAAAAATGAGTATCTACGACAATAGAATATTATCACAAAAACATTGATAATTGTCGTAAAAACATTTCACGACAGCATTTTATCGCTAAATTATTATCGCAAAAGTCTTCTCGTAAATAGCTTTTTTGTCATAACATTATTATCGCTAATGTATTAGCGACCACACCATATTGTCGCAAATAAGTTTTTTCATTGTTTTTTTTTAACAAAGTATTGCCAATTTATATTAGCATTTTTTGCGACAATTTTTATTGTCACAAAAACTCTTATCGCAAATACTCCTATAGTGTATGGGGATTTGGGACTAAAGTCAAGATAAATTAAAAGATCTAGGATTTGTAAATTTTAAAGTCAAGATAGATTTGGGACTAGAACCAATATTATCATATCCATGTAGTTCTAAGTTAGTTTTACAAATTTCCCCAAAAGAACTTATAAGTTTAAAAATAGATATATGATAACATTATAATTGATGAAATACACTAAGCAGGAATTCCTTTTTTTGGTCTAGGATTATATTTTTTTTAACAAATAATTTAATAGAATTGGATCAAAGTACGAAATAAAAGTTTATTAGAGACAACAAGAGGAAAACATTGATATTTATCATAAAAATATATTTACGATAATATTTTGTCCCTTAATTATTCTTTTAAAAGCTTTTTTTTAAATAATTTTTCCATGACAACGTTATTGTCGCCAATACATTAAAGATAATATAGTGTTGCAATTAGGCTTTTTTTTTTATTTGATTTTTTTCGTGGTAATTTATTGTAAATTTATATTATCAATATTCACGTCAATACATTAATTATCATAAAAAATGACTTTTAATTTATTGACAACTTTCATAGTCGCAAAAATTCTCATCGAAAATAATCAAAATAGTGATACCCTTGATATTAGCTTATCAATAAAGCTGGTTCTTACTATTTCTTAATTAATAATATCCCAGTATTATAAGTTAACATAATCAAATTTTAACGGGGAACTTCATTCCTAACCATCTCTATTTATAAACATTTTTTCTTTGTCAAACTATTATACCCTTCTAATATTTGGGATGTATTATGATGGTACGGACTACATATAATGATGGCACGAAGGTGTAATATAACAGTACGAGCTACATTAACAATAGTATGAGGGTGTAATACTGTGGTATATATGGACAACATTCGCTAGGTACGGAGCGTATTATGATAGTATGCATTGGTATGACATGAAATATGGTGGTACAGACTGGTATGGGGTTGATTTCATTAAAATCACAATAATCCGAAAAAAATATTATCTTAACTAAAAAATAATAATTTTAAAATTTTTAGATAAAAGTAAATATTTCCTTTTATAACGGGCTAACTATAATTTCATCCCAATTTTTAACTGCCACAACCTGTGAAGATACTATTTTTGGGCAGCATAATTTCAGCAGAGTGATATAGGTGGTTTTTTTTTTTTTCTTTTAGAGAAGATATAGGTGGTTCTTATTTTAATAATTTAACACATATTTGGTAATTATGAACGGTGCCCATATCATTCAATTAGTACACAATTTACATATTATGCTAAAACCCTTTTTTCATTACCCACCAAATATAAATAAACCAAGAAATCATAATTTCATTCCCATTATAAAAGAAAATGAAGAGAATTCCAACATACAAGTTGGAAATTAAATAATAATAATAATTCAGAAATATTCAACCTCTGCCTCTATACATAATTTGTGGAAGAAGGAATTCTTCGTAGCAGATGAAAATGACGCATTAAGGGATGGAGGAAAAAAACAAAAAACACAAGTTGAGAGGAAATGTTAGTGCATATTATTATTTTGATAACCCTCGAACTTCTTAAATGCGTGTTATTATATCTATCATGACTGCAAGCAAAGAAAGTGTGATCCCTATTTATACAACTAAATTGCAACATGCATGTTAGTGAGCACTTCTGGATCGAAAATGTTAATAGAAAGTGTGATCCCTAGTTGGCAAAATGCATTTTAATTTAATAACCTTTTACTAGAGTGCAAGAAAACAATTCCATAAGTAGCAAATTTGCAATTATTCCAAATAAGATTTCAAGAAAAGTTGCTTCTTCCAAAAGTTCCACTTAAATTTACTAACCAAACACAAAGCTTGGTCACTCATTTTAAAATGGACGTGATCAATGCATACATGCAGTGGCGGACACACATGGTGGCAAGGGGTGGCAAGTGCCACCCCTTTGTTTTTCATTTGAATTACCTAAAATGCCCTTAAATGTTTTAAAATTAAAAAATACCTTAACTTTATACAAAATGTTTTCTCTTGAGTTTTCTCTTTCATATTTATTGTTGTTGCAGTGAAAATCAGCAAAATTAAAGTGTATCAACAGTTAATGATGGATGGTGGTTCTCACCACCAGATAAAAAATAAAAATAGATATATAATAAATTCTAAGTTAAAATTTTCAATTGTTTTGTTGATTTGAGCATTATTAGTTTGGAATTTCGATTAGTTGTTAGATAACATAGAATGATTTCTCAATTGTGATGAGTATCATGAAAACACGATTTGCAACCAAATGAGTGATGAATGAATGTCAATTATCTTGAATATGGTGAAACGTTGGGTCAATTGTAAATGAAATCACTTCATTTATTTTTTTGATTCAAACGGAATATATAAAATGAATCTTTGAAATAATTTGTAGATTACATTTTGTACTAAAAAATTTAAATTTTTGTATATTACCTTTAATTGTGCCACTCTTTTGAAAAAATTTTGCGTCCGCCACTGCATACATGCCCATTTCAAAAGAGAGGAAGACAAATATATATATATCTCAACATACAATTGGTATTAAAAATAATTCATAACCATTTAGTCTCTTTACATATAATTCGTGGAAGATGCCTTCGTTGGACTACGAGGATATACCTAAATGCTGAAAGTGGCGCATTAGGTATAGAAATGTTGGTACATATAAATTAAGTGATAACTGCCAAACTTCTGAAATGATGCCTATCAAGAATGAAACTTTAATTCTAATTATTTGTGGAATTTAAATATCATTTCAAATTTCTAAATTGTCGCGTTTAGGTATTCTGAAATTTTTTTATACAAAATTTGAGGAGTTGAGACTAAACTAGTGATGGCAATGTTCCCATTTTTTGGACCCATCGGTTGGATTGGGCTTTTAGGACTACGGCCCAATGGGTATAAATAACTCTTAATTAATTGTATTTGTAAATACAAGAAAAATTAGTAAATTCTTATGACTTGGTAGTGCTCCAAATGTAGTCATTCTTGACAAATTTGGTGAACAAATCGTTGTTATTTATTTTTCGTCCATATTAAATTCTCTATAATTACGCATAAAATCCTAACAGGCAATTTAGACCAGGCTTATGGATAACCGACCTAACCGAGACGAGGGGTGTCAAACCCACCCCGTTTTAGGAATAGGGCTGGACTGGCCCGACTCGTGTGTGGAGTGGATCTGGGTCTTTCTTATACCCCGTCCTACCCCATGCCTAGTCGTGTGTTTTGTAATCATTTTAATTTTATATTATTTGAAATGTTTATTATGATTAAAGATGTGATTATGCTTAATAATTAAAATTCTTTTATAATAAATCTCATATGTCAAAAATAAAATTATTATAATTAACTTATTTTTGTATCTATAAATATATATTATTAGTATCAATGTATGAAATTTTCCAAATACTTATTAATTTCATCATTTTGACATTATTAAAATAAATAAATAAATATATATATATATATATATATATATATATATATATATATATATATGAATGAGGCAGGGCGTGGGCCTGTTTATAGAGGCACGGGACGACTCTAATATTCAACTACACACCCTACCCTGTCCCATTGCTATCCCTATAGAGTTAAATTAATAACTTTAGACTTTAGAATAGATGAGACCAGTTTTGTTACATTCCTCTTGTTGGAAGACAAATGTTACATATTTCCAGAATTTCTTCGAAATATTCTCTAGTGGCCACTGATGTAATAATTAGATTGTTTGGTGGGACTTTGGGCTTCAAAACACCAAATGAATATAGTGATAGAAAGTAGAAACTGGGTCATTATTAATTTAGATTGGTGGGACTTCAATTTGGCCTTTATTAATCTCACCAAGTGTTTCGCAAGTATTTTGATTAATCAGGCAATTTTATTTGGTCCGAAATTAATGGTCATAACCAATTAATGGTCCGAAATTGGTCATATTTCTCATATTTGGGTTGATAATTTAAAACAATAGTCTTAAAATTTTCATGCATTAAAAATATTTTTGCCTAATTCAATCCCAAATATCTTCAATATGCCAAAATTAATGATAAGATAAACAGAGAATTATTTTTCACTTTATTTTCCGGTTTGTGATTCTAAAGAAAACATTCCTGGTTGAATTCTGCTTCAAATTCCAGACATTACCACTCAGATAATGCATAAACAGCATTATTTACATAGCAAATTAAAAAAATTATAATTTATACCCACTATGTGCATTAATTCCAAACCTCTATAAAAGGGTTCATTATTGCACAGATTAGCATATTTTTCCTTCACAATGGCTAGAACAGGAAATTGTGATCACTTCATGCCTAAAATGCTTACATTGGGGTTCCTCATAATGATCTCTCTTGATTTCTCAGGTTAATTAATTTGTTTTTGTTTTTTTTCAAAATTAATACTATATCTTATGAGTGTTTAAAACGAGCCTAAATAAATTTCTATTCTATCAATGGTTCAGTGCAGTTACTTTATTACATGCACAAATATCAGTGCATTTTATGATAAATTCCAACAGCAGAAAATTCTAATAGTCAGGCCATAGAAATTATCATTGAAATAATTTTTCTGTTGATAATTCCAACGACCACTTTTCGAGCCACCTAACGTCCATTAGAATCTGTAATTACAACAGAAAAGCACAAAATTCCAACAGAAATTTATTGATGGAATTTGATTGTTTTCTTGTAGAATAGTATATAGATTTCTAATTGATCGATGGTTCATGCAGTTGCTCAAATCGGCATTTGTTACGGAATATTGAGCTCGAGTTTACCTTCTCCATGCGAAGTAGTGAGTTTATTCGATCAAAACAACATTCAAAGAATGCGAATTTATGAACCCCATGAGCCGACTCTCCAAGCCCTAAAGGGCTCCAACATTGAGCTAACTCTAGGTGTTCCAAACCGCGAACACCTAGAGTTTGTTGCTCGTAGCCAAGATCAAGCCAACTCGTGGGTCCAAAACAATGTACTCAACTACCCGGACGTTAAGTTTAGGCACATCATCGTGGGAAACGAGGTAAGCCCAATTAACGGAGACACGTCGCAGTACGTGCCATTTGTCCTGCCAGCCATGCAAAATATTTACAATGCCATCTCGGCAGCTGGCCTCGGTGACCGGGTCAAAGTCTCCACGTCTATCGACACTGGGGTTCTCGCCAAGTCATGGCCCCCAGAAGACGGGGAGTTTAGACCCGATGTGACTCCGTATCTCAATCCAATCCTTCAATTTTTGGTGGATACAAGGGCCCCTTTATTTGCCCATATCTACCCTTACTTTGCTTACCTAAGCAATCCAACACAGATTGACCTTCGGTATGCCCTTTTAGACCCAAGCTACCCAGGAGTCGTAACGCCTTATGGAACAACATATCAGAATCTTTTCTACGCAATTTTGGATGCTGTTTATGCAGCTATAGAAAAGAGTGACATTGCAACATCATCCTTTAAAACAAGTGAGGACGATGATTTGACCTCAATATTGAAGGTCAAGGGTGGAGAGACGGGGCATTCGAGTAGCGGAAAAGGTAAACTAACAAGCGTTGAAAATGCAGAAACCTATATCAAGAATTTGATTCAGGTTGTAAAGAATGGAAGCCCAAAAAAGCCTGATGAGCCTATTGAAACATACATTTTTTCTATGTTTGATGAAAATGAGAAGTCTGGAGATGAGGATGAGAGGCATTTTGGGCTCTTTACAGCAGATGGGGAACCCAAATACAATGTGAATTTTGACTAGCTTACTAGCTAGTGTTAATAATTAAATAGTATTGGATATATATATATATATATATATATGTAAAACATATCCATAATGACAGAGTGCTCTATATATAGTCTACCAAGTTTTCTCTATCTAAATATTGAACAACGGTTGTAAAATATGCAGGATGTGCACAATAACATTACAACCTACTTTGGGTCTTTTATTCTCATGTTCTTATAATTAAGCATCATTTCAAGCTACTAATACTTGTTTAGATTACAATGGTGAGTTTATGAGTTAGTATTATCACTATCTTCAATAAAATTTATTGTCTTTTGCATCTTTGAAAATCTAATTATCATTCGCCATGAAGAAAAGTGTTATTTATAGAGACTCAAGAACAAAAAATTCAAAGAAATTATAAAACTTTAGAATGATAAAACTTTCTAACGTCTGTGAAAGAAATTATAAATCTTGCTCTGCCATGGCTAAGAGAGTAGACTTAACGCTGGATTTTTATATAAATTGTGATGATTACAATAAAGGAAGCATATATAGAGAGTTCCTAGAGAATCAAACATGTCACAAGGTACCTGGAAATTTTATGGAGAAACATCTTTTCTTGATATATGACTCTATACCATGGAAATTCCAGAGAGTGGAGTCATATATCAAGAAAAGATGTTTCTCCAAGCTCCCTTTTGCCATGAATTCATAGACCAACAGCCTATGACAACCCTGGCAACAGTAGCCAACAAGTCTCACTATATTCGGATGTCAAAGTTGCCCCAACACATTCACTTCTGCCAGCCATTCAGTATCCCCTTGTACACTCTCATGATCAAGAACTTTAATGGCAACTGTGGTTTTCTTGTAACCAGATCTCACATACCTCCTGCACCAATGATCAGATCTCCACTGAAGTTGTGTGTGGCCTTCTTCTTTATTCTGGGACTAGGAGAATCGTTGTCTCTCTGTTGCGGTTCATTCCTTTTAGATTTGAAGCAAGAACCGATTATCTTGATCTTCATCTTCCAAGAACTAAGAACAAGACTGGATTCAAATTTGCTCTGTTTCCCCTAAGAATGAACCACCATATAAACTGGAAAGAGGACTTCGGAATCTGATCGCCGGAATATTCCTAAAGGTGATCAACTGAAAAAATTTCAGATGAGATAGGGAGAGAGAGAGACTGAGCGAAGAGAAAGAGATATTAGGTTTTTCTTTGTAAATCGCTAAGTTTTTATTGGATATATGGTAGGCGATTCTCAATCAACTGACGATTCCGAAGATCAAGGCCCAAGTTAACAAAAGATCAGATAGAGATTATTTAGAGTTTGTTTTCTTGTACATATATATTCTTTTCTTATATATTTTATGCCTGTATGTTTTGTGGAGATTTTGTCTCCTATAGTTTAGGATTACCTTGTGTATATATTGAACATTCAAGATTGAATAAATTTGTTAGTGTTATATTTTAACACTAATTTATTTTGCCTTTTCTTTGGTATTTTATTACCATATTTAATTTTAATATATTGATGTATTTAATAGTATATTTTATATACTTTAAGATATTTAATATATTTGCTTGATTTGGTTGTTGAGATTTTGTAGGATCTTTTATCCAAGGATTTTAAAATTTTGAAGAAGTCTTTTTAATTAAGTTTCTCTCCTACAATCTAGAAGTTTGTTTCTTGCTTAGTTGTTACTCTTTTGCAGGAATTAAATACGTGGAATTTATCAAGTAAGAAGCTGATCAAAGATATGCCAAAAACAGAAGAGAAGACATGCAAGAAGATAGAGAAAGAAGAAGTGGAACATCATGAGTTGTGGAGAGTGTGGAATATAGATGAAGATCATGGATCATGGAAGACATGGATATCATGGATCACCAAACACAATCTGCTGGAGTCTATAAATATCAGATGAGAGTCTGCAGTTCGGTGGTCAGTGCACTTCCAGAGAAATCCAAGAGCAAAACAAGAGCATAGTGAGAGAGATACAAGGACGGCTTTCAAAGCAATTGAGTGTTGGAACATCTGTGACAACATTCTGTTTGATAGAGTCTTTTCTTCATTAGATTCTAGTTGAATTGCTTTGTAAACTCTATAGAGAGTTTTAACATTCTTTGAGAGTCGGGAGATAATCTTAGAGTGTTTGTTTTTCTTTTCAAAGAGATTCTTTCAAAACATCTCTTTGTGATTGTTTTGTAATTACTTTTGTAGTAATAAAACTTTTTGCCCTGCTGGCGTTCCACGAGTATCTTTATATACTCGTGGATAAATCTCTTATCCTTGTTCGTTTATTTATTCAGCTGCAAATTCTGATTATTCTAAGTGTCTGAATGTTTTGGTAAATGTTATGACATTTGGAACAACATTATCAATCTATTCATTTGATTTTAAGTCTTGCAGGAGTTTTCTGCCCCACCAGTCCTTTCAAAAATCATTCAGCCAAATATCTAGTATTTACAGTTTTCACTTCGGATAAATTAGAATCCAGTTAGATATAGAATTAGTGTTCTGATAGGATTAGGATTCTAAACCTATATATAACACTAATCTTTCGGATAGATTAGAATCCAGTTAGATATAGAATTAGTGTTCTGATAGGATTAGGATTCTAAACCTATATACTACCTCCGTCCACCAAAAATGGGCTGCGTTACCATATTTGTCCGTCCACACAAAATAGGCTACTTTCCTAAAATGACAATATATCATTTATTTATACCCTTCAATTTACATTTATTTACTCAAATTGCCATTAACTTTTACACATCATATCTACTTTACTCACATTTATTTTTTACACATCATATCTATTTTACCACAATATCCTTTACTTTTTACACATCATATCTACTTTCTTAAAACCCGTGCGAACAGTAACTAGCCCATTTTTGGTGGACGGAGGGAGTATAACACTAATCTTTGTAAGTGTGAGGCGAGGCAATCTTAATTGCCAAGTTTTCACTTCGGATATATTAGAATCCAATTAGATATAGAATTAGGGTTCTAAACCTATATATAACCCTAATATGCAGTCATGGAAGAAAATATTGCAAAAATGAAGGAATGCAAATTTATTTAGGTCAAAATATCGCGATATATCATGATATTTCGCCGAAATATCGTGAAAATATCAATTTCGGTCAAAATATCACGATATAATGTCGGAGCTTGTAGTGCATGCGCTAATTTTTTTTTCTTTTTCTTTTTTTTTCTTTTCTCCCTGTTTTATGTGTTGTTTTTTCTTTTTTTTTCCTTTTTTTCTTTTCGAAAATGATGCTGATTTTTTTCCTTTTTATTATGAATTTAGTTTAATTGAATTTTTTTTATATTATTTTTTTTTATGGTGTATTTGAAGGATATCTATTAAAATTGAGTTATTTATCTTTCTCTTTTATATATTTATATTTTTCTCTATGAGTGAAGCAAACAATTACTTTATATAAATTTAATTAAATTGTTTAAAATAAATTAGTACTCTAGCATTTAGGTTCCTCTAATAATTTAATTAAGTTTAGTTACATTTTTTTAAAATTTAATAAAAGGATTATGATGTATATAATATTAGTGTATCTCTATATTTATTGTAAATATATCATTTTATTTGTAATTTTAAGTTCAATATATGTATTAATGTTAGTTATAATATTTTGTATATTACTACACATATTTTCCAATTTTTATACAAAATTTTCATATTTTTTAAAAAATGTCTAATATTTCCACCGAAATCGATATATCCACCGATATTTCCATAAAATCAAGGTACCGATATAAATACTGAAACCGGAAAAAATTCATTTTTGATCAAGGTACCGATATATCTAACGAAACCGAAAAAAAATCATTTTTGGCCCCGAAGGAATTGCCGCGAGCCGAATTTGGCCCTAGTATCAATAGGGAGAATCGTGTCCCCCTTCAGTCTGGAATGGAATGCAACAAATAGAGAGAATTAACGGCCACGTGCATCGCACGTGGTAGCTCCGTTAGATTTTAGACGGAATTGTGAGGGTGGGCCAAAAATGGGTCAAAATCGGCCCATGGACATTCTTACAGGGCCATATTTGAATTTTACCCTACCGAAACCGATATTTTCGTCTTTGTCTGCAGTTTAGCTAGATAGATTTGTATTCGTTTGATTTCTTAGTGGATTAGTTCTTTCTTTCTCCGTGGACGTAGGTCAAGTTCTCTTGGCCGAACCACATTAAATTTTGGTGTTTTCATCGTTGATTATTTCATTTATTTCTCTTACATATAATTAGGGTTTGTAGTTCAAGTTGGAAATTATTTTACAGGTTTGGTTTTGATTGTTTTGATCAACTCCAGGGTGTTTAAACTAACATTTTACTTATTTGTTCTTGAAGGCGTTGGATTGATCTTGTGCAGGGCAGCGACTATTGTACCATGCTAATTCTTTCTTCGGGTGAAAAGGCTAAACATTTCATTACCAAATCAAAAATCGAGGTGACAAGTTGCACCTTCTCATCGAAGTGTTGGTCTTCTCTCGATAGCAAAGAAGGGGCTATAACTTCACTTACTGCATTTTCTTGTATTGCTTTACTCACCCATGATTTTAAGCTCATTTCGTCACTAAACATACTATTTGTAGGCTTCTTCGCTGTAAACATCTCTAGCAACAAAATGCCATAGCTGTAAACATCTCCATTTGTCGACACTATTCCTTCTGATCCATACTCTGATTAAATTTTGGAAATTGGGAAACGTATGAGATGATATTGAATTTTATAGTCAAAATAAAAAATCAACCCGAAGTATGGTCATTTTTCAATTTGCAACATAATTTTTTTTTTCCTACTTGCACCTCAGAGTTCACAATCTTTCCAAATTGCAACCTAGGGTGATTTCTAGGACATTTGCTGACAAAAAATCAAAATTTTCATTCGATTCTTGCTCAAATTGAGCTTGAATCGAAGAGAATTTAGAAAATTGATTTAGGACTTTCGTTTGGAAAGGATTGTGGAGTGTTTTGTCATATGTTTCATGCATTTTAGTTAATAAATATACATTTCATTTTGCCAAAAAAAAAAAAAAAAGAAGTCATATTTCTGTTCTTTTATATAAACCCTGAATTTTAAGATAGAGTTAAATACATATTTAATCCTACCCTAGGACAATTGTTCGAAACTAGACTTGTTAATTTTGGAAAATCAATTTTATTTCTGTATTTGAAAATTTTGTTCAATATTAATACCTTTTTCAACGGAATTTCCAAACTCCAACAGACTTTTCACGCGTGAGTCACACCCACCATCGGGACTCACACGAAAAAAATCCACTAAACATTGGAAATTCTGGTGGAAAATGAACTAAAATTGGAGAATTTTGCAATTACTACATTAAAATTGATTTTCAAAATTAATGGAACTAGATTCAAACACTAGTTAAGACATGGACTAAAAATGAATTTAACCATTTTAAGATATTCAACTAAAACTTTACCTGGTGCTGCCTAGCCAATAGTTGCCAATGTTTTAGTTTGAATCACGGCCTCCCCTTCATTAAAAAGCTTGTGTTAGGATTGGTGGGTCAGAATATCCTGCAAGACTTAAAAACAAAACGAACAGATTGATAATGTTGTTCCAGATGTCACAACATTTACCAAAACATTCATACACTTAGAACAATCAGAATTTGCAGCGAAATAAATAAACGAACAAGGACAGGAAGATATATCCACGAGTATATAAGGATACTCGTGGAACGCCAGTAGGGCAAAAAGATTTATTACTACAAGAGTAATTACAAAGCAATCACAAATAGATCTTTTGAAAGAATCTCTTTGAAACTCTCAAACACTCTAAGATAATCTCCCGACTCTCAAAGAATGTTAAAACCCTCTATAGGGTTTACAAAGCAACAAACCTAGAATCTATCAAAGGAAAGACTCTATTAAACAGAATGTTGTCCCTAATGTTCCAACATTCTGTTGCTTTGAAACTGTCCTTGAATCTCTCTCTCTATGCTCTAGCTTCGCTCTTGGATTTCTCTGGAAAGTGCACACCGATCTGCAGCCTGGAGTATGGTATATATAGACTCAGCAGGTCGTGCTCCTTGTCCATGATCTATCCATGATCTTCATCCACCTTCCATACTCTCCATAACTCCACTTCTCTTCTTTCTCCATCTTCTTGCACGTCCTCCACTTCTGCTTTTGGCACGTCTTTGATCAGCTTCTTTCTTGATAAATTCCACGTGTCTAATTCCTGCAAAATAATAAACAAGAGCAAGAAACCAACTCTCAGATTGTAGGGAAGACTTAATCAAAAAGACTTCTTCAAGTCTTTAAACTCTTGGATAACAAACCCTACAAAATCTCAACAACCAAATCAAGCAAATATATTAAGTATCTTAAAGTACATAAAATATACTATTAAATACATCAATATATTAAAATTAAATATGGTAAATAAAATACCAAAGAAAAGGCAAAATAAATTAGTGTTAAAATATAACACTAACAGCTTGGAAATACCAAAATCACCAACATGAACAGTCATATCTTCATCTAGCAAGACGTTGCTTGGCTTTATATCACAATGAACAATAGGAAAAGTATGACCATGATGAAGATACTCCAAGGAGAATGCAACATCCGTTGCTATTTTCAGTCTTTGTGGCAGATCTAGACAACAATTTTCAGAACATAACCATTCCTCAAGACTCCCATTTGGCATGTAGGAAAGAATCAAAGCTTTGAATTCTATGTTCGAACAACACCCAATTATTCCAACCAAGTTCCTATGACGAATACTGCTCATTATTTCACATTCAGTATCAAAACTCTTGACAGCTCTTTCGAGTTGCAAGTTGAAGACTTTTACTGCAACATTCAACCCGTCATTAAGGGTCGCTTTGAATACTGAACCAAAACTTCCTCTTCCAAGTAGGTTTGTTTCACTAAAAGAACTTGTTCCTTGTTCAAGTTCTACATACGATATTTTTCTACATGCAGTATTCAGTGAAATATCAGCTACGAGTGGTTTTGCCCTTTGCTTTTGTCTCCTTATGAGTATAACAATGACAATCACTATAATAATAGTCGAAATAAAAGGGGGCAAAATATATTTTATTAACAGACCTCTAACGTTCTTTGATCTTGATCTTCCCTTATTTTCTACGCATAGTGGCACTTGAAATCTTCTTGCACCACAGAGAGCTGAGTTGTGAACAAACGATTTAGCAGTGAAGTTTACAAACGGACCTCCACTCGGAATCTGCCCTCCAATGTATTACCTGACACATCAAAATAATGCAGAAAGTCGAGCTTCCTCCAAAGACTTTGGGATCAATCCAGAAAGATTAATATCAGATAAATCCAATCTGTTCAAGGCTCTTACATTCCCCAAGGATTCAGGAATATATCTTTCAAAACTATTATTCGACAAATTTATGGTTTCTAATGATTGGCAACCGTCAATTGAACTTGGAATATCACCAGATAACTGATTAGATGATAGGTCTATAAGGTACATTGTCTTCATACTTCCAATATCCGACAAAAGATGACCACTCAAATAGTTTGATCATTAAAAATATTTGATTATTTTTATAATTGATTGAAATGCCTTAATTTTTTTTATTAAATTCCTTTTCTTTTAATCATTATTATTTTTAATTAGAAGATCATAATATATATAAAAGAAGCAAAATAAAATACAAGAAACGGAATACATAAACGGTTTACAACTCAAAATGTATTTAATAAAAAAAATCCAATAAAATCGACTCATTTTATTTTCTTGAATTTGTTTTTAAACATAACGGAATTGACTTGTTTGCGAAAGGAAACTATAAATAGAAGACAACGGTACAATCATAATTCCCTCTCTTTCTCTTCGCTCAGTCTCTCTCACTCCTCTTCTCTCTCTCTCTCTCTCACATCTGGAATTTCTTCAGTTGATCGCCTTTGGGAATATTCCGGCGACCCTGATCAGATTCCGAAGTCCTCTTTCCAATTTGTGTGGTGGTTCATTCTTAAGGGAAACAGAGCAAATTTGGATCCAGTCTTGTTCTTAATTCTTGGAAGATGAAGTTCAAGATAATCGGTTTAGCTTGCTTCAAATCTAAAAGGAATGAACCGCAACAGAGCGACAACGATTCTCCTAGTCCCAGAAGACCAGTTGCAATTTCACACACTCACATTCTTTGTTTTTCTTGTTTAATTTTGAATTCTTGGGCCCTCATCTGTTTCTCTACCAACTTCTTGGATGATTGCATAATGACATTTTGATGAAGAAAATCTTGTGTACTAATCGATTTTTTATAAGAGTTTTGGTTATAGAGTGTTGATCACAATGGCAATGAGTTCTTGAAACACATTCATGCATGGTTCAATTGTAGAAGTATAATTGTATGATTTTTTGCAGGTGGGAATATTGCAGAGTCTTCAGCTGCAGTGGGGTGTTATGTCTGAAAATCACTTTCTCTGTCTCACTCCTATTTTTCTCTTCTAACGTAGATGTCTGCTTTTCAAATGAAGAAAAATGATATTTATACCTAAATTCAGATTAGTTTAACCGCTCCTAAAATATCGCATCACGAAGCCACTAACACAGAGCGGTTACCAGGATCTTAGATCGTGGGTTTGTGTGGCATAAAGTATCTCGCCCTTTTTCTTAGCGAGATGTAATATTCATGTCGAAATATACTCTTCGGTCTATATAAATATATCTCGACTTCTTTATCCCGAAATGTTAAATAGTGATTTAAGACTTTGATAATACTTTAATTTCGACAAGATATCATATTGTCTCTATTTCGAGGTTTATTCTTCGGAGCTCTTTTTCTTAAATGCCGATCCGAAGTAATAGCGTATATTATATAGCTATGATTATATTTGGCTTTCTTTGTTGAGATATTTATTTCAATTTATTTGGCTTTCTTCCTCGGAATACTATGGCATGTTGGATTTATAAGCACATTTGTTGGTTTATATTCCCGAAATAGTTATCTTCATTAGACAACTATGTTGTTCATATTGAGATCAAGTAACTCCATCCGAAATATTAACTCGCACTGGAAACACAGAGAAGGGCATTCTGTTCTCCAATTTACCGAAATAGTATCTCGACCATATCAGGGGGGGTCAGGCTCGTGGACTAGGATTACTCCGAGAAGTTTAAGTGAAATGCGTCGAAATCCTGTGAATCCTGATGTTGATGTGTTCACATACAAGGAGATGAAGAAGGCCACGCACAACTTCAGTGGAGATCTGATCATCGGTACAGGAGGGTTCGGTAACGTGTATGAAGGGATTCTAGATGAGAATGTGAGATCTGGTTACAAGAAAACCAAAGTTGCCATTAAAGTTCTTGATCATGAGAGTGTACAAGGGGATTCTGAATGGCTGGTGAGTAGTTTGCCATTATATTTATATATTTCATTGAGTGTGTGTTTATGTGAATGTGGGGTTTGGATTTGCAGGCAGAAGTGAATGTGTTGGGGAAACTTCGACATCCAAATATAGTGAGACTTGTTGGCTACTGTTGCCACTTGCCAGAGTTGGCATAGGCTGTTGGTCTATGAATTCATGGCAAATGGGAGCTTGGAGAAACAGCTTTTCTTGCGTAAGTGTCACTCTATTTGTTGGGTAAACGATCTAGAAACCAACGAAATCAACAATTCAACACAAACACCAGTTCGAACACCTCGAACCCAAAAGAATGAAGAAAACACCAAAAAAAAACAACAACCAACCAAGAACACAAAGGATTAACGTGGTTCGGCTTGAATATGCCTACATCCACGGAGAAATCATCCACTCTAATCAATGAATAAAGATCAATCGTTTACAACACACTTGAGAAAGAAAAACAAGAATAGCAAATCCTAGCTAAACTCTCAACACAGATATTTCTCTCTACAACGATTGCTCTCTCAAACTTTGTTAATGATAATAAGATGTGAAGATCTCTCTCTTTATATACTACTCTGAGTTGTAAAACTCCCGACCAAATCAGTTATGAGCTGAGTCAATTAGTTCGTCTGCATCTCCGAGCTCAACGATATGTTTCCTGCAAAACAGAATTATAACAGAAAAACGGATAAAAAACCGTTAAACAAAAAACACGCTTTAGTTAAAACGCAATTTCCTTTATACTCCGAACTATGACGAACTCCTGTGAAACCTGACGAACTTAAGCGAACTACAGCTTATAGTTCTCTACTTATTCAGTTCGCCTTCTTCCTTGTTCTGTTCGCTCTATTTGATCCATGCTTACATATCATCACTATTGCTTATGCAATTTGCAGCAGAGGTTTGAGTTCACTAATATTCTTGTATTCATTCTGTTTTTTGGCTTCTAGTATATGACTCTATACCATGGAATTAGAGAGTGAAGATTGCTTTGGATGCTGCAAGAGGCCTTGCTTTTCTTCATGGTCTTGAGGCTCCTATCATATACAGGGATTTTAAGGCTTCTAATATTTTGCTAGATGAGGTTAGTTAGTTCTTTTGTTATTCAAAGTTCATCGTCTCAATCAATCGCTCAATGACTAAAGTGTATGAGAAACCGAACAGGATTATAAAGCGAAGCTTTCTGATTTCAGGCTGGCCACAGTGACTGGGCCCATGGGACATCCAACTCATGACCCGACTCGGATTTTGGGCACTATTGGTTATACTGCTCCGGAGTACGTTATGACCAGTGAGTCTTGCAGTTATGTTCAAATCTTAACATCTTTGATTACCAGAATGAATGGCTACTGATTGAACCAATGTCATTGTTTAGGAGACTTAACTACAAAATGTGATGTTTATGGGTTCGGAGTGGTTTTGCTTGAGATGCTTGTTGGAATGAGAGTTATAGATGAGAAGAGGCCTGCCAACCTGCATAATCTTATTACTGTGTGCTGTCCAATGTTGAACGACATGAAGAGATTTATGAGAGTATTGGATCCTAATGCGCAGAGGCGATTGTCAGAAAGAACAGCTAGGAAGTTGGCCAATCTGGTAAATAATTGTCTCAGTGGAAACGCAGAAGAAAGGCCTGACATGAGCCGAGTAGTTGAGATACTCGAACCTCTTGTGGCACTAGAACCGATCCCAGAAGAGCCAGGTGAACCAAATAGTAGAGCCAGGGGTGGTGGTGGTAGTAGAGGAGGTCAGAGTCAGAGTCAGAGTCAGAGTCGACGCCAAGGAGAGCAAAGGAGAAGGCATGGTAAGGACCCGGTAGTATAAGATACTAATCGAAGGAGCAAAAGCAAGAAAAAAAACTTTATCATTCTTCTTTCTCTAATTAGTAAATGCTGCGATTGAGATTTTTGTTCATAGACTTGAAAAGAATGCAATGATTGCACCTTTTTGTAAATACTACTAGAATTTGAACTCTGTTCTGCTTAAGTGTTAATATGAATGAGAGAGCCAATGATTTCCAGAGGAATTTGAGATTGCTTTATTAGCATGTTAGCATATTAGCATATTTGAGTAGATGTATGCACAGTGTCATCCATTCATAACAAGCATTCACATTGATATGACTAGAGTTGAAAGAAGGCTCAAGATACAATTCTAGAGAATCAAAACATTTTTTTATGTTTTTGGCTTTCTACAACCAGAGCGTAGCAAAAGTTCTTGTGCCTTGTTCAATCGCAGCATCACATTTTTATCCCATGTTCTACAAGCATTCTAACAGAACCCGTTTCCTGCACAAAGCGAAACAAGTGAGATCATTTGATTCAGATAGAATATGTCAAGTATCTATCGCTCTGTTTTGTGCAAAAGATAGGTTTGAAAGAACTAGCATTGTTGAACTGAACTGCATAGATAAGTTGTTTGCAGACACAAACATTTATGAACTTTCGCATGCTTCTTGCAGTACAATTATGAAATGATTACTCAACTTTGATAGGCATCTTCAAAGTCATTACAAAGTTGTGCAATAGAAACATAATTTGAGAAGCTTTAGGCAGTCTGGAATTTCGAACCCAAACCATAAATAAGATTGCAAGCCATCGTATTTAACAACTTCACCTATAACAAGCTTTCTGATTTGAATTACAATATGCAAATGAAAAATGACTAACCCCAAAACTGGCACAACACTTTGCCGATTTCAGTGAGGCATCTTCTCTCCGTCCAATTTGGTAGCTTCCTGGATTCCATATAAGAATTCTTGCTTTGCTTTTGCAGAGAGAACCAGGTAAGCTGGTCCATGGATGTTACTAAGGTCCACAAGCTGAACAAAGAACACAATAAGTGGATGCTTTGGAGAATCATAATAATCATTTGTAAGAAAGATATGAAATATAGCAGAATGGTCAGTAAATAACTTGCCTGCTGTAACCAAGGAATTATAGAGTTCACAAATCTTTGCTCAATTAAGTACGAAGCTAAATTGCCTAATAAGTCACTCGCAGTTTTTTTTGATAAATTTTGCATAGCAAAGTTCTATCCAGAAGCTCAAACAAAAGTTGTTCATTCCTTGAAGACAAAGCTTCAGCATATGCTGAGTCCAGATCCCTGTTGCCCAAACAATCTTTCACAACTTTCCATGGGCTGTTCTTACTTTCAGGTTTATTAATCCTTGCCTTAGTAGGGGGAACTGAATCAAATACACCGGTGTTTCTTATTTGCTCTTCATGAATCTCTGGAGAAAAACTTGAACGGGTTGCCTTCCCTAAAGAACCTTTGCCTGGCTTTAGAGTCGCATCAGTAGCCTGGATTGTTCGACTTCTAGTCAATGTGTCCTCCCAAACTCCTGCATGTTTAGATGGCAGTAGCCTGGATTGTTTGTTGCTATCTACTCAAGTCCTTGGGGTGCACGTGGAAAGTCTAGGAGAAGCAATGCTAGTACTTCTCTTCAGAAGTTTGGTTGCCAATACATCTCCATCATAGGATGTAATGTTCACATAAATTTAGTTCCATATGATTAAGTCTTGCTGCAAGTTTGTAATGTTAAAACATTTTGTTCATAACATAACAGGATTTCTCTCCACTGTTTATAAATTTCTAGTTTTATATTGAGATTATCACATACAATTGAAGATCAAGATACCAGGCAACACAGCGATTGTACAAATTCTACAACATACAAATAAGAAATTAAATGAATGACTGGTCACAAAAAACAAAAGATGTCAGTTACCTTTAGCATATCCATGAGACTAGATTGCTTATTTTCAATCTCCAAAAGGTGCTTCCTAATTGACACAATCTCCTGTTCTGTTTGTGAACAACACACATGCATAGTTTGCGAAGTTGATTCTGTAATGGTTGAATCTAAGCTTCTACGGTCAATGCTGACTTCATCTGCTGCAAACCTTCTGCTAGTTCCAGTTGACTTTACCAAACTGGCATCATCAAAAGCATCACATTGGGCTGTGACAACCTTCGATTTGATGCTTTCAGTGTATTATCCTTCGATGTTGAGTCATTGGCACTGGTCATATCATTATACTCATCCCTATAGGATGTTTCTGCAGAAGGTGAATAACATTTACATATACCAAAAAATCCTTTAATCCAATAAATGAGAATACAGCAAAGGAGACAGCAGGCGGATGTTAAAATCATATCTACAAGATCACATGCTACCTTTTCGTGAATATGCATGTGAAACTTGATTCTAGACTTTATAAATTCAGAAGGGCTACTCTAAAATTCATCCACACTCAACTGTATTGATAGACAGATTGGCGTCAATATTAATTCACTGGCAATTGTATCCGGTTCTTCCTATTTCATGATCTCTTCTTCATAAACCATGAACTACCATCTACTGTATTTTCTGCTAGTTATGAAATATGTGGACCTGTAGCAAACCTACATCTGCTAATGAATATCCATAAAATTTCAGCATTATCAGTGGAAGGAGTTAGATCGGGTGATACAAAATTTTGTTAAAGCCTACAGCCCAGTTGTAAAATGTGATTAGTGTTGGAAAGAATTTTATTGAAGCATAATATGGTATGATCATCTTTTTTATCATTGTAATGCAATTAGCCATCATCAACTTTTTCATCTCCTCACAACTCACGTCCAGAGATCCTAAAAGACACTTCAAAATTCAATTTGATTCCACTCAAAGAAATATTTATTCGAATTATTTAATAGATGCAGTTAATGGATAATATTAAAGTATTCATAAGCAACGCAAGAAAGACAGCATGCCAATGAGATAATGAATTCCACTCAAAGAAATATTTATTCGAATTATTTAATAGATGCAGTTAATGGATAATATTAAAGTATTCTAAGCAACGCAAGAAAGACAGCATGCCAATGAGATAATGAATGAACTTTTAGGGATGGCGTACAATCTGTGCTTCTGCCAGTTTCGTACATATCAAAGAACAGGGCATTTATGAGTAAACCTTTGACAGAAGATCCAGCTTCAGAAGGTTCAGCTGTATTGGACCCAGGGAGATTTCTCCACAGCTGCAAGGCTTGCACAGCCATGTCCCTAACTGACAATGTTAACCTTGTTGAACCGACATGATTCGAGACTGCGAATGCAAGATGTGCGATATGAAGCAAAATCTCCAAGTGCAGCACAGGCAGCCTTACGTGTTGCCCAGTCACTATTCTTCAGTGAATCTTGAATGATTGTCAGCGCAGCAGTTAAAGTTCTATGTGTCAGAGCCCCACCAGCCTAAAACATTGCACAAGAGACAAAGTTTAATTACTTTGAAGCACAAATGCACCGTTGAGTAGATTTTCAAAATGCAGTCAGCAGTTTCCACTATGAGCTATATATATACACGCCAATTATTGCATTCAAAATTGTAGCCATATAATAAGTGCAAATTAAGGAAATAATAGAAGGCGCCTAACGCAATATGCAAAGTGAGTCAATGACTTTTAAGGTTAAAGCATTGGGTTTGTGGATTCATGAGCAAATGTGATTATTCCAAACGAATACTTCTATAACCTTGAACACGGAGTCATATTCCAAATGGTCAAGGCAGAAACAGAGAGAAACTAACCAGAATGATGACTGCTGGTTCCAAATGGTCAAGGCAGAAACAGAGAGAAACTAACCAGAATGATGACTGCTGGTTTTGCGATGAAATGAGGATTATTTAGAAACTTATTCGTTTTTGCCAACATCTTCTGCAGAACCAGTCTGCACCTGCCTGTTCTGCTCACCCAGAGCTTCAAAAAGTGGTTTCACAAAAACACCATCCGCCTCTATTCTACCACTACTCAAGTTCGAAGCCAAGACACCAACTGTTTCTATACAGGCATCTCTTACAATGGAGTCTGAATCCTTTAGGCGCTTAACAATGCTACTTATCATCTTTCCAAGATAAGGTCCTATCAGCCCCTCATAAAAAGTTGCCAATGTACCCATCAATCGAATGCATTCTTTGCCAAGCATTCAATGGTTTTCTCAAGTTCCTCCACCACCCCAAGTTGGTAAGTGTCCCTATCTGCAAGCTTGTTCAGTGCAAGAACCACGCGTTGTCTAGGTGGGCCTGCTTATTGAGGCTATATATATAGATATATGAATGAGGGCAGGGCGCGGGTCTAGGTGGGCCTGCTTATTGAGGCACGGGACGACTCTAATATTCAACTACACGCCCTACCCTGTCCATTGATATCCCTATCGAGTTAAATTAATAACTTTAGAATAGATGAGACCAGTTTTGTTACATTCATCTAGTTGGAGACAAATGTTACATATTTCCAGAATTTCTTCGAAATATTCTCTAGTGGTCACTGATGTAATAATTAGATTGTATTGGTGGGACTTCGGGCTTCAAAACACCAAATGAATAATAATTTCTTGATTCTTTTTAATCTAAAACAAAGAAAATTTTGCATTGAAAAGGTACCTGAAAATTTTATGGAGAAACATCTTTTCTTGATATATGACCCTATACCATGGAATAGGAGAGTGAAGAAAAGCAAGGCCTCTTAATCTTCACTCTCTGATTCCATGGTAGAGTCATATATTCGGATGTCGAAGTTGCCCCAACACATTCAGTATCCCCTTGTACACTCTCATGATCAAGAACTTTAATGGCAACTGTGGTTTTCTTGTAACCAGATCTCACATTCTCATCTAGAATCCCTTCATACCCATTTCCGAAACCTCCTGCACCAATGATCAGATCTCCACTGAAGTAGTGTGTGAACACATCAACATCAGGATTCACAGGATTTCGACGCACTTCACTTAAACTTCTCCGAGTAATCCTAGTCAGTAGTCCCCCACTGCACTCTGCAATATTCCCACCTGGTCTTCTGGGATTAGGAGAATCGTTGTCTCTCTGTTGCGGTTCATTCCTTTTAGATTTGGAGCAAGAACCGATTATCTTGATCTTCATCTTCCAAGAACTAAGAACAAGACTGGATTCAAACTTGCTCTGTTTCCCTTAAGAATGAACCGCCACAGAGGACTTCGGAATCTGATCAGGGTCGCCGGAATATTCCCAAAGGCGATCAACTGAAGAAATCCCAGATGACACAGGGAGAGAGAGACTGAGCCAAGAGAAAGAGATATTAGGGTTTTTCTTCGTAAGTGTTGACAAGTTTTTATTAGATATATGGTAGGCGATTCTCAATCAACCGACGATTCCGAAGATCAAGGCCCAAGTTAACAAAAGATCAGATATTATTTAGAGTTTGCTTTCTTGTACATATATATTCTTTCCTTGTATATTTTATTCATGTATGTTTTGTTGAGATTTTGTCTCCTATAGTTTAGGATTACCTTGTGTGTATATTGAACATTCAAGATTGAATAAAATCATTCAGCCAAATATCTAGTATTTACCATTTTCACATCCGATAGATTAGAATCCAGTTAGATATAGAATTGGTGTTCTGATAGGATTAGGATTCTAAATATATAACTCTAATCTTTGTAAGTATATGACAATCTTAATCGCCAAGTTTTCAATTCGGATAGATTAGAATCCAATTAGATATAGAATTAATGTTCTGATAGGATTAGGGTTCTAAACCTATATAAGTCATGGAAGAAAATATTGCGAAAATGAAGGAATGCAAATTTATTTCGGTCAAAATATATTGATATATATTGATATTTCGCCGAAATATCGTGAATATATCTATTTCGGTCAAAATATGGCGATAATGTCAGAGCTTGCAGTGCATGCGCTAATTATTTTTTTGTTTTTCATTTTTTTCCTTTTTTTATTCCTGAACGCTGTTTTGTGTGTGTGTTTTTTTTCTTTTTTTTCACTTTTTTTCTTTTTGAAAATGATGATGATTTTTTTCCCTATTTATTATGAATTTAGTTTAAGTGATTTTTTTTATATTATAAACTTCTTATGGTGTATTTGAAGGATATCTATTAAAATTGAGTTATTTATCTTTCTCTTTTATATATCTATATTTTTGTCTATAAGTGAAGCAAACAATTACTTTATATAAATTTAATTAAATTGTTTAAAATAAATTAGTACTCTAGCATTTAGGTTCCTCTAATAATTTAATTAAGTTTAGTTAAAAAAATTTAAATTTAATAAAAGGATTATGATGTATATAATATTAGTTTATCTCTATATTTATTGTAAATATATCATTTTATTTGTAATTTTAAGTTCAATATATGTATTAATGTCAGTTATAATATTGTGTATATTACTACACATATTTTCCAATTTTTATACAAAATTTTCATATTTTTTAAAAAATGTCTAATATTTCCACTGAAATAGATATATCCACCGATATTTTCGTAAAATCAAAGTACTGATATATCTACCAAAATCGGAAAAAAAATCATTTTTGATAAGGTACCGATATATCTACCGAAACAGGAAAAAAATCATTGTTGGCCCGGTAGGAATTGCCGCGGGCCGAATTTGGCCCCTAATATCAAAAGTGGCCCAAAAATAATCAAGTTTAGTCCTATCCATTAGTTAGGTTAACGGAAACCGTCAAATTAGTGCTAATCATTTTCTACAAGAACATTATTATGTCTTTGCCTCTCGGTCTTCGATCTTTCCAATCGCTCAGGCAATACTATCTTCTCAGAATTTATAATTTCTGGTGGCATAGTAGCCACTCTAGGAAAAATCACCCCCGAACTCTCTTCCACCATCAATCACAGTTAATCACAAATTAGCAAATTCATATAATTTAAACGAAAATAAACTCATAATTTGAATACAATGATCATCCAATAACTCAAACATAACTAAAATTTCATCATTCACTCCTGTCCGAACTTCAACTTCATAATTCTACAATTCAACAATTCATCAACGTAATTCTCAAAAGAACCCTATCTCACCAGAAGAGTTACTTCCGCCGCCATTGGAATGATTGGAAGGGGCAGCAGTGCTACTATCCTCTGGAGTAGTGGTCACCTCCTCCGGAGCATTTTCCTCGAACTTGACGGAAACTTCGCCGGAACTCGTCGAAGAGCCGGAGATATCTGCGGTTGGCATCGGTGGTGTCGTCGCCTCCGACGGAGTCCGTCGTTGATCCAGATCTGCAGCTACTTCCAGAGAGAATCAAATGGGTAGGGATTTAGGAATGCGCAAATTTCACATGGTAATGTGCGAGAGTGAGTAGATGTGTGAGGAGAGAGATGATTATCTCGTGTTTAATATTGGGCTTGGGAATCTTCGAATTTGTTTGATTTGGAAATTAGGGTTCTGTAGAATAGAGAGAATCATGTCCCCCTTCAGTCTGGAATGCAACAAATAGAGAGAGAATTAATGGCCACGTGTGTCGCACGTGGTAGCTCCGTTAGATTTTTGACGGAATTGTGAGGGTGGGCCAAAAATGCATAAAAATGGGTCAAAATCGGCCCATGGACATTCCTACAGAGCCATAATTGAATTTTACCCTACCGAAACCGATATTTTCGTCTTTGTCTGCAGTTTAGCTAGATAGATTTGTATTGGTTTGATTTCTTAGTGGATTAATTTTTTATTTCTCCCGTGGATGTAGGTCAAGTTCTCTAGGTCGAACCACGTTAAATCTTGGTGTTTTCATCGTTGATTATTTGATTTATTTCTCTTACATATAATTAGGGTTTCTAGTTCAAGTTGGAAATTATTTTACAGGTTTGGTTTTGATTGTTTTGATCAACTCCAGGGTGTTTAAACTAACATTTTACTTATTTATTCTTAAAGGCGTTGGATTGATCTTGTGTAGGGCAGCAACTAGGCAAAAACTTTTGTGCACAAGTATATTATATGAAGTAATACTGTTATATTATATGAGTGATACTGTTAATATGAAGTAATACTGTTATATTATATGAGTGATACTGTTATATTATATGAAGTAATATTGTTATATTATATGAAGTGATACTGTTATATTAATATAACAGTATCACTTCATATAATATAACAGTATTGTTGCACCTTGTGCACAGGAGTGTCACTCTTTATAGGCAAAAACTTTTGTGCACAAGGTGCACGGATCCAAATCTGTGCACAACAATACTGTTATATTATATGAAGTAATACTGTTATATTATATGAGTGATACTGTTAATATGAAGTAATACTGTTATATTATATGAGTGATACTGTTATATTATATGAAGTAATACTGTTATATTATATGAAGTGATACTGTTATATTAATATAACAGTATCACTTCATATAATATAACAGTATTGTTGCACCTTGTGCACAGGAGTGTCACTCTTTATAGGCAAAAACTTTTGTGCACAAGGTGCACGGATCCAAATCTGTGCACAACAATACTGTTATATTATATGAAGTAATACTGTTATATTATATGAGTGATACTGTTAATATGAAGTAATACTGTTATATTATATGAGTGATACTGTTATATTATATGAAGTAATACTGTTATATTATATGAAGTGATACTGTTATATTAACAGTATTGTTGCACCTTGTGCACAGGAGTGTCACTCTTGTACCATGCTAATTCTTTCTTTGGGTGAAAAGGCTAAACATTTCATTACCAAATCAAAAATCAAAGGTGACAAGTTGCACCTTCTCATCGAAGTGTTGGTCTTCTCTCGATAGCAAAGAAGGGGCTTTGACTTCACTTACTGCATTTGAAAGTGGCGCATTAGAAAGTGTGATCGTTTGGCAAAATGCATTTTAATTTATGGTCATAACCGATTAATGGTCCGAAATTGGTCATATTTCTCATATTTGGGTTGATAATTTGAAACAATAATCTTAAAATTTTCATGCATTAAAAATATTTGTGCCTAATTCAATCCCAAATATCTTCAATATGCCAAAATTAATGATAAGATAAACAGAGAATTATTTTTCACTTTATTTTCCGGTTTGTGATTCTAAAGAAAACATTCCTGGTTGAATTCTGCTTCAAATTCCAGCCATTACCACTCAGATAATGCATAAACATCATTATTTACATAGCAAATTTTAAAAAATTATAATTTATACCCACTATGTGCATGAATTCCAAACCTCTATAAAAGGGTTCATTATTGCACAGCTTAGCATATTTTTCCTTCACAATGGCTAGAACAGGAAATTGTGATCACTTCATGCCTAAAATGCTTACATTGGGGCTCCTCATAATGATCTCTCTTGATTTCTCAGGTTAATTAATTTTTTTTGTTTTTTTTCAAAATTAATACTATATATATAGTTACTACTATATATCTTATGAGTGCAAAACGAGCCTAAATAAATTTCTATTCTATCAATGGTTCAGTGCAGTTACTTTATTACATGCACAAATATTAGTGCATTTTATGAAAAATTCCAACAGCAGAAAATTCTAATAGTCAGGCTGTAGAAATTATCGTCGAAATAATTTTTATGTTGATAATTCCAACAATCACTTTTCGAGTGGCCTAACGTCCATTAGAATTTGTAATTACAACAGAAAAGCACAAAATTCCAATAGAAATTTATCGTTGGAATTTGATTGTTTTCTTCAAGATTAGTATATAGATTTCTAATTGATCGATAGTTCATGCAGTTGCTCAAATCGGCATTTGTTACGGAATAATGGGCTCCAATTTGCCTTCTCCATGCAAAGTGGCGAGTTTATTCGATCAAAACAACATTCAAAGAATGTGAATTTATGAACCCCATGAGCCAACTCTCCAAGCCCTAAAGGGCTCCAACATTGAGCTAACTCTAGGTGTTCCAAACCGCGAACACCTAGAGTTTGTTGCTCGTAGCCAAGACCAGGCCAACTCATGGGTCCAAAACAACGTACTCAACTACCCGGACGTTAAGTTTAGGCTAAGGGTGGAAATTGGAATGGAATATTCGATATCCGCCGATTCCAATCCGAAATTTTCCAATTTTGAAACGAATTTTTTTAATCCGAAATCCGAAATTCCGATAACAACGTACTCAACTACCCGGACGTTAAGTTTAGGCTGAGGGTGGAAATTGGAATGGAATATTCGATATCCGCTGATTCCGATCCAAAATTTTCCAATTTTGGAACGAATTTTTTTAATCCGAAATTCCGATTTCCGAAAATTTTTGGATGGAAATCGGAATTAGTTTTAAAAATTTCGGAAATTCCGATTTCTCGATCCGAAATTATAAAATGTAGAGTGAGTAGAGACATTTGAGAATCAAACACAAGACCTCTCACACTCAAGGCACGAAACTTACCATCAAACCAATAATAACTGTTGTAAATAATTCAAACATTTTATACTATATACTATTTGCTATAGAAGAATACTATATAATATATTTTATATACATTTACTATATGTAAATATAAATATACATATTATAGTATACTTTATAATACTATATAATATATTTTATATACTTTATACTATGTGTAAGTATAAATATACATATTATAGTATACTTTATAATACTATATACTCTATAATATATTTTATATACTTTATACTATATTATAGTATATAAATATATTATATACTATATGTATATATTATAGTTTATACTATAGTTTTATTTTATATTATATACTATAGTTTATACTGTAGTTTTTCAGTATTATTTTATAATATATACTATATATTATAGTTTATAGTATAGTTTTTTAATTATACTATATGCTATAGAATAATATTATATACTTTATGCTATATACTATATACTATATTTATATAGTAAAGTTTATACTATAGTTTTATTTTATACTATATACTATAGTTTATACTGTAGTTTTTTAATTATACTATATTATATACTGCATAATATATACTACATACAGCTTTACATTCATTAGATTTTCCTTACTTATAGTGCAATAAATCAATTTTTTAATGTTTTTTTTTTAATTTCGGAATTCCGAAAATTTCCGAATTTTTTAATTTCCGAAATTTCCGAAATCGGATTGGATTTTACAATTCCGAAAATTTTCGGATGGAAATCGGAATTGGTTTTTCATTTCCGAAAATTTTTGGAATTTTCCGAAACACCCTATTTCCGATCCGATCTGTCTGATTTCCACCCCTAGTTTAAGCACATCATCGTGGGAAACGAGGTGAGCCCAATTAATGGAGACACGCCGCAGTACATGCCATTTGTCTTGCCAGCCAAGCAAAATATTTACAATGTCATCTTGGCAGCTGGCCTCGATGACCGGGTCAAAGTCTCCACGTCTATTGACACTGGGGTTCTCGCCAAGTCATGGCCCCCAGAAGACGAGGAGTTTAGACCCGATGTGACTCCATATCTCAATCCAATCCTTCAATTTTTTGGTGGATACAAGGGCCTCTTTATTCGCCCATATCTACCCTTACTTTGCTTACCTAAGCAATCCAACACTGATTGACCTCCGGTATGCCCTTTGAGACCCGAGCTAGCCAGGAGTCGTAACGCCTTATGGAACAACATATCAGAATCTATTCTACGCAATTTTGGATGCAGTTTATGCAGTTATAGAAAAGAGTGACATTGCAACATCATCCTTTAAAACGAGTGAGGACGATGATTTGACCTCAATATTGAAGGTCAAGGGTGGAGAGACGGGGCATTCGAGTGGGGGAAAAGGTAAACTAACAAGTGTTGAAAATGCAGAAACCTATATCAAGAATTTGATTCAGGTTGTAAAGAATGGAAGCCCAAAAGGGCCTGATGAGCCTATTGAAACATACATTTTTTCTATGTTTGATGAAAATGAGAAGTCTGGTGATGAGGATGAGAGGTATTTTGGGCTGTTTACAGCAGATGGGGAACCCAAATACAATGTGAATTTTGACTAGCTAGTGTTAGTAATTAAATAGTATTGGATATATATATATATATATATATATATATATATATCCATAATGACAGAGTGCTCTATATATAGTCTACCAAGTTCTCTGTCTAAATATTGAACAACGGTTGTAAAATATGCAGGATGTGCACAATAACATTACAACCTACTTTGGGTCTTTTATTCATGTTCTTATAATTAAGCATCATTTCAAGCTACTAATACTTGTTTAGATTACAGTGGCGAGTTTATGAGTTAGTATTATCACCATCTTCAATAAAATTTATTGTCTTTTGCATCTTTGAAAATCTAATTATCATTCGCCATGAAAAAAAGTGTTATTTATAAAGACTCGAGAAAAAAAAAATTTAAACAAATTAATTCACGCCCAAAGCATGAATGATAAAACTTTCTAACGTCTGTGAAAGAAATTATAAATCTTGCACTGCCAAAGCTAAGGGAGTAGAACTTAACATTGGATTTTTATATAAATTGTGATTATTACAATTAAACATGTCACCTGTTAGAAATTAAGGCATATATGCACAGAATTTAACGAATCGACTTATCAATTTTAAACGGAAGAGTAATCGATTCCCAAGATCCAATAGACTCGATCTACAAACCTTCTTAATCACAAACTCGAATACATGCAGATCGATCCCTCGATGGCGGTGAATATCTACTAGAGCTATTCACACGTATGCACACATCATCATCTCAGGAATTTATGATGATTCTCCAGAAAAGTGACGTAGAGAGTGTTGGGCTATTCCTACTTAATTTGGGAAAGCCCAAATTATTATCCATTAGTTTAGCCCATGTTCTAGAAAAAAACCCATTTTCTAGAATGGTTTGGAAGGAGGCATGCTTTAGAAGTGTATGGAAGAGTTCTAGAATATGGAAGGTGGTGGAAGGTTGTGGAAGGTAGTAGAAAATGGTTGGATGATGCTTTATCTAGAACCTTCCATAGAGTAGTATAAATAGATGGTTTTGGGAGAGACTTAACAACAACAACAAAATTTGAGAGAATTCCTCTAAGAGAGTTAGAGAGATAGATAGCCACTTTGAGTGAAGAGCTTGAGAATTCCCATTCCTCAAGTTTGTGTGAGAGTGTGTGATCCACCAAATTGGTGAGAGTGTTCCACTAAGTTCAAGTTTGTGTGAGAGTGTGTGATCCACCAAATTGGTGAGAGTGTTCCACTAAGTTTGTGTGAGAGTGTGTGATCCACCAAATTGGTGAGAGTGTTCCACTACAAAATAGTGAGGTGTTGAGTGTTATCCTCTATGTTGTACTAGAGAGAGTCATTGTAATCGTGTCAATTATAGTGCAAGTAATCTCGGATCTTTGATCCCGTGGTTTTTCCCTTCCACGTAAATATTCTTGTGTGTCTCTACTTAACTTTATTTGTCTATCTTAAATCCACAAAGAGGGAAAAGAGTTCGTTTCCGCATTATATTTAGTCTTTTTTCCCAACAGAGAGGAAGTGAAGAGTCCGTATTACTGTATTTTATTAAGATTAGTGGGAGAGATTGTATACATCCCAGATATATATCTTTATATTAGGAGAATTCTAAATTCAATTAGGACCCTAATTTATTCCATCTCAAATCTGAATGCTAATGAGCCCAGGTCAAAAATCAGGCCCAATTTCCAACATCACCTGTCACTAGTCTATAGGGAGCACTAATAACAAGGAGTAACAGAATTCAGAGAATGAGCAGAAATGGCAGTACGTCTACACACTACATTATATTACACATGAGCTTAAAGGGAAAAGGAATAATCCAGTTCATGAGCTTAAAGGGAAAAGGAATAATCCAGTTCATCAATGGTGTGTGATGTTGTTTGGATAACTTTCAGTCTGAGATCAAATTCTTTTTAATATAAATCCAACACTCATATAAAATAACAAAGAAAAATTAGCATGTTATGAGAACTGAAAAGGTACATGAAAATTTGACTTATTTGTTCTTGAAGGCGTTGGATTGATCTTGTGCAGGGCAGCGACTATTTGTACCATGCTAATTCTTTCTTCGGGTGAAAAGGCTAAACATTTCATTGCCAAATCAAAAATCAAGGTGACAAGTTGCACCTTCTCATCTAAGTGTTGGTCTTCTCTTGATAGCAAAGAAGGGGCTACAACTTCACTTACTGCATTTTCTTGTATTGCTTTACTCACCCACGATTTTAAGCTCATTTCGTCACTAAACATATCATTTGTAGGCTTCTTCCCTGTAAACATCTCTAGCAACAAAATGCCATAGCTGTAAACATCTCCATTTGTCGACACTATTCCTTCCGATCCATACTCTGATTAAATTTTGGAAATTGGGAAACGTATGAGATGATATTGAATTTTATAGTCAAAATAAAAAATCAACCCCAAGTATGGTCATTTTTCAATTTGCAACATAAATTTTTTTTTCCTACTTGCACCTTAGAGTTCAGTCTTTCCAAATTGCAACCTAGTGTGATTTCTAGGACATTTTCTGTCAAAAAATCGAATTTTTCATTCGATTCTTGCTCAAATGGAGCTTGAATCGAATAGAATTTAGAAAATTGATTTTGGACTTTCGTTTGGAAAGAATTGTGGAGTGTTTTGCCATATGTTTCGTGCATTTTAGTTAATAAATATCAGGATATTACATTTCATTTTGCCAAAAAAAAAAAAGTGATCGAAAAATGGCCATAAGTTGCAAGTTGAAATTCTTTTGAACTTTTGGCATAATCAGGAAAAAAGAAGTCGTATTTCTTTTTTATTTTTCATATTAACTCTGAATTTTAAAATGGAGTTAAATACATCTTTAATCCTACCCTAGGACAATTATTCGAAACTGGACTTGTTAATTTTGGAAAATCAAATTTATTTCTGTATTTGAAAATTTTGTTCAATATCAATACCTTTTTCAACAACATTTCCAAACTCCAACGGACTTTTCACACATGAGTCACACACACCAAGGGGACACACGAAAAAAATCCACTGAACATTGGAAATTCTGGTGGAAAATGAACTAAAATTGGAAAATTTTGCAATTACAACACTAAAATTGATTTTTCAAAATTAACAGAACTAGCTTCAAACACTTGTTAAGACATGGACTGAAAATGAATTTAACATTTTTAAGATATTCAACTAAAACTTTACCTGGTGCTGCATAGCCAATAGTTGCCAATGTTTTAGTTTGAATCACGGCCTCCCCTTTATTAAAGAGTTTGGAAATACCAAAATCACCAACATGAGCAGTCATATCTTCATCTAGTAAGACGTTGCTTGGCTTTATATCACAATGAACAATAGGAAAAGTATGACCATGATGAAGATACTCCAAGGAGAATGCAACATCCGTTGCTATTTTCAGTCTATGTGGCAGATCTAGACAACAATTTTCAGAACATAACCATTTCTCAAGACTCCCATTTGGCATGTAGGAAAGAATCAAAGCTTTGAATTCTATGTTCGAACAACACCCAATTATTCCAACCAAGTTCCTATGACGAATACTGCTCATTATTTCACATTCAGTATCAAAACTCTTGACAGCTCTTTCGAGTTGCAAGTTGAAGACTTTTACTGCAACATTCAACCCGTCATTAAGGGTCGCTTTGAATACTGAACCAAAACTTCCTCTTCCAAGTAGGTTTGTTTCACTAAAAGAACTTGTTCCTTGTTCAAGTTCTACATACGATATTTTTCTACATGCAGTATTCAGTGAAATATCAGCTACGAGTGGTTTTGCCCTTTGCTTTTGTCTCCTTATGAGTATAACAATGACAATCACTATAATAATAGTCGAAATAAAAGGGGGCAAAATATATTTTATTAACAGACCTCTAACGTTCTTTGATCTTGATCTTCCCTTATTTTCTACACATGGTGGCACTTGAAATCTTCTTGCACCACAGAGAGCTGAGTTGTGAACAAACGATTTAGCAGTGAAGTTTACAAACGGACCTCCACTCGGAATCTGCCCTTCCAATGTATTACCAGACACATCAAAATAATGCAAAAAGTTGAGCTCTTCCAAAGACTTTGGGATCAATCCAGAAAGATTATTATCAGATAAATCCAATCTGTTCAAGCCTCTTACATTCCCCAAGGATTCAGGAATATATCCTTCAAAACTATTATTCGACAAATTTATGGTTTCTAATGATTGGCAACCGTCGATTGAACTTGGAATATCACCAGATAACTGATTAGATGATAGGTCTATAAGGTACATTGTCTTCATACTTCCAATATCCGGCAAAAGATGACCAATCAAATAGTTTGACGACAAATTCAAATACAAGAGGTCTCTAAGACTCCAAAAGCTGGAAGGTATGGTAGAATTCAACTTATTTGAACCTAAGGACATGATTTTAAGAAATTGAAATTCACCAAAGCATTGAGGAATTTGACCTATCAGCATATTGTCATAAATATAAATCTCACCCAAATCACTCATCTGGCAAAGCTCATGCGGAATGTACCCTTCCAGTTGATTGCTACGAAGCGATATTCTTTGAAGATACATCAACTTTCCAAATGTTGTGGGAATGAATCCTTGCAACTTATTTTGAGATAAATCTAAGAGTAGCAAACTGCTCAGGTTTCCCAGCTCATTTGGAATGTGACCAGAAATGGAGCAATTTTTAGCGTAGAAATTACGAAGAGAAGAGGATAGGTTTCCAACTGAAGATGGGATCATACCCTGGATTGGATTGAGTGATATATCAAAGTGCTTTAGATATTTGCAACCAGTGAATGAAGAGATAAGTGTTGTCATATCTCCATGGAGATTATTTCCCCAGACGTTGAACAAACTTAAGAACCTGGAATTGCCAAAGTTTGGTATGGAACCGGTGAAAGAGTTGTTGCTTAATTCCAAGACTGAAAGCTGAGAAGCATTGGTGAGGAAGGTCGGAATTACCCCGATGAGGCCATTGTTGCTGCAAAAAAGCCCATCAAGACTCGAGACTGAAAGCCCCATATTTGAAGGAAGACTACCAAAAAACCGATTTGATGAAAGATCTATAGACTTCAATGTTGATATGTTGAATACGGAAGATGGAATGGAGCCAGTGAAAGAGTTGTTATACAAATCCACTTGCTCTAGCTTTGCCAGAATACCAAGCTCTTGAAGTATCTCACCTGCTCATTTATTTTTTTCCAAAAAAAATAAAAGATTTGTGGTTGTTATCATCAACATAAATAAATTAAAGATTAATATCAATATGCTATCTGAATAAGAATGGCAATAGAGGATGATATCATCCTCATCACAATTTCACTGCGAATTGCTCAATTTGACTTCTTAATTTCGAGTTTTTTGACCCAATTTTGCTTATTGGCATTTCATAATGCCTTAGTATCTTTAATGGAAGTGTAGTGTTAGATTTCTTTGAAAGACATTTTTATATGACATTATTCTTTGAAAGTGTAGTGTTATATGATATCTTTTTGTATATTTTATATATCTATAAAGGCATTTCACAATGCATGCCTCCTCACGAACTACCACCGTCACGATTAAAGGTTATTATATATGCACTTTGCTCACCATTGTTCGTCCCTTTGGGTGGGCACCACTTGTTATTACAACAACCAATTTATGGCGGGCACAACATCTGTTGAAGGGTTGGACACCACTGAAAAAACATGTATTTTTACAAGATTGTTTAAGGATTTGAATGATATGTATTTCCAGTGACGGATCCAAGATTTCAACTTATGGGGACCTAAGTTTACTAATAAAAATAAATATATTAATTCTAAACTAAGAGTATAAATTTATCATGATTTCGATAAAGTTGATATATTAAATTATATTCCCTCCATTTCAAAATAAATGTTGTTTTAGAGTTTTTTGTCATAAATAAAGGGATATAAAAATTATACATTTGAATGGTTAAGGATTTTCGTTCAAATTTTTGACAAGGGTATGAATTTTGAAATTGATTTGGGATTTGAAATGGGTTTGATGAGAAAATCGTTTGGATATAAATTGAAGGTCAATTCAATTCAACGTTATATGTTTTTCGGTTATCCTCTCCGATTGGTGTTCACAGGTGAATGGCTGTGAAATTATTTTGCGAAATTATTTTTCTTTTAATGTATTGATTTTTTTTCTTTTTCTTTTCAATATTTTTGTATTACTTTTAATAGTATTTAATCCATACAAACCGTCATTTCATTCAAAAGGGATGGCCACGTGTACAAATATATCCCACATAAATATAAAATGAATTTCAAATCAATTCAACCCAAAATTGGGGGATCACGTGCGATTTCAACTCAATTGAGCGATTCGGGCTGAAATTAGGCAAAATTTCCAAAGTTCGTGAATCGTGTGAAAGTTAATGTCCTAAATTGTCAGCCCGAAAATTTAAAGTCCTAAATTGTTAGACCACCTAATTATTAACAACTAGAGTAATGCCTGTGCGATGCACGGAATTGATATGATATCTTATTTTTTTTAAATTTGAAGTGAAGGTGAGTTCAATATATGATTTTGTACTTATTTATTATTGTTTAAATTTTAATTATATAATGTATATTGATCATGTGTGATTATTTCATTTGCTATAAATTTATTTGATATTGTTTGCACTCATCCTAAAAATAGTATTTTGTTATTGATTCTTCATTAATAGAATTACTTTGTTTCTACTTGCTTAATTCAATAAATATTCAGTGAAATTTATGAATATGTGATTGAAATTGTCATTGGCGATTAATTTTTCTCTTTTGGTTGTAGTTTAATTATAGATATATGTAGAGATTTTGAATGAATATTTTTTATTTTTGATCCAACTTCAAATGTATAGATAAGTATACATTGCTCTTAAAGTCCAATATATAGAGAATGAAAAACCTAGATAGTAAAAAGATGGAATCAAAACCCAATTGTAATATGAAACTTTACCATTTTCTTTTGTTCTTGCAGTCACGTTTCTCTTAAATGTTGGATTAAATACTAAAAAGGTAGGAGAGATGGAAAGGTAGGAGAGAGATGAGAAAAGAACATGTTTTGCATAAAAAGTTTGGAGAGGCTGATGTGGCATCTTTGGAGGGTGCCACTTGTCAGCACTAGGAGAGAATAAACCATCATTTTATATATATGATTTGGATAATAAAGTCAAAAATAAAATTTTCCCATTTAACGTATATTTAGAAATTAAGACACCCAATATATATATATATATATATATATATATATATATATATATATATATATATATAAAATATTTCTGCTTTTCGTTTTTGCAAACAAAAATTAATGAGATATTAATGAGATATTAATAAATTAGATGAAACAAGTTGCTGAACTATAAAAAGAAGGCAGTAAGAAAAATCATACCTTTCAATTGGTTTGACCAAAGAGATAAGAACCTAAGCCTGGTTAAATTTGCAATTCCACTTGGTATGTTGCCACTGAATTGATTGAGGGGTAAGCGTAGGTCTTCCAGCTCTCTGCACTTGTATATATTTCTCGGAATTTTTCCATAGAGTCGATTCTTTGAGAGATTAATTCTTCTAAGTTTTGGAGTAATATTACTACATATATCACTGGGAAGTTCACCTGAAAAGCTATTAAACCTGAGAATAATTGCTCTCAAAGAAGACATGTTAAAGACACCATATGGTATAGAGCCCCTAAGCTGATTACCCTCCAAGTTCAGTGTTTCCAAGTCAGAAAAATTGCCAATCTCCTCTGGAATATTCCCATCAAGAAAATTATACCCCATATCTAAAGTTTGCAACTTGGAAACATTGAGCAGAGAAAGTGGGAATCCTCCTGAGAAGCTGTTGTTATTCAGATACATATGTTGAAGTCGAGACAAGGCTCCAAACCACGATGGTATTTCTCCGATGAATTTGTTAACTCCCACGTTGATCTCCTTTAAACGATGCAAGTTAGATAGCTCGTACGGTATGGGGCCTGAGAAATTGTTGGAGCTGATGTCTAAAGATCGAAGAAACGTTAGGTTTCCAAGATGTGGAGCAATGGTGCCCTTGAGCCCGAAACCGGATATATCCAGGGCTGTCACCCTATGATGTTTGATACTGCAAGAGACACCAGCCCAGAAACAGATGGAAGTATTAGAGGTCCAATTGGTGCTCAAAATGTTGTATGGGTCTGAAGTGATGGTGTTCTTAAAGGCAACTAGTGCATATTCATCTGTGCTGATCATCAAGGATTGTGTGATTCTGCAGAATGATAAGAGTGTAACAAGTGCGATGAATGGTTTCTCCATTTTTTTTTTTGTTTTGCTTAGAGATGAATGTACCCCTTTATTTGCTTTACTAGAAGTCTTAATTTGTTAGATTGGAAAATGGGAAAATTCAGCCTTCACACACATAATCGTCAAGGGTTAAGGAATTTTGTTTTGATAAAGTGGGTGTCAGCTGACTTTAGTTCACTAAGTTTTCAATTTATTATGAAAATCAATTATGATGAATGAGAAATTAATACACAAATTCATCATTCCTTGAAAACTTTTGTATTGAAATGTGAAGAGGCTTAAATGACGACTTATCACACATTAATTATTTATTTATTGACGTGGGTTCCATATAAATAATGGAAATTTTAATATGTGTCAAGTAACTTACAATAGTGGATGATCAAGTATGAACAATATATATAAACTTCAAATGGACTTGAATAAGATTCTTTCTTTAATATTTAAAGTTTGACCATAGCTATATATGAAGAAACATAAATGTGAACAAGGAAACTCAAAAGTTGATTCTTATTACATAATTTAGTCAAACTTTTTTGGGAACTTCTATTGTACTTATCTATCCATTATTGACACATATTAATGTGTACATACGATTAGGGGTGGAAATCGGACGGATCGAATCGGAAATAGGGTGTTTCGGAAAAATTCCAAAAAATTTCGGAAATGAAAAACCAATTCCAATTTCCATCCAAAAATTTTCGGAAATGTGAAATCCCATCCGATTTCGGAAATTTCGGAATTTTCGGAATTTTCGGAATTTTCGGAAATTTCGGAATTCCGAAAATCTCGAAATTTTCGGAATTTTTTCGGAAATTTTCGGAAATTTTTCGGAAATTTTCGGAATTTTTTTCGGAAATTTTCGGAATTTTTTTCAGAAATTTCGGAAATTAAAAAATTCAGAAATTCAGAAATTTTCAGAATTAATTAGTTGGTCTTTTAGCTATATATAGCCTTTTCTAATATCCTAAGAAATAATACGACCTCGAATCTGATATTCCAAGTATTTAACATCAATATAATATCTATCAAAGACATGGGAGATTAATTATTCTGCTGATGTGCTATATAAATAGTTATAAAATAAAATTATAAAATAAATAGTTATAAAATAAAATTATAGTTATAGTTATAAAATAAAATTATAAATAGTATATAAATACTATATTAAATTTTTTTACTTTTTTCACTTTTAGTTTTTGAGTCATATTTTATATTTAATATATACTATAGTATATAGTATAAAATAAAACTATAAAATTTATATGAATAGTATATAGTATATAGTATAAAATAAAATTATAAAATTTATATGAATAGTATATAATATATAGTATAAAATAAAACTATAAAACCATATTATAAACTATTATCATTTTGTAAGTAATTATACTTATTAATTCATATTTATTAAGTTATTTTTCTTTTAGGAAGCTCAAATCAAATGAATATTTGAATCTATATTATGATTTATGATAATGCTTTGTTCGAAATCCTTCGATATTTAAAATACTTGTTTTATAATTTGTATAATTTTCTTTGTCATTATTCCTATTATATAAAATGTTATCATTTTTAATGAAATTTATGATATATTTACCTTTGAAATTAGATATTCACTTTATTTTATATAATATATAGTATATAGTGTTCTTATATAGCATATAATATATAGTATATAATATATAGTATATAGTATATAATATATGGTATATAGTATAAAGTATTCTTTTATAGCATATAGTATATAGTATGTAGTATATAGTATGCAGTATATAATATAGTATAATTCTAAAACTACAGTATAAACTACAGTATATAGTATAAAATAAAACTATAGTATAAAATCTACTATATACATATAGTATATAGTATATATAGCATAAAGTATATAATATATAGTATATAGTATTCTTCTATAGCATATAGTATATAGTATGTAGTATATAATATAATATAATTAAAAAACTACAGTATAAACTATAATATATAGTATATATTATAAAATAATATTAAACAACTACAGATACTACAATATAAACTATAGTATATAGTATATATTATAAAATAATACTAAAAAACTACAATATAAACTATAGACTATAATATATAGTATAAAATAAAACTATAGTATAAACTATACTATATACATATAGTATACTCCCTCCGTCCCACAACACTTTGCACACTTTCCTTTTTAATCTGTCCCAAAATACTTTGCACACCCAAAAATGGCAAATTTTATCACAATTATTACCCTCCCAATACACACTTATTTACACATAATGCCATTACTTTTTCTCTCTCAACACTTTATTACTTTTTGTCTTTTTCTCACATAATTGACTCTTATACCCTCAATCAAAAAGCAAAGATTCCTTTTTTTCTTAAAAATTGTGCCCAATTTAGTGTGCGAAGTGTTCCGGGACGGAGGGAGTATAATATATTTATATACTATCATATAGTATAAAGTATATAAAATATATTATATAGTATATAGTATTATAGTATTCGATTCTCAAATGCCTCTACTAACTCTACATTTTATCATTTTGTAAGTAATTATACTTATTAATTCATATTTATTAAGTTATTTTTCTTTTAGGAAGCTCAAAACAAATGAATATTTAAATATATATTATTATTTATGATAATGCTTTGTTTGAAATCCTTCAATATTTAAAATACTTGTTTTATAATTTGTATAATTTTCTTTGTCATTATTCCTATTATATATAATGTTATCATTTTTAATGAAATTTATGATATATTTACCTTTAAAATTAGATATTCACTTTTTATTTTATATAATATATTGTATTCTTATATAGCATATAATATATAGTATATAGTATATAATATATGGTATATAGTATATAGTATAAAGTATATAGTATATAGTATGTAGTATATAGTATGTAGTATGTAGTATGTAGTATATATTATGCAGTATATAATATAGTATAATTAAAAAACTACAGTATAAACTATAGTATATAGTATAAAATAAAACTATAGTATAAACTGTACTATATACATATAGTATATAGTATATAGCATAAAGTATATAATATTATTCTATAGCATATAGTATATAGTATAATTAAAAAACTATACTATAAACTATAATATATAGTATATATTATAAAATAATACTAAAAACTACAGTATAAACTATAGTATATAGTATATATTATAAAATAATACTAAAAAATTACAATATAAACTATAGTATATAGTATATATTATAAAATAATACAAAAAAAAAACTACAATATAACTATAGTATATAGTATAAAATAAAACTATAGTATAAACTATACAATATACATATAGTATAAAGTATATAAAATATATTATATAGTATATAGTATTATAAAGTATACTATAATATGTATATTAATATTTACATATAGTAAATGTATATAAAATATATTATATAGTATAAAATGTTTGAATTATTTACAACAATTACTATTGGTTTGATGGTAAGTTTCGTGCTTTGAGTGTGAGAGGTCTCGTGTTCGATTCTCAAATGTCTCTACTCACTCTACATTTTATAATTTCGGAAATCGGAAATCGGAAATTCGGATCGGAAATCGGATCGGAATTTCGGATCGGATCGGAAATCAGAATTTCCGAAAATTGCATTTCGGAAATATTTCGGATCGGATTTCGGAATTTCCGAAACTTTTAAAACTATTTCCGATTTCCATCCGAAAATTTTCGGAAAAATCGGATGTTGGAATTTCGGATTTCGGATTAAAAAAATTCGTTCCAAAATCGGAAAATTTCGGATCGGATTCGACGGATATCGGATATTCCGTTCCAATTTCCACCCCTACATACGATTGATCATGTTTTAAAATTACAAAACAATTATTATTAATTTTAAAGCACATTTTTACACATTAATAATGGATATATTAAAAAATTCATAATAGGTATTTTATCATTTTCCTTGGAACCTTATTCAATAGAAGAGGACGACTTTAATTGGCAATATGCCAATATATGAACAAACTTAAAAAAAAAATAGAGTAACACTTCTGTGCAACTAGTGCACAGAGTTGCACGGATACCTTTATATTATAAATGTAGTATCTTTATGTACAAATATATGTACCTTTTAAAATGAACATGCATAAATGTATTACATTTATAACATAAAAGTACTACATTTATAACATAAAGGTATGGATTGCACGGTGCAACTGGTGCACAGAAGTTTTTGCCAAAAAAATATTAGTGACAGTTAGTATTTGATTAATAAACGAAGGACACAAATGAAATTTGACGGTTTGTAAAAGATTATAAATTTACTAATACAGACCCCGTGTAATACTTGGGATTTATCAAAATAAATATTTTTAAGATATCAATATAAAAATATATGCATTTTGAATAAGAAAAATATAATAATTTGGAAAATAATTTTAATTTATGTAAAGAAAATGTCTTATGATAATCAAAAATATTTTTTAACGGATACTATTTTACATTTTATTAAAGATGTTTTAGATCTTTTTTAGCGGAGTTTGTGATACATATACTTTAACGATATGTTATAGTAAAATAAAATTAATATTGAAATACATATAATAATAAGACATAAGATACAATATATTTAGAGTTTTTGATAGATCTGTATTAACATCTATAAATTAACATCACAATATTTTAGTATTTTATTTTCTATATTAATATTAGCAAACAACTATTTTTTTTTTTTTGAATTTATTAATGTTAGTTTTTCTTAAAAAAATATTTTTATAATCATATGGCCTAAAATGTATTTCGTATGTCAGTTTATATACATAATTGTCTTATTCATGATATGTATGAATTTTTTTTCATGCATAAACGTAAGTGCATTTATAATTTGATATTTTCTAATTCTATTTGTTTTAAAAATTTAATTCTATCTTTATATATATAATAAATGAGATAATATTAATGAATGAAATAATAAATATTATTTATTTTTCTATCTTAAAAATAATGAAGTAAGTTAATATCTATTTTAATTTTACTGAAAATGAATAATTTACTAGTTATTTTTTTAATTTAGCATTAATTGATATAAATTAAATATAGTCATAATTTAAATGTATTATATTATCAAAAATGATAAAATGCCTACTCTCATTATATAGAAAGTGAAATTAATATGTATACTAGATTTTTGACACATCAGTTGTGGACACATACGATAGGTAGAATAACAAGGATGTTATATTATATTGATGTATGTAATAATTTCCAATTATTATCATTACTAAAATATAATTAATGAGAGAATATTTAGGAAGAATGAGTTTTCATTTTAATTAAGAGTTAAATTGGTATATATCAACTTATGATTTCTCTTTAGTATATATTAATTAATTAAAGATTAAGGATTATAGATTAAAAATTATGTTATATTTTGGAAAATAGATTGCTTTTTCTTTACGTATATATTTTTTTTTCAGTAAAATCAGCATTTTACCTGGAAAACGCGAACGCGACTTTATTTGCGTGTACACACAACTCTCTCTCTCTCTCTACCTGTGAGCAGAGCACTCCAATGGAAATTCCACCGGGTGATCGGAATTCTTCATCAGTTTCGTCGAATCGTCGGAAATGGTACTGTAGATGCTGTTGCTGCCGCTGTTTTTGCTGCTTCTACTCATACCCTTGACATATCTGTAAGTAAATATTAGTTTTAGATGCATCACTTTACATTTGATTGGGATGGATCTCTCTTTGCTTGATCATTTCAATTAACCTGTTGTTCTTGAGAACGATCGTGTCTCTTTGCAGTATCTTCACTTTTGTGTGCTCTGTATATATTGCATAATATATCAAATTACTTATTTCTAGGGTTTTTTTTTCTTGGCTGGAACTGTGTTGGGAATTGATGAACTGTCATATCTTGCTCTTTAATCCAGAGGATTTGAAACTGAAAAGGGCCAATTTTGGAACACATTTGCGAAGTCCAAGGTTGTGGCAAAAATCAGTTCATGGGATTGAGAATATTTTAATTTGCTACCTAAATTTATAAGTTAGATTAATTTCAATCGAGTTGCTGATCGAAATTTAACTAGGCATGATTCCGAAGTAAATTGGAGTTGGATGATTACTATGATCAACTGGTTCTGGTTTCTGAAAATCAAGAGCGAGAAGGGTTTGATAGTAATCTCAAGAAGATGGATTTTTCTTGTTCTGATTTTCTGTTAGGAAATCTTGGCCAATTGTGATATTTCAAGACTGTTGAGTAGTGAGAAATTGCAGTCTATGAATTTGCCACAGGTCTTGTTTGTCTGTAAAGATTTGTCCTTTTATTCTTCATTTCATTTTTTCTCTGTTATTGCCTTTAGAAAACACACTTGTGCCTGGATTAGGGATTGACTATATGTATTTGAATAATTGATTAGTGATCCCCAAAAATCTCACTATTTGTATGATGATTGCCAGGTTGAGGTTTGAGATCATTCCAAGATTTTATATCTTTAGCATTGTGATCAACATGACTTGTTGCTGGAAATAGCCTGAATATTGGAAAATGCGTATCCAGGATGATGCACCAAAGCCATTTGCAACGATGTGAATAAAGATCAGAAAATGATGGGATGATCAAGAATGTAAGATCATGAAAAGACCACGAAGCATATTCTCATAGTCGGCTATCAATCAGGAATTTATGGCTCTCATTTAGTCCTGAGGTTTCTTTCTTATATTTGTATGGTTTACATTGAGTTTGAGTCCATTGTGCTTCTAATGTAATTCATGCACTTCCTTATTTTGCTCTCTTTGGTGTTAATTTCGAATTCTGTGTTGAGGCTTATTTATCATACATGATTATACATCAATATCCATGGATATAGGTTTCATCAAATGTAGTGTCTACAAGATCATCTAGATATCTGTAGATATGTCCTTTGTTACTATTTTCTGACACTGTTACTATGAATTTTTGTATATTATGTAATTAAATATTTAAATAAAAGAATTGCATGAATTTCTGGCAAGGGACAAAAAGCATGAGATCCAGTTAGCAGGTGGAGAAAGGGACCATATTTCTTATTAGTGTTTTGCTATGATGTTGCATTCCACAATCCACCCCCAAAACAGGGGAAGATAAAATACTTTCTGCACAGACACAACAAAATTAGTCTTGGAATTGATGTGTGTTTCTTTCTCTATCTTTCTCTCATCATAAATCCATTGCTGTCAAAGGGAACTGAATCAGACAAAAGCTTCCCAGAGTGCAAAAAAAATGCACATAAATTTTCATTTATTAAACTAAATCAGACAAAAGCTTCACAAAGTGCAAAAAAATTGCATATACTCTTTTTTTTTTTTTTTTGAAATAAAAGAAACCATTCTTATTCCTACTGGAATGATCAGAGTGTGTCACTGTGACTTTAGTAAAATAATGCAATAAAATAATTGCAATATATGAATCAACAAAATCAAAGATTTGACCTTTTTTGTCTCCCCTGTTTGTGTAATAAGAAGTTTCCATTCAACTTTTCACTGCTTTCTTTTATGGAAAACATACACAAACCACTTTTATGCTTGGTTGAAAATTGAAATCTTGCTCTATTTTCTCTTTTGCTTTATCTTTTGTGTGCCCATTAGATTCTCATGCTTGAATCTTCATTACCTGAAACCCATGTTTCTTCTCCTCACTTCAATCTCATATTTTATTTTACTCATAAAAGGCTGAAATACAGGAGAAAATAGAAGATACACAAGAGTGGTAGGGAAAATTGTTCTATGGATGGGATATGAAAAAAAAAACTAGAAATTACAATAAACCAACACTAATTTGCCTAAACTTTTTCATTTTTCTTTTTTTTTTTCCTTTTCTTTTTCTTGAATTAAAAGATGTGACTTTCTCTACCTATGGCTACAGAAATCCAAGAGCTTCTTCCTCCCTTCAACAATCTCATCAAAGAAATCATCAAGCTGTCCAATTATGTTCTCAGTTCCACTTCTCAAAATTCCAAAACTACCCTTCAAATTCTCCACTCTCTCTCTTATCCCAACTTCTGATTCCCACTCCACAGTCCCCTGTGAGCATCTCTTCTCAAGCTCTGCTCTCAGCTCATCCATGGCAGCTTTTGATCTCCTGAACTCATACAAAAGAACCCCGGGCCGGGCCGTGATTCGATCGATCTCAGAGAACACCCTCTGCTGTAGCCTTGCAGTTGAGATCATCAAAGATGATCCAAAAAACAGGCACTCTTCGTACCCGTTTTTCGGAGAATTTGATTCGGGCCAATAGTAGACTAAGCCATATAGCAGAATCATCAGTAGGAGTGAACTAACATTCCTCATTGCATAGAGCACTCCTCTGAATCCATTGAATCCATTCAGCTTTGATCCAATTGAGACTTGTTCATCGAATTTCAATGAAAGAAGCTCAATTCTTGTCTCTGTGATTGACCTGTTCTCCTCCTCCAATCCCACGCCTTCTCTTCTGCATCCTGATATAGCGCGGATCACCTGTTCGATGAAATGACCCAACCAAGAAAATCAGCAAACCAATGAATTTTCACCACCCCAGTAAAGAAAGATCTCATTTTTAATTGTGCAGAATCAGTGATGTGTATTTACCTGGCGCGAAAGCTGTGGACTCAAATGGCGATGGCTATCGAGAGAGGAGGTGATGTTGAGGCCAGCAGAGTAGTAATTCTCCATGCCAGAAATACCAGTTTTAAGGATTTGGCAAATTTCCCAAAGCTTAGAGCTTTCATCCATGTACTCATCAAGCCATTTTTCACCAACAGGCAAGTGCAGTTTCTGGACCAAAAGGATCATCTGGCTGTGTGATGATCTTAGAAGGGACACAGCTCTTTGCAGGAACTGAATTGACATGAAGTTGCTCGATAGAAACACTCGTTCAAGATCATCGATGCCTCGAGTTAGGAAGCTGTAGAAGCCATTGACAGAGTTGGTGGAAGAAGCATCCATCATAGGGAAGGAGTTGATGAGAGAGAAGAATAGGTAAAAGGGATGAAGAGAGAGAGGGGGAGGAGGAAAGTTGGAAAGATTGTGATTTATAAACTGTGAAGAGAGAGAGAAGAAAGATGGAATGGATTAATGGAAAGAAGAATATCAAATCTTGGAAGCTCACAGGTTTCTAAGGTTGAAAAGGATTGTTGGGAGCAATGATGGGTGTTTCCTATAGAGGGGAAAGGATGATTGGTAATCTGCCATTTTCATTGTTTAATTTGCAGAAAGAAAGAATGGAAAAGAAAAAGAAAAAGAGAGAGTGAAAGCAGGCAAATTTGAGGGAGAGGATATTTTCAAGAGCTTACTTCTAATTTCTTCCTTTTTCTTTTATGCTAAAAGGGCTTTGTTTTATGCAACAAAGTGGTGTATCATTATGTGTAGATGGGAGGAAACAAAAAGAAAAGTATGGGAAATTTGTGTTGTATTTGTTTGTTTACAAATCTTGCCTTTTCTTTTTATTCTTTTTATTCTTTTTTGCAAATGGGATTAATGATGTTAGATTGAGTTCATTGTGTTGTAAGAGCTTATGTCACCTATTGAGGACTCTTGGGCCTTTTTTGATTTTACTATTGGGTTGTATTTTATGTTATACTTAATGATTCATTGGATTGTTGCATCCCTTATCGATCGATTATGAATATCACAAAGATGTATTTGTGATTAGGTATGAGAAATTTGTGTGGTATTTGTTTGTTTAGAAATCTTGCCTTTTTTTTTTCTTTTTTGCAAATGGGATTAATGATGCTAGATTGAGTTCATTGTGTTGTAAGAGCTTATGTCACCTAATTGAGGACTCTTGGGTCTCTTTAATTTTACTATTCGGTGTATTTTATGTTATACTTTAATGGATTTCATCATATTGTTGCATCTTTTATCGATTATGAATATCAGAAAGATATATTTGTAGTTAGGATTAAACGAACGATAATGTGATGTTAAAAGTTTGATATTATTCACTTAACATGCAAGATTCTAATGTTCTTTGGCTTCTTAATTCTTTCCTCTTTTTCTTCCTCGAGCAACTGAATTTGTTCCTTTAATCCCCTCTATTCTTATTGAAATTTGTGGGGTTTTGTTTATTCCTAGATTTATACTATTTGCTAGTTTTCTTTGTGTTCTTTTAAAGGGGATTTTGGAATGATGGGATTCTTTGTATTTGCATTTTGTACCTTTCTACTATGCAAGAAAATCAGTCTTTTTAGGCCACCCAAAAATTTTCTTTTTTTTTTATTTTTTTAATATTTTTATTTTATTTTCCCCATCCTATAATCTTCTCATTTTTGGTCGTACAATGCATTATGCTCCCCAGAGGCCATACAATGAACAAACCACATGATTTTTGTAGCACTCCATTAGATAAGTCTTCATTTCGACCCATCAAGATCTCATTGGGTTTTCTTTTGCAAATGAAATCTTCTATTTTCGGAAAATAAATAATATTATTAATTAATATGTGTCGTATATAAAAAATAATAAGATATAAAATGAAAGATTATATAAAACAGATGATACATATTTCATCCACATTCATATGAAATTATTTCAATTTATTCATGGACAATAGACTAAAATATGTAAAGGAAAACGATATTTAGAAAACAATTGATTAATGTTGAAAATAAAGTGTCTTATTATCATTGTCTCACTTTTGTTAAAAGGATTATTTTCACTGAGGTGTGGTGTAGTATAAAAATTAAAACCTCAAGATTTATAAAAAATAATAATAAATAAATAAATAATTGATTGAGATTAATTTATATGTATATTAAGCTCCTAACTAGCATTTAATAATTTCTATTGATTAATATTTCTACTGTTAGAATTGAATTCATTATACATTAATTTGGTGTATTATAACAAACATATCAATCAACGATAAATCTACATCAGATCAACTCGATCAAAGCACAACCCACCATTTAAATCCTTCAAAAGGAATAAATCTTGAATTTTTTATTAGTATAGGGTTGATGCAATTAAAATAATAATTAAGTTGAAATGATAGTTTATAGAAGAGGGTGGTCGTGGGATTTTGAAGAATGGGACATTAGAGAGGATGTTGGTCCTTTGAGATTTTCATTGGAAAGTGAATTAGGAACTATGGTCCAATATTTAAGGCCATTGATTTGGGCGCCCCTTTCTTATTTGCTGCCACATCACCTGCACCTAATTATAGGATGAATCTAATTTAGCAATTTTAAAATAAATAAATATAATAATAATATAGGATGGGTCTTCCTTTTACTCCCTTTTCTCTATTTTCTTTTTTGGTATATAGACTATAAATTGAGTTTTGCTTGATGATTTGGATAGTTTAAAACTACTCAATTAAAACCTCTAAATAATATAAAATCTGTCCTGAATTACTTGGAATATTTTTGTAAGAATCATACCAACCTTATAACTTTTAGACAATAAATGAATTACGAGCAGGACTTTTGTATAATAATTTTATGGATTTCATTCCGTGAAATGAAATAATTAATGATGCACAAACTAGAGTTTGATCTGTGAAAAAGAGTATGGCTACGTCTCATCGAGTTATATCCATATATAAGACGGTTTCGTATAAATATTTGTATAATAAGATTATTTTGCTAAACTTTGGCCACCATCCTTTTCCATCCTATGAGGATGCCATGCTCTATAAATTTCTTCAACAAGAATATTTCATTTTCTTCTTAATGAACCCTAGATGGATCCAACTGTATGGTCCTCATCCCCTCGCCATTGAAAATGATCTTATATTTGTGGATCTGGAATGAATAATTTGAAAATAACATCTCACTGAACTCGAATTTAAAAAAAAAAAATTAATAAAGAAAAGTCTCTTTTAATAAATTAATTATTTAATTATGTGCTCATGAATTGCTTTAACAGCCTACGAAGTAATGTATTATTCCATGTATGCGCAATTTATGTGTGTATGCTAATAACATATTGAAAGATTAAATTGAAGTGGTCATTAAAAAAGATTCGAGCTCGGATCATGGACATATATATATGAAGCACATAAGTAGCTATAATCAATTAATCATACTATACTAAATTACACTTTAGTACGATTCAAATCTTCTATTATATTTTGATATTTTATTTTATATTACATTATTTATTTAATACACATTATTTGTAAATTAATAATGTTATGTATGTACGTGCATGGTATATGGCGGCTATTTAAAATATCAGATAAAAAAATATATTTATACATGACGTCTTAGATGTTATTGATGTTTTGGCCACTTAGATGATCTGACATCATTTTATTGACTTTGGTTGTGATAAAAAGATTCTAAAAAATAATATTTCAAGTTAGCAATTTGGTTACATAGATTATCCAAATAGCTGAAAATCCCCAAATTTCCCAAGTCGTGTGCCAAATTTCACTGAATTTTACAAATTTTGGTAAATAAATGACTAAATTTGAAGATTTTTTTTAGAATGACATACAACTATTGATATTTTAACTTAGTAATACTATTTCTCGATGCCATCTAATTAACATGAGTAATAATATGATTAATTTCAATTATTATTCAATTGTCAACATAAATTCTTTTTAGGGGACCACATTTTATAATGTAGATAATAATGGGGATAAAAGAAATAGATTAAAGCCCACTTTGTTGTAAGATGATATCTCATACGCGTGGATAAATGTGTCATGCACTGTAGTTACGCAGGAGAGCCACAAATAATTTATACTTTGGCCCCTCAACTATTGGATTTTTGTACTTTAGGCATGCTTTTTTTTTTTCCTTGCTATTAAATTCTCCATAGAATATACGTTTACAAAATATTCGAACCTGCAGCTTCACGAAAAATACTATTAACAACGAAATTTGATCGAACCATTTACTATTCATTTTTGCAATCATATAAATATTTTGATTTTTGAATTTACAATTGTCAACATGAAGGGTCCTTAGTTAAAACGAGAATAATTTTGACCTAAAATCACATCTTTTTTTATCGAACTTAAGTATGAATAATTATTATATTTGTTATATTTGACCTAACATATTATTATTGTAATTGATAATAACATTATTTTGGGCCAATATTTTTGTAAAATCAAAACAGATTCATTTGACTTAAATATCAAACAAATATATATTCTTCATACAGCCTTTTTCCTATTTTCTTTACACAAAAACTTCTGTGCACCAGTTGCACAGAAGTGAAATTCTGTGTAATCCATACCTTTATGTTATAAATATAGTACATTTTATATACAAATATTCGTACCTTTTAAAATGAACATGCATAAAGGTATTACATTTATAACATAAAGGTACTACATTTATAACACAAAAATATGGATTGTACGGTGCAATTGGTGCACAGAAGTGTTACTCTTTTCTTTATGGGTCCCCGAAAAATCAGTACCGACTGACAAGGTACTATTCTTGATATATCCATTTTTATTTAATAAAGTCGATATATAAATATCAATACTGGCCTTTTCAACGAATTGAGTCATTTTAATTTTCTTTCTTTAAGATCAACCCTTTTCAAACAGATAATTTTTTTTCAAAATTAGACCAATTTTATAACTAGTACTGATTAATTTACTTTTTAGCATATATATTAGCATAGTTGGTTGCCAATTATATATTTATATACCTAGTGAAAGATTTTAATAGAAATTGCCAACCTGGTCAAAGAGTATTTCTGCACTAGTTTGGGCCCTCGACTTATATTTCAACAACTTTTTGGTCAAAAATAAGAATAAGCGCGATTATCATTATTGAATTGTTAAAGCATCATTACCATAATTGTGTTGTATTATTGAATTTTTCAGAATGATCTTATTGTGCACTAAAAGGTGCTTAACTAAATTTGCACGCCTAATGAAAATTATTTCATGTTTAATTTGCTGTAAAGGAGTATGGCCAAAATTTGAAGAATGAAAAAACTTATATTATGTTGTTTTATAAACATAATTTTATGAAATAGAATTCCAGTATCAATAACTCAAACTTATTTTATCGCTTCTTTAACAATAGTGTGCCTAAAAAAAATGGCTATCTTCAAATGAAAATAGTAATTAGGGTCTTAAAAATAATGTGAATTTTAAAAAGTAATATTAAATATTTAAAAAAAACATATGCAAGAGCATATTAGATAATGTTTCATCTGTTACGTGTATAAATATAATTAATTTATTTTATATATTAAAGATAATAAAAGTATAATTGACAATGAATGGCAAATCGGAATTGTCATTTCAAGTAACAGTGAATTGATTATAAACAGCTGTTAATTGCATAATAGGTATTGTCTCATTTAGGCAGGCAATTATGACAAAAAATCAGCACCAAACCATGCTTTTTTCCTATTTCAATTAATAAAAAAATAAAAATAAATAAAAAGGGAAAGAGAGAGAAATCAATAAGTTGATGTTGCAGTATAATTTGGCAAAGCAAGGCCCTTTCAGTCTTTTCCAGAACATTATTGAATGTTTGAAACTATTCCACTGCAGTATCAATCATTGTGAGAGTGCATGGAACATTTTGAGTTTTATGCAAAAATAAATCATGACCAAAATACCCAGCCACTGCCAATATAACATTTCTGTTTCCGTATCAAAAAATTTACTAAATACACTCAATTTCTATACAAATGAAAAATATAAATACACTAAATATTGGGTTGTTTAGTAAGTGTTGGGATACGGATAGCCGCACCCTTCTGTTTCCTTGTCACATCAATAGGTTATGACCGTAATTCATAACCGTGTAATTCTAGATGTCTCTTCTATAACTAGTACTATTGTAAAAATATGAATAATTTTAAATTTCGTCTATTTTTTCATAATGTTTATTTTAATCCACTTTATATAGTTTAATTTAATTAGAGACATAATTAAAGAAAATTCTCTATATCCATCACTACCTTCTACAACTAATTACTTTGTTATTTTTAAACAAGTGGTGATGTAATTAAAATTTATTAGTGTTTTCAATTTAATAGAACTCTAATTTAATAATCTGACCACATAAAAAATGAATTGACATCTATGTACAATGTAATTACTGATTTAAAACTAGTGTGTATGTATAAATATTAATATATATATATAGTAATTACATATTTCCTGAAATTGTATTCTTTCTCACTGTCGAGGATGTTATATAATCAAATATATATGTATATTATTGATTCCTTAGGTGATGATGGATAATACAAATTTTCTGAGTAGAAGATAATTTATACATGCACTTACTATTGAAGGAGAAATATTGTACACTCACTATATGAATATTAGGAAAATTTTAATGTTGATCCAAGACAAAGAAATTTACTAAATTCACCATTTAGTAAATTGAGAGGATTCGATTCTGACGCATCGCAAACGTAAAAATACAACATACGAGATAGTAATTAAATAAAACTTGAAGAATCATTATATAAACATATATAGTTAATATTCAATAATTAACTAAATAGGATAAGTTATAGAACAAAACATGTAATTTTTCCCAACTATAAAATGACACTTAATTCAAATAATATATATATATATATATATATGCACATTTGTATTTAAATTTTAATTCATGATAATCTAAAAGATACACATCTCTATCAATAATTTGTCCTTATTTACCGAAGAATCAACATCCAATATGCCATTGTTTAATGTCAAGAATTTAGTCTTTATTAATTGTAATTATCTTGGGACCAACTTGATCATTAATTAAGACATGACATTTCCTTGATATGCCTATAAAGATGATTAGACTTACATAATAAAAATGAACAAAAGGGTCACAAAACATATATCTCATTACTTTTATTTATTGGGGGGGGGGGGGTGGTTGGGTTGGAATGGAGTTGTAATGATGAGATGGTCAAGAGAAAAAATAAAGCTACGAGAATAAATCTTAGAAATTATAAGTTCTTTTGTATTTTAGTTATAATATATTGTGCACTTCTAGGTGTAGCATTGATAGAAAATGGGGTTACTAGGATAGAGGCTACCACATAATTACTTAAATTTTATCATTCGTCTTATAAATTGAGTTCTATCCATTTGAAACCATTAGTTTTACAGGTTTTTATAATGTTCTTTAATTGAATTTAATTTTAGTTTCAATTTGATTTTGATTAAATATATGATGTTTTATGACAATAGTTGACATGAATGACAGTTATGTAGATGTGGTGCTCCAAAATTGTAGATTTTGATTGTATGTGGGGATAAGATTTGGGGTACAATTGAAATGTATTTTTAGATACTTTAAGAGGTATCATTGTTATAATTCAATTTTCTCTCAATTTAATGCCACATAGTTACATTTTCCCTTCATACAACCAAATTCTACGATTTGAAACATCACATTTGCATCATCAACGTTCATGTCAGCTATTATTACTGGAAATCGAACTTAAAGCTAGAATCAGAGTAAAATTGAAAAGAAAAAAAAACTTAAATCACCATTACATTAAACTTGTAAAGTTAGTGGTGCAAAAAATTTATATATCAAAATTATAAGATTAAATCCCTGAAAAACTCTTAATTTTTTTTTTTATATATTGAAGATATAATAAGACATTGTAATATATTCCAATAAACTAAATTTAAAGATTATAAAGTAGAGCATTATAAAAATCCAAACTTTAAAAGCTGCCTCTAAAATATATAATGCCTATGAAGCAAACAAAATGCCTTGAGAGAGCATTAATAGTGATTTAATACCACGAGTAGTTGTAAGCTTTAATTCTATAATGACACCAAGGAGATGCCTTTTCCATGGTGTGAGATTGTTCTCTTTTATGTATGTGGTATCTAGAATCGGAATCCATATTTAATTTCATCACAAAGAATTGTACTGCAATGGTAATTAAGTACATGGAGTAAATGTTGGAGATCCTAGGTTCAAATCTTGATATAAAGGGCTAATTTCATTTTCCAACATGTACTATACACGTTTTTTAATTTTGCATCTTAAATTATTATTTTTCTTAAATCATAACCTATATTATAAGTTTTGTTTACTTTTGCAACCTTTAACCAACATTTTTCGGTGAAAAAAGACACACGTGATATTCACGTGCTAATTTATCAGGGTTATTTTCGTCATTTGCACTTCTAAGACATGAGTAAATTCAGTTTTTCAACTAATTTTCATTGGTAAATAGATCTTATTTTTGTTCGAAACTCACCATCACCACCATTCTTCATTTACTCAAGCAATTTGCAAAAGAAATGAGGATTTTGGAGGGAAAATTAGTTAATGGTCTAGAAAATGACGAAAATAACCTTCAGTTGGACCTTTTTTCTCATCAAAAAATGTTGAGGGGGTTGCAAAAGTGAACAAAATATATAATTTAGGTTGCGATCGGTAAAAAAATATAATTTAGGATGCAAAATTAAAAAATATGCATAGTATAGATTGGGAAATGAAATTGACACTGATATAAATTGTATCTTGAAGTGTTGTACTGTGGGACTATATATGATCACATATATAGTTTCTTTAGGGCCAAACAAGTACATCCTTCAACTAGAGTGGCTTCAATAAATTTGAGATAAAAAGTTAAAACAATAAATACCAATAATTAAATGAATAATCAACAAAAAAAACTTTAAAATACACATTTTATATTAGTGATTCCCTGGGAAGCACAATACACGTTGCACAAAATAATATCAGATGTACATATTGATATAGGATAAGCTTTCTCTGTTGGAAAAAAGAAAAAAAAAAAAAAAAAAACCCAGCAAATTGTACTAGGCAATTTTTTGCCTTTAAATTTTTTTTTTCTTGCTTATTTTCCCGATCTTTTTATTATTTGTAATGTGGTTATTCATTGTATCAAGTGATTTTTTCATATCAAGTTTTTTTTTTTTTAATTATCTAAGTGCACATTATGATATAATATATCAATAATAAAAATACATAAATCATAATAGTAATATGAAAATATGGAAAAATATATATAACATATCAACAATAAATATATATAAAACTACATTTAGAATGGGGGGAGGCAAAAAAAATTGTCCAAGGGTTTTTTTTCAAGTAGAGGATTTGCATCCATTGATATAATTGTGTGAGATAGAATCTAACTACCAACAAACTAAATTAATTTTCATAAACTCATATGTGGAATATTGTGGTTTGACTCGTCTCACATAATTAAATCCTTCTACTCTACATGTTGTGTATATTAGTATAAAATTAATTGTAAAAGGTACCATTTATTTCTTGCATACTAATATGAGTTTACTTTCAGTACATAAATGTGTGTATTATATAATAGATATTACATTAAATATATTTTGCTAATATAATATCTAGAAGGATGAATGGAGGAAATAGATCTAGGTTAAAAATGTCATGTATGAAACCCTATATTAGTTTTTGGCAACTAGCATATTTTGATTTAGATTGGACTAATGTTTATGTCTTGAAATGAGCCAATTCAACTATTTGAAATGATAAATGTCTCCAATCAATTGGATCTTAGCACTCTATCTAGTGGCATATATGGTTTTGAGGACTAGTCCCATCCCCATAATAACCTCACACATGTTTCATGTTCAATTTTTTCTAGCAATTATTTTTTCACTAAAAAATCTTGGAAGAGGGTCCTTCCTCAATAAATTCAATATTTTATATGTTCCATGAGTATATCTCAATCTCCTCAATCTTAGAAGAATGTCAACACACGTGTGCATGAATGATTTGAGGCCATGTATTGTCATATAGCATCAACAAGATAGGGGTAGTAGCTAGATTGGTAGTTAAAAGATAAGGTTTTAAACAGTAGTAGGATAGATGCAGGGTTTAAGTCATTTTTATCACATAATTATGATGTTTTTCGATTTTGGTTTATATTTATCATAATTTTTAATTTAATCTTTTAGTTTACATATTTGTTTGATTTCAGTTCAATTTTGATGAATTTTGTTGGATAATGTTATGTGTGAAATTCTTATTGGTGCATGCCGAAATCAAAATCATAATAAGAATTTGACATATGACATTTTTCAACAAAATTCAAAATTGGATTGAAATCAAACAGATTCTGATATTATGGGACTGAATTGAATATCGTGATAATTACGAGGTCAAAATCGAAAGATATCATAGTAATAGGACAAAAATGATTTTTTTCCCAAATCCTATACTCAATAAATTATACACAATATCTAATGATGAATTAAAACATAATAGGTATAAATTCTTAACATCTCTGTATACAAGTGACCATAATTTACGGAATCCTTTTGGACTTACGATCTTTATTAAATTCGACATTAATGTTTTGTATTTCATCAAATACACTTTGAGTATATACTAATAACATACAAGATGCAATACTCTTTCATTGTGATGCGATTTAAATCAAAGTAAATTATTGTTCTTCAAATTTCTTGACCTAAGAAATTGTGGTCCCAAAATGAGTTGCATTTTGTGCCTCAATTAGACCCAAATTGGTCCTACTTAATAAATATATACATACACAAGAAAATTAAAAACATATGGCCAAGATAGTAGAGTTAGTTATGGGCATTTCTCAGTCAAAAGTACAATATGGACCAGTTTTCCAGTTACTCAATGGGGCCCTTCAATACAGGCTATGAATTATTGCTAATTAATTAATGACCAAAAACATTTATATAATATTTATATGTTTTGGAAAATTCTGGCCCATTGGGCCTTAAATATTGGATATGGCCCACAAAATTTAAAATGGGTAATTGATAAATATTGCCACGCCCAGTGGGACTCGAACCCACAATCGCCTGATTAGAAGTCAGACGCCTTATCCATTAGGCCATGGGCGCTTTTGTTTTAATTTTCTAGATTATATATTATATTACTTAATTTGTAATAAATTAAAATTTAATACATAAAATAAAATTTTCATTTGTAAATTTTAAGATTTCAGCAGTTTTGGTTGATGCACTATTAGCTTCAGAAATTTGTACAGAAACTTGCTTGTTGCTACATTTGTCCCATAAAATTAAAGATCAATGTTTCAAAGGAAAACTTTGTTCCTAGATAAAGAAATATGTTTGATTAGGTTTTGATTGAAAAGCTTATAATATCCTCGTAACTATCTTTTGATTAGTTATAGCAAATTTTGAATGATGAAGTTATGAATAAATAGAGAATTATAAATGAGATTTCATGCATTATAAAAGGTTGTACAGTCTCAAAAAAAGTTGTAGAACAGCTAAACATTTTTTTTTATAAAACTTTTTTTTTTTTGAAAAATCTCCTTCTCACATCTATTTGATTTCTCATTATACAAGGGTTCTATTCAAATTTCAAAATGAGAAAGTACACTAAATACAAGGATCAATTATAGGCCCAATAAACTTAAATAGATTCAGGCCCATTTGGCCCAATGGCGTATGGGTTAAATTGGAAATTTTAAACACTAGCAAAAATACAACACTATGTTATTTAGTGCTAAATTTTCAAAAGCTTCAAGCCAAAATGGCCCCATTTCGATCAAGATAAGATAGTTGGGATAAAGCTGGGAAAAAAAAAAAAAAAAAAAAGGAGAAAAAAAAATCCTATTTCTTATATCACCAAGTGTTTTTTTTTTTTGGAGACAAAATGTCACCAAGATTTAAGAAAATTAAATTGTTCAGTTCTTCGTCTTCAGGATAAGAATTTAAATTTTCTGCTACGCGGAAAATTAAACAATTGTCCACGTAGCATAGTAACAGCATAAATGAAAAACGAAAAATTCAATTTCTTTCTTTAGCATTGTTATGACTTAAATAAATGATGATCAATGTTGAGAACATATTTAAAATATTTATAAACGTTTTACGATGTATAATAGACATATAGATATATAATTTACAAACGATTTAAAATGAAATTTCACAATGTTGTAGCTAGTATCAAAATGATATTGTGGTCATCGAACTTATTTAATTTTTTGGGAGTCTAAATCTTTAAATAAATGTAAGAGAAATGGTTTATTAGTTTCAAGAACTTGACAATGAGTAAACACACACAAAAGATTTATTGAAGTATGGATATATATATATATATATATATATATATATATATATATATATGAAAATGCAATTATTTATAGCTCAACTGATGATGAAAATGCAATTATTTATAGCTCAACTGATGATATGGTCAATTTTGGGCCATTTGTGTTATAATTTGTTTATATGCAACTATAAATGCAAGTTGCAGTGCAGGCGTGCAGTTGCATATGTCAGCAGATAAGGCAGAGAGAGAGACAGAGAGAGAGAGAGAGAGAGAGAGAGAGAGAGAGAGAGAGAGATTTAATTACACATTTATTTTTCAATCTGTTCTTAAAAATTTCTTTTGTTTTTTATTCTATGATGGACACTAAATACAATATTACATAATAACCCTGCATGAATTAAATATCTAAAATATATATCTCGATCTCTCGCTTTTTCAATGATATTGGCATTTAATGATTTTGCATGACTCGTGACATTTGCATCACTGAATTTGAATTTACATTTTAATAACTCGAACTAAAAATATCTTCGTTGACAAAATATAAATAATAATAATAATAATAATAATAATAATATTTATTTTCACTATAAACATTGGAGCAGTCACCAGATTGCTTGCCGGGTAGCACGGACTGTCATGACATTAGAAAATTGTATAAACAAATATAATTTTTGACCAATTATAATTTACTTTACAAATTATTTTAAATTCTACATTTCATTGTCCAAATTTCGAACTTTAACATTTTATCTAAAGATGATAAATATAATAAATCTTCCTCCATTGATCTGACTAAATTTATGGCATTTCATTAGCTAAACACATAATTCAATATTCTAGTAGTCAACATCAGCTGACCTAGTTTTCGTTTTCCCTGTTCTCTAGTGCATTTTATTTTACTTCCTTTTAATATGTGTTTTGTAAACTATATATATGGGATTTGCAAGAAATCATTTTTTAACAATTAAGAAGATAATAATTTGCATGGAATTGGTTTGCAAAACTTATTTAATTTTACTTCGGATTACGCTTGCTTCATGTAAATATAATCTAAATTATTTTGTAATTAACAAGTAAATTAATGTCAGAATGATCTCATAAATATTTGATTTAATTTTCTTTTCAAGCTGGATTATTAACATAACTCATGAATTTATGGTTAGTCTAATTAAATAGATTTGAAAAGTTCACAAGTTGGATATTATGTCAGCATCTATCAATCTTGACCTCGCAACCAAATTAGTACTTAGCTTCAAATTTGAACAAACAAAGTCCTCTTTCGCAATATTTCTATGCCAAAAAGTCTTTCTATTTGAGCAAGTCTTGAATAAATATAAAGATTTGTTTTAAAGGATAAATATGGCCAAATATATATATATATATATATATATATATATATATATATATTGGATAAAAGCATCCCACATACAATATGTTGTGAGATCCTATCATATTCAATTCATTACATCTTATTATTAAGTTAACTAAAATAAATCATCCATATCTAATTAAACTGAGTTTTTGTCTTATAAATCAAGATCGGAAAGACACTCTTATAATAGAATGTATAATTTTCTAAAAAATTTAAAAATAGCATGTATAATAAAAATATGGATGTGAAACAAGAAGTCAAAATCATAACCCTAGTCAAGAGAAATTAATTCCTTTTAGAAATTCTCTTTTCTTTGGAATTTTAGTGCTTTTTCCATAATAAGAATTTGACTCAAAGAAAGATAACAGAAAAAGATAAATTTATTATACATGAATTTAAAATTAATATATAATAAAAATAAAGATTACATAAAATATGGTTTCCAAACACCCATCTAGTTGGTTAGCCATAAATTCCCCAAAAATATGTTATTTAGCACTTGAAAAATAATAAATATTTATTCCCCGTCATATGAATAACACAAAAGCTCGGTCTCATGGATAATTACCATCACCTACAAATAATATGTAAATTGTAGGGTTTGGATTGTAGGTGATTGGGTTGTGAGTTGACCTGTCTCACGCAATATAATAAAAATCGATGAGACAATCTCACAAGATATCCACTCAATAAATAAATCAGATTCTATATTTTCTATCGTGTTCTGACTAACAACGCACAAATAAGTGTTCAATATATATACTAATATGTATGAATAAAATAAATATCACATAACTAAAATCGGATAAAACAAGAATAATCAATGTCACTTTCATTCAAGATTATATCTAACTTTAGGCAATTTTGGTGCTTCCCATTAATTTCGAAATTGAGTATGATTTTTATGAAATCATTTCATTAATTTATCTGTAAAATGAATCAACTCACAATTCATAAACAACAATTCGTACATGAATTTGTAAAATAAATTTAATTTATATATAATAAAATTTGTCTGGTCACAAAATGATATCCATAAAATCATCTTATAAAGTTTTTATGTTGAAAATTTTATAAAGTTGAGGAATATAAATAGAGGGGGACATTTCTTGGAGCACAAAAGTGTACATGTGTCCCACTAAATAAACTAGGATTTTGATTTATTTAGTCTCATAAAAATATCTTAGTTAGTTTGAAAGTGACAATTCAATATTTTGAATTGTAGTATGAACTTTGCTAATTGTTTTGATTCAAAATTTTGTGACGTTATTTCCGAAAACAAATAAATAAATAAATTTGAAGTTACATCGTGCGTCAGTTCAGAATAGAAGCTTTCCTAATTAATATGACAGCCTCATTGAAGATATTTATTTTTATTGAACTAATATTTTAATCACTAAGATTTAGTATATAATCAGCTTTGAAAACGTTTAATCACATATATATAATTAATTATTAGAATCGATATAAATCAGAACAAATAATAAATTAATTTTTTCTATTTTGTTTGGTAAGATGTATAAATGTGATCCTAACTGATCAATTGTATACACTCGTATCAAGGTTCAAACAGGATCCTCTATTCCATAATGATGTTTTATCTAATATTCCAAAATAACCAACACACGCCAAGTGCAAAAGATGACATCATCAATTTATATATGACGTGAATTAAAAATAATAAAATATAAGATGAAACACCAACTTGAAGTAGATGATCTAGTTTGATCAATGTTTGGTTTCATTGTTGACTATTTTAAAAAATATTTATTTTTCAGAATATATTATGGAAAAGTCTAGTGATGGTCTCATGAATCTCATTTTATCATACAGGTCGGATCGGGTTGAGCTATAAGAAAATATGAAATATTTTTGTGTATTTTATATAATATTTTTATATTATAAGATACATAAGACAGGTTTGGTTGGGTCTAACTTTAAAAAAATACAAAAACTCATGTAAAACGGTCTGACGTAAGACCTTACATGAGTCGGGGCTTAATATAGTCTATTATGAGACCGGTTTGACTGTTTTGAATGAGTTGACTCGCTTTTATTAGTCCATATAAACTTTATTTTACATAAGGTCTTACGTAGAACCTACTCATAAGAAAATATGTAATATTTTTTTAATATTAGATTATATTTTTCTATATATAAGATATTATATGATACATGAGGAGGGTTGGGTAGGGTCAATACAAACACGCGGATCCCAATAGCGATGTCGCTACTATTCCCAACTCCACGCATGAGTTGTACAACATGTAATACTTTTGTATGTATTTTTTTATTATATCAGATAATATTTCATATTATCATATATATGTACTACATAATATTATTTATTAAAATTATAATTTTTTTACAAATATTATATAATATACATAAAATTATTACCTAATATACATAAAAGTGTGATATAATATTAAATTTATCAAAAAAAAAAATGTTATATAATATATACAAACAAAAGTACTACATTTTTATAAGAAAAGTATTACACAAGTGTTGATCATATATTATAGCGACAGCGACAACTTAATTATAATTTATAAATAAATAGGTTTAATATAGTAATAGACGTGTATTTAAATTTATTAAAAGTTTTCTATCTCGACTGTAACTTCTTTTTTTTAATGAACTAGAATGAGTGGAAGTGAAAGAATAAATATTTAGATCCAGAATTCAAACACTAATTATCATATAATATATATCTTTGTAAAGATGAATACCACTTGAACTAGAAGACTCGTGGTTACCTTGTAACTTAAATAAACATAAACATTTTACATGGAAAAAACATTTGAACCCATCTTTCTAACAAGTATATAATTAAATATCATTGAAAAGTATAGATATTTTGGGAGAATGAAATTACTACTATATGAAGAATTAATGCAATTCAAGGGCACATATATTTGTTCGAATTCAGTTCTTATTTAATCAAGGGGGTTAGATACCAATTTTTCTATCAAGGTTATATTTAGAATATGACGTGCTATAACATTTAAAAACTTTCAAATATCATTAAAAAATATAGATATTTTGGAAAAATTAACTTTCTATATGATGAAATGCAAGATACAAATCGTGCTTGTTGATTGTGAGGATTTTCTCACCTTTTTGCATCTCATCAAAAACTTTTAACACAATATGTAAATATTGATACAAATTTGTTTCATCCCATTTGTCTATTTGAACAATATATATATATATATATATATATATATATATATATATATATATATATGAGAGATATAACAACTATATATTCTTTTACAAAAGCTTATATCCAAAACCTTTTATTAGTTCACATTCTATCTTTCAACTATATATTGTAGAAAAAAATATTAAAATTTACACATTGAAATATCAAATGAAAACACAAATAATTCTATTTCTTTCTTCTGAAAACTTTTGTAGTATTTATGGGCATATTAATAGTTTCTTAGGGTGGGCATCTTTACATTTTCGGGTTCAATAACCATATTAGATTTATTTATTTAACCACTAAATATTAATTATGTGTATAGCAACAACATTAATTTGTATGAGATAATCACAATTACTAATAAATTAATATGACCCAACATGAAAAAAAATTGACAGCTGAGTAATACCTCATTAAGGTTGAAAATTAGGACATCCCAAATAATGACATTTTATCCGATCACTACTAGCTAGCCTTCCACAATTTCCACTAACTAAAAAGGTCATATTCTTCTGTTTCAAGTAGTTATTATTATTTTAATTAAAAAAAGTAGTTATTATTTTTATTCCTTTTTAAATCACCGCCAAACCAAGAAAAAGAAGAAAGCTAAAGATTCGAACAAATAAAAAGGAATAATTGTAAAACAGAAATATCTCGAAAAAGGTCAAAATTGAAGAGGAGAAAGAAAAAAAAAAAAAGAAATTATTTGATTTATTTGTTAACATGTTCACATAGAATATAATTCGATAATTCTCTGTTCAATTCAAAATAGTTGTTATCTAAAAAATATATTGAGATCAAAAACTATTTAATATGCATAATTATGAATAAAAATATATTACGCAACATTAATATAACACTGATTTAAAGTTTGGTTCAAAAAATAAGATAAAGGTAAAGTTGGAAAAAAACAAATTTAACTCTTCTTAATAATAAATAAACATTAAATAGATCGAAGCAAAATCTATTTATAAAGCTACTGATATAAATTATTATAAGTTTATAGGGGTAAATCTGTGATTGTAGGTAGTTTATTATAAGATTATAGGGGTAAATGTGTAATTTTATTAGGTGCGCCGACTAAATGCGACAAAATGCCGCCTAAGAAGCGTAGTAGAGACTCACGATTGCGGCTTCCATTGTCTTTGGGTGCATAACCGCGTATCTAGTAATCAACTTATTATTAATATAATAATAATGATAATAATATTATTATTATTATTTTCCAATTGTAGCCCCTTACCTTTTTTCGATTTGTTTTTATTATAAATTTAAATAAATTTTGAATACAAGTGTTCATGGTACTATATTCAATTAGCGTGTGTATATTGATTATAGTTTTAGTTTATATTTGACCTCCTTAATAAACATTATGATAAGAATATTTGGTCATGACATTTGCATGACATGTAATTAGTTTCATATTCTTTTATTTGAGATAATCACATTCCTAACATTATATTATAAATTTTTAAAGTATGATATTAGTTCGAGTCGTATCAATTTGGTTTTTAAAATTTTATCGATGAATAGAAAATTTCGGTCAGATGTCCATCAAAAAGTAATGAAGAGTGGCAAAGCAACTATCATGTTATTCAAATAACAATAGCAGTGAGTAGTAAAAACGTGTTACTTGTCGTTTAAAGAAGAATCATAGTGACAAACACATCAATTATCATTTATACTTGTATTAAATACATTATAAATAGTATAATTTGTATAAAAAAACAAGCAAACTTCATTTCATTCAAAATTTTCGAAAATTCAATCGCTGACATGATAGTTGGATACTTAGTTGATTTTTAAATCAACAATTTGAATTCTGATCTTACTTTAATCTCTTAAACTTTTCAATTGTCTTTTTGATTTGACACACTAATGTGACTTATTAACTTCATTGACATCGATGAATTATTAAGACTTATGGTTATTACATAAGTTACGTGCCTTATTGAATGTGCATGGAATAAATGTTATATAAGTAGGATTTCAAGAAATATTTTCATTTATGATCCCACTGAATTCTCCCTTAAAATACTCATATAAATTTAGATTGAGAGATTTATTTTTTCAATTAACACATATATGTAACCAGGGGACAGATTTGAGGGGTGTGGTCTCTCCGTTTGCATCGAAAAAATAAGTCTATTATATAAATTTTAACCTGCAATTAATTTTATGGGTTGATGTGAAAAAAATTTATCCTTAAAACCAAATTCTAAATTTGTTCTATGTAACAACAAACATTTCATAATAATGTCAACTAGTAATACTTGTTGTCATTAAGTCCCTATTTAACTAAAGACTGAATTAATAATTTGTTTGCATTTTCCAAATTGGACACACAATCTCAAATCATGAACTGAGATTTGCCACCTTAATGATGCACTTTTTTCTTAATAATATAGAGTTAAGCAAAAAAAATTCCTCATTTAGTCAAACTTAGTTAAGCGACAACGCGATCAAAACAAATAAAATTGAACATTTTTAATAAAATACTTGATAGATAAATAACTACAACAATTAATATTTTAATTTCTTTATGGGTTGAAAATAATATTTTTTAATAAATCAAATAAGTTTTTCTTTTGTCTATAAAATCCTTGTATAGGTATGTACGTGGACACAAATTATAAGTTATTACCCAAAAATAAAAAATCTCCAATGAGATATTTTGTGATAACAACAATATCATAAAAAAATTATTTACGGAAAGATTTTGCAATAATAACTTAACAAGGAAATATAGTCGCAAAGTATTTTTACAATAATTATTAATGTTTTTGTTTTGTCGTTGTTAATTAATTAATTTATTATATATATATATATATATATTTTATTTTTTTTTTGTTGTAGTGAGTGACATCAAAGTTTTAAAACTATGAAATTGGTTGGTTCTAATCAACAAGTAGATTGATTGTAGAACTTTCAAGAAGAAGAAAAAAATCTCCATTTTTATAGATAATTTAATTTAATGTTCTCTAAATGAAATATCAATCACTTTGTTTAATTATTATAACCCGATTACATTTCTTTAGGTTAATTGAATAACAATAAATTTAAGTTTTATATAACTAAATTATATGGTCACTTAATAAAAAATTGATCGGTTACATTATAAATACAACTTTTATTTTAAATATGTTTATTAAATTTAAAATCACATATTATTAATATATGTTTCAATTATTGAATTACTAAAATAAATTTAAAAAATCGATTAATATATATTTCGCTGTTCGCAAATACAAAATTCCTGTAAAGTAACAAATTACTAACTAATTAATCAATATTTTATACCTATTTTAATTAAGTAAAATTTTATGATTCCAATATTATTATTAATTTATAGAAATTTTTATTGTATCCAAACAAATCAAACAATGAAACAATACGATTATCTTGTTTCTCTAAAAAAAGATTGCGATTATCTTCCTTGAGAAAACAATACCATTACTTACCAAAAAGAAAAAAACTCAAATAATACGAGCACTAACATAAATAAGCTAAATTACCAAATAAAAGAAAACACTAACCCTAAAAAGAAATCGAATAAATATTGAGTCTATCAATATCGAACTCATACGTTTTTTTTAATTATATTTAATATTAATATTAAAGTTAATATTTGATCTTTGTACTTAATTTGTAAATATTATGTCTTTATTCTTTTATTCACTGCTTACATCTCAATATTGGCCATTATATCCTAAACCATATATTATTATTATTAATTAATTAATATCGTTATAAACTCTAAACACTAATAGATAAAATTTTACAAGAACACAATTCGAGAAAAAGTGAGAATATAGAAATCTAAATATTCCAAATAAATATACCGTATATTATATAAATAATATACCTTAATATTATATATATATCATCGTGTGTGTATATATATATTAGTGCATGTAGTGTCTGATGGTACAAAGAATTTTCATCTAAAATTCTTTTGACCATTCAAGCAAAAAAGAAAACTATAAAACAATCCATTTGGCATTGTGTCACCCACATACAGGAAAAAAATTGAATTTTTGATTTTGATTTTGATTTTTTTAGCATTGAACACAAGGCTGGTGTGGGTCCCAGCTGGGGACAAAAATTTCTTGCTTGCTTTTTATTTCATCTCTCTTCCTCCCAATCTTTCTTGAATTAACCCGGAAATTCTTTGCTCTTTCACCCCCTTTTCTCCCACTTGTGTTCTTGAATGTCCAAGATTTTCAAATCCTTGCTTCTCCAGCAAAGAAATATCATCTGGGCTTTGAAGATTGGTTATGCTGATAAAGTTCTTTCTTGGGATTTCTTGGGATTTGTTTCGCAGTAAGTTTCTAGAATCATCCTTTATATAAAAATGATATTTTTCTGTATTTTTGGATTAATTTTTGGAGGCCCAGAGAAGTAGTTAGTTATCTGGGGCTGTAAAGTTGTGATCTTGGTTGATAGTTGCTGATTTCATTCTTGAAAAATAGGGTAGTTTTGATTTACTGGATTTTGTGTTGACTTGTGAGTCAACAGATCAACTTTTCATGATTTGTTCTGATTCTTGGTTTTTTTCTGCGCATTTCTAGATTTTGACTTGTTCAATTATTGGGCTTTGGTTTTTTGCAAGATTCAGTATGATTGTTTGGTGATTTCGCATGATTGTTGCCTTTCTGTGAAATCTCATATTAGAAATTATACTTTAGCTTCTAATTTTTGTATTTTATTTTTCATTCGATAATAAACATTGTTTCTCTGATGTGTTATTAGTTGTAAAGAGGTGATGGTTATACAAATTCAATGTTTTAGAGTATTTTGTAGCCCATATAATCTTTCTCTCGTTCGAACAATGGAAGTATTCGACTAAAAGAATTAGATAGTTCATAATTTACAGCTTCTAAGGGTTTTTCTAATGGGCTAGTTAAAGATTAGTGTTTCTTTCCTTCTTTTTTGATCTAAATTTAACCTTCTTATTTATATCAATTTCTATATCTTCTTATACTAAGTCTTCATATTTTTCAAAACTATCTCAACTCCTCATGAGTTTGTGAGCTATTTCTAAATTGGAATTTCATAATAATCCGCATCATTTGGTATCATGATGTGGATGTAAAGCTCTATACTCTATTGTCAGATATAATCATGTAGATCATGGTTGCATTTATAATTGCCTCCGTTTTTGTTTCTGTTTATGTTCTGGATCATGGCTGCTTAGATAACTTCTCAGTTTAAACACTTGAATTTCTTGCTTTTTGTTAAATCTGTTTGAACTTAATGTGCAGGCTGAAAGTGAGTCAAATGTAATATGTGCCATTATTGTCACAATATCCAGTCTTGCGAGTTGTGTGGTAAAAAGATCGATAAAGGCACTGCAGATCAGGAGAATTCCAGTTCTTGCGCAATGCCACCAATCGCTGCCACTGCTTCATTACGAAGCATTGAGACTAACGCATCGAACTGCAGTACGCTTTCTCCTTTTTTTTCTTTTCCTTTTCTTTTTGGTTTGTTTTCCATCCCTCTGATTCTATCCATTCTTTCAGGTGACATTTCAGTAGATGCAAACTCTTATGAAAGGTATGTTGTTCTTCTTCTTCTGTTAATGGTGTTAAGAAAGAACCAATTGAGAAGTTATCTTTATTTTGTGAGCATATGTCTTGTTTATTTACTATCAGGAGATATGTCGAAGACAGTGGCACAGACAGTAGTCAAGAAGATTCCGGTTCCTCATCAAAAGGGAGCATGGACGACTCTACTTCAACAGTTACATTAAATGGTTTCCACCAAAATAACACGGTGAACCATGAAACAAAGCAAGTGAGTAATGTTGATAGTCTGGGGACTAGAGAAAGTATCGGAGCTACAGAAAGTTCAGATAACGAAGTTGAAAGATTGTGTTCCTCTGTCGACGAGGCATCCGAAACGTCTTCTTTGAATGACGAAGTAGATGCTGAATTTTGGCTTCCTCCAGATGCAGAAGACCTAGAGGATGATGTGGTGGGGAGTATTACAAACTACGACGATGATGATGATGAGTGTGGTGATGGTGGGGCCTGGGCTAAACCTAGCTCTTTAAGCTTCTTTGGAGAAGAAGGCAGTGGAAGTTACAAGTTCAAAGAAGAGAAGCTTAGAGCAATGGATGATGTTAAGAATGGGAAATTTAAGGCACTCGTTAGTCAACTAGTGAAGTCGGTGGGTGTTGATTCTTCCGGGAATTCCGGTGAGGATTGGGTTGATATCGTGACTTCTCTATCATGGGAGGCTGCTGCTTTTGTGAAGCCCGATGCGCACGAGGGTAAGGCAATGGACCCCGATGGATATGTTAAGATTAAATGTATCGCAACGGGTTTGCGCACACAAAGGTATGAATTTCAAATTCGTAGTTTTCATGAATGTAGTGACTATCTATCTCATGTAGCTTATCTCATTTGAATTCTGTAGTCAACTGATCAAAGGGCTAGTTTTCAAGAAGCACGCTGCACACAAGCATATGCCAACGAAGTATAAAAACCCGAGACTGCTATTGATCCATGGCTCGCTTGATCTTTCTTCTGGTGGTTTGGCATCATTTGAGTCGATGCGACAGGTGAAATTAAGATGCTCCCATTTCGATTTGAACATATGAAGCATAATCTTTACCAACATCCGTTCGTCTTTCTGATCATACATTTGCTGACAGGAAAAGGACAATTTGAAATCCATTGTTGAGATGATAGACATGTACCATCCGAATGTGATTTTGGTTGAGAAATCAGTTTCTCGTGACATACAAGAGTCTATTCTTGCGAAAGGAATAACGCTAGTCTTCGACATGAAGCTCCATCGCCTGGACAGAGTTGCTCGTTGCATTGGCACACCTATCTTGTCCTCAGATGTTGCAATAGGTCAAAAACTTAGACAATGTGATTCTTTCCGTATCGAAAAGTTCGTAGAAGAGCACGCTGTTTCCATAGAGGGTGGAAAAAAACAAAGTAAAACATTAATGTTCCTCGAGACCTCTCCTTCTCGACTTGGATGTACCGTAAGTTCATCTTATCCTGCTCTATTAACATTAATCCTTCTTAAGAATTGATTTGATATTTGACCTAAAATCATTTTATAATGCACAGATTCTACTGATGGGAGCTAACAGCGATGAATTGAAAAGAATTAAATGTGTAGTGCGGTGTGCGGTTGTCATGGCATATCATTTGATGCTCGAGACTTCGTTCCTTCTAGATCAGACTGCAATGTTCTCCACGATTTCTCCCAACGAGGTGGTGGACCTAGCTCTTACCAATGAAAACTCGTTCGTGGGCGAAACCGACAAGGAGGCCATTAAGAATTCCGATACACAAGCAGACAAGTCGTCATTTCCGCTAGATATTCACATTTCTAATGGTTTCCATCAAATCGAGCCACAAACCCTAATCTCATCATCAGAAGGCAATTCTTCACTGTCATTTGAAGCATGCAATCCCGCAACATTTCCTGGATTATCAATTACAACATCTATTCAGAGAGTTATGGATGACAGTTTTCCTCTTTTCTCCGATTCTCCTCAGAATAAGCTGAGACCACTTGGTCAGCCTGAAAACGATATTCAGATCTCTGAGGGAGAAAATTTAGTCAATAACGAGCAGCCTTATCTGCCAGAATTTTCAGAAACGACAAACAGTAGCGATGTTGCTGGGGACCAAACACAGAGCAAGGACGAGATCAACTCAGTTTTAGATTCCGAGAGTATTTTGGTTTTGATGTCGAGCCGCAACGCTTCACAAGGGACTATTTGCGAGCACCGCCATTTTTCCCACATTAAGTTCTACCGGAGTTTCGACGTTCCTCTCGGAAAGTTTTTGCAGGATAATTTACTGAATCAGGTATTTGTAACTTCTATCTTAACGTCGTTGAATTCATTTCAATATTCTATCAATCTGAATGGATTCATTCATGCAGAGACTCGAGTGCAAGACTTGCGGTGAACGCCCTGAGGCACACTTCTTCTACTATGCACATCATAATAAGCAGCTTACGATCCAAGTTCGACATCTCCCTGCAAGAAAAAGCCTGCCAGGCGAAGCTGAAGGGAAGCTTTGGATGTGGAGTCGGTGTGGTCGGTGTAAGCTCCATGATGGTAGCTCTAAATCTACGAAAAGGGTATTGATATCCACTGCTGCACGCGGCTTATCGTTCGGAAAGTTCTTGGAACTAAGTTTTTCGAACCATTCTTCGTTCAGCAGTCCATCCAGCTGTGGCCATTCTTACCATAAGGATTTCCTCTACTTCTTTGGGTATGCCATATTTTTGTTAAATTTTTTTACGTGATTTTGTTGTGTAGTTTTTAACTTGGCTAACAATGCAGATTAGGGCCCATGGTTGCGATGTTCAAGTACTCAACGGTTGTGACTTATTCGGTTTCTCTTCCACCTCAGAAGATGGAGTTCAACTATTCTGTTGGAGGAGAGTTTCTTAAGAAAGATTGTGAGAATGTACGCATTTGTATAAATTCATTTTGCTATTTTATCCTACTCGGTGAATGATGCATTTGTCTTTTTATTGACATAACTGTTTTCCTCTATTTAAGGTGTATGTGAAAGGGATTTCAATGTTCGTTGATATCGAAAAATCTTTGATGGACCTTAGCAATCGATATGTCGGGGTAACTCTGAACATTCAGGGTTCGAATATGGAATTCTCTGATATTGTAGAGATGCTGAAGCAGGAAAAGTCGCAATTTGAGGTTAGATAGTAATTTTTTTTTTGTTGTTTTATGTTTATCTTATAACCCTAAAATTTCTAAGGAATTCTGTTAATATGTAACTAGGTTGAGATTCAAAATTCTTCCAAGAACGGAAGTGAAGGTGGAACTATATCTAAGCTTCTACACTTGAATAGAGTTCGATTGGATCTCTTGCTGGAATCGAGCATATGGGACCGAAGACTAAATGCATTACTCTCATCAGATTTCAAGGTGATCAATTCTGATACTGGTGAGGCTGATATTGGTGCTCAAGAAAGTACTTCTGGATCCGAAACGAAGCAAGATCCATTAGTTGAGAATGGTGATCTACCGATCAAAGATATTCCTATTGATGGCCATGACAATGACGAATCTGCTGAAGAAAAATCGGTTTCCGAAATCTTGAACGAAAATGGATCGGCCTTCCATGATTTCTTGGTCAAACCTACTCCAGAAGACCATTTCGATGCCTTCGAAGGCAACTCTCAGCTCGAGAATCTCGATTCATCGATGGGATTGCAATCGGGCCGGATAATATCGATAACTACGGATGCCGAAGATTCCACTTCCGATCCAAACAATTCTCCAAGACCTAAGCACCTTTTTTCTGAGTTCTCGAACGTGGAAAACGAGAAAGGCTGGATCTGGGCACCCTTCACCGACATCCGACGTGAATACATGGAGGATCTTCAACGAGGATACTTACCGAAATTCGAATCTTGTAGTAGCTATTCGGCCGAATCCACACCTCAAAAATTGATTTCCAACGAGGGCTCGAGACTCCACATTCCTCTTGGTCCTAGCGACTATATCGTATCCGACTACGAAGATGAATTCTCAAGCATAATAGCGTGTGCTCTCACCTTACTAAAGGATGCATCTGATTCCCCCGATGATCTAGCAAAGTCGATTGAAAGCTCTCAAAGCCTACCACGGATTTTTTCGTTGACTTCACCCCATTGGTCGTCCTTCGGTTCTACGGATTCCGATGTCATCAATTCTCCACCTACGGAAGATCTACATTCGTCGAGCTTTGACGGATTGAATTTGTTGGAGTCGTTGGTTTCCTATGGGGCGAGCCACCCAGAGGTCTCGATGGGGTTGGGGAAGTATCCGGGAGCGCGCAAGTACTCCGTTGTGTGTGTATATGCAAACCAGTTCCGTCAACTACGGGATCGGTGTTGCCCATCTGAAGCCGATTATATCGCGTCCCTGTGTCGGTGTAGGAATTGGGATGCCAAAGGTGGAAAGAGTAAATCCTTCTTTGCGAAAACGCTCGATGACAGGTTTATCATCAAGGAGATAAAGAGAACCGAGTTTGATTCGTTCATGAAGTTCGCTACAAACTACTTCGAGTATATGAACCAGTGCTATGAGCTCGGAAACCAGACGTGTCTTGCCAAGATTCTTGGCATCTACCAGGTTTGTCAATCTTCTTCAAGGTTGAAAATATCGCTACTCTTAATTTTACGGAAATATCAGGGTTGAACAAATGTGAAAAAATGATGGAAATTACTATTAAATCTTATTTACTTTAATGTACTTTTTTTCTCTAAAAAGTGGGGGTCATTCATAATAAAATTTAACGACAAAATGAACCATTTATTTTCTTTAAAACTTGATTTTTTATGATATTTCCGCAATATTTTTCCGATCCTCCAACAATTTGTACTATAAAGATGATTTGTACTATGAAAGTCATCTTTACGAGCTGTTCACGAACAATTAACTTCGTCTTTTGCTTATTCTTCACTAAACCTTTTTAGGTTGTTATAAGAGCAACGAAGAACGGGAAGGAAGCCAGGCACGATCTCCTGGTGATGGAGAATCTATCATTCGGTCGATCGATTTCCCGACAGTACGATCTCAAGGGGGCTTTGCACGCTCGATTAAAGACTGGCGGCAATGATTCAGAAGACGTTCTTTTGGATCAAAACTTCGTGAATGACATGAACGTTTCACCTCTTTATGTCAGCAGAAAATCGAAGCGAAACCTGCAACGAGCAGTGTACAACGATACCAATTTCCTCAACGTGAGTTTCTTCAAATATTCTTTAACTCCATCGATAAACCTAAATTGGTGCTAACATTCATGGCCTTTTCAGTCAATCAATGTGATGGACTATTCTCTTCTTGTGGGGGTCGATACTCAACGTCGCGAACTGGTGTGTGGAATCATAGACTATCTAAGACAATATACATGGGACAAGCAACTCGAGAACTGGGTCAAGTCTTCGCTCGTTGTTCCTAAGAACGTGTTGCCGACTATCATCTCTCCTAAAGAATACAAAAAGAGGTTTAGGAAGTTCATAGATACGCACTTTTTGAGCGTACCGGATCACTGGTGTTCTCGAAGATCTTCCAACCCTTGCAAGCTTTGTGGGCCCGGTTCGATGAATGGAAAATCCGATCACCTTGATCATTAGTAAGCTCTGTCTTCCACTATTGAATTTTTATATGATGTGTATAGATTATTAGCAGTGTCCCCTCTCGCCCTGCTATTATTTTTTTACAGCAAAGTTACGAGGGTGTTCTGATTATTTTTTCGTAGTCAGAATATTTAGGATGCACATATTCAATATACGAGTAAATTTGAAAGAGAACGACGTCGTGCAGTTCATTTAACCTCTATTGATATATTTGCAATGAAAGAAATTGTTATTTGCAATGAAGAAAAGTGTTGGTGTTTGGAGACATACCTGATTGTTGTTGTTCTTGTTATTGCCATGAAACATCATCCTAGGAATCTTGTTGGTCCTGTCTTGTGCAAGATGAATGATCTTGCATGAAAATGGCTTATCATTTCATCTTTTAAGTATTGAATGTTGTTAGTTTGAGGCACGGGTATCATCTGATTATAGACTGTCAAGTCTTCCTTTTGAGGCTGCTTGAATTTTTCAGCCAAAAACATGACTTCTAAGCTGGTTTTATTGCAACGGTTTCATTGATTACACTTTAGACTAAAAAAACATGTAGATAATTTTTCTTTTTGATCTTTTATGTTGGTTTGAGTTTTTACATCCAATTATGTTTTAAAAAATTGTTGTTTTTTTTTTTTTTAATTTTGGGTCGGATTCTAATGTAATTAATAATTCATTTGACTCAAATTACTTAAGGTGGCAAATCAACACCAATTAATTTGGCCAAATTAGATCATTACTATGATAAAATATATTTTTGACATTTCAGGTCATTTAAGTTGACATTAGTCGGTGAGCATTATAGGTTGCGGCGAGATTGATCATAAAAAGAAAAAAAAAACTGCAAAAATAGGGAATGTAATAATGTTTCTCCAAAATTTGAGGATTAAAAAACTCAACAAGTTAATATAGGTGACTAAAAAAGACTTTTCTCAAACATATGATACACTTGTATTTACATATTTGTGTAAAACCAGACTATAGATACTATATATCTTCTCTTTTAAAAAACATGATTTGCTACTACCATTAATAATTATAGATTTCATGTAGAAATTTTATTAGGCCAAGCTATGACCCCCATTATTATTAACATGTACTAGATCATTGTTAACGAATTTATGTAAATTTCAAAAAGAAAACAGATGAAAATCATCAACAAATATGCATTCAAAAGGATACCTTCCGTGCAAGAAACCGAATAGAAAAGACCTAGGATAAAGAGAAAGGAATAGCTTCTCCTCCAACATCTCAACTAGGAATGTCCATCTTACAACCTCTTCTATATCAACAACAATGTCAATTCCCCAAAACTTGCACCACACTACATTCATCATTCACCATGTACGAAATCGTCATTCCTCACCTGAACGAAAGCACGGACCCGGAGAACGACTACCAAGTCGTAGACGATCAAGCCAACGACGAAACACACGATCAAGAAGACGATGTAGACAGCTCCAACTACATATACATCGTCAACACAATCTTGAGCGGCACAGCTCGTCTCAACGTCCTTCTCCCCACCGCCACCATTCTTGCATTCACCATTTTCGCCCCGCTACTCACTGGAGACGGCAAATGCTCCACCTTGGACCGGTGGCTGATGGGCTTCTTCTTGGCTCTATCAGCAAGTTCATGTGTATTCTTTTTGCTCACCGATAGCTTTAGGACGAGGAGTGGTACGTTGTATTATGGTGTGGCGACACTCAACGGGATAAGGAACTTCGGCGGCGGTAGAGCCAGGCCGTGTGTCCCGTCCGATTACAGGCTGAGATGGAGTGACATGTTCTATGCATTACTTTCCTTGATTGCCTTTCTTACCTTTGCCCTTTTGCACAATGATGTTCTCACCTGTTATCGTCTGGCTTTGCCGAGAAAGTTAGTCAACATGGTCCCACTAGTCGTAGGGTTCGTGATAAGTCTGCTCTTCGTGTTGTTTCCTTCGAAAAGACGAGGAATTGGGTACCCTTTCTTGCTGCATAGTGAGAGTTTTCACATCAGAAAATGATCAGAAACATGAATACAAAACATAGTTGCTTCTCAAGAGTATTTGAATAAGCATACATACCTTCAAAGAAGAAATTTCTGTCTTCTAACTCTATTGTACTTGAGGATGCCAGATATGTATAAAACAATGTAAGAGCTAAGAAGTATATACAAAGTTTTTCGTTCCATATATATATATATATATAGACGAGATCCATATGACACGCAAAAAATTCAGTTTCACATACAATTAACATGGAATTATGCGATAAAGATCTTCGAAAGATGCAAATGAACTCGTATTGAAAGAAAGAGGATGAAATTACAAAATTTGGGCAGAGTGAAGCAAATAAAGAAGGAAAATTTGTAATTTATGTTCTGCAACTTAGGTTTTGTCCACAATTTACCGCCAATTCTGGTCCTCTTATCATCACTTTTTCCAATTTTGGTCCAATTTTACTCGGAATGTTGATTTCTGCCTACATGGAAGTCAGAACTGACATTCTGAGCAAAATCGGATCAAAATTGAAAAAAGTAATGGTTGGATGACCAAAATTGTAATACGTAAAATTGGAGGTAAAAAAATGGACAAGATCTGAGTTATAAGAAGTCACGAAAATCGAGATTTTCTCATTAAAGAATTAAGGTCATCAAAATATGAAACGTGGTCAAGTACAATGACAACGAAGTGGAACCAATACTCCTGGTGGTTTTCTTCTCTCTCGTGTGATAGCTTCTCTGATCATGGGGAGTTTTTGATGCACTTTTTTCCAAATGTGATTCACAGCACCATCCGGAAGTGCCGGACCGACGCCACCTGGACGGCCATTATCGTACTGAAATATAGGTTGAACGGTAGCCATGTTTTTCTGAAACCCATCCTTCTGTTCACTGGAATAGCTTTTAAGATGATTCACCAGCCAACTCGGCCTCAAAGCATCACTAACAGCAACACAAATGGAAAATTGTGAATAATCGACCATTCCTTCAAATGGGAGCTCTATGTTGTCGCTAACTATGACGGGTATACAGAGACTTTGGATCGCATCGAAGAGCCTACATGACGTGGGCGTATCTCCTGCTGGGTGTAAACAGAATTCAGATGTTCTCATTCCTTTAATGGATTGCTCCTTCCCAGTGGCATTGGGGAAGCCTTCTTCCATAATAACTCCAGGCTCGTTGATCAATAGGTCCCATAGTTTTTCTCGAACAAGACCACCCTACGGGAATGAAAAGGTAATAGTAAGAAAACTACGGCATAATTCAAGAAATCAATGACAGGAAAAATAAGAACTAGAAGTCATCCATTATTAGTACATAAAATAATTTGAGATCAAATTACGTAACTACCCGTAAACTAAGTAGGTCTTTTTGTTCATAACCAGACATGGATCACAAATCCAATGAAGCACATGTAGAGAATATATTACTTTATGAACAAAATTTCGTGCACCTAAGCCTGCCAAAAAGTAGAATACTAACCCGGTGTCTATGTTTTGCTCCTTTGAAGTAAAGAAGGGTATGCCGTTTCTGATTTTCTGATATGAGCAGCCTAGGAAGTAAATGGGTGTAGGGCACAATAACATCTTTCAATAGCGAAACTTGAGTGTGATGAATCATCAAGTCAGACGAGCTACCATTGGATGACTTGGAGTCGAGCCTATACCAGCCACCAAAATCCACCACGAGAAGGACAGCAGGGGCCATCTCATCCTTGACATGCCACATAGCAACAGGGTCTGCCAAAGAATGCTTCAAGTTTTAACATAACCTGACAATCCAGAGACTAAAATATAAGCAACTAACACATGCAACACTTATCCCAATTTCTCTAAGTTGATAAATGATTATGAGGGGCTTATCTTAAAGATCCAGATGAAGAACAAGCAAGATTAAAGATCATACACACAAGAATCCCAATTCCCAGAAGAATCACTGTATTACAAGAAGATCTAAATTGATGGTTTTTAAGGTTGTTTCTGCCATCTCACCTAAATATAGAAACTGTTATTTCACAAAATAGTAACACTTTAACTGAGCAACATGAACAACACTTTCTTATTCACAAACAAGCATTAAAGTTGATCAAAAAATACTCACAGCTTAGCATTTGAGACAAATAATTTCCACTTAATAGGCTCACAAGCTAATCATACACCAAAAAATTAAAGTCTTTTCTTCCATACTAAATATGCATCTTCTTGCAAGAAAGCTCACCCATGTAGCTTAAACACACTATAAATATTCTCACAGACAATCCCGATTAGACAAATATCATAATCAATAACAAATACTCTCAGAAATTATGGCAAATAATCTTTGCAATCTTCAAATTATATCAATGAGCACTTAGATACCACATTTACAATTACCTGTAAGAACAAAAACATGATCTCTACCACCAGACCTCTGCCAAGCTTCCGATTTTTTAACGAAATCGATCACCATTCTTTGCCTCGAGTAATCCTCATTCTCATCTACCTTCTTTCTAAACACACCCTTATCAACCACCAGCTGCAATTCAGCGCTCAATGTTGCGAAAAACGGCACGAAAATCACATCCGCCTCCCTATAATCGGAAACCCTTTTCGCAAAAGACTCTCCCTTAAGCTCCTCGGGGGCCATCAAATCTCCCAAGATCCAGTACTCCGCGCTGTACTGTTTGATTATGGGGTTTCCAGGATATGGCAGTGATGTTGTTTTGGGGGAAAGCTTCTTTCTAATTTCGTTGTCTACTTCGCTTCCGATTCTCGAATCGGAGGTTAGGGCCCAGTATTTTTCTAGAAGGCCATAGTTGAGGGATCTGGGAAGCGGCGAAACGTAGACTTTGATGGAGTTTTGTGAAGTGGAGAGAGAATTTGTGGGATTCGGCGGAGGCGGCGCCGTCGTGGTGGAGTAGAGGTAGAAGAGAGTTAGAGAGAGAAGAGAGAGGACGGAGAGAGTGAGGAAGAGGGGTGGGGTTTTGGGTTGTGCCATTGGAGTGTATCTCTCTTGCTTTGATTTCAGTTGGTTTGAATATATGTTGGTTGGAATTGGAAGGAGATTTATACTTTTAGATCTAACGCTATATATATATATATAAATCTACTAGGTATGGAAATGAGATAATACAATTTGTAAGCTATTAAGATTCGAAATGAAAAAAATCAAATTCGGTTCGAAAATAATTGAGTGGAGCTCTTCGAGTAACTTTCAATTTTGAATATGAGCATATTAATATACTTGGCTCGACAAGCTAGCGGGACTAATTGAGCATAACCGAGCATATGCTAAATTTATAATTTTACCCTTAAAATTTTCAATTTTTTAAATGAATCTAAGTTTTTTCAAAAATATGTTTTAATATCGAGTCGAGATCGAGCATTAAAAAAAGATAGGATTAGTCAAGTTTGAGTCAAGCTCGAGCCGCGACTTTTAAAATCGAGCTCGAGCCTCATAATACTCAACTCGACTCGTTTACACCCCTACAAATAGAGAGGAGAGTGAGAGAGAGATTTGGAGATGTTAAAATTGATTTATAAGATCATGAAACTCTCTCCAAACTTTGTATGTATATTTACTTGACTTGAACTTACAATCACAAACTCGAATCGAGTCATGTACACTCAGAATCGAGTCATGAACACTCTACGAGTGTACATGACTCGATTCATCGATTTTACAGGTTGAAATAACCCTTCAAGAAACTAACCAGAAATGAAAATTTGTGATTGAATCAGGTGTAATATCCATCATTCAATACTAACGAATATAGATCAAACGCTCGGAGTTCATGCAAAAGATCGAAGAAGAAGAAGAGACTAAATGCAAAGAGTATGAATCCAAGGTTACAAAATCTAAAAGCTATAAACAGAAGGTTCACTCTGAATCTTCTTAGCATCGTTACAAATGCTCTAATACCCACTCACTAACGTGAATATTAACTATGAAACATCACAAGGAGAACACGGGATAACATCGACCTCCATTCTATGGAGCTCTGTACTTTACTTTTGAGCCCATAGCTTCGATTTGAACTCACTCTTCAGACTCTTGATTTCTGAACTAACGCTCCAATTGTACTTCTTCGAAGTTCCAGTCTCTCACAATGTCCCTTCTAACAGCATGGCTTCGGACCAGTCGTGGGGCCCCACTCGGCATGGTAGGTTGTGGCATCACCTTAGATGATGCAAAGCCATGATTAGGTCTCAAATGTGGAAGTGAAGTCTTTCTAATTAAGCAATTTGCAATGGCTGAACATCTTCCTTCATTGTCTGAGCTCGATACGGAGTAACTTCTGAAGGAATGTGAAGGACTTTCTACCCCATGGCATACGAGACATGCCAGACTCATATTGTTCTGCTAGCAATAATCGAAACACTGACAGTCGTCCTTGGCAGCACTGCACATAAACAAATATGAGAAGAAGAAACTGATGAAATGGAAATTTAGAAACAAAGATTTCCTTTCAATACATTAATAAGCATATCGAAAATGTAGTCATCTTGCAATAGTCTGAGTGCAGTATTCTAGTGTTGCTAACAAGAGAAGGGAAAAAACTAAAGAGGGTCAGCAATAAAACGCGTTTCTTGATTTTTTGGAAACACTGTTATTAAATTCATCTTCTTGTTCTTTTCGGTGATAACCTTCTCAAACATACACACATTGAGTTCATAGGGACACTGTGTGTGTGTGTGTGTGTTCTTAACTGAAGATACTCAGATAGAGAATAACAAATCCATATGGGAATGAAATGGGAATAGTTATGAATAAGCTCATTACCGTGACAGTATTCACATGAGCCCAAACACATATTTCAGATTAAGAGCGGAATCAAAACATATATACATGGAAGAGTATACAAAAAGAAAAGATTCCTGCTCAACATATTTCATAAAACAAACAAATTAGAGACACATATACAAAGAAGGAAGACAACATCAACTTCACAAAGGGTCACCAATTATCTCTGTCCTATTTTAAACAAAAGGTGACACTTGCAAACTACCATGTTACAGCCTGGCATCTCAATTGCACCTAGATGAAATCTGGGCATTGTTTCGAGTTCACAGATGTGTATAGTAAAACGAGAACCCAGCATCGTTTAATGTAAACAAAACCCAACATTTCACAAATGTTATACCCTTCAATTGATTCATCATCTGCTTAGATTTCAGAGGTTTCTTAAATTGCACATAGCTCCTAATTAACTAGAGCACTATAGAAACATTGAGTACATTTATCGAGCAACTGGTAGGCGAACAATGACGATTCTATCATTCAAATAGAAAAAAACAGAAATTGTAAAAATGCATTCAAATCAAGCACAATAAGAAATAATAATCTCAATCAAAACATTAATCTCAACCTGGGTTTCCACAAAAAAACACAATGATACGCAAAAAAGTAGAATAATCAACAAATTACACTAGTAATTATCATCAATATCAAAGAAAAAGCAGTTCCAACCAACAAATGAATCCGCTAATCAACAGACTGAATGTAAACGAGAAGCCCCAAATGAAAATCCTAGAGAAAATTGAATCAACAAGATGCCAACTTTCGCATAATTAATTGAAAACAGAAGAACAACAGGGGCAAATGATGAAGAGATCTGAAAGAAAAACCTGGAAAAACAGAATAAGTGGAATTGAGTCGGGGAGTGATGGTGCGATGATTGGTGTTAGGGTTGATAGAACTCTTGGGTGCGTTGAATCTTGAAAAGAAGCATCTTTGGTTCAACTGTGGGCGTATATATTGGTTCTGAGAGGATAACCGACGCGCCCACTATACTTGTTTTTACAGTTGGTCTCATTCTCTCTCTCTTGACAGTTTTATTACATTTTATCAGAATTTTTTTTTTTAATCATATTATTGATTGGATCTTCGAGTTTTACATTTTTTGAAACACACACTTTACTATTTAGACTTCACATAATCACATCTATATTTTTATAATATAATAAATCTGAAAAATTATTTTTTTACTCATTTAACTTGAGTTCTTAATTAGGCTTTTTCTAGCCATTCATTTATCCATCCTTTTTATTTTGATACTACAGATATTAAAAAAATTAATGTGATCTGGTGTTATTTATTTCACATCCAACTTATGAATTAATAAATTTAAATGACTTAAAAAAATTCTAATAGTTCATTGATATTTGCGACGTACAAGATATATATGAATTTGAAAACATTTTTTTTTAATTTGCACATGAGGCATTCTCTTGCGAAAAGTTGGATTTTTTATTTGTGGGATGAAGCTCCAAATTTATGATTAGTTTAAAGTCCACCATAAAAAAAAAAAAAAAAAAAAGATTCATAATCAAATTAATTCTGCTTTACTTGATTACTTTAAGATGTGAGATTAATGATTAAAATCACCATCGTATTTTTTTTTAATTTAAACTCACATCTTCAACTCTTACATGATAACCGTCACTGATAAAGTCAATATTTTGTATCAATATTTGTAAATAAACTCTTGATGGTTTGGTTTGCCCTTTTTTCATCTTGAAAGAGATTTAATAGTTAAATAAAAATTAGTATTTATGTTTTAAAGAAGAAATTTTGTCTTCTGAAGTAAAGGTAAATAATACTTACATTTCAAGTAAAAAAAATAAAACCTTGAATAAATTCTCTAAAATAAGAAATAATTTTAGGTAAAAATAATATTTTTCAAAATAAAAGTAATAATTTGAATTATTTTTAAAAGAATTATAATACTTTAAAAATGATACTTTTCAAATAAAAAAAAATCTAAATAAAAAAAATTAAGTCAAAATTATTAAAAAATTTGTGTAATTTAGCTTGAGTGTGTGTAAAAGATGATTCTTGTAAAGGTAAAATCATAACCACTTGCAATGTTGAAATATGATGATTACAAAAATACGAATTAATTACAGTTAAGTGTGTGCGTGCATGTGTGTATAAATATATGTATTAATACAGATACACTAATCTTTTTTATGTGTTTAACTAAATGCTAATAAATTATAATTACTTAATCATTAGTGTATAATTGAATAGAAGTGATCAATTATAGAATAACTATGATTTATTTAATCAACTTAAATCAAGAGAATAAATTCCCTAGAGAAAGTGTCTGCATGCAAAAGTGTATCTCATGCAGTACATGATACATTTGATAAAGTATATAATATATTTATTTCACATATATTTTAAGGCATGGCATAAATATGACTATATTAGCATGTTTATTAATTTTTAAATGAATAGTATATATAAAATATGTTTCTTTTCTTGTTCAATTTTTATAGAATTAATAAACGAAACTTAATTAGCTCGGTTCTAGCATCAAACTTGTAGTTGAAATACATTGTAGCATCTTAACAATTACCAAATCATATAGAGATATAAATGAAAATTCAAATTAAATTGTTGGTGATTCACAAAAATATAGCTTGTTATAAGTAATTGGTGTTTTGCATAATTGGGAGGATTGAAGTTTAGCCCAACATAAAGTTACTTTGGGCCTTGGAGTGCCAAAGGGAATACTAATTAAGTTGCATTTGGAGCCCAAATATAATATCATTATTATCCTATTTTTATTCTAAGGTATTAATAATATTATTGTATAAGCATGGGTATAAATGAGATAATTCAATTCAAGAGTTATTCGAAATTGATTCGGAAAAAAGAAGAATTTAGCTCATAATCGAGTTGGGCTTGAACAAGAGTTACTCGAGTAACTTTTGATCTCGAGCTCAGCTCGACAAGCTCGCGAGCCTAATTGAACATAACCAAACATATGTAAATTTACAATCTTGTCCTTAATAATATATTTTTGCACATTAAATTTTCTATTTTCAAATTTTTAAAAAATTTAAGTTTTTTTATAATTAATTTTTATTTACCAAGTCGAGTTGAGTTGAGGTGAACTTGAACTTATCAAGTTATTTGTAGAGCTCGAACATTAAAAAAATTGGCTCGATTGTCGGCTAGACTCGACTCAGTTTATCCCCTAGCTATCTAAGAACTTGTGTATTTTCACTTATACAAAACAAGGAGTATGTTTCTGTTTTTTGTAATATTGCATTATAGAAATTTTAGTTAAAAATTAACTTTGATTTTCAAAAAATAATTTTTTGAGGAGTAATATTTAATGATTATTTCTAGTTTAATAATTGTATGCTTGGAATGGACAAGTAAAATGTATAAAGTTATCAGTTAAAGAAAATGTACAAATTTGTCAGTAAGAAATTCTCAAAAATATATTTGCGTCCCCCACACAAAACTGTGGTCTGATTTGTCCAAATTCAACAGCCAACATCAATTCTATTAATGGTAGTCACCTATCCTTTTCATTAAAATAATTTTAAAAAAATAGAATATATTTTTTCTTTATCACTCTAAAACTTGCATTCCAATATAGCACTCTAAATTTTGTAAGTGCTAAAAAAATCAAAAAGAAAAAGGAAGCATAAGGGCCAACAAAATTTATGCTGTATTTGTTTGGACAAAGACTAGCCAACAACCAAAAACCATACTCCCTCAAATTCAAAATAAGTGTCGTTTTAGAACTTTGTGATTTATTCTTTTTAAGTGTCGTTTTGAGGGTTATTTCCAAAATTGCCCTTATACTTAATTAATTATTTATTTATTGCACATTCTCATGATTTGAAAAAATGCATGTACTTTGGGTAATTGAATAATAATTGAGCAGTCAAGAACTAATTAAATTCTCATGCATGAACTCGTTGCATATTGCATATGTTAGTATTTAATTATAGTTGAATGAAAATAAAATAGTTAAAAGATAAAAATAATAAATGAAGGGTATAATAGAAAAATAAAGTCATTCTTAATTTGTGTGTAAAGTTGGAGAAGGACTTTTATTTTGAATTGGAGTGAGTAATCTATTGACGACGGTATGGAATTAATGTTTCTGAAAATTGCTATTTCCAAAAGGGGCCTCTCTATTTCCAATGCAATGTACAACATAAGAAGCCTCGAGTACCCCCATTTTCTTGCAGTGTCAGAATGAGCTTTGACTTGAGTCCCACTGAAATTTATAACACAACGCATGGCAATAAAGAATCCGAACTACTCTTTCCCAAAATGGCCCTGCTTTATTGATTCCTATACATTCTTTGAATAATGTTTTTCTCTATTTTTTTTTCTTTATCTTTTTTTTTTTTTTTTTCAAATCTAATTGAGGTTGTGTACTTGTGTTTGATAATAATGATTTGAACTCTTATCAAATTTAAGTTATCGAAATTGTGTTGGAGTTGGATTAATTATAGATAAATCGAACTTGAACAACCTTAATCAATGACGCGAAATATATTGTTGAAGCTTATTTGATGTTCAAGGATAAAAGAAAGAGCGATCGTTGGTAGGATTTGAAACGGGCTCGAATTTTCAATTATAATACCAATTTAGAAGCGGAACGACGAGATAGATAAAACACATGGCTTCGCGGTGATGTCTGAGGTCCGAGGCCCAAATTCAAACATTTCAAACCCGTTTTGACATTTTTATTATTTTTGCTTATCTTCTTTATTGTGTTTCTTTTTTATCCTTTATTTCTTTTTTGGGCTAGAGTTTATTTCTGCACCTTTAAATAAGACATTTGTCGTTTTGAGATGCATTACATGACATTTTAGCTTAATAAAATATATATTTATTTCTCGTATGAAGTTATATCCCGTGTCAATTAAGGTGAATAACAAAATTTTTACTATCTTAATTTTTTTTTTTGAAACTATACTACCTTAATTTTTTAAAACGTATTTAGTTTTTCAAATAATTTAAACTAATATAGTTTTTAAATTATTTCAAATAATAATTTAAATGATCAACCAACAATGAAAAATGTTATGTGAGTACGTATAAGAGAGATCAGTCTGGGTGCACTCAGAAAGACTTGGTACAATGGGTTGAAAAAAGTTTCAATCTGAAAATTAGTCAAACAACAATATCAAACACTCTCAAGTGATCAGTGAAAATCCTATCGACTGACTTTGAGAAATGCGGTTCTTCTAAGCGTAAAAAACCAGCCAAGTATTCTCAGACATGGAGAAGGTTGTTTATGAGTGGTTTCTCCAACATCAAGAACGTGTGAATATAACCGGAGAGCTAATCTTGGAGAAGACGGATGAGGCGCTGAAACTTTTACATCCTGAGAATCCTTCAGAGCATCACCTTTCGCAAGGTTGGCTTGAGAAATTCAAGTCCAGGCACGGTATCAAATCATATCGCCGTTTTGGAGAGAGCGGCTCAGTTGACACACATGATATGCAGAAGAAATTGGAGAACATAAGGAAAAAGATCAATCAATTTCCAATGAAAGATGTTTTTAATATGGATGAAACTGGTTTGTTTTACAGGTTACAGGCTGATTATATATTCACTTACAACAAAACAACTTGAGGGTAAAAAACAGGACAAGGAAAGGCTTACAGTTGTTATTTGTTGCAATGAGGATGACTCAGAAAAAATTCCTCTATGGATTATTGGTAAGTATGCAAAGCCACGTTATTTTAAGAATATTAATATGAATAACTTGAATTGTGAATATCGTGCCAACAAGAGAGCATGGATGACTGGGGTGCTTTTTGAAGAATATGTTCATTGGTTGGATGAGCAAATGCATGGTAAAAATTTTTTTTTGATAGTTGATAACTGTCCAGCCCATTCAAGCAATATTCAAGGGCTCCAAAATGTTGAGTTGTTTTTCCTATCACCAAACATGACTTTGAAAATCCAACCATGTGATGCTAGGATAATAAGAGCATTTAAAATGTACTACCGCAAAAGATTTTACTGTAAAATTTTGAAAGACTATGAGTTGGACATATCTTCTCTAGAAAAGATCAATGTTCTAGATGCTATCAATATGACAGTCTCAGCTTGGACAACAAATGTTCAACAAGAGGTAATAGCAAATTGCTTTCGACATTGCAAAATTCGTTTGATGAATCAAACCGGCTCAAGTAATTTAAATGATGCAACTCCTGGAGAAGACATTTGTGAGCTTGAGAACATGATCACTGATATGCGTTATCAGAATAAAATGGTTGTGAATCACTTGCTAGACTTTCCAGGTGAAAATTGTAATGAATGTTACGAAGTTCAGAATTTAGAAGAAATAGTGGCTGATGTCATTCAAAATCCGGTAGATGATGAAGCGAATGATGATTCAATAGTTTTGCAACCGGTCACTCGAAAAGAAGCATGTCAAGCGACAACAACTCTTTCATAACTTTTTATTGCAATACGAGAAGACAACGCTGCAACTCTTGGGTGCAATTAGGAGATTTACAGATGAGATCAATGCAGATTTGAAGTTAAAAAAAAAACAAGTAACAATAGATTTATATTTTACTAAATTGTCTTAGAATGTTCAAGTAGATAACATATATATTGTATCTGAGAATTTTTTTAATAATTATTAATTTATAGTTTCGTCGGGACCTTAAATATACACTAGGATTTCCAAAAAAAAAATTATCTTATTATTTAATTGATTGGTGTCCAAATTTGAATTGGTCTCAAGTTGGGACCGGATAAATTATTAGTTTTATCGAGGTTATTAATTTATCGAGTATTATTTTATGGAGGTTTTATTGTACGTCATGTTCAAAGATTCTGTTTTATTTATAATTATAAAATGGAACATTCAATGTGACTTAATTGCCTATTTAATTAATATAGCATATACAATCTACATATATAATAGAATTATTTCTTATAAGTTATATGTAAAATATAAAATATAAATTCTATTAATTGTTTTCTTATTCAGTAAGTTTAAATGTAATAATAGTTGACTATTTGAGAGTTTGGAGTTCACAAGAATAATGGTATGGAGGTAGCTATTATTGCATGGATTTGATTGACCAAACAGGTATTCTCTTTTCAACTCTTGACAATTTATATTTATATTTTTTACTTTTTCTACTGAAAAAATAAGTTATAAGCCGCCAGAAAAGTCAAACTTTTTCTCCAGTTCTGATATTTTATTTAATTACAAAACATGGTACAATTATTTTTTGGTATAAATATTGAAGTTGATTTCAAGAGAAACTAATATAACAGTTATGACATGCATATAGTTTTAATTAAGTCATATTCTTGAATTGATTGAATAGACATTTTTAAGCACTATTAATCCTAATAATATCCAGCTCATTTTGAAGTATAATATTTATTTTCAATTGCACATTCCAGCAAATCTCATGGGAAGGGATGTTTTCAATTCAACAAGTCAAAAAAATCATAAACAACACATAATTTAATATAATTATCATTATTATCATTTTGAAAGTTTAACTAATGTGATCAATATAAATAAAATCTTTCATTATTCAAATTAATACTCAATATATACGATATTATTATCACAAAATCTTGATTGAAAAGTGTTACTTAATTATATATAGCTTTTTTTATTGTGTTACTTTCAATTTAAAATAGAAATAGATTATAAAACTGATTTGAGGATCATTTTGATTATGATATATATTCATAGTGGTCAACTTTTTGTATATAAGATATTATACACTAATTTATAATTTCAAAGAATATCAAGAGTCATCAAAATTCAAGAAATACTTTATTATTTCCAACCCTTTGTCCCTCTCTATATAAGACACATCAAAGATGAATCCTAATAGTCTTTATTGAGCAAATTAGTAAAACCAAACAACCCACAAAAAAACATGGTGATCCAAACACCACCTAAAAACCCTTGTCTTTTTTGTTTCATTACCATCTTTGCTTTGCTTACACCATGCATTTGTGTAAGCAAAATCCCAGATTGCAAGATTAGAGGCATGTTTGTTTTTGGAAGTTCATTAGTTGACAATGGCAACAACAATTTCCTTCCAAATTCCTTAGCCAAAGCAGATTTCTCCCCTTATGGAGTTGATTTCCCTTTTGGCCCTTCTGGAAGGTTCACCAATGGCAAAAATGTTGTTGACATTTTGGGAGAAAAGCTCCAAATTCCTAACTACATTCCCCCCTTCAATGATCCCTCAACAATGGGAAGTAAAGTAGTGTATGGTGTTAACTTTGCTTCTGGTGGTTCTGGGATTCTAGATGATACTGGTGTTCTTGCAGTATGTCTCTCTCTCTCCATGGTTTTCTTGATTTTTTGAGTACTAGCCTACTAAGTTACCTAGTTCCTTATTAAGCTGGTTTTGTTTTGTCTTTTTTTTTTGACTAATTTTGTAAGAGGATAGATCACATTAATTTGACTTTAATTCATTATTTATCGCATATTTTACCATTATGTCATGCTGGATCTAGCTGTTTTCGCTCTTATGCTTCGATACTTAATTTGTGATGAAGCTCATGTGATTCTTGCACATGATCACTTGGTTAATTTGCCTATAAAATGTTATGGGAATTTAATATTATTCATATGACTTTTCTAAATTAAGTGACAAAAAAGATCAAATCTTTAGCACAACCCAAAAAAAAAAAATTATTAATAGTTTTGGATAATTTGATCATTCAGGGAAATGTGATAAGTTTAAATGAGCAAATCAGAAATTTTGAAAAGGTGAGTTTGCCAGAGGTGGAAAAGCAGGTGGGAAATAATAGCAAAGGATCAGAATTCTTGTTTGTGGTTGGAAGTGGAGGAAATGACTACTCACTCAATTACTTTGTGGGCTTAGCCAACAAGAATCTCACTCTTGAAGCATTTACTACCATTCTCACAACCACTCTCTCTGCCCAACTTAAGGTCCCTCTCTCTCTCTCTCTCTCTAGATCAAGAACTGCTGGTTGATCATGGCTTATGTGATGCAGAAGTTGCACGAATTGGGTGCTCGTAAGTTCGTGCTCATGGCAATCAACCCTAATGGTTGCAGCCCAATGGCTACAACCAGGGTGCCTTCACAAGATGGGTGTGTAGAAAGCTTGAATAGAGCAGCTCATTTGTTCAATGCCAACTTGAAAAGCTTGGTGCATTCTATTAGGCCTCATCTGCCTGGTTCTAACCTTGTTTTTGTCAATTCTTACAAGATTATGAGCAACATCATCAGATTTCCTACTTCTCAAGGTATTTAAAGTGAAGTTTAGAAGGCATATTGTGTATTGATGATACGAAAAATTCATTGTTGTTGTCGCTAATACATGGTTTTTTGGATTTTCTTAAATCGCTAGTACTTTAAGGTAACCATTTTTCCTTTTTTTGTTCAGTAGAAAAAAGTTCTTTTGTTGTATGACTATCTATTATAACTTTAAGGTATATTAACATTTAAGACACTTGATGCAATGTGTTTTCTTCTTTATGTAACTGACTTATGAAAAGACTGAATGATCATGAATCTTTGTGTTTCATGGAGGCTTTCGAGATGCCACTAATTCGTGCTGCGAAGTAACAAAAATTAGTGAGGGTGGAAGTGGCATTTTGTGCAAGAAAGGAGGGTCGATTTGTACAGAGAGAAACGAGTACGTGTTCTTCGATGGCTTGCATCCAACGGAAGCTGTAAACACTGTGATTGCGACCAAGGCCTTCTCGTCCCGTCTCCGATCTGAGGTCTACCCTTTTAATGTCAAGAAGCTATCAGAAATTTAAGTTTCTTGCTTGTGTCTATGGAGCTTTTGCATGTTTAGTTAACATGGAAGCTTTTTAGTAGAAGATGTACAAGTTTTGTGTAGTACTGTTTTGAGCAAGTGAAAGCATATATGAAAACCTTCTCATTTCTCTTTTTGAGTATCTACTTGTATGAAATTGATTATTCCAAGAGGGGAGGGAGGAAGAAGTGTTTTCTTGAAAATCAAACCGCAAATCGAGCATTTTTGTTTTGAACTAATTTTTTAGTGAATTTAATTCATCTTACACGTCATATCCCTTTATTGAAATTGACGTTAATTTGAATGAATTCAGTTCGATTTGTTGTTAGGGTCTTAACTGCGGAATGGATTGCCAATTTCCTAATAACTTCAGAACCAATGTTTATAACTTATGAAATAGTATTGCTATAGATCAATAGTGGGACTTCTATGATCATCATGATCTTTAGCTTCACCACATTGATCATGTTTGTTATACTCTATTTTCTTTTTGAATACAAGTCAAAACTAATTTTGAACATCTTTTCGTTAAAGGAAAACAAGTTTTTTTGGTCTTGATCTGACTTTCCTTTCTTAGACTTTTAGATTTTTTGTCTATTCAATTTTTTTTTTTAAAACTTTAATGTTATAATTTTGATTTTTAATCATTACTTGCAATAATATGTTAGAGTGATTTATTTTCTGTTTACTTGATATCCAAATTATATATTACAATGAATAAATTAATAAAACAATTACATAAATTCACTGATAAGTAAAAAAAAAAATTGTATTAATTCAACAATAGAAAAATAAGAAAAAAACTGCATATATTTTCTTAAAAGTTTACATAGACCCTTTTGCATATCCTATTGTCCTTTACATATTTTTTTCCTTCTTAATCTAGATTACTCTATCAAAATGGTGTTCCTTTTTCTTTTTTCAAAGATCCATCTTTAAATTTTATATTTTAATTTGAATAAATTTATTCCGAAACCTTTAAAAAATTTATCATGTGAGACGAGTTAAATCAAATGAATTTATGCATTTAATACACGTACTACAATTCTATCTCATGATTAAATGAATTTGAGGCTACCAAGTTTATGTGTTTTAATTTTGATGAATGAAGCAATATTAACATTGTTTTACTTTTACCCAATCAAACGGCGACGTTTGACTTGACTGGAAGAATATAGGAGTGGAGACCATCATCATATTCTGTGATTCCATCTGCTTCTATAGACCAATTCTTACTGCACAATCACAACCACAAAAATTATAAATAAAAATAAGAAAGAAAAAGTCTAAACCACAATAAATACTTCATGAATAATACAATTCGTGAGTTACTCGAAATCGACTAGAAAAGAAAATTTGAATTCGTCTCGAAAATAATCAAGTCCATTGAGTCGAGCTCGAGCTTCGACTTTTAAAATCGAATTCGAACCTGATAGTATTCGACCTACCTCGACTCGATTAGACTAGTTCAATTTTTTTTTCTCCTTTACTTCATCAACTACATTTTAATTCATTAAATAAGTAAAAATTAATGCAAAACTAATTCAAATCAGTAAAACAATTTCCATTAGTTGGTCTCTCACAAGTCACACCCATTTGTCAATGAGTGAGATCATTTTTTCGCATTTATAATTATATTATAGTTAAATCTATGTAATTTAATCATAATTTAAATTAATTATACATAATTTTGAAAATGGCATAGAATGGTATACCGGAAAAAACGATAGAAAAAGGAGTGGAAAGACTGCAATTCCCACCTCCATTTTCTCCCACCTTCAAAGTCAAAGTCTTCTCCACCACCATACACACACTACACACACTATATCTAAGCTTTTCGCAATTCACGGTGTTCTCACCTTCCAATTCCCCATGAATTCTGCAATTTCTTCTCTAATTCACTCTGCAAATTAACCTCTGATCTTTCTGCGTGTGTAATGGAAATGAAGCTCCCACCTCCACCGCGTCTCCTCCTCCTCTGCCTCCTCCTCGCCGCCGCCTCAGCCGCCGACATCCCTCTCGGCGCCACCCTCTACGCCTCCGACCCCAACTCCAGATGGTCCTCATCCAACGACTCTTTCACCTTCTCCTTCTTCCCGGACCCCACCTCCTCCGCCGGAACCCTCATCGCCGCCGTGGCGTACAACAGCATTCCCATCTGGAAAGTCTCCGCCTCCGCGAACTCCTCCTCCGTCCTCCGCCTCCTCCCCTCCGGCGACCTCCAGCTCCTCCCCTCCGCCGCCTCCGCCACCCCCCTCTGGTCCTCCGCCACCGCCAATCGAGGCGTCTCCGCCGCGTCGCTCGAAGAGTCCGGCAATTTCGTCCTCAAGAACTCCTCCGGCGCCGCCGTGTGGTCAACCTTTGACCGCCCAACTGACACGATTGTTCCCACGCAAACCCTGAGCGTGAACCACACGCTCGTGTCTGGGCTCTACTCTTTCAGGATTCAGGTCAATGGCAACTTGACGCTCCTGTGGAACAACTCGATCAATTACTACAATTCAGGTTTGAATTCCACCATCAACTCTAATCTATCAAATCCCACCATTGACATTAGATCAACTGGAGTTGTCACTCTTTCTGATCCCTCCCTTACAAACGCCCTCGATTTAGCTTACAGTAGTGATTATGCAGATGAAGGTGATATCTTTAGATTCTTGAAATTAGATAATGATGGGAACTTAAGAATATATAGCTCTACTAGAGGTAGTGGTTCTGTAACTGCTACATGGGCTGCTGTGAGTGATCAATGCCAAGTTTTTGGGTATTGTGGTAATATGGGGATATGTAGTTACAATAACACTTCCCCTGTATGTGGATGTCCTTCACAGAATTTTGATTTGATTGATCCGAATGATAGTCGGAAAGGTTGTAAGAGAAAAGTTGAGCTTCAAGATTGCAGAGGAAGTGAGGCTATGTTGCGATTAGAGCATTCTAAGTTCTTGACTTTCATACCTGAACTGTCCCAGATTTTCTATATAGGGATTGCACCTTGTAGTTTGAATTGTCTTAATGGAATAGCTTGTGTTGCTTCGACTTCTTTATCGGATGGATCGGGGCAATGCTACCTGAAAACAAGTACTTTTGTTAGTGGTCTTCATTCCCCGGCTATTCCAAGCACTTCATTTGTGAAGGTTTGTTCACCGGTGATACCTAATCCCTCACCATCTTTAGCGAATAGTGGAAGAACGAAAAGATGGAAGTTGACGGCGTGGATGGTTGTGGTGGTGGTGTTGGCTACTCTTTTGGGATTGGCAGTGGTGGAAGGTGGTTTGTGGTGGTGGTGCATTAGGAACAACAACAAGTTCGGTGGATTATCATCTCAGTACGCGCTTCTTGAGTATGCATCGGGTGCACCGGTGCAGTTCTCGTACAAGGAGCTCGAGAAGGCAACTAAGGGGTTCAAGGAGAAGCTTGGAGCCGGAGGGTTTGGAGCGGTGTATAAAGGGGTTCTTGCGAATAGAACCGTGGCTGCAGTGAAGCAGTTGGAGGGGATCGAGCAAGGTGAGAAACAGTTTAGAATGGAGGTAGCTACGATTAGTAGCACTCACCACTTGAATTTGGTGAGATTGATTGGTTTTTGCTCGGAGGGGCGACATAGACTTTTAGTATATGAGTTTATGAAAAATGGTTCGCTCGATAGCTTCCTCTTCACGTCTGAGGAGCAATCAGGGAAGCATTTGAATTGGGAGTATCGGTATAACATTGCCTTGGGGACCGCAAAGGGGATCACATACCTTCATGAAGAATGTAGGGATTGCATTGTTCATTGTGATATTAAGCCGGAGAACATTCTCTTAGACGAGAACTACCATGCTAAAGTGTCCGATTTTGGTCTAGCAAAGCTCGTGAATCCAAAGGATCATCGGTATAGAACCTTGACGAGCGTGAGGGGAACGAGAGGATACCTAGCACCCGAGTGGCTAGCTAACCTTCCTATAACTTCCAAATCTGACGTTTATAGCTATGGAATGGTTCTGTTGGAGATTGTGAGCGGAAGGAGGAACTTCGAGGTCTCTGCAGAGACAAACCACAAGAAGTTTTCCGTGTGGGCGTACGAAGAATTTGAGAAGGGTAATCCGGAGGTGATTGTCGATAAACGGCTTTTGAATAATGAGATGAATATGGACCAAGTGATTAGGGCAATTCAAGTTAGTTTTTGGTGCATCCAAGAACAACCCTCTCAAAGGCCTATGATGGGGAAAGTTGTCCAAATGTTGGAAGGGATTCTTGAAATTGATCGGCCCCCCGCGCCTAAGGCTATCGTAGACGGGTCCGTCAGTGGCGCCAGTGCCACAGCTAGTAGCATTAGCGCTCTCTCGACTTTCGCTGCTTCAATGCCGATGCCCTCATCCTCGTCATCTCTCCAGACGGCTGGCATTTTGTCCTCTGCCTCCGGAAAGCATGGAGAACGTGCCTCGTCTTCGTTGCTAGCCTCCGAGACGAAGTGAGTTGCTTTAGTACCTCATGAATTTCTTGAAGAATATAGTTTTGATTCATTAAAAGAAAAGGAAAACACATTAGAAATTTGTATTTATATGTAATTGTGATGATATTTCAGTTTTGTTTGTGTTTAACTTTAAGGTGTGACAAGAAATCTCCCTGTAAATTGTAATAGAGTTGCATCAAGAAAAGAAAGTAGCCATTGTTATACAACTTTCTACATAGTTTTCTTGTAGTCTCGAATATATTTCTTAATCTAAAGTATGTTTCTGAATTGTGTTTCATCTTCTATTCCAGTCATTGAAGTTACCAAATATAATTGGGAATAATTGACGAATTTTGCCGGCCAAAATATCTAATTTAAACCAGAACACATGCATAATGTCACATCATCATCATTAAAATACTTGTAATGACAACATTGTCAACCAATAATCTTTCTTTATTTGATGTGGTTGAGCTAAATCATATTCAATTTGTTACCCTTGCAGCTTAGCATGAATGAGTGGAACCCGTGATATATTTTGGAAAGATCCTTTTCCCATGTAGGAGAACTTTCTTTTTCTTCATTTTATTGATTTTATTTTACAAAATATTTTGGTTCTTTAATATAAATCTCTTCGAATATACGAGACTGCAATAGTGGACATAATAAAGGGATGTACTGATGTACATTTAGGGGCAATGTTTAAATCATATTTATTATAGATTTAATTTATAAAAAATAAAGAAATTAATATGAAATAAATGATAACTTGTCATGTGATACATGTGTTCATTCTTTTATATATATAAAAATAGATTTAATAAAAAAAAACTAATTTAAAAAAATATAGCATTGTCATATAGCACATGTGACCATTCTTTTATATATATATATATATATATATATATATATATATATAGATTTTTTTTGTCACGTTTCAATTATATATATCATCCTTCAATTAATAACATTAAATAAGGATAAATTATTGATTTTAAAGTACATAATATTTTAAAAATAGGTATTTTAAAAAAATTATGCCAAAAATCATTAAAAATCAGGTGCCGTAAAATTAGGGATATTAAGCAGCAGATTTCGTTTAAACTTTATCCAATTATTTAGGGCAACATTTTTTGACCTTTTCAATTAATAGGGTTTTGAGATCTTTTTATTTTTATTTTTTTTCCTTTCACGAGAGTTTAGAAGGAAACATAAACAACTAGACTTTCTCTCTCCAAACCACCACGTCGGCGATAGAACCACCACCGTTTTCCTCCGCCCATCTCCTGTGACGGCAATTTTTCTATATGCATTGTTTGAATTTGAATAACTGTTGGAAAAGTTTCATTTCGCCGAAGGAGCAGGTATTATGAACTTGTCTTGTTAAATTTGAATTTTTTTTGGCGCATTTTTTTATCTTTAATTTGCATTTTCCTTTAAATTACCCATTTTTGTAGTTATCGAACCAATTAGGGTTTATGCCTGAAATTGATTTGGTATTGGCTTGAATTGTTTTTTTTTTTTTTTTTTGTTTTTGTTGTTGCAGCTGTTGAATCAATTATGTGCCTAGTGAACTACATTTGATATTTGATTAAATCTCTCAAATTAAATCTGTATTGTTACAATTTGCATTATTTTGTTATGTATCATTGTAGTTTTGATCACAACTATGAGTTTATGTATTAGTCCCTATTTTTATCTTTTTTCATTAAACAGAGGAAAAATAAGCTTTTGCTCAAGAATATGTAAAATTTCCGTGTTCTCTTTATTCTTTACTCATTTGCTTTCTGTTCTGATTGTTGGATCAAATGTAGTAGATACCGATTCCTAATTAACAGTACAGATTAAGTTTTAGTCCTAAAATTCGTGTCGTATTCAGTTTGATAAACTTCTATGCATGATTGTATCAAGCATGCATTCCTGAAAAAAGATTTGATGTTAGATTACTAAAAACGAGCTCTGATAAAATATCTGCTTTCTTTGATCAGGGATGTGAAGAATCAGTAGAACATGCAAATGAATTAATTACCATTAGTGAGAGAAACCATCCCAAAATGAACCAAGATTTCTTCAAAGATCTACCATCAGAAATTATCATCGATATCCTCTCAAGGCTCCCAGTGCGAACGGTTATAAGTTGCAAGTGTGTCTGCAAGTCATGGCTTGATTTGTTGGTGACTCGTGAGTTTGCCAAGCATCATCTTTCTAATTCATCCCCGGGACTGGCAATCTATCCCAAGCCCGAATGGAACTCAACATTGTACAAAATTTTTGAGTTTGAAGATGTGCTTGATCTTGATCACCATGAGCTTCACTACAATTTAGTCGCCCAGTTTGAATTCCCTCGTGCTTCGATAATACGGGGCTCAGCTAATGGATTGGTTCTTTTGTCTAGTTGTAAGTACAAGCCTGATGCTCTTTACATATGGAATCCAATCACTCGTGACTTCATCCAAATGCATTGTCCATATTTTGTGGACACTGCTGTGACAACGATAGATATCACTTTTGGATTTGGAGTTAGCAAAACAACAGGCCAGTATAAGGTGGTTAGGATTTACCGTGCATTTATAATTGATGATGATACATTTACATCCTATGAGAGTGTTTCCGACTTTGATTATCAAGTATACACTCTTGGAACAAGATCGTGGAGAAGCATTGAACTCGATGCAACACTTTATTACCATTATAATAATAATTTGGGTGTATTTCTTAATGGAAACCTACACTGGTTAGCATTAAATCCAGAGGACGTTCCATTGATTTCTTGCTTGGATCTTGAAACAGAGCTTTTTAGCACATTTTCTCTTCCTTCTTTTGAAAGAAGAGAACAATATTCACTGTATGCTCTTGAGTATTGCCTTTGCATATGTGCTGTTGAATCTCGTGGGGATGTTGTTGTTTGGTTGATGAAGGAATACGGAGATGAGAGATCATGGACCAAGGAATTCATCATCAGCAACATTCCCCATTTTGTACTAGTTCGTCCTATCAAGGTTTTCAAAGATGGCGACTTATTGCTGGCATGGGAAGGGCACTTCCTGTTCTACTACCACTACTCCAAAATGACTAAATCCATTCGGAAAATTGATATGATTCAAGTTCGCTGTCGTGGTCCTATGGGCGCAATCCTTCACACCTCAAGCTTTCTTTCACTCAAAAGTTTCGCAAATGAGGATGTAATTTCATTCTGATTTTCTGCATTTCAGAATTCCATTATTTTATCTGTCTTTCAGTTTGTTTATTATATCAGTATCCAGATATTAAAGGTGAATTTTTTTTTTATAATCATTTGGAATCCAAAGGATCAGGACTGCTTTTATACTTGATTGAGCTTTTATACCAGATTACCAGGAAAAGGAAAGCGTAACTGTTGTATCCTTTTTTTTTAAATTTTTTTTTTTTATTATTTTTATTTATTGAAAATGTGTTTCCAAGTCATGTCTCGATCTATTCGTGACACCTGAGTTTGTCAAATCTCAATTCCTTATTGGGCTTACTGTGAACTTTTATAATATGGCTGCCTGTTTTTATTGACCCAAGAATCAAAGAATCAAGGCAAGGGAAAGAAAACTTCTACTATTCGAGAATTCAAGAGAGAATTCCAAGTCTTTCATAAGAAAAGTAGACCAAAGAAAAGTCTTGTCTCCTACTTTTCTAAAACATAGGAATAATCTGACAAGACATATTCTTTATATATGCCTGTTGTAGAAACATTTTTCCACAACTTAATTCCAAAATGCCGCAAGAATTCTTCACAAATCTACCATCAGAAATCATCATCAATATCCTCTCAAGACTCCCCCTTGGATCCATTATACATTGCAAATGTGTTTGCAAGCCATGGCTCCATCTACTCGAGACTCCTGAGTTTATCAAGTCCCATCATTCTGAATCGGCCCCTATACTGGTTGTCTTTCAAGAACATCTGCACTCAAAGCCGTACAGAGTTTTTGAGTTCATAGACGTCCTTGGACACGAACACCATGACCTTCATTACAATCCAATCATCAGCTTCGATTTCCCTCGTCATGCATCAATAGAAGCTTCAACTAATGGTTTGCTTTTCCTTCACGACTCCAACCCTGATGGTCTTTACGTATGCAATCCAATCACTCGCGACTATATCCAACTTCCTTGTCCTAAATGGAATCCCTCCTCTTATCCTCAAGTTTACACTTTTGGATTTGGATCAAGCCGAATGAGTGGCCAATATAAGGTTGTTAAAATTTTCCATAACTGTGTACGCAACCAAGAAACACGTAGGTTGAGGAAAGTTCCAGAAGCTGAGTGCCAGGTATACACTCTTGGAACGGGATCATGGAGAAGTCTCGGACCAGGTGTCCCACTTATATACCATTGTAGTAACAATGGGGCATTTATAAATGGAAATCTTCATTGGTTAGTGTGCGATGTAAACAACACCCCATTGATCTCTTGCTTTGATCTTGAAACGGAAACTTTTAGCACCTTTTCTCCTCCTCATCTGGGACAACAGGATCACGACACGTTCGTCGCAGACGTGTTTGCTTTAGATGATTGTCTATGTTTATGTGACAATTCATCTAACAATGAGATTGTGATTTGGTGGATAAAGGAATATGAGGTTGAGAAATCTTGGATGAAGCAATTTGTCATTACCAAAATTCCATATTTTGTTGGCGAATCCTATGAAGTTGTTTGTCCCATCAAAGTTTTCAAAGATGGTGACATCTTAATGCGTTGGGAAGGCTGGTTGGTGGCATACTACTCCAACAAGACTAAAACTATACAAAAAGTAGATATGTTTGAAAATAGTCATTATATTAATGCAATCACTACCACTCCAAGTTTTCTTACACTCAAAAGTTTTCCAATGGAGAATGTAAGCTCATTCTAATTTCCTTTATTTTGATTAAGATGTACTAACGATGAGCGAATGCCATATGTCAATTTATATTGCATATATATGTGTAGAAATTGTTAATGATAATGAGTAATATTTTAGATGAAATTTAAAGGAATTAGTCGAAAGTAGTATTTTATTCTTGAAGAAAGATATGGCTTCGTTAATTTTATAAAATGTAATTTATAAATTTCTAACATTTTATTTCAAATAATTTAAGATATTATTTTTAAAATTTTACCCAACACCATATTACTTCGTCAAATCTCTTGCTTAAAATCAAGACCCAGGTTTACATTAGTGGATTAAAATATTAAGCTTACGATTTTTTTAAGAGAGTTGCATTGGGTTAAAATACAATCTTATGTAGTTTTTTCCCCATAGAAGTACTAACTACTAATAACTTCATGATTACAATTAGTAATTACAAGCAAAATTTGTTTTATATAATAATAGTAAAAATTAGTTAATATAGTAAGGGCAAGTTTGATTAAGTTTGAGATGTACCATATTAATTGACAGCTAACATTAAATTGGTAGATATCTAAAATCAGTGTTTGGTAGCAAAGATAATTATGCAGATAGATTTTGAAAATACCAAATTGTACTTAATAAAATATTGAAAACCCTAATCTATCCTTTAATATGCCCTTAAAATACCAATATTGAAGGCTATTTCTGTTATTTCACATTTTATCTTGATCACTGTTATCATGGGAAGAACAAATCTGATCAAAATCAGTAGATGCCTTTTGATCACTTTTATAATGAACCTTTTTAAAGCTACCAAATAATTGAAATGACAATATTACTTTAGAATCACTACCTTTATATTGGGTACTAAACATGTTTAGCGCTAAGTATAAAGAATCCATAATTTCGTTGAAAGAAAAAAACTCATATCTTATTTAACATTTTATTTTATGTTGTAGTCTATGTCTATACAAAACTAGAACACATGACATATTCGACTTTAAAAAAAAAAGTATCGAGGGATCCAGAAATTCTCTCAGTGGATCTCCCAAAACATACAACTAGAGAGTGAATTTTGCTTTGGATAAAATTTTTACTACATGAACATATGCTAGAGTTGTCAAAATTGGTTAGGTCAGTTGGATCGATCCATCCCGTCACACTTAAAAGTGATATAGTTTGAGTAATTCGAGGAGGTTCGTGAGAAAATGGGCCTAAATGGATTAGGCTGTGGTCAAGTCGGATTTTGGTGGGATGACCCACCTCTATTTATTTATTTTTTAAAATCCTTAAAAATATAGATGAGAAATGAATAATAATAAAAAAAATTCTTACATGATGCAAGTAATGATGTATAAAATATTGATGTTTTATTTATTGATACGAATAAAGAAATTTTAATGAAAAACTAAAAAGAATTGTATTTTGTATTTTATATGTAATCGGACGTACATACATTATAATAAAAAATATATAAGATATCACATATATGTTTTTTTCCTTTTAAAAATAAAAATTACTATTCCGACGGGTTGGCTCGCATCTTACAGATGAGTTGGACACTCGGAGTGAGTTGAGAATTTGACAACGTGTCACGAAAAAGGTCTATACACCTACCATTTTTTGGGTTGTTCCTCCCATCCGCCTACATTAATAATTTGGCACCTCTAAATTATGTATTGACATGAATTATTTATTGCACATTTATTTATACAACCTATATGTCTGCAAAACAATAAATCGGATATAATTCTACCATACATAGATCTCAAAAAATAAATAAAAATCTCTCGCCATAAAAACTAGGTAATCAATAGGCTATAAAACAGGATCGGGCAAAACTTGATGCTAACAACTAAGATTAATGCAATGCATATCTAAAAGCGAAAGCGAAAACTATCGAATATGAATTCCTATAAACATCTCAATTCAAGAAATGTTATCAATTAGTTTTGTGTCAAAGATTTGTTAAGCTAATTTTTGTAGTGTTGTGTGTCAAGATATTTCATAAAATAAACTTGTTTATCATAAATTTTGCACATAACTTAATTTTGGTAATATTGGATTCTTTTAATTTAACTTAATAGATTATAAACTTGTTTATCATCAATTTTGCACATAAAATAATTTTGGTAATATTGAATTCTTTTACTTTATTTTAATTATCTATTCAGTCATTTCTTGACTCCGATCTAATTCCACAAACAACATCTATCTATACTATACTAATAGCAGGACAATTGGAAATAATTTCAAGATTGTCATTTTCCCACTAAAAAATATCACATCATAATGCTGATTGTGTAAATAATTTCTTTTCTTTTTAATTTCATTTTGATTTTCTAAATAATTTTGCATCAGGCTTCCTCTCCAAGCCATTGTACTATATAAGTTCTAAGTGGTTGATTAGAATACACATTGACCAATTGAGCAAGAAAATAAATAGTGAAGATGAACATTAAGCTAAAAATAAAAAGAAAATTTGTGGGGCCTCAAAATGTCAAAATAAGAAGTAAAATTAGAGATGAAAGCTGCAACATTAAACAAAAATTAATTTTGTTTTATTTTGGTAACTTGAACTCATATATTTAAGCCTGAATAAAGAGTTTTTCAATGCTTTGCAGCACATCCCTCACAATCCAAGTTGGCGACTCACTCCATCATCTACATATCAACAAAAGAATGAAAATGAAGAAATAAAGAAAGAAAAAATGGGAGCACGAAATGCACGAAAATGAAGCTACTCTTTGCCGAATTAAATGATGATAAAGATTCACGATTCGTAGTTTATGAAATCTTTTCAAAAGAGTAGAAACTCCGGTGGTATTGGTGAGTTATCATATTACAATAAAAAGAAATATCAAAAAATTAGATTCTCCATGCTGAGCTGTACAGTTGCAGATGAAAGAATGAAGAAAGAAGGAGGACATAAATCAGATCTGAAGAAAAAAGAAATCAAATCTCAATAAGAGAATGAAAGAAAGAAAAAGAAGTAGAAGATGAGGGGAGAAGAGAATGAAAGAATGAAGATAGAGTCACCACTGTTTAGGAAGAATGGAGATCTGCAGGAGGAATGAAGATTAGAGTAATTGTTTATACTTATTTAATTGATAGTAAAGAAATTTATTGGGCCAATTAAAATAAATGGGCCATATAATAGCATTTAAAAAATTTAAGTTTTTTTTTTGAAAATAAGGTAATAACACTTTGAATAATTCTTTGTAGCTATACATAGTCATTTCATATAATTAAATATAAAGGTTTAAATATCAAAATTACAAAATTATTGAAGTTCTTTTATCATATATGACCTTAAATTTTGCATAATGTTGATCCATATGTCATTTTATATAGCTTATATTTGCTTACCAATTAAATTGTTGATAAATATAACTAAAAAAATCATATAATCAATTTAAAATTATAATAAAATAAGAAATTTATTTAAAAATCATAAAAGAGACCCTTCTTTGGTAGAAGTAATTCTGTCTTGTAAAGTGTCCATTTCGGTACTCAGGGTGGGTTGATAACCAATAACTGAAGGCATTCTACCCAATAAAGCCGATACTTCGGATCCTGCTTGGACGAAACAGAAGATATTGTCGATAAATAGAAGTACGTCTTGTTCATTAACATCTCGAAAATATTCCGCCATTGTTAGGGCAGTCAAACCAACCCTCATGCAAGCTCCCGACGGTTCATTCATCTGGCTATAAACTAGTTATCTTGAAATATCTAAACGTCAACAAATAAAGTCTAACAATACTTTAACAATTTGGTTCAAAAAAAAAAAACAATACTTTAAAAATAAAATGAATAATAATAAATCGAAAAATGTTTGAAATTTATAAAATATAAAAATAGTAATTTCAAAATCATTTTAAATATAAGAAAATAAATTTGGAAGATAGTTTTAATTTGAAATTAATTTTAAAACTATACAAATAAAAACATAAACAAAAGATGTTGAAAAGTCTAATAAAACCTCAAATAAAATAATAAATCCGGAAATTAAAAGTCATAATAATAAGATCACAATGTTTATATAAGAATAGGGTTTAATGCATGAAACCCCATTGTGATTAGGAATATATGCGTCGTTCCCCCCTATGTTTTCGAAATAACAAGATTTACACTTGGGTTAACAAAAAATCTGCACGTTTTCCCCTATATCGTTAAACATAACAAGAGTGCGCTGCACACGCCTGTTGTGCGAAATTTCTTGTTTTTTTTTATCACTTTTTCAGTGTAAAAAGACTAGAATACCCTTACCTTACCTAAAATTCAAAGATTGATCAAATCTTCAAAAATCTAATATTTGTGGGAATTATCAAATAAGAAAATCTAACATTTGTGGGAATTATCAAATAAGAAAAATCATATATATAATTTGTGGGAATTATTCATTTAATTAAAAAAAATTTAAACTTTGTATACATATAATTTATTTTTTAATTAATTTTAAAACCAATAAAATAAATCTTTGAAAAAAAATGAATTTAACAAGTTCTTTTTTAAAATTTGAAATTTTTTCTTGTGAATGTCTTTACAAAAAAAAATATAAAAAAAAATCAGAAAAATCAAAAAATGGAGCCCTAACACTGTTCATCTCTCTCTCTGCAGATTCAACATTCCAACGCCGTCTTCTTCTCCACTGATCCACCTCTCCGACCGCCATCTTCTTCTCCGTCTCCATCACCATCTTCACGGCGCTGTAATCCCGCTACTCCACCTCACCAAAAATTGCAAAAAATCTAATTAAATAAGAAGGGGATCGAAAATGGTGGCGAGGAAAAGATGGGTGATGGTGGAGGTGTCTAGGTGTTCGGTGGAAGAACAACAACACGGTGGTCGGCAATACTGTAGCAGCGGAAGAAATGAAAAAGGGCTACTGTACGGCGTCAGTGAATCTAGAGATGGAGATGGGCGGTGCTGCTCGCAGTGGAAGAAAGATCGACGGCGCCGTGCGATGGTGGAGGTGTCGCGGCTATCGAAGAGACAACTGATGAAGTGGAGCTGCGGTGGCGGTGGTCGGGAAACCTGCGCGAGGTGGTAGAAGAAGATGAATAAGATAAACATGATTTTTTTTATTTGTTTAATTTTCAAAAAAATTTCCCATTTCAATTTTCGGAGCAGCTGTGAATCAAGATGACAAGTGAATTTAGATGGTGGTGTTTGGGTGTTCGATTTTGGAGAGAGATGGAGGGAGGTGGTGGCTGCGAATCTTGCCGGAGTCACTATTGTGTTGAGGGTGAAATTAGAGAGCTCGCCGTCGTGGGATGGTGGTGGAGGATGAAGATGGTGGAGGCAGCGACGCTACTGTTCGCGGTGCGATAGGACAACAGATCGACGGTGGAGAAGTTGTGAACGCCAGTGAGACAGAGCTGAGGATGGTGGCAGACGGCTGGAGAAGATGACCTCTTTCATTTTAATTTTGTTTTATAAGAATTTTTTTTAATTAAACTTTAATTCTATTTTAAGGGTATAACGGGAAATTTAAGATAAAATATAACGGTGTTAAATCCAATTCTAAAAAATGGGACGTGTGCTGATTTTTTGTTAACACACGTGTAATCCTTGTCATTTTGAAAACAGACAGATTTTCCATATCATAAGGGGGTTTAGTACATTAAACCCTATAAGAATATTAAATCAACAAAGGTATTTCTAAAAATTATTTCAATATGCAAATAAAATATCAACCCATAAAATCTAAAAAAAGACGTTTCACCATACAACAACAAATAATAAAGGGTAGTTTTTCTAAAAAAATTTAATCAACATATTATATTTATAGTCGAAAAAATTATGAAATCAGCAATAAAATTTAAATAGTAATAACGATTTTGGATAGTTCTAAAAAAATTAGTCTCAATAAAAATAAAGTTATAAATAATCTACAAATTGCTTGAGAAGTTTAATTTCAAAAAATTTGAGAGTTATTTTGAAAATCTAAAAGTATTTTTTGAAGCTAAAATTTATTTAAAAAATCCTACAATATTTTAAAGTCTGTAAAATTTTATTACAATGTAAAAAATAATAAAACCGAAACCAAAAGTTAAATCTACCAAAAAATAAATCATTAATAATATAATAAAAAAATATGGTCAAATTATTTATTAAGAAAATAATTTAATTCATTTCATTATTAGTATTTCATTGTTGTTTTTTTGGGTGTATATTCATTTATTAATTATATTTGTAATTTTATTTATGTATCAATTCATATTGTATGATGGGTCCCACGTGGTGAATGAATCTTTATCGATTTTCACAAAATCTTTTCAAAATTCTTTTTAACGAACAGGTTCCTGATTCCAAAGAGGAACAACAACCCGACTCGAGTCAGTAACCTGACATAATGCTGATCAGGTTCCTGTCTCAAATCACAGTACGCAGCGGATTAAACTAAGATAGAGTTTCCTGTTTTGCAAACACGTTTTCTTTTCGCAATATGATTTTAGCAAAGTATTTTTGACGAATATGCTTATGACAGGTGCAACAAGATAGATATGCAATAAACAAAACACAGCATGCAGTCAAAGCAAATAAACACTTATGGCTTATAGTGGTTCGAAGGTGGTGTAATTCTTCTATGTCCACTCTACTCCTTCATTGAGGTGGAACTTCGTTAGATCAGTTTGATTTACAAGTTTCAACTCTACAAACCTCTTCCTAATAAGCTATACCTACAAAATCTTAGATTCTTAGGTTACAACCCACATAGGGTACAAATCACACATAGGGCAAATAGCCTACACAAGACTATTACTTAGCAAGGATATAATCTTATCAACTAAGTTACACCAAACACAACCTAGCGCACACAACACAAATGGTTAAAAGAAATAAAAAGGTTTTTCAATTGGTGTGGAGCAATCTTGATCTATGAAGTCCTATGACTGCTGTATGTTGCTCCTTGAAGGTTGTGTGGCTTGAACAGACATGAGCTTTTGAGGAGCTCTAGAGTATTTCTGATTTTCCTCTCAACACTGTTTAGCACATTTGTTAGTTCAACCACACCTTCAATTTATAGATCTTGACAATATGTCCGTTAGAAATGTATCCGTTAAAGATGAACACTTTCCCATTCTGAATTGTAGCTTTTGATCTCCAAGATTTTCTTTGTGTTCACATTAAATGTTTTTGAGATGTTCCTGACATGTGCATTTAATACGCCCATAATCTTTGACTTTTATGCAACGCCTAGCTAGTCTGGTTGCCAAATAGCTTTCTTTCCGTTTGAGTTGCATAGTCTTCTTCGTACTGCATGAGTAGGAGTAGCACTTGTCTTTCTGCAAGAGATCCGTTGGCTACTTCCTACTTCCTCTGTAGATTGTTGTAGCTTGCTCTTCCTTACTTGCTTCTTTCAGGATGCTGTTTTATTCCGCTTTCTGTTCGCTGCCAGGATTCTATTTCCTTCTCTTCAGCTTTCTGTCCTGCGTCAGCTTTCTGTTTCAGCATCTTATTTTTGTTTCATCCATCTTTTCTGCTACAGCATCTTGTTGTTTCTTCCATGCTTGCTGCTCTTAGAAGATAACTTCATGTTTCTTCTAAGATTGGTTTTCCTTATAATTTGGAAAACCATTACATGATCTCAACTCTTTATTCGATCATGTAATTCGTGGAAAATTACTCTAGCAAACTATATTTTCTTATTAGCAACCTATTCTGTCATATTAAGATAACCTCAGAAATATCCCAACAATTTCCCTCTTTATCTTGATGATGACAGAACATAATAAGAACAAGAGTCATTAAGAGAAAATGCTCTTTTATAAGAAACTAAATAAGTGTACAAGTACAATTTCATTTGAGTACAAAAGTAAGTAAGCTGTTCCTACTCCATCTAGCTATACTTCTTTCTCCAGTTTCTTCAGTTTGTTGTTTCCACGTTTTTCCACCAGAGAGATCTTCTTCTCCCTCTCTACCATATTTGATCTCATGTTTTTTCAGTATGTTTTCATCAACAAGTTGCATCTTTCAATCAAATCTTCTTGGATGATCAGCTTGTTGTCCGTTGTTGCTTCAGATGGTAGGTGACTCCTGATAGCCATTATTAACTGCTTCCCCCTTACAATAAGGCTTCAATAGTGGCTCTTTAATGACTCTTGACTTGTAACTCTCTTCCCCCTTTCTGTCATCATCCTCCAGCTTGCTGCTCAGGGATGGAGTTACAACGCTAAGATTGGCCATCAGGTTCCTCTTGTCTGACACTACTGCTTCTAAGCCAAGGCAGCTGCCTGTCTCTTCTCGAAGTTCCTCCTTCTTATTCCTACCCAAGGGAATAAGGCCGAGAGAGAGAGAGAGAGATGTTAGGAGGTCAGGTACCTGATCGGTGGATGATCAGTTACCTAGGCAGCTCGTCAATGTCCAGGCACGTTCACCTTGGATCCTTGACTGCTGGTCTGACTTGTAATTTTGTCTTTTTCTTTGCCCAAAACCCAGCTTCGAAGCTGCTTGACACAGTATCCTCGGACAGGTAGCTTTCACCCTTTAACTTGTTTGGGTTTCGGCTCCATGAATGGCAGCAGATGCTGTCAAATTTAGGAATTCTTGTAAGCCCAAAATTGAGAATTTTCGTGTAAGCCCTAAATCTAGAAATTTTCGTGTAAGTCTAAAAATTAGAAATTTTTGTGTAAGCTCTAAATGTGGGAATTCTCGTGTAAGCCTAAAAATTGAGAATTTTCGTGTAAACCCTAAATCTGAAAATTTTCATGTAAGCCTTAAATTTGGGAAATTTCGTGTAGACCTAAAAATTGAAAATTTTCGTGTAAGCCCAAAAATTGAGAATTCTCATGTAAGCCTCACTACACCTAATTTTCGTGTAAATGAGTGGGTCATTAATGTTAACAAAATGTGTAGTTTTGACTACTTTTATAAGAATCTATGTAGAAAATGATATAATTATATTTCTTTATGTAGAAATGGATTTTTCAATATTTATTTGTGTAGTTTAGGTAGCTCCCCCACTATTTAATCTCACCTACCAATATTTTATAACAAACTTTCAATGCACCTAACCTTCAACTCAGTCGTCACTTCACTCACTATAATAAAATAATTAATTATCACATTAATACAAATAGAAGTGTGATAAAAGTGTGATTAGTGATTACACAACCATTAGTGAAAATACCCGAAAAAACAATAACAACCAACCATCTAATACAATAAAGAAAACTATAATATAAACTAGTATGAACCTAAAATCCTAATATTTGGAAAATAAGACTTCTAGAGAAATCAGAATCAGTTCCTAATAAACAATACAGAGAACTAGGAATTCTAGGGAAAACTAAGATTATTATTTTATAATAATAGCAATAAATTAACATAAACATTAGAGTAGAAATCTTTATCTCAACCAAATATATCAAATCTTCAATCACACAATCGTAAAAAAAATAAAAAATAATAAACACAACATTTACAAAATACAATACTTTTTCTCCAAACAAGTGAATTCAGTACAATTTCCTTAATAAAAGTCATGCAAATACATGGTAATAATATTAAATTAATCCCTTTATACTTGCATTTATGATACTTAACAATCAAATCATACATCAAAATTCAGTTAGTTAACTTTCAGTTTTAACCCTTGCCTCCAAATCAAAAATGACATAATTGTTAAAAATGACTAAAAAAATATAAAAAAAAATCTAACGTACATATAATTAAAAGATAAAAAGTCTCAATCACAAGTTACTAAATTTGAGTTTTTGTCACTATTTTTCTTTTTTTAAACTTAAAAAAAGGGATGGTGGATGAGGAAATAATGTTTATGTACTACCCAATCCCTCTCTCTTAATCTTTACCATTGGATACCAAATATCAAACAATAAAATAATCTTTTTTTTTTTCAAAAATGAAAATGATTAATTTTTATTTTTTCATTATTTAAATAAACCGATGTGGACTGTCGAGAGCGCAGTCACCTGGCTATATATATATATATATATATATATATATATATATATATATATATATATATATATAAAATTAAATAATATAATGTTCTCACACACACACCCATGGAGTTGATCTCTGTCATCTATGGCGCCATTGCCTTTCTCTCACTTCTCTACTGTTACTCACACTACTCCAAGTCGAAAGCGAGTTCCCTTAACGCGCCGCCGGAGGCTGGCGGCGCGCGCTTCATCACCGGCCATGTCCACCTCATGGACTGCCGCTCGGCCTCCGATAAGCTTCCTCATATAAACCTAGGCTCGGTTGCAGACAAGCACGGCCCGATCTTCACGATCCGGCTGGGCGTGCGCCGAGCCGTGGTGGTGAGCAGCTGGGAGCTAGCCAAGGAGCTGTTCACCACCAACGATATGGCGGTGATGGCTCGGCCTCGGCTCATAGCCGACGAGTACCTGAGCTACGACGGAGCCTCGCTAGGGTTCTCCCCCTATGGGCCCTACTGGCGCGAGATACGCAAGCTGGTGACGACTGAGCTGCTCTCGGCTCGGCGCATCGAGCAGCAGCGAGCCACACGCGTCTCGGAGGTGGAGGTGTTTACTAGGGAGCTTTACAAGCTGTGGGAGGAGGAGAAGGATGGGTCTGGTAGGGTTTTGGTGGACATGAAGCAGTGGCTGGGGAATTTGAGCTTGAATTTGGTGGCAAGGATGGTGGTGGGGAAGCGGTTCTACGGCGGCGATGACTCGGAGACGACGAAGCGGTGGCGGGGCGTGATGAGGGAGTTCTTCCAGCTCATCGGACAGTTCATCCCCGGCGACGCAATGCCCTTTCTCCGGTGGCTGGACTTGGGAGGATTCGAGAAGAGGATGAAGGATGCTGCTTATGAGCTGGATAAGATCATTGCCGGCTGGCTGGAGGAGTATCGGAAAAAGGAATATTCCGGCGACGACGAGGGGCAGAGCTTCATGGCTGTCATGATCTCATTGGTGCAAGCTAATCGGAGCCTTCAATCACACTATGATGTTGATACTATCATCAAGGCTACATGTCAGGTTCTGATTTCGGCAGCGAGTGACACGACGACGGTGATTCTAATATGGGTGATTTCACTTCTGTTAAACAACGGTGATGTGTTGAAAAAGGTTGAAGAGGAATTGGAGCAACAGGTGGGAAGGGAGAGACGAGTGGAAGAATCGGACTTGAGTAATCTGCCGTACCTCCAAGCGGTTGTGAAAGAGACGATGAGGCTATACCCTCCGGCGCCGTTTGCCGGAGTACGAGCCTTCAGCGAGGACTGTACGGTCGGAGGGTACGATGTGAAGAAGGGAACGTTTCTGATAGTGAACCTGTGGAAGTTGCATCGAGATCCACGGGTGTGGTCCGATGATGTCTCGGAGTTTAAACCCGAAAGGTTTCTTAACAAGAAGGTGGAAGCTAAGGGTCAGGATTTCGAGCTGATGCCGTTTGGTGGTGGGAGAAGGATGTGCCCTGGATCCAACCTGGGCATGCATATGGTGCACTTCGTCTTGGCTAACATATTGCATGCCTTTCATCTAACCACTGCTTCCAATCAAAGTGTGGATATGACCGAGAGTGTTGGGCTGACCAACATGAAAGCTACACCACTTGATGCTATTCTCACTCCAAGGTTGTCACCCGCTCTTTATTAGTATAATAACACCCCCTTCATCTTAAGTTTTCATTTATAGCTTGTTATGTTGTGGGGAGTCAAAAATAAAGGGTTAATATTTCTTTTAGACTATCAAATTTGTTCTTGTTTATAAATTGTTACCTTCAGCTTTTATTCATAAAAATATGTCGTTAAAATTCTGTTGTTCTATGTGATGGGAAAAACTAGACGAGCTATTGTTGATAATTTTGAAATATGAACAAATTTAAGGGATCATAAGTGATATTATTCAAAAAGTAATTAAATTATTTTTGCCATTTTATCTTAAGATTTAGTTATATACAAGGATATCAAGAATGCGAGTTTATTTTGTTCAGCTAGACTGGTGTTGATACGAGGTGACATGTTTAAGTAAACATGGAGAAATATCGTTGGCAATATTTTAATATATTGCTATTTTATATACTTAACAAAGAATATTTTGGTTACATTAATACTTGTCTTCTTTTCTATTCATGTATACAAACTTTAAGGTGGTCCAGTGGCTCCTCCACGTTTGTCCCGACACAATTTGTGATGGACATCGTTTGTGGTTTTATAATTTCATCCACATATATCTTTTCTTTTGTTGATAATGTAGTTAATATTCCAACTGCACAGTTGAAAAAAAGAGGATGTAGATAAAAGCAATATGTTCACCTCATCAAAATGGTGATTTAACTCTAGAGCTTGCACATTAATCACACAATGAAAGAGCTCAACTCGATAATGGTGAAAACAAAATTTTGATATATTTATTGAATTTGAGTAGACAGTAAATGAAGAATGAGATTGAATTTGAGTAGATAGTAAAGGATAAATAAAATTGTCGGACCGTTCATATTTACTGAATTTGAGAGGTAGTAGAAAATAAATGAAATTATGAGAGCAAGAAACATATTTTTAATTGATATTTCTCATTTTTTTTAATTAAAATATGTGAATTTACTATTATACCATGGGAGAAATTAAAATTTGAGGGGTCCAATGCAACCATGGCCATAGAGTGCCTCTGTCCCTGCCTAGCTACCTAACTTTCCAAAACCAACTCTTTGCCTAACATTCAAAACTATATAAGGAGATCTTAAAACTACCTAACTCTCAATGCACCTAACTTTAAAAATTACTATATAATACCAATTAAAAATACATTTGAGTGTGAGATTTTAAATTGACAATTAAAAAATTCCTCATATATAATCGTCCATTTCCTTTTGTTCCTTATGTCGCTCTTGTCAATACGACGCGATGTAAGTCTGAAAATGAGATATAATCTAATTTAATATTTAAAAGTTAAAACCGTATATAGCATGTCAGATTAATATTCACAAAAGTTATTTTTCTAGAAAAAATATATTTAATGATATGTAACTTTGTTATTTATCAAAATACAATCCCTATAACCATTGCGTTTTAATTATAATCCATTCATTTAGTTTATACAAATACAACATGCTTAATCAAGTCATATTAAGAGTGCAAATAATTTATACAAGTTATTAAAAATAATTGCAATAAAATCTCATGCATTAAAAGAAAATAAAAACCAAATACAAAAATCCATACATTACACATGGTTTGTAGACTAGTTTAATGTAGTAAAAATATTTATTTATTTATTTCAATATATGCAAAGGGAGTAAATGGAGACTGATGATTACAAGACAAGTTTCTTTTACTTCGAACCGACAAGAAAAAGAGGGAGAGAAGATGTATTCAATTTTCTGTTAATATTTTTATTTTTATTTTTTGAAATAAATTAAATTTGCAGTGGTCATCAATTCAATTAATGTTCTATCCTTTTCACCTACATCACTACATGAAAGGCTATGGAATCCATGATACTACATTAGAAAATACTACATTCAAGCACTTTTTATAAATTTCAATTCATATTTTTCCAAGTTTTACATATTAATTCCAATTCATGTAAATATTAGATCTGGACTTCAAAAATGGTATCAGAGTCTAGGTTTATTGAAGAAATAATTTACGATTTATATTTACAATATTGATTTTATGTCTAACGGAGGAGAAAATCAATATTAATGTATTCGAAAAATATTTTCAAGATAAAACAAGTTTCAGGACTATCAATTTGAATGAATGAATGTTTCAAAAATACGTTTGGGGATAGACCAATTATTCATAAAGGAAAGACTGGAAATCTCAAAGCCTAAAAGTGGACTAAATTTATTTTTCGTTCTTCCCTAGGGACGTTGTCTAATTTTGGTCCTCTTGTTTTCCGATCATCAATTTTAGTCCTCTTAAATCTCCGGTTGTCCAATTTTAGTCCGATTGCCCAATTTTGATCCTCCTAACTCGATTTTCCGGTCAGCTCCAGGCGAGTGCACAACACTCGCCCCCAATTTCATGAATTCCGACAGCTGGCGCTTATGAGGCAACTATTTTCACATGTGGTATTTCTTTTTGTTTTATTTTCCTAATTAAAATGCCACATCATCCGCCATGTCATTAAAAAATTAAAATATATTAAAAAAGGAAAAAAATTAAATTAAAAAAAAACGAACAGAATTAAATTTGTTTTTTTTAGTTTTGTTCCTATGTTTTTATATATTTTTAATTTTTTTTATTACATTTAAATGCAATAAAAAAAACAAAAAAATGAGAACAATTTAAAAAAAGGAACATAATTTAAATTTAAAAAAACAAAACACAAACGAATTAAAACATTTTTTTTGTTTTTTTTTTCTTTAATTTTGTTCCTTTTTTAAATTTTTTTATTGCATTTAAATGAAATAAAAAACAAAAAAAATGAGAAAAAATATAAAAAAAACATAATTAAATTAAAAAAAACACACGAATATAATTATTTTTCCTTTTTTTATATTTTTTTGTTTTTTAATTGCATTTAAATACAATAAAAAAATATAAAAATATAAAAACATAGGAACGAAATTAAAGAAAAAAAACAATTTTTTTATTCTGTTTGTTTTTTTTCCTTTTATTTATATATTTTAATTTTTTAATGACATGACGGATGATGTGGTATTTTAATTAGGAAAATAAAACAAAAAAAATATCACATGTGAAAATAGTTGCCACATAAGCGCCAGCTGTTGGAACTCATGAAATTGGGGGCGAGTGTTGTGCACTCACCTGAAGTTGACCGGAAAATCGAGTTAGTAGGACCAAAATTGGGCAATCGGACTAAAATTGGACAGCCGGAGATTTAAGAGGACTAAAATTGATGATCGGAAAACAAGAGGACCAAAATTGAACAACGTCCCTAGGGAAGGACGAAAAATGAATTTTGTCCACCTAAAAGTCAAGAAGATCTAATGTGTGAAATCATTAGAAACGTATGAGATGGAGGCATCGCAAGTTGATATCTCTGAGTTAACTGAATCACTTTTCAATCTTGGGATTGTAGATTTGGTTAAATCCTCGTATAAAATTAAATCCTAGTGTAAAGATAGGATAAGTTTAGGATTTATTCTCGTGTAGAGATAAATTTCGTGTAAGATTAAATTCTCGTGTAAAGACCTTACCAGGTACATGACACTCCACCAGACATGGTGTAGTGGGAGATCCTACCTCCAAAATTGACAAGCCACCAATTGAAAATAAGGAGCATTTTCAACAAAAGATAGTGGAGGGGTCACCAACTGACAAGGTATGGTGGATCACATGACCACTTACCAGACAAGAGATGGTGGAATGGAGCTGGCACAAGGACAACTAAGGAAAGGAAGCTGAAGTCCGCATTTTGAAATCCGGAAACTCAGATGTAAAAGGAGGCTTCGGCCATTTGAGAAGGGCATCAGGAATCGAACATTTCTTGAGCACTTCTCTCTTAAGAGTCTTAGAGTTTAAGTTTTAAATTTTCAAGCATATGGGGGTTTTCCCTAAGAATGAAGCCATGAGTGGCTAACTAAGTATTCTCCTCCAATGACGGAGAAATAGTATTATAATACAAATCTATATTTTATTCATTCAATAAAAGAAAGATTTTTGTTTTCCTTCGTGCTATTCAGAAGTTCTTGAATATTATGTGAAATTAATACCGACAGTACGTCTCCCCGTAATCTTCTTGATAACTCTACCAGTGGGTGAGAGTAAGGATTATGATCTGGGTTCTCGTTTTGAAAACGAAGTGGAACCACCGACTGCGGGCGTGTGGTTGGATCGCTGATCCGTAAAAACCGGCTAGAATCAAGAGAATCAGAGACAAAGGCAAAAGTACGTATTAAACAGAGTATGAGATTAAATATGGAAGCATATTGGACCTCATATTGATCAGTTTACTCTTTATTCAGATCTAATTAATATTTAGAGTGGAAGAATTAAATGAATAAAGAAAGATTTTGGAATTTTGGAATTTTGGATTTTTGTGAAAGTAAAAAATGAATAGTAATTGATTTGTGGTAGAAAGGGATAAAAATATAAGGAAAGTGGTATATTGGGATATTTGTTATAATGAGTGGTAGATAATAATTTTATTATATAAATTGTGGTAAAAAGGGATATTATCCCTTAAATATATGAGTAACACTTCTGTGCACCAGTTGCACAGAAGTGCACAGACCTTTATGTTATAAATGTAGTACCTTTATGTTATAAATGTAATACCTTTATGCATGTTCATTTTAAAAGGTACGAATATTTGTATATAAAGGTACTACATTTATAACATAAATGTCTTCCATGCAACTGGTGCATCAGTTGCACAGAAATTTTTGCCTAAATATATATACATTGCTGTCATAATTTAAGAATATGACAAATATCACTTATATTGATGATGCCACGAAATATACATATATATTATTTTAAAAATAAAATAGATAAATATATTGTTATTGTTGTTGTTATAAATATTAAATTGCAAATATGCACTATGCAGATAATATATATATATATATATATATATATATATATATATATATATATAAATCAGAATGTTAAAATTATAGAATTAAAATATAAAAGTGAATAGATAAACTAAATCACTAAAAAACTAAAAAGACAAATTATTTGCGTTCTGCATGCATATATCCTCAAATCACTTGATACTGCGGTTTCTTGCACCAGAGTATGCTGAGAATGGGATCGTTTCAGTACGAACAGATGTTTATTCATTTGGTATTTTTCTGATATGATGTGTTTCTATTTATATATATTTTATCATTATAATTATCCTTGATTATAGTTCATTTGTGCTTTAATTGATTTAATTATTATTGTTATTTGTAGGAATTAGGGGTGGAAATCGGACGGATCGGATCGGAAATAGGGTGTTTCGGAAAAATTCCAAAAATTTTCGGAAATGAAAAACCAATTCCGATTTCCATCCGAAAATTTTCGGAATTGTAAAATCCAATCCGATTTCGAAATTTTCAGAAATTTCGGAAATTTTTTCGGAAATTCAAAAATTCGGGAATTCGGAAATTTTCGGAATTTTGAAATTTAAAATACTTGTTTTATAATTTGTATAATTTTGTTTGTCATTATTCCTATTATATAAACTGTTATCATTTTTAATGAAATTTATGATATATTTACCTTTGAAATTAGATATTCACTTTTTATTTTATATAATATAGTATATAGTATTCTTATATAACATATAATATATAGTATAAAGTATATAATATATGGTATATAGTATATAGTATAAAGTATATTGTATATAGTATGTAATATATAGTATGTAGTATATAATAAAGTATAATTAAAAAACTACAGTATAAACTATAGTATATAGTATAAAATAAAACTATAATATAAATTGTACTATATACATATAGTATATAGTATATAGCATAAAGTATATAATATTATTCTATAGCATATAATATATATAGTATAATTAAAAAACTATACTATAAACTATAATATATAGTATATATTATAAAATAATACTAAAAAACTAAATTATAAACTATAGTATATAGTATAAAATAAAACTATAGTATAAACTATACTATATACATATAGTATATAATATATTTATATACTATAATATAGTAAAGTATATAAAATATATTATAAAGTATACTATAATATGTATATTTATACTTACACATAGTATAAAGTATATAAAATATATTATATAGTATATAGTACTATAAAGTATACTATAATATGTATATTTATATTTACATATAGTAAATGTATATAAAATATATTATAAATCGGAATTTCGGATCGGAAATCAGATCAGAATTTCGGATCGAAAATCGGAATTTCCGAAAATTGAATGTCAGAAATATTTTGGATCGGATTTCGGAATTTCCAAAACTTTTAAAACTAATTCCGATTTCCATCCGAAAATTTTCAGAAAAATCGGAAATCGGAATTTCGGATTAAAAAAATTTGTTCCAAAATCGGAAAATTTTGGATCGGATTCGGTGGATATTGGATATTCCGTTCCAATTTCCACCCTTAGTAGGAATGGACCTAGCTTTAAGGAAAATTGAGCTTAAAATGATCAAATTATGCTTAAGTTGTGAAGATGGACTTAACGGGCTTGATTGAGACCACATCAAATGCTAGTTTGGTGGAAAAGAATTTTGTAATGGACTCTTATATCCTTAGGGTTTTAGTTTCATAATTTTTAATTAGGGGTAGAAAAGATATTTTTATGTGATATCTCCTCTCTCTCTCTCTCTCTTTTGGGGCAAAACCCATTATTATTCCCTAGATACACATTTTAAGTTTTTCTTTCTTTAGTTTTTCTCTCAATTTCAAGAAGAATGTTGAAGATTACATTGGAAATTATTAATCAAAGCATAATTTCTCTCTCTGATTCAAGGGCCGTTTAATTCGATTGCTATCACCGTGAGGTTTTGTGCTTAATTTGATTTCTTTCTTTATTTCAAATATTTGTTAATTCATGATTTAATTCCATATATTGATATATAGTTTGGGTTGATCTGACAATTCGATTTGAATTATATATTGGTAATGCTATCCATGAGTTCTCTTTTATATGTTACTGAGATGTATGATTGATGATTGGTACTTAGTAGCAATTGGTTGATTATGTTTTTGCTGGGATTGTGTAATTGACTAATGAATTAACGAGACTAACAGAACCATAAGTTTAGTAATTGCAGCTATCTCGATTATTAGGTTCTAGGTTTCAGTTTAGCTTTAACTGTTTTTCACAAGAGTTTAATGTGGTTGTTAATTAATTTGGATCGTGACCAACTTAGTTAATGACTAGATTTGATTGGATGCTAGGTTTGATCAATTAAAATTGATTTGGTATTTGGTTTGATTTTTTATTTATTTTTGGGGATTTGTTGCAGCAGTTGAATCAATTTTATGCCTAGTGAACTACATTTGTTATTAGGTTATTTTGCCTCAAATCTGATGAAATATCAATTTTAAGGTTAAATCTCTCAGATTAAAATCTGTTTCGTTACAGTTTGAAATTTTCTTTGTATATCTTTTGAATTCGAAATGGTTGGGAAGGTGAAATTTCTTATGAATGTGCATTTCAATATGCTTTTGCTGAAGCATATGTGCATTTCTCTTTTCTGTATTTGCCGTTTAATTTCTTTACTCATTTGCCTTTTCTTCTGATTGCTGGAGTTGAGGAGAGAAATTTGGATAGAATGTAGTAGTAGTGTTTTAGTCCTAAAATACATGTGATATTTCTTTTGATAAAACTTTTATTCACGATTCAATCAACTACATATCCTTGAAACAAAATTTGATGTTAGACTATTATGCATTAACTCTGATAAAATATTGAATTTAAAGTTGAATCTCTCAAACTAACTACCATCTGTTTTCTCTGATCAGTGAGGTGAAGAATCTGGAGAAGAGGGAGAAATATATGTTACACATATAGGTCCATCATATAAATTAATTACCATGAGTGAGAGAAACCTTCCCAGAATGAACCTAAACTTTTTCAAATATCTGCCATCAGAAATTATGATCGATATCCTTGCAAGGCTTCCAGTGCGAACCGTTATTAGTTGCAAGTGTGTTTGCATGTCATGGCTCAATTTGTTGGAGACTCGTGAGTTTGCCAAGTCTCATCTTTCTGAGTCGGCCCCAGGTCTGGCAATCTATCATGAGCCCAAGAATTGCCCGGCATCGTAGATTTTTGAGTTTGAAGATATGCTTGATCTTGAAGACCATGAGCTTCACTACAATTTAGTTGCCAAGTTTGGATTCCCTTGTGCTTCAATGATACTGGGTTCAGCAAATGGATTGCTTCTTTTGTGCTGTGGTCTGTACAAGCCTGATGGTCTTTACATATGCAATACAATCACTCGTGACTGCATCCAAATTTATTGTCCATTTTTTTGTCGACACTGCTGATTTGAAAAAGATAGATGTCACTTTTGGATTTGGAGTTAGCAAAACGACGGGCCAGCATAAGGTGGTTAAGATTTACCGCGAATATATATTTGATCAAGATACATTTGGCTATGATTGTGAAGTATACACTCTTGGAACAGGATCATGAAGAAGCATTGAGCTTGATCCAACACTCTTTTACAATTGTCATGAAATGCTTGGGATATTTCTTAACAGAAATCTACACTGGTTAGCATGTAGTTCAGAGGGTGTCCCGTTGATTTCTTGCTTGGATCTTGAAACAGAATTTTTTAGCACATTTTCTTTTCCTTGGGAAAGATCTTCATGGTGGCTGTTTGCTTTTGAGAATTGCCTTTGCGTATATAATATTAAATTTAGTGGGAAAGTTGTCGTTTGGTTGATGAAGGAATACGGAGATGGGAGATCATGGACCAAGGAATTCACCATCAGCAACATTCCCGATTTTGCTAATATAACTCGTGATGTAGTTCGTCCTATCAAGGTTTTCAAATGATCACAGATTTCCCAACTGATGACATCTTTTATATATTACTTGATCACTGTAAACTTTTATAATACGTGATCACCGGCGAACCGTGAACATGTCTAGCGCTAAGTATAAAGAACCCATAATTTCGTTGAAAGAAAAAAACTCATATCTTATTTAACATTTTATTTTATGTTGTAGTCTATGTATATACAAAACTAGAACACATGACATATTCGACTTTTAAAAAAAAAGTATGAGGGATCCAGAAATTCTCTCAATGGATCTCCCAAAACATACAACTATTTCACCAGAGCACTACAACAGAAAGGATGTCTAGTTACGCCTTTTTTTTTTCACTTGACGACGTTAATTAGCGTCATGAAGTAAACTACCCACACTTGTAAAAGTGTCACGAATTGCGTTGTTAAATTTGCCGTTACGAATTTTTTCCTAACTAAAAAATCATGTGTGGGTAAAATTCATTTAGTGACGTTTTTGATAATTACGTCACTAACTTTGAAAATGGCGACACTACTATGTGTCACTATTTTAATGTAGTGTCTTTTTTTTACTCTTGCCAACACTAACCATTTGTGTCACCAAAAATAGTCATACTTTTTATAATATATGTTGTTAAATTCTATAATGTTGTCTTGCAATTTTGGTGACATTAGTCAATGATCGCATCCCTAAACTAGCAACACTTTTAAGAATTATTGTTGTTATATTGATGACATTTTTAAGGACAAATGTTGTTAAAGCGTAGACAATTTTAAAGTGTACCATATTAAATTGATGACACAATCCAAAATTAGTGTTATTAAATATATGACATTTCTACAACTAGATGTTTTCAATTTGACAACTCTCTAAAATTAGTGATGCTTTTGGATTGTGTACATAAATTAGCAACACTCTTTCGAATTGTGTCCTTAAGTTGAATATACATACTTTAGATGGTAAACTATTTACAATAAATACACTATATAAATAATACTTACTCAAAAGAATATTAAAATAAATTATCAAATAATTCTATTTATTAAAATTTCACCAATTCTCATTACAAAATAGAATGTGTAATACACTAATAGTTGAGTTTATACTATTAATTAACCACCCTCTGACATAACATTATTGTCTTCCTTCATTGTTAATATTTGCTCAACATAGGAAGAAGCTTTGGAAATGACGACAAAACATATGCTCAACCGCAATTTCTTTTGTCAACTTATATAATCCTGTATCAAAATCAAATCAACAACAGTACATAGTTTGATTATTTAGCATTTCGTAAATTAAGTAGAAAAAAAAAACTTAAAAATATGATAAGAGAATATATCAAGTACTTACAATTCATTCCAACATAGAAAAAGCTCCATATTTTTTAATAGCTGAAGAATCTATATAACCTACAGAAGTATTAAAACAAAATATGAAAAAAAAAAGATTAAGTTAATAACTTTACTCACAAATTAAGTATAAGAAACTTGAGGCCCTCATTTTTCTTTCTCTTTACATCTCCTTTTGTATGCACGTTTTTTTTTTTCTTGATTCTATGGGAAGTTTATGATTTATTGAAAAAAAAAAAAGAAACTTGAGAGATATATAGTAGATTTTAAATGTGCATATCTTGACTCTAAAAAAGGAAAGTTGTTATTTTTTAGTAATTGTTCCCTTTTTTACTCCTCTTTCCTTTGGTTTCATATACTTTCTAATTATTAAATATTTTCCTTTTCCACATTAGCAACCATTATTTTTGTAATAATTTTTTTGAAGTAATTATTCTTGTAATAATTAAGGTCATTGTATTCACTTTAAAATTAAAAAAAAACATTAATAATTTTCTAATGTAAAGTTCTCTAGTAAAAAATTAAACGTCAATGTTTCTGTTCATGTCCTCAATTCTTATAAATTATAATAACACAAATAAAAATTGTCATAAATTTTGTTTGTTTTTTTTTTTTTTTTGCAAAGTGTTACAAATTTATATCACAAATAATAAAAGCATAAGTAAATACAACAATATTGCAACTCCTTTATCAAAATATTAATAATTTTAACAAAAAGGTCATTAATATATAAACGCTTTCATGTAAGCGTCACTAATTTTTATAGTTAAAACATACTATCTAGATTGTTTATTAATGCCTAAGTAAAAAAAAAAAGTAGACAATGTCATTTTATTATATTTACTAAACAAAAATAGTAAATGTCATCAATTTTATAACTTTCTTTTAAAGCGTTGTTATTTTAGTGACACAAAAAATTAAAACGTAAGTAGGTTTATTCGAATAATGACACTTTTAAAAAGTGTCATTAAATTGGCAGAAATACTAACACCTTCTACCAAGAGTCGTTAACTTTTATCACTTACATACGCTCTTGAAAAAGTGTCGCTAATATCTTATTTTTAACAATGTTTTTTAGTAGCGTTGTTAAATTAGCGTCATTAAAGACTCTTTTTCTTGTAGTGGAGTGAATTGTGCTTTGGGTAAAATCTTTACTACATGAAGATATGCTAGAGTTGTCAAAATTGGTTAGGACAGTTGGGTCGATCCATCCCGTAATTAGAGGTTCGTGAGAAAATGGGCCTAAATGGATTAAGCTGTGGTCAAGTCGGATTTTGGTGGGATGACCCGCCTCTGCTTATTATTATTATTTTTTAAATCCTTAAAAATATAGATGAGAAATGAATAATAATAATTATTATTCTTAAATGATGCAAGTAATGATGTATAAAATATTGATGTGTCATTTATTGATACGAATAAAGAAATTTTAATGAAAAACTAAAAAGAATTGTATTTTGTATTTTATATGTAATCGGACGTACATGCATTATAATAAAAAATATATAAGATATCACATATATGTTTTTTTCCTTTTAAAAATTAAAATTACTATTCTGACGGGTTGGCTCACATCTTACAGATGAGTTGCACACTCGGAGTGAGTTGAGAATTTGACAACGTGTCACGAAGGACTATACCACCTTGCCAAATGGTAGGTTGTGGGTTGTTCCTCCCATCAGCCTACATCAATAATTTGGGACCTCTAAATTATGTATTGACGTGAATTATTTATTGCACATTTGTATATGCAGCCTTTATGTCTGCAAAACAATAAATCGGACATAATTTCACCATAAATAGATCTCAAAAAATAAATAAAAATCTCTCGCCATAAAAACTATGTAATCAATAGGCTATAAAACAGGATCGGGCACAGGGGCGGATACAGGGGGGCAAGGGAGCAGCTGCCCCAAAAAAATTTTGCCAAAAAATACCTATTATATCATATATCATATATTTTCTTATTATATATCATATATTTTCTTATATCCCAAAATATTAACTATGATACTCGCCCCCCAAATATTTTTCTTATTTTCTTATCTATGAATCTATGATATTCGCCCCCCCAAATGTAAAATTCTGGATCCGCCACTGATCGGGCAAAGCTTGATGCTAACTACTAAGATTAATGCAATGCATATCTAAAAGCGAAAACTATCGAATATGAATTCCCATAAACATCTCAATTCAAGAAATGTTATCAATTAGTTCTGTGTCAAATATTTGTTAAGCTAATTTTTGTAGTGTTGTGTGTCAAGATATTTCATAAAATAAACTTGTTTATCATAAATTTTGCACATAACTTAATTTTGCTAATATTGGATTCTTTTAATTTAATTTAAGAGATTATAAACTTGTTTATCATCAATTTTGCACATAAAATAATTTTGGTAATATTGAATTCTTTTAATTTAATTTAATTATTTATCCAGTCACTTCTTTATGATAGTCACCTTCTAAAATATATAGGACCACTAGTATTGACCTTGGTAAGTTAGTTAGAGCAAAATAGTTAAGGAGAAATGAGAAAGAAAACAATTTTAATTTTTCAATCATCTCAATCAAAATTAATAAATATTTGTGAAGTCCCTACTAAATTATCTATTAATTTAATCTCTATTACAACTCCGATCTAATTCCACAAACAACATTTAAATAAAAACACTTGCAATTAGCTAGATTAATTTGGTGTTTTGAATTGATGCAAATATTTAAAATCAACTTTTTCATATGGATCCCACTTAATTGAGGCGGCGGATTCCAAATTCATTAAAATGTTTAAACATATAATTCAAAAGAATAGAAATTAATTGCAACTTTTTGACCAAAACTAACATTATGAAATCCCAAAATCATACCGACTCCCGGAACACTTTGCACCCTTATTTATGTACGGTTTTTAAGAAAAATTGAATGATTGTTTTATAAATAAGGGTATACGGGTCGATTCTACTTTTTCTAATGAAGTGATTAGTTTGAATGTTTGTGAAAAAGTAATGGCATTGTGTGTAAATAAGTGTGTATTGTGAGGGTAAGAATTGTGATAAAATTTACTATTTTTAGTGTGTAAAGTGTTTGGGAATAAATTAAAAAGGAAATGATGGCAAAGTGTTAAAAGGATAATATAAAATAAATGTGGTGCTTTGATCAGCTGCCAAAAGTTACCTAACAATTATTCGTAGATTGACTAGACTTTTTAAGGCTCACTATTTAATCAATCAAATCTCACATAACCAAATATTTTATAACTAACATTCAACGCACCTAACCTTCAACTCAGTCACACTTCACTCACTATAATCAAATAATTAATTAACACATTAATACAAATAGAAGTCTGATAAAAGTGTGATTAGTGATTACACAACCATTAGTGAAAATACCCGAAAAAACAATAATAACCAACCATCTAATACAATAAAGAAAACTATAATATAAACTAGTATGAACCTAAAATCCTAATATTTGGAAAATAAGACTTCTAGAGAAATCAGAATCAGTTCCTAATAAATAATACAGAGAACTAGGAATTCTAGGGAAAACTAAGATTATTATTTTATAATAATAGCAATTATTTAACATAAACATTAGAGTAGAAATCTTTATCTCAACCAAATATATCAAATCTCCAATCACACAATCGTAAAAATTTAAAAAAAAAAAAAAAACACAACATTTACAAAATACAATACTTTTTCTCCAAACAAGTGAATTCAGTACAATTTCCTTAATAAAAGTCATGCAAATACATGGTAATAATATTAAATTAATCCCTTTATACTTGCATATATGATACTTACCAATCAACTCATACATCAAAATTCAGTTAGTTAACTTTAAGTTTTAACCCTTGCCTCCAAATCAAAAAAAGACAATTGTTAAAAATGACTAAAAAAAAAAAAAATTCTAACGTACATATAATTAAAAGACAAAAAGTTTCAATCACAAGTTACTAAATTTGAGTTTTTTGTCACTATTTTTTTTTTTTTTAAACTTAAAAAAAGGGGAGGTGGATGAGGAAATAATTAATAAGGTGACAATGTATTGGCTTTTACATGAATTTCCTTCTGGGCCCGGCTATCCGCACCCCACAAATTTCTAAACACACCCCATTTTTTTATTTTTGATTTAAAAAATTCAAAAAATAACAAAATTACAATTTTACCCTTATGCAAAGAAATGTGTTCGACTGGTGTTCGAACACAGAGAGGTGTGTTCGAACACCAGTCGAACGCAAAGAGGTGTGTTCGAACAGTGTTCGAACACACCTCTTTGTGTTCGACAAACCAGGATCGAACGGGTCCCAGATTTGTTGTTTTTTTTCGTTCTTTTTACACTATTTCACACGATTATTATATAGTTTGTTAACTCATAAATTGGTTTTTCATACGTTGTCCCCTTATAATTTTAAGGTTTGAGTAAAGAAAAAAAAAAAAAAAAAGAAGAAGAAGAAGGGAGAAGCAAGCACACGGGTTTGGGGAAAGGTAAGGGAGAAAATTTTTCAGTTTTTTTTTTTCATAAGGGGTAAAAATGGAATTTTGTTATTTTTTTAATTTTTTAAATCATTTTTTTTAAAATTGGGGTGTGTTTAGTAGATTTGGGGGTGCGGATAGCCGCACCCTTTCCTTCTTAACTATGCAAGTTTTTGCAACTAAATGAACCCCAACAAAAGGATTTTCTTATGGGGTGGACTAAAGACACCATCCTTTTTTCTAGTGGCACCACACTCTATTAGTGTGTGATGTGGGACTAATAGAGTGTGGCCATATATATATACCAATTATTATATATCATTGTGACGATCACCTAATTTAAATTAATAGTAAAGTATAAAATTAAATTTATGAAAAGAATTAGTTAGAAAATAGTAAATTTAAGAAACAGAATTCGTCAATTTGAATAACTGCGTCATTTTGGATGGATATGTGATAGCAAGTAGGAGTATTTAATCTAATGAAGTTTTATAATCTGTGATTACAAATCTTGCAACGTTGAACTTGAACAGATACCAAATATCAAACAATAAAACAATCTTTTTTATTTAATGGCCCCGTAGATAGTGTCAATCAAAAGGTGTTACGTGTAAAATGATATATTAAATAAATCAATTTTTTATTTTTTATTTATATTTTGGGAATTTAAATTAAATTAATTCCTAAAGTATATAGATAAATAATTGATATTTTAATATATATTCTTCACCAATCAAATGTTGCCAAGTGTCCAAATCATGTTGCTTAGGAATCAAGATTAAATCTTGCAAATATGGAAGTGACATACCAATTTTGCATATCATGGGTGACCAATCAATTTTGCATATCAACGTTTTTCAAGTCAAAGTTCAAGACATTCTTCGCGTATTTAAAGCATTATTTGCGTATGTTTCAAAATTATTTTTGAAGATCAAATCAAAGATTCAACTTCAAAGTCATATCCATTCAAAAAAAAGAATCAGAGGAATTCACAGAGATTTGTATTCATTTTATTTTAATTCAAAATTATTTAAATTGTATCACATTTTTATGTTTATACATCGTAGACACAAAATTTATTGCTGCAAGACCCAAACAATTTTTTATTAATGATTGTTTATATATTTTTGTTTTGTTTTGGTATCAGGGCAGTAGGGGCGGCTAGCTAGTTTTACAATTATTGTTATTTTTGGTGCAATAGGTTTTTTAGCTGCTAGCCTATAGCAGCCACAAAAGCAAATTAGATTTCATTATATCATATAAATGTTAATTGATACTCTTATGTGTCATCTGTATTGTATGTATTTTAAATGTTTATATACACACACAATAGTATCGTATAAATATACAATAATATGTTTTATGATGGACTTATATATACATAAAGATGCTGATGATCAGTCGATGTTTTAATTTTGCTAATTTATCAATCATATATAAAAATGAAATTTAGATGGAAAATAAAATAACATTTTTTTAAACAACATTGTATGTGTCTTGAGATCTTTTTAAGTTACTATTCATGTGGTTGGTGACATCCATGAAAATAAGTGAACAAAAAGTTCATGTTACATGTCTTGTATGTATCCACGATATAAAAGGAAAATTGAAAAAAATAATACCTACTAGAAGGACATATTTCTAACTTAAATCGGACATTAAATGACATAAATGACACGATAATAGAGAAGCTAAGCTTTCACAAAAATAAATAAATAAATAAAATCATCGAAATCTAACTTCTTAAATATAAAACTACAAGTATTATAAAGATACAAATTGTGATGATTAGAATTCGAATCTAATTTAAACAAGTCTTCCTCTATAACTAAAAAAAATAAAAAAAATTCTTAAATGTAAAACATAAAATTTAAACTCTTGCAAAAAGTAAAAAAAAAAAAAAAAAAAAATCTCGAGAATAAATAACATCGCATTATAAAATCTCGAAACTAATTACATTCAAGTAATCAAATCTCAACAATTAACTTCGAAATATTAGATCTTCATGTATTTAATATCAAAATTTATTTCAAATAATACAATCTGTGGATTGTTTGATATATTATTGAAGAGTAACACTTTTGTACATCAATTACACCGTGCAATCCATACCTTTATGTTGTAAACAGGGACGGAAATATCGCCAAAATCTCATGGCCGATACAGATTTCAGCTGTCAAAAAAATCCATCAAAATATCGGCGATATTTTCCGATATTTCGGAAAATATCATCAAAAAATCGTTATCGGAAGAGTTGTGTGTAATTTTGTCAAAATGTCGCGATTTATCGTCGCCGAAAATATCGCCTAAATATCGTGTGTCGGTGGTTATTCTCATTTTCTTTGCAAATGTATAAGAATTCAATTTATGATAACTTAAATTGTATTTGGCTGTTATCCAATTGGTTAGAGTGCTTTGGGAATTCAAGTTTCAAATCTCAGTGGCTGCATTTAATTTCTTTTAGATTATTATTTTTAGTTTATCTCTAAATTTGTTGTAAACTATTTTTTTTAGTTTATCTCTAAATTTGTTGTAAACATATCTTTTTATTTGAAATTTAAGTTCAATATATGTATTAATGTTACTTATAATATTATATAAAATACTAGATATTTTTTTCAAGTTTTTTTACAAAATTTTAAAAAAATTTGCGTAAAAAACCGATATATCCACCGATATCGATATATCCGTAAAATCAAGGTACCGATATATCCGTCGATACCAATATTTTAGTCCTTGGTTGTAAATGTAATACATTTATGTATGTTCATTTTAAAAGGTACAGATATTTGTATATAAATGTACTACATTTATAATATAAAAATACTACATTTATAATATAAATGTATGGATTGCACGAATTTTCATTTCTGAGCAACTTATGCACAGAAATTTTTGTAATTATTAAATAAACTTCGATAACTGCGAAAGTAAAATTAATCATTTCCAGGGTTAAATTAATTAAAATATAAAATTACAATATAGTATAAATGAAAATGATTAATTTTTATTTTTTCATTATTTAAATAAACCGATATCGACTGAGCGCAGTCACACGGCTATATATATATAAATCACTAATATAATGTTCTCACAAACACACCCATGGAGTTGATCTCTGTCATCTATGGCGCCATTGCCTTTCTCTCCCTTCTCTACTGTTACTCACATTTCTCCAAGTCGAAAGCGAGTTCCCTGAACGCGCCGCCGGAGGCTGGCGGCGCGCGCTTCATCACCGGTCATGTCCACCTCATGGACTGCCGCTCGGCCTCCGATAAGCTTCCTCATATAAACCTAGGCTCGGTTGCAGACAAACACGGCCCGATCTTCACGATCCGGTTGGGCGTGCGCCGAGCCGTGGTGGTGAGCAGCTGGGAGCTAGCCAAGGAGCTGTTCACCACCAACGACATGGCGGTGATGGCTCGGCCTCGGCTCATAGCCGACGAGTACCTGAGCTACGACGGAGCCTCGCTAGGGTTCTCCCCCTATGGGCCCTACTGGCGCGAGATACGCAAGCTGGTGACGACTGAGCTGCTCTCGGCTCGGCGCATCGAGCAGCAGCGAGCCACACGCGTCTCGGAGGTGGAGGTGTTTACTAGGGAGCTTTACAAGCTGTGGGAGGAGGAGAAGGATGGGTCTGGTAGGGTTTTGGTGGACATGAAGCAGTGGCTGGGGAATTTGAGCTTGAATTTGGTGGCAAGGATGGTGGTGGGGAAGCGGTTCTACGGCGGCGATGACTCGGAGACGACGAAGCGGTGGCGGGGCGTGATGAGGGAGTTCTTCCAGCTCATCGGACAGTTCATCCCCGGCGACGCAATGCCCTTTCTCCGGTGGCTGGACTTGGGAGGATTCGAGAAGAGGATGAAGGATGCTGCTTATGAGCTGGATAAGATCATTGCCGGCTGGCTGGAGGAGTATCGGAAAAAGGAATATTCCGGCGACGACGAGGGGCAGAGCTTCATGGCTGTCATGATCTCATTGGTGCAAGCTAATCGGAGCCTTCAATCGCACTATGATGTTGATACTATCATCAAGGCTACATGTCAGGTTCTGATTTCGGCAGCGAGTGACACGACGACGGTGATTCTAATATGGGTGATTTCACTTCTGCTAAACAACGGTGATGTGTTGAAAAAGGTTGAAGAGGAATTGGAGCAACAGGTGGGAAGGGAGAGACGAGTGGAAGAATCGGACTTGAGTAATTTGGCGTACCTCCAAGCGGTTGTGAAAGAGACGATGAGGCTATACCCTCCGGCACCGTTTGCCGGAGTACGAGCCTTCAGCGAGGACTGTACGGTCGGAGGGTACGATGTGAAGAAGGGAACGTTTCTGATAGTGAACCTGTGGAAGTTGCATCGAGATCCACGTGTGTGGTCCGATGATGTCTTGGAGTTTAAACCGGAAAGGTTTCTTACCAAAAAGGTGGAAGCTAAGGGTCAGGATTTCGAGCTGATGCCGTTTGGTGGTGGGAGAAGGATGTGCCCTGGATCCAACCTGGGCATGCATATGGTGCACTTCGTCTTGGCTAACATATTGCACGCCTTTCATCTCACCACTGCTTCCGATCAAAGTGTGGATATGACCGAGAGTGTTGGGCTGACCAACATGAAAGCTACACCACTTGATGCTATTCTCACTCCGAGGTTGTCACCTGCTCTTTATTAGTTCAATCATTTCTTACTTGTTATCTTTTGTGGGGACTCAAAAATAAAGGCTTAGTATTTCTTTTAGACTTTCAGCAATGTGTTCCTAATTGTTCTATGTGATGGAAAAACTAGAATCAAACAAGAGAGAAATGATGATATTTTATTCTTAATGAATCAAAAACTTCAGGTGATAATTTTGAAATATGAACAAATTTTAGGGATCGTAAGTGATACTATTATTCAAAAAGTAATTAAATTATTTTTGCCATTTTATCTTAAGATTTAGTTATATACAAGGATATCAAGAATGCGAGTTTATTTTGTTCAGCTAGACTGGTGTTGATACGAGGTGACATGTTTAAGTAAACATGGAGAAATATCGTTGGCAATATTTTAATATATTGCTATTTTATATACTTAACAAATAATATTTTGGTTACATTAATACTTGTCTTCTTTTCTATTCATGTATACAAACTTTAAGGTGGTCCAGTGGCTCCTCCACGTTTGTCCCGACACAATTTGTGATGGACTTCGTTTGTGGTTTTATAATTTCATCCACATATATCTTTTCTTTTGTTGATAATGTAGTTAATATTCCAACCGCACAGTCGAAAAAAAGAGGATGAAAAAAAAAAACATTTTTTTTAACCAAAATATTGAAACTATTTTTTTAATCAAGAGAATATTTTTTTGGATCTTGTCTTTAATTAAATTAACCTCATATGAGCTCTATCACCATATTTCTTCCCGTACCACCTCATACCATCATATTACATCTCGTACCATCATATTACATCTCGTACCATTATTAATCATGTAGTCCGTACCACTATAGCATATTCTCGTACTATAATTAACTAATGTAATTTGTACCAACATATTACATCCACGTATCATTATTAATGTAGCTCGTACCATCATAATACATCCCCGTATCATCATATTTCACCACAAATGTTGTAAGGGTACAGTTTAGCAAAAATCATTTTTCTTAGCTAAAAAAAAAAAAAATTAATAATTTGAAAAACAAAAAGAATATGTATAAGTAAAGATGATTAAAAACGAGAGTTTCCACTAAAAAAATCATACAAGATTGAGATAAATAAAATAACATGTCATGTTGATCGAAGTAATATTGTAATAGTCTTCACATAAGTGCTGAACAATAATTTCAAACAATGATATCAATTTCAACAAACTAACTTTGATCTTAGAACATCCACACCAATAAATGTCATTAACACTCATTATTGTGAGTCCCATATGACACATCATCAATTTAAAAACTTCCCCATTTTAAAAATACTCACATCAATTTAACTTGAATAATCATATGTGTTGAGGCCATTACCCACCAACCTTTTTTTAAAATATTTCCACCAATTAATTTCATTTATATTTTTTTAATAGTTTAAAATAATAAATTATTGAAAATATAGTTTAGATTCATTGAATATTTACAGTGTTGCTGGCGGCTGCTATATTTTTTTTTTCTTTTTCCTTTTTTTTTCTTTTGGTTTTTTCATTTTTCAAAATATATTTTGCTCTTCGTTTTATATTCTTTTCATAGTTTGTTTTTATTTAGAACTAGTAGTTGTCCCCGTGCGTTGCACGGTTTGTTATATAATATGTAGTAAATATCAACTATTTGATAATGCAGTTGAACTAATTATAAGCATTTTTTAAGATATAAAGAATTTAACAATTAAAAAAATATGAATTTACTTAACTATATATATATATATATATATATATATATATATATATTAAATATCTATCTAATTCATAAAAATATTAGTTTAATTTAATGTTATTTTATGATTCTAATTTATTTTTCATAAATAATGAAAATACTATGAAAAAAATACAACTTATATTATAATGAGTTTCACAATGAACATCACAGGAATTCATTTCAGAACCAAATGAGTGACACACTAATAAATTATTGTTCTATTACATACATTGAAAATGATGTATTTGGAAATGTTAGCAATGCAATTATTATGCAAAAGTTTCGAAATATGAAAAATAGAACATAAATATTATAATTATGTTTAAGTTATTTATTTTTTGATGTAGTCATGTTGAAATGTAATAAAATCATTAATTTTAAATATTATTATTTTATAACATAATATATTGACTGTATCAAAATTATCAGTAATTTATAATGATATTTTTAATATTTTTGTATTTTTTTATTAATTGATCACTGACTATAATTATCTATTCGAAACATATAGTTTAGAATTTTAGAATCTGTTTCTGTTTCAATTAAATGAAACATAACGTGAAAGTCCAAATCATGTGCAATAATTAATTTTCCAATTATTTCATAATCACATAAAGAAAGTGGATACCCTAAGACAAAAACAGTAGGACTTATTGTCATACTCAAATCACGTGCCAAAATTCTCATCAAATAAATTTCTGCTGCAATTTAGGTGCATGGAATGTTAGCCTTAAACTTTTGTCCTATATAGTTTTGAAAGTTGGGTGCGGGTAATGGAGGGTTGGGTGAAATAATACTGAATCGATACGAGTCAAATACTACTTTTACATGTATTATATAATTTTTTTTTTTGTAACATTTTATTTGTATAATATAAAATATAATTTGATAAAGAATATTATGTAACATTTTTTAATTGATTGTATCAAATAATACTTCTAAGTTCTTAGTGGATCAGATAATATTTTATACATATCACGTAATTTTTTTTTGTATATCATATAATATTTTTGAAACTCTATAATTTGATGAATAATATTATATAATATTTTAATGTATTTTAGTTCTGATTATTAGTCTTAGTAGCCTACTATAAATTACAATTTGGTTTTTCGACTCTTCATTTTTTGAAATTATTCTTCATTTTTAATAGAATTAATAGTACATAACAAGAATAAACTCAATTATATAACAAATTTAATGACTACAATAACAACACAACAATTTCAAAAAAGTTCACAACCCGTTTGCCACAAAATCAATAAATTTCATACAAAAAAAAAAAAAAACACAAACCCTAAATTATGAATAAACAACATCAATTTCATTATTTAATAAACTAAATCAAGCGATAAAAATGAGTAATGTAAAATTTTAACGAATAAAGTATGTAAATAAATTAGAAAAAAAAAAAAACAAATGTGGAAGTCGGAAGATTCGTGGTGGAGGAAAATGGTCAGGTCAGTTTGGTATTATGGAATTTGAAGGAAAAAAATTAGTAATTGACTTTTTTCTCATTTAAATTAAATCAATAACAATAATGTAAATATAATATTTAATAAATGATATATTCGTAATTTACATAAAAAGTGATATTGCTCCGATCTGACGCTCTTGTTTCTCGATCCAAAAACTCGAAATCTTGAACCCGATGACCTGCAAAACCAACACCGGGAGGGATTCCCGGCAATGGGACTCCGACGCTCAAGTCAGAAAAAAGAAGAGAATATTTGAGTGCTTTTTTAGAGCAATTGTGCGTGTGTATTTTTAATATGTTTGTGCATGAGAAAATAAAAGAATGATATAGCAAGTATATATACTCCCCGGAATATGTGGTAGTTAAGATTTGACCCAAAAAATATGGGATATGGGTAACTGACCCGCTGACATAGCGGTCAGTTAGACTAAAACTTGTTCGTCACTTTTCAATGTTAATCAGTTCGTCGTCATCATGAATCAGTTCGTCATCATATATCAGTTCGTCATAATGTATCAGTTCGTCATCATCCTATATCAGTTCGTCATCATCCTATATCAGTTCGTCATCATCCTAAATCAGTTCGTCCTAATGTTCTAAGATACAGAATTCCCGATGGCTGTTGTTCACCGTAGCTTTAGCTATAGCCTTTAATACATTTAAAATTCAATAGTTTGGAATTTTGTATTCACAAATAAAGATAAAAATTCAGTCCAAAAGATACAATTGTACACAAACTAGTAATAATAAGGTATACAAGAATCATCTAACTACAAATCTATAAATGGTGAGTAATAAACAACAAGTAGAAGTCTTAGATATTACTCATATTCTTTTAAAGTATTACATATGTTTAAAGTGTTATATTTTTACTTTTAAGGTATTACATAAATACACTTATTAAGATATCACATACTTACCTCTTTGGTATTACATACATACATTATAAGGTATTAATGTTTATAATATATATATTACATATTTATCTTTAAGGTATCAATCTTTATAGTATAAAATATTACATATGCACAATTTAAACTATTACATATTTACCTTTAAGGTATTAATGTTTGTAGTATAAGATATTGCATATGCACCTTTAAAGTATTACATATTTACTTTTTAGGTATTAATGCTTATAGTATAAAATATTTACATATGCACCTTTAAGATATTAATGATTATAGTATATAGTATTACTTATTTCATGTAAAGGTATTCATGTAAGGGTATTACTCGTATAACTTGTAGGTATTACTCATATATCCAAAAGGTATGAATGTAAGTTTAAAATCTTAAAATTTATTTTACAAGTTATTGAAGTGTAAGGTATTACTCATATAATTTAAAGGTATTACTCATATACTTAAAAGGTATCAGTGAGTGTAATGACATTATCACCTATTAGATATTGAACTAAACCTTATCAGACCTAAAACCAGTAATTGAGTGTCCAAAAAACTTTAAAATTGACACCATAAAGCACCTATGAGCTCAACTATGCCAACGCAAGAAAAATAAGAAAGATTTAGATCAACCATTAAAAGAAGGCATAGTATGCTTTTATCCCATTTATCTAACTTTAATCAACAAAAAGTGGCGGAAGATTGAAAGTTGTGAATAAGTTGACATCACAAGAATTAAAAAATTTATAAAAAAGATATTGAAAATAGAGAAGATGAACAAAACGAAAAATTAACTCGCAGATTGATTACATCAAAAAGAAAGGATAAATGAACCCTAAAAATGGAGAAGACGATGACAACGTGAGGAACTAAGAAGAAGAAGAAGAAGCAGCAACGCAGAAGAAGAACGAAGAACAAAGAAGAGGAGAACCCTAAATATATAGTAGTGTTGATCATGTGAAGTAATTTAGGGGAAATTGTAAAAGATTTGAAGAATCAAGATAGAGAGAGGTAGAAGGAAGAAGAAGAGCGTCTCTCAACTTTGCGCTCTGGTCTCTTGCTCCTCAATCTTAGTGCAGAATTAAAATAAAAATAAAACTATATATACATGTAGGTGCGGAGCGGGTTGGGGGTATGGATCCTAAATCTATCCCTAGGGTACAAGAGACCTTTCCTTGTACTATTATTTTATAAATCTTCAACAATGAAACGATTTAATTATATTTTTTTACAGATATTGGAATCTATTTAATTCTTTGTTCAAATATCGATACATAGTATTATTTGATCCTCATAGGTTTATTGGTATATTTAATTATATGTTTCCTAGGACATCATTAATAACTACTATTATTCATGTAAGTAGATAGGTAGGGACAGGTATGGTGTTTATATTGGATCCTTAATTTTAAGTTGTCACCAACCTCAATACTAGCCTTAAAAAAAGTCAGGATAACTTATTATAATTTTTTTCATTACTTTCTAGGGCTTGTTTTTTCCTTTTCTTTTTCTTTTAAATATACAACTTATAAGACAAGGATGAGGGCGTTCAAGTCATGTTATGTTTTGATTTTGGCTGGAAAATAAATTTAATTAGGTTGCACTTTAGAAAAACTCTTAAACTTTAGGGTATCAAACACAAGCATTTAGATAACTAATTGAAAAAAAAAAATTTATTATAACATAGGATATTTTTTTTAAAATATTTTTTTCCCTATATTGTATATATTTGCTTCTCATGTCAGTCTTTTTCTATTTTCTCTCCGATTTGGTTAACAAACGAATCACACTATATTATAATATTTATCTTTACTTGGGCAAATTCATTTTAATATATAAAGAACTACTTCATCTGAATAATAGAATCACTTTTTTTAGCTTTTAATATTTGTGCTGTATATTGATGTCTGTACGGCGTACGCACTAGATCGAAATATTTAGTTTGATTTAAAGTTGGAACTATATTATAAATAATAATTATGGTTCATAATTTTAAGAACACGAATCATATATCTACTTTAAAAAAACTAAAGATATTAAATTATCCAAATAAATCTAAAGGGAAAAATTCATTTTTGATCCTACTCTAGAGGCGTTGTTCGATTTTGATCGGGTTATTTTTTTATTATCAAGTTTAATCCTGCAATTGATATTTTTGTCCAATTTCAGTTCTCTTTTTGCCTGAATTTGTATTTTCTGATCAATTTTCGGTGACTCGCTCCCAATTCCATGATATCCAATCAGTTACGTTTATGTGGCAATTTTTTACACTTGTTTTCATTTTGTATCAATTTGCTATCTAAAATACCACATCATCTAATGAATCAAAAGAAAACAACAAAATAATTAATTAACCTTAATTTGTATTTCATACAAGAAGGTTTAAACAGAAATATAAAGACATGGTTTAAAGAAGAAATGCAAAGTATACAACAGTCTTATGCATACATGCATCAACATGAAACTAGTAAAGATGATGAGACAATCTTGGGCTAAGAAGAATATCGAGTGGTGTAGCTTTCATGTTGGACAACCCAGCACTCTCCGTCATATCGACACTCTCACCAGATACAGTCGATAATTCAAAGGCCTGCAACATGTCAGCCAAAACCAAGTGTACCATACGTAAGCCCAGGTTCGAGCCGGGGCACATCCTTCTTCCCCCACCAAATGGCATCAACTCGAAATCCTGGCCCTTAACGTCCACCTTTTTGTTAAGAAATCTTTCCGGTTTAAACTCCAAGACATCATCGGACCACACCAGTGGATCTCGATGCAACTTCCACAAGTTGACAAACAAAAACGTTCCCTTTTTGACATGATAGCCTCCCACGCTACAATCTTCGATGAACTCTCGTGGCCCGGAAAAAGGGGTCGGAGGGTATAGCCTTAGGGTTTCTTTGACGATCGCTTGAAGGTAGGGTAAATTGCTTAAATCCGATTCGTCTACTCGTCTCTCCCTTCCGACATGCTTGTCCAATTCCTCTTGAGCCTTTTTTAGAACATGACGGTTGTTTAGCAACAGAGAAAGTACCCAAATCAAAATCACTGTCGTTGTGTCACTTGCAGCCGTTATCAAAACCTGCCCAATTCAATTCATTAATATAATTCTATGGAGGAAATTAATTAAATTGTTTAATTTGTAGGGGAAATTGTAACTTTTTCTGTTTTGACATCTTAGGACAAAAAACCTGAAATCACAAATCCCGAGCCAAATCATATGAATTTCGGGCGCCCAAATCTCATGCGATTGGATCCGAAATTCATGATTTCGGGTTTTTTATCCTAAAATTGCCTAAATTTAAAAGTTCAGTGTCTCAATGTCTGGACCACAAAAGTTAGTGTCGTTCACCGATGAATGACGTAATAATAATGTTCTAAAATTTGCAATTTTCCATAATTTATATATATAAATATATACCGAACAAGTAGCCTTGATGATAGTATCAGCATCATAATGAGCTTGAAGAGTTTGATTAGCTTGCACGAGTGAGATCATTGCTTCCATGAAGTTCTGCGCCTTGTCGTCATCGCCGCTTGAATATTCCTTCTGCCGGAGCTCCGCCAGCCATCCTCCAATCATCTTATCCAACTCACTACCAGCATTTCATTCTCTTCTCGAACCCACCCAAATCCAGCCACCGGAGAAACGGCATGGCGTCGCCGGGGATTAACTGTCCCACGAGCTCGAAGAACTCCCTCATCACGCGCCGCCACTTCTTCGTCGTCTCCGAGTCATCTCCGCCGTAGAACCGCTTCCCCACCACCATCATGGCCACCAGATTCAAGCTCAAATTCCCTATCCACCTCTTCATGTTCACCAAAACCCTACCAGACACATCCCTCTCCTCCTCCCACAGCCCGTAAAGCTCCTTCGTGAACTGCTCGATCTCCGAGACACGTATGCTTCTCTGCATCTCGATCCTCCGAGCCGAGAGCAGCTCAGTGGTGACAAGCTTGCGCATTTCGCGCCAGTAGGGCCCGTTGGGGGCGAACCCGAACGAGGCATGGTCATAGCTCAGGTAGTCGTCACCTATGAGCTGAGGCCGAGCCATGATCGCCATGTCATTGGTGGTGAACAGCTCCTTCGTCAGCTCAGAGCTGCTCACCACCAATAGCCGGTGCACGCCCAGCCGGACCGTAAAGATGGGCCCTTGTTTATCAGCAACCGAACCCAAGTTGATATGAGGAAGCTTCTCGGAGGAGCGGCCGTCCATCAGGTGGAGATGGCCGGTTATGAAGCGTGCGCCGCTGGCTTCCGGCGGCGGTTTCAGGGAACTGGATTTTGGCTTGGAGAAGAAGTAACTGTAGTGTAAGTAACCGTAGAGAAGAGAGAGCAAGGCAATGGCGCCATAGATAATAGAGGTAATCAACTCCATGGATATGTGTGTGTGTATTTACCGTTTGGCATTTGCTTGCTTTTTATCAGCATGCATATATAGACAACATTCTCCACATGTTTGGCGTGCGCACTTATATTTTAAATTTGCAACATTGAAACGATTTAATTATATTACGGACCTACTCTAGGACCACTGGGCACTGGCTCCCCTGGAATTTTGAAAAAATAAGAGTATTTATGTAATTTCACATTTTTTAATTAAAAAAATAAAAAAAGTGGTTATGAGTATGACACAAATCCAGCAGTGTAACACTGTCACTTTTATATGTGCAAAACTTTTTTTCTTTTTTTAAGCCAACATATAAAAAATCTTTTTTTTTTCTTTCTCAATTCCTTCTCCATCTAAATTTAAGGTAAAATGTTGTGTTTATATAATTTCGTTACTTAATTTTTTTTATTATTATTGTTGATTTATTGTTAGCAATAACGATATTATTATGCATCAATTTTAAAATACGAAAAATAAAAGACAAATATTGTAATTCATATGTTAAGTTATTTATTTTTTTACATTGATATTGTGATCTAGAGATATAATTAAGTTACTAATTTAGAATGTTATTACTTTATATTGTAATATGTTTTTATCGAAGTTGTGACAAATTTATGTTGTTAATTTAGAATTGTTATATTTTTTTAGACTGTGTCTTATATGAGAACTATCTCATGAATCTAATTACGTAAGACATGTCTCAAAATTCACATATATATTTATGAAAATGAGTTTTTTTTTGGGTGGGTAATAAAAATTCGTCTTACTGTAACTATCCATAAGACCGTCTCGTATAAGTTTTTTTTTAATTAGTTGACTTGGGCCCCCTAAGTAGAGATTAAATAGGTAAGTTTAAAATTAAGAAATCTTTAAAAACTGAGATTGGGGTAAAATTGGAAAAATGGTGACAAAATAGCTAAAAAAAAATTAATATTAAACAAAATTTTAACTTCAGAAAGACAACTAATATGAAATAAAGGGAGTATGATTTTAAAATATTTATATATGAATTAGTTTTCAATTATGTCTAATTAATTATGTAGCGATATAGGATGAGAGAATAGGTAGTTTGGATCTTACATTTGATGATTGATTCAATTCTAAATTCATAATTTTGTTACCTTATTCACAAGATCCTATGATTATTTTTGTCTGATTATTTAGTCAATAATTGAACTTGCCTGGTCTATTAATTAAATCATATATAATAGGGACATGATGTTTAATAACAGATGTAGTACCTATGAGTAGTTGTGTGATTGATAAATTAATTCATGGTTGTATGTGAGGAAAATTTCAATAACTAGAGTTTTTTAAGGAGTGATTTTTTAGTCCTTAGAGTATAATAGAGTTTCTTGAAGTTTTTGCAAAAGATTATGCTTAGAGTATAACTATTGCAAAACATCTTATGTATGGATCTAATTTCTTGATGCGGGTTTTGTTAATAAAAAAAAAAAATTAAATAGAAGTATTTCTGTCAAAATAAGATATTTAATATTCTCAAAAAGTAAATGAGAACTATAAACTTTTTTACTTTGAACTAAAATATTCAATGCCAATTTTCTCATTGATCAATATAAAATTATTACAATTTTTCTTTTATACTAATTTTTCTATAAGATATGATAACAGTTACGTGTTAAATATTTGCCGATAGAATTTTCAATTAATTTTCATTACGACTCGACTAGAAATTAATGAAATGTTTAGGACTAAAATATTGCCTTAGGCCTTATATTCCCTCGATCATTAACACAATCTTAATTTGTGGTTGATATCTTCATATCAACCTTAAATGTTGTCCTTTAAAACTTTCATAGAATAGTATAAATTCTTGTATGCGTTTAATTAGTTTTGATAATAGTTTAATTTATTTTGTTGCTAAACATTAGTGACTATTACAATTATACTATTAGTTGATCCTTTCAAAATCAGATCATTCAGCTATTACATTCCGAAATTTATTGATAGCAATTTAAAAAATCAAATTGTTAACCCAAAGTCACGAGACATGAAATTGAATTTGTATTGTCAAATAAGATGGCTCATTTATATACAGATATAATAATACATGTGAGTGAATTAATTTTTTATGTAAGTGATATTTGATAAAGTGACGTTTATAGTTGAAAGTTAGGTCCATTAAGAGCTGGTTGCAAAATCTCGTGATATATCATATAGCTTTGGAAGTTAGGTTAGCGAAAATGACTTGAAAAATGACTTTGGATGAGGAGACTTGGTAAATTTACAATAATTTTCTTCTCATATTAATTTTTATTTACAAAAATACAATAGCTATTAATACGATTAATTAATAACTTCAAATTTAATAGTGATAAGAAATAATTTTAAATAAAATGGAAATTTTATTTAGATTCGATAAAATAACATACACTAACTTCAAATATTGAAAGTATTAACCAGGTTAATTATCACAATATATAATCACAATATTTAATTGAATTGTCATAAATATGTCAGCTGCCGTATTAGGTATCACATTTACAATTGCAATAAAAATTATCGCATTTACCTTAAATTGCAATTTTAACCAAATATATATATATATATATATATATATATATATATATATATATATATAATTGCTGAAACAACATGACTTTATGATGCATAATTTCAATTACCGATTAATACTGTTTGAATTTTTACTTAATGACATGTTCGGTTACCTGGACTGCGTATTCATAAAGAATATTAAAATAAAAGCTTAAAAAATTAAATTTAAAAATTTCGGTGGCTTAGGGTGATTTTTTTATGGGTCAGAAGGGATACTATATGGAATTTAAAATAAAGAATATATTAATTTAAATAAAAAATTTCCATAGGAAATTTCAATTACGAAAATTAATCTAAGTTTTTCATTTTAATTAAACATATAATATCAGGCACGTTCAAAATGTTTTTTTTTAAAATAATATATATAAAAATGTTTTGGGATTCCTCCACACTGAAGCTGCTTAATTATACTCCATAGTACTAGTGTTGAGGTCCACTAATACACTAGTGGTATACAATCACATCAATTTGTTTTATTTTATCTAATTTTTTAAATACCTAATTCTATTATAATCGGCACATCAGTACATCAATTTATTCATAAACATGAATATATTATATATATATATATATATATATATATATATATATATATATATATGATGTTGCTCCAATTCAAAGCTCTGGTTCTTCAACCCAAAAACTCGAGATCTTGAACCTTGATGTTGCTCCGACTCGATTCTCCGGTTTCCCGATCCAAAAACTTGTAATCTTGAACCCAAAGACCTGCAAAACAAACACCGGGAGGGATTCCCGGCGATGGGACTCCGACGCTCAAGTCAGAAAAAAGGAAGAGAATATTTGTGTGTTCCTTTTGCAATTGTGCGTGTGTGTATTTTGAATATATGTGTGCATAAAGAAAAAATAAAGAATGAACACAAGAGGTATATATAGACTCCCTGGAATACGAGTTGGTTGAGATTTATCCCACAAAATATGGGATATGGACTAACAGTTCCACGGAAATAGCGGTTAGTTAGGTTCAAAATCTGTTCGTCACTTTCCCTGTTAATCAGTTCGTCGTTATAACTCCGAGCTGAATCAGTTCCTCTTTCGTAAGTTCGATCATAGGGCTGTAAATAAGTTCGTTTAGCTTCGCCGCATACCAGTTTATCATCGTATCCTATAACTAATTTAGTTCGTCATCGTACTTCACAACTGCATTGGCTCGCGCTTCTTTAGTTCGATTCGAAGGCGGCCGAACAGCTTGTTTCTTCAGACTTCAGATACATTGACTTTGACCTCAGTTCGGTTTCTAGGAGAAGGACTCGGTTCGACTTAGTTCGACCATATCAATATATATATATATATATATATATATATATATATATATATATATATATATTATAATTGGCAATCACATGATAAAATTTTAGTAAATTATTAGAAAAAAATGTTTGGATGAAATTAATCTTCTAATCACAAACGAATGTATATAAAATAGCTGCATGTTGGTCAATGTATGTAAAACGTGAAATTACCAAACAAAAGCTCTGACAGAAGTAAATCACACACAAGAACCCTAATCTCTAAAATCAATCCCCAAATCCAATGAGCAGTAGCAGCAAGGAGTTAGTGAAAGGGAGATTGATGGGTGAAGTTGGATGAGGGGGGTGACGATGGCAAGAAGATCTAGTGTCAAATGTAACAAGTGCAATATGTTCTTCTTCTTAATCTAATTTAACTATTTTTATTTATTTATTACAAAATGTTATGTGTTTGTTTCCTCTTCTTTTATTTACTATTTATGTTGATTATGTCTATTAAATATTGTTGGGTAATATATTTATTTTTATACATATATTTATAGTTTTAGATGTTCTTTCGTTTTATGTGAAACACCTTAAATGATTGTTATTTTGAAAACGAATATATAATTTAATTACCTTTTATTTTATTTTATGGATTATTCAATGTTAGACGGGGTTAATAATTTCCTAGTAATAGTGTGGTTCAATATGATCTTGTTTGGAGAGCAGAGAGCTAGTTTCCTAGTACGAACGAAGTGCTAACTACTCCATATTTCATTCAATCAAAATACACTTTTTCACAATAAATATCACATTTTTACAACAAATCAGTTATTTTCAGCATTGATTTGATATTTACAAGATAATTAAACTCTACAAAATTGTCAAACTAACATATATTTTTACTATTCATGTTTACTTCAAAATCCAAAATTTCAAAATGACGGGATTTCTCCGACTCCCATAATCCCCTCCAAACATACCCAATTTACTTTAAAATATCCACTTACACTCAATTAATTGCACCTAACTTTCAAAATATATGACGAAATTTTAAAGTTTATAAGCTTACTATCAATGTACGGTATACTTAGTTTTGTGAATGAAATTAATTGAGATATTTTGTGGCAGAAATTTTATCATACGGGAAAAAAAATATACCCAACATTTTAATGTACAGATATTTTTATTTTAATATTGGCAGAAATCAATGTATGGAAATTTTAAAGCTAACAGTCAATGTACATAAATTTAATTTTGTCTCAGAAATTAATTGAGGAAATGTCTATATCTTACAGCTATACGTACGGACGAGGAGAGTGACCTTTGAGAGTGACAATTCCTACTCATCATTGAGCAAGTATGTATTTTATAAGACCGTCTCACCAAATTTTAATATATTGTGTGAGATGGGTCAACCCATAATCCAATTATCCACACCTAAATTTTACAATTCATATGTTGTTTGTGGATGACGAGACTCCGTCTCACGAAGACTATGTGTGAGACCGTCTCACATGACTTTTTGTGTTAATTATTTATGTAATTCACATGTTGAGGGAAAAAAAATAGTCCTCATTTATACAATCAAAAGTTTTATACAAAACCTAATATGATTTTACAAATTTAATTTCATGAACGAAACCAATTAATCACATTTCTTCCTAAACATGGAACCACAGAACCATAGGAAGAGATGAGCATATATAGTCGATTCATCTTTATGCTCAAGAGATGAGCATAAAGATGAATCGACTATATATGCTCATCTCTTCCTATGACCAAGATTCAAAGATACCCCACATGATAAAATATATCTAATAAGAGTTGGTCTTGTGTGCACTTGGTGTACATGCAATCCAAATCGACCCGGTTTTTGACCCGGATTCGTGTGTTTTTGAATTTTCCTTTTTTTTTTTTTGCTTCAGGTTGTGACCTTTATGTTGTAAATGTGTGACCTTTATGTTATAAATGTATGACCTTTATGTACAACTATCATGACCTTTAGAGACTGTAACTTAGAAAAAAAATGAAGATTTTCAATATAATTTGAACTTTACACCTTTATGTGATATCAATGCGACCTTTATGTTATATTATGTCACATTTATGTACAAATATTTTGACCTTTATATAATATATAAAGATGCATAAAAGTCAGAATATTTGTATATAAAGGTGACATAATATAACATAAAAGGTCACATTAATATCACATAAAGGTACATAGTGCAAATTGTGTTAAAAATCTTCATTTTTTTCCTAAGTTACAGTGCATAAAGGTAGAGACAGTTGTACATAAAGGTCACACATTTATAACGTAAATGTCATACATTTATAACATAAAGGTTAGGACAAAAATCTGGAAAAAAAAATAAAAAAAATAAAAACTCGCGGATCGGGGTCGGATCGACCCGGATTGCACGGATCTTAGATCCGTGCACCTGGTGCACAGGAGTGTTTGCGATCTAATAAATATTGTTATCCATAATATATGCATGCGTCGAGCCAAGAAATTAAAGGCTAATTTAAATTAATTTTATAAACTTAATTCTGAATTAATAAATATTGTGTATGGAGAGATTAAAAAAAAAGTAAGCAAAGTCGCAGACTCTCCACGATTATACGGAAAATCGCAAACACCAGCGGCGATTTTACCCAAAACACTACAAGAAAAATGAATATTTGCGATAACAAAATGTTGCCGTAAAAACATTGATAATTGTCTCAATAACATTTTGCGACCACATTTTCGCTAAATTATTGTCGCAGAAGTCTTCTGACAATTAGTATTTTTGCGACATAATATCATCGCAAATAAGTTATTTTCATCGCTTTTTTTTTATGACTTATTATCGATTTATATTAACATTTTTTGCGACAATTTATTGTCACAAAAACTAGACTTTTCACGACAATTTTTGTTGTCGTTAAAATGTTATCATAAATGCTCGTGTTTTTTGTTGTGAAAATTGACATCGGTATCTGCGACTTCTGACCCGGGCCTACACTAAACAGTGAAGTCGCAACCATTAAATTCTTATTGTGGAACGGTGGTTGTGGAATGGTAATAGTGTAACTTTGCTGAAAATGATGGAAATTATGGAAGGGTAAGTGAAACATCATTTCCATGTGACAAAAATTCAGAGAAAAAACAGGGAGGACCAAAAAAATACAAAAACCATCTGCATTGTGAAAGATCGGCACGATAAGATTTATATGGAAATCAACGAGGGTGATTTCATAAGATTAGGGAAAATCAAGAATAATGAAATTACTCCTAAATTGGAATTTTAATGCTACCAAGTATTGATTTGAAAAAATTTGCAAAAAGAGAGGGAAAATAATAGGGAAGATAAAGGCAACTTGAATTTCTGTTGCCACAAACGGAATGCAGAAGACAGCAAATTTCATGGGCTTTGAATGTTAGGTTTTATTATATGACCTATTTTGAGTAAGGTATTGATTGGCTTTATAAGATGAATTAGAGTAGAAGGATATTTGGGTCCCCGGCCCACTGTACACCCTTTTTAAATTGTTTGGAAAAAAATACACTAAAATATAGTTTAATTTGTAAATTACACTTAAATATAGTGAATGTTACCAAAATACCACATTTTTAACTAGTCTTCACGTGAATAGTATAGAGATGTGATTGTTTGGTTAGTAATGTCAAATCATGTTAATGAGTCATATCCTCAAATTTTTGCATGCATAATACTACAAGAACTTATGAACTATTAAACGGTCAAATGATTCGTGTAGTAGTAAACGAAATTTTTTGAACTATTAAACGAAAATTATGTATTATTAAACGAATATTTTGTACTATTAAACGAATTCGTGGAAGAACTATTACACGATTTTTTTTTCAACGAAAGTTTTGGCTTATTTTTAAACAATATTAAACGAATTTGTTACAACATTTAATAAACGAATACTTGAAAGATAAAATATGGGTTTTGCATTTTGAAAAAATAACAATTGTTATTCGAATAATTAATACACAAATACACAATACACAATAAAAATTTATACACAATCAAATCGTTTAATAGTTGTTATTTTTGTTTGAAGAAATCGTTTAATATTTGTTCAATTGTTGGGCATTTGAGTTTCATTAAATAAACATTGTCTAACCATTCATTTAACAAAGGTCTTCATGTGAATAGTATTCAATAAAGTGTGAATAGTGAAGACTGAAGCATGTCATTGATTCAGTGATGCTATTCACATGTGATAATTTATGACAACTTTACACCAATACATTTCCCTCCTCTTTAAAGGCACCAATACAATACAAGAATATCCCCACATTCCTTATCATTTTTACACTTGATAAAAGAAAGAAAGGGAGAGCGTGAGGTGAATCATTCCTTGCAATCAGGTATGTATATTATTACTAGAAGGAATGCAACTTTTTCACCTATGAATGTACATTATATATGATATATGATATATCATATATGTTATGCAGTGTTAATTTTTTGCTAAAATCTGATTTTTTTTGAGTAATTTAATTCATGCATTTGTATTCATAGTTTACTATTAATTAGTGAAATGAACTTGTTAAACAACAACATGTTAAGACATTATTAGATGAAATTTACTAATGATTAAATGAGTCATTATTAAACATATTTTTGTAATTGTTAGACGAGTTAATACATATTAAACGAATGTTAACACTGTTAAACGAATTTTGCTAACTATTAAATGAGTTTTTATACTTATTAAACGAATATGTACCATTATTAAACGAAATTTAATACCTATTAAAAGAATTTTTGTAATTATTAAACGAATTTAAATATTTTCCAGATGTTTTTACAGGAATGAGCTTTCATTTAATTACGCTTTAACGATTAAATGACAATTATTCTTTTTTCAGAGAAGGAAAAGGAACAAATGGAATCTATCTCTGTAGTGGTCTGGTATCATGGTTTTTGGGAGGGGTTAGAATACAAAAGTGGTCTTCGAGGGGTGCTTCAACTTGAAACAATCAGATATGATGATTTCAAGGACGCAGTCCATAGAGTTGTGCGTGCTGATCAAAACGATTGGCGATATGTGATCCACACGTTATTTGAGACCAAAGGATTTTTGAAAAAGATAAAGATAAAGGATGGTTCTGATGTCATGCGATTATTGTCCATGGACAGTAATAGTCAGGTGGTTTTTGTTTCACTAAAAAGGATGGCTGTTGGAGTTAGCTTTTACTCGGATATGCAAAATGTTAATCCTTCTTCGTGTGCTACAGATTACACAAGCTGGAGTACTTTATTTGATAACAATTTGGTTATGCCTGATGTTCCGATTGGGCTACAACACGATGAAACCTTCTATGCAAAATATGGGATCGGCTCGTTCGAGGATGGAATTAGACAAACTGGGACATTAGGGTTGAGTGCACATCCGGAGAATTGAAGTGCTTCAACAAAATTCAGGCACCTTCAACGAAAAAAAAAGAGAAACTAACCCGATTGATTGATTGAGAAGCCATGGACTTAATGAAGTGTAGGTGCCTTTCCACGAATTTGCCCAAATTTGTTGATGAGTGTATCCACGAATCTGCCCAAATTTGTTGATGAGTGTATCCACGAATCTGCCTCCACGATTTTTTTTTCACTGATGTAAATCTGAAACTTGAATGAGGAGGAAGAAGGTGAAAGTGAAAGATGGAGGGTGGGTGAATTCGATGAAAGAAATTAGGGCACTTTTGTATTTTTTGTCTTTATTTGACAATTTTTTAAGATTATAAATCATATTTCATTAAAGTTAGATTTGATATGTTAGTTGAGGCTCATTTATTGTAAAGGAAATCTTATAAGATTTGTTAAACAAAATTACAAGTTAATAAATCGAGACTAATTTTATGGATAATTTGTTTAATAAAATTATTGAACAAATACTAAATTGTAATTTTAAAGGTACGTTTTAATTTTTGTTAAAAGTAAATTGTAATTTTTTGGAAAGAAAATTGTAATTTTTTTTTTAAAAGTAAATTTACTAATTTTAAAAGTCAATTGTAATTTTTTTTGTTTGATTGTAACAAATATTCTTAAATTGTCCAAATTTAACAAATAATTTTTACAAATTGGTTGAATAGGTTTTATATTCAAAAACTAGACATTGTTCAAATATTGTGTAAAAGTTGATATTTAATTGGTATTCACAGCTAAATTGTTAAAAGTCAATTTTTTTTCGTGTAATAGTTAACAAATTTTGTTTAATAATTCAAATATTTCGTTTAATAGTACAACATGTTCGTTTAATAGTGCATATTTTCGAAGCTAAGAAATTCATTCATCAGGTCAAGAGATTTCGTGTAACAGTTCATTATATTTCGTTTAGTAGTTCAATTATTTCGTTTATTATTAAAAGTTTTTTGTTTATTAGTGTATTTCAACTTCTTTCACGGTTTTAGGGTTTTGCTTCTGTTTAATAAGGCAATTAATTCCATTTAATAGCTCAAAATTTCATGAGCAATTGTCCGTGTAAACATTAAAGTATTAAAATTAATTTCGTTTAGGGTAAACATTAATTGTCAATGAAAAAATTAGTGCAATTAATTTCGTTTACTCAGGAATTCCACGGATCTTAATTTCCTGTAACAGCACTGTATTCTCATTAATAGCACTGTAATAAAATATTACATAATAGCTTATGGCAAAAAAACATGATTTGACTATAAAATACACTTTTTACTATTCAAAGGAAGACAAGTTAACATTTGTGGTATTTTAATAACATTTACTATATTTTGGTGTACTTTTTAAACTAACCTATATTTTGATGTATTTTTTTTCTATCATATTAAAAATAGTGTAAAGTAGGGGATTTTCCCAAGGATATTTTCCTGATCTTAAATTACGATGGCACATGATATATCAGCTTTGCTTTTGTTCAGGCCTTTTCAGGACATCCTAATTAGAAAAGGGACAAGTTTTGCTTTTGTTCAGGCCTTTTCAGAAGTTTTGTACTCATGGTTATGAAGAGTAGTTAAATTATTGTTTATTTTCCCAAAAAAGTCCTTCCACGTATTATAGTTTTGAGTTATTTAAAATCAAAATACAGTAAAACCTCTATAAATTAATAAATTTTTTAAAATAATAAAATTTTTCGGTCCTGACTTGAGCCTTTGTAAAAAATCAACAAATTCAATAAGATAATAAGATAATAATTTTTCGGAAAATCCGTTTATAAATATTAGGTCCCATTAAAACTCTAAATTAATAATTCATAAATATTACAATTATAAATATTATGGTAATTTGCTAAAATATGAATTTATTGTTACTTGATTTTTCTTAAAATTTAAATTTAATTGGATTTCATCCCTAATTTTTTTAATTGCAGACAAGAGTTCCGGTGTCGAGTTCTCTAGCTGCAACAAAAAATTGTGAAGAGTTGTTGTCGCGCTCAAAGCCTCCTTTCTCGTGACTGGTTCCAACGGTATTGAATCATCTTCACCTTCATCATTAGTAGGATCTTCAATAATATCAGCAACAATTTCCTCTAAACTTTGAACCATTGAGCATTCATCATTTTCACCCGGATAGTCCACCAATTTGTTGACGTCCATTTCATTGCGATAACCAACATTCTTGACCATATTCGCAAGCTCATGTAGGCTTTCTTCAAAGTTTGTCTCACTTGAGTCGCTTGAGATTTCTTCATTTGAACGGATTTTTCATGAATTGGTTGATGCATGAATATAATCAATGAAACATGTATATGAATTCATTTATTTTCAATACATATGTACTAAATTTGCTGAATTTAAAAAGTCTCTATTTTAATTAATAAAATATTAATTTATCGATATATTAATATCTCTCTAAATTAATAAAATTTCATGGTCTCAAGGTTATTAATTTATAGAGGTTTTACTGTACTTTCTAAGTACAAAAAACCAAAAAAAGTTATTTAAAAGTTCATGCTAAACTCATCCGCCAATCTTGTGTTAAAAAATTTTCTATTACTTTTATGAAATATCATGAAATATTCCTTTTCAGTGGGAAGAATAATATACACTGCTGGAACGAATGTCAGTTTTTACATAAAAATAATGCAAAAATTGCAATATTTTTTTTGCCACTGCTGAAGATGTCATTAGTAATTATTAAAGAATAAATATTCATATTTTTGGTTTTATGATAAATGAGGAAACCGTAAAAGTTATATATATATATATATATATATATATATATATATATATATATATGAGTCACATGCCCAATATACCCAAAAGCATAAAACACTTATACAAATATACCCACTAAACTTTAATATTATCCCCAAATACCCAAAAGTACATTCTTTCAGAAATGGTTCAGAGAATCGGTACAGATTAGCAGGCTTTAATATATACAATATATTGATAATTTCGTTAAATCCTGAAAATTAAGGGTTTAACGAAAAAACCATAATTTTCGTCAAACCCTATTTTTTTGGGGTTTAACGAATATTAATCCAATCCCGATATATTAATCAAGTAATTAAATAATTATCAAGTACAATAATACTATATTTTCGTTAAACCCTAAAAATTAAGGGTTTAACGAAATAAACCATAATTTTCGTTAAACCCTTAATTTTTAGGGTTTAACGAAGTTTATGGTATATTTTCGTTAAACCCTATTATTTGGGGTTTAACGAATATTAAAGTAATTAAATAATTATCAAGTATAATAATACTATGTTTTCGTTAAACCCTAAAAATTAAGGGTTTAACGAAAACAAACCATAATTTTCGTTAAACCCTTAATTTTTAGGGTTTACCGATAACTATGGTTTGTTTCGTTAAACCTTTGTTTTTATGTGTTGAACGACAATGAATTATTTTTCGTTATACTATTAAATAATTTTCGTTATATTATTACAAAATATTCGTTAAATAATCAAATTATTTTCTTGAAAGTATGAAATAGTTTTCGTTAAATTATGACAATATTTTTGTTAAAATATCAATTAATTTGGTTATATTATTAAATAATTTTTGCAATTATGAAACAATTTTTGTTAAATTATCAAATAATTTTCACTACATAATTTTCGTTAAATATTTTTCCTTAACCCTATATTAAATAATTTTTGTAATTATTTAATAATTTTCGATAAATATTTTTCATTTGATGTCATTCCAATTTATTTTCATGATTTGATATCATTTCGATATTTTGATATCATATCATATATTTTGCATAGATTTGAACATGAATATAAAGTTAATTTTGCAGAGGACTCATGTGTACCTTGTGTACATTTTTTTTGTATTTTTGTTATACTATTCATTCACTAGGCCTTGACTTTGTGTACAATTTTTTTCACTTTTTCTTTTACTTTTCAGTGATTTGATCATTCATTAACGGTAAATATCACTTTTGAATGTAGCATGAAATTTACAACTCCATTCATTCACCAACATTCACCATTCATATTAAAATTTTGGAAGTTCGAGAGTATTCATCCCACCACTAATCTTACGGGATTCATTGAGCTTGAAATCAAGTAAGTACAATTTAGTTTATTTAAAGTTTATTTAGTTTAGAGAATAGTTGAGTTTATTTAAAGTTTAATTTGTTTAGTTATTATAGAGAAATTTTTGGTTAATGTTGGATGGGTAATTTTTCTTTCATTCTAGTTTAGACGAAACAAATTGCATGAACATAATGTAATATTTCACGAAACAATTAGGGTTTGCCGTAGTACAAATTAGGTTCTCCCGTGAAAAATTATGGATTAACGAAATTAGGGTTAATAATTTTTGAATAATCTGTCCACAAAAAATAGGGTTAATTATTATCCACGAATAATGTTCAATTTTCGTTAAACCCTACAAAATAAGGGTTCAATTTTCATTAAACCCTTATTTGTATGGTTTAACAAAAATGAAACAACAATTTTCGTTAAACCCTACAAAATAAGGGTTTAACGAAAATTGAACATTTATTTTCGTTAAGCACTTAAATTTTTTGGTGTTTAACGAAAAATAGGGTTTATTTTCGTTAAACCCTGATTTTCTACGGTTTAACGAAAATTAAACCTTATAATTTCATTAAACCCTATGAATATCTACTTTTCAATTTGTAGTGGAATGTAAAGTTTATATATAATTGTATTTGTTTAATCTGTTATGGAAGTTAACTTGGACTAATCTGTAATGGAATTTATATTTTCTAATTTCGTTTAACTTAACGAATTGTTCGTTTTCATCACGTCCTTTATTTGTTTTAACAAATTGTTTTTTTTTTCAGTTAAATTGGACTGATGAGTTTGTCAGTGGCATTGTGGCATGAGATTATTGACAAGGTTTGCAATATGTAAATGGTATTCATGAAGTGATAAATCTTGAAAGATTGACATATGAAGATTTATTGAAATCAGTTCATACGGCCGTGCATGCGGATATGAATTATTGGTTTTATATGATTCATTCTCTAGTGGAAACTAATGGAGTCTTGAAGAAGAAAAAAATCAAGACTGATTCTGATTTACAAGATTGTTTTACAAAGCAGTATGGATACTTGGTTATTTTCGTTACGTTGAAAAAGATGGACGTTGGAGTATTGGGTGGATCTTCTTATCAATCCGGTGAGACACAACAAGGTGGTGAAAGTTTAAATCCATTCATTGAGACTGTTCGAAATTTGAATTTCTCGAGTGTTCCGATAGGGCTGCAAGGTGACCAAATTTTTTATTCAAGATGGGGTATAAACGATGTCTTAGTTGGAACGTCTTCAAATGTAAGGTGGGTTACAGACGACGGCTTGGTTGGAACCTCCTCAAACTTTCAAGACCTTAATTTGGCCCCTCCCGAAGAAATTCAAGAACCAAGACCTGAAGACCATGATCATCGATCAGGTAATCAACTATTACTGGACTCTGTTATGTGAATGTGTGTATACGATTAAGAAAGTTATTCATATATCTTTTTTTGGTAGATCGAAATGCTGAAGCAAATGACTTCGTATTGGACGAAGAAGTAGAGACAGTCTTGGATGAGGAACAACGAGCAACGTACGAGCAATTCTACGATGGCATCATGCGAGTTGAGTGGCACATTCCAGACATACCTGAATTCCTGGAACATACTGCACAGATTGAGCAGGCTCCAACTGGTTTGCAAAAAGGAAGCTTGTTTGGCAGTAAAGATGAACTGCAGTATGTAGTTGGGTATTATCATCTGGAGAATCAAGTCTAATTTAGGGTGGACCACTCCGACAAGCACCGATGGGCCATGAAGTGCAATCAAAATGATTGTCCTTTCTTACTCACGGCATCAGAAAAACTCGGCGTTTGGAAAATCACCAAAGTTGTCTTGCCCCACACCTGTTTGTATCTTCTCAATGCTAGTGCAAGTCGTAGGCTTCCGTCCTTTTTGATCGGAGATTATTTTATCCAAAGGCTCCGGAAAGATAAGTCTGATATCGCTCCTAGGGAGATCATGCGAGAGATGAACGAGCGATTTGGACTAAATTTGAGCTACAAACATGTTCAGCAGGTAAGATGACATGCAATGTATAAGGCATACGGTGATCCGAAAACGTCATTCCACCGGCTTCCAGCTTACTTAGAGGTCTTGAAAGAACGGAATCCTAGTACATACACTGCGATACACACTCAGAAGGATGGAAAATTCAAGTATGCTTTTTTTTACGTTGGGTGCATTCATTATCAGATTTTGACAGTATTCCAGACCTATTAAAGTTGTCGACGGTTGCCATTTGAAGGGGCAGTACAGGGGTATTGGTTTCGTTGCTGTGATTAAAGATGAAAACGATCAAGTTTTCTCCATCGCAATTGGGATAGGCAGTGTCGAGAACGATGAATCTTGGACGTGGTTTCTCAAAGAGGTCCGAAAAGCCGTTGGTTGTCCAGATGACTTGGTTATCGTTTCTGATCAACATGTTAGTATCGGTAATGCGGTTGAATCTGCATATCCCGAAGCATCCCATGCTCTTTGTTGTTTCCATCTTTAGCAAAATCTAGCCAAGTATGAAGGGCATTTGGTTGGGCTATTTCACACGGCGGCGTATTGTTACGATGAAGAAACATTTAATAGGTAGGTCGAAGCAGATGTCTTAAATATTCTTACAAAATTAACTAACAGAGTTGTATTTTGCCTTGCTGATTAAGTTTTTTTTTCAGATGCATGTCTTCTATCAACGAAAGTGGCATCGAAGGCGCGATTGATAGCTTGATTCGAGCTGGTGCAACTAGGTGGTCACGTGTGAAATGCCCTGTTCGAAGATTCAACTTCATGACCTCTAATGCTGCTGAGGTTTGGAATGCTCCTCTAATCTTGGCTAGACAGTTGCCAGTTTGTTCGTTCTTTGAGGCTGCTCGAAGGGTGATTGAAAAATGGTTTGTCGAAAGAAGGTTGGTTGCTGATGATAGAGGATCAACTTTCACGAAGTCAGTGCACGAAAAATTATCCAAATTTATACGGCAAGGTCGAAATATGGAGGTGCAGAGAATGGGAAGAGTGAAATTCAAGGTCACCGATGGGCAAAAAATATTTTTGGTGGGCCTTAGTGACCGTGTCTGCAGTTGTATGTTCTTTCAAATCGAGATGATGTCATGTGCACACACATGTGCAGCGATCAGGTACTCCAATATTTCGTTACGTTGACTATTTTTAAACAAGTTTACAGTGTTCTTAACATTTAAATTAATCTGTGTTTACTGCAGTGCTGCTAATGAGAAAATTACCTCGTACATTGCCCCGTATTATAAGACTCACTGTTTGAGGGGGATGTGGTCATGTGAAGTTATGTCTGTGCTAGATCTGACAGAGTGGGTAGTGGATGAAGACACGCGAAATAAGTTGTGTTTTGCCCCGGATCAACCGAAACAGGCCGGTCGACCAAGAAGCAAGCGAATACCTTCTACTGGTGAACATAGAGGAGTGTGCCGACTAAAATATTCACGATCAACCTAGGCATAATTGCACTACATGCACACAATACATGTCGGCCGAAGGTGGTCCATTCAGTGAAAATGCCGATCACGCCGGATAACGGTCTAGAAGAAAGAAAAAATGTTCTGTATGTGGGTCATAAGATCACAACAAACGAACGTGCCCAAGAAATAGAAGTTCTTAGCCGGATTGGAACTTAGCTGTTTTCGAACCTACTTTTATTATCAGTATGTTTTTATTATTAGAAATCAATGTATGGTTTTTAAATATCATTCGTATTCGTTAAATATAAATTTTCATGGAAACAATAAAACTGAAATCTGAACAATATGAAAACAAATATTTTCGAAATACGTACTATCAACTATAACACTAACAAAACAAATATTCAACTAAATCCTTATAACACATAAAAAGGAAAAAATATGCATTCGATCCATTGCTCTAGTAATAAAAAAAATCGAGAGGTACGGTGTCACTCGTAGTGGAGTTTTTGTACACAATGTAGGACATCCTTTTCCTGACGCCATTGATCCCCTTCAGTGCCTTAAGTGTCCCTCTTGGCCACTCATGTAACATCCCACTCTCAACTGCGAGTAATGACCAAGCCCCGCAAGACTTGCTGTCCAACTGCTTGTAGCACATGTCCACTTGTAATAGGGCCAATTGGAACTCAGCTGCACCATGTGCGATGTGTCGCCCCCGAGCAAATGCCTTCTCATAAAAGCCACAGTACTCGAGCAATCGAGGCATAATGACCAAGCCCCGCAAGACTTGTTGTCCAACTGCTTGTAGCATGTTGACATCGATTTACGGCTGGTTCGTAATCTCAGTCCAACCCCCGAATTGATTGTTTCTCTAGCCCAACCAACTTAGCCAAGTTAAAAGAGCTAGGTCGATTGAGGTAGGAAATTCAAGGGAATGTCGAGTATTTCCTCTTTTTCTTTTTTCTTTTCAAAGGTTTGAAGGGTCTTATTTATAGACCCTTCATCTGGACAGCATCCCCCAAATCAGGGGGTCTTGTCCCTATAGAGCCAAAGCTAGATACTCCATGTTCCCTACTATTACAAACCGAGCTATGCTATTTTTATACTCTAATTTTTAGATACATTTCTAGGTAGGAAGGAGACCCCAAAAACTACTGTCCGAACTGAAATCAGGTCGGCTCGTTCAGGTCGGCCCGTTCAGGTCGGCTCCGTCGCTGGTGTGATGGGAGAAGCTCGGTTATTCTGGCCGGGCCGGTCAGACAGGGTCGGCTTTTGCTCACGTCGGCGAAATAACCGAGCCGGTCTGGAAGACTGTTCCCAGCTGCAGAACGGTCATATCAGTTCGAGTGGGTCAGGCCGGACCGGACAAGGTGACTGGACCGAGCTGTTAGGTGGCGGGGCTGATCCTCCTCGGTGCATTGGGCCGGACGGCCTTTAGTCCGAATCCGAACTCGATCCTTGTGTGGGCGGCCTGATATTAAGGGCCCAACATAGCACATGTCCACTTGTAATAGGGCCAATTAGAACTCAGCTGCACCATGTGCGATGTGTCGCCCCCGAGCAAATGCCTTCTCATAAAAGCCACAGTACTCGAGCAATCGAGGCATAATGCGACGAAGTGGGAGGGTCTGTCTTACCCGGTGCTGGATGATGTCGGTGGTGAACCGATGCCTTAAGTTGTCGGCCAGGCAGATCCTCGAGTTCTCGAGGTCTATAGAACATACAACCCAATGACCGTCCAGATACAATACCGTCCATACCTGGGATTTTGGATTCTACAATTAAAGCCATGTACCGATCTGAAAAAAATAAAAATAATCAAGCAAGGTTAGTATTAAATACTTACCACTGTTATGTCCTCCCACCATGCCTTCATAAAATTCCACTTCGGCCTCGACCCTCGCATATAGGGCGCAAGACGTTCCATCTGTTCCGGTGTGAACATTTCTCTGGCTCCGGCTAAGTACTTACACTCGTCTTCCTTACCATCATGTTTTGTCTTCCAAATTTCGTCACATATTTCCTGAGTAGTACGACAATTGCGATTTAGTGGCAATATCACCCCAAATGAGATAATACTATAAATGTGTGATTTAAAAATGAGATAATACTACAGGTACTCCAATTGGAACTTACGAATAGATGGATATCCGCCAACTGGATCTTCCCATCGACTGCGCGTCTGGTTTGTACATTGGCGGCTTCTGGACAGCTCTGTAGTACCCCAAGATACGCATCAATGGCCTGTAATATATAAGAAGTAACTGTGAAATTACTAATTTTTCCAAATCAACTCTGGTAAAAAGGTAAAAGACTAAGTATTACCGTGTAATCCATTTCCAACTTGGGATCAATGAAATTCCGGAAGAAACTTGGCTCGACGGCCACACCAACACCGATGTTGCGTCTGTAACGATAACAAGACAAAAACTAAGTCAAATCAAAAGCACTAAACATGAATCTGAAAGAATTAGTATGCTTACGATTCCACTTTGTCGTCGGAACTCATGTAGTAGGACTTGAAGTCGCCTGGAATGACTGTCGTCCTTCTAGAAGGCTCATCTGGTAAAAAATGACTGCGGACAACTGCATATACAGCTCTGCATCGCGCTGCATGTCCAATGGGACCGATATCTGGGATATCAGGAGTTGGGACTGACGTCGACTCATGAATGGCACTCATGTCAAAAGGTACCCCCGAATGTGTGCTCGTGTCAGCTGGAAAGGCCCTATCAGCTGGGGTTGGTGTCTGGAACGACTGCTGCCCCAGTCCCTGCCCTATCGTATCAAAGTACGACCTAACATGATGCTCGATCATACCAGGCATGATTTCAGCCATGCGATGTCCCAGATCCTGCGTGACGTGCTGTCGTAGACTGGAGTACTCCTGCTCGAATCGAGTCCCCATCCATGCCGTCAATCGAGTGAATAGGTCGTCACTCGTCCCTGAGCTCTATCCGAGACCACTAGGAGCTTCATCGAACGCTGGGATCGAGGGTCCCCCACCGTCAGCCTCACCTGCAGTGGTATCTTCATGCAAACTCGAAGGGCCTGTATTTACAGCAGAGGCCTATCATCGGCCTCTTCGCACCGTACCTGCTCTAGATGGACCAGGAGCTGTAGGATCAGCAGTGGATGTGGAAGGTACCCTACGAGTAGACGAATTTGTCTGACGGTATCAGCAGTGGATGTGGAAGGTGCCCTACGAGTAGACGAATTTGCCTAACGGCCACGTCGTTGCTGGACGACCTGGACTCCCTCGTGGATATCGTCCTCGATATCCTTCCAGTAATTCAGAAGTCTCTCATCATCTGTGGGCGCAAGCGTCAAATAACACTCGACCTGCAGTGAATCGTACAAATATTAGAAGTAAGAAATAAACGAATTGTAATAGGTGTTTAATTGCAATTTATGGTAATAAATAAATAAATACAAAATACCTAGCCCTGTAGTAAATGTGAAACGTCCTCGTCGGATCTCTTCAAACCCCACTTCAGACACCGGGCGTATGTAACGGCGTGCTCAATCTCTTCCCGGCATATGAGGAGGTAATAGGGATTGCCTCAAAAGCCCATATCTGAAGAGGAGATATTTGTGAACTTTTTTAGCAAACAACATTAAAAAAAATAAAGTAAATAATTGTAATTTAGTACGTTCATACCAGCAGGGCTATCGAGAAACCATAAAAATGGTAGTGGTATCTACCGGACCGAACGGGGACAGTGGTCGGTAACTAATCCATGTACCGCAGAAGGGTGATGAAGCTGATCTTCCCCCATGGATAGCTCTCATACATATCTTCCAGCTCCACCAGTGTCCAATAATACTTGTCGACAACTGACTTGCCGGTATCCACCCCGAGCAATATGAGGTGGAGGATCAAGATCTTAGTAATCTTCATCGTATCCTCAACACTATTATCAAACTCGCCGAAGGTGAATCGATCACGGAGCTCAGACACGGTGACCCGATCCATCTCGGCGTGCACCCTCCAGTACACTGTCCCTTGTGGTGGGGTGTGATCCTCGCTCGGCATGAAAGCCGAGTCACCGAACTTCAGGCCAGTCACAAGGGCAAACTCTTTCCTCCCGAACCAACAAATACGTCGGTCCTGCCCTATAGCAAACCACCTCTCGTCATCAGGTCTCGTCTGCCTATGCACCTTATATGACATGAGAACGTGTAAAAAATCCTTGCAGGACTCTGTTTCCGTCTTCCACATCAAAAAATGTCTGAAACAGGACCTCCAGAAGTCACGTAGCAAATGTCGGCCGAGAGCTCGAAGTCTTGTCTTGATCTCATCGAGTACCGTTAGACGAACGTAACCATTGATGTAGGCAACAGTACCCTAACATGCCTCACGAACGTACTCCAACTATACATATTACAAATACCGAAATTAGCAAACTATTTAAATAAATATCATATTACTTCGAGATACATATACCTATTAATTAAAAAAGGATGAATAATTAATTGAAAAAAATGAATAATTATGCAAGATATTATTAATTATTTAACGAAGAATACATATTGATTAAAAATGAATGTTTAACGAAGAATACATCTTGATTAAAAAATAATGAATAATTAAAAAAATTAAAAATTAATTAATTATGCACGAATATTTTTAATTATTTAACAAGATTTAACGAACAATACGTAATTGTTCATTACACCTTTAAAATCAAGGCTTAACGAACAATAGCCTATTGTTCGTTAAACCCTATAAAATAAGGGTTTAACGAACAATAGTGTATTGTTCGTTAAACCTTGAAATATTAGGGTTTAACGAACTATAACACCCCAAATTAATTTTGACTATGTAATATATGTTAAGAATTTTCAATAATTGAAAATTAGATTTAAGTAATAATAATAGTAAAATATATAAGTCAAAACCATTAAAGAAAAATAAAATTTAAAATTCATTATATACAAGTATGTAACGCACGCACACATCCCATATATGTAACATATTTAATAAACAGGCTATATATATTAAGTATGTTAATTAACTAAGACTAAGTAGAAATTAATTAATTAAGAAAATGAAAAGCATGACATGGCAATTCATTTCCTTTTCTCGCCACCACTTGCTTCTGTTTTCTTTACTGCATGACACCAAGCACACCAAACTAGTTAGTGTGTGAAAGGGGAGGGGAGGGTAATAAATAAAAAGAAAAGCAGGACAACACTCACCCTTTTCGTCTCTGTTTCTTGCTCTCTCAACCTCTTTCTTTTCCTCCCCTTTCTCCTCACCGCTGTTAATGATATTCTACAGAAGATTGAGGCCCAAGACTCCACAGCCCAAAGGATCCCAACCGAACCCGATTAGTGAGCCCATCGGCTCCTTATAGTTTTCTATTAGGTTTCGGATTGTATTGTATCTATAAATAAATCATTGATGTAATCTTCAAAATATGAATGAAAATATTTTCACCCTCTTCGCTGTTCTTTAACATGGTATCAAGAGACTGAAAAGCCTAGCGATCATCGTCGCGAATTCTCTACCACCTCCGCTGCCCTTCTCTTTCCAACTGTGATTTTTTTTTCTTCCTTGCGCACTTATGGCCGACGACGAATCATCGGATGACAACCGATCAGAAACCCACCAGCCTCCGTCCTCGGTGACTGTCAACCTTAAGCTCTCGCACTCCGTTGCCCATCGGCTAACTCGCGAGAATTTTCTCCTTTGGAAATTGCAAGTGGAACCCTACTTTCGTGGCCAAGGATTGTTTGGCTTTCTTGATGGAACTACGCCTCAACCGGCATCCACCTCTGATCCACCGCCAGCTGGCTCTCCCACCGCCGTCTGGACTCAACAGGATCAATTGATCCTAAGCGCTATAATATCTACGGTCTCCGAAGAAATCCTCTCGCATCTCGTCAACGCCAACACTTCTAAGAAGGCATGGGACACCCTCCATGCTTGCTTCGCGTCTCACTCACGGGCTCGTGCGACGCAAATAAAGTATCGTTTGACCACGATCAAAAAGGCAGGTTCTTCCATGGAAAGCTACTATAATGAAATCCGCAAGATGGCGGCTACTCTCGCGACTAGGCGAACCTCTTCGTGAGACTGACCATATCGTCTTTCTTCTTGGCGGCTTGGATTCTTCATATGATCCACTCGTCACGGCAGTTCAGACACGTGTCGAGCCTATCTCTCTTGAATCTCTTTATGACATGCTCACGGCACACGAGCAACAATTGGAACAACATGCCGCTCCCTCGGCTATGTTTGCTAAGCCCGCATCATCGCCGGGCCACCCTGCTGGACATCAGCGTCATTCCACTCCTGGTACCAAGGGCCGCGGCAATTCTCGTGGCGGGCGAGGTGGAGGATATCGAGGCAGGGGGCGTGGTGGTCGTGGCTCCAACAACGGCCAAAGGCCCTTCTACTGTCAATTATGTCGCGAACCAAACCACACGATTCAAAATTGCCCTCACCGCTTCGACCAAGGCTTCAACAGACCTCCGTCTGTCTTCACGGCTGCCGTCCATTCCTCGTCGAATGGCGCCACTCAGCATCCATATTACAGCCCGTCACTATTCGCCTACAGCACCACCCCATACTCGCCGTCTCCCGATGCTTGGTACCACGACTCTGGGGCAACTCACCACATTACGAATGAACTTCGTAATCTCAACCTCTCAAACACACCTTATTTTGGTTATGATCAGCTTCAGATAGGAGACAGCTATGGCTTGCCTATAGCCAACACTGGTGACTCTTATATATCATTACCGCACTCTACTTTTCGCTTATCCGATATTTTGCATGTTCCCTCTATTTCGAAGAATTTAATTTCTATAAGCAAATTTACTCGTGACAATAATGCTTATGTTGAATTTCACTCTTCGTATTTTTGTGTGAAGGACGAGGTGACGGGGAGAATTCTTCATCGAGGTGCCTGTGAAGCCGGTCTTTACCCTTTTCGCACCCAGCCTACGCCCATCGCCCTCACCTCCGTTCGTGCTCCTTATGCCATTTGGCATGCTCGGCTTGGCCATGCCCACCCCGCCACTATCTCTACTATACTTCGTCATTTTTCTTTACCTAGTACGAGTCGGTCCTTAGGGAATGTTTGTGACTCATGTCAAGAAGCCAAAAGTCACCAGAGAACCCGATTAGTGACCCCATCGGCTCCTTATAGTTTTCTATTAGGTTTCGGATTATATTGTATCTATAAATAAATCCTTGATGTAATCTTCAAAATATGAATGAAAATATTTTCACCCTCTTCGTTGTTCTTTAACAACCGCCGACCATCACTCTCATCGCCGGAGTACGCTTTCGTTTTGACAGGTACCTCGGTTCTCCCAATCGCCATCGCTAGCGGTACGGCGACTATATATTTCTCTTTTTCTCTCTCTCCCCCTCTCTCTCTCTCTCTTTTCCTTCTCTCTCGCTCTTTGTTTCTCTTGCCTCTATCTTCGCTGCCGTCTGGGAGAAGCCAGCACGAAGGTCGCGCTGGTGAGTGCGTATACAATAGCTGCCGAGAGCGGCGGTTTCCGCCGGCAGTGGGAGTGTGGGATCTTATGTGTGAATGAGTATGTGTCTTACAGTGGGTGTGTGTATGTGTTGGATTATGTTGAGATGGGTTGGTGTTGTTGGGTGTAGGTGGGTTGGTGAGGATGAGGGAATCACCGGCGACGGGAGTCGCCAGCGGTGATAGAGGAACAGAAGGAGTGGCGGCAGTAGGCGACGGGAGCACGGCTGGGCAGCGACGGGAGTGTGTGCGGGCTGGCGCCGGGTCTGTTCTGGGGCTGGTCAGCAGCTGTCTTTCATGCTGTGTTTACATGAGTTGTAGAGTTGCTGTAGGTGTTTGGGTGGGTTGTCTTGATAGGTGGTAGTATGGTGGTCAGTCGGGTGTGGGTCGCCGGTGACACGGGTCGCCAGAATCGGTGGTAGCAGCGACGGAAAGGAGCTAGTTGCAACAGATTTTGGATGACGGGCCTGCGCCGAAGACTGCGCGAAAGCAGCGTTCGACACGCCGTTTCAGGCACTTTCGGGGATGGAATCAGGAAACTGTTTTATGGCATATACTATGGTGTGTGGGGAAGGTCTCCACCAAGTTTGGTGGCCATCCGAGATCGGACGACTGAGGAATAATTTTACGAAGTCGGGGCTACGTTTCTGCACTCGAACCGGAAATAGTCACGGAGCAGAAGGTCTTAACAAAGGATTTTTCTAAAACTGTTTTTATGGAGTGTTCTTTAGCGTGTTGGGAGCATTCCTACCAAGTTTCACCTTAAGGTGAGTCCGTTTGAGAGGCCTAAGATGCATCGGGGCACAGGGTGGTAGTGCAGTGGCGCAACGGTGAATTTCAGCCTTTTGAAAGGGCAATTCCCAAACGATCGGAAATCGGATGGACTTGAGATTTTACGGAGGAAACGTAAACGAAGGAACGAACTTAGGATTTAAAAAGAATCGAGCTTCACGAGGGTTATCACCGAACAAGGTGGGGATAATTTCTATACTTTCACACTTACGATTCTAAGTGAGTTTGAAGCGAAGTTATGTGCCTATGTGAAATGAATGTGGTTATTAAAGTATAGATATATGCCTACGTAAAACGTGTATGATTATTTTATGAAGATTGCATTTTATGCTTTACTACGAGGTGCAAACGACAGTGTGTTATTTGCAAAGTGAATGAGTGGAATTATGATGAAATGTGATGAAGGTTATGGGGAGAATGCTTGCTTTCCTATTTATGTGACTAAGTGCTATAACGTGAAGATGTTGGCTGACGTGAGCTGAATATGAATAATTTGTAAACGTGGCATTATGTGTCTGTTACGTGTCAAAAATGAATGTGAAATATTTGCAAGATGAAAGGAATTATTATGTGAATGTTATGTATGCTCGATAATGATGAAGTTGAAGTCATGACTATGTCATGATGATGATGATATGATGATGAATTAATAAAAAGGGTTAATACATGTTTCTACCACTTTTCCCCATAACATGTGACAAAATACCACAAAATATAATACTTTTGTCAAAATACCACATTTCCTTATATTTTTCCTCAAACTACCACAAATCAATCATTGTCATCATTAAATACTCACTAAAATCCAAATATTCATTAATATTATTTTAAAGCATTAAATCCTTCCACATCAATTTGTATATTTCCACTCCAAGTATAGATTATATCCGGAAATTGAATAAACGGATCAAAATCAGGCCCAACATGCTTCCGTCAAATAATCTTTCTGGTGTAATTTCTGAAGGAATTTATACGTGGCATTGTTACTCATTCAAGACCACTGTTTTTTAGACAATATTGGCACGAGGAAAGTATTCCAGCCGATATACTCATTCCGTTCATTAATCAAACCATTAAGATAGTCAAACAAACCATACAAAATTAATAAATCCCAAAGAGTTCATACCTTTCTTTGACCAAATCAGCACCGGGTGAGATAGTTTGCAAATCCACCAGCTGGAAAATTACTGCCCCCAGATCGTTTTATGAACAGCTCTTCACTGTTCAACTTCAACCCTCAGGAAAGATTATCTGCAAGTTATCCAGCTCCTTCAGCAACTGCCCAGCACAACCTTGGTTCGTTTCCTACTCCAAGGTGTACAAGATACTCTCTCTCAGGATGAATCAACTATGTATTAGGAACACATGTTGAAGCAAAAGCCTTTATTTTATTATGAACTTGGAAATATATTTATTACATAAGTAATCTCCTTTTAGGATGAGAAAACCTGTTTAGCCTCTCATAGAGGAGGCTTGAAAACTAAACACATAAACTCGAAAAACTATCTAAGAATACAAAGATGTTTATTACAAAACTAAAGATAGATGTTTTGAAGAAAACTGAGGGGAATGGTCGATATCTTCAGCTTCCTTCGCTCTGTCTATTTATAGATAGAAATTCAGACGTGAAATTCGGATTTCAAACTCTCTTGAATGAGCTGGCTGGCTGCCTTCAATTGTGGTCAATCAATGCTTTTTCCTTTTAGTGCCCCGTGACTTAGCCATGTGAAGTTGTCGGGGAATCTCTTGCTTTTGACTCAGCCTACCATGTGAGGTTGGTTGGAGAGTCACTTTCTCGTGACCTATCCCATTAACTTTGTCGGGAACGCTTTAATAATTTGGTCGTTGTGGTCCCCGGGGATAGCGTTTCTTCTGTGCTGGACCCTTGTCTTTAGTAGCTCTAGCTCCCTGTCGATCGGGTTTGGGTCGGAATCCTTTCCCAAACTCGGGTTCTTTCTGTTCAGGGCACGCTTGATAGATCCGATCAATCCATCGTCCAATGTGTGCCATGTTACAGAATTTCCGATAAGTTTCTTTACTTGCCGGAATCTTGTTTTCCCAGAGGATCTTTCTTTTAGTTTCAAAAATCTCCTTTGCAAATCCTGTCGTCGATCCAGTCATTGTATTCAGCATAAAAGATCCATTGGCTGAATTCTGGAAGACTTTAAATGGGTATTTGACCTTGTCCATTTTTGTCAGACAAGTCCATAGCCCCCAAGCTCGTCGTGTAGAAGCATCGTCTTCATTGAAGGCTCCTACCAGTATCGGGACATCTTCCGGGGAGGTTGCCTTTATGTATTTTAAGGCGTTCCCGTCTGGTCTCTGAAGCTTGATAAAGTGAAAGACTTCATGGAAGCCTTTCTTAGCTGGTTCTGGAGCGGCACTAATGAAGTAGAGCTCCAAAATGTCTCCTCTGGACAAGTGTTGATTGTTTGCCCAGGTCTCGTAGACTACTACCAGGTGAAATGGTATATACCGAAGCTAAAGCTCCAAAGTTATACCATTCTTGTACCTCGTTTGGATGACTTCCAGGTTTCATCCAAACTCTCGGGTATTTTCCGGATACATCAATGATTGATTTTTCCGGGTTTATCCCTCGTCTTGTTGCCAATTTCTCTCATTGCTTCTGGTATACCTGCATAGGAGAAATTTCATTAGTGTGAGCTTGAACCTTCGTCTTGCCTGTCTGCGGCCTCAGGTTCAACTCGACCTCTTTAACCCCAGAGGTACTGGGTTGACTTGAAGGCTCGAGTTGTGACACCGGAGCTTCAACATTCGTTACAGGTTGTTCATTCTCAAGGAATGGTTCCCCTATAACACTCGTAGGCATGGTATTTGAATCCATAGCCTTCGGGTTAGAGTCCCGATCTCGAAGCTCCCCTTTTTGCACCGTAGAAGATGCAGCCTGGAGGATAGGCCCATGCAACACAGAGAACAATTGTCTCTGTGCATAGAAGCATGCTCGTATTAGATCAGAAACGGATTCCTGATCAACTCGTTGAAGTCGTCCAGCAACTTCTGTATTGAGACATAATGTCTCAAAAGCTCGTTCGAGACTTTTCAGGTTTTCCCGGACATGTCTCACTCGTTTGAGGACCTCGTCAGCGACGCGTCCTTCCATCTCGTGTTAGGAAATCTGCAAGAACATTCTCATGAGATTTCACAATGACAATATCATAATCATAATATTGGCATTCAGCTTGCCATCTAAGTTTCCTAGCATTTTCTGGTTTAGACTCAATTTTATTTTTCAGAAATGCTTTGACACTTGAATTATCAATTTTTAAGGTGAACTTCTTAGCCAATAAAAAGAGAGGCCATTTTTTGAAAGCCTTTCTGACTGCGAAGAATTCCTTCTCATTGATATGCCATCGAATTGCTTCTGCATCTGTAAACAGACCACTGCAATATCTGCATGGCACTTCTCCTGTTGGTGCAGACTTCATAAGAACCGTTGCCCACCAAAAGTCACTGGCATCTGTATATAGAACCAGTTCATCCTCATCCTGAGGAATAGTGAGTTTTGGAAGTTTGCTACAGACTTCCTTAAGTCGCTTAATCCCTTCTCGATGCTCGTCTTCCCATTTGAATATAACATCTTTCTTGAGTAATGGGCTGAACACCTTCCTATGATGTGCCAGATTGTTAATAAACATTCCAGCAAAATTGACAACTCCAAGAAAACTTTGAAGTTGTTTCTTGTCCTTGAGATCATCTGGAAATCCCTGTATCTTTTCCACAATGTATTTTTGTAGGATGGTCCCAAATTCATCGATTTCAATTCCGAGGAATTCAATCTGTCTCGTAGCAATCACTACCTTCTTTTCAGAAAGCACTAATCCTTCTTTGTGACAAACATCTGAAAATATTTCCAAATGTTTAAGATGCTCTTTCATGTCCTTCGATGCGATGAGGATATCATCGATGTAAACGAACATAAAGTTGAAATAATCTTTGAATAGATTATCCATCTTTCTCTGATATATCTGGGGTGTGTTTGCCAATCCCATAGGCATTACGTTCCAGACATAGTGTCCTTGTGGTGTGGAGAAAGCTGTGAACTTCTTACTTTCTTCCTCCATTCTAATCTGGTAGAATCCAGACTTGTAATCGAACTTTGAGAATATCTTGGCACCTTTGATACAGTTAACCAAGTGTTTTCTACTCGGGATGTAGTATCCGTCAAACTCCAGAATGTCATTAATCCCTTTGTAATTAATAACAAGTCTAGGTTTACCTCTTTTGATTTCTCCATGATTCCTTACTAGATATCCAGGGATGTTGTATGGAGAAACTCCTGGTGAAATCAACTTAAGGTCCAGATGTTCCTTAAGTATCTTCTGCATATCCTCACGATCATTCTGATTCATAAGGATTGGTTTGAGCCTTACGAACTCATGTTCCTTTCCAGGTTTAACCTTTAAGGATGCTTTGAGCTCGTTCCTATCCCACCATGCCAAAAGATCTTCGTTGTAATTTCTTTGGATCCTTTTCTTGAAATCCTCAAGTGATATTTGTTCTTCAATGGTAACATCACTCTGTGGATTCTCCAGTATGGCTTTTCGCAATTCTGCAATAGCCTCTGGTGGAACTCGTTCTTCTCCTTGTATTCTGAATGAATACAAAGTATTATCCCATCTCTTGGTATCCTTTTGTTTCGAACCATGTTGTCGAAAGGATAATAGGGCGTCGCCAAATCTTCTTTTATCCGCCATTTTTTTATGTCGAAGTTTAGCTTCATCACCACGCTTGCTGCGGAAATTTATAGGCATTTTTCTGTAGAATGCCTCCCGCAATCTCTGGACAATAATCTTATGATCACATAATGTTGTGAAAATAAGCCTTCTTGTCTCATTTTCTTGTGTAAAGCGCTTGAATGTTTGTAGGAAATTGTTTCCTAACAAAACATCTGCTCATGTATCATGGAAATAGATTGGTGGCGTCTTTACTTTGTACCATGGGGTATCGCTAGCGCCTCCGATCATAATTTCTGCTTGTTTGATTCCTCTATTAAGGATAAGAATCCTTTTTGAGAAATCTCTTCCTGCAATGGCTGGTAGATCTTCTCCAAAATCTTTAGGAAATACCCCTTGCTTTGCAGTGCAAATTCCTGCTCCTGAATCAACATAGGCTGCGAAATACTCAGCCTTGTACTCACCATATATCATTCCGATAGAAATGTATATGAAGAATGGACTAGTGGTCATCTGATTCTATATCTTTTATCAGCCACTGTGAACTCCATTCCATTTTGTAATCTTTCCCAAGACTTATGATCCTCAAGAAAGTCGATACCCAGTACTAATTGTTCTGGGATTCTTCCTGCAACACCTGTGATAATTAGTTCAATTTCACCCATCTTTAGGCTTCCTTGAAATCTTCCGACTATCGGTTGTTGGAGATAATATAAAACATCACAAGGAAATATATTATCCTTTTGAGTGATGTCGAATATTACTTCAACTTCTCTCCATCCTTCTGGACATTTCAGCTCTCCTTGTGTTTTGAATACACCTGGAATTCGCTAAACTGTACTAGGCCTTTTTTCTTCCCAACGACTACTACTCATCAGTGTGTCTTGTTGGAAAAAAATCCTTCTGGTCTCCATTCTGAGGCTTTGACTCTTGTTGAAGACAGGTTGATCTTGGATCTTCATGTCGATCTCCTTTATAGTTGGAGACTCGATCATTTCCGGAAGAACCACCGAAGCGAAATCCTCAAATATTCTTGGGACTTCGATGAATTCTTTTCTCAAGAATACTTCTGAATGATGTGTATTCGAGAGAGCATAGGAGATCTTGTAGGTGATCGAATACGGTCTATTCCCTTCTTTCATCAAATCTTCTCTTTTGAAATCTTGATGAACGGTTAAGACTCTATTGAAGTCTCGATCTCCCAAATTGTATGCAATTCTGGGATAGACATTGAATGCCAGTTTCCCTGCACACAAATTTCCTGTAACCGCTCCAAGGCATGAATCCTTGAGATGGGAGATTCGCTTGTCGAAAATCACAAGATTGAGTGGCGAATCTATTCCTTCTTTGAATGTTGCTTTAATAATTACTCTTATGGCTCCGATGTGAATCCATGAGAGTGTATTTGCAACTTCCCTTTTCACTTTGCTTTTGATATCCCTAATTTCTTTGTAAGGGATCAACTGCATCTCGATCAAGTTACTTGTGAATTCCATTGGAATAGCAAATTCACCAGTAGTAACTCTATGGATAATTTGGTGTTTTCTGTTATGAACCCCAAACTTATCCAGTGCTTTCTCCATTGCTCCGATAGTAAAACCATCATACATCCGAAGCTTTGGATCCTCTTTTATAATCCTCGTTAGAGTTTTATGAGAAACTGTTGTGTGTGAGAGGAAACCTGACATATCCTCTCTTGTTGTTTGAAGAATTTCTTCTTCACTCCAATTCTGATGTGGATTCACTTCCATCATCCGAATAGATCTCTTCTTCATAGATGCTTTCATCTGAGGGTATATCCTCAAATTGATACACCTGTATAAGATCTTGGTAATAGACAGCTTCTTCGAATTCTGGTGTTGCTTCGAACTGTTTTATACCTCTCTTCTGGTTTTCTGGGCAATCTGTTGAGATATGTCCTCTTGCTCCGCAAGTCCAGCAATTACAGTCTTTGAAACTTTCATTAGCTCTGGTTTGAGCTCGCCTGAAAGTTCTCCTTCCTGGATTTCTGCTGGAACTTCCTTGGTTAGAACCTGATAAAAAGGTTCTATTCCTGCTTGGTGCTGGTCTCTGTCCTGATTTATAACTTCGGGCCTTTTGTTTTAACCACACTCTTCTAGGTCTCCATGCAGACCTACGACCTATTCTTTGGTTGTTATCTCCACGGCGGTATGGATGGCTTCTCAGCTTTTTCCCTTTATGCCTCCATGGTTGACCTCCCACAACTGTTGGGATGTCATTATCTTAGCAACACAGGGGAACCATTTTATTGATTTCTCGGAGTCTCTTGTAGTTCTTGTAGAGTGCTGTCTGGTGGCACCATTCGGCTAACTTGGCCTTTAAGAAAGACATTCTTCTGGCCACAGTGTCCAAATCGTCTGCACTCTTGTATTCCCTAATGAGCATTTCTCTCCAGGGACTTGGAATCTTCGCAAAGAAAAGTTGCGAAACTTCTTTTTCATCCACCTTGGACTTCCATCGGTACTCGGTGAATAACTTGATATATTCATCAACATGACAAATATCATGCAACTCGAGGCAGTAGAGGGCTTGTTTATATCTTTTTCTTTTCTCTTCTTTTATTCCCTCGAAATAGCATATGCCGATAAAATGGATTTTGAATAATTTTGCCATATTATCGACAATCCCTTTCAATGACTCACCAGCAGTAACATCGTTCCTCATCTCTGGTGCTGTCATATCCCATGCAATCTTTGCAGATCCTTCAAGACTCATCTCTAAAAGTAGGATGAATCCTTCTTTTGTAAGGTCAAGGGTTCCTGCTGCAACCCTCATTCCTGATGCCCATTCATCGATAAGGACTTCTCGATTTTTGAAATCTGGAATATCCAGATTTAACATTAACCCATACGGATGTATAGGTTCAAGCTGTGTCTTTCCATAAGGCGTATTCATGAGATTTGGCCTTCTGGGACGTTGTCGAGTTCCTGAAACGATAGGATCTCCTCTGGTTGTGAAATCTCCAGCGTGCGGCATTGGTTCATCCACATGATGTGAACCTGAGCTTTCTGCCACGTTGGGATCAACAGGTGGAGGTGGTCTTTGGTGTTGGTCACGGGTAACCAAAGCTGAACCATCTCCTGTGTTCATCTTTAGATCCACGATACCTAATCCCGCGAAGGACTCGGCAAGTTCGTGTAGATCTTCAAGATTGATCTTTTCCATGTCCATCACTTTTAATTTATGATGGATTTTCCTTTGATGATAGCAATGAGCTTTTCATCTCTAATCATTGGACGTATGACTTCAGTAGGTATCCCTTTTTAGTGTAAATAGGGTACTGTTCCGAAATCAATACGCTTTCTTCCTCCGGTAAGACTTGGTCTGTCCTCCAGGGCTGTTACTCGTTTTTGAATATCATGAAGGATTTCAATGGTTTCCTTCTGATATTTTATCATTGTCTCCATCTGGTTTTGGATCTGATGGACTTGTGTTGGTAGATGATTATGGCGGTTGCCATAATTTTACACCGTCTTCTAGATTTCTCTAAGATCTTGAGATATCTTAGAGGTATCTGGAAGTATCTCGTTCCAATCGGGTTCTCCTTCAGGACAGATGGTCTTGATGAGCTAAATCTCATTGGTTTGTAAGAGCAACATATAACATGTAGTTTACTTCAAGGAAGTTCATGTAATATGCTTCTTGCTCTTCGCACTGCCTCAAGGTTTCTCCATCGGCACCTGCTCTTGCCTTTTCCATATATTGGCGTTGCCAATATGTCATTTTCTCTTCGTGTTCTCGTTCGTACATCGCCAAAATTTGACGATATCTCCTGTATGGTAAACATCTTGGACATTCGTCCAGATCCATATTTTCTCGAAATTCTCCTCACCAAATTGTTAATTACTTAAACATAATAAATATAATATCCAAGTTCATAATAAACCTAGGCTCTGATACCATTTTTTGGTCCGGATTTAACATAAATATTAATCCATATTTGGAGTGTAAATACATTAATTAAATTGGAAGAATTGGGATTAGATTTAGCAAGCTTGTGGTTGTATATATCAAAAAGTAATAATTAAGGAGTGGGTCCAAAGGAATAAAGGAATTTGTGGTATTTTTGCAAATGTCACTATATTTTGTGGTACTTTTCCTTTTCCTTATTCAAATTGTGGTATTTTGTGCCATTTACCCTTAATAAAAATGTTTTCACGGCGGCTCAGAACCGCAAAGTTTTTCCAAGACGGCTCAGACCCGCAACTATGTGCTTGATGAATTATGTATATGTTTCTTATTATGTTTTAACTGCTCACTAGTCTCACCCCACTGAGTGTCTTCATACACTCACCCTTTTATATTAAAAATGTTTTCAGCTTAAGGAATCGTAGAGCAGGGTGTACAAATGGTGGATGTTGGTAGCCGATACTATAAGGATTGTGAAAGAGTTTTATTGGAAGTGAAAGAGGTGTCGTATTATTTTGTTGTAAAGAAAATGATCTTGAAATATTTTGGAAAATCTGGTTTGCAAAGTTGTACAGTTTTAGCTGTATGATTATAAAGAAAAAGAAAAATACTGTTCTTCCGCTGTGTACGATTTACGTTTTACAGAGATGTTTGAACTCACTTATCTTTATTTGAAAATTTTAAATTACCTTGAAATTTAGTGTTTGATCGAGTATTTGGATGCCCCAAACGGAAAAATTATTAAACTCTGATATTCTATAGTAGTTTTCAAGAACGGGGCGTTACACGAACAATACCCTATCGTTCGTTAAACCTTGAAATATTAGGGTTTAACGAACAATAAATATCATTTCACGAACAATATATCCAATTTTCGTTAATAGACCTCCAATTTTCACGAACAATATATCCAATTTCACGAACAATATATCCAATTTTCGTTAATAAATATCATTTCACGAACAATTTCACGAACAATATATCCAATAAATACCCAATTTTCGTTAATAGCCCCCAATTTCACGAACAATAATGCATCACAATCCATTCCAATTTTCGTTAATAGCCCCCAATTTCACGAACAATATATCAACAACATATCCTCAATTCGTTAAACCCTAAACTAAATACAAACCTAATTCACGAAATTCATTCATAAATCAACATGTATTTGCAATAAATATCATTTCACTTCAAGAACTTCAAGAAAAACAAACAATAAATCAATAAATCTAACCTCTTCGGCCATTTGACTTTAAGAACTTCACGAACTTTCCCTTCCACAAACTTAACGAACTTTTGCTTGGCTAATTTTTTTTCCAATTGAAATGAGAGAGGAGTCGAGAGGGAGGGTTTTTGGAGAGGTGAAGGAGAAGCTATGAAATTTTTGTTCAAAATTTCGTGACACCCTATGCATTAAAGTGTGAATTAAAGTAACATTGATAGGTTCTTGTGGGGGTGGGTGGGACCATTTAAGATTCTTTGATCAAATTTATATATATATATGGTCAAAACATGTAAGATATTTTATGGAAAAATATCATTTTATATGATATATAAGACGAAAATAAATTTCTAGGGTTTATGTAGTTTTAGACAAAAATAACGACAATTATTTAATAATATAACGAAAATTATTTCATAATTTAACAAAAATTATTTAGTAATATAACGAAAATTAATTAATTACCGTTAAACACATGAAAATTAAGGGTTAACGAAAATAAACAGTTATAGAAGCTAAACCCTCAAAATGAAGGGTTTAACGAAAATTGTGGTTTTTTTTCGTTAAACCCTTAATTTTTAGGGTTTAACGAAAGGATCATATTATTGTATTTGATAATTTTATGAAACTCCATTAATAATTTAACGAAATTTATTTAATAATGTAAATGTTCATATTTGAGTATTTGATAATTACAAAAATTAGTTAATAATATAACGAAAATTATTTGACAATTTAAACGAAAATTATTTAATTGTCGTTAAACCCATAAAAATTAAGGGTTTAACGAAAATAAACCATAATTTTTGTTAAATCCTAAAAGTTAAGGGTTTAACAAAAATTATGGTTTATTTTCATTAAACCCTTACTTTTTAGGGTTTAACGAAAGAATCATATTATTGTTTTTATATATTTAACGAAACTCCATTAATAATTTAACAAAAATTATTTAATAATGTAACTGTTCATATTTGATTATTTGATAATTACGAAAGTTAGTTAATAATATAAGGAAAATTATTTGACAATTTAATGAAAATTATTTAATAATATAAATACAATTATTTAATTGTTTGTTAAACCCATAAAAATTAAGGGTTTAACGAAAATAAACCATAATTTTTGGTTAAACCCTTAAAATTAAGGGTTTAACGTAAATTATGGTTTATTTTCGTTACACCCTTAATTTTAAGGGTTTAACGAAAGAATCAAATTATTGTTTTTATATCATTTCCTGCCAAACCAAACCGTACCGACAACTAACAGATTCTCTGCACCATTTCTGAACAAATGTGTTTTTGGGTATTTGGGGACAATATTAAAATTTAGTGGGTAGAATTGTATACATGTTATATGAAATTGGGTATTTGGGGTATTTCCTCTATATATATATATGTGTGTGTGTGTGTGGGGCTGAAGAGCTTTATTAATACTGCAAAGTGCAAACACCAAAGCCTAAATACATACATATCCATGGAGTTGAACTATGTCATCTATGGCACAATCGCCTTTCTCTCTTTTCTCTAGTGTTACCTACTCATTTCCAATCCAAAAGCCGCCACCAGAAGCCGGCGGCGCACGCTTCATTACCGGTCACCTCCACCTGATGGACGGCCGGCCCTCTGAGAAGCTTCCTCACATCAACTTGGGTTCGATTGCTGATAAACAAAGGCCCATCTTCACTATCCGGCTCGGCTTTCACCGAGCCGTGAAATTTTGAAAAAATACTAAAGGTATTTATACAATTTCACATTTTTAATTTAAAAAATAAAAAAAGTTGTTATGAGTATAGCACAAACCAGCAGCGTGTCTTTTATATGTGTAAATTTATTCTTTTTTTTTAAACCAACATATAAAAATTCTCTCTTTTTTTTCTTTCTCAATTCCTTCTCCATCTAAATTTAAGGTAAAATGTTGTGTTTATATTATTTCTTCACTTAATTTTTTTTCATTATTATTGTTGATTTATTGTTAGCAATAAAGATATTATTATTCATAAATTTTAAAATACGAAAAATAAAAGACAAATGTTGTAATACATGTGTTAAGTTATTTATTTTTTTACATTGATGTTGTGATCTAGAGATATAATTAAGTTACTAATTTAGAATGTAATTATTTTATACTGTAATATATTGTTTTTATCGAAATTGTGACAAATTTATGCTGTTAATTTAGAATTGTTATATTTTTTCTAGGCTGTCTTATGTGAGAACTATCTCACGAATCTAATTACGTAAGACATGCCTCACAATTCATATATATATATTTATGAAAATGAGATTTTTTGTGGATAATAAAAATTCGTCTTATTGTAACTATCCGTAAGACCGTCTCGTATAAGTTTTTTTTTATTAGTTGACTTGGGTCCCCCTAAGTAGAAATCATTGGTCTGTCACTGTCGCAGACATGGGAATCTATTTAATTATTTGTTCAACTTTCGACATAATATTGCTCCAGTTGCTCCGGATCAATAACACTAATGATTCATTAGACCAAATTGAGATTAAGGTTTCACTAAAATTCATGTGAGACGGAGTCCATCACCCACAAACATGTGAATTATAGGATTTGGGTTGTAGGTTGACCTGTCTCACGTAATGCAATAAAAATTTGTGAAACGGTCTCACAAGAGACTCACCCATTAGCACAAAAATAAAGGCCACATCAGCGTAAAATCAAGGGTTGGTTGAAATTGGGGGCGAGTGTTGTGCACTTGCCCGAAATTGGTCGGAAAATCGAGATTCCAGTGAAAATTGGACCAAAATTGGACAACTTGAAATAGGAGGACTAAAATTGATGATCGGAAAATAAGAGGATCAAAAACGGACAACGTCCCTGGGGGGAAGGACGAAAAATGAATTTTGTCCAATTTAAATAGATATGTATTTAATTTTATAAATTTTTTAATTAAATATGAGGATTGATATATATTAAAAAAAATAGAAAAGTTTAATGGGAATTCCAACTAACATGGATCTCTCTCTTTCTCTTATATGCATGTATATATGAGATCAAATCCAATAAAAATTACAGTTCAAACAAATCCTCTATTCCATTTTGATCGATGTTTCATCTGATATAGACTTACATGCATTAATTAATTAGCCCATAAAAAAAGCTAAAATTCTTAATGTATATAGTTGTCAAGAAACTTGCTATTTTACAATGTAATTGCTATTAATTGTCAAGAAACTTAAATTCTTAATGTATACATATACGCCCATTCTAATTTCAATGAAACTTGCTATTTCCTAGAAATTAAAGTGAATAACGATATATATGACCAATATATAAATAGGAGGAAAATTTATTTATTATTTTTTTTTTTTGGAATTTGTATTTTCGGTGGGTGTTCGGCAAATAAGATACACACAACCCCAAATTTTAATATTTCCGATCATTTACGGAGATGTGACAATTTTATGACAATTAAGTTTACATTTATTTTCCAACCAAAGAGACATAATTTTTTTGCCACGTCATTTACTGAATAAAAAAATTAATTTACTAAAATAAAAAACACAAGAACAAAAATTAATCAAATAACCTGTAGAAGTAAAAAAAAAAATGAAATCAAAGATTAAGAGTAAATGCAGGATGCTCTTTTACAAGTATGCTCATTTCAAAGTCTTTTTATGCAGGATGCTTATGATATATACTACAAGATAGATATGACAGAGTAAATGCAATGCAGTAAATAAATCAAAGCAATAAACACTTATGGTTTATAGTGGTTCGAAGGTGGTGTAAGTCTTCTATGTCCACTCTACTCCAACACAAGGAGGAACTTCATTAGGTCAGTTCGATTTACAAGTCTCGTTTTACAAATCTTTTCCTAACAAGCTATGCCTACTAGGATCTCAAATTCAAGTTCAAGGCCACAACCCACAAAGGGTACAATCCCACAAAGGGCAAGTAGCCTACTTCTAGACTACACACTTAGCAAGGATATAATCCTCTCAACTAAGTACACCTAAAACAACCTAGCACACACATCACAAATGGTTAAAAGATAAAAAGATTTTCTTCAATTGGTGCGAAGCAGTCTTGATCTCTGAAGGCTCCAATCCTATGGTAGACTGCTGCTAGAAGGTTGAGTGGCTGAACATGGATAAGCTTGAGAAGCTTTGGAACATATTTGAGTTTCCTCTTGACTCTGTTCAGCAATGTCTTCAGCCAGCCACACCTTCTTTTTATAGATCTTGAGAATATATCTGTTGGAAGAAAGTATCCGTTGAAGGAAGATACTTCTCCATTTTGAATTTGAGTTATGATCTCCAAGATCTTCTCTGCCGCATTAAATGCTTTTGAGTTGTTCCTGACATGTGCATTTAATGCGCCCACCATTTACTTTTGGACCTCTCTGACATTTTTTCTGATCTGTCAAGTCAGTATGGGTCAATAGCTGAAGTTTATGCAACGACAACTTGATGTCAGTTAGCTTTGTTCTTCTTCACACTGCATGATCTTCCTGGTACTGCTTCTTGCTGCCTTCAGCTTGCTGCTTCTTGTAGTCTGCTATCAGCTTTCTGCTTGTAGCTTTCTGCTTTCTTCGTGCAGCTTTTCAACATGTTGTTTCCTACAATTTGTTGTCTTCTTCTTACAGCATCCTATCTGCTCCAAATGCATATACTCCCTTCAACTTGCTGTTTCTGTAGAAGATGTATTTTTATTTCTTCTAAGGTTGGTTTTTCTTAACACTTGGAAAACCATTACATGATCTTTTGCCTTGGGATCATGTAGACAGTATGGAAACTAGATACTGACATTCCTAAGCAAATTGTTTTTGTCTCATCAATATAACTAATGAAATATCCCAACACATGCCAACTTTCTGCCTTTTTCACTCTCTTGATTTCTATTCTCTCAGTTCCTCTCTTCTTTCTTCTACTCTGGTACAAAAAATATACTCTTACAACTTCTTAATGTTAAACTTATTTCAACACTGATTTAAAGGCCAAATGAATTGATTGGTATTACACATACAAAGAATGATCCTGTTTTATGTGCATATCTAGGAAATTGTTAGCTGGATACACGTCTTTACAGATTTGTTTGTATGTATATTCTTTTTATATGTATTGAAATTAATTTTAGATTAGTTTTTGAATATTTCCTTTTTTAAACCTAAATCAAAAGTTCAAAAAATTATATTATTTATATATCAGAAAAATCATGTCACATTAGTCCTTTGACGGGTTAAAATCATTTTAAGTCTTATAATTATGGTGTATTCCCATTTTGGTCCAATAAGTATCACAATTTAAGAATCTGTCTGATTTCAGACTAATTTTGGTCGGAAATTTTGAATTTCACCGACAAATGGCTTTACAGTGACCTAGAAGTGACATGACGACACATGTCAATAAATAAGAATTTGACACATGTCGCCACATCATTTGTAGATCACTGGAGAACCCCAATTTGAAGAAGTTTGACTAAAATCGGACAGATTCTTAAACTATGAACAAAATTGAAATCGTAACAATTATGAGACCAAAATCGAAAGATACCATAATTATAGGACAAAAAATGATTTCAAACCATCTTTGATTGTCTATCCTAGACTGTAAATGGTTGGGGTACTTTCGATAGCCGGTTGCAAGAATCTTTGACTGTCTATCTTAGACTATATATGGTTGGGGTACTTTCGATAGCCGGTTGCAAGAATCTTTGATTGTCTATCTTAGATTATAAATGGTTGGGGTACTTTCGATAGCCGGTTGCAACTTGCAAGAGATTATTGCCCATATTTCAAAACTTACAGAAATTTTTAGGAAGTTGTTAAATTGAAGTACTATATTTTCATACGTATAAACTACATATTGAGCAAATTTATCAATTTATCGAAATTATGACAAGTTTATGTTCTTAGTTTACAATTTTTGTTTTATTAGTTGACTTAGGTCCCTAAGTAGAAATCTTAGGTCTGTCACTGATCTTGTAAATCTAAGCAATTCTTAGTGCAATTCTTAGTGCAATTCTTAACCCTGGGTCCGTCATTGACTAATTATCTTAGCCTGTAAATGATTGGGGTACCTTCAATAGCTAGTTGCAACTGCAAGGAATTGTTACCCATATTTCAAAAGTTACAAACATTTTTAGGAAGTAGTTAAATTGAAGTACTATATTTTAGACGTATAATCTATATATTGAGCAACTTTACCAATATATCGAAATTGTGACATGACAAGTTTATGTTCTTAGTTTATAATTTTTGCTTTATTAGTTGACTTGGCTCCCGAGTAGAAATCTTGGATCTGTCACTAACCTTATATTTCAAAGCAATTCTTAATGTACGTAAAAGAAATTGTCAGTGATGGGGTTTTGCATGAAGAAGTTTACACACTATAAACACAAATAATCTTTTATAAAGTGCTCCAAAAGTGTATCCATGAATCATGTTATGAGCCTTTCTTGACCACTGTAGAGAGGATTGTAATGCCTTAATTGAGGACTTGCGTATATTCACTCAATAATATATAGAAGTACAAGATACAAGATATGTACAAAATAAGGAAAGCAAATATACACCCTAACAAGAAATAATTACATATCTTCTATTCTAACACCCCCGCAAGCGAAGCGTGGGGTTATAACACACGTGAAGCTTGGTGCGAAAAAATTCAAAAGCTGGTCGCGATAAACTTTTGGTGAAGACATCAGCGACCTGAAGAGAGGAAGACACAAACTAAGTGCGCAGACGACCATTTTCAACTAACTCACGAACAAAATAATAATCAATATCGATATGTTTAGCACGCTTGTGGGAGACTGGATTTTGAGTAAGAAACAAGGCACTGCGGTTGTCACTCAGCAAAATATGTGAAGTAGACGGAAGTGCTCGAAGCTCCCGGAGCAAGTGAGTGACCCAAACGATTTCTGCAGCTGTGTTGGCCATGGCACGATACTCAGACTCATAACTGGAGCGTGCAACCTTCGGTTGCTTCTTAGCGCTCCAAAAAACCAAGTTATCTCTCAAATAAATTGAGTAACCATAAGTAGAATGCCATGTATCAGGACAACGGGCCCAGTCCGCATCGGAGTAACCAAGAATATTAGCGGAGCCTTTTGAGAACAGAAGGCCATGATCCAAAGTCCAATTAACGTACCGAATAATACGTTTAACAGCTTGGAAATGCTCCAATGTTGGGTTTTGCTGAAACTAGCTAACATTGTTAACTGAGTAAGCAATATCCGGGCGAGTTATCGTAAGATATTGAAGGGCTCTAACCAGCGACCGGTAAAGAGTTAGATCTTCAAAAGGAGGACCATCGGCACGAAGAGTGGTATTTGCAGGCAGGAGCGTAAAGATAGGCTTAGAATCCAGCAAGTAGGCGCACTCTAGGATGTCCCTTGCATATTTGGCTTGACTGAGAAATAATCCAGAAGATGGATAAGAGACCTCAAGACCAAGGAAATAGCCCAGCTTGCCAAGATCTTTGATTGCGAACTCCGACCGAATGCGAGTGAGGAGAGACTGAACGGTAGAAAAATTGTTGCCTGTGAGAACTATATCATCAACATACACAAACAAATATAGTAAGACCGATCCTCGAGAAAAAATGAAAAGAGAAGTGTCCGCTGTGCTGCAAATGAAACCGGACTGTAAAAGAAAAGTGCGAAACCTTTGATACCAGGCTAGAGGGGCCTGGTGAAGACCATATAATGCCTTTTTGAGGCGGCAAACGTGATGAGGCCGAGAAGGATCAACAAAGCCAGGAGGTTGCTCCATATAAACGGGTTTGGATAGATACCCGTTTATGAATGCATTTTTTACGTCCAGCTGGTGCAACGGCCAAGAGTGTATGACAGAAGAGCAAGAACGATTCTGACAGTGGAAGCTTTCACCACAGGACTGAATGTGTGTGTGAAATCGAAACCAGGAAGTTGGGAAAAACCTTGAGCCACCAAACGAGCTTTGTGGCGATCAATAGAGCCATCTGAAAGGAATTTTGTGCGAAAAACCCATTTTGAGCCCACAACATTTGTATCAGGAGGGCAAGGCACGAGATCCCAGGTCTGATTTGATTTAAGAGCCTGCATTTCTTCATTCATCGCGGCTACCTAATGGGGATACTTCATAGCAGTCTTGACATCCCGAGGTTCTGAAGCATTAATAAGAGCAGAGTATAAGGAGTTGTTGGATTGAAGAACAATGTCAGCCGGATACTTGGGTTTGAAGATATCAGATTAAGCCCGTGTACGCATAAAGTGCGTACGACCTGGAACGACAGGCAGTGCTAAATCTGGTGTTGCAGTAGCAGTAGGTGGTGTAGTAGGAGGAGACATGTCAGCCTCGGTAGTAGGTAAGGCTTGCGAAGCAGCATGAGGAAACAATGGAGCAGCAGGTAAACATGTGGGACATGGCAATATGGACTTATCATGCGACATTTTTGAAGATAAAGGAGAAGGCTCACTTGCTGGAACAAGTCTCAATTCCAAAGAGATAGCAGTAGGCTCACAAAATGATGAAATATTAAGCTTGTTAATGTTACAAGAGACGGATGAGGCAGCATAAGGAAAACACCCTTCATCAAAGTGTGCATGCCGAGTAATATATGTTCGGGATATGGAGAGATCCAAACACCTGTACCCTTTGTGCTGCGAACTGTAACCAACAAAAACACAAGGAATACTCCATGGTGATAGCTTGTTGGGAGCATAATCTTGTAAGCAAGGATAAACACGACAACCATATATGCGAAAACAACCATAATCCGACAAACAACTATATAACAGTTTAAACGGCGTCTTATTGTTAAGTATAGAGGAGGGTAAGCGATTTATAATAAATACCGTTGTACTGAACGCCTCAACCCAAAAATTCATGGGCATAGAGGACTGAAAAAGTAAGGAGAGACCGGTTTCGGTGACATGACGGTGTTTTCCTTCGGCCCGACCATTTTGAGCTGAAGTGTATGGATAAGACATTAAGTGTCGAATTCTAGAGGATTCAAAAAGTGATTGCAATCGATTGTTTGTAAATTCTGCCCCTCCATCAGTCTGAAATTTTTTTATTTTTCTGGAAAAATTGATTTTCAATAAACTTCTGAAAACAAGCAGACACCGCATAAAATTCAGATTTAGCACTCATCGGATACAACCAGGAAAATCTCGAATAATCATCGATAAATATAACATAATATTTGAAACCAGAATGCGATGAAACAGGTGTCGGACCCCATAAGTCACAGTGAATCATATCTAAAGCATGCAACGAACATTTTTCATTATTCACAAACGGTAAACGGGAGCTCTTCGCCAACTAACAAGTAGAGCATAAAGATGGATAACCAGTATGAGATATATAAAGATAATCACCGTTACCGACGACAACGTGATCGGAGCCAGAGTAAGATGAAGATGCATCCAGTTGCGATTGATTAGGCGTCATGTGGGCAGATGCGCCTGTGTCCAAAAACCAGTCAGAAGCATTAGTGTCAGAAATATTACAATTGGCTGAGAATGCTTCAGCAAGATTAGCAGAATTGTTGCGGGAGTTGCGATCATAATTACGATCAAAATGGAATTTGCAGTTAAAAACATCATGATCTTCATCACGGCAAAACTGGCATTTAGGAGTGTAGGATCGGCGGCCACGACCACGGCCGCGATTAGACTGATTTCCACGGCCTCTAGGAGATGAGTGTCAGCCGCGACCCCTGCCAGTTGCAACAAACGCAGCAGGTGCAGGAGCAATGTCATCAAGGCATTTTTGGACAACAAATTTCATTTAAAGATCGTGATTTAACTGAAAATTATAAAACGATGTCATTTAGTTCATATAATTTGTTTTTCTTTTTAATTAGACGTTGACAGTGTATCGAGTTGTCTAGATACAAATCACGTGTCCAGCTAGCTCAAATATATTAAATAATAGTACAACAAATCGAAAAATAATTTTTCAAATCTTTAAGAATATAATAATAAAAATAATTGGAAATTGGAATCTCAAGATATACATCAAAACTATATAATATGTTAATTCATAAAAATTAAGAGTAATTAACTCCATGAAAATATTATACAAAAATAATTTACATACCAATCTCATCTATGACATTTTTTTTTCTTTTCACACTCTGAAAATCGACCTCGATTTGAATTGAATGGGTTGGAGGCACCATTTGCCGGAGAAATATAAGAGGCATTTTGTTCCAATCAAGAAAACATCTCACATGATTAAAAGAAATGGGCCAAATGGCCCAATAATGAAAAATGAAGTTTGTACAAAACAGTCCAACTATTGGGTTAGGTTTGAGCAATAAATTGGTTTCGCTTAGGCATTATCAGGCTAATTAGAATACATGGATTCAAAGCCATATAAATCTAGTTTCTCGGTATCACATTTATAGTAATCAATTAAACTCTATTTTACATAGTTACCATAAATGACTAACTAAATTCATTGATAACTCAACTGAAAAGAAAACAAGAGAACAATTTCACAAATCAATCATTCAGAAACACAACATATTTTAGGTTAAGCTGCAAATCTCACTGCAAACTCTTCTGCAATTTCTCCTTTTAAGAACTTCCTTCTTCCTTCTTCAACAATTCTTCTTGCTCACATTGACAACGTGTTCTCATCGCTCAGACAAACAGATTCGGACATGGTGTTTGGAGTTCGACCAGAAAAGATCAATCATCATTAAGTATCATGGCCAAGACTTTCGCCAAACTAACCAATCGGAAATCTGTTCTACTTTTGTTTTCTTTGAACAACTAACTCTGTTCTCATTTTCTTTGTTGCCGTGCCCATTAGTTCATTTTGCTGTCGAACTCAGACACGATTTTGTAACTTCTTGAAAATTGTTAGCCATATGAACTGAGATACGAAGCTACTCATTGCCAGATTCTTCACTATCCATTTTCGCCTGCAACTCGGCCCTTGGCTTAGCCGAAAGACCTTTCAATAACATCTCTTCATCATATTTCCGAGCCATATCAACCAAACCCTTCTGCACCAAAGCATCAATCAAAGCATTATACGCAAACTCATCTGGGCTGAGTCCATGCTCTTCCATCTTCTTCCATATAAGCAAAACTGGCCGAAGAAAACCCCATCTCCCAAACTTCCTCATGAGCATCACATACGTGTCCATCCTAGGTCGAACGCCACTCTCTATCATCCTATCGAAAAACCTCAGAATCTCCCGAGGCTTTTCAAGGCAAGTGAAGAAGCAATGATATGTAACTACATTCGGCTCACAACCTTTCTTGGTCATTAAATCGAGCACCTTATGAGCCTCTCTATACCTCCCATTCTCACACAACAACTTCAGAATGGTGTTAAACGTTACAACGTTTGGCTCACAGCCTAACTCAATCATCTCCTTGTAAAGCCTAACTGCAACATCAACCCCTTCGGAAATCCCAATAGCACGAATGACCGTGTTATATGCCACCACATCTAATCGAATACCCTTCTTCTTCATCTCCTTGTACAGCTTCAAAGCCTTCCATGGCTTCCCACTCTTGCACTCAATGTCCATATATATAGAGTAAGAGTACAAGTCTTTCTGCACACCCCTCGTATCCATCTCCTCCCAGAAGTCTCGACACTTCCTCCACCACCCCATTTTAAACCACCCTCGTAAAATCATATTATAAATTTTCGTACTTTTGACATTAAAGCCAATCACAACATCATCATAAGGACTATCCTTGTTTCTCTTAAAGCATAGCTCTTCAGCTTCTATCACATGCTTATATTCACACAAAGCATCAATCAAATTACAGAAAGAGGTTTCATCTCTCAAGTTATACTTATCCAATTTAACAAAAGCATCAATGGCTTCATTGACAAGGTGGGCTGATACATAACGCTTAAACAACACCCTAGCAGTTGTATGATCAGGCAAAGAACATGGATTTTCACGCATTCTTTCAATCAATTTCCACGCAATATCAAACTCGAAGAACTTACCGAGAATGTCGACAATTCGGTTGACTGTTTGGGTGGTGTGTTGAAACCCACACTGGGATTCGACCCAGTTGAAGAACTCCATTGCAAGGTTCCAATCATTGGCATAACAATTGAGGGTTTCGAGAACTGAATCGGGTCGATAATCCGAATAATCGAAATGGGTAGCTGAAGAGCTGGGCGTCGATCGATTTTGAATGGCATTTGAAGAGGGTTTGGGAGCAAATTGAGGGCTTTTGTGGGGCGAAGAGTGGTAGAAGAGGAGAAATTCGAGCTGAGAAGGGCGAAGAGAGCGGCGAAAACGAAGATGGTGGATTTTAGAGGCGATTGAAGAAAGCATGATTTAGGTATTAATTTGATGAAATTCTCAGAAAAAATTTCTGCAACTCTTCAGTCTTGGCAACTGCTCGAAACCAATTCTTGATCCCACTTGTTACCCCTAAAGTTTAGGAAATATCATTTTGCACCCCTAAAATATGCAGATTTTTTCACATTAGTACTGCTGGTTTTTTTTTTTTTTTTTTTAACATCATCCTTTAGCCCCAAATTTAAGAGAATATATGTGTGTGTATACATAAATTATTGGATATTTATTTGTGTTTATTTTTAGATAAATACATATTTTGGTCCTTGTACATTCATTTTTTATTTGAATTATTGGTCCATGTACTTTTATTTAAAATTTTGAGCATTTATACTCTCATTTCTAGTAAATTTTAGTTGGTGTACTTAATTTAATTTAATTTTGTAAAATTTAAGTTTTTAATATTTTTATTTCCTTAACTTTTTGTTCTTATGTCAAATAAAATGGACTCTAAATCTAAATTGAATTTTAATGCCAATGAAAATGTAAGGACTCAAATTGTTTAAATTGAAACTTAGAAGCCTAACCTTTAAAGCAAATAAAAGTATACAAATCCATACTATTCTATATGATGAGTACATGTGCATATATGTATTCAACTCATTAATTTAGTTAGGTTGCATTTTTTAAGCAATGTGGAGTTACTCTGCCACTTATATAATTTTGGGCCTCAAACAGAGATCATCTTAGTTTTGATCTAAACTTGAGTTTAATATGATGATCTTATTCATTTTATTATGAAAGAGCAAAGGCCCATCATAGTGGGTTTTGGGCCCACTAAGCAACCCAGATTGAAGCCCAAACTAGTTACAAGAAAATATACTTGGCTACCACGTTCCAGGTCAACGAAGACTATTTCCAAGTCTTTTTAAATACTTTTAAACCATAGGACTAATTATCCACCAAGTATATTTTCTATATATAGGCCTACCACATGAGCTAATTGCCATAAGTAGAGAAACCCCCCAAAATGCAAGAACAATTCTTCCCATATCTACCACCAGAAATCATCGTCAATATCCTCTCAAGACTCCCTATTCGAGCCATTATAAATTGTAAACTTGTTTGCAAGTTATGGCTCAATTTATTCGAGACTCGTGAGTTTGTCAAGTCCCATCTATCTAAATCAACTTCCGGATTGATTTTCTTTCTGGACGAGAATTCATCCAAATTATACAAATTTTATGAATTCGATGAAGACTGGTCTGATCTCGAACCTCATGAGTTTCGTTACAATCTAATTACTAACTTCTGTCACCCTTATCATGGATTGTTACAAGGTTCAACTAATGGTCTACTTTTCTTGCGCGATTTAAGCACCAAGCCTAATGGTCTCTTCATATGCAATCCAATCACTCGTGACTATATACAACTTCATTGTCCTCAACACTTTGTCTATTCATATCCTCAAGTAGTCACGTTCGGATTTGGGACGAGCAATGTCACCGACAAGCATAAGGTGGTTAGAGTTTTTCATGATTGTATACGTGATGAAACAACATATGAATATTTGAGCATTCCAAGATCAAATTGTCAAGTATACACACTTGGAACAGGATCATGGAGAAGCATTGCACTGGGTGCTCCCCTCATCTACAGTTGTCGTACCATTGGAGCATTTCAGAATGGAAATCTTCATTGGTTTGTCTTTGATTTAAATAGCTCCCCAATGATTTCTTGCTTTGATCTCGAAACAGAACTTTTTAGCACATTTTCGACCCCTATTCGACGTAATGGGGGATATCTCGTGGACGTATTTGCTTTGGAAGGTTATCTATGTTTGTGTGACAATTCATGTGATGACAAGATTGAAATATGGTTGATGAAGGAATATGGAGTTGAGAAATCTTGGATGAAAGAATTTGTCATTAGCAAAATTCCTGATTTTGTTGGTGAATCTTATGAAATTGTTCGTCCTCTCAAAATTTTTAAAAATGGTGACATCTTGATGGCATGGCAAGATTTCTTCCTCTTCTACTACTCCAATAAGACGAAAGCTATAACGACAATCGATATGTTTGAACTGCGTACTATTGACTCAATCCTACACACCCCGAGCTTTCTTTCACTCAAAAGTTTTCCCATGGAGAATGTGAGCTCGTTCTGATATTATTGTTGTTGTTTTAGAATATACCAACATTTTTTTCTCTTAATTTAATTTTTGTCTTGTAAAATTATAACAATATTTGATTCAATGAAACATATTTCAAAATTATTATTATTTTCATGACTACTTATCGACGGGCCATTGGTTCATCATGATGGTCTAAATGGGCTTGATGCCTCTTTCAGCAAGTAAATTGACAACTTGACACATACTCCATTGCATTGGGTCAAAATTATCAACCCTAGTTCTATGTTTAATGAGTGGCAGCTAGCAAGTTTCAACTATATTAAGGATGAATTTTGGGCCGGTCCGGGCCCAAGTAAGGCACATAACTACAGGAGGTCAATCCAGCCCAGGCCCATATTCAAACAAGACAAGCATGATCTCATCACTTTGCTAGAATGGTTGGCTCTGATTTAACTTAGAAGCCTATATTTTATTCATGAACTCCTCCCTTACACGTGGCGACATCCTCTATTTTAAATTATTAGAAGTGTTTTGATTTTCATTTCAATATTAATCATATACTAGCAATCCACCCACGCGATTCACGGTCTATTATTTATTGTGTTAATATTTACAATTCATAATAATATAATGAAATTGTATAAACTAATAGGTTATTCATAACATTTTTTTATTATTTTAATTTAAAACATGTATCATATACAAATGATTTTTCATATACATGTGTGTTGCACGTTATCATATAACTTTAATAATTTTAATCGTTAATTTTATTTTTAAATATTATTATTTTATTTGTTGATTTATATTTTCATTAAATTAAAATTATTACATATAATAATATTTCATTCAATCATAATAATTAATCTTTCATTTTATATTTTTTATAATTTGTATATTCAACTCTCATAATCGAATTACCATATATAGTTTTCTTATGTCATTTCTTCATTTCTCACTCACAAAATTATTTGTTCAATTTGTGTTTAGTGTACGAAGACAATTTGGTGGGATCTCCTTTGATGAAGATATGAGACAATAAGATTTGAAAGTTTTTTTTATCTTTGAATGTTTAGCAAATCTTGTATTCTTTTTTTTTTTTTATATAGATTTGAGAAATCATTATATTTACGATTTTTTATTGTTCTTTTTTTTCTTTAGACAATAAGATTTGAAAAAAAAATTCTACCTTTAAATGTTTAACAAATCTTGTATTCTTTTTTTTTTTTAGTTTTATATAAATTTGAGAAATAATATATTTACGGTTTTTTTTTTCTTTTTTTGCTTCATTCTTTGTATATTTTGTTTTTTTTTTTCCATTCTCTATGCATCTCTCTTTTGTTGAGAAATCACTATATTTTTCTCTATTTTTTTGTTTTACATAGATTTGAGAAATAAATGTATCACTATCTTCATCTCTTAGCTTTATATAGATTATAAAATAGTTTCTACAGTAAGATTGATCTTTATTTTATTCTTATTAAATAATAGCTTATCAAGTAAAATTTATAATTTTTTATTTTTTATTTTTATTGACATGATACTTTTAGGTGGGAAAATGACAATTTTATAATTTTTGTCACTATCTTGCTTTAATATATAATATAGATAATGAATGGTGTATCAATATATAAGTATTGTGTATTGATATTATTGAGATATAAGATGCAATGCTATATGCAATTGATGAATCGGCTCCAATTTTGATGACTAAGCACTATACATGTTTCTTTTCATCATTACCAAAAAAAAAAAAGATAATAATAATTAAATTGAAAGTTTTTCCCACTTTGCCTACATAAATGATAAAGAATGTTTTGGCAAAAAAAATTAAAATCGTTGTCGACATTTCTATCACATCATTTTCTATTTAAGAAAATGAAGACTTTTATGAAATACAATAATTTGTATCATATCGCATGGATATAATTTTATTTGATGAAGTTATATTTTTCAAAATTTAAATCTATTTTCACAATCCAATTTTTATTTTATAGGTGATATATATAGTGGATTGAACTGTTTTACAAAATTAAATTCGAAAAAAATCCCACAAAAATTAGAAAAAAAACTTATTTGAATTAATATTTCCTCTTTTATCCACTTTTTAAGGGATTGTCGGCACCAATTTCGCTGACACTTAGTCTAATCTTTAAAGACTACGCAAGAAATTTTTGCACAAAAAAGATTGGAATCTCTCATTTTCAGTTCCATTGAACAAGATTAATTTGAGTACATTTTTTTCTCATTATATTATGTTTTTTTACATTTCTGTCCTTCTTGTATGTTTATTAACTTTTACCCTTTTTTAATAAAGTAAGGACAAATTCGTAAACCAAAACAAAAAATATCCTATAATAGAGCTAGATGATTTCAACGAGCAAATACAAAAAAAATTGAAAAAGTTGACATTTTATTTGTTTAAGGATATATTTCAATTCGCCCCCTCATATTATAAAATGTACTTTTCACTATATTGTAATTTGTAAATAGGAAAGTATCTTATTTTTCCACCACAGTCCTCTTTTCCAAATAAATGGAAAAATATTAAAAATCAAATTGTTGTATTGAATTTGGATGTTCATATGATAACATAAAGCTGTTATTTTAGACCAAATCAACTATAAACGGATATTTTATATTGGAATCACAACGAATATTTTTTTTTTGAATTTTTTTTTTGGCTTTGTACATTGTTGTAATGGCGAATTGGTGATTAGATAATAGGCCGTTATTATACTCGTAAGATGTTACGTGTAACAATTGCATAAGAAAATATTGATATGAAAATAATAGGACAAAAATTCATATAAGACCATTATATGAATACAATACTATACATATCATTCTGAAGTGAGTTTTTTTATATTATTTTAGCTATTTTAAATAAGGATACTAGCAAGTTATATTTAAAGGCAAAAACTTTTGTGCACAAGGTGCACGGATCCAAATCTGTGCACAACAATACTGTTATATTATATGAAGTAATACTGTTATATTATATGAGTGATACTGTTAATATGAAGTAATACTGTTATATTATATGAGTGATACTGTTATATTATATGAGTGATACTGTTATATTATATGAAGTAATACTGTTATATTATATGAAGTGATACTGTTATATTAATATAACAGTATCACTTCATATAATATAACAGTATTGTTGCACCTTGTGCACAGGAGTGTCACTCATATTTAAATTTACAAAGTTTCACTATTTACAAATTGCAAATAAAAAATATTTCAGGGGCCAAAATGTGCTTTTAACTAACTTTACCAGAAAATGATCTCAAAAACATTGAAATAATCATATCCTTACGTCATCGCCCACGTAACGCTTAATTTAATCGAAATTATCTATGGAGAATAAACCGTACACGTATATGAAACAAAGTTAAAAATTGTCCCATCATTTAATATAAGTTTTCATGATAAACAATTACGTATAAGGAATGCCAATTATCTATTATGTAATCACTTGCGTGGCTAATTTGCAGCAATGGAATTGACAGTTATAAAGCAACAATTGCTTCATTTCCAATTCTTCCTTAGTTTCTTGACAAAGCAACCAATTATAAAACCACAAAAAATATCAATTTTCAACCACTTTGTTTAGCTCATAGAGCAATAAATCTTCCATAAAAACCAGATAGGCTCCCCTGTTTCACCTCCACAGATGGCCAAATCAGGCCGAAAAGCCCAAAAAGCTATGATGAATCAAGGGTTCTTGATGGATTTTCCACCTCAGATCATGGTTGAGATTCTTGTAAAACTCCCTGCTAAGTCCATAGTTCAATGCAAATGTGTTTGCAAGAGCTGGTTCGAGTTGATCAACCATCCTCATTTTATCCGGTTCCATTTTTCACGTGCAAAGCCCGGTTTAGTGGTTCATCAATCCGAGATGTTCAAGAAGTTCTTCAAGCTAGTTAATTTTGATGAAACAAGTCGTGATCAAGATCATCATCATCATCTTGGTTGTGATACTATTGTGAAATTCAATCTCACTTCTCTTAGTGGCTTCAAAGATGCTAACCTTGTGGTAGATGGATCGGTTAATGGCTTTCTTTTCTTGCGCGATATAAACTACAAACACGAGATGTTGTACGTATGCAACCCTCTAACTCGTGAATATATCGAGCTGCCTAGGCCTAAAGGGGTCGTTAGATATCCAAGTGTAGTCACACATGGATTTGGAGTGACATTAACAAGTGGAGAGTACAAGGTTGTGAGGATTTTTCAAGAACGTATGCTTGATCCAATATCACTTTCTTGCTTAAGTGTTCCTTACTCTATGTGTCAAGTTTACACCCTCAAAACAAGGGAATGGAGGAGCATTGGTGGGGCCCCTTTCGCCTACGATAGCCAGTGTGTCGGGCTGTTTCTCAATGGAAATCTTCACTGGTTGATAAAGGACTTGGAGGGCTCTGAGTTGATTTCATGTTTTGATCTTGAAAACGAGGTTTTTGAGCCATTTCCACCTCCGTTTCCGGGTAGGAAGCTCTTGGGGAGCTTAGGTGTTTTAAAGGGTTGTTTGTGTTTGTGTGAAAATAATTCTCATTTGGAGATTGATGTTTGGGTGATGAAGGAATATGGAGTTGGGAAATCTTGGGTTAAAGAGTTTGTGATCAAGAAAATGGCTTCACTTGTGGGACCAACACATGAAATAGTTCATGCTCTCAAGGTTTTTGGAGATGGTAGCATGTTGCTAATGTGGGGGGATTCTTGTATGCTTTATTATTGTGGTAAGAGTGGGGTTTGTGAAGAAGTTGATATGGAACAATCAAGAGGGCCTAATTGCATTGAGGCTATGCAATATGTTCCAACTTTTATGAGTCTTAGTAGATTTGTGAAGGAGAAGGTGAGTATGTTTTAGCAGTTCGATTTGATATGAGTGGATTGTTAGACGACATGTGTCAAATCTGTATTGATGTGATTTATGTAATTTCATCGAATACGGCATCTATTATGTATTTATGTATACGGTATCTATCATATGTATGGATTGAATCATAAGCACACATATGTGAAACAGTGTTGTATTCAAAATATAGTTAATCTGTTTTATCTTAACAATGATATATAATAAATTGGATAGGATTCCGTCTCATAAAATGTGGATTGAATCATAAGCACACACATATGTGAAACAATGTTGTATTCAAAATATAGTTGATCTGTTTTATCTTAACAATGATATATAATAAATTGGATAGGATTCCGTCTCATAAAATGTGATCTATGAGACGACCTCACCCAAGCTTCTGCAATCAAGTAATTACATCCACAACCTTGTAAAAATCCCACACTTCAAGATTTCTCTAGAGAAACCATGAGAGAGAGAGAGTGTGTGTGTGTGGCCTACAAAGTTGATGTGGATTGAACTATAGATTTTTTATTATGGGACAATGAATAATTGATTTGCCAGACAGCTGGATAAAAATATATGGACCCATTTATGTAATAACATTGCTTGTTGACTTGGCACTTCAAAAGACATGAAAATCATCGAAAGCCCATATTTATACATTACTCAGCTCAAGAGTTCACAACAAAAATTTGGATAACAATTTGCAAGAACTGCTCCAAGAAAGTTGTAGCCTACCTAAAATGATCTTGACGAATAATTGCTACAAATTCAGGATGCAATTCATCATTCTCTTTATGTTTCCATATCTCACCATTTGCATGAACAACCCATGATACTTGAGGAAGTGCTGAATAGTCTGCAAAATATTGGCAGAGTAGTTAGCAATGTTCATTCAATATCTTGGTTATTTTACTACAGTTCGATAATCTCCGAGTCCTGTGCACATCCTATCTTAGCAATAAAGATGAAATGACTAATTGGGACAAGTTTTTGGGCTATAATGCTTATCTCTTCCTATGATCAAGATTTAAAGATACCCCACATTAAACATTAGATGATGTTAAGTAAACCACTTATTCAAACTAGTTCTAGAAATAATATAGGCATTTAAAGAAGTCAAGAAATCCAGGTCTTTCGTCGAATTAATTCAATCAAAGAAAAGACAAAAAATTCAAACAATTCTACGCAACGGGTCAAAGGTGTTACCTGAGGATGGAAGCTTTTCAGGCTCTCTTGTACCATGCAAAACCATTGTGCCTGAAAGCACAGTGATAAATCCACAGAGAATGGAGACGATGTCGCTAGCACTCTGACCTGCCCAGTCCTGGAGAAGGCGAGAACTGATTAGTGTCGACCTAATTTGCCATAATGAAAACATGATCACGGGGAAGAACAATGTTTAATATACCTTGAACATGATGGCACTTGCAAGAATTGTAAGAGATGTGAACATGGCGTAATATATTGGAGAAACTACGGCTGTGTTAAATGTGTCCAGAGCCTGGAAAAAGCCACGATTGTCTGTAAAACTTTAAACTTTATTTAAGAGTTCAATAGAAGAGGAGCATTGAGAAACACGGAAGAATTATTTCACAGATGAAAATGTTACAATGCAATTTAGATCTTACTGAGGAAGTTATGACATGAACGTTTTTCTTTCTCATTGTTTGGGAATTTATAGATGAAAAAATCGAATCAGTTTTACATACTAGCCCATATGATATTACCTTATCTAAGAAAATGTACTTATTTCTAAGTGTAATAGGACTTGCTTTGTGGAACTAAATTCTAGCTGAAAACCATCATGTTGCATCCTTGTTAGTCACATAGTAGACTCTATGGTGTATTTCTTAAAAGGGCTAAATGCAAAATCAACCTAAAGTGTGATTATTTTTCAATTTGCAACCTAAACTTTTTTCCTTAACTGATTGCAACCTAAAGTTCAAGAGTTTCTCAGAGGGCAACGTAAACTTTTTTTCTGACAACATTTCCTGAGAAATGAACATCACATGACTTGCATGTGACATCTAGAAGGATAAAAACAACATCAAGTATGACAGTTTTTCAATTTGCAACCTGAAGTATAACTTTTTTTTCAATTTGAAACCTAAACTTTCTTTAAATGACAAATTTATCCTTGTGAAAAATCATGTGTTGTGAATTTCACTGGAAAAGTTTCCGGAAAAAAAGCTTAGGTTGCACTTTGAAAAAACTCATAGATGAAAAAATAGTTTAAGCTGCAAATTGAAAAATGATTATACTTTAGGTTGATTTTTGTATTTAACCCTTTTTGAAATAAATAAAAATAAATTGTATTAAAAGGCAAGCTTGAACTGTGTTATCAGCATACCATACATGATGAGTTGAGCCCATAGCACTAAATAAATAAACGAACGGGCAAGATTTGAAATACCGATGTTGCTATAAGGTACATGATATCACCTTTAAGAACATCCATAAAAGAAAATAGGAGCTTCAATTGTCAATGATGGGGTTGCATGAAGAAGTTGCAGACTATGAACACAATTAATCTTTTATAAAGAGCAACAAAAGTGCATCCAGGCGTCATATTATGATCATGTCTCAACAAAACTTTTAAGTGCCTTCTAAAGAATTGGAGAGCTATAGATTTAAAAGTGAGAAAGACAAGCACATAACCACATATAAATCATCCACAAAGTTACGAAGAAGAAGGGGAACCAACCTTGTTTAAGTAGTTCAATTGAGTGATTATACAAGAAGCTGCAACCATGGCAAATACCCACGACTTGAAGTGAGAGACCTGGCTATAGCCCTCCAGTGTGAGTTTAATAGCTATACCTACTGCTTTAATGCTCATAACCTGCAATGAATCAATAAATTGGAACCATGAAGCAAACAAGATACACCAATCTATTAAATATACCCATTTCATTTATTGTAAATACGACAGGGATGGATTGATCGCAAGTATTTGTACAGAAATAGCTCACAATAAAGTTCATCTATCAATGTGATAACTATGTTGCTTTCCACATACAGTAGTCATGAGAGAGTACATTTCACTTACAGTAATGGATCCAATGATAGAACAAACACCAATATAAACCATAATGTTCGTCTGCCCATAGCGTGGCTCGCAAAATAAAATAAGCACCAACACCACTGCTACTGCTGAAGTTATGTAGAAAAGAAAAGCTGGGACATGAAAAGAGAGAAGTATACAGAAATGGCAGAAAGGAGAGAAGTAATCAATGTAACAACAGGTACTAAAGCATATTGGGTCACCTGGTCGCATTGCTAAATTCCAGATTTCTTCTATTGAGCTAATACTATGTTCCCCCGGTGCATGAAGCACTATAACAGTGGACCCCATTACACACAAGACACATCCCAATATTCCTAATTTCCGTAATTTCTCTCTCAGTAAGAAATGAGCTAAAATAGCGCTGTCAATAAAATAAACAGTGGTTTAGTGTACATGATATTGCTCATTATAGTATAGTATTGGATGAAAGGACAGTAAAATGAAAATTTACCTTACTATTATACTTAACGCACCAAGTGGTGTCACAAGGACAGCAGGAGCATAAATGTAAGCTACAAAATTGGCAAACTCTCCAATAATCACTGTGATATTTACCAAACAGAAGGTGATTATGTGGATAGAGAGAGCACAATGATAGAATCTAAGAGAAATGCAAGACTTACTTGTAAGCATGCCAATCCACCAAAGTGGTTCTCGCAAATATCCATATCCTCCTGAACCTTCATTTTAATGCATTCAGCATCATTAACACATCACTATCATAATAGAACTTATGAGTACAATATATAAAACGATTCCCTTTATCAGATATTTAATTTCTCCACCAAAGAATTACATTCTGAGACATACAAACCATAGATCTATCTTATGTCCCATGAAATGCTTTTTATATGAAAAAGTGACAAAACACTAAATCTAATAGTGTAAAGCTCCCTTTGTCTCTTTTACATAATCTATTTAACATATATATGCTTCATATTTATGAAATGATGAGGATCCTAATGAAATTTACCGAATGCTACAAAGAAAATACTTTTTAATCTAAAACAAAAAAAAAATATTCAATTCATGGTAAATGCTAATCTCATCTAAAACTTGAGTCATGCTATTTTTTGATGATGATGATGATGATGAGAGATGATGAATGTTGCTTCTGTTATTATATTCCTTAATTCCCGAAATGTCTTTTTAACTGCTGCTGTGTGCGAAATAATTATATGGCATTGAAATTCAGCTATATGGCCGGTTAAATAAATTCAAAACCAAATTTTGACATCATTTTAGATCTTTGTTCAAACCTAATAATAGAAAAAAAAAAATATAATGCTATATTGATACATGTTAAATGTATCCTGACCCTCTGTCCATATAAACATTATAAAATGTCATCATATAATATCACAGGTAGAGAAAGTTTTCCCTTTTTGCAGTAGCGACTAGTGATGTAGATGTACTAGTTGGCTTACAACATAACAATTCTCTTGTGGAATATACTAAACCCAACATTAATAATGGTTGTAATAGCTACACAGTATATAGATTTCTACTTGGTTTAATCCCCTAATTGCTTAAAACACATGGCATTTTGTAATATCTCAGTTTGTATCTTAGCATAGTAAAACTACAACAGATATGTTATATTCCTTCTTCAACCAGTTAAAGCACTCACAACCCTCCTGATAATTCCCTATCCTGTAACTTCAACTTATAACAACCACAAGACTAACAAAATTAATTTTGTTTTCCGATATCTGTTTTGAGACTATCTGATACATATGCCCCAAAACGAAGATTGCACAAAAATTATTGCAAGAATTGCAGCACTAAGCAACTAGCTAGAACAGAAAATATACAAAGATTAAAGACCTCAAGAAAGCAGCTCAAGATCTACACTACAAACACTAACTTTAACTCCAATAAGCTGAAGATTACACCAATTTTTTTCTAAATAAATGCAAGAATTGCAGAATTTGGTAACTAGCAATAACAGAAAAGACAAGTCTTAAAGAGCTAAAGTTAATATTCAAGCTTCAAACTACAGAAAGAAATACAGGCAAACCAACTTTACTTGCAAGAAAAGGGTCATAAAATAAAACTTACTGGCACGAGAGCCAGAGGCTCCAGCTCTCTGCAAACCCTTCTTCTTGATTATGAAACTCGACCCAATAAACGCGCTCGAGCCCACCGCCAACCCGAACCCGATTAGATTCGCCTCCAACATGACCCGACCCGGTTCAAATCTGGTGATGCCAGCCTCCTCGTAGATGTGACTCGAAATTCTTTTCTCATCTGTTGCCCAGGGAGATTAAAACAGAAAGAAAGAAAAAACTAAAGAAAAACACAGATAAGATGATGATGATTGAGGAGCTTTGATTTCAGGTCGATCATGGAAGGTATTATGCTTCAACTACCAGTCCAAGTGCAGGGCTGATATTGGTTGGACAGTGTATATATAGGTTGGTTAATTTGGGGCAATAGGGATTTGGATTTGGAGGGAATTTCTTCCCTATTTTTTTTCAATTATTTTTTTAGTCACTTTTGTTTATTTGGAATTTTGGACAGTGGTTTTGAGTTTAACAGTGATTTTTTTTTTTTTTGACATTAATATCTCTGAAAAGTGAAAATCATCTTCATTTTAATAGAAATCTTGCTGAATATTGAACAATTGTTATTGATTATGTATTCATGCAACAAATTATTAGATTTCTCTGTCAAGACTGATTGCTCAGAATGATTCTTAATATTAAGAAAATTAGTAGGTCATTATACTATATAAATGTCTGTTTTTATTTATGGTTTTTCAATGACAGAAAAGAAAAGGATTTAACATAAAACGCATAGCATTTACTTATTTTTAATACAGATAACTGGTTAATTGATTGTATAATTATATTAAAATGGTTGTCATATGATCATTTCAAAATATAATTAACCACGAGTCTTATAATTTAAGTGGTACGTCATTTTTATAAAAATCACAGATTGTGGTGATCAAGATTCAACTTCAACATCCCTAGCGATTAAAAAAAATTAAACGTAAGTAAAACCTTAATTGAAATATTTATGTGATCTCATAAAAAAATTAAAATGTAAATAAAACCTTAATTGAACTATGTATGTGATCTCATGACGTGCTACTTGGGCCGGAGTATACTCCGAATTTCAATTCTCAAATATTATGGGCCCACTTTTTGTACTTGGGCTGGCAGACAAGCCCATCAATATTATTGGTATTGGAACCCAAAAACTGAATGCCACAAAAAATATAGACAATGAAGAGAAGTAACACTAGCAATAAGAGAATTTTTAAGAGTGTATTTTTGTTTAATCAATGTGAATAAAAATTTGAATATCGACTCGATTGGTTTAAAATATTTTAATGGTTATTTTCTATGTTTAAATTTAATAAACTATGCGATTCAAGCAATCATATAACATATATGTTTGTGTCCAAATACCAAAATTCTACTTCCTAATTAAAAGTCATCAAAAAAATAAATAAAAGTAATAAAAGTTGACTGGTCAAACCAGTCAAACTTTCTAATATCTAGGAGTATAAAATAAAATTGCTTGTTGATCTCAAAAGATTTAAATTACCAAGAAAAAAAAAACAAATGAAGCATTTCTTTTCAATTTTGCCTTTGTATTGAGTTTTCGAGTAGGTTTACCCTTCGTGGGAGTGATAATTACTATTTTGTCTCTGTGTATGTATAAATACTACTCCCTCCGTCCCGCTCAAATTTGCACGTAGGGATGGGCAAGGAGGTTAAGAAAAAACTGTTTTTTGAGTGTTAATGTTAAATAGTAAATGACAATTTTGTACATTTTATTTACCATTTTTTGAGTGTGCAAATCTGAATGGGACGGACGAAAACGAAAAGTGTGCAAATTTGAGCGGGACGGAGGTATTAAATAGTAATTTAAATCTTTGGATAAATTTAAGACCCAATTTATAGATTAGCTCTCAATTTTAAACCCAATTTTTAAAGTTTCTCAATAAGGGGCTCAATTTAACTTCTTTTTTTTTTTTTTTCCAATTTAAGGCTTGAAATTTAAATTTAGTTTTCAATTCAAGACAAAATTTCATTTTTTTTCTTTTTTCTTTTTATTTATATTCATAGATTTATTAAAATTTCAATATGTATTTATATTTAAAATAAATTATAACAAGTTAGTATAATTTTGAAACGATTTTCATCCGACTTTTATTAATATATATATATATATATATATATATATTCTTTTAATTTTTTTAATTTTATGAATAAAAGTACAGAAATCCAATTTAATATTAATCAATTTAATATAAATTATATTTGATGAATTGAATTAATTATATTTTTATTTCCTCTTTCTTTCTTTTTTAATATAAACTAATACAAGTCGGATAAAGATCGTTCCAAAATTGCACTAATTTGTTTTAATTTATCTAAAATATAAATACATATTAAAATATAAAATTTATAAATATAATTAAAAATAAAAAAGAAAAAAATGGATTTTTGTCTTGAATTGAGAACTTAATCTAAATTTCAAACCTAAAATTAAGACAAAAATGTTAAATTGAGCCTCTTGTTGAGAAATTTTAAAACATTGACTCTAGAATTGAGAAATAAACTATAAATTGGATCTTATTATGAAATTTATCCTTAAATCTTTGTGACACTTCTAAGTGGACCAGGGAATATAAAATTAGAAACCATATAAAATAGAGATATGTCATCAATCTACCATAAAAAGTATAAAATGGATAAGGAAATATCATAAAATATAATACACATACAAAATATACCACTAAATATAAAACTAGTACACAATATACCACATTTTTGCTCAAGGACATACATGTGCATTTTAGGATACACATGCGCATTTAAAGCTCAATAACTACTTCATTTGTTTTATTTAATTATTTTCTCCAAAAATATTTATTTAATTCAAATCCATGATTAAGCTTTGAAAATTGATTTTCCTACGGAATAAGTATATAGGTTGGAATAATTTTCTCGTGCCAATACTGTCTAAACAACAGTTGTCTGGAATGAGTAACAATGTCACGTACAAGTTCCTTTGGAGAATTAAAATTAAAAAGGTTAACATATCCCCACATTTATTTGGTTAAATCCGGACCTCAAAATGGTATCAGAGCCTAGGTTTATTATGAACTTGGATTTTATATTTATTATATTTAAGTAATTAACAATTGGTGAGGAGAATTTCGAGAAAATATGGATCTGGACAATTGTCCAAGATGTTTACCATACAGGAGATATCGTCAAATTTTGACGATGTATAAACAAGAACACCTACACAAGATGACATATTGGGAAGACCAATATGTTGAACGAGAGAATGCAGGAGCCTGCAGTGAAGCCTTGAGACAATGCAATGTACAAGCAGCATATCATTTGGATTACCTCCAGGTTAACCAAATGTTACATACTAGACTGATGGAGGGAGTTACAAGAAGAAGCCCATCAGAATCATGGTTCCTAGAGGTGAACCAGAGTGGAACGAGATTCTTCCAGACACATCTAAGATTTCTACAGATCTTAGAGAAATCCAGAAGACGGTGCAAAATTATGGTAACCACCATAATCATCTACCAACATAAGTCCATCAAATCCAGAACCAGATAGAGACGATGATAAAATATCAGAAGGAAACCATTGAAATCCTTCATGATATTCAAAAACGAGTAAAAACCCTGGAGGACAGACCAAGTCTTGCTGGAGGAAGAAAACGTATTGATTTCGGGACAGTACCCTATTTACACCAAAAGGGGAAACCTACTGAAGTCATACGTCCAATAACTAGAGATGAAAAGCTCATTGCTATCATCAAAGGAAAATCCATCATAAATTAAAAGTGATGGACATGGAAAAGATCAATCTTGAAGATCTACACGAACTTGCCGAGTCCTTCGCAGGATTAGGTATCGTGGATCTAAAGATGAACACAGGAGATGGTTCAGCTTTGGTTACACATGACCAACACCAAAGACCACCTCCACCTGTTGATCCCAATGTTGCAGAAAGCTCAGGTTCACATCATGTGGATGAACCAATGCCGCACGCTGGAGATTTCACAACAAGAGGAGATCCTATCGTTTCAGGAACTCGACAATGTCCCAGAAGGCCAAATCTCATGAATACGCCTTATGGAAAGACACAGCTTGAACCTATACATCCGTATGGGTTAATGCTAAATTTGGATATTCCAAATTTTAAAAATCAAGAAGTCCTTATCGATGAATGGGCATCAGGAATGAGGGTTGCAGCAGGAACCCTTGACCTTATAAAAGAAGGATTCATCCTACTCTTAGAGATGAGTCTTGAAGGATTTGCAAAGATTGCATGAGATATGACAACACCAGAGATGAGGAACGATGTTACTGCTGGTGAGTCATTGAAAGAGATTGTCGATAATATGGCAAAATTATTCAAAATCCATTTTATCGGCATAGACTATTTCGAGGGAATAGAAGAGGAGAAAAGAAAAAGATATAAACAAGCCCTCTACTGCCTCGAGTTGCATGATATTTGTCATGTTGATGAATATATCAAGTTATTCACCGAGTACCGATGGAAGTCCAAGGTGGATGAGAAAGAGGTTTCGTAACTTTTCTTTGCGAAGATACCAAGTCCCTGGAGAGAAATGCTCATCAGGGAATACAAGAGTGCAGACGATTTAGATACTGTGGCCAGAAGAATGTCTTTCTTAAAGGCCAAGTTAGCTGAATGGTGCCATCAAGCAGCACTCTACAAGAACTACAAGAGACTTCGAGGAATCAATAAAATGATCCCCTGTGTTGCCAAGATAATGACATCCCAACAGTAGTGGGAGGTCAACCACGGAGACATAAAAGGAGAAAGCTGAGAAGCCATCCATACCGTCGTGGAGATAGCAACCAAAGAGGAGGTCGTAGGTCTTCATGGAGACCTAGAAGAGTATGGTCAAAACAAAAGGCCCGAAGTTATAAATCAGGGCAAAGACCAGCACCAAGCAGGAGTAAAACCTATTCATCGGGTTGTAACCAAGGAAGTTCCAGCAGAACTCCAGGAAGGAGAACTTTCAGGCGAGCTCAAACCAGAGCTAATGAAAGTTTGAAAGACTGTAATTGATGGACCTGCGGAGCAAGAGGACACATCTCAACAGATTTGCCCGGACAACCAAAAGAGAGGTATAAGACAGTTCGAATCAACACCAGAATTCGAAGAAGCTATTTATTACCAAGATCTTATATAAGTGTATCAATTTGAGGATCTACCATCAGATGAAAGCATCTATGAAGAAGAGATCTATTCGGATGATGAAAGTGAATCCACATTAGAATCGGAGTGAAGAAGAAATTCTTCAAACAACTAGAGAGGATATGTCAGGTTTCCTCTCTCACACAACAATTTCTCATAAAACTCTAATGAGGATTATGAAAGAGGATCCAAAGCTTCGAATATATGATGGCTTTACTATCGGAGCAATGGAGAAGGCACTGGATAAGTTTGGGGTTCGTAACAGAAAACACCAAATTATCCATAGAGTTACTACTGGTGAATTTGCTATTCCAATGGAATTCACAAGTAACTTGATTGAGATGCAGTTGATCTCTTACAAAGAAATTCGGGATATCAAAATCAAAGTGAAAAGGGAAGTTGCAAATACACTCTTATGGATTCACATTGGAGCCATAAGAGTAATTATTAAAGCAACATTCAAAGAAGGAATAGATTCGTCACTCAATCTTGCGATTTTCGACAAACGAATCTCCAATCTCAAGGATTCATGCCTTGGAGCGATTACAGGAAATTTGTATGCAGGGAAACTGGCATTCAATGTCTATCCTAGAATTGCATACAATTTAGGAGATCGAGACTTCAATAGAGTCTTAACCCTTCATCAAGATTTCAAAAGAGAAGATTTGATGAAAGAAGGGAATAAACCGTATTCAATCAACTACAAGATTTCCTATGCCCTCTCGAATACACATCATTCAGAAGTATTCTTGAGAAAATAATTCATCGAAGTCCCAAGAATATTTGAGGATTTCGCTTCGGTGGTTCTTCCAGAAATGATCGAATCTCCAACTATAAAAGAGATCGATATGAAGATCCAAGATCAACCTGTCTTCAACAAAAGTCAAAGCTGCATAATGGAGACCAGGAGGATTCTTTCCAACGAGATAGACTGATGAGTAGCAGTCGTTGGGAAGAGAAAAGGCCTAGTACAGTTCAGCGAATTCCAGGTGTATTTAAAACACAAGGAGAGTTGAAATGTCCAGAAGGATGGAAAGAAGTTGAAGTAATATTCGACATCACTCAAAAGGATAATATATTTCCTTGTGATATTTTATATTATTTCCAACAACCGATAGTCGGAAGATTTCAAGGAAGCCTAAAGATGGGTGAAATTGAACTGATTATCACGGGTGTTGCAGAAAGAATTCCAGAACAATTAGTGCTGGGTATCGACTTTCTTGAGGATCATAAGCCTTGGGAAAGATTACAAGATGGAATGGAGTTCACAGTGGCTGATAAAAGATACAGAATCAGATGACTACTAATCAATTCTCCATATACATTTCTATCGGAATGATATATGGTGAATACAAGGTTGAGTATTTCGCAGCCTATGTTGACTCAGGAGCAGGGATTTGTACTGCAAAGCAAGGGGTCTTTCCTAAAGATTTTGGAGAAGATCTACCAGCCATTGCAGGAAGAGATTTCTCAAAAAGGATTCTTATCCTTAATAGATGAATTAAACAAGCAGAAATCATGATCGGAGGCGCTGGCGGTACCCCATGGTACAAAGTAAAGAAGCCACTAATCTATTTCCATGATACGGGAGCAGATGTTTTGCTAGGAAACAATTTCCTACAAACATTCAAGCGTTTTACACAAGAAAGTGAGATAAGAAGGCTTATTTTCACAACATTATGTGATCATACGATTATTGTCCAGAGACTGCGGGAGGCATTCTACAGAAAAATGCCTATTCATTTTCGCAGCAAGCATGGTGATGAAGCTAAACTTCGACATCCAAAAATGGCGGATAAAAGAAGATTTGGCGATGCCCTATTATCCTTTCGACAATTTGGTTCAAAACGAAAAGATACCAAGAGATGGGATAATACTTTGTATTCATTCAGAATACAAGGAGAAGAACGAGTTCCACCAGAGGCTATTGCAGAATTGCGAAAAGCCATATTAGAGAATCCACCAAGTGATGTTACCATTGAAGAATAAATATTACTCGAGGAATTTAAGAAAAGGATCCAAAGAAATTACAACAAAGATCCTTTGGCATGGTGGGAAAGGAATGAGCTCAAAGCATCCTTAAAGGTTAAACCTGGAAAGGAACATGAGTTCGTAAGACTCAAACCAATCCTTATGAATCAAAGTGATTGTAAGGATATGCAGAAGATACTTAAGGAACATCTGGACCTTAAGTTGATTTCACCAGGAATTTCTCCATACAGCAGCCCTGGATTTCTAGTAAGGAATCATGGAGAAATCAAAAGAGGTAAACCTAGACTTGTTATTAATTACAAAGGTATTAATGACATTTTGGAGTTTGACGGATACTACATCCCGAGTAGAGAACACTTGGTTAACTGCATCAAAGGTGCCAAGATATTCTCGAAGTTCGATTGCAAGTCTGGATTCTACCAGATTAGGATGGAGGAAAAAAGTAAGAAGTTCACAGCTTTCTCCACACCACAAGGACACTATGTCTGGAACGTGATGCTTATGAGATTGGCAAACGCACCCCAGATATATCAGAGAAAGATGGATAATCTATTCAAAGATTATTTCAACTTTATGTTCGTTTACATCGATGATATCCTCATCGCATCAAAGGACATGAAGGAACATCTTAAACATTTGGAAATATTTTCAGATGTTTGTCACAAAGAAGGATTAGTGTTTTCTGAAAAGAAGACAATAATTGCTACGAGACAGATTGAATTCCTCGAAATTGAAATCGATGAATCTGGGATCATCCTACAAAAACACATTGTGGAAAAGATACAAGGATTTCCAGATGATCTCAAGGACAAGAAACAACTTCAAAGTTTTCTTGGAGTTGTCAATTTTGCTGGAATGTTCATCAACAATATGTCACATCACAGGAAGGTGTTCAGCCCATTACTCAAGAAAGATGTTATATTCAAATGGGAAGACGAACATCAAGAAGGGATTAAGCGACTTAAGGAAGTCTGTAGCAAATTTCCGAAACTTGTTATTCCTCAGGACGAGGATGAACTGGTTCTTTACACAGATGCCAGTGATTTTTGGTGGGCAGCAGTTCTTATGAAAGCCGCACCAAACGAAGAGATGTCATGTAGATATTGCAGCGGTCTGTTTACAGATGGAGAAGCAATTCGATGACATATCAACGAGAATGAATTTTTTGCAGTCAGAAAGGCTTTCAAAAAATGGCCTCTCTTTTTACTGGCTAAAAAGTTTACCTTAAAAATTGATAATTCTAGTGTCAAAGCATTTCTGAAAAATAAAATGGAATCAAAACCAGAAAATGCTAGGAAACTTAGATGGCAAGCTAAATGTCAATATTATGATTATGATATTGTCATTGTGAAATCTCATGAGAATGTTCTTGCAGATTTCCTAACACGAGATGGAAGGACGCGTCGCTGACGAGGTCCTCAAACGAGTGAGACATGTTTGGGAAAACCTGGAAAGTCTCAAACGAGCTTTTGGGACATTATGTCTCAATGCAGAAGTTGCTGGACAACTTCAACGAGTTGATCAGGAATCTGTTTCTGATCTAATACGAGCATGCTTCTATGCACAAGGACAATTGTTCTTTGTGTTGCATGGGTCTATCCTCCAGGCTGCATCTTCTACGGTGCAAATGGGAGAACTTCGAGATCGGGACTCTAACCCAAAGGCTATGGATTCAAATACCATGCCTACAAGTGTTACATGGGATCTATTCTTTGAGAATGAACAACCTGTAACGAATGTTGAAGCTCCGGTGTCACAACTCAAGCCTTTAAGTCAACCCAGTACCTCTGGGGTTAAAGAGGTCGAGTTGAACCTAAGGCCGCAGACAGGCAAAACAAAGGTTCAAGCTCATACTAATGAGATTTCTCCTATGCAGGTATACCAAAGGCAATAGGAGAAATTGGCAACAAGAAGAGGGATAAGCCCGGAAAAATCAATCATTGATGTAGCCGGAAAATACCCAAGAGTTTGGATGAAACCCGGAAGTCATCCAAACGAGGTACAAGAATGGTATATCTTTGGAGCTTTAGCTTCGGTATATACAATTTCACCTGATTTCCCAGAAATCTCAAAATTACCGAGATGGATTGGGGAAGCAGTCTACGAGACCTGGGCAAACAATCAACACTTGTCCAGAGGAGACATTTTGGAGCTCTACTTCATTAGTGCCGCTCCAGAACCAGCTAAGAAAGGCTTCCATGAAGTCTTTCACTTTATCAAGCTTCGGAGACCAGACGAGAACGCCTTAAAATACATAAAGGCAACCTCCCCGGAAGATGTCCCGATACTGGTAGGAGCCTTCAATGAAGACGACGCTTCTACACGACGAGCTTGGGGGCTATGGACTTGTCTGACAAAAATGGACAAGGTCAAATACCCATTTAAAGTCTTCCAGAATTCATCCAATGGATCTTTTATGCTGAATACAATGACTGGATCGACGACAGGATTTGCAAAGGAGATTTTTGAAACTAAAAGGAAGATCCTCTGGGAAAACAAGATTCCGGCAAGTAAAGAAACTTACCGGAAATTCTGTAATATGACACACATTGGACGATGGATCGATCAGATCTATCAAGCGTACCCCGAACAGAAAGAACCCAAATTTGGGAAAGGATTCCGACCCAAACCCGATCGATAGGGAGCTGGAGCCAATAAGATAAGGGTCCAGCACAGAAGAAACGCTATCCCCGGGGACCACAACGACCAAATTATTAAAGCGTTCCCAACAAAGTTAAATGGGATAGGTCACGAGAAAGTGACTCTCCAACCAACCTCACATGGTGGGCTGAGTCAAAAGTTAATGATTCCCCGACAGACATAACATGGGCTGAGTCACGGGGCATTAAAGAGGAAGAGCACCAACTAAAGCCGAACGGGACTCCCCAACAAACCTTCACATGGGAGCAATAATGGAGTAGGCCAGCTGGTACTCAAACGAGATTTGGAATCCGCACTTCAAGTCCGGATTTCTCTATAAATAGACAGAGCGAAGGAAGCTGAAGACATCGACCATTCCCCTCAGTTTTCTTCAAAACATCTATCCTTAGTTTTGTAATAAACATCTTTGTATTCTTAGATAGTTTTCAAGTTTATGTGTTTAGGTTTTCAAGCCTCCTCTATGAGAGGTTAAACAAGTTTTCTCCTCCCAAAAGGAGATTACTTATGTAATAAATATATTTCCAAATTCATAATAAAAAGAAGGCTTTTGCTTCAACATGTGTTCTTAGTGAGATTAGTTCGTCCCCTGGAAGGAATATTTTGTACACCTGGTGTAGGAAACGAACCAAGGTTGTGTTGTACAGTTGCTGAAGGAGCTGGATAACTTGCAGATCATCTTCCCTGAGGGTTGAAGTTGGACAGTGAGGAGTTGTTCATAAAAAGGTCTGGGGGCATTAATTTTCCAACTGGTGGCTTTGCAAACCATCTCACCCAGTACTGTTGCGGTCAAAGAAATGTATGAATTTTAGGGGATGAATTTATTTTACGGAAGCATGTTGGGCCTGATATTGATCAGTTTGTGTTTAATTCGGATCTAATTAAATAAATGACGTGGGATTAATATAATGACTTGAATGACTTGGATTTGCATTTAATGCTAAAAGGAGAATTTAATGGGGTTTTGAAGTTAGTTAAAAGTCATGATTGGAGCATTAAATGAATTTTGTGGTATAGTGTTATATTTAATAGTAGTTTTATGCATATTGTTATATTTGATGTTATATTTGTTATGGTATTATATTTAGTGGTATTTATTTATCTAATTTATAAAAATTGTGGTAAGATTGGTAGATATCCTATAAAATAACTAAACAAGGATTTGCAATAACCTAAATATGCAAAGTTGTGTGTCTTGAGTTAAAAATGCCATTCTTCCTAAAGAGTGCTTTTGTGTCATTCAAAATCTTTATTGTGGGCCACTCTTCCTTGGTTTTCTTTATTGTGATATTTGGTTCTTTAATTAGACAATAAGGATAAAGATTGTAGCTCACATAAGATGCACCTCTTAATTATTGAGCATATATTCCATCTAATGCCTTTTATAATGTCCTAGATCAAATGAGAGTTTAGGGTGTATCGAATGATATACGATAATGAGTGATTAAAAGTAAATCATATAAACGTATACGATTTTTTAGTTGGCTAATCTTTTAGATTGAAATATGATCATGTTAAATATACTCTTGTTGAAATTTCAAGCTAAATATATAATTAATGTTTTTATAATAATTTTATAAGTCCATACTTACATTTTTAATAAATTCTACTAATTTTCAATATATTCCTGATTGTGGTTTCAATGTATCTATCTATATTTTTCATAAAATTCAGAGTATCCATATTTTCAACATCAGATGCAGTCATGCAACTGCAATTCTTTAAATCTTGACAATATAGAACCCACTCTTACCATATCCAAATTGATGTGTCAAAATCATATGGTATATACTTAATTTCTTTATTCAAATTTTATGGAAATGCTTGTCACCATATATCAATATACCAGTAATAAACACAATAATACATGTTTTTAGTAATTAGACAAACATTCATAATATATTTGGTGATGATTACATATTATGTACATAATCGTGGAAAAAAAGGTATGTTGCATGTAACACAGCAAGAGTGAAACCACATAAATCAAAATGCAGAACTTGATATTGGTTGGTTAACTCCTGAGACTTTTCTTTTTATTTAAGCAACACATAAAAAGAAAAGAAATTTTACTACACTGAATCATAAATATCCTGATTGAAGGTCTCTCTCTCTCTTATTTCATCTCTCATGTGTCCTTTCATTCTGCTTCAGAGCCCCACTAATGCTCATGTCACAGTCGCCGCCATTACCAAATGTCGTACACTTTTTAGGCCTTTATAAACTTTATTTTTATTTTTGGGGCAGAACAAAGGTTTATATTACTGTAAAGAATTTATCCAAACTGCACACAAACGTTTTGCTGCTTATTAATATTCATATTACACGTATGTGAATGCAGAAAGTTGCTATAATATCCATCATTCAAGTCCAATAATCTTCAACTTTATCAGAAGATCAAAGGTGGGGTTGCAAGAAAATCAAGCTTGCAAAAATGGCGGAAAATTTTCAAGATTTTTACTCCCATAAATCTCCTTCATCATCCCAGGTAAGCCCTTTTATCAAGATTTCACCTTTTTCTATATTTTAATTTTCTCTGAATATTTGCAAATTTATCGCAAAGGTGGTGGAGGAGATGAAGGAGCTATGGTCAATGGCGCTTCCAATTTCAGCAATGAACTTTCTAGTCTATGTTCGAGCCGTGGTTTCAGTTCTGTTTCTGGGCAGGCTTGGGAGCCTGGAGCTAGCCGGCGGCGCGCTGTCCATCGGCTTCACAAACATCACCGGCTACTCTGTTCTAGTCGGCTTAGCATCTGGGCTCGAGTCGGTTTGCAGCCAAGCCTATGGCAGCAAGAACTGGGACCTTCTCTCTCTCTCTCTCCAACGCATGATCTTCATCCTTTTAATCGCAATAATCCCCATTGGCTTTCTCTGGATCAATCTCGAACCAATCATGCTTTTTCTGGGCCAAGATAAGGACATCACAGCCATGGCTGCAACTTACTGCTTATATTCTCTCCCAGACCTTTTAACAAACACCTTATTGCAGCCTTTGCGAGTTTACTTAAGGTCACAGGGCGTGACCAAGCCACAAATGTGGTGCACTCTAATGGCTGTTTTGTTTCATATTCCTCTGAATTATGCTCTTGTGATGGTCATGGGGTTGGGGGTGCCTGGGGTGGCTATAGCTTCTGTGTTGACTAATCTTCATATGATGGTTTTGATGATGGGGTATGTGTGTCTGTATGGGCGGTGGGAGTGGAAATGGGGCGGCTCCGGTGGCGGCATTGGGCCGCTCTTGAAGCTGGCTGTTCCGAGCTGTTTGGGGATTTGTTTGGAGTGGTGGTGGTACGAGATTGTGACGGTGTTGGCCGGATATTTGCCTGATCCGAAGCTGGCCGTGGCGGCGACGGGGATCATGATCCAGACTACTAGTCTTATGTACACTGTTCCTATGGCCTTGGCTGGTTGTATATCTGCAAGGGTAAGTTGCTATGCTTGGGGTGATCATGTTTGTGTTTGTTTTGTTGTTAGTCGATATGTGTATTTCTTGTATCGAATGAGTTGATCATCCACGTTGGTATGGGTAAAATCGTTGTGTTGGTTCATATGATGTGTGCGGAGTTGGGGAAAATTGCAATTTTCGTCTGGTAGTTTAGGCATTGTCCGATTTTGCTTAGAATTTCAATTTTTGACTACGTGGATGTGGATTTGGATTTTTCAAGTCTGGCGTCCACGTAGTAAGAAATTGACATTCAAGGACAAATTTGGAAAAGAAAAAAAAAGTGGTAGTCGAAGGATCAAAATTAGAATACATCAAATCAATTGTAGGAAAGTGGGTAGAACCTAAATTACAGGACGAAAATTGAGGCTTTCACCTTAGAGTTTATAATTGGCCATTTTAGAAGAGTTGATGCATTTGATCCCAGTTGGCTAGTTGAGTTTAATTTAAACAGATTCTTGAGTTTGGAAGCTACTGTTTCATTAATTGGCTTCTAATTGATCTTACATTCAATCAAAGTACATCCCATCTCAATTTGTTACACCTGATGATTATTTGATTCTTGATTCAATTGTTAAACAAGTTTCCTAAGCTAGAAAACTGAAGGAATTTTTGCTTTTCTTGAATGATTATGTAATAAAATTGTCATTCTTGTATCGATGCTCATTGCAGGTAGGCAACGAGTTGGGTGCAGGGAAGCCATACAAGGCCAGGTTGGCTGCAATTGTGTCGTTGATCTGTGCTTGTGCCGTTGGATTCATCAACGTGATCTGGACCGTGACATTTAGAGATCAATGGGGTGGCCTTTTCACGAACGATGAAATGCTTAAAGCTCTTGTTGGATCGGTTTTGCCCATAATTGGGCTATGTGAGCTCGGAAACTGCCCACAGACCACCGGTTGTGGCATCTTAAGAGGCACGGCCAGGCCGGTTGTGGCGGCCCGTATCAATCTAGCCTCATTTTACTTTGTGGGCACGCCTGTGGCTGTCGGTTTAGCATTTGGGCTCTGTGTCGGGTTCACCGGGCTGTGGCTCGGCCTGCTTTCTGCTCAAGTTGCTTGTGCTATTTCAATACTCTATGCTGTGTTGTATTGCACAAATTGGGAAGATGAATCTTTAAAGGCCTCCAAACTTACAAGCTTGGAAATGGGAAGAAAGTGTGATAGTGATGAAGAGAAAAGTGGATTGTTGTGTTTAGAGAATCAAAAGATTGATGATCTTCAATAGGATTTTAGGGTTATTGGACTTCTTATTAGGCATCAAATCTTTTCGGTTTTTGAGATAATGGGTTTTCTAAATCGTTTATTTTACATGCATTTTCATACAGTTTCAGTCTATGTGATTATGTATAAACAGACAGTCGATATTATATTTGTAGCATTTCTAAGATTGTAGCTAATGATATTTCAAGTTTGTCCGAAAATAAAGAAAGCAATTAACTTTTTTTTTTTCTTTAAAACAAAGCAAGTTGAGTCATTTCATTTTCAATTTGAATTATATATTGACTTGATAAGATGGTAAAGTAATAAAAATTTATATGAAATCATTTAATTATTCATAATCAAAATAATTTTTTTATAAATCACCATTTATTTTGTAAGTCATGAGTGTAACTATATTACTAAATTAGAAATCAAAATAAAGAAATTAATCAAAACTGTTTTTAGAGGGAGTGCTTATCCAAGAAGCAATGTTGTTGCAATTTGTTTGTTATGGTGAAGTGGAATTAATAAAGACAATATAAGAGAATCAAAAGTAGTGGATGGGGGCTGCTCTATTCATTTCACTATTTGTCACAACTCACTTTATTAATTGACATTCATCATTTATATTAAAGGCAACCTATATTAAATTTCATTTTACTATTTCATAGTGAAATTTCGTCTTAAATACAACACATATTATTTAATTATATTTAATTTTAAAATATCAAATGAAATATACTGAAATAGAGAATCTCATTTGATAAAATTTTGCAAATTGCACCTTTTAAGCTTAACTAAGTGGTGTCCTCATCAATTTTTAATTTTGATTGCATAAATTATGGAGAATATTTTAAACTAAAGCCTACAAATCTACTCAAAGAAGAATGAGAATCAAACAAAGTTATAGTGGCCTAATTTGGAATATTTAACCTAACGCAATGATAAAATGATGCGATCTAGTCATGCTATTACCTATTAATTATGTAAACTTTCATCTTTGAATTAATTAATTACTCAAAGAACTAATTAGTTCCTCTTTTCATATAATTTTTAATTGTTTTTAAAAAAAAATTGAATTTTGAAATTAAGCATATTGACTATACTAAACAAATTTTGAAAGGGTGTATACATATAAGTTGAAATTAAATATTTTACATTTAATAATTCATATCAGAAATTTCTATCAGCTATACTTGAACTGTATGCCCATCATTTTCTAAAATTCATATATACCTTTTTTTTAAAGAAAAAATTCATGTATACTTATATACATATATGTATAATACTCTCTTTATCCCAAAAAAATATCATTTTAGTACAAAAAAATTACCTCAAAATAAATGATATAGAATTTTAAGACATATTTATCTATAATCTACCAAAAATATCCCATTACTCATGTTTAAGAACATTGTTAAAAGGAAAGAAAGAAAAAATTTCATAATAATTATATTTAAGTAGGGATAGATCAGATTTTTTTTCACCTTCTTTAATTTATGTAAAAAAAAACCTAAAATTACATTTATTTTGGGACGAATCAACTATACTGAACTGCCATTCCAAAGAATAATTGTTGGAATTAGAACATAACAACTAAGAATAAAGACAACCATATCTAATCTGGATTGGTAACATCTTCATAGAAGCAAACAAATTGAGCCGTCAAGGCATTTCTAATAAGCTTTTTGGAAGGCCAAATAAGAAATAAACATGAAAAGAAATCACATAAGTCCAAAACAAACAACATAAAAGTTACATTTCACCAATAACTCACTTTACTTTATAATCTTTTTTGTTCATTAGTTGGCAAAGAAAGATTACATCCTTCTATCATTTTACTTCATTGATATACTTACATCTCACATTACATCATCATATTCTTATATTTCCCATTTAACCCTTTTTAGATTGTGTTTGAATTGAAAAATTCAAAAATTAAATAGGATAAAACTACAACATCGAAAGTTTCAAATCGACACTTAAAACCCAATGTCATATCAATGCCCCGATCGGCCACCCGTCTCGTCGCGTGATATAAAAGGGACCCACAAGCACTGTTCAAATATCTATTGTAATGTGTATGAGATCAAAATTTGGACATGTGTTGTAATAAAATAAATCGACTATAATAAAGAAAATAGCAAGTGCTCATTGAGCAAGACACCCAAATGTCCTTGACCTATTAAAACAAGAGAAAGTGGCCAAGGAGAGGCAAATTGTATTGCAAAGAATAGGACTTCACATACATATGGGATTACATCAACTCCACTTGATCACTACTTTATTACAACAATTGAAAAAGGAAATCAGACAAGTTTTTCCATTCACTTCCAAAGCTTCTTTTGTTTCATGATGCATATATGCCTTTTCTTTTTGCAGGACTTTTCCACATCATCACCTTCTTCAAGTAGCCTGTGTCAACATCCAATATACGGTTTATAATGCTAAAATACAAATGCAGAAAGAGACAAGGACAAGTTTAAGTAAAAAAAAACACGACCTGTATCGTTGATAACTGAGCTCGATTGAATCATCCATATGACTATCTATCAATCGAACGTGCTGAAACTAGAGCCTGTTTAAATGCTAGCACTACTCGGTTTAAGTAGTTTGAAAAACCGTTTCATGTAATAATTCACAGGATGACAAACCATGGGGACAAGGGTAAGCAAAGAAATTCACTGAGCATCAAGTTTAATATTTGTTTATATTCAAGATTCAAACTTTTACCAGCAATTTCTCAATTCAAACTCTGTTGAGGGAGACTAGTATTAATAATATTATTAACACACAATTAGCTCATGAACAGTCAAGCATTTCGATCAAATCATCCGAAACTAAAGCCTTACAGATCCGTAGGGAACTCATTTATAGAATGAAAGTTAAGCTTCTTCCGAGTATTCCAACTCCAAGCATCAAGGTTGAACTGTCAGATGGCCTGAAGAAGTCGAGAAACTAAAGCACGGAGAAGCCTTAGAAGGATTATGGTTTGCAGAATACAAGCAACAGTCAGCAGAAATCTTCATCACATACAGACTCCTAATCAAGAAAATGTACACATTAAGTGAAGGCATAGTCAAAAGAAGAATGTAATCTCTTGAGCTATTTCCAATCATATTTGCACGTCTTTCTCTAATACTAGTCGTATTATAAGTACATACTTGTGAATCGCAAAGTTATGTATAAAAAAATTTGGGCACATTCAGGACTATAAGCAAACAAATCTGCTATGATCTAAATCAAGAAGACTGAGGCATTAGGTGTTATTGATTTTAACATTGCATATGAATCAACCAACAAAGGGCACAATCAAAGGAAAGAATCCTCGTTATCTATTTCCATCCATCAAAATAGTGGAACAATTGTGTCGAATAACTTTAAGAGTCACAAGAAAGTACAAATGCATGCACAGCACAACAAACAAGAGCAACCAGTTCCATGCATTCAAGGCTGGATCAAAATAGAATCTACATAAATAAGTAAACTTGTGCAAGAAAAATGACAGCAAGCACTGTTTTACATTGAGCAAAAAGAAAAAAACAATGACTTGATGCTCAGTTGATGGTTACAATATAATTCATAAACTGATGTAACAGAACAAACCTAATCCACCAAGTTGCTTGGTCAAGTGGCTGAATTTCTACTATATGGAGTCTTTCCTGTTCTAGACCTAGCCACATTTCCATACGAATCTGATTTCCTTCCACTTCTTCTAGGGATATTTGAATCACCACGTTCAACATCCGATCTCCTAGAAAACCATGAAGAATTTTGTGATACATTGTCTTCCGTGCCTCTTCTATTTGTCCTATTCCTAGAGAAATCTGATTTCATTGTGTTTCTTCTAGGGATATTCGAATCACCACCTTGAACATCTGCTCTCCTAGAAAACCTTGAAGAATTATGCGATGCATTATCTTCTGTGCCTCTTCCATTTGTCCTATTCCTAGAGAAATCCGATTTCATAGTGGTTCTTCTAGGGGTATATGAATCACCACCTTGGTCTGTTCTCCTAGAGAACCTTGATGAATTTTTTTCTTCTGTGCCTCTCCCATGTGTCCTATTCCTAGAGAAGTCTGATTTCATAGTGTTTCTTCTAGGGATACTCGAATCACCACCTTGATCATTCGTTCTCCTAGAAAACCTAGACGAACTTTTGGATGCATATTCTACATTGCCTCTTCCACTAGTCCTCCTTGTCTCGCTTCTTCTAGTACTCCTCCCTTCAAAATCCGGGCCTCTCCTTTCGAATTTCCCTCTTTTACCCACATCTTGACCCTCTGAAACCTCCATGTCTTCATCACTCTCATCATCATCAGACGAGTCATACGTTTCACTAGTCCTAGAACCCCTAGATGAGCCTTTGGATACATGTTTTACATTGCCTCTTCCACTTGTCCTCCTCATCACATTTCTTCTAGTCACATCTTCACCCTCAGAATCCTCCATGTGTTCATCATTCTCATCATCATCAGACGAGCCATACGTTTCACCACTGCCTTCCTCCTCCTCACCCTCAACATCCTCCAATTCCTCTCCTTTACTTTTCTTCACAACAATGCCAGTCTTCTTCTGCGTGGTTTTCTCTTTCTCCTCATCCTTCATTACATTCATAAGCTTAATATACTTAGACCTCATATCCATCAAAGGATGCCTCTCAATTAACATCCCCCTCTTATAAGCCTCCTTCAAAACCACCGTGTGCATCCCAATCTTACTCGACACATAGAAAATCCCTGGATGTTGCAAAAACGCACGCTTAAACCTCGATCTCAGCCCCAAATACTCTCCTAAATAGAGCAGGCTCTCCCTCTCCACCCTCTTCCCAACAAAGAGACTAAGCAACTCATGCAACACTGCCACTGACCACTTATCCGACTCATCCGTCTTCACTGCTAAATGCATAGCGTTCTCATACGGTGAAACATATGGCAACTTTTGCCACTCATCCAGCCACTTCTTATACTTCTTATCCATCTCAAATTCTTTCGAAAACTGCAAAGAAAACTCAATCTTCCCAGCCTTTGCCCCCTTTTTTTCCACCTCCGAAACTGCAAATTCATCACTCCAGCAAACCAGCTCAAGCACCTTCTCATTTTCACCCGAATTCTTCCCACTAATCACCCGAAAATAGTCCGGAAATTCAGGAATTATAGCCTTCTCATAATCATGAGGCAAACCCAATTCCCATTTCAAACTTTCCAACAAAAAGATCGGAATTTTATTAATTCTACTAATCATCAACAGCTTCAAGAGACGGCCCGCGACATCTTGCTTATAGTTCACGCTCTGGTAAAGCAGATTTTCCTCGGAGCTTAACGAAATAATTTCAGGGGAGAGCTTTATGTGGGGGTGGATATTAAGGGAACCCGGAAGAAACTCCTGAAAAATCGAAGGATATTTTCGGATGAAATCAATGGGTCGAAATGGGATTCCAAGGGTTTCCCTTGTTTCTGTAATTAGGGAAAGTGGGATTGATTTAGAGGGCTCGGAAATGATGACGTTTTTGAGATTGAGGATGGGCTTGAGGTGCTTGTCGCGCTCCACCGCGTGGTCGAAGCCGCGATCTCGGGGACATTTCAGCGTCGATACGGCGTCGTAGAGAGTGCGGATGTGGAGGTGGTTGTCGCGGCGGCGGAGATGGCAGGTGTTGGAGGAGCGGAGAAGGAAGTTCATGACAAGGTTTTAGTAGGGTTTTACAATTATCATATCTACCTATATAACAAACTTGCAATTTTACTACCAACTATTTCATCAAACATATCACAACTTCATTCTTTAAGATCTTACATCATACAAATATTCAATTTCAATCCATTTAATTATTATTCTAATGAATTACATTAATTATATTTTTTGACAATTAATTTGAAATGATGGAAGTATCAATCTAGCTATTTCCTTTAGATCTATCAATCTCATTTTTATATGATTGTATTGTATTCATATAGGATAAACTTATTCAAACATGTATCTAATTGTTTTAAAAAAAAGTTTCATATAAACCCATACATTATATATTTTAAATCAAACAATCTTTAATTTTCAAATATTTTAGTAAATTATGTAAAAGTAATTATTTTCAATCAAAAATTAAATATTTTGGTAATTATATCTAATTGCTTCTAATAATCCCTGTCTTAAATGGCACACACTTTCAATGGATTGTGTAAAAAGTTAACTCTAATGCTTTTTTTTTTTTTAATGATTTTATAGAAACGGGCTATGATATGGTTGTTAGGGTTGATCATTATCTCTTTGCAGTCCGTCCAGAGTATATAGTCGAGAAAATTCGAATGGAGAAGGTTGAGGGTTTTAGTTTGTTTAAAGGACTATCTTAAATAAAGGGATTGTATTTTCAAAAATATATCTTTTAGGTGGATTTCAAATCCGTACAAAATAGTATCATCTTGAACAAAATGAATTATTTGGAATTTGACGATATTTTAGAGAGTTGTAAGAAAATCCTCAAAGATAATCTCATATTTAAAGTGAATTTTATTCGTTATCAAGCCAATCTTATGGGTCAACATTTGTTTAGTGCTGCTCATTTATTTTCTAGTCATTTTTGTTGGATCGAGCTTTTAAATTTTGTGACTAACCTTCTCGATTTTGCTTGTTGTTGCACCCATTAATAATTAATGTTTGCTTAATTCCAATTTTTTTTTAATAGTTACAAATTTTGATTATAAATTTGAAATACTACAATGGATAGGTTAACATTTTAGTATTCCACGATTACGGAAACCAGTTCTATTTCACATCTGAAGTCAACCCTTCATCTATTGTTCAAGCAAAGTCAACCCATAATTGTTACTATTTAGTTGCATTTTCCGCGATTCAATGATTGAATCTCAACTCTTTTCTTAATCAAAGAAGAATAACATCAATTTCAATCCGAAGAAGATAGTTGTTGCCGCGCCGGAGATCGGCGATGGCCAATTCCACCCGAAGGCCTTTCTGCACCACCGCCGCCGCCGCCGCCGCATTAGCGTCTCCGGCAACTGCCAAATCCTTCGATGTTTCGGCGGTTCTGAGCCAGCAGAGACACGTTTTATCGGAGAATCAGCTCCGAAACTGCTCTGAAGCTGTCAAATTCTTCAACAATAAATTGAGTTCTCTGCAAATAATCCATCACGAGTTTCAAATGTTGGAGGTATTTGGAAATCTGATTTGAATATATATTTGCCGCCAGTGCATTTAGGTTTTTTCTTTTCCTCACTTATTTATTGAAATATGGTTATTTGTAATTTCGGATTTCTGCATTGTTCTTACTTCTTAGAGTTTTGAAATTATGAAACTTGAAGTGAATTGAAAACGGAACTAGTGTTGGCAATCTCAAGATTATATTGCTTGAATTCTATAAACGATGCTATGAAGTTTCCATTGTAGTTGGTACATGGTACTGCGAGATTGAACAATTTTGGGGATTTTTAAATAGTTTTATCACTTCAAAAGTTTATGAGATTTCAGTAATTTTATGTAGCCTTTTTCTTTTTGGCAATGCATCTTCCATTAATTACTAGGCCTATTGTGTGGGAAAGGTGTGTTTGATTAGCTGATTAACTCAATATAGTTCTTGATTTGAGGAACAATAACTTGGTTCCTCGTATTCCAACATGCTCTTAGTTTAGGAGGTGCAAGAATGGAAAATTGGAAATCAGTTTTTACTTGTTCACTTCCTGACATTTCACTCTCCAACTGGAAATTTTGAGCTACAACTTACAAGTGCTATTCACAATTTCATTACTGGATACACGTAACAAAGTTTTCTCATTTCGCTCAATTCTCATGCTATTTCTTTTACGTACCATTCTTCTGTTTTATATCAAGTTTCAAATTAGCGTATGGAGCTCTATTATGGTATACCTGTTTCTTTGCTTTGGTATGGATTTAAAATATGATTGCCTATTGGTTGACTTGAATTATGCAAGTAGGATGTGTCGGTCTTCATCCTTACAATGTAGTATCCAATTTAATTTTCTTAATTGCAGGCAAATAGGATGAAAGCTTTGGACTTGAAGAATAGATGCTCTATTGCGTTGGACACTGTAAATCACAGCAAGAACCGCTACCTTAACATTTTGCCTTGTATGCTAATCTGCAATGTATCTTTTTTTTTTTTCTCCTGTTACTTGAAATTCTGCATCATATCTTCATATTTGAGATAAAATAATTCTCAATGTTTTTCTGTTCCAGATAATGATAACAGGGTTATTTTGAAGCAGCATACAAATTACATACCGTCACCTACAGGATATATCAATGCAAGCTTTGTTATGGTTGGGTTTTCTATCCTTAAGCTTAATGTGCCATTTGACAGCATTCTATAACAATTAACTTGGCTTCTATACATTGATCTTTCCCCGAAAAACTGATGCTTTGATTGTAGGCTTCTGAAACAGTTTCTCGGTTTATTGCAACTCAAGGTCCGCTGCCTCAAACTTCTGAAGACTTCTGGGAAATGATAATCCAGTATCGCTGCCCTGCCATAATTATGGTCACTGGCTTGGTTGATGAGAAACATGTAAATACCTGATCTTTGTGATTTCATAGCACAAGATGGTTGTCTTTCCTGCACTTCTTCACAAATTTATTGTTTTATGTTTCTAAGTTATGTTTTTAACTTTTTTTCTGCTTCATTAAGATTGACCATCAAATTGTTTTTCATCACAAAATGGCTGTTTCTTAGAACATATACTCAACTACATTGGTTTGGCATTCTACTCAATGCTAATTTTTTTCCCATTCTATGCAGACAGTGAAGTGTGGAGATTATTTCCAAGCAGAAGATGGACCTAGAGAGTTTGGTAACATACGCATCACTTCCAAATGGATACAAACAACAAATACTTCATTAATCTTGCGATGCTTAGAGGTTAAAAACAAAGAGGTAAGTCAATCATCTAAGGCTGCTAATATGAAACTCTTTACGAGCACTTGTTAACATGTCAATTACATTCAAGATTCTTATTGATTCTCCCTTACTTTCAGTCAGAAGAGCCACCATTTTCCGTTCTGCACATTCAGTATCCTGATTGGCCCGATTATGGAGTTCCAAATGACACTGCTGCTGTTCGTGAAATCTTCCAACGAGTATCTGCTGTCCCACCCACCCTTGGGCCAATCGTCGTTCACTGCAGGTATGTGTTCTATAAAGAAGTAATGTGGTTATTGTAACTGTTTTATATAGTCTGACATGTATTTGCTTTAACAGTGCAGGTATTGGTAGAACTGGAACATACTGTGTGATCCATAACACTATCCAACGAGTTCTTATTGGAGATATGACTGCTTTGGATCTTGTTAATACTGTCTCCACATTTAGGTCACAGCGACTTGGAATGGTTCAAACACTGGTACAATTTCTTGATACTTCAACGTTCTTATAGTGTTATGAGGGAGTTCTTCGCTACTATCTCCATGCATGGATCCATTTAATTGATGGTGGCATATTCAGATAAATCTTCCAAAATATTACCTATTTGGTTAATACAATAGTAAGATGATAATAGCTGAATTTTCTTATTGAATATTTTGCAGGAGCAATATATCTTCTGCCATAAGGCGATCCTCAATGAACTACAAAACCTCCAACTACAAGCATATCCAAATGGCTACTGATATTGAGGTTTCGCTTGATCCACGTTATTTTCTTTTCAGTTGGTACTAGCTTTAATATCATGATCTTTACAGGCTGATCGGATTATAGTAAAACGAGCAAACTCCAATCATTATTCCGATTCTTTTCAATCTATGCCAACATGGGCTTGTTCTCAGTGTTTGCAAGAATTATTCACAGATTGCTGTTAGATATTCTGATTATAGATATGGGATAATGTGCAGAAAAAATGGCATTGAATCTTGGTAATATCAGCATGATTTCAAGATTTGTCATGTTCATATGAATGTAGCTCCAAGAAAAGATGTGTCTTAAAATTTCGAGATTTTTAATGATGATATCCGAGGCTGTCCCCAGTTCTAGGCAAATCTTTTTGTCTTAATTTCGAGATTTTTAATGCTGATAAAAAGGGTAATGCGACGCCGTATTGGAAATTCTGCTTGACTAGGAAAATAGACTGATTTATTGTTGGTATCGATGGTAGAAGCAAAGCTTGGAAAAAGCTGATATTGATTGGAGATATTTCATTGTGAGAAAATAAAATTAACATTATTTTTGTATTTATTTTCTTGATTTTGGAAGTGAGAATGGGTCAAAATTGATACGTGTTTTGATTCTCGTAGCCGTTGGCAGAAGTCAAGAGGAAGAAACGACTAATCGTATTTTATTTTCTCTTTAGAAATTATTACATTTATCAACGTATAATAATATAAGACAATCATCACATTAATTATTAAATACATTATAACATATTACAAGTTGATAAAAATTATTACTCTCTTTTCCCAAATTTCACTAGAGTTATACTTTTTCAAAATAACTATTGATTCTTATTTATGTGTCCACTTAATCGATGGTGTAACTTATTTAATCATATTTAGTGTTTAGTTACTAAATCGTGCAGACACAATAACAGAATAACAATGAAAATAGAAACTAACTTTAATTATTTTTTTAAATATGATTTTTCAGGGAGCAAGTATTATGGATTAGAAAATAAATAAATAAATAAGCAAAAATCAGTTAACTTATTGAGACTTTTGGTTTACACATATTGATGAGTAGAACATTTTTTTTCTTTAAGAAAGTAAGTAGATTTTTTTACTCGTAAATTATAAGATATGTTGTATAAGTCTTATAAATACTGCATTCAGAAGGGTGCAATATCTCTTATATATTACATACTTACAAGCTAAGTATATCCGTAATTGAATTTCACCTCATATTTTGCATTAAATATAGCATTGGATTTTTATTTTCTCTAGTATAGTACCTATTATACAAAATGTTGCGAAAATTGCAGAAAAAAGCGATGTAGTATCCATTTAGCTGCAATGTTGAACTTGATCAATCCATTGATTGCCATAAGATCCAATTACCATATATAAATATTCCATTCAAGAATTTATCATGGTTGTCCTTTACTTCTATCAAAAAAAAAAAAAAAAAAAATTCAAAATCATCAGCTAAAGGTCATCATTAGTCCAATGATAGTAGTATACTTAATTTGAACAAAATTTAAATTGAAAAAACTTTTATATTATAATTAAAGAAAGTGTTTTTAAACTTTTTTTTCTTAAAGAAAATGTTTTGGGCTTTTGAGTTTTGACTAGAAAAAAAAGTGAGGGGGGAGAGAGAGAGGGTTCTCTACTATTCCCTGACCTAGTTCCTGAATGTTGATTTGAGAGTCAATTTGGTGTGTAGCAGAGAGTCAGCAAACAATCAGCATCACTTCTTACACCATTTAAGTTTAACAGTGAAGAGTTCTTTTGAAGGTTTGAGACAACTAAAACTGCTCTCTTTGTACTTTATTGAATCTTGATTACCTTCATTTGGGCTGTGTTGATTTAACCCCACCCACCCCCCAAGCTGCTCTTTTTCTACAGATACACAACACACAATTGCAATAATCTGCTGAGATCCCTTTTCTTTTCCATCATCATCATTGCAACCTTTCTCTTTCACTGACTTGTGCGTATACTTGTATTTATTGTGGAATAGAAAAGAGACGAGGCCAAGAATCTTTTTCTTCTTTCTCTTCGCTTAGATCCAAGTCATCATCTTTATCTTCTTTTTGTCTCTTTGAAAGGTACCCTCTTTATTTACAACTGGAATTATATTTTCTTGATTGTTTTTTCTTCCTTTTGTAGGGTTTCTGAAGTTTAATTTCATGGAAAAAGATTGGATTTTTATACTTGTATTTGCCATATATTTCGATTGAATGTTTGAATTTTTTATTTCTTGTGTCCCTAGACTCTTCTTTTGGTTTTAGGTTTTGCTTCTCTTTTGTGGCAAATATGCTGATTATTAGTTGCCATTTGTTTGACTTTCTTTTTCTTGCTCCAAGTTTGTGTAAATATTTGCATTGCTTGTATAGTTTAGCTTTATATCTCCTCAGCTTAGTGTTCTTCAAGTTGTGATCTTTTGCTTGATTTGCAGTTTGAACTTGCTCTGTTCTAAGTCGTGGGAACTTTCGTTTCTCGTGGTGTTGTTGGGAGTGAATCTAATTCCGAATTGGGATTTTACAATCAGATTTGCTTTGCATTTTGTATTGGAGGATTGCTTAGATGATTAGTGTCGAATAGAATCGTTATCTTTACATCACAATGGGTGGGCTTTGCTCAAGAAGGTCCACCGATGATTCTGCATTGGGCGGTACAATCCCACATGTTAATGGTCGGTTTAGTTATGGCCCGGGAATTGTTTATCAATCCCGGGGATTGAATATCCGAGAAGATAATATTGTGGCTGAAGTGGAGGTTCCGGATAAGCCCCTGAGAGAGCCATTCTCGTTCCCAGAGATTAGTAATATCCACCCAAGGACAAATTTGGATGACATCAATGATGGAATACCTCGTTTGTCTAGAGCGTTATCTGATAAATCTAGATCAGCGAGATCAAAGCAAGTTGCAATAGCAAAGGTATGTGTTCAGTTTGTGTTTGCTGTATTGTGCCAAGGACTTAATTGGAATCATATATCTTAATAGAAAGCTATAAAAAAAATTTATGAGTATTTGTTTTTTAGCATGTAGTTATAAATATCATTAAATGAAGATGAGTACATAGAAGGGGCAGCGAGATTTATACCTATTATGCACAAGAAAAGATGTTTCATACACACCCCATACGAAAACCCACGTTTTTTACTTTGGCCACCCATTTTCGGAGATGTCAGACCTTATCAGCTTCGAGAATAGTCCGATGTCGAAGCTCTGAAAAACATGTTTTCTTATGAGTGAAATAAAAACATTTTTTGTTATGAGAAAAAGGGTATTTTTACATATTTATCATTACAGAACAATATATTTATCCAATTAGATTTTTTTCACCTTTGTGATGTTAATACCAAATTTGATCCGTATTGCAGAATGCCCTGAATTGCATTCATAACTGCTCTCGATTCCTGTGCAAGGACATTTTGTATGTGGGGTATATAGTATATCATACTCTCTTAAATATCGAAGATGTATAACTAAAATTTTGTATTTGAAACTTCAGGTATCAGAAATGAGTTTACTTTTAGGCAGAGCAGGCACAGTTGGCCTCGGAAAAGCAGTCGATGTATTGGATACGCTCGGTAGCAGCATGACTAATTTGAATCTCAGTAGCGGTTTTGCATCCGGGATAGCTACAAAAGGAATAAAAATATCGATTTTGGCATTTGAAGTGGCAAATACGGTAGTCAAAGGTGCCAATCTGATGAGCTCCCTTGAAGAAGAGAGTATTCGGCATTTAAAAGAAGTGGTACTCCCTTCTGAAGGCGTGCAGCGCTTAATATCACGTGATATGGACGAACTCCTAAGCATAGCTGCTTCCGACAAGAGGTTTTAATATTTCGAATAATCGCACATTTTATGATACCTGTTAATCATGTCCGTGATGTCTATATGGGCTCATCTCGTGTATGTATTTATCAGGGAAGAACTGAAAGTGTTTTCTGGAGAAGTCATTCGCTTTGGAAATCGCTGTAAGGATCCTCAGTGGCACAACTTGGACCGTTACTTTGAGAAGTAACTGCAGTTATCCTCTCTCGGTTTATACTTCATACGGTTTTTTGATATGTAAACGAAGTTTCCAATATAATATTTAGTTCACTTCTAATAAAATTAGGTTGGAGTCGGAGCTTACGCCTCACAAGCAACTGAAAGAAGAAGCGGAAACTGTTATGCAACAATTATTGGTGTTGGTTCAGTACACTGCTGTGAGTTATCTCGTTATTGAAAATTTGTTTATGTTTTCCTTCTTTTTTAGCCAGATTGATTTTAATGTGAACTTAATAGTCTTAAGGCTGCTAAGATATTATTAAAAATTGAAGTTTAATATCTCCGTAAGTATGGTAATTATCACTTGATTCAGTCTTGAGTTAGAGATGAACCAAGTGAAAATATTTTTAGTGTTTTGGGTTTTTTGATACAAGGATTCAACAGATGTTTATATTGATGCAATTAGGACGACACAAAATCATATTTTAGTGTTGTGATTTTTATTTTATTTTTGAAATATTGGTAGGTATAGATTCTCTTTTGTGCTTTCCACAGTAAAAACTCGCTGGCACGAACGGTATTGACATATGGTTTCTACAATGCCAAATGTATTGAAGTATCCTCTAACTTGACCATGGAAAATCAAGGGCATTTTTGGTTTTTATTTTATGGACTGATTACTATAAAGTTGAACCTTGTCATTACTGGAAATCTGAGTGATTCATATGGAGCACAGCTGAAAATTTATTAAGCCTTGACTAAGTTGACGTCTTAGGTTCTGAGGTTACTTATGTTAAACTGCGGAGTAATGTTTGATTGAAGAGTGAGACGTTTTCTAAGAACTGCTACACACTTCAAATCCAAATTTTTTTAACTATGATTTAAGGTTGTAAATATTTCGGTGTTCGTGAACTTTGAAAAGAATATTATATTTGTTTTTTCAGGAACTATACCATGAAATGCATGCAGTGGATAGATTTGAACAAGACTGTCGCCGGAAGGCTCAAGAAGAGGATAACTCAAACGCTGCTCATAGAGGTAATTATTTTCATATTCTCTACATTGTTTTGTCTTTCGTTTTTAGTCAAGCCCTTTTCTTAAACAAAAAAAAAAATAAAAAAAAGTTAGGCTCTTAGTTCTACTTCTATCTTCACTCAAAACGTTGAGAAAGCTCACAGAGGTAATTAGAAGACTTAGTCTCAGACAATTTCGAGAAGACTCTCGAGCTTGCATAAGGGGCTAATCGAGGTAGCAGGGGACAAGACCAGTTCTCATGTTAACCACTCAGAGATCTAAAAAGATTTTATGCAATGTTTTCCTGCCTGTGAAAGCAAATTGTATAGAATAAACATGATATTTTAATATGTGGTGAATAGAGACAAGTAAAAGTTGATCAAAATCTAATGGTAATTGGCAAGTCTTACGACATTGATGGTCTCTTGTTTATGTTTATATATTGAAATTCTATTCCGTTTCTAGCTTCGTCCATATCTTCGTTCCTATATAATGTTTTGCCAGAGTATGTAATGTTGTTATTTTTTACTATAAGCTATTAAACTGTTTGGTAATTTCTACTTTTTATCTGTTTTCGGTTTTAAATTGTTCTCTTTTCCCCCCAAAGGAGAAAGCCTGGCAATTTTACGCGCAGAGCTGAAGAGTCAAAGGAAAAACGTAAAGAATTTGGAAAAGAAGTCCCTTTGGTCTAAAATATTGGAGGAGGTATAATTTGCAACTTCATTTGATTTGTTTTATGGCAGATTGTATATTATTTATTATACATACAATGTTTGTTTTGAATTATCGAGAAATTTCTTCAAACACAACATTTTGATTTATGTTAAGGTGATGGAGAAGCTTGTGGACATTGTCCATTCCCTTCATTTGGAGATTCATTCGGCATTTGGCAGCAGTGGTAATGCCTTCACTGATTTTTTCAATCTTTCATCTTCGATCTACAAGTTCAATTATAGTAACACGATTATAACATTGTGTTCGTATGATGGAATAACTGTTAAAGATGGATACAAGCCAGTGAAGAACCATAACCAGAGGCTGGGATCTGCTGGTCTTGCACTGCACTACGCAAATATTATCACCCAAATCGATACACTTGTGAGTTCCTCTTCCTTTTTTCGTTATTCAAGTTTTTTAATATTTTTCCAATATTCTGATCTATGGTTGCGATTTTTATCAGGTGTCAAGATCAAGTTCGGTTCCACAGAGTACAAGAGACGCTCTATACCAGGGATTGCCGCCGTGTGTAAAGTCCGCACTTCGCACCAGATTACAATCTTTTCAACTCAAAGAAGAGGTTCTCTCTCTCTCCCCCCCCCCCCTCTCTCTCTATATATATATATATATACTAAATCTTGATTCTTTCAGCAGTTTACGGTGCCGCAAATCAAAGCAGAAATGGAGAAAACACTGCAATGGCTGGTCCCCATGGCCACCAACACAACCAAGTAAAACTCATACATTACTCTTCACAGTCTGGATTCCATTTATTCAACTTCATTATATTTTAGGCTTAATTGCAAAAAAATCATCACCTTTTCCAAAATTGCAATTTAATCCTGATTTTTTGAATTTAGCAAAATATAAAATAAAAAATCGCCACCTTTTTACAAACTTGCAATTTAATCATGACCTTTTGAATTTAGCAAAAGAATCATGACTTTAATTCACTATTGCAATTCGAAACACAATTGTATTCTCCGACGATCTGGGATCACGTGTCAAACAAAGTATCTTGTTAAAGTCAAATTGCAATAGTGTGTTAAAGTTGGGATTTGTTTTTTGCTAATTTTTATAAGTCGGGATTAAATTGCAAGTTTTGGAATAGGTGATGTTTTTATTTTTGGTTAAATTCAAAAGTCGGGATTAAATTGCAATTTTGGAAAAAGTAGTGATTTTTTTTTTGCAGTTAAGCCTATTTAGAGGTCAAAGGTCCTTTTTATTAACTCGTTCAACTTAATAAGCCGTTTTTGTAGCCATAACCGAACTCTTAATAAACTCTCATTGCCCTTTCTTGATATCTTACATGTTCTATAATTTGCCACAGGGCCCACCATGGCTTTGGTTGGGTAGGAGAATGGGCAAACACAGGGTAAGCTTGTTCGTCTTGTTCCTTAAATTCCAAAGATTACTTTCATTGTGATTGACCCGTTGGGCCGTTTAACCTAGGTCTGAGATGAACCGTAAACCTGCTGGACAAACCGATTTGCTTCGTATAGAAACACTTTACCATGCAGACAAGGACAAAACGGAAGCTTACATCCTGGATTTGGTGGTCTGGCTTCACCATCTCATCGCCCAGTCGAGGGCTGCAAACGGGCTCAGATCCCCCGTAAAATCCCCGATCAGGTCTCCAAACCAGAAGATGCTTCAGTTATCGAGCCAGAAGCCGAGCTCACCATCATCAACGTTGTCCATCGAGGACCAGGAGATGCTCAGAGACGTTAGTAAACGGAAGCTAACGCCGGGTATAAGCAAGAGTCAAGAATTTTCAAGAACCGGGCTTTATAAGCACCACAGACTGACTAAGAGCAGCAGCCATTCTCCAACGAGCGAAAATAACAAGCGGGACCCATTCCCCATTCGAAGGCCATCTTCGGTTCCCATCATCAACTTTGACATAGACCGGATCAAAGCGTTGGATATGATCGACAGAGTCGACTCAATTTGAGATCACAACCAGTATGAGCAATGAACGTTTCAATTATATGCGTATAGGCATCGTTTCGGACGGAAATAGAAGCGTCGAAAATGGAGACGATCCGACGGCTATGGGGGTTTCAGATTGTCCAGAAAAGAATGGTTATAGAGGCATAGTTTTCATGAGTATTTGTACAGAATGAGGTAATACTTTTATGTCTATTTTTCAGGAGTTCTTTTAAGGAGATATAAAATATATTTTACCTTTATAAATTGCATGTTGAATGATAAATGGAGCTAAGTCAAGTGGCTTTTTTTTTTTTTTTTCTCGATAATCGTGTCTCGATTGGTCTTGTAGATATAAAATATATTCGATGCACAATATCTACTATTCACCAACACATGTAGATGAACATATATTATTTGCTCTTCAATTGAGTTGGATTAGGGATGTAAACCAGCCGAACCGAGCCGAATATCACTGGGTTCGAGTTCGGCTCGTTAGTTTTTTTTTGGCTCGAGTTTGGCTTGAGTTTGATATGAACTTAAAAAATAGAGTTTGAGCTCGGCTCGACACAAAACTTTTAAGCTCGATATTCGTTCAAGTTTGGCTCGAAAAAAGTTTGATAACAAGCTAAACGAACTCAGCTCGAGTTCGGCTTGATAAAAGTTCGTTTAGAGTTTGAAATGAGTTCGAATACAAGCTCGATAAATCAACCTAGAATTTGCTTGACAAAAGTTCATTAAAAGTTCCGAAATGAGCTTGATTACAAGCTCGAAAACGTACAAGTAAAGATTTTTTTTTTCTAATTATTATTTAATTTAAATTAAATTTTAAAATCTTATAAAATTATAAATCATATTTAATATCTTATAATTATATAAACAAACTTAAAACGAATAGTTTCGTGAACTCTAGACGAATAGGCTCACAAACATACTAACGAACCTTTCACGAACCTCCTTCACGAACAGGCTTGCGATCTCTAAATGAATATTAACGAACATGTTCGCGAACAAGTTCGTGAACTTCCTTAACGAACCTGTTCACGAGCTAGCTTAACAAACCTGTTCGCGAGCTTTCAAGTCAAATATGCCTGAGCTCGAGTTCAACTCGATAAGTTATCAAGCTCAAGTTCGGCTCGTTAAGCTTATCAAACGATTTCAAACAAATATTTATCGAATTGAGCCACGAATAGTTTGCGAATGGCTTGGCTCATTTACATCCCTAAGTTGGATCATATTTTCCAAATGCAAGAAATGATTATAGAAAGGAAAAGTAATTTAATGGCAAATATGATGTGCACCAATCTTGTTTCTCTTTGAGCAAACGTGTATCAATCTCTTTAAAAACACACATTTCATAATTGTGTCGGAGGGAACAATAGCAAATAATAGGGGTTAAAGTAGCACACAAAATAATTGTATTGATAACAATGTTGAATTTAAAAAAAAAATCACTAATTAATTTTAAAAGTGCAAAAAAAAAAAAAAAAGTTGTCACAAGTTTAGATAAACAAGAAATTTATCGGTGACAAGTGACGAATATAGCATCCTAATAAATATGTCACCATTAACGTAAGCATGTGACAACCAATCAACTATTGTATCGTTTTATTTCGATCCTTGTAAAGATTGATCTGAGATGCTATAATCCCAAAAAATAAAATAAAATATACAAAAATGAAAATACATATTGTTTATAGACAGATCCTTCTTCGTATTAAATATAATAGTAATGGATAACAAATGTCTAACATTAAAATATGGCATAAAGTAATGACAACTTCTCAAAAAAATAACTGAATAAAATAAAATAAAAACTTTGGTTATTAATTAGTGTTAAGCATGTAGGGACCAATAAAAGGTGCATTTGAAATTTTGAATGTATAAATAATTGTCGGAAAGATTTCGGAAAATCCCTTCTTTTATTTTATTAAAACAAATTAAATAAGAGATTGACGTGTGAAATATAATATATATATATATATATATATATACCGTGATGAAATCCGAAATTCCAAAAGACCCAACTAGTTGTTGGGTCATTTTCTAGAAAAGACATACTCTAGAAGCTGAGATATTCTCTACAATATTTAGTTTGATAGACAACAAAAATTTAGTTTTGCCAATTGTTAGGTCTGAAATCAACTGTAGTTATTATGTACAGATTGTAACAAATCTTTGGAATGCTCAAAATTTACATTGGACAATCTCTTGAGAACATAAATTCCCACCATTTAATATATATTTTTCCCATTATTCTAGTTTAATGTTTTATTTTATTGATGTATATTATAATAATTAACAATATATATATATATATATATATATATATATATATATCATACAACTATAGATTTAAAATATTAAGAAATAAAAGTGATCTTGAGTGAGTGAGTGTGTGTGTGTATATATTATCATTTAAAATATATAATTCAAATTGTCGTATAAAAATCATGCAACTCTAACTTAATAGATTATCATTTAAACTTTGATTATTTTTATACGCTATTCTTAAACAAAAACTTAGTATATATATTTTTTATATACTATTCTTCAACTTTATTCTCTCCAAACTTAGCTCAATACACATTCATTATATATTGTCACAAATTTTAGTAATAAGTTAAATATCAGAATTATGATTCTGAAGATCACCAGATTTAATCGAATGCCTAAATAAATATTAATGAGTATATTTTATATTTCAATTTTGACTTGATGATTGTTTAATCAAAATATTATATCCTTTTTTTATTGAATAATTCTCTTTTGCTGATATCAATAATATTAAAATAATCAATCTTAGATAATATCAAACCCGATTAGACTTTATGCGTCCACGACTCTACCTTTATTCAAGCAAATATATTCCATCTTCTTATAGATGATATAAGTGTCGTGACCCAAATATATAGCTTTATCAAATTGGAATATTATGTACCATATTATAAAATAAAATTTTGAACTTTGATACTCTACTTTATACCATCTTCTAATTATTGCAAGATATGCAATGTACAAATCACTTGTAGAATCTAAGTGATGGCAATTTAGGTTGGATATTTAACTTCATGTGATATTTACAAAGAAATCAGTTCAATCAAATTTATTAATATATTTAAATATTGGGTTAATTTTCAAAAAAAAAATCATGAACTTTATTTAATTTTCAATTCTAATCAATTTTTTGAATATTAGTAAATATGACATGAACTTTCATACCTTTTACAATTTTAACGAACACACAATTTTTGGATATGGTTTCGCTTAAGAATGTATTTTTTCATTTTAACGATCTCGATTTTCTTCAACTCCAACATTTTTTAGAATAGTTTCTTCAAGACAATTTTACACTCAACGTCAACATAACCATATTTGAAACTGACCGTCAATTAAAATTACAAAAAATATGAAAGTTCATGTTATATTTGCTAATATTCAAAACTTTGTAAAAATTACAAATTAAGTAAAGTTTGTGATTTTCTGACCACCAACCTTCAAATAATTGTATCATAATTCAAACACAATCAGTGTAATTCATGTTTAAACACTCCAAATTTAAAATATTAAACATGAGTCATTCATTTCATCATTTTATGTAATCAACTTCAAGTATATATATATTGTAAAAAATGTAATAAATACCGATGAAATAGTAGTCACGTCATGCTTTTTTTCCCCTAATTTTTTGTCTTCTAATGCTTTTGAAATAAACTTCCTTTTTTTTTACTTCGGTTCCTCAAAGTTCGAATCATATAATGTATTTCCAGAAAGAAGAATATGTAGACAACAAAAAACTAGTTTATTTTAAGAAAGAAGAATATGAAGACAATGAAATCATACTTCGGTTCCTCAAAGTTCGAATCATATAATGTATTTCCAGAAAGAAGAATATGTAGACAACAAAAAACTAGTTTATTTTAAGAAAGAAGAATATGAAGACAATGAAATCAACTAGTTCTATTCGTTTTCTTTCCTAATGCAATATGCTTCTAATTTATTACGCTCTTTAAATAAAACGTGTGTAATCGGTATCCTACTAGCAATGCAAAGTTTGGAATTGTGGTGGCAAAATAACAAGATTTTGATAGAAGTGAGTCTTGAAAGCAAAATAGTTCCATTAAAATAACCAAACTTTGGCCAATTGAATGAGCTATGGATATATAGGGGATTGCAGTTTTGCCGTGGGCAAGCATTCCCCACTTGATACCAAAGTTAATGGATTGGGAATTTTCCGATCGAATCGAGAAATATGGTTGGAACGATGATTCTCAATTTAGAAATTACGGGACACCACCTATTTCCGCCCCTAAAACTGGTCACATTCCCTATTTTTTAAATAAATAATAGCAGCAACAACAATAACAGTAAATAAATTTATCCCAAATGAGTTCTTATGTGAAGTTGATGATGAATATATTTATGATGATTTTATCAGTTGTTTTTGTTGTTTTAATGTTAATCTCTCGAGAACTATCTAAAAAAATTATAGATTTTTAACTTGTAGAAAAATAAATTTAGGGAACCGAAATCTCCCAAAAAAAATCCGTTCTTTGTTCATCAAATAGAATCCTAGCTTGTATCTGCACCTGATTCTCAATACGAGAATGATATTTAATGGGGAAAATTGGTAAAAATACCCCGTATGTTTACCCTAATTATGATCTTACCCTTTAATTTTTTGAGTTTTTAAGAATACCCTGTATGTTACTGCTGGTTGCCAAAAATACCCTTTTACCGTCTATAAGAGGTGACATGCTGACATGACAGTTTATTACACATGTGGAATTGACCTTTTCATTATTTTTTCCTTCTAACTCCATGTCACTCGAAAAGAAAGTAAAAAATCAGCAAATTTCACTAAAAATAATTAATTGATAATAATAATAATAATAATAATAATAATAATAATAATAATAATTATTATTATTATTATTATTATAATAATTATTTTTGGAAATTTAAAAGTAAAAAATAAAATAAAAAATATTATTAATATATATATAAAATCTGAAAATTTCATTTAAAAAATTAGAAAAATATTTCAAAATAACGCAAAAATAATCATATTATTAAATTATGAAAATTAATTTTCAAATTTTAAATCTAAAAAATAAAATTTATAATACTTAGTTCAAAAAAATAAAATTCGAAATATTTATTTCGAAAATCATAACTTATTTTCAATTACTAAAATCTATGTTTAATAATAATAATAATAATAATAATAATAATAATAATAAAATAACAAATATTACTATAATCTATATTTAATAATAATAATAACAACAACATAACAAATAAAATTTGAAATATAATACTTTGAAATATTATACTTATTTAACAAATAAAATTCGAAATATTTATTTAAAAAATCATAACTTATTTTCAATTACTAAAACCCATGTTTAATAATAATAATAATAGGAAATTATGTTTACAGTATTAATTAATGACATAAACTTTCATAATAACAAGGAGATTATTATCATAGTTATTAATTTCTTTATAATATTTAAAATATTTATAAACCAACAAAAAAAAAAATTTAGCATGCTAGATATTTGTTGGAAAATTATCTCTAAATATCTAAAAAAATAAAATCGATTAAATGGTTAAAAGTAAAATAATTAATAAAATCACTAAAATTCTTAAAAATAAAAATGAAGTATTAGTAAAAAAATTTATACATATATAATAAAATTAGAATTTTTAATCTTACATAATAAGAAAATTAATTTTTTTTTTATTTGTTGATTTAGATATTTAATATAATTTATATTTATTGTAAATAAAATTTCTAATTTTAATATATTTTCATATTTACTTAAATAATATTTTAAAATCTAAAATATATTTTTTCAGAACTTCTATTATTATTATTTTTTTTTTTGTACACATATTTTTTTAAGGATAATTTTAAATAATATACTGATTTTTTAAATAATAAATTCTTATTGTTATTATATTTCCGAGAATACCCCGTATGATTGTATGTTATTGCCAAAAATACCCATTTCTCAATTGACATGGAAAAGAAAACAAAAAAAATCTAAAAAACAATTACACATGTGTATTTAAGTGCCACGTCAGCACATGACCGGTTGGTGACTTACCACAGCAGGTGACGAGGTATTTTCGACAAGAAGAGCCAACATACGGGGTATTTTTAAAAACCCAAAAAATAAAAGGGTAAAATCATAATTAGGATATATACGAGGTATTTTTACCAATTTTCCCTATTTAATGTGCTATATATTTTGGTATGGAATGGTATTAGTAATACTATACCAAAACCACACATTGTCATCCTTATATATACACATAGTTGAGTTTCAAATTAGGGATAAAATGGTAAAAAAATTAAGTTGAATGGGCATAATAATCCAACTTACGTACCAAGCTCAAGAACCACATATAAATTTTGCTTATTAAAAGAATATTAGATATCTATTTTTTTAATCTTGATTATCCATTGCAAGTTGTAGACCAAAAATTAAATTTGAAAACATAATACATATAAAAATATATTTCCAAAAATCGAGGACCAAACAATATTGAAAATTTTGTTTTTACCATAAATAATATTAATTAAAGTAATAGATTGAGAATTAAAAGTAGGCCGGGTAGCATAAATAGAATTATTCCAAAATCTACTACTAAACATTAATTATTGAAAAGAAAATAGCATGTCGGTGGATTAGATAGCAAGGTATTTTTCACTTTTTATCCATAAAAAAAATGCTGATTCTAATTAAATATCGACCGTCCTTTAAATTAGGTTTATAACTGTAGTTTTATTCTCCATTTGTTTTTTGTTTAGTCCTATTAAATTGAGACAAAAATGTAAGATTATCTAAAAATAATAAAATTTATTGATCAAATCAAAATTTTGATGTAAATTCGAGTTATGGGCTCAAAGATGGGAACCTTGTGACAAAATATTAGGTGTCTTCTTCTTATCACGTAGCTGTGCATAGTTTATTGGATCACGTGGCAACTTACTATTAATAAAGAATATAAATATCATCTATAGTTAAATCATTGTATTTTCTGATGATTTGAATAATAAAACAAAATAAGTTGAATCATTGTATTTTCTGATGATTTGAATAATAAAACAAAATTATTGCTCTGCTTATCTTAGTTTTTCCTTATGATCGAGATTTAGTTTCTATACCTTGTGACTTGGTAGGCAATATGATTCTGTAAGAATAATGTGTAAACTTTATACCCACTCTCAAATTAATTTATTAATTATAAAACCTGACTTATTTGATAAGAATAATTAATAACTGTAGCTATATATAAATAAATTTAAATATATGTATTGGTGTGAGTCGAGTTTAAATATTCTAAATTGTGAATTTTTCAAATTTAACGTACATTTATTTTTCATTAGAATCGTAGACCTACCTATGGAGACCACTTTGTTTCAAAACAAAACATATCTTTCAGTTAAAAAAAAAAAAAAATTAAAAAAAATATTCCACAGATTCATGAATGCAGCTAATATATATGCTTGTGCACGTATATCTTAATTGGGTAGTTTCCTTATCAATGAAGTGTTGATTTAAAAGGGAAATTTGGATTTGATGCAGTGAGGTTGAAATATAGATTCCCCTAGATAAATCGTTTTATAAATCTGAGTTTTGTGTTATAAGTTAATTCATATTTCATAAAATAAAATCTGACTTATAAAAATGAGTTTGAATTTTGAGTGGTTGGGCTCATATCTCGTGATCAATGAATTATATTTGTAAACTTATCTCATATACTCTAATTTTTTATATAAATTATTTTTATTATTATTAATAATTTGGATGTTCCCATGCATTCATGTGGTATTATCATAATATATAATAATGATAGATAAATTAATATGTATTCATAATAGGTAGATGTCTGGTTATAATGTTTCATAACATAGTTCATACATACGTACACAGGGACGGAGCCACCTTAGGGCCAAGGGGGGCACTGGGCCCCCTGAAATTTTGAAAAATAGGCAAGGGTATTTTAGTAATTTCACTATTTTAATTAAAAAAAAAAGAAATAGGATAACAAGAACAACACAGTTTGTTTTGCAGATTTTCTTCCATGTCTTCCACTCATCATAAATCCCTGAGGCCTCAACTTTGTTTTTAGATGTTTTTTTTTTCCTTTCTCTCAATGTCTTTCTATCTAATTTTAACATAAAATATTATTTTTATATAATTTTTATGGTTTATTTTTTCTTTATTATTGTAGATTTATTATATCTTAAATTGTATATGTGATATAATGATTAGATGCAAAAGATTGATGAATGATTTTGTATTTTATTTACAAATTCTTTATCCATACTTATAGTTATGGAAAAAAAAATTATGGTAGGTAATTGTCAAAATATTCTTTAAAATTTGTAGTTTTTTTATTCTAATAGTGATAAACAATATTTAAGTTTAAGTGAAGTTATAAATAGAATTTATCAAGCATTGAGTAAACGAAGAAAGTGAGTTAAAATTTTGTAATTCAAGTGTTAGATATAATTAAGTTACTAATTTTGGATTTTATTATTTTATAATGTAATATATTAACTTTATCAAAATCATGATAAATTTATGTGCTTAGTTTAAAATTATAGTATTTTTTTTATAAGTTGACGTGGACCCCCCTAGATCGAAATCCTGGTGTTTTAAGTTATTGAAAAATTCACGGTTTTATCTTTTTTACAATGTAGTCATATATATTATTTTTAAAAATATCAATTTAAGAGATGATTTATAAATTATTTACCATTTGATGGACAATAACACTATATATGAAATTTTTTTGGTGTGAGGTTCATCATGACTATAACTGTCCAGCTTCAAGAGCTACAACATCAACATTCATAAGAAAGCCAATTGTAAAACTTTAAAAGGTTATGCTTCAAATTCCAAATTTAATACTCCCTCCGTCCCGGGATAATTTGCACACTTTTTTTTTCGGGGTGTCCTGTGATAATTTGCACACCCCGAAAAAGGAAAGTAATTTGCACACTTTCCTTTAATTTTTGTTGACTTTTCAACTAAAAAAAGCAAAAAACAATACATTTTCGTATTCCACATGTTGGGATGAGTGTGCAAATTATCTCGGGACAGAGGGAGTAAGATATAATTGAATTGCATAATTTGAAAAAATTGTACATCTTTCTAAAACCTATCACCTTATATAAAAAGCTTAGTTTGTAAACTGTTTATTACATAGTTATGTGGGAGTTAAGGGGAAAAAATAGTATACAGAGATATTTTCATACTCCCTCCATCCCAAATTATTTGTCGTTTTAGCCTTTGAGATTTGTCCCAAATTATTTGACGTTATAGGAATTCAAGGCATATTTTCCCAAATTCTTCCAAATTTACCCCTATTTATTATTCCTTACTAAATGTTCTATTATTTCAAAGTATGCATTGGAAATATGTATTAAATAGGAATAAATCGGTCTTTTTGTTAGTTTTCTTAATCTGCGTGAAAAGTGTTAAAATGACAAATAATTTGGGACGGAGGGAGTAGCAAGTTTCACCTGCTTTAAAAGTGTTGGGCACATTTATTATATAATATTGAAAAGTATTACTCCTTTCTATTTTAATATAACTGTCATTTAATGTTATTTACAAAGATTAAGAAAACATGTAATAGATATAATCATATATAATGACTATATTACTCAACATTTAATAGAAATAATTAATGTAAAATACTAAATAAAAGTTTAATAAAAGATAGTTGTAAAGTAGGAAAAATATCATTAATTCTTTTTTATAATAAAAAATCGATAGATAATTCGAAAAAAACTTTATTTTTAAGGTAACAATTATTTTAAAACGGAAATGATGATTAATTAAATCCACAAGGTATCAAACAATTAAATTTCGTTCTTACATTTAATTTATATACAATTTTATCAAATTAGGATAACTGATATTATATAGGAAGAATTAAATTGAGTGATGAGATGAAATAAAATATTCTAAAATGGAAAAATAATAAATTTATTAAATCATGAGGAGTTGATAAGATGGAAACTAAGTTCCAAAATTTTGTGACTGGGTTGGATAAGTCAATACACAACATTTATATTCTTTCTTTATTAGGCTATAACAGTAGAATTTTTAAGTTCATTTGCCTCAAAATGGCAAATGAAGTAAATGAAAATCCATTTTTACAAGTGAATTTATATTTTGTCAAAATTTATCTGTTTATTGAAATGAAATAAAGTAAAAGTCATTGAAATCTAGTATAAGATTTGAAGTTCATATTGTAAATTCAAATTGACTCAAAGTTTGTGAATTTATACTTAATTAATACTAATTCTTATAATCTACTTTTGACCATAAATTACGATTATTTTACCTATTAATTGAAATTCTTAAAAGGAAAAAAAATAGCTAAGCTAACTGCCCACCAACCATTCATTAATTTTAGCGTAATTCCAAACTGATTTTTTACATCAAAAAGCTGCAAAAAATTAAATTTTTTAACCTATTTATTTATTATTATTTTCCTCTCAAAATCCAATATGGATAAAAAGGATAAGTTACCCCACACCCCACCCCCCCCCCCACCCCCACCCCCATGTATCACCCGCCAAAACTATTATAAATGCCCCCTTCTTCTTCTTCCCATTTCACTACTCCTATTCTCCTACAATCCTGTGCATGTGAATATATACATACACAGATACATACATATATATACACACATATATATAGAGAGAGAGATAGAGACTAGCCTGATGGAGGGTAGTGGTGGTGAAGTGAAAAACCACGTTACGTCATCTTTTCAGCTACAACCACCGCCTGAGGCGGCGGCGCCGCTGCGAAAGATAATACTCGTGGCGGCGATAGCCGCCGGAATTCAATTTGGGTGGGCCCTACAGCTCTCGCTTCTAACTCCGTACGTGCAGTTGCTGGGTATACCCCATACATGGGCCGCCTTCATTTGGTTATGCGGCCCAATTTCGGGTCTGATAGTCCAGCCCATAGTCGGGTACTACAGCGACAACTGTAGATCCCGGTTCGGGCGGCGCCGCCCCTTCATCGCCGCCGGCGCCGGCCTCGTCACGATCGCTATTTTCCTCATCGGCTTCGCTGCTGACATTGGGCACGCCGCCGGTGACTCTTTTGACCGGCACTTGAAACCTAGGTCTATCGCCGTTTTCGTCGTCGGATTTTGGATTCTCGACGTTGCAAATAATATGTTGCAGGTGAATTAATTATCGAAATTGATGAATCAATTGATTAACTAATTATGTTAATGATTTGAAAATTGAATTAATTTGGTGAATTTGCAGGGGCCGTGTAGGGCGTTGCTGGCGGATTTATCAAGCGGAAATGCGAGGAAGATGAGCACTGCAAATGCTCTGTTCGCTTTTTTCATGGCGGTGGGGAATGTTCTAGGCTACGCCGCGGGTTCGTACACCCACCTATACAAGGTTTTTCCCTTCTCCAAAACCAAAGCCTGCGACATCTACTGCGCGAATCTGAAAAGCTGCTTCTTCATCTCCATCGCGCTGCTGCTATCTCTGACCACGCTCGCTTTGTCCATGGTGCGCGAAACAGCCGTCGCCGCCGCCGATCCGGATCCGACGGAGGCGGTTAAGGGGAGGAAGATCCCGGTGTTCGGGGAATTATTCGGTGCGCTGAAGGACCTGCCTAGGCCGATGTGGATCCTGCTGCTGGTGACGTGTCTGAACTGGATTGCTTGGTTCCCGTTCCTGCTGTTCGACACCGATTGGATGGGGAAGGAGGTGTACGGTGGTAAGGTGGGGGAGGGGAAGATGTACGATCTCGGTGTACGCGCCGGTGCACTGGGGCTGATGCTCAACTCCATTGTTTTGGGTTTAGCTTCTCTGGGAGTGCAGTCGATGGCGCGTGGGCTTGGGGGCGTGAAGAGACTGTGGGGCGTGGTGAATTTTCTGTTGGCAGTTTGTTTGGCAATGACTGTTTTGATCACCAAGCTGGCTCAGCACACGCGCCACTACTCCGTTAACGGCGACCCCAAAACGCTCCAACCGCCGGTGACAGGTGTCAAGGTCGGCGCTTTGGCCCTTTTCTCCGTCCTCGGCATTCCTCAAGCGGTAAGTCTGTCTGCTATTTAATTTTAGTGTATGATAGTTTTTTATATTATAAAATCAAATAAAATGAATTTTTCTACAATAATATATAATTTTGTTATTTTTCTTACATAATTTGAATAAAAAAAATTTAAATAATCCTTACATTCACATGTATAGTGCAAAATTGTTGACTAATGTGATTGTAGATATTATTTATATCTTATCAATAAAAGTAAAATTGTAACTTTTTATATTTGTTGTAAATTATCTACTGTCCTAGAAAATTGTGATATCCCTTTAATTTTACTCTTTTTAAAATCATATCCTTATTTTAATACTTAAATTTTTCATATTTGTAAGTGGAAAAATCAAAATTATGATGATAAAGATTCAAGGACTATAATTGCAATTTACTAATTTAGGCATATAGATGTGTAGCTAGGGATGAAAGAAACATATTCAATTTGGTGGGCAAATTTGGAATGTATATCTATAAGGCATTGAAGCCATAAATGAAAAGATTAGGTTTTTAATTTGTTGTTTCCATAAATTGCCAAAGAATGAATACCCATTATTTAGGCTATTGTTTAGGCAAATTGGTGAAATGATTTTTAAGACACATTGAAATGCTATTTGCTTCTTTTTAAGTGTGAAGAAACACAATAATTGAAGTTTTTGCACTAAATTGAATTGCTATGAAGAAAGTGACCATGACCAAATCCAGTATTAAAGACTACTCTCCTTTGGTATAATTAATATATTGCTAGAGCAAACCATACCTATAGTTTGGCACATGTTAAGGTTTAGGGGCCTCCTAGCAATGATGTTTTGTGTTCCATGATTTATAATGATAACGATATCCATAGGATTCCGATTCACATCGATATCGATATTATCTTAATTATTCTGTTGAAAATAGTTTTTCTATCTCGTATTTTAGTATATGGGATTTAGTGACTAGTGATAGGGATGAGTGTAAACATTGCATCTTGCTAGTGAGGAAGGCAGGTCGGTTGAACTTTGACTTTAGGAAAAGACTAATTAGTTGAAGTTTTGCAAAGAGACAGAATAAAATTATGTGCGCACGAGTTTTGGAAATCATGATTATTGCTAATGAATTATTATTATTAGTTTGAATTTAGTAAGACGTTTTTTGGTCACATGGGTCTAATCTTTTTTTAATGCTTATTATCATTACTTTTTCCACTTTATGGATAGAAAGGAGTTGCAGTGTTAATTTTATATTCCACTTTTATCTTATTAATTATACAAACTGTTAATACAGTTAGTGATATAATAATGCACAGGGATATATGTTTAGTAAAATAAAATATGAATTAAAATATCATTTTATGAATTTCTTTTCTCCTAATTAGTGATATCTTTTTATTTTCTTGTTCAGATAACTTTCAGTGTCCCATTTGCATTGGCATCCATATTTTCCAGCAATTCCGGTGCAGGACAAGGTAAGTATTATATCAGAAAACTAAATGTAAAAAACCATATTCATGGATTTTTTTTTTTTTTTTTGTATTTTTAAACTTATTTAATGAATTAAAATAATTATTTTATTCAGGTCTATCTCTTGGAGTTCTAAATCTTGCAATCGTTATACCACAGGTAAATTTATTATTTTTTTATTATCCCATAATGGCTAAAACAAAAATCTCCATTCTATATAATATATATTTTGTGTAGTTGACTTTTTCTGTTCTGTTCTTACACTTACACACAAAAGATAAAAATAATAATTGTGTATGGGCCCCACCCACACTCGAGCAGATATAATAAATAAATGATACAAATGGCAACAAACTGAGTATGGCATAAAGTTTGCACATTATTTTAGTGGGAATTTTTTTGTCAAAAAAGTGTTAATGTGGATCGTCTGTTGTTGCAGATGGTGGTTTCCGTCACAAGTGGGCCCTGGGATGCAATCTTCGGCGGCGGAAACCTACCCGCGTTCGTCGTCGGGGCGGTGGCTGCCGCCGCTAGCGGTGTTTTGGCCCTCACTATGCTGCCGTCGCCGCCGTCTGATGACGTGGCAGTCAAGGCTTTGGCCGCCGGAGGTGGAGCTCATTGAAAATTTGAAATGTTTCCTTTTTTTTTTTTTTTAAAGAATTTTCTATTTTTGTTTTTTTAATTTGGGGATTGTAATTTTTGGTGCTACCCATCTTTTTCTTTTTTTTTTTGCTTAAAACTTGGGGTCTAATTTGTACACGCTAAGCGTGGTACTTTGATGGCTTTTAAATATGATGGTGGTGTTGTGTGATGGCTAATTTAGTAATTTCTTAATAAACTTTTTGCAAATGAAATTGCAAAAACCAGTATTAATGTTATGATTTTATTTTTAATGGATGCATGCTATTGATATTAGACGTAACATTTAATCATAGGAATTGTATGTGTTGTTAGTTTCATATTTTTGTCTGTGCGACTTATAGTTTGATTATGATAAGGATCAAAATGATATATATATATATATATATATATATATATATATATATATATATGATGACACCTACTTGCTTAATATTAATAAATCTTTTTTTTTTTTGAACTCATCCAATTTATTTATTTTTTTAGTTCCAAATTAGACTAAAGTTCGATATCTTGGTTATTGATAATTACGGTTTACATTACAAAAACTACTATTATCGATGACCTGTTTAGTACTTCTTTTACTCACCTAGTCACCTTATTATTTTTCTTTTCTTGCTCATTTTTTTCCAATATATAGAAGTGTAGAAAAAAACTTATTATATAGAATATTGCTGAAAATTTTGTATTTTTATTATTTTTCATTTTAATAACAATCATATGAATACTTTTTATTAAAAAAGTTTAATAGCAAAATCTTTAGAGATGAAAAAACCACTAAAGATCATATAATTGATTTATCGATCTAATTTCGTGAGACATGTTAACTCATAAAATATAGATTTACGTGTGAAAATAAGTTTGAGTAAAGGATAAAATTTATATCCCTGCAACTTCTACTTATTTGGTGGGCTGATTATTATAGGAATTAAACTAGCATCAACTTATCAATAAATATGACTCATTAATAATTTATGGATTCAAGGTTCTTTATTAGAGCAGAACAACACTGAATGCAATTAAGAGATTGAGATGTTACTTATATAAGTGGCACCATTGATCATATTGTTGATCTCCATATATCGATCGTTACACTTCCTTATCCCATCATCAATTTAATTCACGTGTCAGATTCGGCAAGACAATTAATTAAGATAGTTACTACTCGTGTAGTTATGTCTAAATTATTGTCTTGGAAATATAACCTCATCTTATGTTTCTCAACAAACAATGTCAAAATGTTGCACGAATATGTATTGTCTCTCCCTATTTATGTTGTTCAATTTTTTTTTTTGGGTATGTCCTAATTGTTATCTTTAAAGCTGTAGTCAATTCCAGTTGAGTCGAAATGTTTAATAGCGTAATGCTACACTTGTTATAAGCATTAGACCCTCAAAACTCTTGTTGACCAAAATTAATTTAATCTCCTGTTGATTTTGTAACATGACCTCCATAATTGTCATTATTTTGGTTTAATAATTTTGTCATTACTAATTATATCATAACAGTATAAATTGATTGCTACTTGCTAGGGATCTTTAAACAATGCAATTTGATGGCTCACTTGATGTATCATTAAGGAAGTTTTGAATTTTGGGGACAACAAAATTCTTACATTGATTAAATACCGGGTCTTTACATATGGTGCCAGATAAATTCCCAATTTTGAGTAACTTCATAATTAAATTCACGACCAGTTAAAAGAAATATGATCCAATTACAAACAATAATTTGTATGTGATCAAAATTGAGACCCCTCATTATAATTATTGGACCAAATTTAATCTCTTCATTAATAGTTGATTATGATTAGGTAATGACTTAATTGTAAGAACCATTTTTTGATCGACTAGCATTAGTGTTCATCATTTAACTATATTGAGAAAATGGAGTGAGAAATTTAGTGAAAGGATTTTTTTATTATTATTAATTTTTTTTTAATTTTTTTTTTGGTGTAACAAAAGGTAGTTAATTCTGTTACGATTTGAGCCCACTGTTTTTGCTGGACAAGCAAGAATCACGAGGAAATGAATTTACTAAATTTAATTTTCTTTCCATTTTCTTCATCTCATCCAAAAATGTAGCAATATCACAATCTATCTAGATTCTCTCTCTCCTCAATCTTACACAACACAAGCTAGTTTCTACCTCCACACATCAATGGAGTTATATGATGATCACATTGTATATAATTAGGATCAGAACCAATGATGCTTTCAGATGATAAGCAGGCCCAGGTTTGTGATCCATCAACCACTTATCGAAACCTGGTTCTCGTTGCATCGATAGCAACGGGCGTGCAGTGCGGATGGGCATTGCAGCTATCTCTTTTGACACCATACACACAGCTCCTGGGCCTAAGCCACCAATGGGTGTCCTTTGTTTGGCTATGCGGGCCCATATCGGGCCTGGTGGTTCAGCCATTGGTGGGCCACTACAGTGATCGTTGCACGATGGGTTTGGGCAGGAGGCGCCCGTTTATAGTCTCGGGTGGGGTCCTCCTCTGCTTAGGGGTGTTTCTGATTGGCTTTGCTGCGGATATTGGCAAGACTGCGTTTGGCGATCCCTTGGAACGAGGGCTGTTCAGACGGGGCGCAGCGGGCGTGTTTGTGGTCGGGTTTTGGTTTCTTGATATTTCAAATAATATGATTCAGGGCCCGTGTCGGGCCCTGTTGGCTGATATTTCACGGGATGATGATGGAATGGTGACAGCTGGCAATGCCCTATTCGCGACGTTTATGGCTTTGGGGAATATTATGGGCTATTTTGCTGCCTCTATTGAAGAACTGCATATGCTTTTCCCTTTTGCAAAGACTCAAGCTTGTGATCAAAACTGTGCTAATATCAAGACTTGCTTTCTTCTCTCTGTTATCATCACTTTGTTTATCATATCTTTGGTTCTTGTTTTTGTTAAGGAGAAAAGATTGGACCCCATGTTTTTGAACTACTTGGATGACAATTTCTACACTCAAGACAAGGCCCCCTCTTTCTTGATGCAGATATTCATGGCTGTTAAAAGCACTTCTAAGCCTATTAGGATCTTGTACTTTGTCACAGCTCTTAATTGGTTCGGGTTCTTCCCTTTTACCCTATACGATACCGATTGGATGGGGAAGGAGGTATACGGGGGCGATGCCCAGGGAAACATGGAACAACTTCACTTGTATAGTGAAGGAGTGCGAGCTGGTTCAATGGGCCTAGCCGTTTATGTAGTTACAATGGGATTTGCGTCTCTATTCCTCGAGAAGTTGGTTCGTTTGCTTGGCAACGTGAGGCGCCTTTGGAGCCTCGCCAACTTTCTTCTTGCGCTATGTATGGGATTCACCGTGGTGATTACTACAATGGCTGTGGATTATAGAAATCATGCTCTTGTTACCAAGGGGACTTCATTTGTTCATCCTTCTAATCAAGTTAAACTATCTTGTTTTGCTCTTTTTGCTGTTCTGGGCATACCTCAAGCGGTTCGTTGATTTACTCGTTTAATTTAGGGTTCCGGGTTTGGATATATAATGAATTGCACCAATATTCGTAATTTTGCAATTTTGCAGGTCACTTATACCATCCCTTTTACTCTAGCTTCCATATACTCCAAAGATAGTGGCACCGGCCAAGGTTATGAGCAAAAAAACTCGTTTTTGCTTTTCTTTTTCCTCTATTTTTAGGTCGGTCTCGTTCTAACACGCTCTTTTGCGTTTTCTTGATCTTTTGAAGGGCTCGCTTTAGGACTTCTTAATCTCGCGATTGTGATTCCACAAGTAAGTTTTTTTGCATTCATATTGAACAAATTTTTGTATCAATTTAAGTCATTTTCACAATTTGAGTAGATGGGAGTGGCTCTTATTAGTGGGCCATTGGATTCATTATTTAAAGGAAGCAATCTACCAGCCTTTGTGTTTGGAGGCATTGCAGCTGCAATTGGAGGGTTTGCTGCTATGAATTTGCCATATCCTGAATGACAATGCCATCACTGTACAGTACTATAGATACATCAAGAATTCTTTTTTTTTTTTTTTTTTTTTATAGATAGAAAATATATTGGAAAATGTAAATGATTCTAGCTAGCTATAGAGTTAGGTCAGGTCAGAATTAGCTTCGATCGACTTTGAAAATTTTGAATTTCACTGAAAGTTAATCAAGTCGAGCTCAAATTTAGTTTAACAATAGATAATTAGATAGCACAAGCCTTATTCAATATAGACTATTCTACTTTTTACATCTATTAACTCGAACTGGATCATTTATTGATGTTTCATCTTATATTTTATTATTTTTAATTTACATCATATATAAATTAGTAAAAACTCTCACTTATTTTTAATACAAAATGAAAGGGAAAAAATCATATTTGGTCCCATAACTATCACCTTTTCCGCAATTAGTCCCATAACTATTTGCTTTTTCAATTTAGTCCCGTAACTCAAATAATTGCTCAATTTTGGTCCCAATTTCGCCGGAAATTTCAAAATCGACCGGAAAATTGCCACGTGAGTAGCACGTGACATCCAATTTGGGGCTTTCCGACGATGACTAATGACGTGGCATGAGGTGTAATTTTTCTATTGGTTGAAGTATTAAAACAAATTCTAAAAAAAAAAAAGCAAATGCCACATCTTTAATTTTATATCCACATCATCAAAAAAAAAAAAAAAAGAAATCAGTGATTGCTTACATGAAACGGGAAATCAAAATCAAATTCCCCAATTATCATACAACCCTTTCTCACACCCAAATCCATTCCCAACAAATTCCTTCAACTAGAACCTTAATCTCTCAACTGATTCTCATCATTTCGCCAAAATAATGGTATTTGTTCGGAAAAAAAGGAGCTATGGACTGATATTAGAATACCCATTAATCAAAAACCCCCAAATTTTGGAAGAACCCTAACTAGTAAACTGGAAAAATGTCACAATCTAGTGGAAGCTCAAACCCGATTCGATGCTATTGTCGTGAACGAGCAGTGATGGCGACCACATGGAAGGCTGATAACGTGGGTCGACGTTTTTTTGGTTGTGAAAAGTATCCGGTATGCAATTGTTGAATGTTGAGTAGTGCATTTTGTTGCTAATTCTTATATAATTTAATAATTTGTAGAAATTTTGCAATTACTCATCTGTGATTTGGAATGTAATAATTGAGGTTGATTATATTTTTAACTTCTTGCTGTGTAATTTCAGAATGATGGATATTGTAGATTTTTTCAATGGATTGATCCACCACTGTGTGAGAGGTCTAAGCAAATAATTCCGGGCTTGTTGAGACGTTTAAATGAACGCAATACCAAGATTGATGAAAAGCTGGAGGTTGAGAACAAAACAATGAAGCTTGAGATTAAAAGGTTGCAAGAGAAGAACAAGAAAATTATAGAGCAGAATAAAAAATTGGCTCGCAACATGAAGAAAATTTACATTGTATTGGTGATTGTTCATTTGGTCTTTTATGCATTGTGGTTGTTGATTAAAAGAGTTTGAAATTGAAGGTGATAGTTTGAACAAAGTTGAGTTTGGTTGTGTTATTTGATAGTGCAGTTTTCAAATTGTGTAATGCACTACAATTTGGTAAGATGTTTTTAGGTTTATTGGCTGTAAGAGGAATCAGTTTATTATCTATATTAATGAATGAAGATTTTCTATGAATTAGTTTATTAGTTCCACATCTGTTATATAAATCTTCTATGAATCTTTCCAAATGAAAATCACATATAATTTTTTAGGAATGTGTCAAGTTGCTGTTTTATATAAAATATATGCAAATGATCAAAAACAATAATAATTCATTCAACAATAGAACTATCCAAAAAGAATATATGATGATAATCCCAAATCAACATACTTCATTTAACAAAAAAAAATCTTCTACACAAAATATATTGCATATGCAACTATTTGTTTGTTGGTCACAACAACTAAATCTGATATTCTAATTGCACAACCATCTTCTACACAAAAGGTGATATTGTTTTCATATGAATCAAAAAAAACATTAAGACTCCAATGACTATTAATCACTTTGCTTTTTTCTTGCCCGTTTTATCACCAAAAGGAGGCTGACTTGACAAATCTAAATATTTCTGTCCACCATCCATGTAAATTTTCTTCAAAAACTCAGGTCTAATCATGGTTTGGATCCTTATTGCAAAATGATCATCTGTTGATGGTGGAGGAGCCCTGATTTGTACCCTTGTTTGAATTTGAGGTTGTCCCATTTGAAGTTGTTGGTATATAGAAGGGCCCATCACAAGAGGTACTGGAGACGAATGACCCATCTTCTCAGTTGTAATCTGACTTTGTTGAGTGCCAACACCAATCAATTCCACTTCTACAGAAGGAGGGATTGTATGTAGGCTCTCATCATATCTAGCTTTTGGAGGTGCAATCTGCATAAAAAATATAAATTTGTAGATAAGTTAATATATTGGACAAGAATATAAGAATAAATAAAGTATATGGGTCAGTTTAGACATTACACTTACATTTATTTCTCCTGTCTTGGATTTTGTGGTTGGTTGGCTTTTAGCAACGTTCTTTTCAGAAGCCTATAAACAATATAAATTTGTAGATAAGTTAATATATTGGACCAGAATATAAGAATAAATAAAGTATATGAGTCAGTTTAGACATTACATTGATAGATAAATGTTTTTCACAACCAGCAACATTATGGCCTTCCCCACCACACTTCTTGCATTTGATACTGGTTTGTTGTCTTCTCATTTGCACCAGCTTGCTCTTCACCTTCTTCTTTCCTTTATTTGTTTTCTCATCAGGCTCTAGTCTTCTCTTTGTAGGTCGTCTTCCTCTGGTTGCTTTTTGTCCAAAATTAGGAGGTAATGGAGGGATATATAATGTGTCACCCCATAATACATCATAACTAAGACCCACAATTGGATTCTCGTATGTTTTGATGTAATTCTCAACACTATAGCAAGGATTTACAAACTCAATGGGGTCTAGATTCTGCTCTAGCATGGCACATACGGCATGGGTGCATGGAATCCCAGTTAATTGCCATGATCTGCACGAACAAGTTAGCAACTGCAAGTCTATTGTAAATTGCATCCCATCAAAGCATGATACCTGATAGTGTCTGTCACTTGATTTTAAAGGTATACAATCAACAACCCTCTCCATGTTTCTCTCCATTAACTTGTTAATTCTTGGACACAACTTTGTCTTCCATTTAGCCATTGCCCTGTCCCTATTTTTTTGAAGTCTGCTCATTAAGTATTCTCTAATCCACTCTAACATTGTTATTATGGCTTTGTCCCTTGCATATAATATATTGGCATTGAAAGATTCACACACATTATTTAGCAGCATATCACACTTCGACTTCTCATTAAAATATGCCTTTGACCACTGTTGTGGAGGTTTGTCACTTAACCATTCCCATGCTCCCTCACTCATTTCCTTCAATTCCTTCATCACATAATTGAATTGACCTGGTGTGGTACTACAAAAAGCCTTCCATAATGCTTGCTTAAAAGCAAGACCCCTGAAGCCAGCATTTTTTAGGTTATTATGTAAATGTCTTACACAAAATCTATGATCAACCCCTGGAAAAACAGACTCCAATGCACCAATCAAACCTTTTTGCTTATCAAACATAAAGGTGAATTCATCAAACTTAATACCCAAATCTTTCTTAAGAACAGTTAAGAACCACTCCCATATCTCCTCGTTTTCTTTTTCAACCACAACATAGGCAACTGGAAAAAGATTGTTATTTCCATCTACACCTACTGCAGTTAATAACAAACCTCCATGCTTACTTTTCAAGAAACAACCATCTACCCCAAGAATAGGTCTACATCCACTCAAAAACCCCTTTTTAAGAGCATCAAAACAACAGTAGAACCTACTGAATCTAGTCACCCCATCATCTTCTTCTATTCCCAAAATTACAGTTGATCCAGAATTTGTTTTCCTAAGTTCTTCTGCATATGACCACAATTTTGAATATTGGGCATCAGGATCACCCTCAATTCTAGTCAATGCCTTCACTTTGGCTCTATAAGCCTGTTGTCTAGATATAGTACATCTAGTATCATGCATAGCATCAACCCTAAATCCAGAAACTTTCCTCCCACCATCAGATTTAAACCTATGCAGAAATCTCTCACTTAACCAAGTAGAGGTCAAAATTTTCACCTTTTGAGAAGGTGCACAAGTGTGTTTGTTGTAAATCTTCCTGATTTGAAATGACATTTCATTCTTTATTTTCAATGCATTAATCATCCATTTACATGTACTAGACACACATTTGGCATATATCCTTCTTTCATCATTTTTTGTGAATCTAATATTTCTTCTCATATTAATGGCATGAGATTGGACAGCATTTTTAAACTCTTTCTTGGATGAAAATATCTGACTCAAGACAAACTCAGGATTATATGTCGTTTCTGGATTAAAAACAGGATAATTAGTAGGGTTTTCACTATCTTCCTCAGATAGTCTTTGCTCATCAAACACATCTCCAACCTCCACAACATCTTCTTCTATATTATTGTCACTTTCACTTTCATTCTCACTTGATTCACCCTCAACAATTTGCTTAGAATTCTCATAATCACCTTCTACAGATTCAACCTCGTCCTCAAATATGGCATCATCACCATCATTAATTAATTCATTCCCAATTGCAAAATCAGAGTCCTCAAATGATTCATATTCAGAATCTAAATCGATTTACGCCTCTGATTCCAATGACTCAACAAATATGTGCATCTCCCTTACCACCAATAAACTATCAGCCCATTTTTTAATATCTGTATCATCACCACACAATTTATATGTTTTATCTTTTAATCTTAAGTGATATCTCTTATCCCCCTTAACCCTTGCCTGTTTGCTAAATAAATCTATATCAGTGGACTTTATTTCATTAGCTTTGATCCAATCAAACACAAGTCTATCACCACCTATATATTCAGTATGAGGCATATTTTTAAAAGTCCCCCCAAAATGCAACACTAAAGTAAGATACTTACTTTTAGGATCTGCAAAATGATGGAAACAAGGGAAAAAGAAAAAAAATTCACATTTCAGTTAACAAACATAAACAAATAACATGGAATAAAAAAACCATCATATATGAAATACAGAAAATATAAAATGCCAAAAATGATAATATTTCCACTTTTTAGCCCACAACACACAACATCTGAACCCTACATGTTCCCCTTTTCAAAACACAGAGACAATATAATAAAATTAAACTAATAAACTACCAAAAGCAAATGACAAATAATTTAGTTAAACTATTGTAAATTTCACAAATCCTAAAATGAAATCTAAATAAACTATTGTAAACTTACCATAATTTGGGAGAGACCAGTCCATAGCTCCTTTTTTCCGAACAAATACCATTATTTTGGCGAAATGATGAGAATCAGTTGAGAGATTAAGGTTCTAGTTGAAGGAATTTGTTGGGAATGGATTTGGGTGTGAGAAAGGGTTGTATGATAATTGGGGAATTTGATTTTGATTTCCCGTTTCATGTAAGCAATCACTGATTTCTTTTTTTTTTTTTTTGATGATGTGGATATAAAATTAAAGATGTGGCATTTGCTTTTCTTTTTTTTTAGAATTTGTTTTAATACTTCAACCAATAGAAAAATTATACCTCATGCCACGTCATTAGTCATCGCTGGAAAGCCCCAAATTGGATGTCACGTGCTACTCACGTGGCAATTTTCCGGTCGATTTTGAAATTTCCGGCGAAATTGGGACCAAAATTGAGCAATTATTTGAGTTACGGGACTAAATTGAAAAAACAAATAGTTATGGGACTAATTGCGGAAAAGGTGATAGTTATGGGACCAAATATGATTTTTTCCCCAAAATGAAACACCAATAAAATAGAGCATCTTGTTTGCTATTATAAATTAACTAATACATCATATTCCTTAAAAAATTAAACTAATACCTAATCATATATATGTTTACATACATTCGTCTAATTTACCACTACATATAAAAGCAAACTTTATGATATCTAATAGTATAGTATAGACACACTCAATGTAGACACTATATGCTATCTACCAAGATCATAAAGATATAAAAATCAAAACAATTAATCGTGCATTAAAACTCTTATTTAAATTTCAAAGTAATTCCGTAACAAAAAATGTAATAAATTTTATTAAAGTTCTCCTTGATTATCATTAAAGAATAACACTTGATTTGCACATTAATATCATGAGTAAATAAACACATGTAATACATAAATAACAGATGGCAAGAAAAGGGGTTGATCTATATATGTTGATTAGAGCCAATGATTTTTGCTGGCCAAGCAACATTCAAGGAGAATTCAAGTTACTATATTTAACTCTGCAAATGAATGGCCCAACTCCAGGCTCTCCTTTGCCATGATCTATTTAAATCAAATAGAACAACCCATATTGGGACTGTAAATTTTCAGTTAAATGACAGCTCAATGGAGGGGGGTGGTCAATCTAAAAACACCGGTTCATCATCTTTCCAGATTCAGCAACCGGCGGCGATGGCCGTGCCGATGCGGAAGATGATAGTCGTGGCGGCGATTGCCGCCGGAGTTCAGTTCGGGTGGGCTTTGCAGCTCTCCCTTCTAACTCCTTACGTCCAGCTTCTCGGCATTCCCCACAAATGGGCCGCCTTCATCTGGCTTTGCGGCCCCGTTTCCGGCCTCCTCGTCCAGCCCATCGTCGGCTACTACAGCGATCATTCTACCTCCCGCTTCGGCCGCCGCCGCCCCTTCATCGCCTCCGGCTCCATCCTCGTCGCCTTCGCCATTTTCCTTATCAGTTTCGCCGCCGATCTGGGGTTCTCCTTTGGTGATGATCTGAAGAATCGCACGAAACCTAGAGCTGTTACGATTTTCATCATCGGGTTCTGGATTCTTGATGTTGCTAACAACATGTTGCAGGTCTGTATTCATAACTATAGTGTGTTCTGATTTCGGTCTCATAACTATCATGATCTTCATTTGTTTTGGACAAAACTATCCTTCTTCTCTTTTTCTTTACTTGATTTCCTTAGGAGGTGGATACTGTTTGATTAAGTGCAAAAATGTCAATTTTGACTATATTTAATGTTTTGCCGTGGTTTGACTATTTAAAAATTTTCCTACTTTTGAATTGCAGGGGCCATGCAGGGCGTTCTTGGCGGATTTATCGTACGGAAACACAAGAAAAATGAGTGCTGCAAATGCTCTGTACTCGTTTTTCATGGCGGTTGGGAATGTGTTGGGATATGCAGCTGGATCATACACACACTTGTACAAGATATTCCCATTTTCGCACACCGAAGCCTGTGACGTGTACTGCGCGAACCTGAAGAGCTGCTTCTTGATCGCAGTGGTTCTGCTTTTGGGCATAGTTCTGACGGCGCTGGCGACGGTGGAGGAGCCGACCACTGTGCCGGAGGAGACGGAGCCGGTGAAGGGGGGGTCGGGTAAGATCCCGGTGTTTGGGGAGTTATTCGGTGCGCTCAAGGACTTGCCTAGGCCGATGTGGATCCTGATGCTCGTGACGTGTCTCAACTGGATTGCTTGGTTTCCTTTTCTGTTGTTCGACACCGATTGGATGGGGAAAGAGGTCTACGGTGGAACCGTCGGAGAGGGTGGGCTATACGACCAGGGTGTACGGGCTGGTGCACTCGGCCTCATGTTGAACTCCATCGTCTTGGCATTTGCTTCACTTGGGGTTGAGGCCCTGGCTAGCAATAGTGGTGGGGTGAAGAAGTTGTGGGGTGGGGTTAATTTCTTGTTGGCTATTTGCTTGACCACGACTGTCTTCATCACCAAATTGGCCGACCACACGCGCCGGTACGACGCTTCTGGTCTCCTATTGCCACCGTCCACCGGTGTCAAGTTCGGTGCTTTGGTCATCTTTGCCGTTCTCGGCATTCCTTTAGCAGTGAGTACTGTCGGGTCGGGTTTGAGTAATAATAGAATGGAATGACTTATCGATTGATTTTGTTTTTGTTCAGGTCACTTTCAGCATACCGTTTGCTTTGGCATCCATATTCTCCAGTGAATCTGGTGCAGGACAAGGTAACGTCCCAATCTTTCAGTCACTCTATACTTTTTAGACAAAAATACCCTTCAATTTGACTTAGAAAAACATAGGGAACATTTTTTTTATGTACCTACTTTCTAAGGGTATTTTGGTCTTTTAAGTGAAAAGTGGGTAAAATACATATTTTCTCATGTGAAAGTTCTGATCGATGAGTTGAAATGATCACACCTTCAGGTCTCTCGCTTGGAGTTCTAAATCTTGCAATCGTTATACCTCAGGTAATTTTTTCAAAGCATATTGCGAAATGAGGAGTATTGATTTTATTGTTTTCAATCAGAAGTAGTATGTATTGTTGGTTAACAAATGAACTATACATTTTCTATGTTGTTGTTGTATAGATGGTGGTTTCGGTAATAAGTGGGCCGTTGGATTCGGCGTTCGGAGGCGGTAACCTACCAGCGTTCGTGTTGGCGGCAGTGTCGGCGGCGGTGAGTGGTGTATTGGCCATAACATACCTGCCATCGCCACCAGATGAAGAGGTGGTAGCCAAAGTTAAGACTGCTGGGCCATTCCATTGACAATCTTTAAATTTGCAGTATGGGGCTTGAAAATTTCCTAATCTTGTCTTTTTTGGGGCTTGTAATAGATATCCTTTTCACCCTCTTTCAATTCAAGTCACGAATAAGGGACAAATAAACAACGCTTATTGCGATATCGATCAAATAAAATAAGCGTTTTATCTCATTCACTTCTTTTGTGTGGTGATCATGATTTTTTCCCCCTTGTCTTGAAGTTCTATATCATTAAAAATTGTGGAACTACACGCAACTTAGTATAAGAAAAAAAAAAAATCCACTGCCTAATTTCACCAACAATCATTAAAAATTGTATATTTTTTGATATACAAGTCCAAATGTACAACTAATTAGTCTAAAGGATTAACAAAACTTTATTTGATACATCTAATTGTTTAACATTTCAATTTGCTGTAATGCATAATGGTGTACTGGCAAAAATTAATGTAAAAAATATATTAAATATAGATTTAAGACTATAAATTTAGAACATAAAAAAAAAAAAAAAAAAAGACTATATATTTAGAAAAAAGAAAAAGAAAAAAAGATTGTATACTTGGAGTTGGAAATGGGAGAGTAATATCAGCTAGCTTTTGATTTCCATCTTTCTACTTAATTTTAAAATATAAAGTGTTTGATAAGTTTTTTTAGAACAACTTTGAACGTGCAAATTAAATGTCAAAAATACTTATATAAAACTGTCAACAAATATACTGAGAAACATATCTTTTATGAGTGCCCTTCGGTCCATGGGATCAGGATGGATTATTTTGCATGGCTCCGGATACGATCACTAACTTACTCAACTTTGTCTGGCTACTTGGAGGTAAACGAGGCAAACAATATGCAATTTATATTTGGCTCGGAGTTGTGATGCTTATTTAGAATTGGAGAAACGCGATTGTTTTTAGCAATGATGAGTTTGTAATACCAAAATTTATTGACAAGCTCAAAGCGCGACTTTGGAGTTGGTTCGTTGTTAAATGAACTAAATATTATCACTTTTCGTTTAAAGATTGGTTAGCCAATCCTAGAAGCTATCTTAGAATTTGATTTGCCCCTGCTGCCTCATTTTCTTTCTCTCATTTTCTTCATTTGATTGTAATTTCTTTATAATTACTGAGTACTCTTCATACTTAGTTTCTTTCTTATTTAATAAAACTCTTTTGATTGATTAAAAAAAAAAAAAACAAATACCATTTCCTAAGTTAAAGTCATATTATCAAAATCCAAATTCATTTCACAAATCAATCCCTAATTTAGGAATTGATCCTTCTCACAACAATCATAATCATATACATAAAGCTAGTTGACTACGTTTGCATTTTAAAACACTAGTACCAAATTTGATTTTTTTAGGCATCCAAAATTAGAAACTATATAATGCACCACTATATCTAGAAATAGATGACCATATATAATTTATCACTTTTAATTAGCATCAATTAAAGAAATCTATATATCATTTTAATTACGACATGGATTTTAAAACTACCTATGCAAATTATATATCATATATGTAGTACACATTCATCACTTACAATATTGACATTATTTTCATGAGATCTAATTCTAATCAGGGACGGATCTAGATTTTTTTAATGGTGGGGCACAAAATAACTAAAATATAAAATATGTGAAGAAATTTTTTAATACATAATAATCCAAGTCTATTACAATTGAAACCTATGAGTTTTCATTGACTGAAATATTTGTATTATTGACTCATTATTAACATTATTAAACCCCTTTTTTTTTTTTTTCAATATATAGAATCAAACTATCATTCATCTATTGATCTCTCATCCGGTTGCGTAGACGATTCTTTATGATATTCATTACAGAAAATACCCTTTCAACTGTAGCAATATATACTATCAATTATAAAAGAATAAATATGATATAAAATGATACTATCATAGCCAGAAATATATATGTGATTGGACATGATACTATATGATATAAGTATCAAGTATATATTATATAAGAAGAATATATTTCTACAATGGCCAGCAATATATACATATGATATTAATATACATGCCTAATCAAATATTACCAATACTATTAAATATATTATAGAAAAATAAAAGTATATATTATAGAGAAAATTCAAAAAAATTGTGGGGGCAGGTGCCCCTTGATGGATCCGTGAGTGATTATAACGCTATCATCATCATTAGACTTATGGTTAATATTGTTATCTCTTAAAGTTTTACAACTGAAAATTGACATCTAATTAATTATTTTTTAATTACCCAAAAAGCCATAGTATTACTTTTTTTAAAATTCGATAAATAAATAAATAAAAATATTAATGTGCTATAAAATGCAAAGATAGTGATCACCGACATAAGCTAGAAAATAAATCAGTGTTTGCAGATCACCAAACCTGGGAATTCCAACCCGTCCCACCAAACTAGTGATCAATTTCGATTTCCCAAAATGGGACACTAACAAAAAGGAAATATCTTTCCCCTCTTTCCCAGTTCTTGAAAACCACGAAGTTTTCCTGTCAAAATCATCACTTTGTTGGCGCCATGGATTGTTCATCAGAAGCAATTCTTGAAACGCCGGCGATGGCTTACGAGATGCTTTTCAAGTCGGCTCTTGCAGTACCCTTATCGCATTATTTGGTGGCGATGGTTCTGTTCTTTGTTGTCTTTTTGTACAATTTTTTGGAGTTCCATCTCTTTCAGGATTTTTTTACTGGATTTCGTGGGGGCCCTGTTTATCTTACGTACAATGCGAGCTCTGAAATTTATCATGGGGTTGTTTCAAAGTGCAAGACTCTTCATGGAAGGTATAAAGTCGCAATTGCAACTTTCTTTCTTTTTTTTTTTTTTTTTTTTTTTTTCATTTTTAGTATAGATTGATTGTGAATTTGTGATACTCTGAAGTTGTTGAAGTTCACCTAATTCACAAAGATTTCGAATAGAGAAAGCTGCGGAGTAAACAAGATTGATACACAAAATCTGTGGTTTTCTTGAAATATGAAAAAAAGGGTTCTTTGTGATTTTGAAAAGTAGTTAGAGTCATCAGGAAATTCATTGTTTCTAAAGGGTTTTTGTGTACTTTTTTGGGGGGTTTTGTATGTGGACTTCTGTGGTTCTATCTCCTTGGTTGGTGACATTTGAATGGGGAAATTTGAATTGAGACTATGGCATGCTTTCTTGCTCTTTGGAAGGTGGTTGATTATGGCTTTCATGATTGTCTTAATTTTCCTTTTTTTGGGTAGAGTTTTGCTGGAATTGTCTATTTATGCTATTGTAATACTTGCAATGGATAGGTATTTGGCTACGCCATGGCTTTCGAGTCCACACTTCCAGACTTCTTTTGTAAACTTCTTTGGGAGGCCTCCAGTGTTCACATATAGAAGGTGAGGTTGTCTTGTTCGAGGAGTTCAACATTATGAATACTGAAATGGTGAGAAAGATGAAGAGTAGATATGGAGCTTGTTAATATGGGATGGAGGGGATGTCTATGGGTTTGCTTTGAACTTGTAATTTAAATTAATAAATTTTTAAATTTTATGTTTGCGATATTGAAAATTGATGCATGACTTTTGTCCCTCTCATTTGTTTGTGTGGTTATCAGACAGATGTTTCATGCATCTGATGGTGGGATGTTTGCTCTGGATTGGCTATTGCATTCTGATGGTAAATAAATCATACTGAATTGATTCTGAATTTGGCTGAGGCATATAGCAGAAACACAGCTCACCGGCACATACTCGTTGTTCATTGCAAGAATGTTATGATTAATTTAGCGAGTTTCCAAGCACCAAACAATAAATAGCACTATCATAACATGTTTCATATTCAGTTACTATGTTATCCCTTCGAATTGGACCTTATTTCGTAGCCCTGTCTATATACATATATATGGAATATTCACTTTTGATTAGTTACTTCTACAGAACTAATATCTAAATCACCTATGCTTTAGTTTGACATTCTATCGAAAGTCTTTTTGTCTCAAACATCATTTTTCTATGAACTCATATGTCTTCATTCTGGGTTTTGAACTCTGTTTATTCTTTGTCATTTTTTCTTTCCTTTCTTGAGTGCAGTTTCTGGAGTAGCTGTTCCAAATGATCATGCTCTTGCGAAGGATGATGCAACTCCTATTGTTGTTATGATTCCAGGACTAACGAGTGATTCAGCTTCTCCTGTAAGCATAGGGCTTTTCTACCTCTATTTACGAGAGCAAATGCCTTAGTGGTTACATTGTTTTTGTTTGTTATATTAAAATGATTCATTGTTTGAAGTATTACCTCTGCCTCCTGTGATTATTAAATGCTAGCATTAGCTTTTAATCAATGTAAAAAAACATTCTAATGAACTCTACAATACAGGGTGTTTTTGGTTAACTATTTTCTGCATGTTTGCAGTACTTGAAACATCTTGTCTTTGATACGGCAAAAGAGGGTCGGAATGTAGTCGTTAGCAATCATCGAGGACTCGGTGGTGTCTCAGTTACTGTAAGTTCTGAAGATATGTTCTTTTCTTTTTTAATGAGGAAAAAAAGATAAGTATATTTACTTGCAAAATACGAAGAATGACTTTTTGTAATATGTGATTTATAATTGTTAGTAATATTTCTGCAGTCTGATTGCTTCTATAATGCTGGATGGACTGAAGATGTACGTGAAGTTATAAACTATCTACATCAAGAGTACTCCAAAGCTCCATTGTTCGTAGTGGGTACTAGTATTGGTGCAAATATTTTGGTACACTAACTCTCTATTGCCTTGTTATAACTGTGTCAAAATGTTGATTATAATAACCTTTTCAAACTGTGATCGTAGATAAAATATCTCGGAGAGGATGGTGATAATGTGCCAATTGCTGGCGCTGCAGCAGTTTGCTCTCCTTGGGATCTTTTGGTAATTTTGTCCTTCACTGGGATGACGATTTATCGACGTTTTATTTAATGACTATTTGACTCGTATCGTATTAAATATTATGTATCTCTATTTCCATATTCCCAGATTGGTTCCAGGTTTATATCTCGAAGGCTTATTCAAAAATTATACGACAGAGCTCTCACTATCGGTCTTCAAGGCTATGCACAGCTGTATGAATCTTTACTAACTTTACAATAAATTATACTTATTATACTAACTGAAGGATGCTTGTTTGTAATATACAGACATGAAACTCGTTACACTCGCCTTGCTAACTGGGAGGGTATTAAAAAGGTTAGTTTCCAACTCGTGAACGCCAAAAGAATAACTTTCTTGCAACAACTAAGCATTTTTCATTTACTACTACGTCTACTTTTTGTAGTCACGTTCCATTCGGGATTTTGATACCCACGCCACCTGTCTTGTTGGGAAATATGAGGTACTTGTCACCCTTGATTTCTTAACTCTGGGTATAGACTATAGAGTGTGTGACTAATGTATTGAAGCATGTTGTGATAACCCAAGACGGTGGATACATACTATAGACGATGTAGCAGTTCTTCTTTTATTGGACAAGTTTCGGTACCATTGCTATGCATTAGTGCATTGGACGATCCTGTCTGCACTAGAGAGGCCATTCCTTGGGATGAATGCCGGTAAAGTTGCTTATCAAGTAAAATGGCAAAATGTTAATTTCCTTTCTCTCACCAGATTTGACCTGCTGTAGTGATAATAAGTTTTCCGATTTCAGAGCAAATAAAAATGTAGTCCTAGCTACGACACTACATGGTGGACATCTCGCTTTCTTTGAAGGCATAACTGGATCTCGCCTTTGGTACCCTTTTCTCGTTTTTGGTCACATTATACACATTTTGTTCTGAAATATTGAACTTGAGAATAATAAAACAAAATTACAAGATTCTTCATTTCAGGTGGGTGAGAGCAGTTAATGAATATCTTGGAGTTTTGCTTTCGAGTTCCTTCATGCATACACAGAAAAAGGTTCATAGAACAATCAAGTGGCGATTATAAAATGGGAACGAATCTGTTTTAACCAATCAATGTGTTCTTCCTGATTGTAGGTAGAAAGTATTGGGCCCCATTCTCCACCCATGCAATCTTCGATCGATCAAGGGCCGTATCTCAACGTGGCTGATGGAATGGTCGCCGCAATGGGAAACGAGCAAACGGATGATGCAATCAACGAAACATCTGATGAGAATAACGATCCCAATCAGACCAATCACATAGTTTCAGGTACAGAAAACCATGTGAGCTTCACCGATGGAAGAAAATCTGATTTTGATGGTCAGACCTCTAAAGATTCGAAGAGTTCAGGGATCATTCAACGGTGCTTGCATCAACTCTCTCGACAGAATAACAAGTCGATCGGGCTGCTTGCTTATATAGCCATCATGTCGACCTGGCCAGTACTCGGGGCTGCACTCGGTTTTCTCTTCAGAAGGAAGTTCAAAAGAGGCTTACCGGGAAAAGGACCGAAATAATCGAGCATTATGGCTGTTTCGTCGTTCATACAAGTAAGACTGTAAAATCTCTCTTGAACCCTACAGTATTTGAAGTCTGAAACTTTTGCCTTCTTTTTGCTAATGAAGTTTCAAGAAATGTTTCTTAGGAATATATTTATGTAATTAATGTGTTAAAATATGAAAGAGAAACGAAAAATAAATCTATCATACATTAGAGCACCAAGAAGAGGCTGTAACCAGAAGCCTTTCTTGCCATCCTAGAGAAATAGATTTTCCGTTATCTCTTTCGAACACTCTAAAGCCACCATTTTCTTCGTCGAACTTAATGGAACAATGGCTTCTGATTTTCAGCAGCAATTTAGCCTGCATTACTGATTTGCAGCTCTGTTTAATTCCCAGAAATCCACGGCTCTCCATTCTCCCTTTCCATGTCTCCATCTTCTCAAATCTTGCACACTTGTCTCGTTCGTCTTTATCGTAGTTTATCACGCTTCGTATCTCTTTGCCTAAGCGATTCTTCTCAATACTTAGCCTCTCAGCACTCTCTAATGGAAGACAGTCATCCAATGACTCGAATACAGCTGCAAAATAATGCAATGAGTCCATGAATCTTGGTAGGAACTTGTAGCCGTTTCTGCTGCCTTCTTGCTCCACCAAAACAACAATCGAAGGATTTAGCGAATACACATAGTTTAACGTTTCTGAGATTTCAGAGTAGCTGTTTAGTGAACTCAGATGGAACAGTAAGTTAACAGCTAAAGTTTCGTTCCTTTTTCGCTTTATCTTGACGATCTTGGAGCCCCTCACTAGGCAATGAAACTCGAAAATGAGATTTTGAAAGCCTTTAGCAAAGCTCACCAATCTTGATTCAGTTTCTTTAAGATCCTCCATGTTTGTGCTGAACCCAGTGATCTTGAGTGAAACCCGATTCGTGGGAGTCGCGTTTTCTGATAGAGACTGCATTAGAGAAGGCCATTGGAAGCCGTAGGAAACGTCAAAATCAACCACATGTAGAGCCCTATTGTTTGCATTCTCCTCTCTCTCAAAGGCTTCAAGAATTGCCTGGTTTGCTGTGAAATGAGCAAACTGATGCAATGGTGATGCTTTGTAGAGATATGTGAATGCCAAGAACTCCTCGTCTCGAGTCGGGACCTTCATTATCGTTTCATAGAATGGCGATTCTCGTGTGAGGAGTTTGGCGACAAGCCCATCAGCAAAATAGGCAGCAACCCTTTGAACAGAATCACCTGTCAAGCAGACATTCCGGTACAATTCAGACAGGCTTTCGACGCCTGACATCACATCGTTTTTGTTGATAGAAGTTGCGGATATGAGCAGCAAGTGAATCAAATGAAGCCCTTTATCCTTGATCCTGTGATGATGGTCCACCTTAAGCATGTGTTCCCTCATTTGGAGAAGTGCAAATATCTTACATTTTTCGTAGCTTTCAGTCGAGCTCAAGCAGTTTGAATTTACGCTTCTGTCCCTCTTCCTCTTCCTCGCACCATTATAGTTTGTGACCATGGAAAGTTTAAGGCTCAAAAACTCCTCATCATCCATGCAATCCATCCCAAACATGAGAGAGAGATGAGAGAGAATATATTTTTCTTGTGAGGAGAAAACTCGAGTAGTTTGATATTCATACATACAGAATCATCGTCGACAAGAAAGACAACCAAAAGGGCATATTTTCAGCTTAAAAATCAATGTTCAAGGTCTAGAATGAAGACTAAGACAAGGGTGTTTGGATTATCAAATATCCACACGAGATCTTTTATTCGAATAAATGACATAAGTTGTAGACAAAATACAGCTATTTTTTTTTTTTTTTAAAGCATCTATAAACGAATCAACCAATCATCCTCATGAGACTTGGTCCAAAATAAACAAATTTAATTTTCAACTTCTAGATTCTTTCTTGTGACCAATAAGAACCTGTTTCGTTGACTTTTCCTCGTACTAAAAAAATGTGGGAAAAGAACAAAAGAAGTTGTGAAGATGAAGAATTTATTGATTTTAATTTTTGCATCGTGAATAGTAATACTCCATGCAAACAGATATTATATTCGTCGCGACAACTGCTACCAAATATTTCACCCCAACTTTAGTAAAGAAATGATTTCTTAGTTTCATTCTATGTTTCATTAGATAATTATATATTATGTTTTTAGATTACGAAAAAAAAAGTCTTGCTTTATAATGTCAACAATAATTCTTCGATGCTTAAACCAATAATTCATGATCCCTAAGAAACAAATAAAATGAAGCGATTATTATTAAACTAAATGTCTATTTAAGGGTATTTGTTTTGGGTCACATCGATTTCATTTAGCAAACGTGAAAATCTTGAGGGTAGTTTTGCCAATTCGACTATGTAATAAGGGCAAAACAGTCATTTCATTCAGGTGGAATGGTGTTTGTGTGATGTGCAATCTGTTCACATGTAAGGAATCAAATCTTTTTTAATAACGTTGGACATTTTTTGTATTTTACTTCCAGAATTATAGGAAAAATTATTTAAAAAAGAATCAAATTATATCATTATCTTAAAAGAATCAAAACTTTTGGAAGTTAATGCTCCAACTTATATGTTTGGAGTTATATGTATGTATACTATTCTTAGCATAATATGTGTGAAGTTAACTTGCAAAACAACGTGAATTCTAGCATATATTTCAGGCATGTTTCATGTCTCATTGAGTCATATTATAGGAGTTCCTTTGTTTTAAATAGTACTTTGTTTCTTACTCTCGATTCACACCATCCTTCAATACACTTATTCGAAAATAATGAAATATAAAATAAAAGACCGATTTATTTATTAGTGAAACTTAATCTTTGATAACTTTGTTAAGAACCGTTGATCTTTTAATATCTTGGTGTTATGGATGGATCTTTAAGATCATGAAATGAAATATATTTGATTGTTCAAGTTTCGGGTCAATGAGGCCCACTGTTCGGGTCGGGTCAAACCCATTTGAGAAACATGAAAATCATTGAACTAAGTGGATATTTTCAATGCTAGCAAGGCAACATAGGAATTTTAGACTGATACATTGTAAGCATAATTCTTGATTCTTTTCCTCATGAAGGAAGAAATCGACATATGGCAGAGTTCTATATATCCTATGAATATTTAAACAAAGCCCAATATCATAGTTATCTCAGTACAAAATAGTATGTAAAAAGATTTGTTTATTGGCATTGAAAATTTTAACCTATTGTCGACAATTAAAAAATTGTACCATGTTTATGTTAGATTTGTCCTTAAATCATTATGTAAGTTGGTATTTCGTCTTATATTCTTATATTCTATTTTCAATTGATACATAATGTACACAACATAAAGGTGAATACCATGTATTGATAAAATGAAGTACAATATGAAATCATATTTCGAAACCAAGGATCCAAAGAATGCAACATATGAAAGCAAGAAGACATTTTGACATATTGGTTGTCAAAATTGTGTTCCTTTCTTTGGTCTCATCTCAATTGAAATGGAAACTAGCAATTCAGACATATTTGCAGACAGATATTTGCACAGGGATTTCAGACCAATTCATGTATGGACTTATAGTTCATCAAGCAACATGCAATAGGATGGTTAAGGCCAAAAGAGAAAAAAAAAAAACGATACACAATCTCCACGAAGATGATCGACTCCACACATCTTATGCGGTTATGCCTAAGCAAGATGGATCTGAATAATTCTTGAATGACCTTTGCGAAAATGAAATGTTTTAACAGCAAACGAGCACACAATTTCGAAGAATAAAAGTAAGATAATCAGTTCCTAACACGCAGCTTTTCTAAAAGGATGTTCATCTCTATGACTGAGTAACTTGAGACACACTAGTTTTCACTATAGTAGATACGAAGCTTGCAATATATCATGACTACACATTAGAAGAACTTGCCTGTTCGCGGGTCTCATAGAAGAGTCTTACTGTCGAGTAAATGAGAGAAGGCTCAGCCATTGCACCGTTTCCGTAATCCCCACAGGCTAGCCTCTTTTTCACAGGTGGGATAAGCGATATTCCGAGATCATCAATCCCCATGAGATGGCGTTCCGTGAAAGGGTTGTTCCACATGAGGGTATTCATGGCCGGTGCCACAAACATCGGCTTACTGTAGTCCCACGCGCGGACAATGCACGTCAACAAGTTATCGCACAACCCTCCAGCAATCTTAGGACACAAGAAGAAAATGTAAACAGAATTCGGTCAAATTACATCTGATTCGGAGTTTTGACAACAATTAGTATAGCAATATTGTTACCTTGGCAAGTGTATTTGCGGACAAAGGTGCAATGACCATGATATCAGCCCATTTGCGCAACTCAATATGGAGCACACTATCGCCTATTTTTTGCCAGCTGGACCATTCGTCTTCATCGGTGTAGAGCATTACATCCTTAGGAAGAGCCACTCTGTCGACAAAATGGAGTGATGCCTGGGTAGAAACTGCTTTGACTTCTGCCCACTCAGAAAAACAATGACAAAGATTAGCAAATTTAATCGCAGCTACGCTTCCACTGGAAGCGAGCAAGATGCGAGGTCTCCTGGGAACTGTGTTCACTTGATATAAACTCATGTCCATATTCGCAGGTACTAAATGAGCCATAACCTGTTTATTGTCCAATAACAACAACACTAGTAAGTTATCGATCTAATTGAGCACAATGTAGAGAAGAAAGTGAGAGAAGAGACAGATTCACTACAATAGCTACAAATTACAGAAGTTTGCCAACAATCTATTGAAGACTTGGCTCTGCTGAATAAAAGAACTTGGGGCAAAAAAACTGAAAAAAAAAAAAAAAAAGAACAAAAAGTAAACAAACAAGAAAAGGGTTTTAGAAAATCTTTTATCTGCATCAAATGTAATTGAACTAGATCTTTGGGTCATTTTCACAAGCAGGTTATGGGCAACTATTGGGGGACTTCATTTCCTGCAAATGTACAAGCATAAAACTTGTACGCCGTAGCACAAGATTTAAGAGTTCACAAAATCAAATTTTGTTCACACTTCAAAACCAACAATTCAAGCAACATTAAAACAATAACACTAGATCACGTTGATTCTAACAGAAAGAAATTGTGAACCTTGCAACTTTGTTAAGCGATCATAAACAAATGCAGATGAGCAAATTTGATTTCCAAGAAAGGCAAAACTGAGACGAAAATTGAGATTGCATATGAGCCCAGCTACACAAACGGTGCAATTAAGCAAATTAAACGTCAATCCACCCACAATTCAACAAAAACAACAACAACAACAAACAAAACAAAAAAGATCACCGACTATAAAAATTTATGTCAGCATTAAAAAAGAAAAGGAAACAAAAAAGAGAGAGATAAGAATGGAAGCACCTCAGAATAAAGATTATTTGCCAAACCCACAGTCGAAAAAGGAGAGTAAAGAAAGAGGGAAAATTATGTTAAGGGCCCGGCTATCCGCACCCCATGTTTTCTAAACACACCCCATTTTTTATTTTTTTTATTTAAAAAATTTTAAAAATAATAAAAAGACAATTTTACCCTTATGTGTTCAACCATTGTTCGAACACACTATAGAGTGTTCGACTCACCAGGAGTCGAACACTCTATAGTGTGTTCGACCAATGGTCGAACACACCTCTTTGTGTTCGACAAACCAGGGTCGAACGGTCCTCAGATTTGTTGTTATTTTTTCGTTCTTTTTACACGATTTCACACGATTATTATATATTTTGTAACTCATAAAATAATATTTTTAAGGGGATTAAAGGTTTGAGGAATGAAAAGGAAAAAAAAATAAAAAAATAAAAAGAGAAAAAAAAGAGAGGCAGAAGAGAAGACGGGAAGGAGAAGGAGAGTAATTTCAGTTCTTCTTTGGAGAGTAATTTCAGTTTTTCTTTTTTTTTTTATTAAGAAGGGCAAATTTGTCATTTTGCCATTTTTTAAAATTTTTAAATTAAAATTGGGGTGTGTTTAGATTAAATGGGGTGCGGATAGCCGGCCCCTTATGTTAATTGCCAACTACTTTTGTTAAGAACACTAGATTTCAAAGTTCAAACTCATAGCCCTCAATAATTTAATTTTTTTAGTTTATTATTCTGAAAATTAACTTTTTATTTAAGTCAAAAGTTTAGGAAAAATAAAAGAAAAGAGAAAAGGGAAATTATTTTTCTTCTATTTTCCTTTTTAAAAATCAGCAATAATAACAGTTAGCCGTTTCATCATAATTTCCAACGGTAACCATTTCAAAGATTCAGTTCAAATTCCCCCTAAACATTCACTCTCTCTACCTTTTCTCTCTCAAAGAAGCCAAATAATCTCACACTGCGCAAAAGTTCATCCCTTTCTCTGCAATAATGGCTGAGAATCAAGAACAAACGAAGCCCAAGGAGAGGGAAATCCCAGTGTTCACAGTATTGAGAAAAAACTGTATTCTGAAGAATATCTTCCTACTAGATAACCCTCCTTCGATTTCTTCTTCTCCGTCGCAGGAAAACGTAGGTCAAGAATCGGAAATTGAAGAGGTGTTGATGGTTGGGAGGCACCCAGATTGCGATATCAACTTGAATCACCCGAGTATCAGTAGATTTCACCTCCGCATTCACTCTAAGCCCTCTTCTCGATCCCTGTTTGTCACGGATTTGTCATCTGGTAAGGCTTTTTTTCCTATGCAGTGTGTGTTACCCATTACGTGTTTGATGAATTGCTTCTGAATTGGTTCTTTGAACTTGTTTAGGCCCTTTTCTTGAATTCTCACTCTTTCTATCATTAAGTAGCAATGGGTTGTTGTCGATTAATTCTTGAATAGAAATGGCACTGAGTTCAGATTACTTTTGGTGATTCAGATTGATTGGCACTCTTTCAGTTGAAGATCATTTTCTCTCGACCCTCTTCAGATTAATTGATTACGATATCTTGATTTATTTCTTTGTATGTAGTTTTCAGGATTATATTTGATTATGGCTTTGGTTCTTTGACTTGTCTTGATTCCTTTCTTGAATTCTCGATCTTAGCAATCTTCAAGCAGTGCTTTGTTATTGTTGGTAGATTATTGAATAGAATGCTCTGGATTTTTAGATGATTTTAGGTATTCCAATTTGATTCGAAATGTTGTTCCATCTATTGTGTCTCGTTCGATAGCTGTATGTGTATGTGTCTCGCTCTCTATATCCCGGAATAGTATAGTAAGATGCTGCTTAGTGGATTTCATGAACAAAATACTCAGTGCAGATAGATCATTTATGTTTCTTAATTGATTTGTGGCGTTTCTGGTTTCAGTACATGGGACTTGGGTTTCAGGAAAGAGAATCGAGTCAGGTGTCAGAATCAAATTAAATGAGGGTGATACACTGCATCTTGGGGCCTCAAGTAGGTTGTACAGACTCAATTGGGTTCCACTGAGCCGTGCTTATGACATAAATGACTCGTTTATGCCTCAAATGGATGCTTCAGATACAGCTGATAACGTGGAAAGCCTAGAACAGCTGCTCTCTGATGAGGACCGAGATTTGTCTATGCAAAAAATGAGACCAATAGCACCACCAATGCCTGAAGAACTGTATCATCCTATTCCTGTTGAAGATGAAGTGGAGAACATCTGTTTGCCTGAAATATGCAACAAAGAAAGGAAACTATCCAGTAGCCAGCTGGGTGAATTGGATGCTTCATTTACAGTCGATGAAGAAACAGAAGGGGCAACAGATCAGTTCTATGATGAAGGAGAGGGTCTAGGTGATGATGAAAATCTAGTTTTGTCCATGCAAAAAATGAGTGCAACAGCACCACCAATGCCTGGAACCTTGTATCATTCCTTTTCCGAGAAAGATGAAATTGATAACAGTTCGCCTGAAATATTCAACGAAGGAGATGAATTCAGTGAAAAAGAAAACAGCACCCCTCAAACCCATATTCTGCCAGGAGTCTCTCAAACTGCATCTCACTCAGAGACTAAGAAGTATTCTGGGATGAATTCAGTGAACGGATCAGGTCTGAGCATTTGGTCAAGAAGGGGTAAACCTAAGAGCGTTATGGTCGAAACTAGCCAAAGCAGAAGTAACTGTTCACGGGTGAATAAGAGTTCACCAGTTCAATCATTCACCAAAGAAAATTGTTTAAGTGAATCAATGCTGAAGGATCAATATGATAGTCCTGACAATGATGACGAGATCTTCACTCCAGACAAGGAGAATGCCTCTCCCCATTCTTATCTAGTAAGATCCTTGAAATCCAAATTTGACCATGCTTTGAAGAGTGAATCAATCTCAAATACTCGTGTCTCTAGTATAGATCAGGAAGAGGAAATTTTCACTCCAGACAAAGAGAATGTGACTCCGAGTAGTCATCTGCTTAGGTCTATGAAGAATATTGGGAAGTCCAGAGAAGTTAAGCATCCAAACTCATATCGACCTTCTCCCTTGAAGATAGCAGTTATTAATGGCAACATGTGTCAAGAGGAAGTCTTGGTCCCTGCTTTAGATGGAGCAAGTCAGAATCAGAAAGTTCTTCAGGAATCGAGATTAGCATTTTCCATCTCCGAAAATCATGGTAGCTTGAAGAAACAGCAGCCCATATTAAAAGCTAGAACAGATAGAAAACCTTTTCAGCCACTGCTTGTGAACTCCACTAGTGACCATATGGCCAACTCAATACCTTCAGATCAACCTTCAGTTCATGAAGGCACTAGAAGAGGTTGCAAATCAATCAATTATCTTCAGTCTGAAGATATTAATCAGTCACATGTAAGTTTAATGTGATTATCATCCTGTGTGATTCGGCCCCTCGTATTTTTATTTGGATGCACATTGCCTAACACTTTCTATGCTATGTTTTGCAGAAAAACAGTACGAAGCTGAGCAAAAACAGGTGGACTATTGTAGCAGACATTACTTGTTTACTAAACAGGAAGTCGAGGAAGGCGTTGCAGCTATTGAGAGGTCTTCGTGGGACTACTTTGGTTATCCCAAGAATTGGTGATGACCTATCTAAGATATTTCATTTCAGCTGGTATATTTACTTAACTTGTGTTTTTTATTTTGATTAGTGATCCTTTCTTTTGATCTCAGTTGTAAGGGAACTCGATTGCATGGTAAAACGTGCAAGTTTCTTTTCAAGAATGACTGAGGCTTCTGCAGCGCTGAATTGGATCGAAGAATGCATGGCTGCAACAAAATGGTGGATCCATGTACAGAGCTCAGCAGAAGAGGAAAGCAAGCTTGTCCCTCCAACCCCGCCTGCTGCTTCTCCTCGTTGGTTCAGTGACAACATGAACGGTGGTTCCATTCCGTTCTCTCCATGTTCTTTACAAGAAATCATCACTCCAACAGCTGCAGACCATATTCTTGATTGCGCGCTTTTGTTCAGGCGAACCAGAAATGGACAACTTGTCCTTCTTAGTGATGATGTGGCTTTAAAGATCAAAGCTATGGCAGAGGTAAGGAATGATCTATACAACAACAATGTCATTTAATCTCAGTGAGGTTTTGATTATGATTATGTTTATGTTTGGTTGCAGGGTGTTGCTTGTGAGACAGCAGAGGAATTTCGTAGGAGTCTTGTGAATCCTTTCTCAGCGAGGTTCTTGTATTCCGACAGTTCTCCGGTGGGACCTACTTGGCTTTCTTCCGAAGATACGGTGCTTAAGGAGCATTACTATCCCAGCCCCAACTCAAAATCTGGAGAAGGTGGTGCTAAAGGATTGAAGCTCATTTTGCTGCATAACTACAATTTCAGGCAGATGAGAATTTAGTAAGCAATATGCTACAATGTTGTTGGAAATGTGTAATTTTCAAATAATGAATTTGAACTCTTACTACTTTTGGAATGCACAACTTTAATGAATATACACAAAATGGGCTTCTATGCATGTGAATTAGATAGATGTTTAAAGTCATGATATAATGGGCGAAACAGAAAGAAAAAAAAATACTCGTTTATTCAAGATAACGTATTTCACAGTTGTTGTCCTTGGCGAAGCTCCTGAGTGAAAGAAAGCTTGGGGTGTGGAGGATTGCACTCGCATAATGAGGTGGCTCTCGGAACATATCATTTATTCTCCGAGTGGCTTTATTCTTGCTTGAGTAGTAGAAAATGGCTCCACCTGATGATACCATCAGGATGTCACCATCTTTGAAAATCTTGATGGGTGTAACTACGTCTCCCATCGAAGCAGGAAAAGCATAGAAAAGGCCTCTTCTGATCACAAATTCCTTAGTCCAAGATGTCTCGACTCCGTATTCCTTCATCAACCATATCACAACCTCCTCATGAGATGAATTGTCGGAAAAACATAAACAATCCTCGAGAACAGATAGGCCCCACGGACTGCAGTGTATCCACCGTATAATTGGAGGAGGAGCAAAAGCAGTAAAAAGTTGTGTTTCTAGATCAAAGCAAGAAACCCACGGACGACGATCTACATCAAGTACCAACCAGTGAACATTGCCATTAAAAAGTGCCCAGATTCTAGTGTAAGTTGTGTAGTCGAGGCGAGCATCAGGTGGATCAATCCTCGTCCATGATCCCGTTTCAAGGCTATAGACACGACAGTCATGAGATCGTGTTCGGTGGAGCTCATCATTACGGAAAATCCTCACCACCTTATGTTGACAACTTACTCTGCTCGCCCCAAATCCATAAGTAGCAACTTTTCGTGGAAAAGATTCTCCGGCAAATGCTGAAGGACGAGGAACCTTGATATATTCACGAGTGACTGGATTGCATATGATGTTATACTTATGCCAAAAGGGAGAATCGCTTAGAAGAAGCAAACCATCAGCTGAACCCATTATGGAATAACCAAAATCTTTGGGGCCAGCAAAGCTGATGACTTGGTTGTAGTGAAGCATATGGCTTTCTAGTTCGAAAAATTTGCATGCGTGAGTCCAGCCCTCATACACAGCCAGCCCGGGGACTGATTTTGAATGATGGTACTTGCCAAATTCAACACTCTCCACTAAATCCAGCCATTGCTTGCAAACACACTTGCAACGTATAATTGTTCCAACCGGGAGTCTCGACACGATGTTGATGATGATGTCTGATGGTAGGTACATCTCTCAATCTTAATTTAATATCTACCTAGTACAAACATGCTTCATTAAAAATCAGGATAAAACAACATGGTATTTAATCCAATTATTCCCAGATTGGTACAAAGTCGCACAAAGTTTTCTTGCATTGAAAACCTAATTTCGATGATCAATCCAAATCCAAATCAACAGATTCAGAGTCATACAAAACCAATATAATAAATTTGCATAAAAATTCGACCTTAATTAGATAACACAAATTAAATAGAGATGCAAACCTTGCTGTTGTTTTCGCTCTCCTAGGGCTGTTGCGTCCATTTATGTGGTAATAGGTCTTTTTATCCTTTTTGCAAACCAAAAAATGAAAAATACCCACTTAATAAAAATACATGTTTTTTTTACACAAAATAAGGAAAAATTAACCAAAATAACCTTGCTGATCACGACACTGTTCATAGATCACGAAGCTGTTCATCTTCAAACCTTCATCAATGGCGGAATTTTATTTTTTCAGAAACAATATCTATGTGGTTATGGTCGAAATTTGATCAATATTGGACGTTATGTCAATTGATCGAAATTAAATTAGAGTATTAGTCTGTTTTCATGGTAAAAGAAGAACTTACCATGAACAATGGTTGTCGCAGTTTTTCCCCAAATCCGCGCGAGAAGACGATGAACAGTAAAATGATTTTTTTTAATTAATGGCGCGTGTTAATACTCGCCAGCTGTTTGGAGCGCGTCCTGTGGTGCGTGTGGGGCCAGAACTGATCCACATTGTTGTGCACGGATCCACTGATCCGTGCACAAGTTGCACAACAGAACTGATCCACATTGTTGTGCACGGATCCACTGATCCGTGCACAAGTTGCACAACAGCATCTCTCAAAAAATAAATACGCAGATCCAATTCAGACACTTAGGTGATGTTTGGATTGGTGTTATGTAGGATTGAGGAAATCCGACTTTGAAATCCTGGGTTTTTAAAATAAAGGTGAATAGTTAAAATCTGTATTTGTTTAGAGATTTTGTAGGGTAGGATTAATACTGTAGATGTCAAATCAATGCTGGAAAAAGTGTTATTATGTAATATTATATTGTTAGTTGATGTAATGGTAATAATTTGATGATTGTAATAGTAGAAATTTAGATGTGTATTAAAATTTGTGTATTAATAGGTTATAGTATATGGTTAATGATTGTGTTTTTATTTAAATAAAGTAGATTTTTGTAGATTATATAATTCTATTCTAACCTTAAAACAAACGGGGATTTGAATGAATTCAAATCTCAAATCCCGACTAGCAAACATTAATCCAAACATCACCTTAGGTGATGGACACTGAAATTGAGCTGCCCGGTTCATGCTGATTTCGTCCGGTTCTTGAATTGAACCCGGTTTCTTTCACTCAAGAGCTTCACCAAGGACAGCAACTATGAAATACGTTATGTTGAATAAACGAGTTTTTTTTTTCTTTCTGTTTTGCCCATTATATCATAACTTTAAACATCTATCTAATTCATACGACATAGAGCCTATTTTTTGTATATTCATTCCAAAAGTAGTAGAGTTCAAATTCATTATTAGTGAATTACACATTTCCAACAACATTCTCTAGCAAAATTGCTGCTTGCTAATTTCTCATCTGCCTGAAATTGGAGTTATGCAGCTAATGAGCTTCAATCCTTTGGCACCACCTTCTCCAGATTTTGAATTGTGGCTGGCATAGTAATGCTCCTTAAGTACCTTATCATCGGAGGACAACCAAGTAGGTCCCACTGGAGAACTGTGGGAATACAAAAACCTCGCTGAGAAAGGATTCACAAGACTCCTACAAAATTCATCTGCTGTCTCACAAGCAACACCTTGCAACCAAACATAAACATAATCATAATCAAAACCTCACTGGGGTTAAATGACATTGTTGTTGTATAGATCATTCCTTACCTCTGCCATAGCTTTGATCTTTAAAGCCACATCATCACTAAGAAGGACAAGTTGTCCATTTCTGGTAGCAACTCCAATTAAGTGCATTATAGAGTTCTTATAGATTATGGAAAATATAAAAATTTGAGAAATACATCCTTAATAAATCAAGAAAATTAAGATAGAACATCGTAAAAAATAAAATTAATTTTAAAAAAAGGTCCAATCAAATTCCAAAATTTTATAATCTTAATAAATAGCTCTCAAGTTTCATATTAAGAAGAAATCAATCTGCAAATGAGAAAATCATTAGCTATTCCATTCGTTCTGAGATACATTATTCCATTTCAATGAACTAGTAAATTGCTACATGTGCATCCATTAAAGAAAGAACTGACTACATCATAAGAATCACCCTACTCATTATATCTTCCATTCTTTTGGGGGTAATCAGAAACCAGAAACGAGAAGGAGCTTTCTGAGTCTTCAAATGGGGGTCGAGGAAATTCATCAAATCCACCCATGCTACTTGTGTCGAAACCCAAAGGCGAGTCGAAATAACTTGTAGGATCCTCTCTAGACCCTTCAACCATATCCATAACATTATGACCTTGAGAATCTAACTTGTAGTTGAACTCTAGTTGTTCAACTTTATTCGTCGTTGTGTCCATGCATTGTCCTCGATCAGATCCTTTGGATTCTTCCACAGGGATAGCTGGAGTATGGCCCTGAAACAGGGCAATGTGACCAAAGAGCTTATCTTTCCTAGAAAACGTTGTGCCACACGAGCAAAGCCATTTATCTCTCCCACAGTGCTTTTCATGTGTTTTCAGATCCGCAATTACTGAAAACTTCTTTGTATTGCAACGGCTGCAAGTGTACGTCTTGTCACAGTGGGTTCTCTTATAGTGATTTTTCACACACAAGATCGTCTTCAGAGGCTGAAACTTCTTGTGATCCTTGTTGCGTTTGCACCCCACATAAGGGCACGAGTACCTCTTGATAAGAAGTGGCTCCGAGCTGGATTCCTTGTGGGGCTTTGCAAGAGCAGCTGGAGTTTTGTACTCGTCACCATGGCCTCTCATGTGCATCCGTAAATTGGCATCTCTCTTGAATCCCTTTCCACAAATCGTGCAAAAATGGGTGTGAGGTGCAAGGATTTCTTCCTTCTCGAGTTGCAATATTTCATATGAACCAGGAGCTAGGTTCTCTCCTTCATCAGCATCATCATCACTTTTCATCTCATGGTCTTCACTCGGGAAGTTCTGCTCGCCCACAACAATACCCGTTCGATCGGATTGATGGTCTTCCACCTTCTTTGGATGGTTATTGTGCTGCAGAACAACATTTTCTGAAGCTCCTGCTGATTGATTCATCATTCCACCGAATTGCCCCAACTGGCTAGTGGAACCTTCTGAGCAAAGGGTGTGTTTCACGGATGGAAGAAGGCTCCCTGCAGTAGATATCAATTGAACTATAATTGAAGTGAGATCGGCAGTGATAAGCTGCTGTTGCTGAACCAGAATTTCTTCGGGTTGACCCATAGCTTGGCCTCTACGGCCAACAATTAAATGCACCAAATCTTGCAGCTGATGAATCTTTTTCTCCAAAAACGAGAGATTGTTTAGCATTGTTCTTGGATCCCAATCTTGCATGTTATTTGATTGATGAGCCTCACATTTCTGCTTACCTTGAGGATCATCCATTTGTATCTGGTTATTCACGTTACAAGCAAGGGAATTTTCAACTCCAAATGGTCGATTGTGATCGGAAAATTGTTGGTCAACACTTACTCCGTAATTATTAAATGATGAACTTTCCCACTTCTGCTGATGCTTATTAAAATCTGAGAAAGGGCTACTATTTGAGTGTGTGTTGAATGATTCATGGCCTGATGAAGACTTTGTCCACGTATCTGCACATAGCCTCTCTTCAGGGTCCATATTAAGTTAGTTTTCTCAAGTAGCAAATGGAGTGATTAAAACTGCAATACATAGAGCGGGAAAGGGGCAAAATTTTAGCTTGAAATCAGGAGAGTTCAACAACAAATTTGTTGACAAAATTCACAATGATAAAAGCAAAAAATTTGAATGCATTTAAACTGCTAATGATTAGTAAGAACCCCTTACATGTTCAACTGCATGAAGTATTTCAATTAATCGTAAAGTCAAATCCACAAGCATCGAATTGCTTTTCACTAAAAACCACCATCTGCACCAAATTTAAAGGGAATCACAATTGACAAGCAAGCCTCAATTACCGTTCCTTTCACTATGACTGACGACTGAACCTGAGTGCTGTGAATTTCATGTATTGCTATGATGGAGTATATAAGTAACTTTATCAGCTTATTTTGATTTGTAACTAGTTCAGCCAAAATATCCTCAATATATTATGAAAGCATATCAGGTCTTTTTAGTTACTAATAATTGAAGATTATTAATGCACAAAGTTGAGCTAACCATGGGCAGTTCTAGTCAAGCTGCATTGATAACATTCCTATTACCAATCTCCAACGATTACATGTGTAAATACATGAATAAATAGGGACGTGGCATCTTTTTGAGTCTGAACTAATTGGATGCAAGATCTTAAAAACATTCCACAATCTCAATAGATCACACAAGACACGTGTATTTAAAACAACAATCTAAATGAATTCATTTTAGCAGTTCGATCATACGAATTAGAATTACGATGTTCTTCTCAGAAGGATAAATTATGTGGTTAAAGGACACAAAAGCCTCAGTTATCTTTCCTTGGACTTCGAATAGTAGTTGAAACGCAGTAACAAAAAGGAAAGGTGTGTGCTAAAGGCACAACACCCTTTACTAAGGGCACAACACCCTATTAGTGCCGAGAGGTTCATTTAAATTGAAGAAAAGAACACTAAACAAATGCTTGTAATCTTTTTTCCCTGTTCTTTACTTGCAGATATGTTTAGCAATACAAACTACAAACTCCAATTTACGGATTTGAATCTTTATGATTTCTGCCAAACATCCTTGAACACAAAGAAACGAATCAGGTCAAAAACTCTCTACAAATCATTTATCATTGGTTTCCTCTAAGTGTCGAGAAAAATACACCAACTCAACCTCCCCATCCCCCACAACAAAAATATTGAAAATGAGAAAAAAAGAACATCAAGATACGATAAATTCAGCTGAAGCTGAACGACATCTTTCCAATAATTCCTAAACTAGGAACCAAAAGAACTAATCCAATATTCGTTTCGCCTTGAAGACTAAAAAGTAAATTTGCTGAAACATCTGTTAATTAAAAGTAAATTTTCTGAAACTCAATAGCATCCTTCCAAATCCCTACATCAGGAATGTACAGCCAACAAGACAACTCATCAGAAAAAAAAAGATTTCCTTTTTTACTACTCATAAGATCCTTCAATCACACAACACTCTCAGAAAACACACGAAGTTACAGCTTATTCCTTCATTCTTCGAACTTTCCTCCACCGGAATTCCCAAATTTACACTCAAATCACATTGATTACTGTCTAATTACAAATCACCATACAAGCAAAACAAAAAAGCAAAAAAATCAAATTAAATGAAAGCATCGAATTTAACATCAGAGCATACAAATCGACAACAAAAAGAATAAACGAAATGAATCAAGAACAAAACAAAAGGCAGAAAAGCATTGATTGGATCGAAAGAAATAGATAGAAACTCACCAGATTAAAGAGAGACGAGATGCTATTCCGTTGTTCAGAGTAAGAAACAAAGAAAAGAGGTCTCAAGCTGTAAGTCAATCCATATATATCATCTCTCTCTCTCTCTCTCTGACTAAGATAGACTTGTTTTTTTTTTTTTTTTTCTTTCCAAATATTCCAAGTTATAATTATTATAATTCAATTGTAATAAGTTTCAATAATAATTCAATTTTCCGTCGATATAAGAATATAAGACAATTCCAATATTATAAGAAAAGTTATATATAATCATCTTTAATTGTATAATATATTTTGGCGTAAGATAGTGTATTTATTTAAATTTCATATGTATACAAACACATATAAAGCCATAAATAATTACTACAATTATTAAGTACAATATTATTATTATTATTATTTAATTATTCTTTTTAAAATTGTTCCTGGTATTTTTGTTATTTATTTTTATGAGTACAATAAGTTTTAGTGTGGTTCCAAGAAGTCCAGTCCTGTCGCCCCCCGTGTCACACTGCCACCACAGCACCACTTGTTCTCTCTAATCCCCATCATCAAAATTGATACTTTATGGGGCCACTATGTAAATTATACTAAGTTTTTTTTTGACAAAAACTTCTGTGCAACTGGTGTACCGGTTGCACAGAAAACCTTTATATTATAAATGTAGTAATTTTATATACAAATATTCATACATTTTAAAATGAATTGCATAAAGGTATTACATTTATAACATAAAGGTCAATTCTGTGTAACTGGTGCACAGAAGTGTTACTCTTTTCTTTTTTAGAAAATTGCTTTTTTAAGTTCTCTGTTTCTGTGTTGATTTCTTTGTACCCCTGGTTTTTTAAAACACAAACATTTATATTAAAAAAAAAATCCTAAAATTAATGTAATTATAAGATTTTAAGACATATTTACTTATAACTCTCATTTACTCCTATCAAATTTAAAAGAAATGTTAAAAGGAAAGAGAAAAAAAACTTCCATGATAATTATATTTAAATAACGGTAGATAGATTTTTCATCACATTCTTTTATCTATGTGAAAAAACTCGAAACGACATTTATATTTGAGCGGAAGAAGTAATATGTTTACATAAATTGTATTTTTTTTTTTCTCCAACTTGCTGAGTTAATAATTTTTAAACTACTTTGAGTGGGAAAATATATTACAGTTTGATAATCACTCGATTTGGTCAAAATAATTGATGCTATTTTCCTCATTAATAACTAAGTTTTTACTAAATTATGATTGAATATTATAATGGAAAAACTATTTTTGGAAACATATGTAATGTAAAAATGTTTTTTCGAAATTTTGACAAAAACTCAACAGGCTAGAGTCTAGACTAGAGGATTAAAAATAAAATTTCATTTATTTAATAAAGAATAGGTCAAATTGTAGCTGTTTTGTGGTGTAATTTCATATAAAAAAAGTACAATAATACAATCTTGATTTGGGGGTGGGAATCTGCTCACCAACCTGGATGCCCCCAACCCTCTCTGATTCCCACACTTATGCAAGGACCAAAGGAAATTAAAAAATAATAATACTGAGTTACTATAATAATCAAACAGTTGGAGGGCCTGAAAGCAATAAAGCATGAATTAGAATAATGTATTGCTGAAGAAAAAGGCCACTTGCAAGTTGAAAAGGATTTGATTCTAGCAAGAAAAGTCAGCTTATTTTTCAAAAATACATTTTTGGGATCCTAATTAATGTAGTATCTTAAGTTTAAATCTAAATTTTGATATTCAGTTTAAATTTATAACTAGAATATCCAATCAATTTCATTGGAAAAAAGTGACATGTGTATTTTAAATTATTTTATGATATGCATCATCTCATTTGAGCTTTTTGGTCAATGTAGTATGACATACTTGATGACCTTATTAATTTTGGGTGACTTTTAAATATTCAGTAATGGTCACAATGTGTTTTTTTTCCCCAAGATTCTATCATGTATATTTTGTTTAGTTTTGACCATCTGTTTAGGTTCCATTTGATTGATTAAATCATAATTCATAAAAGAAAATTTATTGGACTTTTTCGGGTAAATCTTTTTTGAAATTGACTTTACAGTAAAGCAATATAGAGGTTTTAAAATTAAACTGTGTCTATTAAATTTATGTATTTTGTATAAAATATATTAATAGATATGATAATAAATTTGACATGTGCATAAAAACATGTGTTTTAGTTTTCTTTAAATAGTAAAAATAAAAATAAAAACAAACAATGCAACTTTTTGAAATTCAAGCACCCCCTTTTTGAATGAAGAGACATCACCAATAAGAATTCTATTTTGTTTTTCCAATTAAGAGATATTAAAATCTCTTTTTCCGATTTTCTTTTTATTTCAAAGGAATAAAATCTAAATGAACACAAAAAACAATTTTTGTACCTTGTCATATTGGAACTATTATTAGCTTCTTTATTCCATCACATGCACTTGTTTGCATTTCAAAGCAAAACCAATCAAAATCACACTCAGTTCTTTATTTTGTATCGTATTTCAATCTCGTATTTTATTTTTGTACTGGCAGAATAGTTACTAAAAGATACAACAATAGGATATAAGATTAAAATACGACGAGAAATATATTATAATTTATAAACACCGATCTCATTACCCTCTTGAAAAATGTTAGATTTGCAAGTGAGCCAATTCCAGCATATAAAAACAGGAATACAAGAACACACAAATTAAGCTTGGATCATTTCTTCTTCACCTTGACAGGAACTCCTCTGTACATGTCGACTTTCTCCTTGAGAGCGTCTCGTCTGGGACGAGCAACCTTGTTGTTGGGATCGAAGAGCAGAACTTCCTCAAATGCCCTCAGTGCGGACTTGAGGTCGTTGGTTTTCTCATAGGCATCGCCTAGGTTGTTCCATGCAGTGACATAGCCCGGTTGGAGTTTGACAGCTTTCTCAAACTGGACGATACTCTTCTCGACTTTCTCGTCGCGCATGTAGCTCACACCAAGGGCATTATAGACCTAGTGAGTGAATGAAGAAGTACGTTGAATACATGATGATCTGAAGGATATCGAGATTGATAGATAATGCTTACTTGGGCGAGATCTTGGTCATCCCCGTCCCATTTTTCGATTGCTTGAAGAAGAAACTTGGTGGCAGCTGGATACACCTTTCTTCTCAACATCACAGCTCCCAGTTCGAATAACCCCGTTGCACTCGCGTCACCACTTCTAACTTGCTCCTACATAATAATAAACGAGAGAGAGAGTAATGTTATCGATGGAATAAGTGTACTCAAATCAAGCTTCAAATAAAAACGAGCACCGTTTCTGAAATATGACATTGTTGTAACAAGTATGAATGAAGCTAGAGTAGTTCTCAAGCTAATTGACTCGGAGAAAAATCAAGTCAAGCGTGATCTCAAGCTAGAGTAGTTCTCGATCTCGAGTTCGAGCACATTAATACTCAGTTCAACAAGCTCGCGAGCCTAATTGAGTAGAATCGAGCATATGTTAAATTTACTATTTCGCCCTTGACAGTTTACTAAAATTTCCATTTTAAGCATATTTTTAGGAATTTAGGTTAATTTATAAACATTATTTAAGTATCGAGTCATCTGCGGAGACGAGCTTGAGTATTAAAAAGATAAGCTCGTTGAGTACCAATGACATGGGATCTAAAAGAAAGGAAGGCATATAGAAGGGCTTACTTGTAATTCTTTTGCAGAAAGATCGAGCTCTCTACGAACAAGAACTTGACGAATCACAAAGAAACTCCCGACTCCAAGCAAAGCTAGAAGCAAGAGCAAGTAAGAAAGCTGGATTCCCAGTTCAAACAGCTCTCCAACCTCATATACCACATTTGCTCGTACATCTTGACTTGCTTGTGCCGTTTGAACAGGTGACAACCACAATAGCGACGAAAATAAAACAGTGGAAACGAAAAGCAAAGGTCGTTCTACTTCTCGTATCTCCACCCCAGTTGATAGCTTCCATGAGGCTTCTGAAATAGGATGGTGACATCATCTTCAAGTCATTTATTAAATTATACTGAATATAACCTCACTTTCGCTTATCTGAAGAAGCTATGCATGGAAGAAAATCCAAAACGCTGAAACAAAACCGTCTTATGAAAGAGTTCTACATATGCATAGTGAAAATGAAATGTTTTAGTGGCCTTAATCTACATCAACAATAACATTACAAGTTTTGATGAATGAGGAATCATGTTTCCAGTGGAACGAAAGAACATAACAACTGCTCGACAGTGACACATATGCATATCATGTCAAAAAGAAGATTCAGTCAAAGATGCTTGCAAGATAGAAATAATGGAACCAACATTCATCCTGAAGAAAAAGGTATAAATGTTACCGACTCAAATAGCACGACTAGATTCAATAACCATGGTTATCTGATTAGAAAAAGAAAAGCTTTGCATTTTCTAGGATATAGAATAAAAGATAAAACGAAACGATTATTACCTTCGACTTTAGTCAGGGTAAAGGATGAAAAATTCCTGCTTTCCTTTCCAAGTACCTATGTTCATCAACAACCGAAAATTAAGCTAGCCACTGATTAGCGCAATCACATTATTTTAGTTGGTTCTGATAACGTTCATAGATAAGTAAAACTCGTAAAGGAAGACAATATTCTCGAAGATAAGCTTTTCTTGAGGGGAAAAACATCAACAGCAACACGTTCGTGCCTATTCTTATCCGTTGAAATAAGCTTAACGACATAAAAAGTTCTACGAAATAGAAATCTCTTGTTAATGGAGGTTTGTTGTGATATTTTGTTCGATAAAGCTAAGTTACACCATATACAGAGCCACAGACTAACTTAACCATCTACATGCTCAAGATTTCTAGCAAAACCACTTTAAAACATATTGAAGCTCCATAAAATTCAACTGAATTCATGAAGAAAATCAGTTCCTAATCTTTGGATTGTTGCTCTATCTCATCACATAACTAGAATTCAGTTCTTTTAAACACTCTTCACCAATTGTGAATCATTATCCTCAATCAGCAATATGTAAATAGCAATACCTCAAAACAACTAAAGTAGCTTCACATGGCACATATAATCACTGCAAACACTCACACACATATCATAGAGAGAGAGAGAGAGACCTTAAGGGACAATTTGGGGCCCCTGAATTTGGTGGGCTTTCTTGAAAGGTAACAAAGAGATGTTTCATTACAATGGAAGATCGAAAAAGCACAAGAAATGGGACTCTGAAGCTTGTTTCTTGACCTCAAGCTTGGGATAAAAATTGAGGCGCTATCACAGTGTTGCAAAGGAGGTGAAAAACTGCAGTGGATTAGCATTCTTCTGCTTCTACCTCTATTTAAATGCTAATTCTAAGAATTTTACTTAGTTTATTCTGCAAAGATTGAATCTTTGAAGCATCAAGAATCAATCTCTTTGGCTCTTCCAAAGATCATTCCTGCAAATTTTTGGTTTACTGCCATCGAAGATAAAGTTATCCTTTACCAAAATTCTCAGACCGGACCGACTCGTTTATTGAACCGGAACCCGGTTCTGCAGTTCCTTCTTCATTTAAGACTCGAGTATTTCAAAAAAATAAAAAGATATAATAATAGAAAAGGAAGATAAAGATCGTATTGATCATGCTAGAAATTAGCGATTCTGCTTTATATTCGATTCACGTTTAACTCATTTATTAAAATTAATTATGTTTTTTTAGATAAATGATAATATGATATTTAATAATTGTTATTACATTTTAAATATAATAAAAAAAATATCTATCTAATGAAATATGTGGTTTTTAATTCTCGAATGGTTTAGATTTTATATCCAGACCACCAAGAAATCCCTTTTATAATTTAAAATTTAAAAAAAATGTTGTTTTTAATATATGATCTTTAAATAACATCATATAAATATTTGTGCAAAGTTATATGAACAAAATAAATTGAAATTAAATTAAAAATTATACTTTGTGGTCTTGTAGATACTAGATTGGATGCAGTATCATATTCATTTATCCACATATATAGATAGAATGTGAGTTGCAGAACAAGAAAATCTGCATTTTCAACAGCAAAAATGCTGTATGAGTATTGCCTTGAATTCAGCCTAATCGAAAGAGTATATACAGAGTCTTTATGCTTCAAGAGTCGATAGGCTTTCCATCATCCGTCTCTTTAGAACGTAGCTCTACTATAAGACATGAAATCTACGAACATTGTCTGGACAAAGAGCCCCCGGTCTGAATTTAGTCGAGAAAGTTTCGAGAATCGTCCATGACATTGGACCTCGTATCCTCTATGGCTATGAAGAGCCAAACGATGCTGGTCCAGAGCATCCACTTGCTGGTTTTCATGTGTATAATGGTGGGGGTAGAAAGGTCGTTTCATCAACCAGCTATGATTCTTGGCTTAAATCGGCTTCTCAAGAAAGTGGCGTTCGGTCTTGCAATAACCGAATAGGAAGCAAAAACTGAAGCTCAACTATGTCACTGCTTTCAAGCCTATATGAAGCAATAGAATACACATATTCAGAAGTGTTCAATTGGATAATTCCTATGTAATGTGAGTGGATATTACCATTTGATGAAGATCCATTTTTCCATTTTGGGTCGCGGGTTTTACTCAGAAAGTCCGCGAAACTGGTCAAGACTACTGAATCATTCTGTGCATCTCTTCTAGACAGCCACTGCTCCTCAATCTGGATGTTGACATCACTGTATTCAAAAGAAGAAACGGTAGTGAAAAGGCAAGAACAGAGGCTATTAATATGAAGCATTATTTTCAGATTAAGGTTATTTACCTCTTTAAAGAAAGAACTTGGTAGTTCCTCCTCAGGAAATCAGCGTACTTCGTTAGTGCCTCCTGCGCGTATTGTCTGCCGACAGTTCTCACACTCGCGGCGCCGAGTAAATTCTCCAAAGACCCGTGTTTTTTCAAGAGCTTTAGAGCGGTCTTACGACCAAAACCAGGAACAAGATGCTGGATTCCGGGGACACCATCTGTTTCGTCACCCAAAATGCATCCTGAAAAGTTTGTCTCCCTTTTTATTTCAGCTTGTGTTTGGATTGAAGCATTTGAAATACAATATAGAAATGAAGGATTTACTACTATGAATATCAAATCTCTCTATCCAAACACAACCTTAATGATCATTGTAGCGTTTCTTCTCCTTCTGAGCTTGTATTCATTAGTAAATCAACTTAAATAGTAACGATATCCATTTTTGCATGCCGAGCCATTGAATCAAGTGCTTTTTCAGAGACAAGTAGCAAAGACAAAATATATAGCCACAGGAAACGAGTAAAGCAGCTTTTAGGACAACATACAACTTTAGATGCAAAAAAACGGTTTTGTTGTGAATTATTAGAGAGCAAACTTGGTGTTGTAGAATGCTTACTTATGCTCAAATCAGACTGTGGATCGCAATTGTATTGAGCTATGTAGTGTTTTAGGGTGTAAAAAGACCATCTATCCAAGTCGGCCATAGGTATAACAATCTGAACATCTTCTGATATCAGTTGCTTGAAATCTTTGTCGGGAGAAGCTATTACAGCTCGATATCCCTTCGCTAAAACTTGATGTACAAGTGTAGCCACAACATCATCTGCCTCGTGCCCTTCAATCTTCACTACCTGCAAGTTAAAGTCGTGTGATTCAGTATTTAGATATCACTTTCAAGCCATGGTTTTACACAGTTTGTCAAGTTCCAAACTAGTTCTTTACATGCTTTTGAGCATTAACATAGTAAGGAAATCAGAGTGCATAAAGAAATCTTAACACATAAATACAATGATTCTGATAAACGACATGTATTCTCTTACATACAATGATTTTGATATAGATGAAGGGTTTACTCACTGGCACATTGCACTTTTGAAGAACATCTGTGACAAGTTTACGTGATCTTTCAAAGGAAGCTCTCGTAAAGCTAGGGAAATGCTGCAATATTTTCCTTCTATTTGCTTTGTAAGACGGCAATAGTTGCCTGCGGTACTCATTGCCTCTTTCCCCATCAAGAACCTATCAAGAAACAAATCATTTATTTGCCATTCATGAATGAGATAATGCGAATAGCAGCAATGAATACTAACAAAATTTAACATAACTAATCAAATTTGGCACAATGCCTAATGCTAGATGGGGGCCTATTGAACTTCAAACTACACAAAGCAAATATAGATTTGCAGATATCATATTGCAAATTTGAGTAAATATCCTTATGAAACTCCATTGAACTAAAAATACTTCACTTCCACCATCTTTAACAATTAATCATCATCAATCAGTAAAAGCAGCATGAGTACTTAACCAAACACACATCAACAAATACATAGCCATTAGTATAAGCATCACTAGACTGTGCAGATAACCAATATGTATACAGAGAAACACTCTCTCTCTCTCTCTCTCTCTCTCTCTCTCTCTCTCTCTCTCTCTCAATCTCAAACACACACATACACACAGAGATAAGGGGCTTACAGCAATGACGGCGTCGTTGTGGCTGACTTGGGAAAAGAAAAGGGAAATCCAGTGAGCAAAAGAGTCCAAACTGGGAGTGCTACCTTTATAACACAGTGGATTCACATCCAAGAAAAACACTCTATTCTTTCTCGATATCCTATTACAGCAATTAGCACCACTCAAAATCTCATCTTTTTCAAGTGAAGGCAAAAGGGTTCCATCACTAACAGCTGATTGATTACCAGACGTTGCTGAACAGAGGGGTTTAATTACATTCCAAGATTTTGCCTTCTGGGTTCTTAAATTTGGAAGTGGAATTGAAAAGGGCAGATGGTGGGTCGTGGAGGGTTTCGAATATTGAAGAGAACAATTATAACGACAACTCATATTGATTTGCGGATGGGAAGCCATGGGAATGGAGCTCACTGCTTCCAGCAATTCCGCCATTCTCTAAAGTTACTTCCTTTTTCTTTATCTCTTTGATTTATCTATATTTCGCAGCAAACCATATCTTGTACACTGGACTGGACAATTCTTGTTTTCACACCCCTAAATCATACCCAAAATGGTAAAATTTGACACTCTTTTTGCAATAAAAAGTGATTTTGCTTTAGCAAATTATTGTCTCGTTTTCAAATTATTTATTTCTTGTTTTAAATTGATCAATTATATGTATTTGTAATAAATAAAAGATCTTTTATATATATAAAAAAGGATAATGGTAAAATAGGAAAAAAAAAAAAAGATTTTCTTGATGATTAAAAAATTGTGAATAAATTAAAATAATGATTGTGAAATTAAGTATTTTGGATGATTGCAATTATAGACCCTCCAATGTGAAATCCTTCGATACAATTTTCTTTTATCTCATTTCACGTACCACATCAACACTACATAATTTTGAATAAATAATTTTTTTCAATTAAATAATTAATTATCTAGAAATTTTAGGTACATAGAATCTGAATTGACAAAAGTATATTTCTGCTTGATTGAATAAGTATAATAAATAAATTTGAGCATAATGTTTATATCACATTTGATGAAATTTTGAGGTTCAACTCGAATTCTAAATAAATTTAAAAAAAAGAAAAACATTGCTCGAATTCAATTAATTGAAAATGAGTGTAATTACTTAGAGAACCCATTTCATCAGACTTCTTGACAATACCGGTAAAGTTGGTTGAGCCTTGTAAGCTCCGCTCTCTTCTTCGATGAATTCGAGAAATCCTCTCTCTTTTTTCCCATCTTAACGACAATTACTCTAACCCCATTTCTTCATTCACTATCCTCCCTTCTCTCTCTTGTTTTCTCGCTCTAAACATGTCTCATTCTCACCTTCTCCAGACCTCCTTTATCCCCACCGCTCCCCCTTCCCTCCGCCGCCGCCCCGGCGGCCTAACTCCCGTTCCCAGGAGGGCCCATCTGATTCAATCCAAGATCCGCGAGATTTTCATGCCGGCGCTGAGCTCCACGATGACGGAGGGGAAGATCGTTAGCTGGGTCAAATCGGAGGGCGATAAGCTGGCCAAGGGGGAGTCTGTTGTGGTGGTGGAGTCTGATAAGGCCGATATGGATGTGGAGTCGTTTTACGATGGGTATTTGGCCGCCATTTTCGTCGATGAAGGTCTTTCCGCCGCCGTGGGATCCACCATTGCTTTGCTTGCGGAGACGGAGGAGGAAATCGCCCTTGCCCAATCGAAGAAATCGTCTTCTTCTGCCCCAGCATCAGCGCCACCTGCGGTCTCCAATGATGCACCCAAGGTGCTCGACGAAATGCCGACCCCAGTTTCTGCTGCGCCAGCTGTAATGGCGAGTGCTAGTAGTAATGTGGCTGCGTTGGGATCGGCTGTGCATCCGGCGTCTGAAGGGGGGAAGAGGGTGGTGGCTTCTCCTTACGCGAAGAAATTGGCAAAGGAATTAGGGGTGGATTTGAGGGGAATAGCTGGGACTGGGCCAAACGGGAGGGTGGTGGCTAAGGACGTAGAGGCTGCTTTGGCTGCTCCGAAAGCAAGTGGCCCCACCGTGGCTGCATCGGCTGGTGACGTGGCTAAGCCGAGTGGTGTGGCGTTGGGGTCTGTTGTTCCGTTCACGACAATGCAGAATGCTGTGAGCAGGAATATGGTGGAGAGCTTGACAGTGCCAACGTTCAGAGTGGGGTATACTATTACCACAGATGCTCTTGATGCTTTGTACAAGAAGGTAATGTTGTTTCACTAGATTGTTTTATAGTTTGCTTAATGGTGCATTGCTCGAAAGATTCTGTTTTTCTGGAGGTTTGTTAGTTCTTGTACATAGATGAGATTTTCGGTCGAAGTAGCAAACATAATTCAATATGTATTAAATAAGTGAAAGAGGTACTAGAAGATTGTTAGTGTATAAATAGAATGCTATGCTTGATTAGCTTTAAAACAGCCAATTGAATACTTATACCATTGAAACAAAACTTGCTCTTTCTGGCACTTCAATTGGAAAAAATGTGAAATCTGAGGAACAAGATAGATGAGGGAAAATCTTGCACCTTTTGGGAATCTTGAAAATTTGGGTTTCACATTGAGGATTTGATCATCTGGTCTCTGTATCGATATGTTTGCTCTGACAAAATACTTGTTTTCTGTTTTCCCATTTTTTGGGTAAAGTTATAATTATTGGGTGTACTTTTCAGATCAAGTCTAAGGGAGTGACCATGACAGCAATGCTGGCCAAGGCAACAGCTCTTGCTTTGGTCAAACACCCCGTTGTGAATTCTAGCTGTAGAGACGGCAACAGCTTTACGTATAACAGTCATATCAACATTGCAGTGGCAGTAGCCATAGATGGTGGTTTGATCACACCAGTACTTCAAGATGCTGACAAGGTGGATCATACCTCATCTTTAATCAAACTTTTATTATAGCGAATTTCCAATGTGTTTCTTCCAAATTAATTTGTTTTCCCCTTTCTATGTTGCTTAGACCGACATATATTCATTATCAAGAAAGTGGAAGGAGTTAGTCGATAAGGCACGAGCAAAGCAGCTCCAACCTAATGAATATACTACAGGTAACTTGGTTATTCAATTGCTTGATTCTATTGACTAAAATTACTCGTCCATTTCAAGAAAGGAAATTGAAAACAAACAAAAACCCTTGACATCCCATTTCTCACAGTGGTTGTTTTCTTGCTTCACAGGCACTTTTACTTTATCTAACCTTGGAATGTTTGGTGTCGATCGCTTTGATGCCATATTGCCCCCAGGAACTGTAAGTATTATATATTATATTTCTAAGGCATTATCATGTTTCCTCATATCACTAAATGTTGGACCATATTATGACATTGTCAAGGGTGCAATTATGGCTGTTGGAGGTTCTCAACCCACTCTTGTTGGTACTAAAGATGGCCGAATTGGGCTGAAAAATCAGATGCAGGTGGGATCATACTCATAATAACTCATTTTACTTCTTTTTTGTGCATTCTCTTAACTAAGAACTCGTAATCTTAATGTTGGCTCGCAATTTTTTCCAGGTAAATGTTACTGCAGATCATCGTGTGATATATGGTGCTGATCTGGCAGCTTTCTTGCAAACCCTGGCTCAGATAATCGAGGATCCTAAAGACCTGACATTTTAGATTCATATCATGAGCTTTTGTCCTCATATTAGATTGTTTAGTTAAGCTCCACAGGATGAGCTTTAAAAAAAAATTAAGAAGCCAACATCGTCCCTAGAACACTGCAATTTTCACGACCCCTTAATGAGGCAAAAAGATTTTTAGCTAGTCACGTGCGTGGGATGGTGTCATATGCTTCAATTTATTTTGTTGAGATCAAACTGTTACATGCTTCAATTTATTTTGTTGAGATCAAACTGTTACGTAGATAATCTCCCGGATTTCTTAGTTTAGAAGTCTTTGTATTGACTGTTTTGGTCTTGAGGCTATCAAGTTCTAAATTCAGTTGATGGATTTTATTCTTCTTGATATGCAGTGGCTGTTTTGTGACACTAAGTTCAGTTCTTTGTTTTCTTCATCTTTATTTTATGCATAATTCTTCTATGAGCTGTGTTTCTGAGTATCTTCATTTAGTGAAAACTTACTTTTCATATCTATGACGATGAACTGAAATCACATTGGAAATTTGATTTCCAACAAAAATCGGACCAAAATTGGAACTCGAATGAATCAGCCATGATAGGCAACAAGATGAATGAGACCGTAGTTTCTGGCAATCTGAACCGTCTATCTCACTAACCATATTCGGACAAGGATTCATCGCTTGAGACATGGGATTTCCGAACACTTGTCAATGGCAGATCAATCTGTCTTTTAAGGATGTTGTATAGACGGCAAGTTCATATGATTGATTATATCAACATCAATCTAAAATGTCAAAGTACTAGTTTTAGTGCATGGCCTAATGTATATGGGACTAATATACAATTGGACTTTGGTAGGTATCTGTAAAAAAAACCGTCAAAACTACGTTGTTTTGAATGTAATATAAAGAAATGCGGGACAGAGTATTTTGTTTAGTATTAATGTCCCACTATTTTTGACAAAAAAAAAAAAAAAAGAAATTATATTAGTGCCACAAAATGTTGCTGTTGAACTAAAATTTTACTCATAATCAACCACCATACCTTCCACTCCAACCACCCCCACACACCTTTCCATCTCTTTATAACAAAGGCCAGGAAAACAAACTCATGGCCACTGCAGAAGAAGAGTTCAGCTTTCCGGCCACCACCACCGATCCACCGCCCCGTTTCCTCGACTCACCGCCTCTCTGGCGGTGCTCCCCCTCCCGGTCTTCCCCCACCTCCGGCCCAGAGATATCTAAAGGCAAGGAAGTAGACGACAAAGACAAGTTCGTCTTGAGATCATTCAAAGCTAGCAGTATTGGCAAGAGAGTTAACAGCAAGTCCCATGATGAAGATCAAGAAGAGAAAATGGATATGTTGTGGGAAGATTTGAATGATGAGTCATCAAGAAGCTGTGGGAAAAGGTCACAGAATTTGGACATTTCTTCACCTGGAAGAGAAGTGCAGACCAACTGTGTTCAAGCATTGAAACTGTCCAAAAATAATGGACACGTGATTTCTTGCAAGAATCCTAACATCTTGGTGTTCATCAAAGCCTTGAAGAAGGTGTTTCTCATGCATAATTCTCGTCGTACGATCAAGAAACGATCACGGTAACATTGTATCATTGCAACAACGATGAGCTTTTGAGTTTGGTTCGTTTTTTCAAATTTTTTTTTAAAATTTCTTTTATTTAAGAAAAGGGTGGTTTCTTTTTTCTTTTCTTTTTTTAACTTATGTGAATACACATATAATCTTATATTTCTACCATGCGTTTCATCTGATATTATCATATGTCACGTGTATCAAATGTATCAAATGACATCACTAATTAAATTGTAGTATGTATTAAAGAAAGTTGATCTTGAAATGGAACACTGAATGTAATAGAAAATCGAGTTCAATTTGAATGTAATACCTAGAGATGATGAGTGTGTGATTGTTTAAAAAGACAGCAGGCCATGCAATTGTATATGGAGACAAGATATGTAGTTCCATAGGCTTATAGTATGGAATTCCCTTTTGAATATCCTTTTTATTTTATTTTAGTGTTTTCTAGAACAGATATTTTAAATATTCTATAAATGTTAGTTGATTAGTTCATTTCATGGGGCTGATTCGATTTGTCTTTGTTTGATAGAGATGTAATCCTATAGCAGTAGCTGTCACATACCAATTAGGTACAATTAAGCAAAGCTGTAATGCACTGCAAAAGGAGTTGTACATTTCTGCAAATCATTATTTATTGAAAGATATTAATGAGGGTGGTTGGTTTATGATGAGATGAGCTTTCTTTTTCACTAAATAGGCAAGAAAGAAAGATATTATTTTTGTCTTTCGTTGATTTATCAAACACAATTAAAAAAAGGGTAAAAAACACTTTAACTATCCGAACTATAACTCGTTTTGCAGTTTCTTGTAAAAACTTTTTTTCGTTGCACCGTCCCTATTAAACTTTGCAAGATTTGCACATTCCAGTAAAATGCTACTTTCCGGCTATTTTTTCTGGCGTACATTCCAGTAAACGTGTGTCACTCACGTGTGACTTAACAGTAAAAGTCCGTTTTGCCCATAATTATAACGACAGTGTTTCACGTATGCCGGAAAAAATAGCCGGAAAGTGGCATTTTACTGAAATGTGCAAATCTCGCAAAGTTTAATAGGGACAGTGCAACGAAAAAAAGTTTTTACAAGAAACTGCAAAACGGGCTATAATTCGGATGGTTAAGTGATTTTTACCCTTAAAGAAACTAAACATTGTACAATTTGTGGGTTGATGTGTACCATCATAATTGGTAAAAGGTTTCTAAAGTATTAAACAGTGTATTATGTTATCTTCTGTCATCGGAGAACTTGAACATAACAATTTTCGATCTTTTAGGAACATTTGAAAATAAATTTATAATTTAAGGATCTAAACATGCATTTTAGCTAATTAGATACAAAATCAAGTTCATATGAAAGGTTCTCAATCCTCAAATGAAGAAAATCTTATCACACATACTCATATGCATATGTGCAATAAAGAAACATGTTGAGAAGTCTTGAATAACTAATAAACTTTTATCACATTAAAGAAGGCAAGAATACAGTGTAGAAACTGTAACTGGTGATATTACAATGAATATTAGTACAAAGATATTGGTCATTTTTTGCATTATACATTCAATATATTCGACTGAATGAATCTGGTTGAGGTTCTGGAACCTCGGTTCTATGTGTTTTTGTTCTGTCTTTCAAGTGATTTGAGGAGTCGGCAAAACTGACCTTTGCTAGCTCATATTGATTGTGTCGATGGAAGCAATGCGCCTTCACCTTTCGTCTTAGAAAGTTGCAAATTCACACCGTATGCTACCAGATCCATGGCTTCCCATGAGAGTATTACTTTTGAAGGAGAATTTATGCACTAACACATATGGTAGAAAGAGTGAAGCAGTTTCTCTAGTGATGAAGCTAAGTATGATGAAGAACTACTCTGTTTCTTGTTGGGGGGTATTCCTCTTCTCCTCAGATCTGTGATGGTACAATTTAGCAATCTTTCGTCTCTCACAGTCCTGAAAAACGATATATGGATTCAGCAACGAAAATACATTTTGATATTCTAATTCAGGGTTAAACTACAAAAATGGGACCTTGAACATATTGAGATAAAAAGGTTTCTCGGGATTTGTTCTTCTCAGTTTGTGATACGTATAGGCAAAGCTCAGCTGGTCGCGAGGAGTAAACCGATCAACCTCATTGAACCAAAGGCAAGAAAATAAGTTTGACATTGGTGTATGAGCCCTGACTATGAAAGATCCTTCGGGTACATCTGCCAAAAGATTAACACGTCATGTAGAGTACAACGATTATGCTGAAACAAAAGGATTGAATGGTGAAAATCGTACTGCTGGGTAGAAGCTTGCTAGGGTCTGATGCATTGAATCTTCTCATCCCATCTGCTTGGTAAAATGCAAATTGTTCATCTATGATGCTATGGTTGTACTTGTTGAGCCTCTTATTTTGGGCAACTTCTTCCCACAAGCAATGGCGATCGTAGTGATTTGAAATAGCATATTCATGACCTTTCCTCCATAGGAAATATTCCAAGATAAGCATTGGATCAAGTTGGAGACGAAGCTTGCTGTCCAACCAAATTGAGTACCTGAAGTGATTTGCAGATGGAGATGCTTAAACTAAGGTGTAGAGAATTAATTAGTAATTACATCGTAGAGCATTCAAGTAGAAGAGGCGATTAAAACTAAAATTGAAATCACAGGGAATACAGATCTGCCGTAGGAGAGAGAGATAAGTAAGCAATAGAAAGTTGTTCCATAAGTACAGAATTAAAAAGAAAAGAATTAGTTTGATCAGTCCATGCCATTGGAAGAAATCATACAGAGAAACTGCACTCTGTTAAACTCAATACCATCCTTCCAATTCCACAAGTAAAATGATAATACGGGCGCATAATACCTCATTCACTTAATTGATCATGAATAAAATAAATTACAAAATAACACCAAATAGTACAATAAAATAAATAAACAGTTACAAAATTATATAGAATGATACTATGAGAAGAGTCCCTTGTTGACCATAAAAGTCCAGCAAAATCATTTATCTAAGTTCCTTGCATGCCTAAAGGGGTCAATTTTAAAATTATGAATCAACTCAATTGATATTGTCTTTTTAAGACATTCTGGTAATTCAAGTAGGGACAGTTATTATTGTTATTCTTATTTAAAAGAGTGTTAAAATCAAGTTATAGCTTAAAAAAATCCAACAAGGGCAATAATACTGAAGTACATTTGCAATTTAATTTGGCAAAGATATATACAGTGTCTATCCAAATAACAGGCTTCACATCATTCACCATTTTGTATGCTGGGTTGAGACTACCAGTATAAGTTGTATAACAAGTAAAAAACTCATCTTGGGCCAAGGATTGTACTGACCAATTCAAATTGAGAAATAAGACAATAATATAATAGAACAACTTTAAATATTACAAAAGGAATTCATATATTGCAAGCAAAATAAACAAAATATGCAATCTATCTTAAAAATGTTTTAGCATGAACTTTGGTACCTGGCTGAAGGAAATAGTCGATGTGCCAAAAATTTTGGTACCTTCCCCACTCTCCGCATATCCGTGTAAGGAAGATTCTTCACCACCACAATCTTCCATAATCCAACAAAGCCCATCATATCAGGCATATGACCTTCTGATGAAAGAGTTTCTAAAGTCACTTCATCCATGAACATGACAAAGCATACATTTTTTTTCGACGAACGAGAAACCTAAATTTTGGAAAAAGTAGTGAATATCAAAGTAAGAATAGCATTTCTAGTAACAGATATGCATTTCTTGAATAAACAAGTAACTTGACCCACCCAGTTATATAGTGCCAAAGTTAATCACTACCATGGCAATGTGCAAAATCAATAATATTTGAGATTTGAACTTATACAAGTTATTCTCAATAGTCAATACTTCCACACTGCCCCACCCCTCTTATGTTGAAAAATCTATTCAGTTCTTTAGGTAGATAGTACTCAATGCAAAATGAATTAAGACAAATTAAACAGGTGAATGAGATACACATATGTTATTCTGATTTAGCTTCAAGGGTTATTGATAGTCATCCTTCATGTTATTGAATGATGAGAAACAAGTGAAAAACAACTTAATTGTTCACATAATCAAATTACTGATCCACCCCACTCTTTAATATTTAGTCACAGTGTTTAATTATGTTGTCTCAAATATGCAAATACAACTAGTTATTTATTAACTCAACGGGTGATAAAATTAAGTATCCAGTTCAGTGTATATATGTATAAATGATGGAAATGAGGTTAAAACATCAATTGACTCAAAGTTATATTGAGGTGTATGGAGTCATACCACTTTTCCAATTGGTGATCTCAAGCGATCGGAATTCCCAAAAATGCAAGACATAACAGCAATGTGGCAAGTACTAATGTATTTTGCATCATCTTCAGCTAAGTCAAATCCTGTACTTGATGACCCTTCAGGACCTTTCACAAAGCCACAGTTAATTTTCTGATCATGGGCAATGAAAGATTCTTTCCTTTCTGTGAGACTCTGGTGTCCAGCAAATCTAGGTTCCCATTTTTCATCTTCAGTGGGCTTATCTTCTCTATCTGTATATTGCAAGGAAAATCTTGCAAATTTTCGACTTTCTAGAGGCTCCACAAGTAGTGCAGTAGCATTTGTAAATTTCATCTCACAAGAACCTAAAATGGCAGAGTATCAGCATCAAATCCAGATCATGAACAAACACATGGTGAAAAGGGAAAAAAGGAACTAAGTGATTATTAAGTATGTTAACAATCATCCCTCTGTTTAGATTCTTAGAAGTGAAATTTTGTTTGCATGATAACAAAAAGAAAAGGTTGGCATTATGTAGATCAGCCATCTCTTTTATTGAGCAGAGTATTGATCAAACATATTAGTAACAGGAAAGTTTTAAATTTATTCTGCTAAGCATCTAACCGAGATGAAAAAAGCCTGATCTACAGCATTACACTGTTATATTATTTATGCTATGTTTTGCATCAGAAACTACTAATAGAGCTTACTTCAAGATGATGTGAGCAACAAAACTTTATGATGTAATTCATAGAATTGAATTGACATTGAATACTGTCACTAAGCAATCTTAGAGACCTTTATTAGAATAATTTAAATTAACATAAGTAGGATTTAGAAGTTCATTCTCAAGTTCAGTAGCAGAAAATCTCATTGCTCATTTCTTGTGACTACAAAAACTGGCCAGTGAATGGAGTAACCAGACTGTCACAAAAAAAAAAAGAGTAATCAACTTACTAGACAAAATGATTACCTGAAAATTTTCGACGCTTGGACTTCTTTTTTGAACCTGACCGCTTTTCAGGGATCAGCCTCCTAACAGGCTGGACTTCTGCAAAACCGGCAGAAATTGCATTAACTTTGGCATGCCGAGAATCTGAAAAAGAGTCCTGGTTGAACAAATCAGCAGACACTTTATCCACCTCCTCATCAGTGTTCTGCTTCTTACTTCTAGGATGAAGCACAACAGAAGCCTCCCCAGTGTCACCACTGATATGGGGTTTAGTGGCACTAGTGTGATCCACATCATCATGTCCAACATCATCACCATCTTCCATTTGATCATCTTGTAAGTCAATACCATCATCATAGTCATCAGCATCATCTAATGCTTCATGTTCCCTCCCATCAATATCCCGTGATTTCTGGTTTCTAATATCGTGCAAATCTGTGGACTCTGCAGTCTTCTTTAAAGAAGCCTCATATTCGGCTTCATACATTTTCAGTTCATTGCGCCCTGCCTCATTGTATAAGCCATTTCCTCGGCGACCCAAGCCATCATGAGCTTGGTCATTAGAAGATATTTTATCTCTGTTTTTCATGGGAGTTCGAACCTCATCCACAGAACCATCCCGTGTTCGCTCCACTTCCTCCTCACTATAGTCTTCATCTCTTCTCCTATCATCCTTATCCCAGTATCGTGAATCCCGACCATGAGCAACTGAACCATGACCAAATTTGAGCTCCTTGGAATTCTGTATTCGTGTCACATCCATGAGAAAGTCTGTATCATTGCCCACATCATCATCTTGAGTCTGGTGTCTATTTATTTCCTCTCCTAACACAATAAGATTGAGTAAATGCCACAATCAAGCACTTAGAATAAAAGGGCCAACAAAAGCTCTAGTACTTGAGCCACACAGCAGTTTTGTGACCTTGAGTTAAAAATATCCCCACCCCGATTTGAATTAGTTTTCCAGAAAATTCCAGAAATGGCATCAGATACAACTGGAAGAAACTATGAAAAGTCAGTGCGGAAGTGCTACGAGCTCTGATTAGCATATGAATTCGCACCACAGTTCTTATCATGCATCACATGCTTAGGATCTTACCCCAATAATATTGCAAATATTTCTAAAACCAACATGATGGACAGATAACCTCCTAGATCAATTCAGTTTATATTTTCGACTTTAATGAATATAGTAGCTCCTTTGAAACACAAAGGCGCATAAGAGTTGTTCTGCATATTCTTGACAACTCAAAGAAGATTTTACACAATCCTCTATTGTTGATCAAAAGTTCATACATTTAAATTTCAATAACATAGTTTTAAACAATCAAGGCCAAAATCACTTCCAATTCACCTTATTATATTAGGCTTTTCTAATCTAAAAGAACAAATATATCCACTAAAACTACCAAAATTTCCACTAAACTAGCTCACAGACAACTGAAAATACACGAACTTCGATACAAATCCCCAAACTCCTCATAAAACAGAAGTACATCACTTGCATACCTCTGCTTTGCAACAGGAAATAGAAAAGAGCGGAGATCGACAGAATGAGAGAGAGTATCAGCAAGGAGAAGCCGATTGAGATCTTATAAGCCGGCGGCGTCTTTGATCGCCGGTGGTGGAACTGCCTCGAGCCACCGCGGATGCTCACTGACATGTGGTCCGAGACGACACCGTTTCGAGAGCCATTGCCGCCGCCGCCGGATTGCCTGTGCTGAGCCATCCGCGCATTATCGGATGTAGATACAGAATGCGTGTACGTACATCCAGCTCCGGCAGTGATTTGTGATCGGAAATAAGTGAACTTGGAAGGGTATAACAGTAATTTAACTAATCAGTACGGACAATCGGAGAAATGTAGGGATGTTCACCGGAGAGGTTTCTTTCTGGGCAGGGGTAGCGGTGGAAAGAAAGATAGAGTGAGAGTGGGTTTTCATTAGTTGAATCATTATTATATACTGTTTTTGTCGTTTAGATAATCTAAGTTACCATTAATGCCCCTGGTTTAAATTTCTTCTTGTTTTTATTTGGGATGTCTTTAGCAATAATGCAAGTTTTTATATACTAATATTTTTTTGGGGAGCAATTATTTATAGATTATATAAAAAAATCATTTTTTTTTAAAGATAAAGAGGCCCTCATTGAGAAATTGGGATATATTTTTAGTTTTTTTTTTTTTTTTCTTTTGGTGTAGGTAGCCGAACCCCTACTTTTAATTTTAAATTTATGTCACCCACAACTCATGAAATTTATCATTGTTCAATTTTATTTTTTTTTACTTTTAAAATTTTCATATAATGAAAAATATTATTATTGTTGTTTAAGAATGCCAATACACTTTTGTGACTGAGATTTTCCAAGGGACTAAGAGAGTCTAAGACCAAAAATTGTTGATTCAAGTTGTTCCTTCATTTTTCATTTATTATTTCAATCTCGTATTTCATTTTTATAGTGATGTCATTATTCAGAAATTTACAATACATATTGTACGTATACTGATGAAATTAAACATGAGATCGAAATACGATACAAATCAGATGAAGCTGTTTTTCAAGGGCACTTGTTCTTGTTTTCATGAGTTTTAAGGTTGGCATAGCAGGGGCAGCGATCCTTGTTGCCATAAGTTCCAGGTGGCACACAGTTACACCTCGCGCAACAGCTTTTACATGCTCGATGGCATTCGTTTTGCCTCGATGATTGGCTGCATCTCCTCGAACACGCCTCGCTGCAATCTGTAAAACAGTTTTTGCATAGTGCAATACAACTAAAAAAAGGGCTTGGAATTCAAGAACTGAATCACATGAACAAGATTAGTTGAAGAAGAGTTTGTTGGTTACCTATTGTTTGAGTGAACTCTGAATGTCCTCCACCATTGGTGATGCTACTTAATGATTTTGCTGATGTGAAATAGGCCTAAAAAGTATGAATGTTAAAGATTGTTTTATATGTATGTACTCATCAAGATCTTGTCAAGATTTACCTGTATGAGTAAAAGGGCTATGAGAAAAATTGAAAGAAACTTCATGTTTGCAGATTAACTGTGATTTTGAGCATCCTAATTGTACCTATTTATATATGATATTAATTTAGTTGTTTTCTGTTTTGAATTTTGATCCCCCTTTTTGAGGTTCACATGACATGAGCCTTAACAAAATCACAGACTTTGTGTGCCCAAAAAATGATATAAATTGTTGCTTGATTTAGTTCTCAATTGGCCATGTAGATAATGATTTTTCAGATTATTACATTAATGTAGGTTATAAGGCACTACACAACATGAAATTTGATTTCATTATACTTAATAATAATAAGTCATTTTTCTTACAATTTGAGATCTGCTATAGCAGATTATTGGAATGAAGCATGTTACATTGATAAGTTGCATAAATTTGAAGGGAACCGGTTTATTTTTGATGAGGATGAAGGTGAACCGGAAGGCCATGAACCGGAGTAGGAGAAGCATAGAAAACAATCTTCTCATTTGGAATAGCCTTTTCAAGTTTGAACCTTCTCACCACATTGTGCATGAAGACCAAAACTTCAAGCCTAGCATACTCTTTTCCGGGGCACATTCTTGGCCCTCCACCGAACGGGATGAACGTGTATGGTGCTGGCCCACTCCCCTCAAACCTCAATGGATCAAATTTCTCCGGTTCTGGAAAGTAGTTAGGGTTTTTGTGCGATGAATGAACCGTCCAGAACGTCTTCCATCCTTTAGGAATAGTGAAGCCTGCATAGGTGAAGTCAGTGGTGGCTTCCCTGAATGCACCTTGTGCAGGTGGCGTTAGCCTGAGTGATTCACGAGCCACGTTCCACGAATACTTCATCTTCTCTATGTCTTCCCATCTCAATAGCTCTCCTTCCTCTTTTCCTTTTGCTATCTCCATTTGCTCTATAAGAGTTAGAACAATATATAATCAAATTTGAAGATGGTGTATTGTAGGGTTAAAATCATTTTTCATCTCGTAACTATTGTGTCTGCTGATTTTGATTTCATAATTATCATCTCGAATATTAATTTAGTGCCGAATTTGTGCTTTCGGCAAGTTAAAATCATTTTTCATCTTATAACTATAGTTTCTTCCGATTTTTATCTCATAAGTATCATGATTTTCAATTTAGTCATACAATATATGAATCTGTCAGATTTCAATCCAATTTCACCGAATTGGACCTTTCCAGTGACCTCGAAGTGACAAGCCGACACGTGTCAAATTCTTATTTATCGACACATGTAGTCACGTCACTTCTCATCACCGGAAAACCTCAATTTCAAGATCACGTGACATTTTCCTATGAAATTCGATTTGTCCAGCCAAAATTGGACTGAAATCAGACAGATTTCTAAATTGAAAATCGTAAAACTTATGAGACCAAAATCGGAAGACGCGCTGTATTGATTCTTACCTTTGAGAACTCCATCATAAATGTGGGGAAGTTGAGCAAGATAGTTAATGACAGCAGTGAGAGCAGAACTGGTAGTCTCAAAGCTAGCAACCAACAAGCCAATGATGTTATTAGAGATCTCCATCTCACTGAGAAGCTCTCCATCTTCATCTCTGACCAGCAGCATCTTGGAGAGCAGGTCTCGTCCCGCGCCGTCGTCGCTCTCGCTCAGCTCCTTCCTCCTCTCCTTTATGATCCTCATCAGCTCGTCCCGCACCATTCTCCCACCCTTGATGGCGCCACTGTAGGCCGTGCCGGGCAGATCAATGGGCACCGAGAACATCCCGTTGGTGACGAGAGTGAAGGGATCAGACAGCCTCTTTATATGCACGGGATCAACCACGCTCAGAAACAGGCTACAAGCCAGCTCGAACGTGTACTTCTTGGACGCTTCCAGAACCTTCACCACCGTATTAGGCCTCCAGTCCTTATCCAGATGGTCACGCGCCAACGCGTCCATCACAGATATGTACTGCTTCAACGCCTCAGGCTTGAGAATGTCGTGGTGGAAGCTTCGTTTCAGGGCCGACACTTCCTTGAGATTGCTCTCCACGAATTCGGGGAAGAGTAAGGCCTTCTTCATAGACTGTGGCCACCATGAGGTCAGGAGTTTGTTCTCGTTCATGAACAGAAACTTGTTCCCCTGTGCGCCACAGAATATCGCCATTTTCTCGCCAAGCAACGACGTTTTGAACACGTCTGCTGAGTATTTCTCCATTCTGTCTTTCACGAACTTCTCAGGGCCTAAAAGAGCAAACTCCATGTTTTCTCCGATCATTGGCCATCCATTGGACCCCGGTGGGCCGTTTTTGGGATCATTGGAGCGGTTTTTACGAATAAACGAGACGAGATAGAGAGACAGAGGAAGAAGAAGAATAGGGAGAAGGTATGGTAAGAAGGTCTCCATTGCCTTTTTTTTTTTTTTTATAAAGAAACTGTTAACTGTTTGAATTTGTTGAATACAAGTGATTATGCCTTGATGATATGATGTTGGTGAATTGAGTATATATAGGATTTAAAAATGCAGATTCAAGAACACATTTGAGGCTAAGACAAAACAAAGTATATCTGGATAATGCTTTGTTGCAACATTTTCTTTCTTTTATTCTTGTGTTTGTCTTAAATGGCCTCAAAAAAACACAAATGAAAAGAATACATCAATTGAATCATTGATATTGTGAAAATGACTCGAAAGTGAAAACAAGTAAACAACTATCATTTGATTTTTGTTAAGCTTTGCAGGCTGAGTTAGATCACAAGTTTATAGGTAAAATGTTGTAAAAACAATATAGGTAATTCAGAAAAGATAAAATTAAACAAGTTGATTTCCCATCATGCACATTTTATATTCTTAATATACTATTTTACAATACAAATTGAATTAAGTATCAGCATGTTAAAAAATATATGACTTTACCTTAGAAAATGGTTTATATATTTAAAATTAAAAAAAAGAGAAGACATTATATATGAGATTAAGAGAATATGTTTATTTGCAATTTACTCTCCCCTCAAATTTTCATTTAAATGTAATCACTCACTAGATGGAATAGGCCATTAATTTTTTTTTATACATAATTGTGGTTTGAAATAACACTATTAATCTTTATTATTAAAAAAAAAACTTTTTCTAGAAAATATATATGGGGGTATATTCTCATACATTGTCAAGGGTATTGCGGTCTTTACGCACCTGAAAACATTTGCTGCTTTTACCATTAACGAACCAATCTTCGCTCGAACCGAAATCAGTATCCATGGGAAGCCACTCCAGGAAATCACGAAACCGGAAATCAACGCCGGAACCCTCAACCTCCACCGCTACGTCGTCTTCAGACGATGAAATTGAATCGTCGTCAAAACTCCGGAAACGACGCCGTGACCGGGATCGTGAGCCTGAGGAGAAGCGAAGAAGTAAAAAATCACGAAGAGATAGTGAGAGGGGTAAGAAGAAGAAAAAACACAGCCGAAGAGATAAAGAGAAGCATAAACGGAGGGAAAAGAAGAAAAGGAGATATGATTCGGACGACGATAGCGATTCCGGGTCGGATTCTGAGTCGGAGAGTCCGGAGGATGTAGCTAAGTTCATATTAAAGGAATTTCCTGCTGTTGCTGGAGATTTGGAGCAGGTAACTTTGAGCAAATATTTAGAATTATGGAAATTGAATCATTTGATGCTTGAATTATCTTTTCCCCTTCATATTCACTTAATTAGGAGCTGAATTTTTGTTGAAAAAATTAGGGTTTAATTATTTTTTGTAGTCACATGTGAGCTTCAATTCATATTGCTTGATAGTTTTAAGAATTTTTCTGTTCTCTTTCACCTTCGTCTAATTTGAGTTTCGCTAAAGGTGTTTCTTTTGATTTCTGCAGAACTCTATTAGAGTTTATATGAGTATCCTCGAAATGAATATAATTGAAGTTAGATTTTTTGCAAATTGAAGAGGTAGAAATATGATTTTTTTAGTAAGACAGAGTGAACGTTCAATGCTGGATGCTGGAAATCATGACACATTGGGGTCTACATTAGGCTAGGACAGTATGTGAATGTCTACGTTCAAATAATATAAATTTTATAGAATAACAGAAAGTTATATTGGTTTTAATACTGTTGTTTGTTTAAAGTATTTTAGTCTTATTTAAGTTTGTTTGAATGAAATGTCCAAGTTTATTTTTGAAATTTTAGTAGCTCAGAGTTTATGAGAAGAGATGGAACTTGTGGTTGAACCAAAAGTAATCATCTGTTTATCTTTTAGAAACAGGAGAATCATTTTACGGAACATTATATGGAGTAAATTGACTAGATACTTTGTTAGAAGTTGTTGAATAGAGTATTCTCTTTGTATTATTTTAACCTGGAATGCATTTCCCTGTTTAGGTGTAGTATAACTGATGTATGTTACCTTTCACAATTTTTTTTCCATTTTTTTTGGGGTGGGGGTGGAGAGAAATTATAGAAGAATCATAACATTTATTTATTTAAGCCACTATAAGATGATTAAAATGTCATGTTTCCATTGATTAGTTGCAATAAAGGCAGACTTGGTTCGAAATCTGATATTTTACTATACACACGAGTTGTGAAACCTCTTATATCAATTTGCAGATGAAAGTTAGAAGCTTAGGAAAATGTATTCAATTTTATTCTGTCTTATTGCCTTGTCACACTTCTATTTTTATGGTCAATAGCTGCATGGTATAGCAATCATGTGCATGAGCTTATTTTGATGATATAGCACTTGGAATGAGTTGATGCTTTATGATCTTGATACTTGCTTTAGCTAACACCCAATTTTTGGGGTAATGATGCTTTGCTGAAGTATGTCATAAAGTTTTCTTATAATTGATGCTTTTATTTAGCTTCTGCGAATGATTGATGAAGGACAAGCTGTTGATATAAGTGGGTTATCTGAAAGGTCATTGGTCAAGCATCTTCAAAGGCTGTTCATCTCCTTGAACCTCAAAGAAAGCGGTGATAAAGTCTTTCTACTGCCACATAAAGCGAGCCCAACACTGGATGTTGTTGGTCCAATTATCCGCTCTCATGTGCAGCCTCAGAAGGAGCTTGAACATTTAGAGTCACTGAGAGAGGCAGACTTGGAGCCACCAGTCCCAAAAAAGGAATCTGTGACTGACAATGTCAATGATAAAAAAGGAGAGTCTCATGGTCCAAGAAGAAGGTAACTGATTTGTGTAACTTAGATGACAGAACTCACGCGCTTCACCATTCTACCATAAATTAATTATGTTTAATGTCTTATGCATGTGGGTATAGTCAAATTAAAGAATCATATTTTGTATCAGAAAAATGAAGTGGAAACTATACAAAAAAAAAAAAGCTTTGCTTTGGCAAAATGAGTGCTCTGAAGTAGATTATTATGTGTTTATGCTTGTTTGTGCTTTTCTTGTTTGATAACCTTGCTGCTTGCTCGTGCAGGGTCATTGGGCCAGAAATGCCATCTGCTGAGTTACTTGCTGCTGCTGCCAAACTAACAGAAGCTGAAGCTGAACTAAGGTCTAGCTTATTTCTGTAATCTTTTTCATAATTTATTTACTAAAAAAGCTGATACATCAGCACATCATTATAATGGAATATAAATGCATGAGAATGATCAACAGAGAAGCTGAGTTGGATGGAGACGATGATCTGTTTATCGGACCTCCACCTCCTGCTGTGGTCACTGAAGCTGAGTCAGCAAATGAAGCAGAGCGTTTTGAGGAGGTTCCTCCCTATTGCCTTTCTTGCTAACTTTTCTGTATATGTTAGGTTTTTTGATCCCATATGTTGCAATCAATCTTATGATGGATGTTTCGTTATATTACTGTTGTGCTATATTTTCAGATTACAAGAATAATTGGTGCTGAGGCAGATAGTCCATATGATATACTTGGGGCTAACAGCAATATGCCACCTGAAAATATGAAGAAAAGGTATGCATGTGCTAGTAAGCATGCCTCATATTCGCATGCTAGTACTGAAGGTTTCCCAATCTAATAATCAACTTTCATCTTCAATTTGGTCTTTTCTTGTATCTCTTTCTGCCCTTTGGGTACGTGCATATAAATTTTTCCATGATGGATCCTTTGCTGATATTGCACTGTTTAGGTACTGGAAGTTGTCACTCATGGTTCATCCTGACAAATGTTCTCACCCTCGAGCTCACCAAGCATTTGTTAAATTGAACAAAGCATTTAAGGATTTACAGGATCCCGATAAGGTGAGTGTTCATTACATGTTCATTCTGGCTTTGTGTTAAAGCTGGAAAGTTCTCTTTCTATGCAAGTGAGTAATAGGTTCATGATATAAACCATTTAGAACTGTTTCAAATTGATTCTGAAGTGACAAGCGTCATATTCTATGACGCCTATGTGTTCTCCATCTTTACCCCTAGCCTGAATTTTAGAAAGAAAGAGGAGTGTTTTGTGTGCACAAGGAAGCCTGTGGTTGTATTACTCTATAATAAATAATAAATGAAAATGATTTAATTTTGAAGACTCATAAATACATGTATAAACCTACTTTTTTACCTCCTTGCTTGTGACATGATTAAAAACAATTTGCTCATTACTTTGAATTTCAAGCGTGCGCCTTTTGTTTTAAATCTTAATCTATTATCCATTTTTTTGTAGCGAAAAGCACTAGATGACAAAATAAAGCTGAAGGAGGAAAAAGAAGCATTTCAGGTACCGTTGGCCCTGTAAAGTTTGTGAGACACCTTTAGAGAGCTATATTCACAGCCATTTGTGCTATATTTGCAGGTAGAGTTGAAAGCAATGCGTGAGGCTGCTCAATGGAGACGTCTTCAAGGTATGACATGTTCTGCTAGATAGCATTCAGTGTGTGTGTGTGTGTGTGTTAATTACTTCAGCTGAAGTGGTCTGATCTACATAGTGAAGTTTTTTAATGCAATTTGAGAACATCAATAACCAATGGATAAGTACTTAGCCTGGTCAATTTAAGCAGAAAGTAATGATGTTTTTTAAAGCACATTATTTTGTTTATTTTCAGTCTGTTTTTCTGGTCCAATTACTTTATGAATTTACTATCAGGATTTTGTTTTACTGCCCTCTCAGTCTGTCTATCCCCCCGCTCTCCCAGCCAACATGCCTGGTCCTTTCTGCTCCTGTGCCACTCTCAGTAGAAAGAAACAAAAAACCAAAATGGGAAAGAAAGAGATTGCTATCTAGCTTCTCAGCAAGGACATCTCTGTTTTTTCTTGATATGCAAATGAAAACATATATGCTGGCAGGTATATCCATGGAGGGTGATGACCTCCTCCTGGCAGAGATGGATGTAAAAGTTGCACCAAAGAGAGATGAATGGATGACCACATTACCCCCAGAGAGAAAAGTAAGATATCCGTGTTCTTTTGATTTGCTGTTCCCATGTTTCTTCCCCTGCATAAAACCTGCAGTTGATATTTGTTTTAATGATTTGTAATAATTGAGGATCACTGCTTCGACTAGTATCTCTGTAAATATTTATTGACCAACATGAACCTTATGAAATTGCTAGTTGTCAGAGTTTAACATGAACCATAGAATTTTAGTGCCTCAGTTAAACCATGTAATCGTCACTCATAAGTAGTTAAGTTCATTAGTGTAATCAGTGATAGAACAAATGTGAACTGATATTTACAAATATTAAGGGAACCTTATGTAAATTGTTGTGCCTTAGTTAAACCACATAAGTTTCTAATGCTGAAAGTTCAGTTTTTAGTTGTTTTTAACATGTACTCTTTTCAGCCTGGAGTGGTCAGACATTCAACAACAAGGTTTAGCATGAGCAGTAAAGAAGGACGTGGTGACACAAGTGTTTGGACAGATACACCTTCAGATAAAGCTCAAAAAGCAAAGATGAAGTACGTCATATATTTTTCATTTTAAATGCTTTAAATTTAGCAAGATGTTTATATCTTATAATGGGGGTGCTTGTGTCAGTTATCTGGAAGCCTACAATGAGGCTGCAGCTCTCGCTTCAAACGAACAAGAAAAGAAGAGAGCAAATGCTGATGCAGAATTGGTAGAACAATACAATAAAGCAAAACGATCAAAATCATTAGTAGATAAGCATATGGAGTCGGTTAAGAGCCGTTCAAAGAAAAAGTCGAAGCAGGAACCTGGGAACGACGAGTGGGAGGGAAAGCACCCATGGAAGCCTTGGGACCGTGAGAAGGATTTGACTGCTGGAAGGCAAAACGTGAAACTCGACCAAGACAACATGGCTCAGGGTCTCACTTCCAGGTTTTCTTCTGGATCCTTCCAAAGAAACTTCCTTTAGTCGATTTTTCACAACATGCATAATGAGTTAGGTTGGATTCTTGCCCTGCCCATCGAGCTTATAATGTTTTTCTTGCGAATCTGGTTTCATAGTCAATAGCTTTATCTTGACAGTGTTATAGTTTCAGAAAAATTGTAGCACCACTTTGGAATTAAGTCTAATTTATATCGCATGGAAAAAAAAAATCGATACCTATCATAAACCATGTTCGAGAAAATGGATGCAGCTTGAATCACTTGACTCTTTTATATTTGCTATGTTTCATCTCATTAGTGATTGTCATATGTTTGATAATATTTGCTTGTTTTGCACTCTATTAAAATGAAATACGAGATTGAATCATGAAAAAAGATAGATTTGTTACTCGATTAACTGGGACACATTGTTGGTACCCCTCAAAGGTGATTGATCGTTGAGGAAATTGATGCAAGTGATTTGAAAGCAGAATCCCTGAGAATCTAGGAGTGATCCCATAGTAGATTTGAGAAAATGATTGCCAAAACAAACAATATTGATTAGAGGTTGAAGTGAAGCAATCATCTGTGATGCAACTTTTCGGCTCTTATTCATCATCATGCCCTGCATACTCCCACTTACAATCCAAGCAATGACCAATAGCATCTAGAGAGAGAGAGATGATTCGTTTTTTAAAATATAAAAATTAATTTAAATTATATATTTTAGCAGAAATTACAAAAACTATCTTCGAGTTGATATATTTACAATAGGATTCTGTTATGTTTTGTAATTACATTTACAGGTACTCAACTGTGGTACTATTTAGACTTATAAATAAATACCTCCTTTAATTGGTGTAATTTGTAATTAAAAAAAAGGAAGCAAATTCCAATGGAGTTATGAACTTATGATAAATTACAGATTTTATTGGTTTTTTTTTAAATGTCAAACTTCAACGACTGTTTATGTAACTACAGAACTGCTAATTTATTTGTGACCATTGTTGATAGGGGTGGTAATGGATGGGTTCGGGATGGTATTGACAATATCATTCTCATACCAAATTGTCATATTAAATATCATCTCCACTATCATCCGTTTGGGGAGTGGATTTCCCGCGTCCATTTGGGGAGTGGATTTTCCGCGGGGAATTCGGGTTTTTCAAATTTGATTTTCTACAAATTAAAATTTATCTTTTTTCTAAAATAATTTTCAATAAAATAAATATCAAAACAATTAAAACAACTCATAAATAATATCAATCTAACATAACATCAAATATCATTAAATCATAAATTTAGTCTTTAAAACAAAAGTATGAAATACATAATTAAAATGACAACACAATCTAACAAGTTTGATTATTTTGAGTTGATTCAAAGTTTCAATTTTAATTTGCAATTTTAGATATTAAATTATTAATTAATTGGAAAGGAGCCATGAGGAGCGAGGACTTAGAGTACTTATAGAAAATTTTGGATGTTTTGGTATATTTATTAATATATATATATATATATATATATATATATATATATATACACACATAATAATATTAAATGGGAACGAGAATCACCGTTTCATATAAATGGGTCGATTTTGGGGTTGGGATTGGGTGGGAAACATAAATACCATCACCATAATTTTTAAATGGGGATTCACCGTCCCCGCCTCAATCCCCGATTTGATTAGGGAATCTCCACCACATTAACATTACTATCCAACAGGGATGGTTCCCCGCGGGGAAATTGCCACTCGTAATTGTTGATGTCTCACAATAATAAAATAATTAATTTTTATAATAAATAATTAATTTCAAATTATGAAAATTGCATCATTCAGGTGTATGACGCATCACATATATGCCCATTGTGGGTTGTAGAAATAAATATTGACAAAAACACATCATTTATTTCCAGAAAATCAGGAAAAGAAAATGATTTGTGATATATTTCACATGTTTCCATTAGGGGAAAACAAACATGGATCCCAACTCCTGAAGAAGAAGAAAACGATTTATCATAGTCCTAAATTTGGTATAAACAATTGAAGAAGAGACAAATGGAATAACATTGTAATATAGTATAATAGTAATCATCAAAGCCACCTCTGTCTGATATCTAAGTAAAAATAAAAAAAATAAAAAAAAAAGACAAATTTTTGACAAATTTTTGTTTTGTGTGGAGACATGTCATTATCATCCCTAGTAATAGGTCCCTAGCTCTAAGCTACTTACCACCCCTTCTCTAGAAGCTTTGTTTAAGTCATTTTCAAGTCTAGTTAACACCCCACCCCACCCCACCCCACCCCCACTCGTATCCAAAACATGTTTTTTTTTAATGTTTGATGTATAGTTACAGATGTATATGTATCTATCATTTGATGACACGGTTGACAATGTTGTCTTAGTCCCACAAACCGCCCTAAAAGAAGCCACTTGCTTTCTTTACAATGTTACTTGTTTGCTAAAGCTATCCTAACCCTTTTAAGACAGCAGCATACCAAGTCTAAGTTAATATTGCTGATGGGTTAAAAGATTATAATAAGGGCTAACTAAACTATTTGATATACATTTGATTCGAAATCATTTGTTAAAAGTTTGTGTTTGGTTGATTCAATAAATAATTTTTTGAATAGACATATTCTTATGCTTAAAGAATATATCTAAAACATATGAGACAGTCTCACATAAAATCTCACGTGAGACGAAACTTTATACAATCTTATGTTTGATCGATATTGATCGTGTTAAATTTGTTGACCCTCTTTTATTGATCCATATATATAAAGTTTGTTTTACATATACAAGGTCTCACGTTAGACCGTCTCTTATTTTATATACCACTCAAATCCTCTGTATGAATCTTAATATGGATCAAAACATAAGTAAAAATAGATTGCCAGAAGTTTTGTGCTGATAAAAATGAAATGAGAGAAATCATAGTAGTGTATATATTCGATTTGACAAAATTAATTGAGGTGTGAAAGGATAAGATGAGAAAGGATTCCTCTTATAATATAATTATGTCATAGATTGCAATGTTTGTTTTGCGGCTGTGTTCACATTACAGGTGTGGAATATGTGGTTGATAATACTACAATTTCGTCACGCTTTGTTCATCTATTTGGACTACATTATCCCACTTAACATTTCTATTTTCCAACAAATATGATTGTGTTTTGTCTTTCAACTCCTCAAACACATGACATTACTAGCTAGCTAGTTCAAACAAGATTTTATGCATGCGAGCTTGACCTAAATTGTGTGTGTGTGTGTGTGTGTGTGTGAGAGAGAGAGAGAGAGAGAGAGAGAGAGAGAGAGAGAGAGAGAGAGAGATCATTATTATTGTGGGTCAAATTAAGAATTTTTCTTAGTACCAAGATTGAAGTTTTAAGGTTATGGTGGATTGGTGGTGGTGGTTCTAAAATCTTAAAATAGGTTGGTGATGTTGGAATATTTATTTGTGTAGAAGCTTCCAATAAAAAAAAAATGTTAATATTTGGTAATCAAATTGTTTATTAAAAAAATAATCTCCCTTTACATTGATTCATTGATCAATCAAGAATATTGTGTTGTTATAGAAATTGTTGAGTTTCTTTCTCTTTAGTGATATGTATATAATCACATTACTTATATATAACATTAATATTCATAATTTTAGGTTTTAATAAAATCTTATACTTCCATATAAAGTGACATAGTGGTAAAATATTTGAGATGTCAATACAGAATTACAAAATTAAGAATAAATATTCATGTGACCGAGTATATTTTTTTTTAAAATTAAAAAAATACCCTAAAATCTTACATCAATTCAATATTTAATGGGTGAGATTCTTATAGTCGAATTTGAGATCAGCTCAAAACATGAGACCATATGATTGATTTTGGAAATTCATAAGAGAAATGAAATTTTCTAAAAAGTATATAAATATAAATTAGATGTTTTATGGTGAGTAAAAGAGGGTTCACTTTATAAATTAACAACTTTTAACTTTTTATAATTTGGCATTAGGTACATGTGAGGTTGAGAATTGATCTCCCAAAAATAAACACTATACTTGCACCTACAAATTAAACCTTTTGAGCTTTGATTTCTTAAATGTAATTTAAATCTAAATTTTAATATAGAAAATTACAAAAACCCTTATGAAGTTTGATCCCAACCACTTGACAAGTATAAAATTCAATTTCTCATTTTGATTTATAGATGGAATTCACATCTTTTAATATGAGTTTCATTTATGAAAATTGATCGATTAGTCATCTAAATGAAAAAAAAAAAAAAATTGCCTACATATATAATGATTTAACAAATAATAATTGTATATGACTATAAAGGTAAAATTTAATTTCTTCTTCAATCTCTAAAATGAGCTAGTCCATGAACATAAATATGTTGAATTGTTTATGGATCTAGCTATGAGTACTCCTACTTATGAAGTAATTAATTTGCCCTAATCACCGCTAATAAAGCTTAATTTGATCATTGTATTAAAAATACTATGCACCCTTTAATGATGAAGGTAGTTATTATTTTATCTATCCAAATATATTACTAATCACTACTTTGGTATTTGTGTTTAAATAATTTTCAAGAATTAAACGTGTCACTTCAAGAGTTGGGTTAACATACTCTCTCTCTCTCTCTCTCTCTCTCTCTCTCTCTCTCTCTCTCTCTCTCTCTCTCTATATATATATATATATATATATATTTTTTTTTTTTTTTGTAGCATGACAATATCCTGCACAGGATCCAATGAATGTTATTTGGACACGCATGAATATGTGTTTGTGTGTGTTTATGTTTTTTTAAGGTTTAGATTTGTTTTTATTGCAATTGCAATAATTGCAGGTTAACATAGGTCTTTCTTTTATAGTTTAAATGCCCTTTTCCAAGATGAAATGATTAATATATCTAATCCATCGTAATTACTTTAGTTAATCAAATCTAGTAATGACATGGGAATGGGTGGTCGGTAGATCACCCAAGATTTGTTATTATTCCTCACTTTGAAAATATTAATTAATTAATTGAAACTTAAGAGTATGATTCTTTTAAAATTGTCTCACAAATCTAAATATGAGTCAATTTACAATTAATAGTTCACAAAATAGAGATTAATTTGTGAAATAAATTGATTTTAAGTTGTAGATAATGAACTTCGTCATATGATAATATACTTTAAGACTATTTAATATAAGTTTTTATTTTTCCTTATAAGGTATACAAGATTTTAAAAAAAATTGAGCTTATTTATTCAATTTAAATTAGATATGTGAATATTGGTTTGGTTGATGAGTAATTGGCTCCGTCTCATATAATATATTTGTGAAATTGTCTCATAAATTTTTTTAAAAAGAAAATGTTTGGTATGATAAAATTTTATATATATATATATATATATATATATACACAAAAGTACCCCTTCTAATTAGATTTTATTTAGAAACGAACAACCAAATAATTAAAATGTTTTAGGGTTAATTAATTGCTAACAAAATCATACACTTTGCAATAATTTGCAATTGCAACATAAACTCTTAAAGTTAGCAATTTCTGTCACAAACTTCAATATTATTCATTAATTTATTTTTCAGATTTCTTGCAATTGCAAGATCACTTATCCCAAATTTGGTTATTTTTGGTTGAAATATATATTTACAAATGAATTAAAGGGGGTTACAACCCTTTTTTTTGCTAAACTTTCTTCTAAAATCGTCTATAATATTCCAAATACAATTGTATATGGCCAGATTTTGGATTAGCAATTGCAAAACAAAAAATAAATAAATAAATTAGTTATATTTAGTGATAGAAATTGCAATTTTACAAGTTATATATTGTAATTGCAAGTCAGGATAATGTTAGTGAGATTTTAGCAAAAATATATTTTATCAAGTACCGTACAATTTTCTAAATCAAAATTTTCGTAAAAGCAACTTTCCGACCAGACCAAAACTTCCATCAACAAACTTTAGAGAAATTATAAAAAAAAAATAAAAAAAAAAATCCACCATTTTATCAATTAGTGTGACATAATTAAAGGGTTAATTGCACGGAATCCCCTCGTGGTTTGGAAAATTTGCGTGAAATCCCCTTGTGCTTTAAAAAATGCGTGAAACCCCTCTGTGGTTTTCTAAATATAGCCCGAAATCCCCAATTCCGTTAATGTTAACGGAAGTGCTATGCACGCGCTCTTCATGCGTTTTTTTGTGTTTTTTTTCACTTTTTTGCTAAAAAATGACATATTTACCCCTTTTTACTATATTAAAAGACTAAATCTTTTGTGGGGGGTTTCTTACAATTACAAACACTTCATTCAAGCTTATTTTCTACATTAACAAATATTTCTTTATTTGCTCTTCTTTATTTATTTTCAATAAAAAATTTATTTAGTTATTTATTTTATTGTTATTAATACTAACAGTTTGTACGTAGATTTCTTTTTTACTTTTATTTATTTCAATGCATTTTCTTTATTAATATTAATTTTGATTAGTTATTTATATTATTGTTATTAGTGATATTTATTTCTTTACTTTTATTTTTGTAAGTTCATTTTTTACAATGTTAATTTTTTATTTAGTTATTTATTTTATTTTTATTAATGTTAATAGTTGATACATATATTTATTTCTTTACTTCTTTTTTTCAGTTCATTATTTTATAATATTAATTTTTTATATAGTTATTTTTTCATTGTTATTAACCTATTGATGAAGATTAGATTAAAAAGATAAAACTCGATATTAAGGAAAATAAATATAAAAAAAAGACTCAATACTTAAAAATTGTTAGGTATAATAAACAAAATTAACCATATCAATAAACAATTAACATACCAACTTGTCAGAACAAACAAAAAATAATAAAAATTATACAAGAAAACTTGGAACATACCAATTTATAAGAGACAAATAAATAATAAAAAGATTATATCGAAAAACTTGGAACATACATTGTACTCACTTCAGGTTCTCATTCTAAAACAAAATGTACCTCAACATCAAAATTTATCATTATTCACGCCTTTAAGCATCTAGATTTCTCCAAGAAATTCAATGAATTTTTAGTTTTTTCATATGGACATCGAATATTTTTTTTGAAGAAAATAGTAAACTAATTATATTTAGGTCTCGTTAATTACACTTTGGGGTTGATTTGAGGTGAAAATAATATACCATCGAGTATTTCCACATCCTCCTCATCAATAGTCGACATTAATATTGAGTCTTATCCTTTTAATCTAATCTTCATCAATAGATTGATTAAAAACAATAAAAAATAACTAAATAAAAAAAATTAACATTGTGAAAAAAAGAATTGAAAAAAAAAGATAAAAGAAAGAAATGTATTTATCAACTATTTACATTAATAACAATAAAATAAATAACTAAATCAAAATTAACATAAAAATGAACTTAAAAAAATAAAAGTACAGAAATAAATATCATTAATAACAATAATATAAATAATTAAATCAAAATTAATATTAAAAATAAATTGAAATAAACAAAAGTAAAAAGGAGACCTATGTACCAACCATTAATACTACTAATAATAGAAAAAAAAAAGTAAATAAAAATTTAACATTGTAATTTTTTTTTATTGAAAATAAATAAAGAAATATGTGTTAATGTAGAAAATAAGCTTGAAGGAAGTGTTTGCAATTGTAAGAAATCCCCACAAAAGATTTAGTCTTTTAATATAGTAAAAAAGGGTAAATATGTCATTTTTTAGCAAAAAAGTGAAAAAAAAAACACAAAAAAACGCATGAAGAGCGCGTGCGTAGCACTTTCGTTAACATTAACGGAATTGGGGATTTCGGGCTATATTTAGAAAACCACAGAGGGGTTTCGCGCATTTTTCAAAGCACAAAGGGATTTCACGGAAATTTTCCAAACCACAAGGGGATTTTGCGCAATTAACCCCATAATTAAAATTGAGAAATTGGTCCCATTTCCCACTACATTATAATAATTGTGATAAATATCTAGCTAAGGTCATTGAAACCCCATGGACCATATTACTATTGCTACCTCGTTCTAATTTCATTCTCTTTCAATTGTAAATTAATTTTGTCCCATGTTTAATTTTACCAATATATACTATATATATGGATACATATTTAATATTCCCAGATATTCTGTCCCATTTTATTACGTCAATCTGTGTTTCATTCTCAAAATTGTATAGTTGTTAGGGTTAAATGTCGGAAAAACACGAATTTTTCTTAATTTTCAATTTTAACCAAGTATTTTTTGAATACAAGCAAATATAACTTGAACTTTCATATGTTTTGTAATTTTAACAAATGATAGTTTTCGGAATTGGTAGCGCTGATGCTGAAGTGTTTCAATTGTCATTGAGAAACTATTATAAAAAATGTTAGAGTTGATAAAAAAAAAAAAAAACAAAGATCGTCAAAATTGAAGAATACATCATTGAACGCAATCATATCAAAAAATTGTCCATTTATTAAAATTGAAAAAAATAGAAAATTTGTGTTATTTTGCTAATAAATTTTGGTTAAATTTACAAATTAAGTAGAATTTGTGATTTTTTTCACAATTAACTTTGGTTTTTATAATCTCATGTAACTGTAATCAAAACTATATAATTTTTACAATGATAAACAGTCGGAACATAAGAAAAAAAAAAAAGACATAGTATCTTATTTATTAGATAGGAAAAAATATTGCATATTTATTACTTTAATTGAAGGATATTTACAAGCTATTTACAATGTCAATGTGGATAAAGTTAAAAACTTGACTTTAATTCTTGTCAAAAATCTAAAACGTCTTTGAGAGAGAACAAATTGTATTTTGAAACATTCTTCAAAATTGATGAAATTACTTTTAAACCCTCAATCAATAATTAATCAAAATCCCATGGATTATATGTCTCAACCGTGACAAGTAAGTAGCCGCAAAGTGTTCCACCATGCGTGACCTTTTTCTTTTCCATATATAAGGGCATGTTTGATAATTTCCAGGTGGATAGGGTGTGTCACATTATTATTCACTAATTTAAAAATAGCCCCAAAGTTTTGGGGTAATTTCAATTTTGTTTCATAAGACACTCTTCATTTATTGATAATCAAGAATTCGTTTTTCAATTTTATTTTTTATATTTTAATTTTTTTATTTCAATTTAATTTTAATCGAAATTTTCAAAAACCCTGACGTGACTGTCGAAATTTGATCAGAATATGAATTCAGAATTTTCGACAGCCTGTCAGCGATTTTCAAAATTTCAATCAAAATTATATTGAAATTGAAAAAAATTAAAATATATTGGATTAAAATAGGCTGAAATTGAAAGAATTAAAATATAAAAGACTAATATTGAAATCGAATACTTAATTGTACAAAAATGGAAAGCATCATACATATAAAACCAAAATTAAAATTAAATCTATCCAACATCCCAGCTACATTGAGGGATATTTAGTAAGACAAATTTACATTTTTTCGTCCAAAATCACAAAATCGTTGATGACCTCATGAATATAACAATCGTCATTAAACCGAATTTTTTTTTTTTTTTTGGGAGATAAATAAACCTAACCATTTTTGTGCAATGCTATATAACATATTAAAAATGCATCTGAATTAATTTCAAATTAACATGACATAAACTGAATCGTTAGTGACGAACATTAATTATAATCTAAGTTGAATATCTAAGAAGATCGAGAGCCTTGAATAACTCTACGCAACCACACTGCTTAAGAAGAAAACAAATCTACGTAACTACAAGCTCAATAATAATAAACATTATATATATATATATATATATATATATATATATATATATATATATATATTGTTGGGCCCTCAATATTAGGCCGCCCACGCATGGATCGAGTTCGGACCCGAACTAAAGGCCATCTGACCCAATGCACCGAGGAGGACCAGCCCCATCACCTGACAGCCCAGTCCAGTCACCCTGTTCGGCCCGGCCTAACCCCACTCGAACTGATATGACCGTTCCGCAGCTGTGACCGGTCTTCCAGCCCGGCTCGGTTATTTCGCCGACCTATGTTTCGGACGAATTAGAGGGATGATATGGCCGAGCCGAGCAGAACATGGCCGTCCAGGAACCCTTAACCGGCCTGTTGATACTTCAATGAAACCAGCTTCCTAGAACTCAAAATGGAGGGAGAGCTCGAATCAAGTCTTCCTAAAACGCCGACGTGAGCAAAAACCGACCTTCTTTGACCGGCTCGGCCAGAATGACCGATCTTCCGCATCCCATCAGAGGCAAAGCCGACCTGACCAAACCGATCTGATTTCAGCTCGGATAGCGGTTGATAGAGTCTCCTTACCTAGAAATATGTCTAAAAATTAGAATATAAAAAGAGCTCGGCTCGGTTTGTAATAGTATGGGACAGGGAGCATCTAGCCCTGGCCCTATAGGGACAAGATCCCCTGACTCGGGGGATGCTGTCCAGGTGAAGGATCTATAAATAAGACCCTTCAAACCTTTGAAAGGGAGGGATTTTTGGGGGGAGGAAAAGAAGAAAAAGAAAAGTGTTCTACATTCCCTTGAACTTCCTACCTCATTTGACCTAGCTCTTTCAACTTGGCTAATTAGGTTGGGCTAAAAAAACGATCAATTCGAGTGTTGGACTGAGATTACGAACCAGCCGTAAATCGACGTCAACATATATGATAAATGTTAATGGTCATATATAAATCACAAAAACTCATATAAATGATTTCATATATATATTTTTCTGAACTAACACCCACTACTCTCAAATCAAACCCAATTTAAGTATCTATTAAGTTCAATTTGTCTGATTTTACCTATCTGATCATCGATCATATAGTGTGATCGAATTTTTCAAATATTTTAAGCGATTTATTGCATCATTTATAATCAATATATTAGATGCAAACAATCAAACACTATATATATACACACCCTTTTTTTTTTTTGATCTAACAAGTTTGAAAGATGTATAAAATAAATGAAGTATAGCTATCTGTCTATATTTAAAATAAATATTTATGTGGCTGCGATTTAGCTTAATTAAATATTTCAATTCATGTCCTTTTTGTCTCGAGTCTTCCATTATGGTCCCAATTAAATCTAGTATAATTTTCAACTAATTTTGTACAGACTTTGGGAATAAATTTAAAAAACACTTTTCTCTTGCTCTTCTCTTGCAACATACTCAAAGTTCATTTAAAAAAATTGGGATAATTTAATTTAATAATCGAAAAGTAATGTAACACCCGAAAAGTACACTTTTATTTTTATTTTTATTTGGTCTGATGTGAAGCTTCTTGAAGTTTGGGACCAAAAGTCCAACGGTTTTTTTGGCATCACATTGTCTGCTTCTACTTTGAATATAATTCCTACACCACTTTATGTATTTTTTTTTTTTCTCTTTTATACTCATACTAAATTATGAACATTGTTGCGATAAATTTGAGATTTGAAAATAATTAATTTTTCTCTGAAAAATTACAATCTTGTTATTGAAAACAAAGGAAGGATAGTGTAAAAAAGGGTTGTGATGTGCTTCAATTTTGGTTTCATAATTATCATAATTTTTAATTTAATTCCACAATTTAAGAATTTGTGCGATTTCAGTCCAATTTCGTCGAATTGAAACTCTCTGGTAACTAAGAAGTAACATAGCGAAACATGTCAAATTTTTATTGATTGACATATGTCACTATATAGCTTTAAGATCACTGAAAAACCCTAATTTGGAGACCACGTGCATCGCAATATATACATTACATTTTATAACGAAATTTTATTTTCCAATCAAAAACTGAACTGAAATTGTGGCATTAAATTGAAAGTTATGATATTTATGAGAGAAAAAATGATTTCAAACGATGTTGAAAATGGTTTGTGCCATAGACTCGTGTATCCCATGTAAAAACCCTAATCTAAGACCACAAAAATGATTAGCTTCCTGAAATAGACAGCCTAGCTTCGTCCACGTGGCAAACGACTAGTGGTGCCAATTGTTGGAGGGCGGCGCACCAAACAGACAAAATTCACTCAAAATTCATTTTCATATGTTAATATTACACTTAGGTTTAGTAGTGGTTAATGTAAATGTGTGATAGATGACAACTTCTGTTAAAGAAGAAAATAAACCCTGGGGAAGGGGGGGGGGGGGTAGTGGGTGGGGGGTGGCGTGAAAGCTTGTTGTCACGCCGTCCAAACAAACCTTTGATCCAATATCAGCCACCCCACGCGTAATCAATTTCATTTATTTTACACATTTTATATTATATATATATAATATATTTATTTATTTATCTTTAGTGTGTGTGTGTGAGAAAATAGTGAGCTTATAAGTGTTATCTTTTGTGGGATGATATATAGTATGCTGTTTGGTTCAGCTTATCATATATATAAATACACATCTCTCTCACCACCAAATTTAAACAAACTTCTTCCAGTTTTAAAATAAAAAATTGGGTTCATTATTTGCCATTCACTTCACTTCACCAAAATTTATATATTCATCATCCTCTCTCTCTCTCTATATATATATATATATATAGCAAGAGCTCTCTCTCTCTCTCTCTAAAGAACTGGACGATCCGACGAGCATTCTGGTTAGTATATATTCTTGACCAAATTGATGATGATCATATATATATATATATATATATATATATATATATGTAGCTTGTATTGTGTATCCATGGTGTTTCACGCTTGGGCTGTCTAAACATTGATGATCTTGTCCAATTAAGTTAAAGAAAACATTTACAAGAAAATTTCAGTTGCCACTTCAAATTACTCATGCATTTCTCAGATGGTATATATTTTCTTCTGTTGATCATGTTTGTTAGTACTACTTGTATTTGTGTATCATAAATTATGCAAAAAGGGTGGGTGTTGAAAACCCCTTGTGCACCATGAAGCATGGAGTGGAATGTACTCAAAGATATCCTCTCTCTCTCTCTCTCTCTCAAGTCAAAATTTCCGGCCAATACCATCTACCACTTTTGTGTTGAATATACTTTGTCTTTAATCACTATACATGCAACAAAGAGGATTGGCCTATGTTTCTTGGAGGGGTCCACATTTCCTCATAAAACACACACTAATTAAACACATCTTCATATATATATGAGACATGATGTTGCAGGGACCATCATTCCATTGTCCTCACGAATGGATATGCAAATCATCATTAAAGAGTTGTGTGAATTTCACTAAAGTACCTTTACAGATAACTATCTATCTATATATATGCAACAACAGATCAAAATATCTTCTGCTTTGCCATGAATCAAACTAATATCTCCATTCTTTAACCAGGATCAAGCAATGGAAATGGAGTCTTGCGTACCTCCCGGATTCCGATTTCACCCCACCGAAGAAGAACTTGTTGGATACTATCTCAAGAGGAAGATCAACTCTCTCAAAATCGATCTTGATGTCATCATCGACATTGATCTCTACAGAATGGAGCCATGGGATCTTGAAGGTAGAACTACTTTAGCCCAAATTAAATTAAAGGATTGTATGTGAGTCATTTTCCATTTTTTTTTTTGACAAATCAAATCAAGTGTCTGTTTTTCAATTTTGGTCCTCTATGTTTTAATTTTTTCCAATTTCAGTCTTTTTTTGTCGGAATTTTCAAAATTACTGACGTGGCAACCAGAGAAACTAACGCGGCAGTAAAATTCCGACGGCCACATTAGCGGTTCTGAAAATTTTGAGCAGAAAAGACTGATCAAATTGAAAAAAATTAAAACATAGAAGACTAAAATTGAAATTAACCCTTAAATTAAACTACAAATGATCAAGAATATGATCTTTTGTGATATACTTTTGATCATTGAATAATTATGCATAATATTGTTTATACAGATAGGTGCAAATTGGGATATGAAGAGCAGAATGAGTGGTACTTCTTTAGCCACAAGGATAGGAAGTATCCAACGGGGACGCGGACGAATAGAGCAACGAGTGCAGGTTTCTGGAAGGCAACAGGAAGAGACAAGGCAGTTGTTTCAAAGGATAGAATCATAGGAATGAGAAAAACGTTGGTGTTCTACAAAGGGAGAGCACCTAATGGTAGGAAAACTGATTGGATCATGCATGAATATCGCCTCCAAACTTCTGAGCATGGACCTCCTCAGGTATGTATACATATAATCACTTCAAATTAAGAAGAAATAGCCTCACAAACTGTATGTAGTTTTGTTTATTTATGTTGAATTTGAATGCAAAAAGTTTTTAAAAAAAAAAGGATAGTTCGGAGGGTTGAAAATATTTTACTGTTTGAACTATGCGTGATTTGATTTTTTTTTTGGTATAAATTTTGAATCATTTCACTGTGTTGTATGAACTCTTAATTTGATGCATTTTACCGTGTCGGATAAGATGATAGCCGTACACATATGATCAGAAGTCAATGGTTGAGGTTTGTCTGATATGGTTAAATATATCGAAGTTAACGTTCATGCAGCAAAATTGAACGATTCAAAGTTAGAAATGTAAACTCATGTATAATTTGGATTAAAAATTGTACTTAATCTATTTTGAATGTTGTTCATTTGAATTTAGTGGCATAGAGTTCAATGAATCTAGTTATATTTTATGTAAATAAGCCTTTTCTATTTCTATGTTGTGCAATGATTAGAAACATGACAGCCATTCTTTCCAAAAGCACTTTCTGAGGTTCAAAATGTTGATTGATCACCAAATTAAGCAAGAATACATAGATTACTCGAGCATGTGATTTTGCAAGTTTTTTTCTAAGGGAATTAATTTTGCAAGTTGAAATTAATTACCTAATAACCTGTAGGACGAAATTTGCAATTTTCTCGAATTCATTGTCTCAAGCTTTTGCATCAAGTTCATTACCGGTTTTTTTATACTTAACCAATTTGATCGAATGCTATTCTACGACAGCTTAGATGACTAAAAAACTTTCGGGTTTTTTTCTATATAAACAGGAAGAAGGATGGGTTGTTTGCCGCGCATTCAAGAAGCCGAATCCAAGCCACAAGCAAGGCTTAGAAGCTTGGAACTACATGAGAAACAATAGCATTAGCTATAGGCCTCCATCATATCCAAGTAATTTAATACACAACAATAGTTTCGACCACAATCTTAATAACTTTGATCATCAGCCTCAATTTGGACAAGATTTCGAAAGCCAAATGGTTGAGCTTCCAAAGCTGGACAGCCCCTCTATCTCAACCAGCTTTGCAACCAATGAGGACAGTATTCATGAAGATGGAAAGAGCTGTTTGGTTGATCAGTTTAGTGATTGGAAAAGCTTGGATAATTATAAGCTCTTTGCATCTAATTCTCAAGTGGTTGGATCATCCTCATCATATGCATACACAAACATGCCTTTAGTCCCCCACAATGATGATTTAAGCCATGTACTTGAATGTTTTCCTGACTTATAGATTGCATTCACATTCACATAGGTTTTTATTTTTCTTTTCATTTTTATATATGAAAAACAAAAGTTGTAAAAATAACAGACTTTTTGTCCACTGAAAATCGATCAAAGTTGTGTTTGATCTACATTGTTTATTTTGATAACTCTTAACCTTTTTTATTTGTAAGCAATTGTGAATTATGTTTGTTATTACAGCCTACAATCATGATGATTCCATCTTTCTCAGAATTTTTACATTCCATATTCTTAACGTTGTATTGCATGCCATAATTTTCTTGTTTTTAATTGCTTTATTTTTTATTTCACCAATATTAGCATATGCATCTTATGTTAGTTTCATATAAGCATGCAAAACTTAGTGACATCTCAATAAGAAAAACAGTATATTCGATCAAAAACTTATTTCCTATTTCATCATATATGTTTGGCATGATCCCATAGAAAAAAGAAATACAATTTTACATTATATCTTTCCCCATTACAAAAAATACCACATTTTGTCATGACTCAAAATCCTGTAACATTGATTCTGCATTCTACATTCCCAAACTTGTTGTGATTCACGCCCTCCAAATATACTTTATTTTGTCTGATGCCCTTTTATTTCTCCTATATATACTAAATGCCCCAACATTATCTCATCAAGGCATAGTTCACATATTCAAACAGTACTTAACAGTTTCTTTAAAAAAAAAAAAAAAGGCAATGGAGGCCTTCTTACCATACCTTCTCCCTATTCTTCTTCTTCCTCTGTCTCTCTATCTCGTCTCGTTTATTCGTAAAAATCGCTCCAACGATCCCAAAAACGCCCCACGGGGGTCCAACGGATGGCCAATGATCGGAGAAAACATGGAGTTTGCTCTTTTAGGCCCTGAGAAGTTCGTGAAAGACAGAATGGAGAAATACTCAGCAGACGTGTTCAAAACGTCGTTGCTTGGCGAGAAAATGGCGATATTCTGTGGCGCACAGGGGAACAAGTTTCTGTTCATGAACGAGAACAAACTCCTGACCTCATGGTGGCCACAGTCTATGAAGAAGGCCTTACTCTTCCCCGAATTCGTGGAGAGCAATCTCAAGGAAGTGTCGGCCCTGAAACGAAGCTTCCACCACGACATTCTCAAGCCTGAGGCGTTGAAGCAGTACATATCTGTGATGGACGCGTTGGCGCGTGACCATCTGGATAAGGACTGGAGGCCTAATACGGTGGTGAAGGTTCTGGAAGCGTCCAAGAAGTACACGTTCGAGCTGGCTTGTAGCCTGTTTCTGAGCGTGGTTGATCCCGTGCATATAAAGAGGCTGTCTGATCCCTTCACTCTCGTCACCAACGGGATGTTCTCGGTGCCCATTGATCTGCCCGGCACGGCCTACAGTGGCGCCATCAAGGGTGGGAGAATGGTGCGGGACGAGCTGATGAGGATCATAAAGGAGAGGAGGAAGGAGCTGAGCGAGAGCGACGACGGCGCGGGACGAGACCTGCTCTCCAAGATGCTGCTGGTCAGAGATGAAGATGGAGAGCTTCTCAGTGAGATGGAGATTTCTAATAACATCATTGGCTTGTTGGTTGCTAGCTTTGAGACTACCAGTTCTGCTCTCACTGCTGTCATTAACTATCTTGCTCAACTTCCCCACATTTATGATGGAGTTCTCAAAGGTAAGAATCAATACAGCGTGTCTTCCGACTTTGGTCTCATAAGTTTTACGATTTTCAATTTAGAAATCTGTCTGATTTCAGTCCAATTTTGGCCGGACAAATCGAATTTCATCGGAAAATGTCACGTGATCTTGAAATTGAGGTTTTCCGGTGATGTAGAAGTGACGTGACTACATGTGTCGATAAATAAGAATTTGACACGAGTCGGCTTGTCACTTCGAGGTCACTGGAAAGGTCCAATTCGGCAAAATTGGATTGAAATCGGACAGATTCATATATTGTGTGACTAAATTGAAAATCGTGATACTTATGAGATAAAAATCGGAAGAAACTATAGTTATAAGATGAAAAATGATTTTAACTTGCCGAAAGCACAAATTCGGCACTAAATTAATATTCGAGATGATAATTATGAAATCAAAATCAGCAGACACAATAGTTACGAGATGAAAAATGATTTTAACCCTACAACACACCATCTTCAAATTTGATTATATATTGTTCTAACTCTTATAGAGCAAATGGAGATAGCAAAAGGAAAAGAGGAAGGAGAGCTATTGAGATGGGAAGACATAGAGAAGATGAAGTATTCGTGGAACGTGGCTCGTGAATCACTCAGGCTAACGCCACCTGCACAAGGTGCATTCAGGGAAGCCACCACTGACTTCACCTATGCAGGCTTCACTATTCCTAAAGGATGGAAGACGTTCTGGACGGTTCATTCATCGCACAAAAACCCTAACTACTTTCCAGAACCGGAGAAATTTGATCCATTGAGGTTTGAGGGGAGTGGGCCCGCACCATACACGTTCATCCCGTTCGGTGGAGGGCCAAGAATGTGCCCCGGAAAAGAGTATGCTAGGCTTGAAGTTTTGGTCTTCATGCACAATGTGGTGAGAAGGTTCAAACTTGAAAAGGCTATTCCAAATGAGAAGATTGTTTTCTATGCTTCTCCTACTCCGGTTCATGGCCTTCCGGTTCACCTTCATCCTCATCAAAAATAAATCTCGATTTTACATCTTTCAAGTGTTACATTCGATAAATGTATTCTTTGTTTTATACTTTTATGATTTTGTTTGACAATAATCAGTGAAAGCAGAGGTTAAGAATTAAAAATGTAAGAAAATCAACAATTATAATGAAGTTACTCATACTAGTTTTTTTTGTTCCTTTTCAATTTCAACGTATTAAATGCTGTTTTAACATATAATCAATAATATTTTATACGAAATATATCTATGTTGATTGTAATTTTTCTTTAAAAAAATATTATATTGCAGAGACCAATTATAATATTCCACGTGGCAGTGCATATGTGGTAGATTAGCATTCAAATTGCAACCAATCATATAAAACCAAATCCCTCTAAAACCGCATTAGTGTTCCAAAATTTAAGCAAGAGTTGAACTACTCTCTACGACCCACCATTGACTCCTATTCTCTCTCTCTCTCTCTCTCTGACGTCTTTTACATACAGAGAGAAATAAATATAACGAATTTATAAATTGTTTCAATTTCTAGGGTTCTTTTCTTTCTTTACTGATTCATATTACTAACTCTTTATCTTTTTATTGATTTCGTTTTTGTTACACTCTTCCACACAATTCAATTCATTGCCGATTATTGGCGGCCCAGAATTTATGAATTTCCCCCAATTTCAGATTCAATTTCAATATTTTTCCCTAATTGCCTCATAATTTCACGTATTTTGTGGCCGTGAAATTTCCTCTACGTTTCTGCATTTGGATTTGTTGGTAGCAGGAGCGGCTGGAATGTGCCAAGCACGAAGCAATATTTTCGTCTTGTATTTTGATTTCAATGAAGGACAAAATCCTGCGGTGTTCATCGGTTCCTGATAATTTATTGCAGCCTTTGTCCGCCTCAGCTGCATCGCCTGCGCTTTCCATGGCGGCGCCACGGAGCCTGTTGGCGGACGGTAGGTTATTGGGAAAGGATGACGAGGAGAATGTAGATACTCCCACGGAGAAGAAATATAGGGTGGATAAATCACCGCTCTCTCGGTGGGAATTCGCCGCGGCTTTGGGGGTATTTTTGGTATTTTCGTCCGGGTTGTTGTGCATTTTCCTTACTATGCCGGCGGCTGAGTATGAGATGCTCAAGCTGCCTCGAACTCTTTCGGATCTTCGCCTGCTCAAGTAATGGTCTTTTTCACCCCCTTTGGATTACTTTTCAGGAATTTACTTTAATGATTTTTTTAAAGTTATGCTGAGGTGCTGAATGTAGTGTTGGAGATTCGATATGTAGAGCTAATTTGATGCTATGATATGGACTTAGCTCAAATAACTTTTGATGTGTTATGGATTTTTATCAAAGAATTATGTGTGGCTCGAGTTGTGTATGGATGAGTTTTCTCTCTTTTCTCTTATTTGACATATTTTCATTGTATTGATGATGGGGAGTTGGTATGAAGAAGGAGGAACATAACATATGTAGTTTTAATTTACAATTATTGTAATTTACCTTTCTTGTGCCACTAAAGAGTTAAGTTTTTGACTTCGTGATTCGCAACAAAGCTCTGAGGCGTGTGGAGAATGCCTTGGAGTTGGGATTTTTAATATTTCATATGTATGTAATTATGAAATGTTTTTTAAAGTTGAAACAATAGCTCAAATTTTTATCTTAAAAAGAAAAAAGAAAAAGTAATAAGAGTCTATTCAGCTATTTGCATCTTAGCTTTGTTGCCAAAAATCTTGGCAAGATTTTTTTAAGTCCTATGTCTTCTCATTCGTTCCTCGTTGGCATTTGTTTTGTGTTCCAGAGATCATCTTGCAAGCTATGCTCGAAACTACCCAGCAAATTTCATCTTAGGATACTGTTCAACATACATATTCATGCAGACGTTTATGATACCCGGGACTATTTTCATGTCTTTATTAGCTGGAGCTCTCTTTGGAGTTGGAAGGGGTCTTGTTTTGGTTGTCTTTAATGCCACTGCTGGTGCATCATCCTGCTATTTTCTCTCTAAACTGATTGGTAGACCCATTGTTAACTGGTTGTGGCCTGAAAAGCTCCGATACTTCCAGGCAGAGGTACCTTAAATTTTGCTTTTAAATTCAACTAGATAGTATCTGCATTCTATAGGTGAAGGAACTTGAATTTGGAGAAAGATTTTGGTAATAATTTACTGTGTTTGGTGTTATTGTATTCTTGAATGCTCATTTGTATCATGTCATTCTTAAAAATTACTACTTAGTATGTGATCTGTGGAAAGTACACATAAGTTGGAAACTGCAGAAAAGGAAGGAAAAAAAAAAAAAAAAAAAAAATATATATATATATATATATATAAGTGATTATTTAAGTCGAAAAATGTAGAAATTTTCAAAATTTGACATTTTCCACCATATCAAATAGTATATCAATCTATATTTCTGTTTTAGCTATTTTTGAATCTCACCATATGGAACTCTTAAATTTTGGCATGCTACCAATTTTTGTCATATTGATCTCAGATAGCAAAGCAGAGAGAGAAGTTGCTCAACTACATGCTCTTCTTGAGAGTTACTCCCACGTTGCCTAATCTTTTTATCAATTTGGCTTCACCAATTGTGGATATCCCATTTCATACATTCTTCCTGGCAACCGTCCTTGGTCTCATACCAGCCTCTTTTATTACTTGCAGAGTAAGTTTTTCCCTTTTATTCTTGAGTTCTCTAGTATGTCTGTTTCAACTTCTTTATTATCAGTTTTAAACGATGCTCCATTGTTTTAAATACATTAAGAAGATAGTTGTAATCTGATTCATGACTAGAACAGTTGAATGTGAGATGATTAGTGCCATGAAATACACATGTTCATTTATATGGTGTAGGCCAATCATGGGTAACTTTGATTTTTGATGCCACAACAGTTTTTCTTGGTTCTAATTATGTAATATTTTGTCGTCAGGTTCATGAAAGGCATTCGCTCATGTTTGCTCATATTTAACTTGCTCATCCATATATGCATACCCCCTATATATGTCTCATTGTTGGTGGAACCATGTTTACGTTTTTGTCATGTTGAACCTTGGAGATGGGTGTGGATCACGGAGACGGTCTTGGGCCCAAATAGCCAAGAAAGCTTAGAGTTGGGGGTGAATAGACTTTTCTGAATTTAAAAAACAAAAGATTAAGGGCTTCTAGTGTCCTAGTAGCACCATAGACTTCTTTCCAATTTTTACTCTAACCATATTTGTGCACCTTATACAAACTTTGATGGTGCATTTTCATCATTCAGGCTGGACTTGCTCTTGGTGATCTTCAATCGGTGAAAGATCTATACGATTTTAAGACCTTGGCCGTACTTTTCCTCATCGGATCAGTTTTATTATTTCCAACACTTTTGAAGAAAAAGCGAGTATACGAGTAGAACTGTCCGCATATTTCCTCCCATCTCTGCGAAGTAGGAAGGGAAACACAAGGACGATTTTCTCTTCGCTTGGGGTAAATATGAAGTGCAGAGCCTGCTGTTCTTTCTTTCAGGTTACTGCACATCCCACTGGTTTATTAAAATATCACATAGGCAAAAAATGTGAATTTATACTGAAGTTTTAGAAAGTAACAGGATAGTACTACTATTGTTTTTAATTCAAATATCATCTGTAGATATTCTTATTCTAGTCATCACATCACCATACATCATTCATAGACCATAGTATTAGTTTCTGATGTATGATACTCTGAAAGTGCACACCAAATTAATGGTGTTTCATATATGCTGCTGCTTATTAGTATTTCTCTCCTTTTGTTCTTGCAAAGGCCATATATAATAAATATGATGCTGCTTTTTGTTAATCTTTTCTCCACTCACCACAACTCAGGAAAAATAAGCCAAAAATGTAACACCCATATTAATACAAATTAATGTTCAAAACCAACTTATTTTAAAATTTTAAGTTTAGTATCTTCGTATGAATAGAAGTTTGATACTCAATTTAATATAAGCTATGGATTTATTGCAAAGAAAATAAAGATGAGTAATAGCACAAGAATATCAAATTCAAATAAATACGAGACAATCAATTAATATGATTCAGTTGATTCATTAGAAACTGCCTGAAAATGGCAACTGACAAGATATTGTGACAACAAGATTTGAGGATCAAATGTTTAGTGAAAAGCCCCTAAATGAATTTTTACACTCCAAATTCAAATTTGAATTTGATCACTAGGCTTCAACATCAGGCAACATTTATCCTCTCAAAAAAATAGAGAAACAAAGCAAAGGGTTTGAATAAACAACTTTTCAACCTAATCTAGAGAACCATGGTATAATCTACGGAATGGAAGCAGCAGGCAAGTCATCGAGGGTTGTCACATGCGAGTTCTGGTATCCTGCGATGCTTGTTATTCTTATCCTCGTAATAGGCTGTGTATGTCATGAAATGAAACAGTCAACCGCAAAATATAATTCAATAATCCCCCAAAACTTAACTTTGTTTGAAATTAGTCTACACACTATAAACTATTTTACCTGTCTGTGTCCGATGTTTCTTCTGTAGTTCTTCTTCTTTTTGTACTTGAAGACAATCACCTTCTTATCCAGAGTCTACAAGGAAAGAAAACCGATGAGTTGATGGAGCAAATTGAAAAATATAAACAAGAAAGCATCATGGGAAAGAATCGTCATACTTGCTCTTCAACAATTGCTTCGACTCTTGCATTTTGCACAATTGGTCTACCAATGTACGCGCTTGTTTTTGTTCCCACTAGCAACACCTTATTCAGGGTAATCTGTACGAGATTAAGTTCTAATGCAACTTTAGAGACAGAATATTAATTTTAAGAATAACAAAGTCAGAAAAGAAGCAAGAGATAATTATCAAGATGGGAATTGAGCTTGCACGCAGAAAATTAAAGGGAAACAAGAGAAAGAAAGCAGCAGTTATCGGTATCCACTAAGCAATTTAAAATTCTGCAACTAAATAAAAAAAGATACAAATCTCTCAAAGTCTTGAGCCCCTGCAGCATAATAGTCTCATGTTCCCATGCCATATATGAAGCATACACATCACAATAGAGACCCCCCCTTCTTTGGTACATCTACCATTGAAAAATATACATATATATATATATATATATATATATATATATATATATATTTTAACTTCAACATTTTAATTTTGACGAATGACTCAGATCTTGTGCCAAATTCATAGCCAAATTCTTCATATGAAGCAAGTTGTGTGGATTAAAAATACAGTTCCCACACAAAGTGTAAAAATTAAGACCTTCCAGTGCAGTAAAAATATAACTGGGGAGAAAAAAAGAGAACAACCAATACTTGTTGATAGCAAAAGTAATGAATATGCATCAACTTATGCTTAACAGAAAGACCAATATCACAGAAACGTGTGCCAGTGAAGATTCTCGTATTTGCTATAATAAAGAGGCAATACTTACCTTGTCATTTACATTTGCACCTTTAAGCCTTTGCGTGTAGATATAACGACCAGGGAACACAATGTATTGCCTCGATCCAACCTAAGAATGCCATACACAATGTCAACTTCTAAACTCGAACATGATAATGTAGGCACTTAAACATTATATAATCAATTTGTGATCACATGAGAAACAAGAAGAATGCTTTATCAACAGAGACAAACAACTCAACAATGTAGCAATGTAGCAATTAACAATAATTTTCTCATCCAAAACTATGAAAACCTCAAAACATAGCATTTACTCATTCATATTAAACTGCAAAATTTCATCAGCTACAACTCTACACGACTAATTCTCTATATCCAGAAGCATTACTAGTCTTCACTTTTAAACATTTGATCATCACTCGAAAAGATGACAAAAATGAGCATATGAACTATAACTAAATCACAAAGTGATCATTTGAGAGACGAACAAATCCAGATTCAAAAAGAAAACAAATAAATTTAGCTAGAAAAAACTAAAAGAAGGATGATATCACAACAAACAACAAAACATTTCGCCCTTGACAGCAAACATTCGATGGAAATTGAAGATTCAAACACCCATAAATGCCATCATATAATCACTGTATACACCACTAAAACTGAGCCATCACAAATCAAACTAAAACTGAATTCAATAATGTAATTAGCAAAAATGTTAAACCACAAACACTACTCACCATCACAACAGCGAAAACCTCCTCACGCTTTGGTTCTACCTTTTCAACAGCAGTTTCCGGAACTGAGTCCTCAAACTCGGCCTCGATTACAGAAACTTCAGCTTCTGACTCGGTGGATTTTGCGGTAAACGTCAATGCGGGCTGTTTGCGCGAGCTGAGTGACAGAGAAGAGAGAGAATGGGATAAATAAGTTCTAGAGAGAGAAATGGGCACTGAAGCTTGATTTTGAGAGAGCTTCGGTGTGAGAGAAGAACAGAGCGAAAGAGCAGCAGCCATTTTTGAGTCTGAGAATTGAGAAATGTGTTGTAATCTCTTTCTGGAAGAAGAAGAAGAAGTTCTCATTATCCTATCTGTTGGTCTGAACGGAATTACATATTTGCCCCTCAAAATATGGATCATGGACCAGCGACATAAATGGGCCGGTATTTAAGGCCCAAAAGACAGATCCAAACAACATCTCGGACCGGTTTTTTAGGCCTTCAAGTCAGATCCAAACAACATCCTCGGGCCCTAATTCTAGCTATTATTGGGAAAATTACATTAACGGGCACTAAATTATGACACTACTATGAGTAATAAATTCATGAATTGTAGTATCAAATATTAACTATATTGTTTGATACAAATTATAATGTTTAGTGTTAGATCTATGTTTTTGATGGATTAATATGAGAAGATTGTCACGTTGAATTTTGATTGTCATGTACGATGAAATTGATCGAATATTAGGTGTTGAACCAATAATAAAACAAAAACAAAAGTTTGCCATCTATTTTGATTCAAATTAAATTTTTATACGCACTTTACTACAAATAACATATCTTTACTATGTGACATCATCATGCCATAAAGATTCCATCATCAATAGGATGATGTTCCTATTTCTCTTTTTAGGATTACAATCATATTAATTTATGGAGTTAATTTATTCAAAAAAGTATTGAATGTAATTTTATCGAAATTATTAATTTAGATTGTACGCCCCAAGTCAGGTCCGAAGGAAATTATTACATTATTAAATTATCGAGTAATATAAATTAGAGAAATTTTAAAAAGAGATCTTCCAACGTAATTAACTAATTTATTTATAAAGTTACTTAAAAAATGATTTATGAAAAAGTTATCACCACTATTAAAACTTGTTAACAAATCGTAATATAAGTTGAAACACAATATCAAATCAAAGATAAAATATAAAGCTTGTTAACAAATCACAATTCCTTTTTGCCAAAACAAATGAATCCTCTATTAACAATATAAGGAGTTCATATGATTCTTCTGTCTCTACTACTACAAAGAACATGATAACATATGCAATATTTGCACCATGAAACTCATTCAAGATCACACTTCTATCACAAAAAATTTACAAAAAAAAAAAAAAAAAAATCTTATAATCTTTACTCTTCATCCTTGTCTTGTTTGCCTTGGAAAGCATCAGCTATGTTAAAGTTAAGGTTTCCTCTCATGGTTCTTGAACCAACAGAAGGGTTTCCCTTTCTCATCATCGTAGCGAATTCTCCATAGTCGATACGCCCATCCTTTATTATAATCACGACCAAACAGTTTAGACAATGAAATATGAGATGAAACAGCAGGTCAATATTCATTGATGAGACTTACATTGTCTATGTCGATTTCCTTGATGATCTCGTCTAGATGCACGTCTCCTAGCCCGAAATCTTTGCAAGCTTGTTGAAGCTCGTCTATGGTGATGTAACCACTCCCATCTTTGTCGAAGAAACTGAATGCAGCCAGTAGATTTTCCTCCCTTTCCATCTTGTTCATGTGTAAGGTTGCTGCCAAGAACTCGCCATAGTCTATGGTCCCATTGTTGTCGATATCAGCCTACAAGGAAGATGGGATCGTGTTGATTATATGTAAAACGGAACGTGAGTTGTGTTTCGTGAGAAAACAGAATTAGACAAACAGAATGTATGTATACATACTGCATTCATTAGGCTCATGATCTCGGATTCCATTAGCTCGGATCCTACTTTCTTCAGAGCTTGTTGCAGTTCTTCGAACGTGATTGTCCCGTTGTTGTCTGCGTCGATCATGGTGAATAACTGTCTTAATCCGCCAATCTCTTCTTCTGATAGCCTTTCTGCTATAACCTGTTCATAGAACTAAGGATTAATATCATAATGCAACATGTACTTTAACACTTTTTTCTACTTGGTGTCTGAACCCAAAAAAAGATTTCGATTGCTAATCAAACTCTATTTTTGACACATTTTTCAGACAGTCTTCGCAAAACTTGAAAATGCAATTCACTTCAAAGAATATCAGCCAAAACGCACGAGTCATACATAAAAGTGGCCTGCTTTCAAAGCCAAATTATAACTTGAGTTAATTTCATGATTCCTGTTCGATTCGATCCAGAATCAAACATAAGCCCATCAAAATCCTAGAATGAATTTTGTCAATTCAGGCTCGAATGGAACGAAAATCAAGAAATTAACCTCAAAGTTACAACATGGCTTCCAAAATGGGTCATTTGGTGTATGAATCATGTATTTTGGGCGATTGATTTTTACAAAAAGACGAAAAATTGTAAAAAATTGATTTTAAATAGCAATCTGAAAAATTTGTTTGGTAGCAATCCGAATTCTTTTTGGGTTTAGATACCAAGTAGAAAACAGTGTTATTAAAGCTACATTCTTTCACAGGCATTGGTTCAAAGCTTTCAAGAATGGTTTCAAGAAAATGTAACAAAAGCACATTGAGACGTACGCGAAGAGCCATCTTCTTGAGCTTGTTCATGGCGGAAAACTGCTTCAAACGCAACAAAACAGCCGAGCCTAAAGGCTTGTCCGGTGCAACTGTGTCGTCCACGATCCATGGATGGCCTGTCACAAAACACAAATTTTTCCTAAGTACTTGCCATGTAATATCTGATCACAACTGTGCAACTTACATAGTACTTCATGAGCAGTGATTCGTTGCTTCGGATCTCTATCAAGCATCTTTCTTACAAGATCCTTGGCACTGTCTGAGATGTGAGGCCATGGTTCCGACTCAAAGTCTATCTTGCCTTTCAAGATTTGTCTAAAGATCCCATTATCAGTTTCTGCAAAGTGGGACACACAAACCCTGGCCATCACAATCTGCTACCACTTGAGCTACAAGGCTCGTTGCAGACAAGAAAGATCAATCAAACCATACAAAGTTTTGTACAAAGGATTATTGAATACCTGCCCAAAATGGAGGGACCCCACTTAACAATATGTAGAGAATAACCCCAGCACTCCACACATCAATCTCGGGCCCGTAGTTCTTGTGCAAAACTTCAGGCGCCACATAATAAGGACTTCCAACGACATCAGACAAACGTTGCTCTAAAATTGGTGGTAAAAAAACAAACATCATCAGACCCCATGTCTCAAAATTTCAGAATGGATCAAACATGATTGAATTAAAGCCAACCACATACCTGGTTTATAAAAAACAGATAGACCAAAATCGGTGGCCTTAAGCTTAGCATCCTCATCAGGGGTATCGAAGAGGAAGTTTTCAGGCTTGAGATCTCTATGCATAACTCCAAGAGAATGACAAGCTTCAACAACCCCAACAATGGTTTTCATCAACAAAGCAGCTTTTCTTTCACTGTAATGCCCTTTCTGCACAATCCTGTCGAAAAGCTCACCACCCGCGCATAACTCCATCACCAAATGCACGAACATGTTGTCCTCGAAAGTCCCTTTTATTCGGACCACACTCGGACACTCTGACAAATGGTGCATTATTTGAATCTCTCTCCAAACATCGTCGCAATCTTCTTTGCATAAAAGCTTGCGTTTTGGGATGGATTTGCACGCGAATTCTATGCCGGTCACCTTCTCTACGCAGTGATAAGTTGTACCAAATTGCCCTTGGCCTAGTTTTCTTCCAAGATTGTAATGGTCTCTCAGCCTTGGTGTTTGGTAGGGAAGGATTGTTGCTGTGATCTTGGACCCTGATCCTGTAGATCGTTTCTTCATGTTCTTGCTCTTCTTTTCTTTTTTTTGATTGTTGTTTTCTTTTCTTTCTTTGGAGAAATTAAGGAAATAAGATTCTCTGTTTCTGTTGTGGGTGTTTGTTAATCATAAGGTGGTTGTGTTTTTTTTTCTTTTTTCAACTTAGGAAAATAACTAACATTTGGTTTTTGGTCAACAGAATTTGGCGGGGTTTGTGTTTTGCCACCCACTTTTTTTTTTTCTTTTTATATTTCTTTTTTGTAATAATAATATATAGATAATTCACAGACACCATCCAACTTTCAGATATTATCTTATTAAAATACTTATTATTATATACAAACTAAAGAAGAAGAATAAAATCATAATATTGGCATTTCTCATTCTCAAAAATGTGTTTTGTAGAATTAAGTCAAAACAATTATATAGATTTGCTATTTTGATTTCAAGTTCACCCAAATGCAAACCTAATATGTATTTGGATTAAAGAAATTTGAAAGACGGCTTATTGGCTTATCAATTGATTGTTGTTTCCATTTGATTAAAAATGCATCTCTCATTTGAACAAATTTTAAGAGATTTCATAAAATTTATCTTTTTCAGTGAGAAAGCAGCAAAAGATGCAACTGTTATGATTAAGATAAATCCTAAATCAAATAAGGGCAAACACATAACAATAAAACAAGCTCCTCTACAACATCCTCATATTTACATAAGCCCATCAAAATGATCAACAAAGCTTCAGACAAGCTTTTACAAAAATCAAGCTCATATACAACAATCTATAACCAAGTCAATTCCAACTGATCATCTTCATCAACTTCAGAAAGATTCAGGCAAACCCCATCAAAACCCACAATTTTGACAGTCACTGCATTCGGCTATGAAAATGTCCACTGGACTAGCTAATATGGCTATGCTGTCCACAAGCTGTGCATCTTGTGCAACTGACTGAAATCAGAGGACTTCAAAGAGATCTTGTAAAGCTCAGAGAGTTTTTTAGCATCAGCAGATTTACTAGAGATTTGCTGAGGGTTGGCAGGATGCTTGTTTGCTTTGTTGGAACGCGCTGTTGCCAGCATACTCTTCAAGACTGCTTGCAGCTGACTCCAAAATTTAGCACAAACATCAGGATTTTTATCGCGCAGCGCTGTGTTTTCAGATATATGTTGTCCTTCAAGGAGACGGGTTAGAGCTGATTCGAGCAGCTGCTACACAAGCACCAAAATCAGTACATATATTATCAACCAATAAACTTTCTGAACTGATTATGATAAACAATGTGAGGTGTCCAAATTCACAAATAGATGAAAATTTTGTCGCAGGCTATTATCTTACATCCCATGGGATAGAGTTCATCGAATCAATGCATCCAAAACATGTTACTTATCTTAATATTGGAATATCTCATCCAACACATAATAAAGCAGGACAACATCAAGTCAAGAGCAGCATGATGATTTTTTTATTGTGATCGTGTGATGATAACATCTATAGCCAAAAAAGACCCTATAACCATTCCAAAAATTTAATAGTAGTATATTATGACAAGCAAAATATCCAGAATCAAAAGGCATAAGACAAAGCCGAAAACATACCGCATTTGAGTGAAGGTAACTTGAGAGGCTAAATGACAAAGCTGATCTATCAATAAGAATAGTCAAGTACATCACGGGATGTGTTTTTGGCCCATAGAAATCAATAGATTTCTGCCAGTTCCTTTCTGCCAGGGAGGCATACTGCTTTATCTTTTGAACTACACTGTTTTCAGCTTTAGTTAAATTGTTTTTCTTATGATCCAACTCCAAGAACCTCAAACAGCAATCCCTTTGATAACAAGCAAGTTGAAAATGAGCATATGCAGCCTCCTGCCTCCGCCCTTCACCCAGTGACTCATAGATAGCCAAAGCCTCCCGGATTGCATCATTTGCTGATATTTCATGCTTTCTGTTATCAATCTGAGTTTGGCTAGGTCTAGAACTAGAATCTCCCAGGACACCATTTTCATAAACCTCAGCAACAGTATTTTCTCGTGCTAGTAGCATCCCAAGTTTCAGATACGTATGTGCAAACTGTGTGTTCACTTCATCTTTCAAACTGCTGGATACATGACCTTTTTCAATAAAAGCATTTAGCTCTTTTTTTGCTGCTCCATAGTACCTGAGTCCTTCACTGTATTGTAGTTTGGCATTTTCAAGTGCCTGCATGTATGCATTTTGGAATACAGCATGTTTCTTAAGACTTTCAACCTTTGATACCATATCTTCAGCTAATGCACGTCGTCCATGGCCCAAATTACAGTTGATCAGAATGACATTAGTATGGTCCTCTACTTGCCTAAAGGCATCAATTGCCTTGTCAAAAGCAGTTTCAGCTTTGCCCAAATCCTTCATTTCAAGCCTGTTTCTCCCTAGTTCATTACACACCCATCCTTTCTTTTTGAGTACAGATTGTGGTTCTTCTGAACTAGTAGGAAGTCCACCCATAGCTTTTAGAGCTTCTTCATAACAGCTAAGTGCAACAGACAGATTATAGTCTGCATCTCCAGTAACAGAAGCCCTTAAGTACTTAAATATTCCACCACTTTTAGCAGCAGTTTTTCTTTTGGAAGTCGTGTCTGGAAGAGATTTTTCTGTTGCATCATCTGTCTCTGTAGAACTATCAGCTGTTTCAGAGCTGGGGGCTCCAAAGTTCATTTCCTCCATTGCCTCTGAAATCCTACAAGTTTCATTCCCACTAGCATTGCTGGAATCGCTCTTTTGATGCTTCATTTGTTCAGCTCCATGAGTATTTTTTAGGTCCATTTTTTGAGAAATATGATCATCATAGGCCTCAGTATGTGTGTAGAGGCTGTTTCTGCCATATGATTTTTTACTCTGCTTTCTACCATAATTGGATGGGTATGCATCGCTGGCACTACTGCTCGCACTGCTACCACTACTGGCCCTGTCACTACGGCAGCTACAATTTACTAAAGAACACGAACTGCAGTTTTTATTAAATTGCTCCATCTTCTTCTTCAGCCTTACGACCTCCTTCAATACCTCAGATGACATTTTCAAGTCCTTGGCACATTCCTTCCTTTCTCCTTGCCTTGAGACCTCTTGACCCTTCATCAAGTAGAACTCAACAAAGACATCACCCACTAGAGTCCAAGCCTTAGCCCAGAAGAGGTAATTAGAGGACAAGCCATCAAATGTCAGAACATCACCACGTATAGAAGACTTCACATTTTCACTTTTACCATTGACTTTAACCTGGGATAATGAGCTAGAAACCATGGAAGAAATGAATCCTGTGTCCCGAGGCATTGATCCATAGACCAAACAAGCCAATTCCACAACCTTCAGGGCTTGACACAGCTGGTCATCATCCTTATAAGCCTGGCCAAGAGCCAAATAAGATTCTCCTAGCAATAGAACAAGTTTCCACAATTTATCATCTATTTTTGATGTTGGAAGCCACTCCCTTATATCACAAACTTCAATACAGTCAGGGTCTCCACAGGCACAGACAGAAAAATCCATTGATGAAGTAAAATTGTCCTCGACTTCAAGTTTCAGCTCTGGCCTGGTAGTCTGCAGTTGTCTTGTCCATCTGAGAGACTTGATTGCTTGAGAGACATGATGTATTGCAGCCAGCTTAGAGGAAATTACATCAGAGAGAGCCTGGACAGCATCATCTTTGCTTTTCGGTAAACCTGAAACCATAGAGTCATTATCATCAACGTCTGAAATGTTCCTATTTGATGCTGTCATATCCACTACTTCCAGCACTCTGGGTGAGGATATATCCTGGACAAATGACGTCTCAGGAGGATTCTGTTTTTCGGTATGTAGACATCCTGCATCTTCAGGTTGTTCAACAGAACTAACAGAGGGATAGATAGTATCTTGAACACTTGATGAAGACAAACCACTTATTAATCCAAAAGACTCTTCTTCAGCATCAGAAATAGTAACTTCTGATTCCACTGGAAGTGCTGCAGATGGTAACTCGAACTCTTCGTTGTAAGTCAAGAGGAGCCTAGCAAATTGTTCATGAGCAAGTGCACGCACCACCTAAACAAGCAAACACAGAGTCATAGTTGTTATCAACCTGATGTGGTGAATAATCAAATACACAATTTTTTTTTTTTTCACTCAGTCGTAAATTGAAAGAAAACATACCAGATGATCTGGCTCATCCAGGAAACTAAGACACTTTTGGAAAAAGCTTGCACACCGCACCCTGTCATCGGATGACTGCAAGAAGAGAATAGTTAACAAATAGTAGATGGCAGAACATAAAACCAACAATGATGAATTTGGAAAATACCATAGAGAGTGAAAGCCTGTGTGCAATTCGGTAAAGTAAAGTGCCCAGGGAGGGTAAGGAATCACTTCTCCCTCTATAAGGGAAAGATGTCAAAGAGCCAGGACTATCATGGCAATTATCAGTAGTGTGGTCTTTAGGAATGACAGAAAGATCAAACAGTTGGATGACATCTTCTCCAGCACTTTTATAGAGCTGCAGTAAATAGACGATGGAAATGAGAAATCGTACCATAAATAAAAGAAGTTTAAAGAGAACTATCAAAGACAAAAAGATGTACCCAGTAAGCACCAGGGTCTTGATTGCAGTTTTCCTGAAGGAACCTCATAACAGAAAGACCATTTTGTTGGATGACATTGGGATGAAAAGCAGGAGTTCCATCATCAGATATTCCCTTTAATAGAAATATATCATCAGTTTTTAGAAGCTCATAACCTTGAACAACACCTTCCTGATGATAGCAGATGGCCAACTCAGGAACGCTAGCCATAAAGTTGTCCAACCACGCTTCAAGCCAGGTCAGTGGAGTGACCTGCAAAAGAAGTTAGAGGAAAATGGAAGAATGGAAGAATAGTTCCCATAGGAAAAGTAAAGGGGAAAAGAGAGAGACAGATATTGCATGAACTTTAGAACTAAAATCCTCTCACTGTTCAATACCCACCTTCCGTGAAACATCCCACAAATGCAAGCTCACAGCTACATATTTTTCATTGCTAAAGATGAGTAAATCACTACCCAAAAGCATCCGAAAATTGTGAAACTGCCAAAACAGAACCCTTAGAAAATCATCCCTGTCAACTTTTCTGTATTTTTCAGATTCTTGAACTGTGCACCTCGGCTTCTCTTTAACTTCTGAGACCTTCTTTATTGCTTTACCGCCCTTATGTCTTTTATTCTTCTTCTTTCCCAAAAACAAATTATCTTTTCCACCACCCAACGGAGCCTCCTGTCCATGGGTATATTTGTCCCCTTGAACAAAGCCTTCATGCTGCCTATCGGATGCATGATGTCCATGCATTGGATGGTTTGAGGATTCAAGTGATGCTTCACTTGACACACATTTATCAGAATAAATAGACGATTCAAACTGCCCATCTGATGAGGTATTATGACTTGGTGGGCAATCACAAGCCTCCATCCTCACTGAATGCATAGCAAAATTCAAAAACAAGGACTGATCTACACATTTTGGCTGACGATTTTGTCTTCGAATAAGTTTTTCTCCCTCTTCAATATCAGGCCTGTCAAACAAATTTTGAGAACTAGAAGCACTCAAAAGACAGAAAACAGCAACATGAATAGAATCCTACCCACTATTAAGGACAAGTGTTTGTCCAACACGGTGAACTGCAACTGACACTCGAGCCTTGGAGTATGGAATCTTAAATATTTGCTTTAGAATATCAGTTGGAGCAATCACATCTATCTCATCTCCATATTCTACTAAACCAGATACAGCAAGTGCTTCTCCTTTCCTTGCAAGACTCGACATAATAGGGCCATCTTGCCAGTGTGAATCTGCCGGCACCAGACAAAAAAGTAACTTTTAGAATGCACCTTGTCAGGGTTCATTAAGTATAAATCCCCAAAAGTTTTGCCATCTCTGGTTACTCCTGATTTAATAACCAAATAATTCCTAATTATTTACAAGCCCTTCAAACTTCCCCCAAAAATAAGGACTACAGAGCCAGGTTTTTGACAACACAAATGGAATTTGACCAATTCAAAATCATGGAGAATAATGGTGGACTGTCCAAATACAAGAGAAGAACATTCTGTAAACCCTGTCCATGAGTATCTTGATTAATTGGCTGGTTACTAAAAAATATCAGCAACAAAAACCAAGAACAAAACTTGCGAGAATGAAAACAGGAGTTATGCACAGTTCCTAGATGATAACCCAGCTATATCTTATAAACAAGAGTTCATTAGAACAGAAAAATACAGAGTGTATTTCAAGGTCATCCACCAGGACCAGGTGCTGGTAATGGTAAGATAAGAATTTCCTATTGGAATTATCAGATAAAAGGTGGGAAATGAACCTAGAGGATAAAAAATATTCATCCAATAAGAACATGCGGAACTGGCAACCATCAACATTTAGGAAATTATGTCTTTTCCATATATTCCAGCACCATTTTTTTTAGTATTATAAGTGTGCATCTAGGTGCATGACCATGTATTTGCATTGATTAGGTGTGTGCAATACCTCTTAAATGAAAATGCTTCTTTAGAATGGAAATAATTATTACCAGCATTTGTCCTCGACTGTGTGGCTGCAATTGGTAGCACTCTTTCAGGAATACTTGATAGTAAAGGAAGCGCGTTCAGATCTGTTTCTGTTGGAATCATCTGATACCTTGGAGCTCTCACCCTATGTTATCCAAAGTTCAATTAATTAATGTGTGTTAACTTATAACTGAAACACGAACGTCATTGGAGTTATAAATTATAAATTGGTAAGAAGGCAGTAGATTCCAAATGATACAATTAGACAGCCGACAACACTGAAAGCAAAATTCGATAACAGAGAACATAAGCAAATACTAGCACTAGCTTGTCCGTCAAGCATCTTAAGACAACATTTCCCAAACAAAAATACAATTACAAGTTACAAAATCCTAATATTCAGCAAGCATCATCACGTGTCACTCACACACGCACAGAGACGCATAAAAAGCATACCTTGCGATAGAATTATCTACTCAGTAACCAAGGCATGCACAACAAGATACACATCCCCCCCCCCCTCCCCAACAAATATACAAGTTAACAAATATAGAAATAAATATATAAAAGTCCAAAATTGTAAAAGCCGACTAAATAATCAGTTCACCAACACCATTTCTCCATAATCCGAGAAACACAGAAACATACTAAAAGGCACACATCAGAAAAACACGAGCAGCCTATCTTTCAATCAAATTAAATGGCCCAATGACAACAATTAAATTTCAATATCATTTCCACAATATACAAACTCAATAATTTTAAAGTAGGAAGCAAAAAAAAAAAAAAATTGCAATCACTAACGTTCAGCCACCATTCTTCAAACTCAATTATACTTACGTATTGGGAGACGGAATGAGCGCGGCGGAGCTAAAATCATGAAAAGCTTCATCAGTAGTTACGGGTATAGAGCCACAGAGAAAGCCCACTGGCTTCGGCTTCGCGATTTTCAGTTTACCCACGCATTGCAACTCCCGCGAACTCGATTCTTGCTTCTCCATTTATAACTGAATTATTAAATTATTGAAGTACCAAAGATAGGGTTAATTCTTCTCTGTAATTAGGGTTTTCTTTTCAAGCAATGATGATGATGAAATGATGATTGATTGATTTTTCGCTTCAATGGAAGTTGAGGATTTTCGAAGTGATGGTTTTTCCAAATATTTTGAGTTTTATGAGTTTCCGTCTCCGGTTCGATATTCTCAGGTTCTGTCTAGTGTAAATTGGAGAAGTAATTCCATATTATTGGGCTCGTAAATGTTGGGCCTAAAACCAGTATTGGGCCTATTTAGCCCGATGAAGCGCGAGACCTAAAATCGTTAAACGGGCTTGCTCCAATGTAAAGCCCAGATAAAATTAAAATAATTATATTGTGATTAAAAAAGAGGAATGAAAACGAAAAACCTCTCTCTCTTCTCCCTCTGTAACGCCAGCAACCCCTCCAGTTTTACACCTGACGTCTCTTCACAGTATTGCTAATTATCATCAAAAGGTAAAATTCTCGATTTTTTTGGAATTCAATGCGCTGATTTGTTTATTTCTTTGTTATTATTTACGATTTTTCTCTAAGAATCTACATATCCTAAATAATCTGTTTTCCCCAGAATGTTTATGGTGATTTTCCAGCTACTGTTTGATATTTTCTAGAATTCCATGGCCTACAGCCTGCATGCAAATGCGTATAGCATTCTCGTATTCACAGAGTGTCGGTGTATTCGTTTTTTTGTTAATTTGTTTTTTTTATTTCTTGTAAATTTTTTTTGTTAATTAATTATTAAATGTTATAGTTTTGATAGTTCAACTAGTTTTTTTTAATGTCCAAGTCTGGGATATTGTGGGACTCAATTAAAAAAAATGGTTTTTTTGTTGTATTTGTTAGCAAATAATAGATGGAGAAGTAGAGGAATTGGGGCTGATTACAAGTTACAATTGAGAGAGAAATTGAATGCTATTGGTTGGCGGGGTTAGTAATTATCATGATCTTGATCTCGATGGGGTCTGGAGAGGCAACGGTTTATTTGTTTCTAGTGCGGATATGGTTTATGGCTGAATATTCTGATTTCTGAACTTATTAGTTATTTTATTGACTTGTTTTGGCAGTAGTTAATTACTGAGGTTCAAATGCGAACAAATATCATAAAGGTGGCGGCGTCATTTAATTGAGTAACCGTCTAGGTTATTGTAACAATATCTCCTCAAATCATAATTGGTGTTGCATTGTTATTAAGGGTTAGTACCAAAAAAATTTTGATCGCGTATTTCGTAACTAGTGTTTGAATTGCCTTGTTGATGTCACTGCGCTTGAAGTGTAGGTTCCGTGGTGGAGTAGAGCCAAGATGTTATAATGATTTTTACTTCTTGGATTTTGTCCTAACATCAAATTCCTTTCCACAAAGTAATTATGCTTCTCCTATTGATACCCCCCCATCTGAACATGACGAAGAGTTACATCCTGTGTTCTTTCTTGATCAACATTAATTGCTATAATCTTTTACTTATCAATATTTTGCATCTTCAAGATTTGAGTTTGCATTTGTGAGAACTTGAGCGAAGGCTTATGTAAATGCTTGGCTGACCCCACTGGTCTTGCTGCTAAATTTTCCATGCTAGTCATCTATTCATGAATTGGATGCTGTTGTCATTGCAATTTTTTCTTTGATTGTTGCTGCTGTTTATTAAGTTGCTTTTAAACTTACTATTATGTGATCTTTGTAGCTCATGGAAGGACACTAGTTGCTTCCAATGTACTCGAAAAGATCAGTTGAAGAGGATGGGCCTGATTCAAGGCCGGTTCGTACAAGTGATAGGCTCAGGAGTAGGCCAAAGTTTCATAACCGCTCATACCTGTTTCATCCTCAAACTATGATGCGGACTAAGAGGAAAAAGACAAAATCAAGGACTGCAGCTGCACAAATTGTGAAGATGTTGCGTGAAAAGAGAGCATCAAAATCAAATGTATGGATTATAATTGTGATTTTCATGGCCTTTTGTTGTTTGATTTATTTACTAAGTTGATGTCGAGATCTAGCTTCTCTTGCTGCAAATAATCACTACTATCCTGCCTTGACTTGGATTATAGTTTAGTGATGACTTTGATCTAGCTTCTCTTGCTGCAAATCATCACCCTATTGATTGACTTGTTGCAGTCAGCGGCTACCAATCTTAGGCGCTCTACTAGGAAGAGGAGGGTCCCATTGAATCTTGAGCAATACACAGATAGTTCTGGAACAGAGGATAATGACTTGATGGTGAGTCGTATACGCCCTAACGATGTAATGTTGATATGAATTCATCTGGTTTAGCTGAATTTAACTGATTGTAGAGCTTTTCTTCCGGCTGACAGTATGCCCACTTTATTCCAGATACCTAGGTTTCGAAGGTCTAGGAACAGAATAAACAATAACAGTGCAAGTCAGGATGAGTTGACACCTCATCGTCAAGGACTAAGACCCCGTCGGGAAGGACTTCGGCCTCGACATTCTAGAGCAGGTTCTAGAGAAGGGTTGAGTGTAGAATCTGATGAGGAACAAAGCACATCTGATGAGAAAGGAGCAAATGATGAACCAGAAAATGCAAAAGAAATGGAGGATAATGATGCTGATGATGGAGAGGGAGAAGATGAGGGTGCTGGTGAGGATGATGGTGAAGATGGAGAGGAAGATGGTGATGATGAAGATGGTGAAGAGCAAGAAGGTAGACGGCGCTATGATCTTCGTAATCGTGCAGAAGTCCGTAGGCTCTCTATTGAGCAGAATAAACAAATGCCAAGATCTCCGCGTAGAGTACTTCATCAAGGAATGGGAACCAAAGTGGGTAGGGATGGGAGGAGAGGTGGATCGCGAGTTCATAAACGTCATCGTATGACACGAGCTGATGACTCTGATGATTCCCTTCTAGTTGATGAGCTTGATCAAGGTCCTCCAATACCTTGGGGGAGAGGTGGCAGCAGATCTGCACCACCTTGGCTGCTTGGAGGAGGACTAGATATACAAGGGACAACAGCATGGAGTTTAAATGTTGCTGCATCTGGTTGGGGTCATCAAAATGATACACTTTCTAATTTAACTTCTGGTATTCAAACTGCTGGTCCAAGCTCCAAAGGAGGAGCTGATATTCAGCCTGTCCAAATTGATGAAACTATAAGTTTTGATGATATAGGTGGTCTGTCCGAATATATTGATTCCTTGAAGGAAATGGTGTTCTTCCCACTGTTATACCCAGACTTTTTTGCAAGCTACAACATTACTCCACCTAGGGGGGTCTTATTTTGTGGTCCACCTGGCACTGGTAAAACATTGGTTGCAAGAGCGTTGGCATGTGCTGCTTCAAAGGCTGGACAGAAGGTCAGCTTTTATATGCGAAAGGGAGCTGATGTCCTGAGCAAATGGGTTGGGGAAGCTGAAAGACAATTGAAATTGTTATTTGAAGAAGCTCAAAAGAATCAGCCTTCTATTATCTTTTTTGATGAGATTGACGGACTTGCTCCTGTTAGGTCTAGCAAACAAGAACAAATTCATAATTCAATTGTCTCAACTCTGCTTGCCTTAATGGATGGTCTTGATTCTCGAGGACAAGTAGTCTTAATTGGAGCAACCAACAGAGTTGATGCCATTGATGGAGCCTTGAGGCGTCCTGGGAGATTTGATCGTGAGTTCAACTTTCCCTTGCCTGGTTGTGAAGCACGTGCTGAAATTCTAGATATACATACTCGTAAGTGGACGCAACCTCCTTCAAAGGAGCTAAAACTGGAGCTTGCAGCTAGTTGTGTGGGATATTGTGGCGCTGATTTGAAGGCTTTATGCACTGAAGCTGCAATACGTGCTTTTCGTGAAAGATATCCTCAAGTTTACACCAGTGATGACAAATTCTTAATAGATGTCGATTCTGTGAAGGTGGAAAAGTATCACTTTTTAGAGGCCATGTCCACAATCACGCCTGCTGCTCATAGAGGCTCCATTGTGAATTCTAGGCCATTATCACCTGTTGTTTTGCCATGTCTGCAAGGACTTCTGCAAAAGGCAATGAGTATCATCTCTGACATATTCCCAGCTCTAACAGTTTCATCTGATGTCTCAAAGCTTTCGATGTTCTCCTATGGATCTGTGGTTTCTCTTGTCTATAGGCCTAGGCTACTGTTGTGTGGTGATGATGGTGTCGGGCTGGTAAATGTCCTATTTTTTGTCTACCAACCATAATATAGTTCACAAGAACTATATGCATTTACTGTTTTATTTTTCCAGGATCATATTGGGCCTGCAATTTTACATGAACTGGAGAAATTTCCGGTGCACTCTCTAGCCCTACCGTCTTTACTTTCTGATCCTGGCGCCAAAACACCAGAGGAGGCATTGGTACACGTCTTTGGTGAAGCCAGGAGAACTACACCATCAATATTGTATTTGCCTCAGTTCCACCTTTGGTGGGAGAGTGTGAGTGCACTTTCACTTATGTTTGGGTGATTATCTGGAGATGTTTTATGCCATTAATTGATTGTCATGTACACATGTATTTACCTTTTCATTCTTTTGCCAACTCATTGTTGCTTTGATATATTGTCGTTCAATAATAACGGGAAAAAACTTTTCTGTTTTTTAGGCTCACGATCAACTTAAGGCTGTACTGCGGACTTTGTTGGATGAATTACCTTCTGACTTGCCCATATTACTATTGGGAACATCCTCTATCCCACTTGCTGAGATATGTGATAGTCTCTCCTCGATATTCTCCGACTGCAATGTGTATGTCTATCCGTATTTTAAATATATTATTTTCAAGATTCTGCTCTAAGTTTGACATGCCAGCTGTGTCAAGTCAACAACACTGGCATATCAGGTGTTTTTATTTCTTTCCTAAAATTTTTATCTTTCTTGTCAATGTTAGTGTTTTTCTATGATGGTGTGAGATCAGTTGTCTTTGGTTGGGAGCATCGATGTTCTTTATGGTGTTCATTTAGGGTCAGAAGTTCAAGTCACTCTTGCATGATTCACTTCTGATTAATACCATATCATTCAGATTCCTTGGGTTACATCAAGAAACTAATCAATATTACATATAGATACCACTATAATTTTTTTTTCTTACTTGTTGTACATTTTGAGCTTAGATCTTGAAATCTGAATCTCCTTCTCTTTCTCAGTCACACTCTCCACTAGGTTTTGGGTATTGAAATTTTTACCTGACAGCTGACTTGAGCTTCCATCAACCCTATGTGAAACTTATGGGAGTCGTCCCTTTTTTATCCGTAAAATGCCACTTATTCCTGACATGTCTTGTTGAAAATTTTGATTATCCTGTTGCAGAAACTCTGTAGATTGTGAGATGCAGAGTTTGATGAACTGCCTTTAGATGATAGAGTATTTAAAGATGATCCTTAACAAAAATTTGAATCGTAAAGCTAAGTATCAAAAGCAATTTGTTTTGGGAGACTGTTCTATAATTTGACAAAAAATTAATCGAGGGTTACATAGGAAGTTCCTCGGGCATTGCTCTAGTTATTTGTCTTTTTTCCATAAAAATTAGAACGAAACAAAAGACGTTAGATGTAAACAAAAAAAAATATATATATATATATATATATATTTGTCATCATTTCTGAAAATTTATCTCATTCTGTTTTCTTAGGCAAATTCTTTTCACTGTCATCCTATAGTTCTAGCATTAAATTTTATGGTATCCTCTTCTAATGGGATGTTCTTAGGTCTACAATAGCATTTTTTGTACAGTGATCATTGGATTCACCTTAGTAGATTTCTACTCTCACCCTTATTGTTTGATCCATTTCTAGACTGAAATTTCATTACTAATGCTGTTCTAATTGCTACAGTATCTCTTGATAAGAAATTATACTACAATAGTTTACAATTACTATCTTCTTTTTACAGTTTGCATTTAAGCTCACCTTCAGAAGAAGACAAATCTTTGTTTTTCGATCGTCTGATAAAAGCAGCACTGTCAGTTCAATCTGAGTATCCGGTGGAACATTCAGCTGGATCCGAGGGCATTCCTGAACTCCCAAAAGCACCAAAAGTGGCTCCAGGACCAAAAGCCTCTGAATTACGGGCCAAAGCTGAAGCACAGGGCCATGCTCTTCGCCGACTGCGCATGTGCCTTCGCGATGTTTGCAATCGGTGAGAAATGCCTGGTTTTGTCTAGTTTTTCATGTCAAACTCATATAAACAACACTGTGCAGACACATAATGTTCTTATGGCTAGTTGACTCAGATACATGTTTTACTTAATTTGCTTATCATTTGAGAATGATACTTCACCAAGAACTCTCCCTTATTGATATTGAGACACCTTGATTGATATTGAAAAACTTTATAATACCTAATATTATTTCCATAACTGAAGATTTATTCTAGTTCTTTATCTTTTTATATTTTAGGTTAGTCACTCTGTGAGTGTATTGTGCAGGCTAGATTGAATATTGGCAAAATCAAGTTATTTATGCCCCACATACTGGAGGAATTGAGATAATACCATAATCAAGCTATTGGACGAACCACACATAAAGGAGATGATTGACTCCATGACTAAGCTGTTTACTAAATACATAGTGGATTAGCAAGAATCAATAAGAACAAAATAAAGAAACAAGAGAGCTTCAGACTCCTCTTCCCCCCCCCCCCCCCCCTGATGTGTTTTACTATAATTTGAAGTTTGTTGAATCAAATGGCATGTTTTCATTTACAATTTTGGAGTAGTCATTCCATCATCTCTTCAATTTCCGAATGCTTTCTTTTTTATTCTACCTGCAGGATTCTATATGATAAGCGGTTTAGTGTCTTCCATTATCCAGTCATGGATGATGATGCACCCAACTATCATGCAATAATCCAGAATCCTATGGACATTGCTACTTTGCTGCAGCGTGTTGACAGTGGAAAATATATCACGTGTAAATCATTCATGGAGGATTTCGATCTCATCTTAGCTAATGCCAAGGTTGGTTTCAAATAGAACTGGTAGCTTAACTGCAAATAAGAAAGGAAATCATCAGTTGTACATTTGTGTGTGGAATGAATGCAATTATTGAAATGACAGTCTGCAAAATACTATATGTCGAGGCAAGTTTTTATTATTTTTTTATTTTTTATTTTGAAGTAATGGGATAAGAGCATCTATCTTGACCAAATATGATGGTGACCCAGCGTAATGGGTTTAATGGTTTGTTTTTGTTGTTGAATTAATGGGATAATGCATTGTTTTTGGATTCAAGGTGCTTAAAATGCCCTTACACTTGAGTAAAATCTTCTAGTAGTCATAGTGACATAGTTCTCGCAATTCAACATTGTACATTTACAACCAGTTATGCAGATAATGCAACTAAAGCAGCATTTAATTGGCCTGCGAGTTTGAAGGTTTTAATGTATATAGATCTATCTACGCTACAGGCAAGGCAGTTCATCGCTCCATAAGTTATTAGATATTGCTAATAGATTCACACATCCTTTCTAGCGATAATCGATTGAATTCTCTATAGGCAGCTCCTATATACATTTAATGAAATAGCTACTCTGAATGCTTGTCTAGAAATTATATCTCATTGTTCTGACATTTCCTCTTGTTCTATCTTAGAAATATAACGGGGATGATTACAATGGATCTAGGATCGTTAGTAGAGCTTATGAACTTCGAGATGCGGTACGTTCATCCACAAGTTCTTAATATACTTTTCTAGCTGGAGCCTTGGACTCCAATTGATTCAAGTAGTATTTCACTTTTTCAGGTGCATGGTATGCTGTCCCAGGTGGACCCCTCCTTGGTTACATTTTGTGACAAGATTGCAGATGAAGGAGGCCCTATCTCCTTGCCTACCGATGCTGATGGGACTACACTGCTGCAATCTCCTGTTATGCAGATGATGTCCGTGACTAGGGCTAGTGCCCGTCTCCGTAATGTGCAGCCTGAAGTTAATCTAGATCAAAGCTATGAAGCAATAAAAAGACCAAAGAAACACATTGATGCCTCTCAAACAGGTATCATTTTCTTTGTTCTTTTTACTTATTCTAACTCTGTTTTTGGTGAATTAGATATAAAGCATGTAAGGGTGTAACAGAAAAAAAAAAAATCCAAACCTTGACATCCAACTATTTTGGCCTAGTTTTGCTCTCATCTCCCAAATTGACCAAAACTACACCTATTTGATATAATCATGACTGAATTGATGATTTTAAAATGTTTTGGCCAAAATAACAAAATCTCCCAACGGTTTGGATTCTTTTGGCAATTTAGCCTCATTAAAGATGTAGAATCTTCAAGCTTGTAGAAATCTAGTCAAACTTCACATTTCTTGAGCATTAATGATTTATCATGTTTGTACGACACCTTTCAGTGGCAGAAGACAGTTCAGACATCGATTTGGCCCCACCTAAGCCATCTGAAGAGGCCGAAGTTAATGGTACAGATCAGCCAAATGTGGAGACTTCAGTTGCTGAGGAGAACCAGAATGGAAAATCTGATTGTGACACTGAATCCATGCAAGTAGATGTTGTTACCATGTCAGATGGAGAAATGCCTGGTCAAGTAGAGTCCCTCACACAACTGTTCTTGAAACGTTCGAAAGATTACAACATTGCACAGCTTGAAAGATTGTACACGCGCATAATGAAGGGCGTTTTTGAAACAAAAAGTAGGGCTAAGGTCGAAGATCTTAAAGCTTCCATTTTGCGTTTTTTGTTCGAGTTTGCTGAGGATCAATCTAGGTTCTAATGTGATCTCATTTTCTAAACTCGATATACAATTTTCCAAGCTGGTGAATATTTATTGGATCATTCGTTTATCTCTCTCAAATTACAAATCTCATGCAACTTGGTCATCCATCAAACTACAGGTCTTATGCAACTTGGTCATCATTATGAGGAGACGACCTTTGAAGTTTCAATATATATGCTCTCTCTCTCTCCCCCCACTAGATCATAGTAATAGTTGATGTTAATTGTGTAAATGAGATAGTACAACTAAGTGCAGGATCAACTCGCAAAAAAATCGAACTCGGTTGACAGTCTGAGTTCGACAGCTAGCTCGCAAGCCTAATCAAGCATAACCAAGTATATGTTGAATTTTATTTTTCAGCTACCAAGTTCAAACTTATCGAGTTAAGCTTGAGCATTAAAAATAAGCTTGGTCAAGTTCGAATCGAGCTTCGAATTTTAAAATCAAGCTTGAGCCCGACAAAACTCGTCTCGACTCATTTACACCCCTAACTGATGCCCTTTGATTGAAATTAAATGGAAGCTAGCTAACAAAGGCTAGCTTATGGCATTCAAAGAGTCTCTTACAATTTTTACACTTGGATCATCATCCAAACTAGCAACTTGTCCTACTTTCTTCATTACAGTTGGCTCAAATCCACCACCACGAACACATCTATCAGTGACCACTTTCTAAAGCTCTTACAATCGATTCAATCATTTTCTTTCATCTCACTTGATCATTTGTTGTTACATTAGCACTCAACATTTGAAAATCATGTCACTATCAACCTTTGATTCTTCTCAGTGCGATATAAGCCAACAACCTATACCCTACAAACATGATCAGTAGTACCCCTACACTCATTGCCGGGTGCGTTTGCCCACGAATGTCATCATCGATAAACCTACAAGTGGCTCTATCATGTCTCCCCGTTGAGCAACCAAGCAACGAGGCAATGCTTTCCCCGTCTCCATACTGGACGCTTATGAGTAGCCTATAGCTGTAAAACGTGGAGGACACATATTTCACCCATGACATGAAAGACGGTACCTTGTGCACGTAGTACCCTCCCGTCAAAACAAATGCTAGCATCGTGACAGTGACCATGGTTGAAGCTTGCTTAGCATCCATGATCAAAGCACCTAGTGCAAGGCCAAGGCCGATCGAAACGAGCACGTATCCAAGAAGGACTATTAGTGTCAGAACGAAAGCTGAGAGCTCGGGTTTAAGCCCCGTCATCCAATAGGTAATACAAAGGAACAATGTGGGCAAAATGAGCTCCATTGGTAGGTCACCCGAGATCCGGGCCATGAAGTAGGACGATAACGTGTACATACCGGAGGCTCGTTCCTTCATGAAGATCGCTCGCTCTTGAGGAAAGGCAAATACGGCATTAAAAGATGGAAATACCCCCCAGAAGATGGAGATGAAGAAGAGAAGGCCAAGGCGATCTTGGACGTCCCTATAGTCCGAATGCCACCACATGAAACCGGCTAGCAATGAGGCCGTGATCACTTGAAAAACACGCAATGAGTTGAAGGTTTCGTGCCTTCTCTCTTTGAGATTTCGTTGGAGGAGAATGCTGAACTGGTTGAACCAAGACGAAATATGGCTCATGCATCTATATTGCTCAGTTGAACCATTTCCATTCGTTTCCCTTGTCACTGTAATCGGAGCTTCCATACAAGCCAGTTTCACCTTAGGTGCTAACACATTATTGTAAGAAGATACAAGAGTTTGTCTCACATTAGGCCTCTCTCTCTCACTAAATCCATCCAGCTGGCATACCCCTGCATCCAAAAACATCGATAAAGCAACTTTAGTCCCCTGTTTCTACATCTTAAAATCAACACGAACATAACCCAAACTTCAACTTCAAGTCAATATGTCATCACTTAGCATGTAAACGTAGTGGACATCAATGCAGACAAAAACGACGGGGACACAATTAGTAAATAAAGAAAGATATTTAAGACAAAATGATGTGTTTACTATATAGAGAAATGAACTAATTAGAGGTGTGGAATGTTGGTGATGATGTGGGAGTCCACTCAACATAATGGCTGTTAATGGATTTGGGCCACCATCCCACTTGCCCTTATTTCAAATCTTTATTAATTACACCATTAAAAGGTTCTTATGGTGGAAGAAGATGACAACCTTCACACGTGTGTTCTTACTCCATTCTTCTTCTACTCAACGTACGAAGAGAATATCATTGGATTAAAGACAACCAAACACTTTCCAGATCACAAACAGAGGTTATATACTTACTCATATACAATGTAAAGAGATTGAGCGAAATGAGGCGATTGATGGTGGACAATATGCATCATCAATATTGATAAACAAAGAAAAAGAATTTCAGCATCAAACGCAAGCAATGGTGATATGTTGCTCACAGCCCACATTATCATAATCTTTGTTTAATGGTCTAAATAGGAAAAACCTTAAACAAACAAGAAAATATTAGCAAGTCAAGATGCCCATCTACAGTGCTATATGTTTTATATAATCTTTATTAAAGAAATCAACTCAGGTAATTAGTGTGATGAATGTCCCACCAATCCAATCTTGAAAACAAATTTTGAAATCTACGAAAAATCCGCAAACCTTTTACATCACAATGTCCATCCTAATGACTTAGATCTTCACTAGCAACAGTTGGCCAACATTTTCAGGTGCTACATTTCAAGATTGTCAACATCATCCTCATTACCATTAGTCCTAGTACTCATGATCTTATTACATATATCATATATTTTTACAAAAATTATAACATGTGTAATAAATTTCTTATCTTTTTTACAGGCAAAGAATAATGGGACATGGGTTTGGATTTTTATGAGTATATAGCTATCCAAATATTTAAAGATTATGGGTTGAAGTTACCTCAACAATATATATACATATTTATGTAAATATAAATAAATGAATATTCAAGAATGGCCATAACATGTCACTTTCTCAATCCTTACACTATGATGATCAGACAAAATAATCGATGGATATTTCAACTTAATGTCCTCATAGATCGTCCAATCAAATAATTCAACTTTGAAACATATCCATCGTTACAAAGTTGGCATATTCAATAATGCAAGTCTGCTTTTCCAACCCTCTAAGTCAACTTTTCCACGTATAAAATGATGCCTAATATTATTTTAAATTTTTTAGGAGTGTCTTGTGAAAAGGAAAAGGGACCTATATATATTTCTTTGATAGAGAAATTTTGTGATTTCTTTAAGTATAAAGACTGCAAGAAGGAGAGGATATAATTAAGGGCCCATTTTTCCAACAATAGGAAAATAGCATCATATGATTCATTAGCTATGTTATTATATTTGATTCCATGTTTCCAACATAGTTGAGATCCTATATTAATGTTTTTTTGGTTGGCTAGCTTTTTGCCTTAAAAAAATCAGCACGAATCCAACTATGACACCAACTCCCACCTCAATTAAATTTAATTATTTATAATTAGAGCGAAACTAGAAAATTATCTTCGATGAGCTAATTAATTTCGACAGCTAAATCAACAAAAAATATATATTAATAATATAATATACCTGGACTTCTTCTTCTTTTTATTTAATTTTTGGAAGAAAATCTTAAAAATTATATTTCGAAAAATTATCTTCGATGAGCTAATTAATTTGGACAGCTAAAACAACATAAAAAAAAAAAAAAACAATATATTAATAATAAAATATACCCCGGGCTTCTTCTTCTTTAAAAAAAAATCATAAAATATATATTTTTAAAAGAAAAAAAAAAGTTTGAAATAACTAAAGAAAATGTAATAAAATTATAAATCAAATCAAGAATTTGGTTATGGAAAGAATGCATCAAAATGACTAAAAGAAAGTGGGCATCATGAGAAGAAATGGGAAAAAAGTGAAAAGCAAAGACAACTCCACAAGCTCAAAAGATAGGAGACACGTGGTGTGAGCCCAAAATTTATAAATTTCCCCTTTCACTTTGTATTCAATATGCATTACTCATTATGTTCCTAAACAATTCTTCCCACTAAAAAAGAACTATAAATAAATAAATCCCCGCCACCACCAACGCCTCCGATGGCCGCCTCCCACTCGAGTGGCGGCCACCTAGCTAGCTACATCTAGCCAATTACAACATTTTGTGTGTACACATATTAAAACACAACTACAAATCAAATCAGACAGCTATAATAATCGATGTATCGTATTCGCAACCACCTGTGCGCAACTTGTGCAGACAGATTTGAACCCTACCTCCGAAAGTCTCAGAAAAAACTTTCCCGTTTGTGTCAACGAATGTCAATTCTTGAAGAAAGTAGCAAATAATGAACATGGCCCAGTCTTAATGGTGACAATGACACTATAGAGACTAAGTTTATAGTACAAATGAAAAAGTTAAAGATGATGAACTAGTATATCTAAAATCTATGGTTTCTATCAAATTTCGTCTGAAATTAAAATATATCATGTGTGACCACTCCTAATTTTTGGACCATATCTGGTTTGCCCACTCTAAGTTACAAAACAAAGATCGGCAAATTTATTTTGGCACATTTAATGCTCATTTGCTTTTGCAAGAAAAGCCCATTTCAAGTCACATGATTCCCCAAGTCAAAGTTAATCCAAGTTAATGATCTAGGTCTTCTACTGGGGCATGTGTTCTTTGTGCAATTAGACCTAATTTTGCCACTAATTTTCACTCAAAAGGTGTTACATTAAGCAATGCAATATATACCTAATAATTAGGTGGTTATTTATATACTAAGGTCAACTTTGACACACTAAAATGAAACCTAGACAAGTTGCAAAGATTGCAATCCAAAATACATTAGCAAATATCTATGTTTGAAGGTTTTAGCTTGTCAAGTCTTTATCCATAGACAAAAAATATGCCTGTTTTAGATCAACGGACACGAAAATCACTCTCAATAATATATATTATTAAATGCAACTTCAATATCTACGTAGTTATGTATTTCGCGAGATACGAGACGATAAGATAAACGAGACGTACCGTTGGCGAGATCAAGCAAAAAATCAGCAGGATTCATTGGAAAAGCAGGGGAAAATCCAACACTTTCAAAGTAGTTCATAGCATCTCCTCTTTTGCCAAAGTATATGCATCTTCCTTCAGATAACACAAGCAAATCGTCGAACATCTGGTAGACACGGCTAGAAGGCTGGTGCACCGACATCACCACCGCTTTCCCCTTCGCCGCCAGGCCGCCCAGCGTCGCCACCAGCCGGTACGCGGCGGTGGCGTCGAGGCCCGACGTGGGCTCGTCGAGAATCAGGAGGCTGGGGTCCACCAGCATCTCGTGGGCGATGCAGACGCGCTTCCTCTCCCCGCCTGAGACGCCGCGGATGAAGCTGTTCCCGATTATGGTGTTCTCGCACTTAGACAATCCCAGCTCCGACATCACCGCCTCCGCCACCGCGACCTTCTCCTCCCTCGCGGCGGAGCTCGGGAGCCGCAGCAGCGAGCAGAAGACTAGGGTTTCGCGCACCGTTAGGTGCGGGTATAATACGTCGTCTTGCGCGACGAACCCGGTTCGTTTCTGGACGTATTTCGTCATTTTCTGGTTGTTGAAGAGGACCGTTCCGGTGAGGCCGTGGCCGTGGTGGAGCCGGCCAGCGAGGGTGTTGAGCAGCGTCGATTTGCCGCTGCCGGAGGGGCCGAGGATGGCCAGGACCCGCCCCGGCGCCGCCGTGCCGGTTATGCCGTTCAGGATCGTCCGTTCGCGGTGCGCCGCCGGATTCTCGACGTCCTGCGGCTGCGATGCGGCGGCGCCGAAGATGCTTTTTATACTGGTGGTTGTTGATTTTGCATTGCTTCCATGCAGCTTTACTCTGTAGGAAACATCCATAAACTGCACAAAACACCATGAATTTTTTTACTTATATTACTAATTATGAAATTAATTATTATTAAAACATTAATTATGTAAAAAGGTACTACCTTGAGTGTGATTGAGGAAGAGGATTGAAGATTCCGATGGGGGTTATGATCTTCTCCGCCGCCATTGGGCGGAGGAGCTTCTGCGGTTTCACCACACAACACCATTATTGATTATGTCAGTGTTTGTAATATTCGAGATTTATGTAATATTATTTAGGTGTAAAAAAGAGAGGAAATTTGGAGAAAGAGAAGGGAAAGGAAAGAAATAGATGAGGAGAGCAAAAGCTGTTTGGGGACACCTCTATTTATTTCGTTTTGAGCTCTCAATGCGTGCCACTTCTAACTTGAGCCTTGACACGTGGCACTCCACCCACTGTGCCATGTGTCCCTCTAATTCCATTCTTCATTTGTGTATGTATACATGAAATGTATCTAGCTAGCATATATATATTCATATTCAATTAATATGTGTATATATACATGCCATGTGATTTCATTATCTACGTTCAAGTTAAAAGAACTTTAAAGCATCCATATAACTGAAATTTTCTAGTTTAATATGTTGATTTTATAACAATTACTCCCCCGTCCTACAAAGATAGACCTATATACTATTTACGTCCGTCCTATAAAGATAGGTTTGTTACTATATCAATGTAGTTTTTAATTTATAATTCCATATATGCCCTTATTTAGTTTTTAGGGAAAAAAAAGTTGCATTGAATGCGTGGTCTTCATTTGTTCATTTTTGATAAATTCTCATAATCATTTCGTATTTCCAAATTTTCATTAATGATTAAATTGTCTCTCTTTCTCAAAAGTAGAAAAATGTATCTTGAGACAAACAATATTATTAATGTAATATTACAAGTGTGAAAATATTTTTTGTTTCAATTAATGAAACTTCAAAATTGGAGTAGAATTAATTCTTTGAATAATTAATGTATGATAAGGGTATTACTGGAATTTCAAAAAAATTCTTAATCTGTGTGAAAATAGAACTAGACCTATTTTTGTGGGATGGAGGGAGTATTACAATTCATTTATGTATTCAACAGTATCATTAATAACACATACCGAGTATTAAGGATAATGAATTGTAAAATGAAACACCAAAATATAAGAAATAATGCAAATCAATCTCGATATCATGGGTTTAAATGGTGGGGAAAGAGCAATATCCACAATAAGTAATTTCAAATCTTGATGAAAGAGCAATATTCACATTAAGTATGAACGAATTATCATCGTGCATATTTAAATTAACTGAAGATAACTAAGAGTAACTTCTTTCATTAAGTAAACTGAACTACTGAAGGGTACTCGGATATTTGACTTATAAACAAATTCTATTATTAGAATTTTGATCTTTAATTATAATCATGTTTAGGTGTAATATATATATATATATATATATATATATATATATATATATATATATTGGTCACACATATTGAATACACGTTTGTTGTTTGATTAGTTATATGGTACGAATCAAAATGAATTGAGTAATGTTATATTAAATATGAATAAATTGTGAAGAAACTGAACTATGGAACAAGGTTTTCTTTCATCACAAAAATTAACGTGTGACTGTCGCACCGTGCGACGGCCATACTTATAATAAAAAAGACATAAGTATATCTGTAAAAGACATACTTATATAACTCATATTTATACTTGTAAAAAAACATATTTATAAGACATATATTTATACATTAAAAAAACATACTTATGATTGTAAAAGATATGCTTAAATCATATACCAACTATTCTTTCACAGTGTGATATTCATAATGTGACATCTAAAATGATACTCCTATAATTTAGATGGTATGTGTATATTTAGGTTAGATTTAGTTCTCATTCTTAGTAGAGATCAGAGGGGGGCAAAAAAAGGAAGGGTTTGGAGTAGTGAGAGAGAAAGGTACAGCTGAACAGCAGCTATGGGAAAAGAGAAACATCGAATGACGTGTTCATATACTTCATCCTTGTAACTAGCACTACTAAAGTAGTGGTTATAGATACACAAATTTTATATATATATATATGTGTGTGTGTGTGTGTAGAGAGAGAGATGCATGGTTTTCTGTACATGAATACTATATCTATATGTTAAAGTCAAAATGGTCAACGAGAATTAACCTTTTGTCATAAGTTGTTACATGGAGATGTATGGGAACTGTGACCTTCAGTTCATCTATTTTAAATGATATTTTAAATTCTGATATATAATTAATATTATGTATGTTGAATTAAATAATGTTACATATGTGATGGGAAAGAAAATGATCTCCTTAGATTATGTTTGGTTTGAGGAATCGAAGATTTAAAAAAAGTCATCCTCTAAAAATTTCAAATATAACCTTTCTCAGATTTTTTAATCCTTACTGAATGAGTCCAAGAATAATAAAAGTATTTGAATTAATCCCATGTATATAATAATCTAGTATGCCATCAAAAAAAATTAGGTCAATTTTTGATATTGTTTATAATTTTAGTTTTTTGACATTCTTTTACCATAAGATTTGTTACAACTTACAATAGTATTTGAAAAAATTAGTGTCTGAAATAAAATTAAGTATAACAGTATTTGTCGTATGTGATCATGGTACAATAATTTCTATCCCTTTTTCCTTCTTAATAAAAATACATTTTACTAAATACTCCCTCCGTCCCGCTCAGATTTGCACGTGGGGACGGGCACGGAGGTTAAGAAAAAACTGTTTTTGGACACGGAGGTTAAGAAAAAACTGTTTTTTTAGTATTAATGTTGAATAGTAAAGGGCAATTTTATACATTTTATTTGTCATTTTTGGAGTGTGCAAATATGAATGGGACGGATGAAAACGGAAAATGTGCAAATTTGAGCGGGACGGAGGTAGTATTTATTATTTTGATAATTGGATTTTATCATAAGTGCTTGATGAAAATCAATTTCATCATTAATAATTTTTTGGGTTCTATTTATAGATAAATTTTGACTCTATCTTGAATCTTCTTTAATTTGTTTCCAAACCTTGGATCAAATCGTTCGATTTCTTAACATTGATCATCAATAATATATATTCAATTCATATAGATGAATTAATTCCAATAGAAGAAAAAGAAACTAATGTTGTGAAGAGGAAGGACTTGACATACCTATTGACTTGGGCAAAAACTTACATGCACTCGGGCACCAATTCAATCTGGCGAGTGGGCCACTTCCAGGCACGTCCACGTGCGGACACATCATAGTTGGTGTACACCGCGCGCACACCTAATTATATATAATGTATTATGTTCAGATATCATACATTTTTTTTCAGGTATCATACATTTACTCTTCGGGTATCACATATTTACCTTTAAGATATTATGCAGAAACAGTGTTGTTTTCTTCTTTTTCCTCTTTTTTTTTTTCTTTTTTCTTCTTCTTCTTAATCTCTTTTCTTATCCATTTGTTATTCTTTTTATTTGTTTTGTATATCTTCTTATCTATCTTCTTGTTCTTATTCTTCTTCAAATTGTCATGGAGTCATTTATTTGTTCTAATATCTATAGAACAAATTACTAATACCTCAAAAGTGTTTTCATAACTTACATATTATTCAAGCATGTAATTTTGTAATATCTATAGTGCATGTGTGTAATATCTATAGAACAAATTTGTAATGCCTCAAAATTATTTTTCATAACTTACATATCATTAAGCATGTAATTATGTAATACATGTAGTTCATGTATGTAATACCTATAAAACAAATCTGTAATACTTCAAAACTATTTTTCATAACTTACATATCATTCAAGCATGTAATTATGTAACACATATAGTTCATGTATGTAATACCTACAAAACAAATTTGTAATACTTCAAATCTTAAAATTTTCAAATACAAGATTTTTATCATCTTCTTCCCCAAAATTATGCAAATTCATATTACTCAATCAATAACCAACTATGGTGTTTGTTGCATCAATTATATAGTATATTTCTATAAATCGGAGCAAGATATAAAAAATTGCAAGTTATTGAAAAATAAAAATCCAAGATTTTTATACAAATTAAGAAGAAAAGAACTTGTTGGAATATTAGAAAAATAAAAACCCTAAATTTGTAGTAATCATATGAAGAAATTGAGAAGGAAGAGAGGGAAGAGAGAGAGAGAGAGAGGAAGGAAGTGCAAGAAGAAAGAAAAAAAAAATATATATATATATATATATGTGTGTGTGTGTGTGTGTGGGGTTGTAGCGGATTGGGGCCCTTGGGGGCAATCCGAGCACATAAGTCCTTCTCACTTGAGGTCTTCCTTTATTAAATTCCACAAGGTTGTAATATTTTTCTTTCAATCAAGGTTGTAATATTTTTCTTCAATCAAAATGTTTGAATTGTGATTGAAACTTACACTTCCTTTTGTCTTGATTAGATGAGGTCCCATGAATGGGATTTTACTGTTTTTTTTTCTTTAATTTAAAAAAAAAAACTATTAATAAGATCTATGTAATACACAGTTCTTCATTGTAGTTTCTTTCATAATTTATAGAAGCTAAACTGTTTGTGTTGATTTGATCATGTATTATTGTATTTAGTATATTTTGGCAACTGGACTTTATCATAATTAGCACTAAATAGGAATTGTCATCAAGGAATGAACAAAGTTAATTAAATTTTATTTCTAAGAATAACCTATAAATAATCAATCAATTATATATCATCTACTTTATCACTCCCACTGAAATAAACAGTCATAATTTTCCTCACAGATTAAAAATAGATTAAATATAGTTGTAACTATAATTTTTTTTTTATATATTTACTTCCAATTTTTTTATTCTACTAAATAACCCAAAAAAAAAAAAATGTTACCAGAGAACTGCTCAGCGAAAATGAACCTTGTCGATATTAATGCATGTTAGAAATCATTACTGTATTGTTCATCCTTATCTAGTTTTTGATACTAGGTATTGACCATTTATTGTCATCTCTCATAAAAATAAAAAATAAAAAAAATCATTTTTTAATATTCCAAAAATGAATGAATACTATAAATATATATCTTATACACATAATCACAATTAGTAAATAATACATGAATGTATATATGTTGAACAATTTAAATTCACTGGATTATGAAACTATATATGGTTGTAGCCCATTGATGTTGACTGTGACGTATGGGGTCATCTTCATCCATTTTAACATGCTTTTAATTGGGACAAAATTTGATGTCTGTGACAGAGCAATTGGTCACTGTTTGGCTCTTTCTCTAACTAATTCAATTTATATTTAACTTTTTTCTTACCTTTTTGAGGAAAAAAGGGCAGAATTTCAAGAATTTTGCTCAGATTTCAGTGATACCATATTTATTTATAGTATATATTTGACTTAAATTATAAATTATAGTAATAGCTAGCTGGAGAGAATTAAATGACCATAAATTTTGTGCTACTCTCACACTTATTATTCATCGAGATTCTCGTTCTAACTTATTTTATGATATTCATAAATGATATTATTATTTAATACAAGATATGTATTGAAAATAATGAAAATTTGAGGATTTATTCGAATCAATTATGTTCAGATATAAATCACTTATTAAAATAAATAAAAACTTAAAAGAGCAGCAGGTCAAGTCATAATCAATCATGGAGATAAACACACATTCATGTGGTTGAGTCTAATCATGAAAATTACACAAATTACCTAATTTAGTACAATTTATAGATCAGTTAATTACTACTATTTTTTCACTTTTTTGGGAAAAATTTCACCTATTTAAAATTAATCATCGTAACGAATCTCAAATGTTTATAATTTTTTTTTGGTACTATGTGATTAATATCATGACCCACCAAAATATCTAATAAGGTCAGGATTTAATGAGTAGTTTGTTAAAAGTTTAAATTAATTTATATATTTGTTCATTTAAAAATTATTACACATAGGTGTTGAAAAAATGTAAGATCTTTTTTCCAAAATAAGGTCGAATTAGATGGCAGATAATTTAAAATTGTATAACAGTCCAATGCCTCTAACTGCCATCAGTATTTTTCACCTATTTGAATGAGTTATTTAAGTCTATTTTTTTATTATATTTTCGTTAGAATTTTTGTAAAAATGTATGATGTATATAATTTTATGAGATTGATCAATTTATAATATAAAATCCACAAAATATAATTTTCATTCAAGTTGTGGATATTTAGATGAAAACGTTTCACATAAATTTTTGTATTACATTTATAATCTTAAAAAAGCAATTATAATAATCAGGAACGAAGTATTTGTATGCTAATTTAATCATCAATAATAAACACACAATAATATATACAACATAATAAATTAAAATAAAAGTTAATGGGCCAAAAGTAAGTCAAAAAAGCCCAAAATAATCATCAAAATTAAGAACTTTGTTCATTTACACATTTACGAGTTAATGGGACCCGCCGAGTCAGAACTGGTTACTAGAATGTGCCACGTACTCCACATATAAACACTCAGCTCTCTAAAATCTAAACAAATATCTTTTTCTTTTTAATTTTGACGTCACAATATCCACATATATAATTGTATATATAATCGTATTCAAGTTTGATGGGACAAATATTAGAAAATGATTTTTTATGTAATCATTTCATAAATATAATTTCATTACATGAGTCACCAACAAAATAGAAATTGATTTATAAAAATGGACTTACATTATAAATAAGGAGTTTCGAAATTATGCATATGAGCCAATATTTCTATAAATATTATCACCACAAAAAAAAAAAAAGGGATGATATTAGTGCTCACTAAATTAATTTGGTATTTGGCTATACATGATAACGATATCTTTATGTATATATTATATAAAGACAATCAAATGTTCAATTTTGATCTTAATTTAGTTGTACTCCACTTTTCCATTTTAAGAATTTTGGTGATTTCGACTATAAACGAAGTTGTTTAGGAAAATAAAAAATAAAAAAAGGTATTTTCACTACCATGGCAACTCAAAATTTAGTTCATTACATATCCAAATTTTAAATTTTAGTCGCGTTATTATAGAGAAAATATAAAAGTTACATCAATGTTTAACATGTTAAAATAATAAAAATTATAAAATGATCGATCTTGTACCATGAACACAACATGGACATATTTGAATGTTTTTATCAATTAATTATTTTAAGGCTTAACCTTATAGATATATTAATTTAATGAAATATAAATGCACATCTAATAATTTGAACTCAAAAAAAGCAAATTATAAATACCAAAATAGATTAATTTACAACTTTCACATAATAAAAAATATAAAATCCAGCTTGCATAGATCTAAAGCAAAATACTTTCAAAATATATAATAATATGAATAATTATGTAATAAAAATAACTTTAGAAAGCAAACACTTTATGAGTTGGATAAATACTCTCACATCAAAAAATGGATAATAATTGAAAACACTAAGAGTACGACTTTCAGAAAATTATCTCACGTAGTGTATTCTATAAAACAGATCAATTTATAATTTATAATTTATAATCTATTATTCTATACAACAAATATTGACTCTTAAAATCGATTTGGTTTTCAACGACGGACCCTGTCTCATGAAATTGTATCTATTAAAAGGTTTAATTTATTTTTTTGTGAAATTTAAATGTAATAAAATAGGAATTAGTGGAGGGAAGAAAAACCATAGAAATTGGACAAATAATTGAGACATGAATAATGAACAAATGGGTCATTTCCACAGTAGTTAAGGAAAAAGGAAGTCTAGACGCGTGTCACATAATCGCGGTGGGGTGAGAACATGCTGCCCACTTGCATCTGTTCTTCACTATGCCTATTATTAGCCAAGGAGCAAGGATGAAAATTTCGGTATTGGTAGAAATTTCGCTACATTGATTTTACGGAAATTTCGGTGAAAGTTTCGATTTCGGTGGAAATTTCGGTAAAATTTAGAAAAATGTCGGAAACTTTGTTAAAATTTGGGAATTTGGATATGATATTGTATAGAATATTATAACTAACATTAATACATATATTCAACTTAAAATTTCAAACAAAATGACATATTTACAACCAATATTGAAATTAACTATTATTAAAATGTTGTCTGGTATAATAACATGAGAAATTCAAAATAATTTAATATATTATTACTATAACCAAAAAGAACTTCTAGGAGCTTCAAATGAATAAGTTGGCATATTATCTTAATTTAGACAATATTGGTACCAGCTCATGACATTATTTGATGGGATTATTTGAGGTAATAATTTAAATTATTACAATTTTGATAAAATATTTAATATATTAAATGTTATAATTAAAATGTGAAAACAAAATATATTTTTGTCCTTCAAAATTAGTGATTTCCTATGCTTCTTATGAATGACACTACATTATCTTTTTGTCGTTTGAGTGGAATAATTCATCTCATCTTTTCAATCCGTGAGCCATTTACGATAAATATGTAAGAAAACTATTTGATTGTGTTATACACGTTATAATTATAATGTGCAAAATACAATTTTTTCCCTTAAAAAATTGGTGTAATTCATTATAAAATATTATAATTATTTGGGGTAAAAAAAATAAAAAATTTCACCGAAATCGAAATTGAAACGAAATTTCACCGAAATTTCGAGAGTTTCAAACATTTTATACTATAACTTTACCGAAATCGAAATCGAAATTTTACCGAAATTTCGGTGAAATGCTGTTTCGGTGACTTAAAATTAGCGAAATTTCGTGAAATTTCGCGAAATTTTTTTCCCTGCCAAGGAGGTCGCAGCCTTTCTCCAGAATTTGGGGAAGCCCACTCGCACTCCCAGCGCGTGGGTTTCAAACGCGTGATGCGTTTCGTTGGATAGTTGCCCTTGATTTAGGGTGCATTATTATGGACGGCGTGTGATGATCATAGAAACCCTAAATTCATTTAATTGTTATGATATCGTTGTTGAAAATTTTGATAAAAATTGTATCACTAATATGATTTGATTATGGTTTTATGTGTGTGGGGACACATGTATCAAAATAATAATTGTATAAGAAAAGTTTGGGCAAATCATTTCATATATGAATTCCAAACAAAGAGATGTTAATTTTTTTGTCGGTAAAAGAAATTTTGTTTAGTTGAATATAACAAGTATTCACATCTTGATAAAATATAATATAATCTATTAAAATTCGGATCTCACATCATAATTTTTGTTCAAAATAATATTTTTAGTGTTATTGAAAATCATCTTTCTAGTCTTTTGAAATTCCTATACTATTATTTAATAACAAACATTAATAAAAGGTTAACAGTATTGGTATCGATAAAAAAATCAGTATCTTAATATATTATTAGTACAATAAAAGTATAAATATACTAATAAAATAAGATACTAAATAACATGTTATTTCACCAGCCACTGCAACTTACAATTATTAGCCCGTTCTTGGGAGTATTACGTATTAATCATATGAGTAAAATTCTTATAATATCGTTTTATGGATTCGATCTCATAAAATATGTTAATCTAAAATTTATAAATCATGAAATAGAGATTGACAAGTGAAAGTAATTTTGAATTGTGAGAAGTAGAGTAACTGTCTCATGCACGTAATTAGTGCTTATAATATATGTAGTTAGTGCTTAAATTTTGTATGATTATATATTTTCAGACATGTAATTAGTGCTTATAACATATGTAGTTTGACCAGAGCAAAATAAAATAAAAATGTGTTGTCAAAATAGGTGGGCTCTTGACCTTTTGACACTTTACACCATCATATGGAGTTTTGAAATTGGTTAATAATTGTAGAAAGTTAGGTAAAATTTCATTAATATGTTGAGCAAGGAAGGGAAGGCCTCGAATGCAATCATTTCCTCCAATAATGTTTGAGAAATGCAAGAAAAGAAATTATTTAAAAAGTGTATTATTTTGACCCACTATATAATATAATTAATCTCGAACTATATATTAAAATCTTGTGACATGCGTTATGATTAATCTCACAATGAATGATAGAAATTCACTAAGCTTGTAACACCGTCTATCATATCTTGAAGATTTTTCATATACAATTAATTAGTATCTATAGCAATTTGTCATTTCTTCTTCAAGTTTTTCCAAAATAATCTTCACATTATAAAATAGAATTTGTTTCAATTTATATGCTGCATTCTAATTATTAAAAAAAAGTAATTGATTTTTTCCAAATTTACCCATATCTTATAGTAATATATATTAATTATGTATATACCCATTAAATATTAGGTAACATTGAAATTATTTTATACACATTATTTTATCTAGTAAATCTTTATATTGATTTCCATAAAACAATATTAAACAACAACTATTTTAAAACGAACGGAACTGTACTTTTCTTGATGAATAAAGTTACCCAAACATATACATGTTGCTTGACTTGTATAAAGTGTCACATGATAAATCACAAGAAGTTTTCTCAACATCATAATTTTTTTCATTTGGAGATGAAGGTATTAGGTATCTAATAATGGGCTCAACTTCAATTGGGCCTAACGTGAACCATTCACACTTATCCCATTGATTTCTAACCAAAAACAAGGCCCACTATATGACCCAATTACACACACTCCTTTGCAATTAAATGACCATTCTTGTGGTCAAAATCATGTAAAAGCATCATGAATGATAAATGTAATTCATGCACTTCAACTTCCAAGAATCAGACCATTCTCATGCAACCAACAAAAATGCCATGTCCATGTTGAAAGAAATACTATTAGCATTACTATTTCCTATAGATACCCTAGCTAGCTAGTCCATCAATAAGTCGAACTAGAGTCAAGCAAACATATATAGTTCAATCATTATTCGAATCTCGAATTTTTCAACAGAAAGATGGCGGATGAGACAATCAAAATCAAGATCTCGTCGGACATCGAGGACTATTACGTTGAGTGTAAGAGTACCGATAAAGTGGAGAAGATCATCGACATTGTGAAGGCTCGTTGGGGCAAGGACGGCTTCATTACTTTTCGCCATGAATCTGAGCTATTGGAGAGTGACAAGACATTGGCTTCTTACAATGTCAAAGAAGGCTCCATCATCCATGTCAAGTTTTATGTTGCGGGAATGGTGGAACCATAGCTATTTAGAACTCGATTCGAATTATTATATTATATATTATATATGTGTTGAATAAAAATTGAGTCGATGTGTGGTAGTCTATAATCTCAAATTGTTCACTTTGAGATTTTTCATTGTTAGGGGTTTTAATAATATTATAGATTTCGACTTTTAAGGTTTACTTAAAAGATCTATTATCTAGGTTGGTCTAATATTTGTTTGGGTGTGGTTTGTTATCTTATTCCTATTATCTAATAAACTTGGTGTGTTATCTTCGTGTTTTTCTATATATATATTTTTTTTTTCTTTTTTTTAAGGTTTGATTCAAATTTACCAAGGAATTGTTCATGTAGCTCTGCAATCAAATAACTTTGATTTAAAATAATATAAATATAATGATAATGATTGAAATTGATTGAAAGTAATGTAACTAATTAACAACTTAGATTGTTGAAAAGGTGCACGTTAGCTTCTGGCCAGAAAAGTCAATGCAAGTATCTGCATGACTTCTATGTGATCTTGAAATGTATATTTGCATCTCAGCCCCTTTAATTTCATTTTCTATTCTTTTTGGGCCTCTTTTTGGGGCCGAGAGATATATTAAGTAAGACTTCTGGACCTTGTTAACAACTTTATGAAGTATTTTATTTTATTGTTTATTAAGTATGAGAATCGAAAGTTATATTGAAATATTTTATTAATTTCACCCCAAATAATATTTTGTATTAACTTCGCCCTTCACTTACAATGTAACTGTCTGTATTAACTATTAATTAATCAATCATTGTTTATTAAATTTTAATTTTTTTGTTATTTATCCATCCATCTTTTTCATTATTTTAATTAAAAGATTAATAATAATTACTTTTTTTTTTAATCCCCCATTTTTTCTTTCTTTGAAAATATTAAAAAAAGGGAAAATTTTAATTAAGTGTTTGATTTGATCATAGTGATTGATCATATTTCAGAGGTTATTGACTTTCCTTTAAGAAGATTTTCTAGCAAGCAGGATAAATAATTTAAAAATAAATAAATTAAAAGATCAATTTTAAGTCTAAAAATCATACTTTAAGTTCATTTCAAAATTAAGTTCCATTCAAATTAAAGTGCCATCAGACATGTAGCATCTGACCTACAGAACTATATTTTTGCAATACTTTTTTGAAAAAAATTAATCAAATTTTGGATAAATAATTTGCGTATACATCTAATTTAATAATTATCTAATAAATCACACATCTTTTCATTTGGAGATGAAGGTTGAAGGTTGTAATAGGTATCTACAATAATGAGCTCAACTTCTATTGGGCCTACCAAGGCCCACTATATGAAAGAGAGATTATTAAATATTTCACAACCTAATTACACACACTCCTTTTCAATTAAATGATCATATTCTTGTGTTCAAAATCATGCAAAGCATTATGGATGATAAATGTAATTCTTGCACTTCAACTTCCAAGAATCAGACCATTCTCATGCAACTAACAAAAATACCAAGTACATGTTGAAATGCTATTAGCATTGCTATTTCCTATAAGTACCCTAACTAGCTAGTTCTTCACTATTCAAGTCCAACAAGAGTCAAACAAACTTATATAGTTCATTCGTTTTATTCAAGTCTCGATTTTTTCAACAGAAAGATGGCGGATGATACAATCAAAATCAAGATCGAGTCAGAAACCTCGGAATTCTACGTTGAGTGTAATATTACCGATAAAGTAGAGAAGATCATCGGCATTGTGAAGGATCGTTGGGGCAAGGACGAATACCTTACTCTTCGCCATGAATCTGTGCTAATGGAGAGTGACAAGAAATTGGCTGCTTACAATGTCAAAGATGGCTCTGTCATCAATGTCAAGTATTATGCTGAGCTTCCATAGCTACTTTCGAATTATTATATTATATATTATATGTGTGTTGAATAAATATTGAGTCAACGTGTGGTAGTCTATAATCTCAAGTTGTTTGCTTTGAGATTGTTTCGGTGTTAGAGCTTTTAATAATATTGTAGTTTTCGACTTTTAAGGTTTGCTTAAAAGATCGATTATGTAGGTTGGTCTAATATTTGATTGAGTGTGGTTTGCTATCCTATTATCTAATAAAAATTGTTATGTTATGTTGGTGTTTTTTTTTTGTTTTTTTTTAAGTTTGATTCAAATTTATGAAGAAATTGTTCATGTAGCACTGCAATCAAATAACTATGATTTAAAATAATATATATAATATATAATAATTATTGAAATTGACTGAAAGTAATGTAACTAATTAACAAATGAGATTCTTGAAAAGGTGCACGTTAGCATCTGGCCACGAAAGACCACAAAGGTCAATGCAAGTATCTGCATGACTATTATTTTATTTTTGTATATTTGCATCCAGGCCCTTTTATTTTATTTTATTTTCCTTTTGGGCCTCTTTTTGGGGACCAGAAATGTAGTAAGTAAGAATTTTGGATCTTGTTAGCAACTTTATGAAGTAGGACTGTAGGAGTAGCAATTTAGTTTTTTTTTTTAATTTTATTGGTTCAACCATCTTTTTCATCTATACTATATATAAAATGAAAGAAGTTGACAAATTTTATAAATTTGCCATTTTCCCTCCCAAACTATCAACCAATAGAAAAAAAAAAAAAAACTAAATAATTTTTAAGTATCTTATAGAATAAGCTTCACATATATCTTACACAATAAACTATCTTATAATTTATATATAGGAGTAGATATGAAACAACAAAAGCTATCTTAAATGATATGATTATATTTTAATGATATAATTAAATTTTGAAAATAATGAAATTTAAACATTGTCAAAAATTAAAATTTCGAAAATTAGTTTATAATTTTAATATATAAATGTGGAAAATAGTTTTAAAATCTAAATTTCATTTTATGAAGGGTGTTAAAATGTTTAAAAGTTTGAAACTATTATAAAAATATTAAAATAATAATAAATCTGAAATTAATAATAATAATAATAATAATTATTATTATTATTATTATTATTATTATTATAAGGTTGTGAGATTAAGTCTAACAATCTTAAATCAACAAATAAAATTTAAAAATTAATTCAAATATATATGTAATATTAATTGTGTAAGATATAAAAATCAATAAATTGAATAAAAAATTTTAAATAAAAATAATTAAAATATTTGATAAAATTTATTCAAAATTATTTCAAATAAATAGATATAATTAATCTAATTTTTTTTAAAAACTATAATATGTTCCAAAAAAATCTGAAAAATGGTTTAAAAAAACTAAAAAATATTGTTTTAAAATTTAAAATTAATTTGAAACCTAAATTTATAAATATAAACTAATTATTTTTGGATAAATATAATACTTTTGAACAAATCCATCTAAAAAGAATGCAGAAAATTATTTATAAATTTTGAAAATATGAACAAAACATATAGTAAGTATAATTATTAATCTCTTCTTAATTATTCAGAAATTAAAACTGACAAACACAAAACTCTTATTATATTATGTTCAATCTTATTTTCATATTTAATTGTTGAATATTGATGTTATCAATAAAAAATACGGATTTTTACAAATTTCAAAATAATAAGATGTCATGAATAACTTTTTAATATATCAACTTCATTATATTATTACAAATCATATATATTGTCATAATACATAATAAACCGCGCATCGCGCGAGAGTACTACTAGTTGTTATAAGTCATTAAAAGATTAATAATAAATACTTTTTTTTTGAAAATCCCCCATTTTTTCTTTCGTTGAAAATATAGGGGGGGGGGGGGGGGGTTTAAAGTGTTTCATTTGATCATAGTAATCGTATTTCAGGTTTTCATTTAAGAATTGTTTCTAGCAAACATGATAGAATATTATTGTAAATAATATTACAAGATTGATTTTTGATCAGAAACAAATATATACATTAGATTTATTTTTAGGGGAAAATATAAGTACTTTATAATCAATTGATCACTTCATATAAATAATTTTGCATTTACAAAAGTAGTAATTAAAGTGCCATCAGCATGCATTATCTAATGTACATAACTATATTTTTACAATATTTTTCGAATAAATTACTCAAAATTTGGATATATAATTTGTGTATATATCGAGTTTAATACTTATCTAATAACTATATTTTAATAATATTTTGTGATTTTCGTGTTATCTAATAATTATATATACTAATTATTCATCGGCTATTCTACGAAATGTCGTGGTATCACGTGCCAAGACTTCCCTAAAAAAGAAAAGGAAAAAACCACCTCATAATTTTTGGATGCGTTTGGGCAGTAATTACTTATTAAATACCGATTAAATATTGAGGCAATTATTATTGGAATATTGATTTATTAAATTAGAATCTACACACAAAGTAACCTCTCTGGCATGAATCATGACTACAAAACTATGTAGTCTTATACAGAAACATCAACCATTAAATTAATTAACTAGTAAACTTAGAAGTCACTCTTAACTAGTACAAATCAAGATTTTGATATGTAAAACTTTTTTTTTTTTTTCAACAGAAACTTATATGAGACCGTTTTATGTATATGACACTGTGAAATATAACTCATTTACTAACAATCTAAATTAATTTTCACAAATCCACCTCTATGAGATGATCTCAAAGAGATGATTTTTTTTTTCTTATATTAAATTAACCGATTTGATTTATTATAATAAAAGACATATTATACCCATGATTTTTAAACATTGAAACATCAATGTTATCAACTTATCTTTTCAACAAGTTTCACTATTACATTGAAATATTGTACTATTTGTACTATTAACTTATCTATTTCGATTACGAATACCATGTAACTTAGTTAATAGAAAACTCAATCTGACTCAAAATTTTAAAGTAAAAAAACTAGTGTCAAAAGATGAAATTTTAAATCTAATATATATACACACATATCATGCCCTCTCCAAACTTAAAATACTCACTTAATCCTATTATGCATCAAGCAACACCCAATAAAATATATATATAGAGAGAGAGATATATATGTTAGAAACTTGTACATCAATTCATATTTTGTTAAATAATCATTCTTCAAAATTGAAAAAAAATAAATAAATATCAATTAAATTAAACACTTAGACTAATTAACTATCAAAGGTAGAAGTTACTCATAAGTGATACAAATCAAGAAATATTTGATATGGTAATTTCCACATAGTACGTCCTATTTTCAAGTTTCGGCTTCAAATTAAAAAAAAAAAAAAAAAAAAGCTTCTTTAGAAATGCTCAATTTTATTTTGAGTTTAAATAAATAAGAATTTTGACAGAAACTAAACCTCTTAATTTATATAGGTAATTAATTGATTCTAATTTTGAAGTGAGACTTAGGGTTTAATTAACTAAGAATTGTGACCAAAATCTCCTAATTTATGTAGAAAATTGACCTCCTAATTGAGTAGTTAGTACCACCCATGTTCATGGACATGTAATGCATCCCAACTACTCTCCATAATCTATACTTCATAAAACCCTTCATAAAATGGGCAATAATGAAATATCCACATCACACCCACTTCTTATTATTTATTTCCCACTTTGCCCCTCTTTCATTTCGTCCTTGTCATGATCATGGGTTGGGGCCCTTTTGTCATTTCATTATATTTACATCATTTTCATCCCTTTCACCAATGTTTTAGCCTTTTTAAACCACTATAACAAACACCAATAAGTCCTCACATACATTAGCCACATGAACAAAAAAGCACACACTTACACACTTCTTCCCACCCATATAGCCAAAATGGCTTCCACCCAAAATGAGGAGGAGCCACCACAATCCACACCAATTTTTCGGCCAGTCGGGCGGCGGACGCACTCGTTCTCGTCGTCTCCGGCGAGCTCTTGGGACTCGTCCCACGGATCATCATCATTCTCCTTCGAAGAATTCCCTCCATTCAGTCCAATCCCGCCTCTCAAATTCAAAGGGATCCCATTCTCTTGGGAACAGATCCCCGGAATCCCTAAACACCAAGGCTCGAAGAAGAAGATGAAGAACTCCGACCACCTCCTCCCCCTCCCGCCTGCCGGAACCACCACCGCCGCCAAGAAACACCTCCACCAAGAAGAGATCTCCCCCAAGAAAAGCACTAGGCTCCAAAAGGACCCATTCTTTGCAGCCCTAGTGGAGTGCTCCAAGGATGATGACAATGATGATCATGGCTCAAATTATTATGGCAACATGTTGAAGGAAAGCTCCAAAATGGTCACAAGAACTTTGAGTGATAGATTTGGATTGATAAACATGTACACTTCTTGCAAAAGAACATGTGCAGTTTCAGAATCAATTGTCTATCTTCCTAGACAAAACTCATCATCACATTATCTTCTCAATCGTCGATCAAGCTAAGCCTACAGTTCCTAGCTACAGTTGATCAATAAATCTATAGATAAGTTTTCACCACTCCAACATGTTGAATCTTGTTATAACTTAATTAATCAAGAAAAATATTAGTTCTTGAAATATTTTCTTTCAATGTTGTATGTTTTAATTATTTAGGACAAGCCCATTTGTCCAAGTCATGGATGTAGTAAAGTTTATTAATATAATGACTGTTTGAACATTACTTGAAAATAGTGTACTTTTTTTTTTTTTTAATTAACACAAATCTGTCCTATTTGTAGCCCATATGTGTATGGGAAATTATGTTATCCTTTCTGTAAAGCATGTGAGGTTATTTGGAAGTATGAGTAGAAGCTACAAAAACCCATGTGAGTGTAAGTAGATATTGGATTTATAGAATTAATGGACCACAAGTATATTTTCAATTCAATTAGTTTATTAATTAATTACTATTGCAATTATACAGCTTTATTTTAATGGCTAAGCTAGGAATTAGGTAGAGCTTTGTACATAATAATGTTGGAAATTTAATTTAATTTTTTTGAAAGTCAAAGTTATTTGATCAAGGCCCTATGCTCCTTTTTCCAAGGCTTTTCGAAATTGACTTTTCTCGTGATAAGATGGTAAAATATAGGAGAGTTTTTTTTTTAATTCTAAAAAAATTAATTATAGTTACATTTACAAGTATGTACTAGTAGGTACAAATCATCTATAACTTTATCACATGTTATACTTGTTCTAGAGAATTTATGAATATATTAATATATTTTGCGGTAATTGGTGAATTTTTCTAAAAATGAATTTTACATGAAATTTTTGGTAATTTTTTTCTTAATTATCCAAATAGTTCTTGACTACTTATAATTTTTTTAGCAAATTTAACCTCTTTCATTTTTCTCATATTTCATTTGTATAAAGGATCTGTTAAAATTATATAATTTTATAGTATATGATTGGAATATGAAAATTTAAGAATCTCAAGAGTTACATTTGAAAGGGAATATGATACGTACCACTAAAATATTGAATGGCTCATATTATAAGTTACAACAAATAATTATCTTTTAAGACAAAATACCACTTATAAATTGAATGGTTCATGTTATATATATGTTATAACAAATAATTATCTTTTAAGAAAAAAAGTTGCAAACATTAATTAATTATGTTTTTATTTGTTCTCCTTTTCTGGTAGGTCATATTCGGCAATCGGCATGGCTGCTACATAATTATTGCTCACGTCATAAAACCTCTCATTTTATAATAAATAAAATACTTTATTTTTAAATTCAACTTTTATAATGAGAAGAAATTAAATATAATTAAGGGTCCGGCTATGCGCACCCCAGTTTTTACTAAACACACCTCATTTATAATTTTAATTATTTAAAAATTTCAAAAAAAGATAAAATGACAATTTTGCCCTTCTTAATTAAAAAAAAAATTCCTCCTCTCTTCTCCTCCCATTTTCTCTTCCCCTTCTTCCTTTTTTTTTTTTTTTTTTTTTCATTCCTCAAACCTTAAATTCCCTTAAAAAAATCATTTTATGAGTTAACAAAATATATAATAATTGTGTGAAATCATGTAAAAAGAACGAAAAAATAACAACAAATTTGAGGACCAGTTCGACCCTGGTTTGTCGAACACAAAGAGGTGTGTTCGACCACTAGGAGTTGAACACGTTATTTTCGTTCTTTTTACACGATTTCACACGATTATTATATAATTTGTTAACTCATAAAATGATTTTTGTTAATAAATTTAAGGTTGGAGGAATGAAAGAAGAAGAAAAAAATGAGAAGATAAGAGAAGCCGACGGGAGGGAGAGGGAGGGGAGGAGAGAGAGAGGAAATTAAATTTTTTTTTTATTAAGATGGGCAAAATTGTCTTTTTACTATTTTTTGAATTTTTAAATTAAAAAGAAAATAATTAGGATGTGTTTAGTAAAAATTGAGGTGCAGATAGTCGGATCCTATAATTAATTAGTAGGACCATCATGATGCTATAGAGGGAAACAAAAGTTTGGAATTTTGATGGTTAAAACTTATAGATATAGTAATTTTGGACCCCTTATAATAAATTTGAATTTCGGCGGTTGGGGTCTTATTCATGAAGAAAAGATATTTCTACCCTTTTGAGGGCTCCACAATAATAAATTAATAAAAATTTGATGAAATCGCCTCACAAATTATATTTTATAAAATAAAGTCTGAATTTCACTTTATTAATAAATTTAAATGGGAAATAGTTTTTAAAATATTTATGTTTATATATGTGTATGTAAAACAATCTCATAGTATTCATGTTTTTATATATATAATATAAGGATAAATTTGATTTTTAAAAATACTTTTCGATAAACTATATATTTGGCAATGGACAAAATCACAAAAATGTCCATGTGCTCCATTAAATATAAAATCCAAATCAAATCAGACGAACTTTTTTTTTTCAATTATTGATTCGAATCATTTGTTGCACTATGCATCATGCGGTGTGTTAATTAATTAGTAACATCATTTATATATGTAATATATATATATATATATATATATATAATGGTTATTTTGAATATCAAAATAAAACATACAATAAGATAAGACATTTTTAGATAGCTATTATCAAAATAAATTAAATCTCAATATTAGACAACTATCTAAGTATCAAAGGTTGATTTCATGCATGCATATAAATAACTGTCTTATTATTTTATTTTTTTCAATCCAAATTGAACTTAATTATTAACAGGGTATTGATTAAAAAGCAAGCCAAAAAAAAAACAAAAAAACTCTGATTTTATAATATTACCATCTCCCATTAAATCGAAATTGATAGTCTCCAAACCTCCCAAAACAAACGAAAATACATTATCACATATCAAACTAATACATGAATTATTAATTTGATCAACCTAAAATATGTCACAAACATTCGTACCTATTACATAGTATTAAATTGTTATAGCCGACAGCCACCTAAAATATTTACCAATAATCATGCATGCATGCATATGTTTCTTGAAATATATATATATATATATATATATATATATATATATATATATATTTCTTGAAATTATATACGTCTCCATCATAATTATCAGAGATGTTTTGAAGTGCTTCGAAGACGAATTAATCATGACACTCAATCATGGATTAATTCTTATATACAAGAAAACATTAAATTTCTAACGGATTTTAGAAACTAATGATATCTATTGGTAAATGCCAACAAAATAGCAATGGATTAGGGACAAAATTTTCATGTTAGATATTGTGATGAATTTGTCAACGGATTAACAATAAAAAATTACCTAGCAACAAAATCCGTTGGTAAATTTGGCGCATCTTTTTGGCATCAATATTAATAACTACTTACCAAAGGATTATCAATGAAATTTACCAACTAACATAAGTCGTTGATAAAATTTGATGGGAATAAACATGTTGCATTTACTAACTAAAACATTTGTTGATAATTGTCAACTAATTTGTAATTTGTTGGGAGCTACTAACAAATTAATAATCTATTGGTAATTACCAACGATTTCACCATCCGTTGGTAGTTACCCATCATATTATCTTGTTTGCAATATCTATGAACATAGATATGTTGATAAATACCAATAGATTTCAAATCTATTGTTAGTTATTATAAATTCTTTCATATTATTTAAAGATAAATCAAAATTTGATACATGACAAGTTATGGATAAATCAAACAACTTTTCAATCCGTTGTTAATTTACAAACAATTTGAATAAAAGAAATGCATGTAGGATATTATTACATAAAACATCAATGGTCTAGTCGTTAGAGCACCACCTTGCCACCCGAGTTGATATTAATCTATTGGTAGTCATTTACCTGTCCCACTCAATAGTTGGGCGGTCGCGGTCGATAGACAACACTTTACCAACAACTTGGCGGTCGATATTAATCTGTTGGTAGTCATTTACCTGTCCCACTCAATAGTTGGACGGTCGCGGTCGATATTAATCTGTTGGTAGTCATTTACCTGTCCCACTCAATTGGTAGTCATTTACCTGTCCCACTCAATAGTTGGGCGGTTGCGGTCGATATTAGGTCGATATTAATCTGTTGGTAGTCATTTACCTGTCCCACTCAATAGTTGGGCGGTCGTGGTCGATATTAATCTGTTGGTAGTCATTTACCTGTCTCACCCAACTATTATTAATCTGTTGGTAGTCATTTACCTGTCCCACTCAATAGTTGGGCCGTCGCGGTCGATATTAGGTCGATATTAATCTGTTGGTAGTCATTTACCTGTCCCACTCAATAGTTGGGCGGTCGCGGTCGATATTAATCTGTTGGTAGTCATTTACCTGTCCCACCCAACTATTATTAATCTGTTGGTAGTCATTTACCCGTCTCACCCAATAAACCCAACTATTATTAATCTGTTGGTAGTCATTTACCCGTCTCACCCAATAATAGTTGGTCTGTTGGTAGTCATTTACCTGTCCCACCCAACTATTATTAATTTGTTGGTAGTCATTTACCTGTCCCACCCAATAATAGTTGGGCGGTCGCGGTATTAATCTGTTGGTAGTCATTTACCTGTCCCACAATATTAATATGTTGGTGGTCATTTACATGTCCCACCCAATAATAGTTGGGTGGTGGCGGTCGCGGTATTAATCTGTTGGTAGTCATTTACCTGTCCTACGATATTAATCTGTTGGTAGTCATTTACCTGTCCCACCCAATAATAGTTGGGCGGTCGCGATATTAATTTGTTGGTAGTCATTTACCTGTCCCACGATATTAATCTGTTGGTGGTCATTTACCTGTTCCACCCAATAATAGTTGGGTGGTGGCGGTCGCGGTATTAATCTGTTGGTAGTCATTTACCTGTCCCACGATATTAATCTGTTGGTGGTCATTTACCTGTCCCACCCAATAATAGTTGGGTGGTCGCGGTATTAATCTAATGGTAGTCATTTACTTGTCCCACCCAATAATAGTTGGGCGGTCGCGGTATTAATCTGTTGGTAGTCATTTACTTGTCCCACAATATTAATCTGTTGGTAGTCATTTACCTGTCCCACCCAACTATTATTAATTTGTTGGTAGTCATTTACCTGTTCCACCCAATAATAGTTGGGCGGTCGCAGCATTAATCTGTTGGTAGTCATTTACCTGTCCCACGATATTAATCTGTTGGTAGTCATTTACCTGTCCCAGCCAATAATAGTTGGGCGGTCGTGGTATTAATCTATTGGTAGTCATTTACCTGTCTCACCCAATAATAGTTGGGTGGTCGCGGTCGATATTAATCTATTGGTAGTCATTTATCTGTCCCACCCAATAATAGTTGGGCGGTCGATATTATATAATACCCTAAGTAGTTGATATTAATCTGTTGGTAATTTACCTGTCCCACCCAATAGTTGGACGGTCGATATTAATCTGTTGGTAGTCATTTACCTGTCCCACCCAATAATAGTTGGGTGGTCGATATTATATAACACCCTAAGTAAGTTTAATTAGGCTAATTAATTATATTAGTTGGGCGGTCTATTATATAACACCCTAAGTAAGTTTAATTAGGCTAATTAATTATATTAGTTGGACAGTCGATATTAATCTGTTGGTAGTCATTTACCTGTCCCACCCAATAATAGTTGGGCGGTCGATATTATATAACACCCTAAGTAAGTTTAATTAGGCTAATTAATTATATATCATAACTCAAAATTTGGACAAGTATTATGAGATAGAAGATGAGTCAATTCCTCACACTTTATGCATATGACACTTGGACAAGTATCATGTATTTATTTAATTGTATAACTATTGTTTATTCAAATAAAGACATCAGTGAGTGTCTAGTTTATTTTTTTTAAGATCTTATAATATATGTTTTGAAATAAGATCAGTTAATTATGTCATTTAATTATGTAAAGTGTAATTGTAATTTCCAATTTATTAGTTATAATTAATAGTTTAAAATAGGAAGAGATCTTATAAGAATTTGGAAATGAATTTATCTACAAAAATAAAATTGATTTATAAAAATTTCTTAAGAGAAAAATGTAGTAATCTATAATGGTTTTGATATGAAAATTTAATTAGTAGTCTACATATCCGTGAAATCACTCTATAGAATTTAACAAATTTTCCAATTTCATCACGCTTATATTCAAAGTTTAAACAAAACTTAGTCTATTTATTTGAATCTTTGATTGTGTAATTATCTAAAATTAGTTTAGTTTAGTTGTCATTGATAAGCATGTTTGCAGACTCTTATGTAATATTGTTATTAATTAATTATCTGATTCCCTATTTAGTTCACTTAAAATCATTTTCAAGTCCCCAAAAATCTAATTTAAACCCTAATTTATTAATTGGCTTTTCTAAAGCTAAACTTGAGGTCTTTTAAGATCTAAGTGAAGTCTAATTAAGTTCTAAATTTTATAATTTATGTTTTCAAAAATTAAGTTTCAGTCCTTCAAATTTTAAGTTAAGATTAAATAAGTTCCTTAATATTTTTAATAAGCACATTTTCATTATAATTCCACATAAACCTTGTATTTACCTCAAATTATTTCCTTTATTTTTTAAACCCCAATGTCATCAGAAAGTCGCTTCATCTTCTCTCGTAAACAAGGAAAATCTTAAAGGTCGTATTTTAATAGTTAGTGGCCTTAAGTTACGAGCTTATAATTAAGAAAGGTACTAAGGCCTATTTATGTTTGATATAGATAACAAGGAATGATGAACTATCTAGGCTTGCTCGACAACTTACGAATAGCCGCCTCAGCTTCTTCTAAGGTGGGGTAACTTCCACGTTTTCTCTTATGCGTCTTTTACGATTTAAAGTGCAAATTTGAGTCTTTTGAAATATATGTTTCTGAGCAACGCGGTGTTTGTGTGGTAATTTACTTGCTTTCAAAGTTAAGTTTTTTACGTGAATTTGATGAAAAGTGATGTGCTTATGTGAAGCGTACATGAAAATTATATGAAATACGCATTACATGCTTGACGAAACGTGAACGAATGTGTGACTGGCAACGTGTACGAATGTGTTAATGGTTCATGAAATGCTTACATGGCGGCTAAGACCCGTAAAATGCTTACATGACGACTAAGACCCGCAATCCGCAATTGTTTACATGGCGGCTAAGACCCGCAAAATGCTTACATGACGGCTAAGACCCACAATTGTTTACATGGCGGCTAAGACCCGCAATCCGCAATTGTTTACATGGCGGCTAAGACCCGCAATTGTTTACATGATGGCTAAGACCCGCAATTCTCTGAAATGACCATGTTTGTACTTGTTTTGTTTTCCTTTTTCGTTATATTTTGTTTACCAGTCCCACCCCACTGAGTGTCTTCATGCACTCACCCCTTTTATGTTTAAAATGTTTTCAGTTTAAGGAATTCTTGAGAGTGAAGCGCGAACAGTGGATGTTGGTATCCGATGTTCTAAAGGTTGCAAAAAAGTTTCATTTATGAAGTTCTTATTTTATGAAAAATGTAATTCATAATTACTCTTAATCCCGTTTATATTTGTATTTCTTGAAAAGGTGAATTTTTGTACGTAACGCCTTAGTCAAAATTTCCTTTATAGAAAAGAAACAGGGTGTTACAATATTAATCTGTTGGTAGTCATTTACCTGTCCCACCCAATAGTTGGGTATGCTGACGTGTCATGATAACATGCATACATATTACCAACACAATCTCGATATAATTTTACCAACGAAACGAAAGATTAGTTGGTAAATTAGCAACGCCACATTTTTTTAGTTGCCATTCGGTTGGTAATTTCCCAACGGATGTCATATTTTTTTTAGTTGCCACTCGGTTGGTAATTTCCTAACAGATTTAATTTTTGTGTTGGGAAAATTTGTCAACGAGCACTTTACCAACAACTTGGCGGTCGATATTAATTTGTTGGTAAAGTCATTTACCAACAGAATTTCTTAATCACTAACGACATAAATCCGTTTCATGATGACATGCATACAAATTACCAAAACAATCTCGATATAATGAATTTACCAACGAAAGATTAGTCGGTAAATTAGCAACGACATATTTTTTTTAGTTGCCATTCGATTGGTAATTTCCCAACGGATGACATATTTTTTTTAGTTGCCACTCGATTGGTAATTTTCCAAAGGATTTAATTTTTGTGTTGGGAAAATTTACCAACGAGCACTTTACCAATAACTTGGCGGTCGATATTAATCTATTGGTAAAGTCATTTACCAACGGAATTTCTTAATCACTAACGACATAAATCTGTTGGTAAAGTCATTTACCTGTCCCACCCAATAGTTGGGTATGCTGACGTGTCATGATGACATGCATACAGATTACCAACACAATCTCGATATAATTTTACCAACGACTATATATTTACTAATGAATTTACCAACGAAAGATTAGTCGGTAAATTAGTAACGACATATTTTTTTTAGTTGCCATTTGGTTGGTAATTCCCCAACGGATGACATATTTTTTTTAGTTGTCATTCGGTTGGTAATTTCCCAGCGGATTTAATTTTTGTGTTGGGAAAATTTGCCAACAAGCACTTTACCAACAACTTGGCGGTCGATATTAATCTGTTGGTAAAATCATTTACCAACGGAATTTTTTAATCACTAACAACATAAATCCGTTGATAATTAACTGTTTTCTTGTAGTGGTATAACTTGAATAATAGAAGATTAACGTACTTTTGTAACTTCTAGTTATGAACATTCGATATTAGTTGTAGATATTTATCAAGATAAATATAAATAAATTAAGTGGAATATACAATGAAATAAAAATCACACAAAATATATGAAGTGATCTAAAACTGGTGAGTCGTAATAATTCTTTCACATTTATGAAATTAAATTTGTAGGGAAAAAATTGTCGGTGTGATGTGACAAATTGACCTATATTTTTATTGATAAAAATGAGTCATACTTGTTTATGTTATTTGAGTCATTTATTTAAATTGATTTTCCATCAATCGTCTTCTTCCTATAACTACTAGATTTATTTATATTCTATTTAAATACATCTAAATTCCCTAATAGTCAAATCATTTCTTAATTTATTTGTTGGTAGTTGGAGTATAATCATATATCCTTTTGTTTTATTATTTGGACTCTAAATATTTCTCTTTATCATATGTGTACATGCAATTAATCATGAGATTCACCAATAATTAATAGATTCGGACTTTTAATATAAAAAAACATATCAATCCATCTTACAGATATAATACAATTTAACCTCATTTTTATAAATCAAATTTGATCTATTCTATATATATATATATATATATATATATATATATATATATATATATATATCCATTTCACGAAATTTTATAAGAGTACTATTGGATTTTCCAGAGGGCACGAAGTAAAGATATATAAATATTAAAATAATAAATGATTTTCTATATATATAATTTGATCTAATTTTTATTACTTTTTTGAATCCAAGAAATAAGTGAGGGGACAAAAGATTAAGTTTGGACTTGACAACAATAGATTTAAACACTTTTAATTAAATGCTACACCTAACCTTAAGATTCTTGTTGACTTCTTATTATGGCTACGAAAGCAATGTTTTCTTCCATTTTGGTGGACATAGGCACGTAATCAAATTGAAATAGGTACAATTTTTGATATATAGTTTAGATTTGATCTATTAATTATGGAATTGGGTTTGGATTTAATTTACTGAATATATATTCATGGTTCAGAAACTTATTTGAATGTCAAATCGAATCTCAACATGTTAAATATAAAAATATAATTTATGAATTGAATTTTGGGTACTTCATTCAAAATTACTATATATTGTAAAATCTATAACTTTATTAATTCTAACAAGATTTAGTTTTATATCATAAGTTAAAATTATAAAAACTTATGGACTAAATACAAGTCCTCAAAAAATATAAATCCTAACATTTTCCTACTCATTTGTCCCCTTCTAAAAATATAGATAAAGCCTAATGGAATTTTTTTCTAATTTTTTTTCTCTTTAATCACGCCTACTATATATATATATATATATATTTTTTTTTTTTTTTTGATTTTTGAATAATCATAAAGCCAATTGATAATATTTTCAATCGATTAGTACTATAGTGTAGACAAAATAGTTTTCGATTTTCTTTTGTAGTATTCATCTTCAACTGTATTTTTTTCAGAAAAAACACTATCGACTTATATATCAATTAAAAATTTCTGAATTTTGCCATTTGATCTCATCTATATAATTTCTCAAAATAGTTATGGTATACACGATTTTTTTTAAATGAGATCACAGATATCTTTTTTTTTTTTTTTTTAAAGAAATCATAATTTAATTTTTAAATATTCATAAGTCGATTAATAGTCCTTTTCAATTGATAATTTTTTACAATTAATTCATTTTGATTTTGAGAGTAGAACTCATGACTTGCAAAATTATATTTACATGTGATCTAGTTTCATATAAATTTTGTGTAATTTTGACAATAAATAGAATGATCCGCAAATTCTATATTTGGTTGATCTATATATATGCTAAATATTTTTAATTATCATGAAGATAATTTTCAAGAGTTTGTATATTCTAAAAAATATATAGAATTATAATAAATGTTTAAAAATGAAAACGACAACAAAATATTTATAAATTATTTCGGAAATCAACAAAAATAAATTAAATTTTATTTATTTATTCTTTGTAAACTCGTGTAATAAGCTTACACTAGAATTATTGATTATTCCCGATAAAACTCCTAAAATAAAAAGTTTAAAAGGGTAAGTCTTTTTGTCGTTTTAAAAAAAATTATATTAGTTATTTCTTGCAAATAATTAAATTAGTTATTTTACAATAAATTACTGGGGTAAACTTTATTGAATTTTAATTTATACTGATCTTATTTCAAAGTGTGTAATACTAAAAAAAAAACACTCTAATTTTACATTGTTTCTTATATATATATATATATATATATATATATATATATATATATATATATATATTCAGAGATTAAAATATACATATTTTAGGAATTGAAAGTAAATAGAACAAAAAAAAAAAAAAATTATTTGCAAGAATATTATTAAATGTTTTTTCAAATTTCATATTCTTGTGAGTTTAAGATAAAATATCATCATATACAAAATTACAAACCAAAAATATGTTTTTTTTTTTAAATTCAATGAATCTTAAAGAAAAAAGATTTGTACCAAGATCGCATCAATGTTTCTCGCTGATCGAACCATCTCTAATGGATTGATGCACTGAAAATCGAATTTCTTCCAACAATGCCACCACCCAATAAACCCTCCCGGAGATTCTCATTCTTTGGTCTCGGCTCCACCATCGGCGGCGGCGGCGGTGGCGGTGGCGGCGCTAATGTCAATCCGCCGCAGCTGAATCTGGAAGCGGACAAGGGGGTTTACAGACCCGGTGATTTGATCACCATCACCATCGAGATTAAGAACATTGCTTGTTCTTGGTCGCTATTGATCGAAAAGCTTTCCTTTGAAATCAAAGGGATCGAGAAATTGGATACTCAGTGGTTCAACACTCCTAAACCTAGCCCTGATTCAAGGCAGCGGAGAGGTATTGTATTCCCTTTTATTGTAGCAATTTGATGTAAATTGTTTTCTTAATTGTGTTCGAGTGTCATTATCTTAGCTTAACTATGTTTATTCAGTGATGCATATAAATTAGAATTGATGGCGAGCTATAGGAAGAAAATGAGGATCAGCTGAATTTGTGGGAAATGTAGAGAAGAGCATAATGAGTCCATCTAGTGATTTGCTTGTATAGAAAAGTTACATTTGTCCTGAATCTTGAAGTTTGAATTTATGATGCTTTTAAGAAATCAATATTATCTATCTTTTGTGGACAATATTTGGGAGTAATTCCTGATAAGACAAGAAAATTTGATGGGAGATATTTCAGTTTAGGAGCTCCAATCAAGTATGTGCAGATTTTTATTCGTATGTCTATTGTTGAGTTTGTTATCTAATGTTCAATGTTATATTCTGTATTTTGTAACTTTGGTTGAAAAATGTGATGAGACTAAAGAAATTTACATAAATAAAATGAAGTTATGTAAAGAAGAAGAAGTAAAAAAGAAACTACTCCATGAGGTGTTACTATGTTTTGCAGGTTTAACTTTGTGCTATGTTTCTCTACACAGGTGAGTATGTGTTCATGGATTGTGCGACCCCAACTATAGTTTCAAATCAAATTATTGCCAGCGGAGCGACCAGAACTTGTAAGGCTGAGTAAAATTGATTACATATTCAGTATTTAGTTATTTGCATTGGTGGAACTTCAAATTTAACCTTTTGATGTTGTTGGAATTTGTAAATGTGAATAGATTTTAGTCCATTCTGCTCAGAATGTTTTTTGTTGTATACTTAATATATGCATCACAAACTACATTGATTACCTTTTGAAGTTAGGTATTTAAAACTTCTCATACAATAGATGATGTCAATGCCCAAAACCATGACATTGTGTTGCGTGGTACTGTACTTTCCTTGGCATTTTACTAATCAAGTAATGGTATATCTGCTGTATTATACATAGACACTCCTTCAAGAGGTTTGTCTATGTGAGCTTGGCCTAGCTTTGACTATAGTTCTTCATGCAAATGAAATTGCACCAAGATCAATTAGATTATGGCAAAAGGAGGTACAGATTAATTGATTATTCATGTGAATAAAATATCATCTATTACTTTGGTCCCAATAATATGTTAGAGGAGCCAAACCATATATTAACATTGGTTAATCAAGGGCCAAAAATATTTCTAGGATTGCTTCACCACAAAAAAAAAAAAAAAAAAAAAAAAGAGTGACCAGATAAATTAGTTGCTGGACTAAGGTCTTGTTATATGGATAGCAACTAAGTTATTGAAACTTGCTATATTTGATATTTCTCCTCTGTTTCTTTTTTCTTTTGTATGCAAACACAAATTCAGCTGTTCCATCTTGATTGGGAGGTCATAAAGTGGATTGAGGAGTAATCTCCTACATTCTTCTCGGTTTCATTTCAAGCTTACAGTAAATCTGTAATGTTTCTTACTTATAGATGTGGTCCGTGCCCTTCTACCAAGCCTTATACCTCCATCATACAGAGGTGCAACAATACGCTACCTGTACTATGTTAGGAGTACATTGTCTGGTGAATATCTGATTTTGGAGAATGGAACCTCACGGGGAGAATCAAAACAAGAAATTTCTGAACTGGTTAGAATTTGATTGTCCTTTGCTTCTGTACTCGCCACTACATGGTTGCTTCACTTGTGCTGACATGTACTAATTCCACTTTTACTGTTGCATGTTAGATTGGACTTCTAGCATAGATTAGCCACAAAACATTAAACATTTACTTAGACCACCTTTGTATCGTTCTATGCAATTCATTCCTGCTGATACTTGAAATATTATTATGTACGACCATGTAGCAGGTGCAGTAATTTGTTTCATCATAACTTGGATTGTGCATTTCCTCTAATTTCCTTTTGTGGTCTTTTTCTAACTCTTCTCTCGACATTATAAAAGGTGTAAGGTTTTCTTGTTCATGTATTTTTCAGTTATCATTTTCTTCATTAATGGAACACAATGCATCTTTGATCTTTTAATGAGCCTTATCACCATTTATGCACACAAACAATACCACTTATTATAAGTGTCTAAGTTTTTGTTTCTTCATACTTATTGTTATCTGTTGTTTCTTGTCAAATCTACTTTGATCTTTTTATTTATTGTTACCTTTAATTCCAGGAAGCACGTGTACCCCTACAGATATGGGTTACTCAGGAAAACAATGGCCTGCTCCTAGAAGAAAGTCATACTGATGGTAAGGTTTCCGCCGTGTCCTCTTTATGTTCATTTCTAAGTAGCTAGCTTCTGTCTGCTTTAGGAATCCATTGTCTTTTTTGTTTCTCTACTCCTAAATAAGTTTTTCACCTTAGATTATATTCCAAAAAGTCATCAGGAGCTTATTTGAACTATACAAATTCTGTCTCCATTGCATCATCACTCATGAACCTTGCCTGAGATAGGTTTGATCTAGTGCAATTAAATTACATGGTGAAATCATTTTCACTCTCTGTGTGTTTTGGCTACTGACCTTGGTGTATGTGTATGTCTGTGCAAAATGCTTATCCACTCGTTAACGAGGCTTGGGTTCAATTAAACTAGCTTCTGATATAATTTGGCTCTCTGAAATACTTTTTGACTTACTTTGTTCTTTATTTAGCTATATATTTAATCACATGGCTTTATCAGGAATAGTTCCCACAACAACAGTTCTCTTGGACGTATACTGGAAAGAAATGGGTGCTGATTCTGAGTGGGTAAATTATTCTCCTCCCTGCGACTTTTGTTCCTTGATTTAATTTTTGAATGTGTTCTTTGTGTTCTCCATTCTCAGTAGCCTCTAAAAGATGGGGAAGGTCTGAATGGGTAACTTTGGTCCAAAAATGTGATTAATGATTATGGATCGACTTAGGGATGTAATTGAACCGAGCTGAACTGAACTATTGAGTGTTTGAGTTTGGTTTGTTTAACTCAAACCTAATTTAACAAATACATTCATGGTTTGCGAGCTTATTCGAGCCTTAACGAACTTAATAAATATTACTAATAAATTATATTATTCATCAACTTATTTACTATATAAATTATATATTCTTAAAAAATTATAATGTATTATCTAAAATTTATAATTTAATTATAAAAAATATCTATAATCAGATATTTATATATTTATCATAAGCAGAAGTATAAAATTTTATTCCAAAATGTCAAATATTAGTATTATTTTTTACGAACTAGCTCACGAGCCTTCTAATGAACTAGTTCACAAGCAAACGAGCTAAATAGCGTCAAGTTTGAGTTTGTTTGTTTACCTTAACAAATCACAATAAATGAACTTGACCGAATTTTTATCAAAGCGAGCTCTGTATAGTTCACGAACGACTTAGTTCATTTACATCCCTATGGATCGTCTTGTTTTATCGTTGTAGGCTAGAGTGAATGAGCCTTCTGACGGAGTTGAAGAAGGGTATGAAAGTTCAAGGGATGATATGTTATCTGTTTCTTCCTTCAATCCTACAAAGGATGATTTAAGCAGGACTTTTGGAAGTTCATTATCACTGCAGTCGTTAGGAGCAAGGTCTTCAAATAGAGGTTCTCTTTATGGTGAGGGGCGCACTAGCATAGCCTCGAACATGGCACTTCCTGGGATGTCTGTTGAGACCTTGCATGATCCAGCCGCAGGTAAATATGATAGTTTTACTGCATGTAACAAAGTTTGAACTGCTGTCTTGTAAGAAATATTCTCCAGATAGGCAGCCTTTTGTGTTGTTTGCTCTTTGAGGTGATAATGGGTAGTTTCCCTGATTGTTATTTTCTGAGTTCTGTCACCAGATAAGTCTGCAGCTGTTTTATCTCCCAGACAACTGCCAAGACATTTAAGAGATTTTACTGTAGATGATGACTCAGCAGTGCCATCTGCATCTATGCCTGATGAATCTGGAGCATGTAATTTGTTCTTGGCATTCCTGTTTCTAGCGTTTGAATAACCATTGATTTTAAAGACTAATTTTTTACTAAATTTTTTTACAGCAGAAAGTTTTGTTCGAGGGAGATCATATAATATCAGAGTGGATGATCAAGTACTGCTCAGATTTTCACCTAAGAACTCTGAGTCCACTTACTACTTCTGTGATATGGTAAAGCACGAGAATTTATGGCAAATTGTCTTTCCTTCATTTCTTAGTCAATAATTTCCGTATTAATTTGCAGATAGGTGGAACACTTACTTTCTTTCATGAAGAAGGGGCTAGGAGATGCCTTGAGGTACTGGTGCATTTTCAAGAATATATTGTAGTAAACAATCTTTAGCTAATATTTTATAGTTATGAAGTTGACTGGGATATTTGATGCTGCCTTTAGATGTCAATAACCTTGGAGATGACAGAGACTATAAGCCGGAATTTTGTCCATCATTCTCGAAGGCATACTCCTACTATTACCAAGGTGCATATTTACTTTATAACTGAGAACAAGTTTTATAGACATCTAAATGATGGCTATTTTGCAAGTATGGCCAAACAAACTTGCTTATAGAAGCCAAACATGTACAACATTTTTCTGTATCAAGTTTTAACTATGAGACTGTGACCCAACTATCCAAAATTTTCTGTTACAATTACATCAAATGGTGGGTGGTTAAAGGCTATGTTTTAAAATGACTGTAAGCCTCTTATTTTTAAATTTCTGCAGTGGAAAAATTTCTGAATATAAGAATTACAATTTCATGGTTGATAGCAAAGAATTAACTCTTGCTCTTTCTACCTTGTATTATGCAGGTTTTTAGCGATCACCATGAGGTTGTCGCAGATCTAGTTCAGACAAGCTTTCTCTTTTCTATTCCAGTGGATGGACCCATGACTTTTTCTACCCGCTATGTCTCTGTTCAATGGGCTCTTCGATTTGAATTTCTTACAATTCCAAGGAATACGGACTGGACAAGGTATGATTCTAGTTTTCATGAGGATAAATTACAGACACAAATCATCTTGATTAGATGTAAACTTGCTTCCTTAGGTTCGAGCACCCTCTTCTGATAGAGGGTAGGGACAAATGTGAGTGGTTTCTTCCGATTACTGTACATTCTCCTCCTTCACGAGCAGCAGCTACACAAAGTAGAAACGAGCGGCCAATCACGTTGGATCCCCTGTGGGTTCGGACATGAGGTACAAATACTTTCCTCTCTGAACTCAAAATTCTTCACTTCCATTTTCCACAGTATTGGAATTCATGTTCAGAAGATGTGATTTCTGAGTCGAACATGGATAGGAGCCTAATCTTCCATGGCAATGTGTTCTTCTTGAAGATGACTAGGGACAATGCAATAAATCGATCTATTCCTAGGTACGATCAGTGTCGACCTTTTCATGCCAACATTGCGATCACCAATGCACGAGTTCTCAAGATGCTCCTTTTTCTGGACTTCTTGTAATGTATAAAGGCTTGTTTCCAACACTTTCACACTACTCAAATGGAATTTTTTTGTTACATATTCTGCTACTATGTTATTCTTAAATTAGTAGTTACCATTATATTTTAGCAAGACTCTTATAATCCACGAAATAAAGATTGATTTATGAAATTGAGATTAGATTGTGGATAGTGAGACTCCGTTTCATCGTATTATATCCGAGAGATGGTTTCATTTTATGTTGTATTTTTGAAGTAGACAAGTGTTTGTAAACTGCGCTGTCCTTTACATAGAATTCTTGTCCTTCACGACTAAAGTATCATTTATCTGAAAATCTTGTTCTTTATGCTTAGGTTTCATTACCCAAAAATCTAGTCCTTTAATGGATTATGTGTCTATGACTATGACATTTTTACACGATCCCTTTATTGTTACTAGAATATCATATTTGATTTTAATATTTTTTATATAGAGATGGTGTATGTTATTAATGCCAATTTGTGTTGATAATATAAGAAAATAGGAAACAACTTACTAATTGCATTCTGGAATTAAGGAATTGTCACAGGGGTGGCATTTCATGTTTTGTATTGACTCGATAATTAACCAAATACAATATATATGAACATGACATGAGTACTATATTCCTTCATTCCAAAATAAATGCCGTTTTAGATGTTTTCATGCAAATCAAGAAAAATGATACAATGACTAAGTTACCCCTATTTAAGTATAGTTATTGTGGGAGTTTCTTTTTTTTTTTTTTTCTTCTTCTTAACAATCTTCTTTAATTTGATATAACTAAATGAGGGTATTTCGGTAGACTATTGATAAATATGTCTTGAACTCCTAAAATGACACTTATTTTGAGTGAAAACGACATTTTTTTTAATTTTTGGATGGAGAAGTATAATTTATACAATTTCTCTCTCTCTCTCTTGGTTGCTGTGGTGTCTAATCAAGAATTGTTATAATTCGAGTTATACGATGACACGATAACCACACCAACACAATTAGGATAAACTCATGTACTTAAAAAGGTTGATCTGATCAATGATTTATTTTAATGATATTTTGAGCATTTATGGGCCCACATTATCAATTTACCTACCAGTTGATCCAGTTTTAGATCCAGCCCACATTCTATAACTACTATAGTGGCCATTTCATTTATTAAAAATTGTAAATACTACGTGTCATTTTGTTTTAAAAATTTGACAATATCATGTGCCACCCCCTCCCACCCACTTGAATCACCTAATTACTATTAAGAAAATTAATTATTAAAACTTTGTCTTATTGGTACAACCAATCATGGATTAATCTAGACAAATATCCTCTTGGAGGAGGTGGATGGTTTTATTTTATTTATAGTTCAAGATTGGAATTAAATCTATTAAAAAAAGAAAGAAAGATTGGAATTGAAACATATTACTATGGTTCCTTTTTATAGATCAATACACTTATATATTTTATTTTCTATTTTTAAGTATAATACATTAAAATAAACACAAAATTATCAAACAAATCATTTCCCCACCCTTATATTTCAACAATATTAAAAAAAATTACACAATTACAATAATGTACTGATAAGACACATAAAATTAGAATATCCGATTACTATTTCAAAACCAACGTTGTTGAATTTTTGAGAATTATTCCAAAACAATTCTCATTTGAGGTCCTTTTCAAGTCAAATAGAGTCAAAACATCTGTAATTAGCTGTTTCTTGGAGGGGGCAAGTTGCAAAATAAAAATGTTTTCACATATTTTATTTTTATTTTCTAATTATTTTTTGACAGATATTGGTGCGAAGATTATCAAGACAGCGCAGCCGCAGCTTCTTCACATAAAACAAGACACCCATAAATAGCAAATTGAGTAGTGATTGGAACCAAATTGTGAGTCTTTAAAAAATTGCCTCAATTATTACTGGATAATCAAGAAACCCTAGAAGGAACCACCACATCGTCGTACTCTAGAATGGAGGCTGATGTTTTGATTTATTCATAGTAAAAAAATCTTTTTAGGAATTGAGTAGAAAGATTGCATTTTTTTTTTTTTTTTTTGGGTGAAAGGGTTGTTTTGTTTAGGGGTTTTCCAAATCTTGAAAAAAAAATTTGGGTTTTTAAGTTTAGATATGTCAGAATTGAGGGTTTTATTCTTCTGTTTTTTCTGTTTAATGGGAGTTTTCACAGCCTATGGGAATGTGGTTTTGATAGGCAACAACTTTACTTTGTCCTTCGAAGATATTGAAGCTAATTTTGGTAAGTTTAAGTCTTCTTGTGTGTGTGTGTGTGTTTAGATGGTTGAATTTGAGTGATGCAGTTTGCTGTTTATTGAGTTTGTTCTGCGAAGTAATTCAACAAGTCATTGACTTTGAGCTCTGTCTTTTAGTTTTGTTTCACTCTATTAAATTGCCTTCGAAATTTTAATTCCGTAATATTTGATTTTTCTTCAAGAATTTGTGGTATAAAATACTGAATATTTCGCATAGATGGAACGATTTATGTCTTATGTGTTTCGTGCTCAATTTAATTGGGAATCATTAACTTGGAACGGGATTTGATCGTAATTATGAAATCATGGCTTGTTAGCTTTTTCTGTGCAACTCTGTTTGGATATAAAAAGGTCTTAAGTTGGATTTGGTTGCTATTATGTGATGTTGTATTCAAGTACTCGAAATTCTTGACACCTCTTGTGGTAATTTCCCAGTTAGAAATATTTATGCTTTGATAGCAAGAATGATTTGTTTTTGTTTTATAAGGGATCACTCACTGATATAAGTCTCCCATGGTTTCAGCTCCATCGGTTAAAGGGACCGGGATATGTGGGACATTATACGTAGCAGAGCCATTGGATGCATGCTCACCACTGACTAATAAACTCGTTCCGATAAAGAATGACACCAGCTCTTCATTTTTGTTGATAACTCGAGGAGGATGTAGCTTTGACGATAAAGTGAGAAGTGCACAAGTCGCAGGATTTAAAGCAGCCATTGTCTATGACAATGAAAACGGTGATTTGGTTGCAAGTATGTCTTCTCCTCCCATTGATACTTGCAGTTTCTTGGAATGTTAGAACACATGTTTCAGAAGTCATAATGCAAGTTGAATATGCCTCGTGACTTTGCTATCGTTCAATTAAGTCCATCATTTTTTCCTCAGAAGTTAGTACCTTTTGTAGATCATCTTTGCATACGCAAAAGTTCTGAAATTGCTATTACTTCAAGCCACTCAATCTTGTATGAAATAATAATCACCTATTACTGTCAGTATCTTGCATATAACTAGAAGAGTAGTGGGACCCTTCAAAAAAAAGTAGCTTTCAGGTGGTATGAGTTTATGCATTGGAAGAGAAATCAAGTTAACAAATTTTAACTCAAGAAGTTAACTCAAAATGTGATCATAACTGAATGCAACATTCTCCATTACTAGTAGTTCTATACTGTCTTCTTTTTATACTTTGTTTTTTAGTTTTTAGTTGGATTTGCTAATCAAGTCGAGAATTGTTTGTTTATGCATATGCTGTAATTATGCATCTTCTAAAACCATTAATTTTTGAACATTGAAAATGCAGTGGCCGGAAATTCTGCTGGTATAAAGATACATGCCGTGTTTGTTACCAAAACTTGTGCTGAAACACTTTCAAAGTACAAGGACGATACTGATGTGCAGTTGTGTATAACACCGAGCTTCGAAAACTCAGCATGGTCTATCATGGCCATCTCTTTCATTTCACTGCTTGCCATGTCTGCTGTCTTGGCCACATGCTTCTTTGTCCGAAGGCATCGCATTAGAAGAGACCGACCACAAGCTTCACTCGTACGCGAATTCCATGGCATGAGCAGTCGTTTGGTCAAAGCCATGCCGTCCTTAGTCTTCACAGCCGTTCTTGAGGACAACTGTACTTCAGCCACGTGTGCCATTTGTCTCGAGGACTATACCATGGGTGAGAAGATCAGAATTCTGCCGTGTCGACACAGTAAGTCCTCTCTCTCTCTCTCTCTCTCTCTCTCTCTCTCTCTCTCACACACACACACACAATGTTTTTGAGTGATTTCATGGTTCAATCTGTCCAGAATTCCATGCGTATTGTGTCGACGCTTGGCTAACATCATGGAGAACATTCTGCCCTGTATGCAAACGTGATGCAAGAACTAGTAACGGCGAACCACCAGCATCGGAATCCACGCCACTGCTCTCATCCACCCCAGCTTCTTCCATGGCCTCCTCGTCAGTTTTTGAATCGTTTAGATCATCGCTAGCATCATCGTCGGCCATTCAAATACGTTCACCCTCTCAATCGCCGTTAGTTTCACGACCCCAGTCCGTTTCCACCACCCCGTATAACCACCACTATCTCCTCTCTCATCGTCAATCTCCTCATCTAAGCGCAAGCCAGAGCTCAGCCGACCTTAGGAACATGTCGTCCCAAAGATCCCACGGAGCCTACTTAGTTTCACCACACTCACTAGGTTACCCTTCACTATCGTCTCTTAATTCCCGGTACATGTCCCCGTATATTCCTAGTCCGGCCAACGCTTCATCGAGCTACATTGGATCTTCGAGTCGTCAGGGTAACCCACTGCATTATAGTGAGTCGGCTACGAGCTTCTCTCCGTTCGCTTCAGCTCAGTCGCTTCCAGATTGTTAGTGAAGGCTATATGGGTTTGAGAAATGGTGGTGGTTGAAATCTTTCAACTTTGTTGAGGATGCCAACATGTGCAGAGTGAAGTGAAGCTCCATTGCTCATTGCAGATGGGTTCCAAGGTGAGACCAATCTTGTAAATTACAGCATAAGCTTTAAAGCATGTTAATATGACACGACAATTTTGCTACTTGAGTCGGAAGGATTTTTACTTGCAGAGATGAGAGATTGATTCTTCTTTGTATTAACCTCTTTTCTTTATTTTATTTTTTGTGGGTTTGCTTTAAATCTGTATATATGAAGGCATTGCTAGTATGTGAGTTAATAACGGTTCACTTTCAGCTGTCTGATGCAAGATTGTTTTTTTCTATTGTATTTCATTTTATTATAAACGTGTACTCGAAGCTCGAATAGTAGGTACAAAAGAGTAGCACAAATCGACTCATCTCACGAAAGAAAGCATTCTAACTTAATACCGATGAATTTAACAAATCAAACGTAAACTTCAAAACATTAAATTCTCATCAAAGATCAAGTGAATAAAGTTCGTTTTGAACCTTAAAACGTTCAAGATTTTTAATATACATACAAAAATGAGATTCGTCCAACTTTAAGTTAACAAATGGTCGAAACTAAATCCACAAACGTGCTATATATGCGCAAATATAAAATTACACATTGATGATCAACCAACCTTGGCTCGTGTCAAAAGCCGGTTTCAGACAAATCCTCATCAGATTTTCTGTGTTTCAACAAAACACAAAATCAATCCTCCTTCACAGCGTCCCTACGTTGTTCTCTGGTTTCTGGTTGAGAAATCGAGCTCGTTTCATCAGTGGCTTGGGCTCGAGTACCAACAGTTAGAGGTTCTTCTCTGCCCATTGTCCAGATCATAACCAGTACCAACACTACGAAGATTAACATGAGAGCCATTCTGCCTCCAGTCTGTGATTTTATGAATCCTGCTAGAGTTGGACCGGAGATATGCTTCTGTACTACGCTTCCTTCTCTATAACCTTCAAGAAATCTCGAGACTTTGTTACCCATGTTGGATTCATCCACACTTTCTGAACCAACAACCTGTTCAAAACAACCGAAAAATGTAACATTGATAATAGCATGCATGTAATCATGTAATAGCATGCATGTAATAGTTAAAACCTACAAACAGAAGAGAGAACCTCAAGATGAAGGTTCAGATATTGATAAGTATTATATATTCAACAGATTGAAGTGATAATCTGGTACACATTTGTCAAAGCTATATTAGAAAAACAAAGACCATCATTTCATCCAACCATCAAAGCATTTACCATAAGATACCCAAGGATAACGATAAGTTGAGGAGTTGGCGATGGTCCTTTTGGTTACAAAATCACATGTGAAAAAAGTATAACCAAAATGGAAAGGAGATAGACAGGGAAACACTTGCAGTGTCTTTGGAAATTAGTCCATGGAAAATCTAGAACAATCAAACAGTGAATCTGAATATTTCACAAAATCCTCAAAGATATACTACTTAAAAAGGCTGGATTGTGTTTTTTGAAGCTGAAAAAAAAGCAATAACAGAAATCAAGAATGCTTTTATAAAGAAAAAACCATCACTTACAGTAAAATACTCCTCATCACCATCCCAAACAACCATCTTTGGAAGCAGAGTTTTCTTGTAGACTTCAAATGATTCAGCAAACCCTTCCCACTGATTCACCCCAACATAACCAAATATTAAGTCACGATTTGCAGAGGCAGCAGCCCTTAAAACTTTTATTAGATCCTGGGACTTTGCATCTAATTCATCCTCCACAATTGCCAAAACAACTTTCCTTTGGTCATCTTTGAGTGACTTCAATGAAACTTCACTAATAGGTAATACCAGAGGGAGTAAACTCTGTTTTATGTAATCTTCCACAAATTTTTCTGCAATTCAGGGCAAAAAAAGATGGAAAGTAAATATATAATGAAATGTAAAAAGCAGGCCAACCATTTCAACAATTTCCTAAGAGGTCCTTGAGGAAAATGTGCAAGTTTAAACCAATCCTGTAATCTCAAACAAACCATAATTTTTTAGTATTTTTTAACACCCAAGAATGGCTAAAAGTAGTAAATTAAGACCATTTTGTAGATCAAAACAAGTTCTAGATATCAGGCACTCAGAGAACTTCACATAAACCAAAAAATTGAATGTGCTAAGGATCTATTGCATCCAGAACCATTAGGTAAATCATGATGATAATATCTCTGCCCCCATGGCTATCACTGAACACACACACACACACACACAGAGATACACACACATAAGGATATGTTATAGCATCTGTATTCAAATAAGATTTAGAAAGTCAAGAGTTTCAATTATGATTTAACAGTCATGAGCTTCAACAATTAAAAAATCAAAACACCTGGCAACTTCAACGACAATTGGCAATATTCAGAAGTAAGCTAACCTTCAAATGGCCCATAGAAAATGCTTTGTTCATTATAGGCTGGATGAATAGCAACCAAAGCAGGCACCTTATCAAAATCATATAAGGACATGATGTCTTCCGAGAAATCCTTGGCAACAGAAAACCAAGCTTTCTTCTTATATTTGACAGCCAAATTTGACATTGTAGACTCATTCAAGCCAAAGCCTATGAATATAGGGAAATTTGTGCCTGCTGCTTCGATAAATTCTCTGATAGCAGAGTCAGAATTGAGAATGGAAACATCAGGAGCAACAAATTTTGTCAAAAACTGAACTAGTAAATCAGCTTTCCGCGGTCCATAATATTCTGTAGGAACTCCATGCATGAAAATCTTTAGAGTTGGATATCCACTGCATTTAACAGAAGAAATTTAGTATCTTTCCTAATTCTAAGCATTCAGATGATATAAATCTCATCTGTAAGAAAAACAATAAAAGCAAGTCCAGGCAGCTCAGGACACAATCATTCCGGGAGAATGGGAATACATACTCAATATCGTGCTTAGAAGCAAGTTTTCTGTACTTGTCACCGTCTATCTTTGCTACAACTACGGGTTGCTTTAATCCTGCTAAAATAGGGGCTGCTTTATCTAACTGCAATGCGACATTCAGATTTGTCAGTCTCATTTGTAAATGGAATATAAGGACTCAGTCTGAAATAGATGACCGAACTTGGGCTCACCAATTCCATAGGGCCCAACAATCACATAGTAAAAGGGAAGCAGAGGGGGAAAATTGCTTTTGTTGAGCATGAAAACTTTTAGTCTCACTGATAAAGTTACAAGTGAAAAACTTTATTGCATCTCCTGTAGATGTTCTCTTTGAGAAGGGAATTTCAAGAAGTCATAATTCAACAGTTGAAGCAATAAATAGTAGTCCTGCGGATTCTCATTCAATAATTTCAACCTAAACGAGGTAAAACCTATAATCTTGCTCATTTACCAGAAAAAAAGTTAACCGTTCCAAGTTTAATCTATAGTCGTGAATCACCAGTATAAGATCCGCCATTCGTAAAGTTTAATTTGTTTTAAGCCATGTCTCTGGAACTTAAAATTTACACGGTCAATAATCTCTCCAACTTAAAAAAATTTGAATGAATTCAACAAAGTTCTCAATACGAACTACAATTAATCAACTACACACCAAAATTCAGCCTTCTGCAGTACTCACATACTACGACATGATCAAAAGTAGTATATCTAATTTAATATTCTCAAAATTCATAATATTTAACAACGGAATTCAAAACACAATATAAACACTGAGTAATCACACAAATCCGGTCCTAATGCAATTAATAATATGAAAACCAATAAAAAACCCAAACAAAGTAAAAACAACCAGTCAAACCTCAGGCGCGAGACGCTTGCAGTGACCACACCAAGGAGCATAAAAATCGACGAAAATGTAATCGAAACTCGAAATCGCAGCATCGAAATTGGAATCGTCGAGCTCCAACACTTTGCCGTCCAACTTGAACTGAGTTTCCGATGCGCTGATCAGCGTAGAAACTACCAGTATCGACAGAAAAAACAGCAGTTTATGAGCAAATTCCGGTGAAGTTGAGTAGATCATGGCAGGACAAGAAGCCATGGATGATAGCTTCGTTTGCAATATTCGTAGGGCTTTTGTTAATGGCTACTGATTTCCAATTTCTAAAGAAGTAAAGTTTCAGTGTTTTTTCTATTTTTGACTAGGGCCTGTTTGGTTTCTCCATTAAGTAGAATAGTGAATACAATAATGATAAAAACCCTACTTAAATGTGTAACTGTTGAAAATTCAACTCACTATTGACTGATTTTGCACATATTCGAATTAATAATATTCGTTAAAACAACAACAAATTACTAAGAAGAATAACCGAATTTAAAATTTCTAAAATATTATTATAAAACTAAGTAAACTTGTAAAAGAGTATTAACAGTTTCACATGTGCTACAAAAAATCTCACAAGAGATATTGCAAAAAAAAAAAAAAAAAAAAAAAAAATCTTTTGATGAGTAAATAGCAGCAGAGCTCTCCACTTTATACAGCAACTAAGAGTCCATCCTGTAGTAAACAAGGATAGAATCAAGGTTGTATAAAAATGAAGTAATTGAATAGAGATTAATTTTCATCATACATCGTTTACTGTAAACTGGTCTGAGAACTGCAGTGATGGCAACAACCATTCTGTAGTAAATGTAGGAGCAATCTGATGCCTTCTTACTTCATCTGCAATGGAGGATCACGAAATACGTGTATTACATACGAAGATAACCAACAGAATCTATATAAATGCATGTATAACTTATGGGTTCAAACCTGAAGCTCGCAGAAGTATTCTGTGTGAAACGAAGGACTGCATTAACATAAAAGATTCTCAAGGTTGTTCGTAATTTTTAACAGTAAAAGTTGCGTAATGTAAAAGATTTTGCGTGATTGCTTGTTGGGAAAAATTGAAAGCCTTAAACAAAGTGGTGAAGGCAAAAGATTGCACCTGCCAAACAGAAGGCATGAAGTCGCGATGTGATTGAGTCCGAGGTCCTCTTGAATTGAACACCTTTTCGTTGGACCTTTTTCTGAAAGAAAAAGATGCTAATGCATAATCTGTTGATCTTTTGGACTAGCATGAAACTAAGTATAAAGTGCTCACTGGTAAATTTATAATCTGGTAAAGCATATATATTTAAAGAACTGAACAACACACAGTACAGAGATCAAGTGAATCATAGTGTAGGTTTGATTTGTATAATCAACAAGAAATCTGATACCTCTCACAAACCTCATCATTTCAGATGTTGATTGCTTATCGCCAAATGTAGTTGATTTAGTAGCTAAAACGAGCATAGGATGCACCAGTAGAAGCTTCCGGATGTCCTGAACTATGGTTTCGACCACTGTCTGCAGAGAGAGGTTCTTTCTGTCCATAGAAAAATATGCTTCATTTGGGAGATTCATTCTTGAAAGTAATTAAAGAAAAGAAAAGGACACAAGAAAGATTACAGATTGATAAATATAAATCAAGCAATAATTCATCATGAGCAATCACCTGTTGTTCCCTATCGATAAAGATGGTAAGGCACGATCCATCCAGTAAAAAGCTCCGATGCTGTAATCAAAGAATTGCTTATGAGGTGTTTGTCATTGATGTTACACATCAGTGTCTAGAAAACAAAAATTTATACGTAAAATGCAGAAACCTAAAGTCAAATACAAGAGTGAAGAAATGTAAGCCACCTCCACCCAACCCCAACTAATGTGTTGTATTATCTATCTGATAAACCCCAGTTTCTGTAACCCCCATCACCCAAATTGTTTAAGGAATCAAATTAATTGATTGAGATTTTCTTCTTACTGTATCTCAAAGTCGAACCTAGCAAATCAAATGGCATCAATTGGGGTTTACAAACATATCATGTTCTTGTAACAGGAACATAGCCAGAAATTTGAATATGCTGCTAAACATCATACAAACCTGTCAATCATAAGCATATAAACAGAGCCACCTTGCTTCTCCTTCTCTTTCTGAATCCGATCATGTAATGTCTACAAGGGTGAATGCTCACATAAATAACACATTAAAGAACCGCCATCACGAGCATCACAAAATTACATTCTTTCTACTTGAGCCCACGCCAAAGCAAAATCGAATATTTCAAAGTATTACCACATGTAAGACAACAACAACTCGAAATGGATTAGTTAAATGATAGATCTACAGATACTACACTCAGGATAGAAACATATTCAGCCAAAGAAACAAGAGATCTTCTCACCTTAAGCGTAGCAAGAAATTCGAAACTATTGTAACATCGTATGTACAAGAATCGTCTCATGCATGCTGCAAACAGATCTTTATCATACTGATTCTCGTTCCCCTTCATGCTGCCACTTAATCCTAAATAGCAGTATACAAGCAAAACATACATTGCAAATTCATCGAAGAAGTCATCATTTCTGGTAATTAAATTGATTTCTTTACCAGTAATCCCAATAATTCGTCGTTGCAAAGCTCGTGAAAAGCTCAAAACATCGAAACGGCAATCCAAATCAACAAACATCACCGATCGCTCCAGCCCTCCATATTGCACGCCCTTCCACTCTTTAGGCAAAATACAATTTATCGCAGCCTAAGCAAAAACAAAATCGAAATTGAAATCAATAAGATTATTTTCACATGGAATTAGAATTTTTCGAAATCGGAACTTCGATTGCTCTGTTCACCTGAATGAGGACTAGGGTTTTGGCTGAAGGAGAGGGCCCCACGATTTCGACGATGTTTCCGGCGCGGAGGGGCAGCCGGTGGAGCGGAGGCGGCAATACGAGAAAGGGCCGTTCTGTGAGAATTCTCGCGAATGCGTGCTTGGCTGTTTCATCTGCTTTGATCCATGAAATCGCTGACGTCATTTTTCTTCTATTCTTGCCTTTTGCGCGGGAAGAAGAAAAAATATATTGGCCTTTATATAAATAATTTTTTGCAAATTTTTCATCAAATTCCAATAAAATTAACCACCATTTTTGCAATTTGCCCCATATAAATTACAAAATTTGGAAGTTAAGAAAACTATTTTCTCTTTTGAATGATTTGAAACACAGCTGCAAAACTAGGCAGCCATAGATTTGATTTGAAGTTGTTAATTACAGTTTGAATTTCAATCCAAGTGTCTTTCATTACAGCTCTCCATCACCATCTGCATCTTCAAATCTTGAAGAACCACATGGAGTTCCTCCATATCCAAGTGTGAAGCTTTTCCAGCTGAGAATGAATGGACCTTCTTCTTCACCTCAATCCAGCTTTGTCCAGGGATCTTCCTCAAACCCCTCGTCCTAGCCGAGAGCCTAACCTTCGCAGCCTCGTCCCACCTCCCACTTGCCGCGTATAGATTGGACAGCAACATATAACTGCCTGTGGCCTCATCGTTGAGATCAAAAATCCGATAGGCAGTGTTTTCGGCCCCGTTTGTATTCTTATGCATCTCACAAGAACTCAGCAGGGCTCCCCAAACAGGTGCATTGGGTTCCATTGGCATGCTTTTCAAGATTCGACTCGCCTCCTCAAGAAGTCCGGCCCGCCCAAAGAGATCGACCATGCAAGAGTAGTGCTCTACTTGGGGCTCGATTTGGAACTCTCTTTTCATCCGATCAAAAAGCTCGTGACCTTCATGAATGAGGCCTGAGTGACTGCACGCAGAAAGAAGAGCAACGAAGGTAACCTCGTCTGGCTTAACCTCTGCATTCAACATTCGGTGGAAAATCTTCAGAGCCTCGTCACCGAGTCCATGCATCCCAAACCCCGTGATCATTATGTTCCATGAAATTATATCCCTACAAACCATTCCTTCAAATAAGGAACGTCCGGTTCTTAGGCTGCCACATTTCATGTACATGTTTACCAAACCATTTCTCACTAACATATCATCGTGCATCAACATTCTGATCGAATGGGCATGGATTTCTCTACCAAAACAGAGAGCTGATAGCTCGGCACAAGCTGATAACACACTAGCAACTGTTACAGCGTTGGCTAGCACTTGAGCAAATTGCATAGATCGAAACAGTTCCAAAGTTGCCTCCTTATGCTCCCCACTAGAAGCGAATCCATTAATAACCGCAGTCCAACTCACCACATTAGGCCTTACCCTCGAATTGTCATCTAAGTTGTTCAACCTCTGAAATGCAAACAAGGCCTCATCACATAAACCTGACTGAGCATATGCTGATATCAACGCGTTCCAACTCACCAAACTCGTGGATTCCAATCCGGAGAACAAATATTCCACCTTCTCTACAGCACCATTTCTCCCATACATGCTTATAAGTGCATTGCTCACAAATATATACTTCTCGAAGCCACCTGTTATTACATGTCCATGCACAATCTTACCTTTCATTGGCATTCCAGCACACACCGATATAACAACAGCAATTGATTCAGCAGTAGCACCAACACCTTTCTCTCTCATCAAACCATAAAATTCCCATGTCTTCTCACTAAAGCCACACCGAGCAAAGCTAGAAATCAATGAAGTCCAAGTCACAGAATTCGGTTCCCAACTCTCCTTCTCCATTCTACAAAGCATTCCAAATGCACCGTTGCAGTCGGAGTTTTTGGCAAAACATGATACCATAACATTCCAAGATACACGATTCCTCAGAGGCATCCGATCAAACACCTTTAAAGCAACCTCTACCAAGCCAATCTCCCCATACATTCCCACCAACTCATTACCAACATGAACATTTTCTGATAACCCTATTTCTATAGCATGACAATGAATAATTCCACACAATCTAACATCACTCCTCATCGCGCACGCCTTTATAATCATCGGAAGACCAAACCCATCAGGCTTAAAACCAAGTTCTCGCATTCGAGAATACAATTTCAGAGCATCTTCATACCTAAAATCCGAAACATAGGCACGTAACATCGAGTTCCAGAAAAGAGAGCTGAAGAAGCAATCTTTAGGACAAGTATCGAACACCTTTCGTGCATCATTCAAAAAAGAGAGCTTTGCGTATACATTAATAAGTCTAGCTGACAAGAACGCTGAAAACAACGAGGATGTAAGAACAATCTGCGCATGTATCTGTCTGACGGGTCTTTCAAGGTTAAAGCTTTCCTCAATGCTGCCGATGCAATGTTGGAGAAGTCGGTCGAAGGAATCAACGACGCCATTGTTGGATTGTGCGTGAATTGCTCGAAAGCAACGCGATTTAGAGAAATTGGAGATGCAATCAACGTAGGAAAATGAGTAATTTGTGGAGAATTTGAGCAACGTGGGAAAGAAACGCTTATGCAGAAGAGGTAGAAAGATCATCAAGCATCAAACACTTGAACTCTGTTAAATGTGGAATGCAACAGCAGGCTTATGTTTTTATTTATAGTAAATTTCGTTTTGCTCCCCCATATTTTTATTATTTCAAAAATTATCCCTCTAAAATAATTTTTAGGCGTTTTTATCTCTTTCAGACTTTATTGTTTTGTCACTTAAGTCCAATTTATCACTATCAAATCCAGTGCTTTGATCTTTGGATCGTTAATCAAAACGATCTTGTTATCTATTAACAATTTAATTACTTATCATATAATCATTGAAATGTCATATATAAATTGGATACATATGATAATATGAAACAAACAATATTTTGGAGCTCAAAAACATTGTAAAAGTTTAAAAACAAAACAATTTTTTTCGGTCCAAGTGGCGTCTAGATGCCAGCTAAGCACCCGACTAATATCAAGTATTCTACGGTCCATAATAGAACATGAAAAGAACGATTGGGAAATCTGATTATCTGAAGACTAATCTTGCTCTTTTACGAACTCTCCATAAAAAATCGACATGGAAGTGAACAAAGAGGTAAGAAACGAAGCAGCCTTATAACTCAGCTATAAGTTATTCATGTTTGGAATGTTGTGACACTTGACTTTGCTCAGATTGCTTTAGGCTAGCATTTGCATTTGCAAGGAACCTAGGATCTGGCTCGTGTTTGTTTGAAGGCTCTTTCACTGCCATATAAATGTAGAACGCGATCACCACATTGACAGAGATGACTGCAAGGATTCCACTCCACAGTGACGTGGCCTCAGGAGACAATTCAGTAAAACCTGCATCGAAGTAGAGTAAGAAATCTAGCTATAAATCGAAGATTTGTTGACAATATGGTTGTCTCATATCTTTCATCCTCATCACGTTTTAGGCAGGGCTGTTTTGGGAAAAAAGTGTAGGCGACAAAGGGCAATCTAGCGCCTAGGTGGGGGAGTAGATGGTCCTTGAATCTTATGAAGTTCGATTAATAGTTTGATGAAGTATGAATACCTGAGTATTCAGACCTGGTTTAAATCAATCCTAATGACATGTCTGCAGAGAAGAATAGTTCTAAAATCTTGCGACTCTGTTTTGAGCGTCGTCTGGGTTGTGCAGCCTATTTTCTTACATAAATCACAGGAACTATTCATGCTCGTTCTATTATGTGGTCTTAATTGAGCTCAATTTTCAACCCCATTACTCACTGTAAGTATGAAGAAACTACTGGTGCAAGTGACAAGCAGTTGGAACTAGCATGAAGATTGTTTTCTCTTGAAACAATATAGTTCTTACACCAAGGCCATTGGGTACTACCAATCAACATTGTTGGAGATTTCTCTAAACTCTTATCTTGATTTCTTGAATCAAGAGATCCATGAATCTGGATTCTAGGAAAATTGTGTTTCTGAATGCAGGATATAGGGATGTGGAAAACAGGACATAGATGCATGCTTAACACAGGATTTAAACAAAAAACGACCACTTTTGCACGGAATTAGGTAATGAAATGTAACGAAGATAGTTAAGCCGGCAACGGAAGCTCACCGGGGAAGACATTATGGTTGAAGCCAAATAGAATAGCAATAGGAGCTGCACACATGCATATGGATGCAACTACAAACTTGTTTACAACCCCAATCATAGCTCCTTCGACCTACGATAAATTACGAGTACAATGTGTTATATACATCATATGTAAGCATTGCCCAAAAGACAGTTCACGTTTGAGATGAAGAACAAGAAACTCGACATAAATGCATGAATCGTTGATAATTGAATTCCATTTTCAACTAAATCTTGAATCTGTAAATGTACCAGGTGTCACAATAGATATTTAAGCTGCTACACATAAAGAGCCAAAGCCTCATCTTCCACCAACATTGTTTTTTGTCAAAACCTAGAATGTCTGTTAAAGTTGGAAACCTTAAGAAGATGATGATGCTAGAATGAATAAATCATCATTATAGAGGAGGAAAAATAAAGAAGATTCAAGCTTTGTCATTCAGTTCTCAGAGGCAAAAGCACAAACACATGGTGGGCGTGCATTTATCTCCAAAAGAGATCCAATTCATCTAAGATCCAATTTTGTCTCACGAATCATATTCAAAGAACTTACTTGAAATTCCCTTCAACTCAGTGTTCTCGCTCCTCTTCTTCTTCTTCACGTCCACTTTCTACTTCTCAGTTCTCAGATCTCCCACACACGACACAACTGAGCCGAAACCCAAGAATTTCAAAAGGGTATGCTCACACCAGATTTCAGAGGAACTGAGAATAATTATTCGATTAAATTCGGAAAGAATTCGAGTTTCCAAGAGAATTGGAGCAATTCCCTTTACGAAAGACGTTTAATAGCGTTCTCTCTCTCTCTCTCTCTCTCTCTCTCTCTCTCTCTCTCTCTCTCTCCGTTTAATAGACTTCGAAAAGACTCTTATTTATTTGAGATGCCATGAAACTGCTAAACCCCCGTTTTCTCATTTCCTCTTCCAAAAACCCATTTTCACTCTCCTTAAACCCCCTCAACTTCTCTCTACTCTCTGCTCAACCCACTCTTCGCAGCTGTAATCTGAAAATCAAGCCTCTCCGTTTTCGCTATCATTATTACAGCCTCTGCTTCTCCCGAAGTTTTTCTGTCAAAGCAACAATGTGTGCATCGCCGCCGTCCATCCACGTGAAGGACCATATTGATCTGACGGCCAAGGAGCAGCAGATATTCGACCGCCTCCTCCAGGTCCTCCGCCACTTTAACCTCCAAACCGAGCTTCGCGTCGCCGGTGGCTGGGTTCGCGATAAGGTTTTCAATCATCGCATTCTATTCGTTTTTCTTTTCCCTTTATTTATTCACCACATTATTATTTACTGTTTCGTATTGTAAAATATGTGCAAAAAATCATTCTGTAAACGAATTGGTTTGTGGATTATATTGCAAATTGCATCTATGATATAGAATCATACTTGGTTGATGAATAAATTGGGACTTTGGTACTTTGCTTGCATTAACTTCAGTGATGCTCTTTTGATATTTGTTTCTTTTGCACCAGCTTTTGGGGAAAGAGTGTTATGATATTGATATTGCACTTGATGATATGTTGGGGAGGGAATTTTGTGAGAAGGTGAATGAATACTTGTCGTCTACAGGCGAAGAGACTCAAGGAATCGGGGTGATACAGTGGTACATTTCTTTCTCTGGTTCACCTGATCGAGTCTTCTTAGAACATGGAAGTGTGTATGATGATGATGTTATTTTCTTATGATGATTCACAGCAATCCTGATCAGTCCAAGCATTTGGAAACGGCAAGGATGCGGCTGTTGGACGTATGGATTGACTTTGTCAATCTAAGAGCTGAAGACTACTGTGAGAATAGTCGTATTCCAACCATGGTGCTTATTATCTTGAATACATAAACTTGGCAGACTGACAATGCACTATCAACACTGATGTTTTAAGTGTTTTTTTCCGCAGAGGTTTGGCACTCCACAAGAGGATGCTTTTCGGAGGGATTTGACGATCAATAGGTATGTGTCTGAACACTTCTCACTGGAAAGATGTCTAGTTTCTCTATTTATCTGTTATTTGACGAGCTTAAGATTAGACATGTTGTGTGTGTGTAGGTATTGCAAAGAGGTGTAAGTCTGTTGCTATATAGATGTTGAGATGTGTTGGTGTATTTGTTTACATATCAATATAGCTTGGAACCTTTTGATTCCTCTGATTTTTTACTTGTTATTTAATAGCCTGTTCTACAACATTAATACGAGTTCTGTTGAAGATTTTACGCAAAGAGGTAATTCAAGTTTGTATTTTTTGCCACTTGTTATTCTTACCATGCCTGCTACCCTTCTTATTGATCTAGTGTTTTTTTAACCAACCATCTGTAGGCATTGAAGACTTGAGATCTGGAAAAATAGTGACACCGTTACCTCCAAAGCAGACTTTTCTAGATGATCCTCTTCGAGTTCTCCGAGCCATACGGTTTGGTAGTCCACAGAAAACTTATGTTTGCCTGGTCTTATAGAAAAAAATTGATGATATATGTGTTGGAAGTTATCCTGACTTTATTCATTATCAGGTGCACGGTTTGGATTCTCTCTGGATGAAGAATTGAAGATAGCTGCTGCAGACGAGGATGTCAAAGCTGCCATTGCTGATAAAATTAGCAGAGAGCGTATTGGTCATGAGGTATGCCTTCATATGCATCTGTCAGTGCTTATGGTAACTGAATCTTCAATTCTCATTTTATATTTGTAATGTTTTTGACATTGGCTCTTTGTATCCATTCTCTTATGCAGGTTGATCTCATGGTATCTGGAAATCAACCTGTGAGTGCAATGACCTATATTTCTGAGTTGCAGCTCTTTGGGGCTGTATTCAGTCTTCCACCTGAGGTTATACCTTCACCTCCAGAAGGATGTGAGAGGTATCTTCTTACTCGTAGCTAGTCTTGAATTTGTTTTTGCTACAGAAGTATAAATTAATCTATTCTTTCCCCATTTATTTTGCTTTGAAGTTATTATAAATAATTCAAATTTGGATGGGGCATTGGATCTGCATCCACATTCAAATCGAACTTGCACCCCCTTCCCTTTTTTTTTTTTCTAAATTTTATCTATTTTTTCCTTCGATATTGGTACATGGGCATATATCATTGTTGCTTATGGAGCTTCTGGTGTTCTCGTTTTTTGTATTTCTTAGGCTTTGTGTTGCTTACATGGATTCAACCTGGAGACTTTTGCAGTTAGTTGGGTCCTCCTCTTTCACTGTGAGTATTGAATTCATACATGGCTAATCAGCATATTTTCTTAAATGAATGTAAAAAGTGTGGAAATGTGTATAATGGAGTAATGCTCGAAATAATATTGAGCAGTTGCTAATGTTCAAACTTCAGTCCCAGTATGTAAAAGTTATATGATTTTGAACCTTTTTTTGGTTCCATTTCCACTCCATTCTTTACATATTTTTGTTGGAATGTGAGTAAAAAATCCTGTTATAGCTTCAAACCTCCGCTTATCTTGTATTTTAGTGATAAAATACTATCACAGAAATTGATCATTTTTCTAGTGCATTTGATGCCTTTTTGGAGATAAACTACTGAGGTTCAGTTAAATTTTGTTTTTTATGGTTTTAGGATGACCAACTGAGGCTCTGTCTATATGCTGCTCTGCTTCTACCCTTTAGAAATGTTGTGTACAAGGACAAGAAAGGGAAAAAGGTAAAATGAGTTACCATACTTTTTTTATTCATTGGCATAGTGTATAATCTTTTCTTCCAGGGAGGGGGTGGAGGACTGTATTTATTATTGCGACACTTCTTATGGATCTTCTGGTAGATCTTGTAGCTCTCGTGTTTTGCATAATGCGTTTATATACTGAAAGATAATCTAAACACCTCAGTATAAGCTAAACGCCTTGCAAAAACCTTATCTGTTCACTTTTCAAGACGTTACCCTATCCTTTGTCGATATATAATCTGACAAGAAAGAATGGTGAATTTGCTCATTGTAATTATACGGTCTGCATTGGTCTACATCATCTATATATGAGGAGTCTTTTAAGTTTGTTGTTTGTTTGTATTTGTACTGATTTTCTATCTTTTGAACAGATTCCAGTAGTTAGCTACATCTTTCGCACTTCTCTCAAGTTGAAGTCTAGTGATGCAGAAACAGTATGATGCATATTCCTTCCACTATTTTTATGGTTTCAATCTTTTATATGATATCATAGATAATAACTATCTTTTTGCAGGTTATGAGCCTGCATCTTGTTGTAGAGAAATTTTTATCCTTGATTCCTTCAATCATTTCTGACGAGAATTCACAAAGTCTTGAAGTTGATGAGGAAAAAGAAACTATAGATGTTCCACGTACTTCAAAACGCCGAATATTGGCTGGTGAAATGATCCTTCTTACCATAAAAATTCACTTTTCATTTCCAACATACCTTTTTAGCTCTATTCTTGAATATCTTATAATTGATCAACTCTTTTTACATGCATAGGGTTGCTTCTTCGAGAAATCAAAGAATTTTGGCGTGCTTCACTGGTTCTTGCTTCACTATTGTACCCTCAAGATATTGTTTCAAGTGAGAAATTGTCAAGTGAGGACTCGGAATTAAATGAACGAAGAGCATTATACAACAGGGTAGAGAATGCACTTCTGGAAATGGGTAATAGTTTTATCTTGTACTATATGCTTATCATCATTCTTTAGCACTTTTTGGATTTAAGGATTTCAGGATAAATTCAAAATCCATCAATAGTAGTAAATCTGTTGGAGATTTGAAATCCAGTCATTTCAAGTTCTTGCCTCAATCCTAACATAACATAACTTATTTGCAATTATTTGTCTCATTGCACTTAACCTGAACTCCATTTTGCAGGATTGGAGAAAGTTTGGGAATTGAAACCATTAGTGAATGGTAAAGAAATCATGAGTATCTTGCAGATAAAATCGGGAGGGCCAATCGTTAAAGAATGGGTATACGTCTCTTCTATAAACCAGTACAGCATAGTCACAATATGCCAACTAATCTCTCTCTCTCTCTCTCTCTCTCTCTCTCTCTCTCTCTCTCTCTCTCTCTCTCTCTCTGCAGCAACAAAAACTGCTCGAATGGCAGCTTGCACATCCATCTGGATCAGCAGAAGAATGCGTTGACTGGATGAGGGAAACTCAATCTAAACGCGCAAGAACGGAGTGACACTGGATGAGGGAAACTCAATCTAAACGCGCAAGAACGGAGTGACACGTCTACAAGCTTTCCTTCAGTGTTAAAAGTATGTTTTTAGTCATTGCTACCACATAAAAACCAGTACAGATTTTCGACTTTGTAAAGAATTGGCACAAGGAGTCGCTACTCTAGATTGATTAGAGAGAACTACAAGAGCTTAGGAGAATCGAGCCAAGAAATGAGCATCTGTTTCAATAAGAACCAAAGGAAGTTTGACACTGATTATCTCTTGGACCATCTTCAATTTCTTTATGTTCTCAGTTTTGTATCCTTGGATTAAATCTGAAGAAAGAACTCATGATATGGTTAATTTGCATCTTCATTGTATTGGGAATTTATTGATATTAGATTTATATGATGATTTTAATGGTTTATACTTTATATAGTCAAACACTATTTGCAACGTTGGAACCCCATTTATTGGTGGTGTAAATGTATTCTAATTAATTCAAAAGATCTATATATTGCATAAGTTGGTGATGTAGATGCATTCAAACTAAGTATTACTTTAAAAGGTGGGAAAGCCATTTTAAGTTTAAAAACAAGAATATTCTCTTTGCAAGACATTATAGAAGCAAGAAGAGGCAAAATCAATTTTTTGCACCCTAAGTTTAAGTTTACTTTACTTGAATTTGTTATATTTATATATTGTTCTACTAAACTCTCAAACTCTTTAATTTTATTTTACTTGGTTTATATCTATATCATTTTGTTTTATTAAACTCCTAAACTTTCAAATTTACTTACTTAAAACAGGAAAAAAAAAAAAAAAAAAAAAAAAAAAAAGGAACTAGATAGGAATTTAGTGAAAATATATAGAATTTAGTAAATACAATAAAGATATAGATAAGGGTTAATAACTCAATACAAGGAATAAGAGGGTTCAATTGCAAATGGCCATATTTATAAATCGCACTTGAAATTGGAAGTCAAAGAAGCGCTTTTTTAAATTTCTTTCCATTAAAGAGAGAGAAAATTGCACTATAAAAATCGTGGGAAGTTTTCATTTCACTCTCGTAATCTCAAAACCTTTCCTATTAATTTCTCTGTCAATGATTCGCACTTACATTAAGTTGCTTCAAATTTCTTCTTCGATCAAAAAATCCCATTTCCAAAAACCCTTCAAACTCCCCAAAATCCATCAACCATCAAAATCATCGAATTCCTTTCTTCTCCGTTAGATGATTCAATTTCACGCCCCCAAATTCAATTCCTCCATCGATTCAGCACATTGATCACGAACCCACCTCAGCTATGGAGTCGAAGAGCAAGAAGCTAAAGAGGAATCAACAAAAAGGAGAAGAAAAATTCGATCTTGATAGACTCAGCTCTTTGCCAGACAGCATTTTAACTCACATACTGTCTTTCCTCGATACGAAATCCGTTGTTCGGACATCAGTTCTGTCCAAGAGATACAAGCTTTTGTGGACTCTATCGCCATGTCTCGATTTCAAGCTATCTGAATTTCAAAGCCACTTAGATATATATGAGGGATATGGGCACTCCCATGGCAAGAGCACAAGTGTTGCTACTTTTGAATCATATGTTAATCATGTTCTTCTTTTCAGGGAGCATAGCAATCTTGAATCGTTTCGGCTTTCGTTGCACAAGGACGTGAGCTTGGAGTTCGTTCAGAATTGCGTTGATTACGCCACGAATCATAAGGTGCAACATCTTAGACTCCGAGGTTTTGTGAAGGGGAAGCCTTGTGTATTGCCTAAATTGTTGCTTACTTCTTCGTTTTTGATAACTTTGCACTTGCATAATGCTACTAGTAATTGTATAGAGTTGCCTAAAACCGTTGCCTTGCCAAACTTAAAGGTTTTGTGTCTCAAGAACTTCGAATTCTCTGATAGGAACTTTAGTGGGGAATTGTTTTTGGGGTGTCCGAATCTTGAGACGTTGCTTTTGAGCAAGTGTTGTATTAGGCCGTTGAATAAACTCAAGGTTTTGGATGTGAATTGCTCGAATCTTAAGAGCTTGGAGATTAGGTATTGGAGGAGTCCTTGGAAGTGTTTTGATGAGCACATGATCAGTGTAAATGCTCCGAAACTTGCTTTCTTTAAGTTCCGAGGTCATCTTGTCCGAGTGAGTTTCAAAGAAGTTTTACCATCTTTAGAAAAAGCTTGTATCAATTTGAGCTATCCCACCGCATGCTTTATGGTCGATGCAAACGAAAGAAAGGAAAAAATTTCCGAAAGTTTTCTCAGCATGCTTCGCCATATATGCAATGTCAAACTCCTCTCCCTATCATGGAAAACAATTGAGGTAACCTTGATGTTCTTATCATGCCAAAATGAGATTGGAAAGTGATTGTTACGGATGTTCTATTATTGTTATTTGCATCATGGAATTATGAGCAAGTTTTCGTTCTGATTGAAACGAGAATATTCTGAAATAATACAAATGAACTGCAGGATTCTATAAACACAACGTAGCGAAAATGGTACTTGAAATTGTAATCCAAAGTCTAGATATACCAAAGAAACGATCATTATAAATCATTCAAATTGGCAGATGAAATTTAGCAACATAGTGTGCTGACTCTTACATGTATCTGTACTTCCTCAGGTTGTATGTGCCATTCCCGATTTACATGCACGTTCGCCTATTACTTTCGAGAATTTGAGGGTCTTGAAGTTCACAGCTGAAAATAAATTTGGAGTGAAGATTATTCGTATTGAGACTGTTACCGGGTTTTTGGAGAGCATTGCCACTGGTGTTTTGATACTCGATGCTTCTAAGGTACTATTTTTGTCCTTCGCCTTTTTGGAAACACAATTTTCTGGATCCCGAATTTACTGATATGCTGTGTCTGGATCCCGAATTTTGGCGCACAACATAACTTTGTTACTTTTCTACCACAAATGTGGTGATTTGTCAAAAATACCCCTACACTCACATGTGGAATAATAACTGAAATGATGTAGTATCAAAATTGAGGGTAAAAGTGTCATTTTAATGGATTTGTGGTAAAAAAATACGTAATATATATTGACCGGTAGAAAAGGAATCTACTATATCATATATGGTAGAATGGTCACTAAACCCTTCTTTGGAAATCAATTACCATGTTTAGCCGTTTTGGTTTCTTAATTTTGGAATATTTTAACACAGCATGTATGCAATTAATATGATCTTAGTGTGCATTCATACTTTCATAAAGGAACTCTGCATGATAATCTTGCATATTGAGGATTTTGATTGCTTTTGGAATTTGTGGTTTACAATGCTATTTAGGAAACTAAATTGCTCACACCTTCGAGATAGAGGATGTTCGAGTGATTAGCAGTAGCCAAATTTCTCGTCTACTCCAGCTATGCAAAAGTGCACACTTAACACATGGATTTGTTTTCAGGAACCGAAAATCTGGCCTGAGAGTTCAAAGGCCAAAGCTAAGCAAGATGCTGTACATCTTTCAATGCCAGCACATGTCATGCACTTTTTATTAGAAGGCTCTCCTGCTGTCGAACTTCTGAGTATCGAAATACGATATCCATATTATCTTGAAGGGAAGTGAGAAATAGGTAATTTGTCGATAAGCCAATTAATGGAAATAGGTATTCTTGTCTTTCAGTTATCATTGTATTAAAAATGAGGAGAAAAAGGTATCATGAAATGAGGTGTTTGCCCTGCAATGATGAATCGAGAACCATAAAACCGCTGACTTGTCAGCTTTTTCCGTAGTTTTGTTTCCTAGTGATGCAAACTTGTCGATCCTCCTCCTTGTAATGATTCTTGTACTATGCTTTTTTGGATTTTGGACGCGACTTTTTTTTGACTCAACTTGTTATGGCTTCATTGCTAGAGGCTAGCACAGTGTTATACCAGAGACGTTCATGAAATGCTCATTGGCTTGTGTTGTAGATGAGGAACTAAATAATAGTGAATACAATAAGATTTATAAGGTTGATTCTCAGATCCTTTAGAGGTATAAACAGCTTAATTTTCTTGATTTACAGTTTGTGGGCATTACAACATCATTACAACATCTTACATGTTGCTTAGGATAGTTGAATGATAGATCATCTTACAATGTCACTGTATGTTAGTTTGTTTAACCATAAGGACGCGTCTCCTTCGTCCAATCCAGCTAGTTGTCCATGCAGGATCCCCAGAAACGACTCTATAACCAGCGTTTGTATACAGTTTTCTAGCACCATAATCATCTTCATAAGCTCTAAGGACAAGATAGTCGAAACCCCATATAGCAGAGAGAGCATCACAAGCTTTGAGCAATGTAGTGGCCACCTTCTTCCTCCTACAAATCATATCAATGCTCATTCTTTTAGGTTCTTTGGTGTGATTAAGGTTTAAGATTCTTGCTAGATTTGTACCTGTATTTGTTGAGAACAGCTATTCCCGATACGTAAAGATACTCTTTTGCCCCTGGGAGGTGCTGAAGAACAGAGTATTCTTTATCTACTGTAACATCAACAACCCCAGCTAGTTCCTTTTCTGATTCTTGATCATCATCTCTGGGCTCTGCTACCAAACAGGCATACCTGTTTACTACACTAATTCTTCATCAGCAAACAGTATTTTATCGAGTCATATGATTCACGCGCAACACAATAAGTAGAGCTTTCATTTACCTGTCAGGAGGAGAGTTCCTTAGCTTGTAAAGAAGCCCTGAAAGCACTTCAGCCTGTATGATGCATGGAAATGATCAATGATCAAAAACAGTGATCTTTTCTTTCTTTACATTACTGCATGTGCAATATAACCGAATCAATTTACCTTAAAGAAATAGAAGAACATATCATCGAATACAAACATAGGCTCATGAAAAGCTTCAGCTTGAACACTGGCTACTTCCTTCATTTCTTCACTTGTTTCAACCATTCTTCTTACTTGCCAATCTGCATCCTTAGTGATTAAATAGCCAAACTGCAGTTTCTTATTTTCATATACTCCATTCGAATCGGGCTTTGCAGCAGCCAGATCCTTCTGTTGATCTGCTCTTGTTGATGTTGAATAGCTGCAACAATGAATAGTCCCTCTTTTCTGCTCCAATCTTCTTGTTTGACTGTTGAAGCTCATACTCTGTTTCTTTAATCTTCCACATCTCCAGAATAGTTCTTGTTCTGACCCTTTAACAACAATGGAGAGATTGTGATTCAAATGAGCCATGACCCTCTCTCTCTCTCTGCTAAAGATTTTATCTTTTTATGTTGGAGTTACATTTATTGAATCTTATGCCAATAAGTCTTGCAAGATTGAGGGCCATTCATACATGTGAAGAGAAGAAGCATTGATTTATACTTAACTAGTTCTCATGTCTACATGTACAAATACAATAGTCCTCATAAATACTTTCAGATTTTCTATTTTAAAACTGAACAATCTCTTATTCTAATTGTTGAATTCTGTTCACATTTATCTTTATAATTTTATATCTATGCTAATCACCATTAATAATATGTCCAGGATAATTCACATAGCGATAATTCCCAGAAAAACAAAACAAATTTGTGTCTGAGGAAACAAATACTTGAGAAGGATAAGATAATGATGTGTGTGGCTGTGCCCGATATCTATCAATCATACGTGGCAGAACATGAGCTCAACACGTGTCCTCTCATAATTAATAAAAAAAAAAAGAGTTAAAAACTTTTAAAATTTGAGGATTAGATTTGGGCTTGACAGGTCCAGATTAAATTGGGCCCATACCCATATTAAGACTATTAACTAATTTGTGAATAGATTGGGCTAACTTTATGGGCTACCATGATGTCATTTAAAACCCAAGCCCTAAGTTAAATTTAAGTCAATGTGAATGGTACCCGACCCACACATTTCGGGTCGGTTATGGGCATTTGCTTCAAGATCGAATGTCTTGCCCCACGAGCTTACCATATGGAATCGTACTCGCCGGAATATTCCTCAATCCTTCTCCGATCTGTTCATTCTTCGCATCCGCCGCATCAATGGGAAGCCGTTTCTCCGCCGCCGCCGCCGCCGTCCGAAGCTCATCAATCCGAGGGAGCAGGTGGCAGCTGATATTAATTGACCTGAGTTGCTCCCCGAGCTTTTCGCCGACGCGAAGTGTGAGGAAGGTGGGAAGAGCGGTGGCAGATGACTGATTGTTTACGGATCGCCGCCGGAAGAAGTCGCCGCAGAAGTCGAAGTCATTCTGCACCGCCGTCGACGACAGTGGAACAGGTGAGTGTAAAAATGTGGTGATCGGAGATGAATACTCTGGAATGGTGGCAATATACAGAAGGCGCTTAGAAAGTGTCGAGCGAATCGCCATGTGAAGGAGTGGATAGAAGAAGAGAGAAGTGAGGAAAAATAAATCAGCCCAAGTGTAAAATATAAGCCCGAAGACCCGACCCGAAAACTTCAAACGCTCCAGGGGCTGAAATGTAATTTTACAGTAATAATAGCCATACAGTATACTAGAGTTTGCTTCCTTGTCCGAGTCTCCGAGAACCTCCTCGAGTTTTTTCTTAAATGGCGATAACTGAAAACGACAATTTCTTTTCTCACTCCAGATTTCTCTAGAACCCTGCAATCCTTTCTTATAAACCCTATCTCTCTCTCCTAAACTCTGCAAAAAAATTCCCAAGCAAACGATCATGGCGACTGCAGCGCAACTCCACTGCCCATTCCCACAAACGGGGAACAAAACCCCGTTTCTGGGACTTAAAAGGATCGACAGAACGCCGTTTATTACGCTTCGTACTCGACGAAACAATGATCAGAGGAGTTTGAGGTATACGAGGTTAAGAGTGGTGAGTGAAAAGGTTGTGGGAATTGATCTGGGCACCACCAACTCCGCCGTGGCGGCGATGGAAGGCGGGCAGCCGACGATCGTGACCAACGCGGAGGGGCAGCGGACGACGCCGTCGGTGGTGGCGTATACGAAGACGGGGGATAGGCTTGTGGGGCAGATTGCGAAGAGGCAGGCGGTGGTGAACCCCGAAAACACGTTTTTTTCGGTGAAGAGGTTTATTGGAAGGAAGATGAATGAGGTTGATGAGGAGTCTAAGCAGGTTTCGTATAGAGTGGTGAAGGATGAGAATGGGAATGTCAAGTTGGAGGTTCCTGCTACTGGCAAATTGTTTGCCCCTGAGGAGATTTCAGCTCAGGTATGCAGTTCTTGTTCTTGATTTTTCTGATCATTGAGTTTTAGTTGTCGAGTAGCTGTTTTCATCTTGAGATGATTGAGTTTTAGCTTAGTTATGGTGTTTTCTTGATGTTATTAATGTAATTGTAATAACATGAAGGATGTGTGGTTCTGTTTTCTTCTCCTCAGGTCTTAAGGAAGCTTGTGGATGATGCATCGAAGTTTTTGAATGATAAGGTCACTAAAGCAGTTATTACAGTGCCAGCTTATTTCAATGACTCGCAAAGAACTGCAACGAAAGATGCTGGTCGTATAGCTGGTTTGGATGTTCTCCGAATAATCAATGAGCCTACAGCTGCTTCTTTGGCTTATGGATTTGAGAAGAAAAGCAACGAAACTATTCTTGTTTTTGACCTAGGAGGTGGTACATTTGATGTTTCAGGTATGTGATACAGTTTTTGCTATCTGATTGCTAGAGGTTATTGATTTTAGTTCAATCCCACTAAGAAGCTGGTCTGGATCAATGTATGCAGTTCTTGAGGTTGGAGATGGGGTTTTTGAGGTGCTCTCTACCTCAGGGGACACGCATCTGGGTGGTGATGATTTTGACAAGGTATGAACCTCTTTGACATTGGTCAATTGTTGTTTGATATCTCCATTGGTGGTGGTAATAATGTTTACTCTGGATGCAACAGAGAATTGTTGATTGGCTTGCCGATAACTTCAGGAAAGACGAAGGTATTGATCTTCTCAAAGACAAGCAGGCTCTACAACGTCTTACTGAAACTGCTGAGAAGGCAAAGATAGAATTGTCTTCTCTAACTCAAACTAATTTAAGGTACATTGTTCATCCCCAATGTAAAATTTATGGTCGGAATTTATGTTGTGCTAATTTATTGAGTGGTTTTCTCATACGACAGTTTACCCTTTATCACTGCTACTGCCGATGGACCAAAACATATTGACACGACATTAACGAGGGCTAAATTCGAAGACCTATGCTCCGATTTACTTGACAGGTACTTAAAGTAGTCCATATTTAACCTGAATGCTCCTGGTTTGTCTGTTATTTATGCTATGAACAATGATGGCATACTCTTTGCAGACTCAAGACTCCTGTTGAAACTGCATTAAAAGATGCAAAGCTTTCGATTAAGGACATAGACGAAGTGATTCTGGTTGGTGGCTCCACTCGGATCCCTGCTGTCCAAGATCTTGTCAGGAAGATGACTGGGAAAGACCCTAATGTCACTGTTAATCCAGACGAGGTCGTTGCACTTGGAGCCGCAGTTCAGGTATGCCTTAAAAGTTGCTTATTCATTAGCTTGTCGTTTTCTTGGTGTTAAAAGTTCGATGACATTGTGTTTTTTTCTTTTAGGCTGGTGTTTTAGCTGGTGATGTGAGTGATATCGTGCTCTTGGATGTGACACCACTGTCGCTTGGATTGGAAACATTGGGCGGTGTTATGACGAAAATCATTCCAAGGAATACGACTTTGCCAACCTCGAAATCGGAGGTTTTCTCCACTGCAGCAGATGGGCAATCGAGCGTTGAGATCAATGTGTTGCAAGGTGAAAGAGAGTTTGTGAAAGACAACAAATCGTTAGGGAGCTTCCGTTTGGACGGCATCCCGCCTGCGCCTCGTGGCGTCCCTCAGATCGAAGTGAAATTCGACTTAGATGCCAACGGTATCCTTTCTGTAACAGCTATAGACAAAGGAACCGGTAAGAAACAGGACATCACTATAACTGGTGCCAGCACATTGCCCTCGGATGAGGTATGTTTAATATTCCACTGCTTGTCCTGTTACCGTTCCTAATCTAGCGATTAATGACCCATTTCGATACTCAATATGAAATGGATATGTACAGGTGGATAGGATGGTAAAAGACGCTGAAAGATACGCAAAGGAGGACAAAGAGAAGAGAGAAGCCATTGACACCAAGAACCAAGCCGAGTCTGTTGTGTATCAGACCGAAAAGCAATTGAAAGAGCTTGGAGATAAAGTCCCTGCTGCGGTGAAAGACAAGGTGGAAAGTAAATTGACAACGTTGAAAAATTCTCTCTCCGGTGGGTCCACTCAAGCCATCAAAGACGCCATGTCAGCGCTTAATCAAGAAGTCATGCAACTAGGCCAATCTCTGTACAGCCAGCCAGGAGCCGCTGCTGCTGAGCCCGCAAGTGGTGCCTCCGAGGAAACTAGCTCTAGTGGGAAATCATCGGACGGAGATGGAGAAGTGATCGATGCAGACTTCACGGAGAGCAACTGAGTATGTAATTAGTTGTGAATAGTTTTAAACTATCTGATGTTTTAATTTGTGAGAGTAGATAGTTTGATTTTCACTGTGATCTATGCTTATCATAGCTCATGAGGTTTGTACATAAGTAGATCACTTTTTTGTAAACAATTTTTTTTGGAAATTGATATTATCTTATTGCAACATGAAGTGTTTCTGGTGTTGTCTATGATGTAATGATGTCTTTATGTCAAAGTTGGTATACCAAGACTACATTATAGAACAATGAAATCAAAGAGTAGATTTAATGAGTTCTTGAATTTAAGGAAATATAGAACAGGTAGACATATTAGAGCTCCAGATAGTACATGTGAATCTTCGACTGATTTAAGGAAGATTTAGATTTAGATTTACAGTCCAAATAAACGCTTAAAAGCGCGAAGAAACTTACCTTTCTTCTTCTTTGCATTTGTGTGATTAGAACTAAGTTCATCTCCTCCTCCTGCAGTTGAATCAGCTTGGTGATGGATTCTTGAATAGCCTTCAGAGATCGAAGCCGATCTTTTAATGGAAACCGACCTCTTCACATCAGCCAACAGAAACAACGAGCTTTCTTGCATAGCCGCCGTCTTCTGATCAGACTGGCCAGAAGAAACCGAGTTTTTTCGACTGAGAATGATCCCAAAAGCTTCCCCCGTGTCCTCTTCGTGTTCTTGCTCTGGGATCGAATCATGCACCGTTATGATCTTCACTTCACTGCAGAGATTCGGCTTCGTTTCTTGAGATTTGAACCTGGTGGATCTTGGTGTGTGATGTGTGAGAGAAAGATCACCAAAGTCCACAGATTTGGATCTTGCTGAGGTGGGTTTCTTGATTCTTGAATATCCATTCATTCTGTGTTTCGAAAATGGTGAGCAAATCTGCTCTAGTTGTGGTAGAAGGGATGAGAATTCTTGGAAAACTATGGAGCAGTTTGAGTCAATGATGAAAGAATTAGTGATGCCCAGATTTGGAGGGAAAGACATTGTGACCTTCCTCTATAGGGTGTAGTGAAGTGAAGTGAAGTTGCTTGTGCATTGGGGCACGATGCAGTTACGTACAATTTATAGTGTCGTTGATTCATATTTTGAGACGAGGCACTGATTATAACGAGTTAATTATACTCAGTCGTGTGAAATACATCAATCAATACAAAGTTTTAAGTACAATGCAGATCAATTGTTACGAGAATATTTACCTATATAAGTACATTAAGATGCAAACAACACAAGCCCAAGTGATGGAGATGCTTGGTGGGGTTATAGAAGTCAAATTATTGGAGTGGTTGGAATTATTTCAATATTATGTAAATCTATGTCTTGTTACACTTAAATAGTAATACTCATTTATTTAATTAAAAAAGGGTACCACATTTCCTTACAATCTTTCTCCATCTCTAACTATCTGTTTCTGTACAATAGCAAGAGATGGAGAAAGTTGCGATGGAGGAAATGCCGTTTTTCTCCTCTTGTAATAGATTCAATTATTGTAAATTCAAAATTTTGGCTTCGTCCCTCAAAATAATTATTGTAGATAGATAGATCGATTTGAGATGGGATAGAATATGAAGCATGTGGAGTGTTTCTTGGATGATTGGAGAAAACATCCAGCCTTGCAGAGATTTGTTTGGTTTGGTTGCAAGATGTGACATAAGCTTAAATAAAGTTATCTCTTTTCACTGTCACTCTTTTTACCATATGCACTCCACATGGTTTTGATCACTATGTATCATCTGTTTTTTGTCTAAATATTCTGCTGCTATGTGCAGAGAATCTACTTCCTTCACAGTGAAAAGGGTTTGAATTATTGCTATACATTTCATCGGTTGATTTATTAAGGTTGATCGATAATAAAGTGAAAATATCGCATAATGATTTGCCATCTCGAGCTAGTTCTGTATATGATAATCGTTCGACACTTGAATTAAGTCAAGAACTCAATGAAATATACAGACGTTTAATTGGATAACTTGAACTTTCAATTACAGATCATTTTCAAAGAATCCAATACATCAATAAGCATTTATACTACAAATCTAGAAAATGATACAATGAAAAAGATAAAAGAAAACGAATGGCTTGATCTCATTTGATCTGTTCAGCTCTGCTATCGTTCTTCTGTATCTTATGTTGCAATTTTTCATCACTGAAAGACGACTTTTAGCTCATTTCAAACTACATTTAAAACAAGTATTGTCTTCTACCTCCTCAGAGAATCAATTGACAAGGCAAAAACTTTATTACATCGTCATATTCACCCCTCATCACAGTTCCTCAAACTACAATACAAAGTTTCAAAATGTTGCAGGATGTTCTTTCTCCTTATTCGACTACAAGAATACTCAGTCAACACACCCATTTGGAGACAACCCATCCGATAAATCATAGGAGTGACATTCTTGCTAGCTATACAATTGAAAACCTCCATAGCTTTACCCACTCATCCTTGAAGACAATACCCATTCATCGATCCGATTACATCGTTCAAGATCTAACTCACCTAACAATCCACATGAAAACCCTTCTCTAAGCCTTCTCTAAGGTTTCTTTGAAAAGTTTCAAGCCACAACAGTCCTAACTTCTCTAAGATTTCTTTGAAAAGTTTCAAAACCACAACAATCCTAAAATGGAAGCCTTTTTCAAAGTCTCTTTGAAAAGTTTCAAGCCATCATCAACATTACATTTCATGTCATTAACATTACATTCCATGTCATCAACATTACAGTCCATGTCAAATCATGCTTACAACTTCCCATGAAAAGCTTCCAGACATTGGCAAACATGTTATACATCTTTATGTTAGGCTTACAACTCCCTTCATCCATTACTATTCGTAATAAATAACGACAATCAGCCCACACAACCTTTCGACAAGGTACAAATGTCAACACATCTACCAACAACCGTACACGACCCTATCCGATTGATAGCAACATTCATACTATATTCATTAATTGGAATACTCATGTTGCATATATCTTCGAAAACATAGATAGACATCGAACACATATCAAATTAACCACACGCGAGAGCAATCGAGTAAGTTTCTGTGATTTGTTATGCAAATTCACAGACTCATTCAATTCATTACTACCTCCAAACTCAAGCTTCAATTTCTCACGGATTTTCCAATTTGCAACAGATTTTATTCCAAAAATCGAACGGGGAAAAGGGTGGAAATTACCTGATCCATAAAATATTGGGGAAGAAATTGGATTAAACTCCAAGAAAAAGCCCTTCATCTTCATTGACGGCTGAAGTAGTTTTCCTTTGTGAGGTCTGAAGTTGATTTAGGGTTTATGAAGAAGGGCTTCTGGTTAATAAATAGTAAAAATTCAATCTTGAAAATTTTTATCCACGCAAACTGCATCTTTTTAATTATAAAAATATGTAAAAATAAATAAATTATAATTACTTAAGTTTGACCTTACTTGTATTTTTAATTTTTTTTTTTTGCTATATTAATTAACTTCATTTCGGAAATTAATCAACTTTATTTTATCAATTATTATTTTTAATACTTTAAATTAAATATTGGCTCACTTGAAAAAAAATCCCAACCTTTTTTACCACTACAATTTACACCCAACCTTTTGAATTTAGCAAAAAAATCATCACTCGTTTACAAATTTTTAATTTCATCCCAACTATAAAAAATTTATAAAAAAAATCATGACTTTAACAAATTATTGCAATTTGAATCACATTTAATCATTTTGGAGATTACAACTTCAAAATTTGCATAAGAATTAGGACTTGAACATACTATTGCAATTCAACTTTAACACGCTATTTTGCTTGACACATGAATTCGGATCATTGGAGAATATAATAAGTGTGCTTCAAATTGCACTAATGAATTAAAGTCATGATTATTTTTTGCTAATTTTTAAAAGTCGGGATTAAAAACTACAAGTTTGTAAAAAGATGGTGATTTTTTTTTTTTTTTTTGCTAAATTCAAAATATTGAGATTAAATTGCAATTTTGAGAAATGTGGTTATTTTTTGCAGTTAAGCCTTAAGAATATTTGTATTACCAAACAAATATCAATATAGTTGTTTTTTTATTTATTTAATGTTTTTAGTTTTGAACTTGTCGAGTAACACATAAATTAATTTACTTCAAATTTAAATGGCTGTTTCTTTGCTCTTCAAGGTTTTTCAATTTGTGTACAATAAATGGTTTAGTTTGATCAATACCTCTCTTTTCATCACTTTTCATAATTCTCAGCAATCATCCTTTAAATCTATAAAAAGTTTTTTTTTTTTTTTTTTGAAGGAAAATAAAATCACACTGAAAAGTTAGCAATAGATTATAATCAAATCCCAACATATCTATTAGTGAATCATTGTATTATGTCAAAGAGAGCTAGTTATGACTACTTTGTATCCATGAATTTGCAGGTTGAGAAATTTGATGAAATTTCATGCCATGTAGTCTGATTTCTTGGCAAATATTTATCAATTCTTTGGTCCCATCAACTGGATATATATTCTTCTAAAACGACAACTATTTCATTACAAATGCAGTGACGATTTTCTTGAAAAAAACTAAGTCATTTAGCCACTGTCATTATGTGTAAACGACAGATTTGGCCAACACTAACCACAACCAATGTTATCATCAAAACCAGGCATAAATGTGTATAAATACAATTAATGTACATGAATTCCTTGTATGTTTTACCAGAAACCATGCCTTGGAGAGCATATCCCAACTTCACGAGGGAAACGAAGGCCAAAAGGAGACGTCGTTTGCTAGCAGAGTTTCTTCAAGAACGAGTTGCTCGAAAGCAGGCAAATTCTGTACAAGAAACCCCATCTCATAATCAGGTGACGCTTCCATATGATCTGATTTTCAAGATTTGCATTTTACTCCCTGCTGAAAATCTTTATAGCCTTCAATTTATCTGCAAGGCGTGGTTTAGATTGATCAACAGCCCTGTTTTCATCCGTTCTCATTCGAATCAATCTCAGACAGTCTTAGTTTGTAGAAGATTAGTCCTTTTGAAACCTGGTTTTGGAAACAGGCCAAGATCTTACTTCCATTTCTTGGATATAAATCATGGAGACAATAACTTCATCGAGTCGAGTGTTCTTGAGCTGTCTGTTATACGAGCAAGTTACGATGGTTTGATTCTTGCCACTGTTAGAACCCAGAAAGGCATGATTCTCATGAACCCTGTTACTAGAAAGCATATTGTTATTCATTTAGGCACTGAGGATGATATATATGGTGAATCGTTTGGCATAACGTCGTGTAACCAAACGTACAAAGTGGTACACTTGTTTCGTGGGAAATCAGGGCCTATTGGGTGCATGATCCTGGATGTATCCACAAGAAAATGGACAAGAATCGAGGGGCCTCGTAGTGAACTATTAGTGGACATGGGACGAAGCCCGATTTCTTTATCTGGATCATTGAATTGGATGTCTTCGAGACAAGGATGTGGTTTCTTTGTTTCTATGAACATGGATGATGACAAGTTTATTTCCAAGAAATTGCCTGTCTCGAGCAGTTCAGTGGATGAACTGCTCGAGATTGGCGGAGTTCTTGGATTTGTTCACCGGCCACAATCTGATCTTTTGCAAGTGTGGATTTTGATCGGTGATGAAAGTTGGATGAAGAAATGTAGCATCAATACTAGTGGGTTTCCTAGTGTTCTTCCCATTTGTTGTTCGACAAATGGGAAAGGTATCGTTCTAGAAGCGAAGAATGAGGTGTATGATTATAATTTTGAGACGGGTGAAAAGAAGTTGATCCAGTCGAGATCTGACAATGAAATACGTACCGGAAGGTTATACAAGATGTACATTGCTCATAGGAACACACTTGCATCATGGGAGGATAATCTTGAAGCTATGAACTAAGTTCTTGTACTCTTTTTAGTATGTTTTGATACTTACTAGTTTCATAAAAGTGAAAAATTACAATTTTCATCATGTAATTTATGTTTATCCACTTTTCTATATCAATTATACGCTATTTCAATTTTGTTCCTTTAACAATTACTTTTTTTTTTTTTTCAATTTTCACTCGATTTTGCTCGGAAATGTATGGATTTTCCAATTTCAACATTCACATAGGCAGATGTTGATATTTCCAACAAAATCAAATCAAAAAATGAAATATTATAGTTAGAAGACCAAAATTAGAATACGTAAAATTAGTGGTAAATAAACGGACAGGCCTAATTTACTAAACCAAAACTGAGATTTTCCCTGTTATAAAATCATGGTACAAAGTGATCATGTTGGATTTGCATATGAATAAACAAGATTTTTTAGGATTTAATTTGTATTTGTATTTGTATATATACTCCTAGAAGTAGTTGGATCACTCGTCTAAATTAATGATTGTTGTTTCAACATTGTGATTCCTATACCAATCATTGTTTATTCGTCTTGTTTATTGAGTGATACTTAAGTCTTATGAGATTTGGACAAGAATAAAAAATACAACTACAAAAAGAGATATATTCTAAATAGGCTATTATCATCATCATGATAGATTAATTACTTGATTAAATTTCATGGAAAATATTTGTCACTTCTCAACTCGCATTTTTTTAGATCACAACTATTTCCATATGTTATACTATATCTAGAGACAACATCATTGAATTGGCTAATTAATTACTATGAAATAATTACTAATGATATATGGAACACGATTGCTAGATGAATTTCTTAAATAAAAAAAATGGTTTAATGGTCCACAAAGAAAAATCAAGTTTTCCATAGACATTCAAATCTAAATTGAAAAATCAATTAAAAGGAGAGAAGTTCATCGTCTCCCATGATTAGTTGGAAACATTAGGAAAGTTGGATTTTATTTTTTTAAAGATAATGAAATTAAGAAGAGTAAATCTTATGTGAGACCGTCTCACATGATCATTTTACGTGAAACGGGTTAACCCACACTTCACAATTCACATATAAATTTATAAAAATGGGTTTGATTTACGGATAAAAATGATTTGTCTCATGGAAACTATCCGTGAAACCGTCTCACGCAGATTTTTGTGAACTAAGAATAGGGCTGGAAAAATGATAAGATAAGGATGGTTAATTGGGTCCACAAAGAAAAAAAATAAAGGGAAGAAAAGAGAAAGGCACTATTTTGATTAATAATCTGGCATAGGCATGTGATGTGCCTTTCCTCCATAGTATTATCACATGAGAAATAGATCCACTCACTTCAATTTTTAATCATATTTAATAAATATAAGTATTATCAGATAGCATTATTACCAACACATCATATGTATTAAATGTAATCTCTATTATATAATGAAACAACTATATGTTGTGTCGCATGTTATTCCAGAAATAAAAATTATACCTCCTAAACTTCCAATATTATTATTTTTAATTATCTTTATTGTTATTAATAATTGTTATCAATTATATGTTTGAAAAATATTAGATGAATCATATTTACAATCAATTTAGTAAATATATTATGATTGAATGTGTATAAGATTTTTAATCAATTATTATTAATTAGGAGTTTGAAGATTAGAATTAAATTATTTATTTAAGCATAAAAAAATTTCGAAATTATTATTAACATATTTAAACAGTATAGAGCAACAAACTATATATTTCTATCACTATATTATCTAAACAAAATTTATTATTTTTGTATACTATTAATGTTGTTAACTGAATTCATGTGATTTAAAAATATAAATATTTTTAAAATCAACTAAAATATCATGTAAACTAAATAATAATAATAATAATAATAATAATAATAATAATAATAATAATAATAATAATAATAATAAGATCTTAATTATATAAAAACTATATAACTTATTTTATAAACATATACTAGTATAACCGTTAGAAAATTTAAAAAAAAAATCCTCAAAATTATTTATATATTATAAATTTATTTTAATTTAAAAACGTAAGACAAAATATAAAAAGGGGTGGGATCGATGGTGGAGCAAAATAAAGGTTGAGTGATTTAATAAAAGATTAGTGAAACTTTCAAAACTATAAAATTATAAATTGAATTATTTTTGAATAAATTATGAAAATTATTTGGGAAATTTTGATTTTTAATTTTTTATCATATAATTGAAAAGAAAATTTGAGCATATTTCGAAACTTTAACATTAAAATTTTGTATTACAAAAAAAAAAAAAAAAAAAAAACATAATAGAAAGCAGAGAAATGATGGGAGGGTTGGATATATAATACTATAGACAACAACATTAGTTTTTCTGAATAAAATTATTAATGTTCGTTTACAATTGTGCAACATATAAAATTAAATAATATATTAATTAAATTGTATTACCATCAATATTGTTAAACTAGATTAATTATAGGTAATATTTTTTTAATATAATAATATTCAAAATTTTCTAATTTTAATGTTTAATTTTTTTGGCATGTATATTACACAAACCCTATACTAATAAGATATAAAATAAAACACAAAAATATTGCATTTGGTGTTCTTTCACAATCTAGAGGTCCATTTCGATCCTCTCTACCCAAACATGTTCATCGTCTTTTCTCAATTGCTACTTCACTTTTCCAAATAAGTGAGAATGATTCTTTATTAGGGTAGCCCTCACTATTTGGGGGCCCTTCATAAAAACAAATAAGGGGTCCCCTATATATAAATGTTATCGACATGTGTACAATTTCAATATAATTTAAGGAGTATTTAATTCGGCTTGTCTTATAAAAAGTGTCGTGTTACCAAAGAAATTTTTGTCCAAAAAACAAAATGTCATGTTTCAAATTAGTAACGTTGATGTTTAATTGAGAAATCTATAATACATTTGTATTTAACTTGTGATTAGATACAAACATTGAATAATAGTAGAGTTAAATAAGTGAGACTTCCATGTCTTATAAATGTTGTATATTCTCAAAAAAATTGAAATCACACATGACCCTTTTTTTTTTTTTTTCCTTTTATGGGACAGAGGGGAAAATCTTGAAAATAAAAATATTTTATTTGAATATAACTTAAAAACGATCATAAAAATGTTTGAATCATGACCATTTTTTCTTTTCATTTTTTAATTCCAATTTTAGGGTGTATATAAAAATAGAAATCAACCACGATTCACAATCCAATCTATAAATTGAGTATATGAAGGTCACTCTATTTTTTCTAATTTTTCTCTCTATATATTCTACGTTTTGTAGAAGAAAGAACAAGAAACAAGAGTAGAAGATTAACTTTTTACACCATGCATGCATGCATGTAGTATTCAATAAAAATATATAAACATAAAAAGATTAAAGAATTAAATATCAATTCCAAATAAACCCGTAATATAAGCTTAATTTATTGGAGTTAGAACAAGCTAGTTCAATTAACCAATATACCTATTAATCCATAACCAAAAAACATTTAAAAAAATCACAACTAAGAATATTAATTAAACTCAAATTCACACACACACACACACACATATATATATATATATATATATCAATTTCTACTCACTTTTAGCCAACAATTGTGTAGTGTTTCCTCTTAGAACAAAACATACAAATGTTCCATTCTAACATCTCCACACATACAATAACAAACCAAAATCAAAATCAAATTCAATGAACAACTCTAAGAAAAAAAATACTAAGTTCTTGACAATTAGAATTAGCACCACCATGATCAGGGTTAATCATGTAAAACGACTCCGAATCCTTGGACCCCGCAACCCTATCAAACCTGGCCCTTATATACGTCAGCTCATACTCCGGCGGCGGCGCCGCCCCCTTCTCCGGCGGGCTGGGCAGAACTCCGGCGCCCATGGAGACCCCTCGTAGCAGCCCCATGACGTGGCACTCCTCGTCGCTCATGTCCTTCCTCCGAATCGAGTACCCTAGCTTCCTCCCATTGCAGTACACCCCCCACACGAACTCTTCTAGAAGCTTCTTCTTCTTCGTCTTCGTGTCGGCCTCCAGCGCGATTCTGATCACGTCGGAGGCCATTTCGCGGTGGAGGGTGGCGGTGAGCATGGGGAGCTCGATGACGAACAGTGGGGCCCGGTGGGGGTCCTCTTGGATTGCCAGAGCTACTCGGCCTTTGCGGTGGCCGAATAGGGTTACGGTGGTGGCCTTGTCGGGGAGGAGGGGGCGGCGCCGGTGGAGCCCTCCTAGGAGCGCCGCCATCTTGCAGCCGGTGGTGAGCATGGGGAGGAGCTTGAACATGCGGAAGAGGCCGCCACCGGTGGCGGCGGTTTTGGAGGGTTTCCTGGCGGCGCTGTGGCGGAGGAGGGAGAAGAAGGATGGGGTTTCCATTTTGGGGGTTGTGTTAGGCATGGAGATGGAGTTTGGAGAAATAGTGGTGGTAATAATGGGATGCTTCAATTACTCAATTTATGCAAATACTTGGAATCATTGGGGAAAAGGAGTTAAAAGGAGGTTTTCTCATTGGAGTCTTCCAAAGTGGGCCCCACAAGTCCTCACCCTCGCTCTTACAAAGATAGTCATTTTTTTCTTATTAATAGGGTAATGATTTGTCTAAAAATACCCATGAATAATGTTTGTTGGATTATTTTCTTTGAAAGAAACTTTATAAAATTAAGAGCAAGAACAAGAACACGAGGAATTAAGTTGGTCGTCTACAAAGTCAGGAGGCCCGAAGAGCTTGAAAATTAGCGAGAAGACCAAGTAAAGTTGTGACCACAGTATTGACATTTTCACAAAAACTTATGTGCACCAGTTGCACAGAAGTGAAAATTCGTGCAATCCATACATTTATATTATATATGTAGTACATTTATGTACAAATATACGTACCTTTTAAAATGAACATGCATAAATGTATTACATTTATAACATAAAATGTACTACATTATAACATAAAGGTATGGATTACACGTTACAACTGGTGCATAGAAGTGTTACTCTGACATTTTTAAAAATACGACAAACTGTAAACATAGAATTTTCCATAACATAAATCTGTTGATAATTAACCGTTTTCTTATAGTGTGTACATCCAAACTCTTTATCCAAGAAAGAGCTTCATACAAGCTAATGACCTCACCCTCCTCCACTCTAATCTTCCCCGCAATAAGTATGATTCTCCCCACAATAAATTGACTCGTGATATCTCTCAAAACCATACCAAGTCCAAATTTCATGGGAATTATCACTCTATAAATGTTGATGGTTTTTTGTTTAATCATCAATGTTTATAAATAAGGGTATAACAGAAAGTTTGTCGACTAAAATTATTTTTCCAAATAAATTAAATGTGTTTTCTTAATTTGTGTTGCATGTGATGTGCGCCAATGTTTATGGTACGAAAGGGTATATGGTAAAAACGTATCATAAGTGGATATTATTTTTTATACAACAATAATTCAATGAGGATATATATATATATATTTAAACTTCAAATTTGAGCACCAAATTTTAAACACCATTCCACTCGACTATCAATCCCCTTTAGCTAGACTCAGTTATTCATTGTGGATGTGGGTTTAGGTTTTTTTTTTTCATCAAATTTATATTTATATTAATCATAGAAAGGAATTAAAACGAAAACCAGAATTTGAAAAGAAAAAAAATCGAGAGTTTACTTTTAGTCCATTTCAAAGTGGGGCCCGTTGATGACACTTAGGTAGGTCAATCGTCAAGAAAAGTTGATAATTTGCAAAAAAAAAAAAGAGAGAATATTTGTGTCCTTTAATCCATAATATGGGTGACCATAAGGTGTCGTAGGAAATTGATGACACTTCACTTTTTCCTTTTCTTTTTTTCAAGTAATTGATTAGTTTTACTTTTTTGGGAAACCAATTGATTATTACAGAATTTTTACGAGTTAAATCACAAACCTACTTTTCATGCTAACGTAATGCAAGTTTGGGAATTAATTATGAAAGGAAAAACATTTAAAAGTTCGTAATACAAAAGTTTTTTTTTTTTTTTTTTGCATATTCTTCACATACTTTTAGCAATAGATTTTTTTTTTTTTTTTTTTTTTTGGTGCTTAATTGTATTTTACGTTAAAATAAATGGAGAGATAAAAAAGAGTGCATGGAAGAGAGTGGTCGAACGTGGAACTAATTCATCTTCTACATGTGAGTTGTGGTTAAGTAATGATTAGCTGATAATTGTTCCTTTTAATTCACTCATTAGTTTCAAAGTAATTTCGTTTTAGAAAATCAATTTCCTTCCAACTTATATATTGTTTTTTTTATCGTTAAGAAGATTCTATTTTATTCTTTTTTAATGAAAATTTATTAAGTGGAATACATTTATTATGGTTATTAATGTTGGATAACATAGTCATTTTACACATATAATCAAATTCATTAAATGATTTCTTAATCTCTGTAAAATAACCTCAAACGATAGTTATTTTAAAATCAGTAGAATTTATAGGTCTACACGAATATTGAGTTTAAATAAAGGTGACAGAATGCAAAGGTTAATAACAAAAAAATGACAATGAAGTATAGGTTTTTGCAATTCTCCTTGATCATGTTTTCCAATATTACTGTGGAACATTTCCTAAATCCTCTGAACATATATGGCCATAATTTGTCTGATCAGCTCATTTAATTATATTATTTATTAAATATTTAAAATAATGGTCGCCTTCTAAAAATAAAAAAATAATGGTAGCACTATGAATTAAAGATATTTGGCCAACATTCTTAAATTCTTAAAGTTGATACATTGCATTGAGGCCAAAATGGTCTCCACTCTCTCCATCCATTCCTATAGTGAGGACCAAAACGAAAAAAGAAAAAGAAAATAATTAAATCGTGTTTATAAAAGCAACCATGCACTATCTACATTCCAAGTAAAGTAGCTATCTACCAATTTAGTTGTTTTTAGGGATTTCTTAATTAGTCACCACCATCCCCAAAAGTCCACTAGAAATAAATAAATAAATAAAGTCCAATATATCTATCTAGATCGTTGATTTCATGTTAGAAACGAAACTAATAAAGAAAAAAAAAAGTCATTTCCCTCTTACCTCATCTAAAGAAGAAGAAAAAAACTTGTGGGCTCCTCCAAAAAAATTAGGAAGTTGTGATTGCTTTTTTTTTTTTTTTTTTTGAAATAAGAAGTGATTTTACTAATTAAAAAAACACTTAATCCAAGTTCAAAATAATTTTAAAAAAGTGATAATAAAAAAAATATAGAACCAATTTGAAACAAGGGAACATTTGCTTCAATGCTTTGGTTTCATAGTACTTTATTCTAGCAAAACCATGTCTATCCAAAATAATTATGAACCAAAAGCAAGAAAAACTTTAAAACAAAACAATGTGTATATATCTTTTTGTCAATTAAATTCTTTAAAATATTAAGGTAGATTGAACGATTGTCTAAGTTAGGACAGAAACCGAACAAATTCCTCCAAATGTATGTACCAGAATCCATGCATTGTGATCACTTATTTAGAGTATATTTTCGAAAATCAAACTCAAGAAATTGCCCTACTTGTTTGGCATATTAATCATCAATCACATGCAAAGATTGGACAAAAAAGTCATGCATGATCAAAGTTGGTCTTCATCTTTAACCTTTATAATTCGAATGATTTGATATGAAGCTACTTGGAAACTGCACACGTGTGTGTGTGTATATATACATATATTATATATATATATATGATCAATTGCTAAGTTAGAAGAATATTTAATTTCCAAATTTTTTGGGTTTCATTGAGGTTATATATATATATATATATATATATATATATATATATATATATATGAACTCCATTTTATAAGAATTATTTAGTGTATTTTATTACATATATAAATACATATACAAAAATTATACATTTGGTCGGTCAGTACAAGAAATTAAACAAACATTTTTCCAATAGAAAAATTGTCCAATAGCAACCAATTTGAAATTTTCGATAGAAACTTCCACACAAAACAAAATTGTTGGATAAAACATTGGTAATACCGTTGGAATAAGATATTCTAACAATAGATTCCTAAGAAAAAAACACTATTAGCACTTTTTTTTTTTAAACATCCAGTGTTTTTTTAATTAACAAAGCTTTTGTTACGTACTGTGAAAATTAATTATTATTTTTAACTACAGAAAAATATTTTATTTATTTTTATCAATTGTTATTTCGATTTTTGAAAGGTTGCCTAAACGATTTCGATTTTTTTAATCATCATTCAGTTATCCTATATTTAATTATATAATTCTTCAAAATATATCGATATTAAATCTTAAGCAACTTGTCTGTATAAACATGTCTCAAACAAATTATAATACATTCAAGTTTATTGTATCACAAATGATTAAGATTAAATTTAAGAGATAATTTCAATTTTAGTCCTGATATTTTTCATTTTTTGACGATCAAATAATCGTTTTCCAATTTTGATCCTTTATATTTTAAAATTTTCCAATTTCAAGTCTATTTTGATTGGAAATTCGAAATTTCTGACGTGGCCATTGGAAATCCAGCATGGCAACCAAATTCCGACAGACACGTTAGCGATTCTGAAAATTCTGACAAAAAAAGGATTAAAAATGAAAAAAAAAAAAAACATGGAGGACAAAAATTGAAAATGGATTCTTATTTGTCAAAAACTAGAAAATATCTTACGTACATAACCAAAATTGAAATTAACTTTTAAAAATTAATTTCAATTAAGATTTTGCAGTGTTTACTTTGTCTCGAAAGATATTTTCCATGATCATACGTAGATTGCAAAGTCGTAAGACCATGGTTGACGCCTGCCTTGTGCCCCAAGATTCCTGATTAATATTTCATGGCAAATTATTTATTCAATCAACTGGCATTTTCTAAAACCATTCGATATAAATGAAGTGCTCATTATGATTAACTCATACATACATATATACATATATATATAATAAACTCCAACACTTTGCCTCTTTTGTAGAAGATGTTAGAGCGATTCAAGAAGGTTAGATGTAGTATTGGTACGCGTGATTTTGGCGCCAAACGAAGGCGTTGGCTGCTAGACGCGTTTCTACGTGCTCGTCACCATGGAGATCAAGAAACATGGTCACAATTACCGGATCAAGTTGAAATAAATGTTGATGAGTTGATGATCACACTTTCAGATGATTTGCTCTTCAAGATTTTGATTCTACTCCCTGCTGAATCCCTTTTCAGATCTCAATTTGTGTGCAAGAAATGGTTTGGTTTGATCAACACTTCTCTTTTCATCACTTGTCATAATTCTCAACAATCTGAGACTGTTTTAATATGTCAAAAATTGACCCCTGCCTTGCCAAAATCCTACTTCCATTTCTTGGATTTGAAAAATGGCGGGAATAGATTTATTGAGTCGAGTATTGTTGAAATCATTGATATTCGAGCAAGCTATGATGGGTTGATTCTCGCAACTATTGGGAAAAATCGCCAGAGCTTGATGGTTATGAATCCGATCACTAGAAAGCATGTTGTGCTTCCTAAATTGGGCGTAGAATGTGATTCGCGTGTGGTTGAAGCATTAGGTATTGCATTCTGCAACGAGGCGTACAAAATTGTACACGCGTATGGCGAAAGGTCGGGTCGAACGAGTTGTGGGATTTTTAGCATTTGTGCTAGAAAATGGACAAAAATTGAGGGGCCTCCTTTTGAGTTATTACAAGATATGACTCAAATGTCGGTGACTATAGGTGGATCGTTATACTGGTTGTCTAAAAAACTTAGGCACGAATATTTTGTCGCAATGGATTTGCATTGTAAGAAGTTTGTTACCAAGAATCTTCCGATCAGCACTACACGTACAGTGCATGATCGGTTGATTGAGGTTAGGGGGAAACTTGGGTTCGTTACTCATGATTTCGGGCTTGATCAACTCCAAGTGTGGATATTGATCATGGAAAGTGGGACGAGGGTGAACTGGATGAAGAAATATAGCATCAACACGAGTGTTTATTACACGACTCCTAAACCCATATGTTGCTCGAAAAGCTGGGAAGGGATTGTTCTTGAGATCAAGAATGAGTTGTATGTTTTCAACTTTGAGAGAGGTGAAATGAAGTTGATACAATCAATATCCGAAGATGAAGTAGGGTTTGAACGAGCATTCAACGAGTATATTCCTCATCGAAACACGCTTGCATCGTGGGAGGATCATCTCGAGGTTCAACCCTAAGGTGTACTTGTATAATGTTTGGATTAAAAACAATCGATTTTTTATTTTAAAGATGTATAAGTTTTCAGAGTTTATAAGATATTTTATTTTATATTACAAATCAGTTGATGAGATATATGATAAATAATATGATGAAACTTATAAAATGTTAGTAATAACAATTCACAGTGCACAACTGTTTCCCTCTCGTCACTTTATTTTCTCATCAGTGGAGGATTGCTGCCCAAAATTGCAACCATGTACAATAGAATTATTTTATTAATTTTAATGATTAAATGTATAAGTGCAATGCATTATATAGTGATATATATATATATATATATATATATATATATATATATATATATATTTGAATTAATTTATCGAGTTTCATATGATAAGATGGATAAAGGGTTAAATTCAATTTTAATCCATTTAAAAAGCTACTGTCCATTTTTCGTCCACTATGGAAGCATTTTTCAATTTTAGTCCAATTAAGCCAAAAATCGTCACTATTTGATCCATTTTTCGCCGGAATACCACCCTCACCGGCGATTGTAATCAATCGCCCCCAATTTTAATTTTTTTTATTTATTTTAATTTATATTTAGTTTATTATTAGTATTTTAATACTGATTTAAATATTTCTTATTACAATTTTTATATAATTTTTTCATCTTAAATATTTTAAAATTTTAAATAATATTTAGATTTTTATATTAAAATATAAATTATAATTTATAACTCAAAAATTAAATTCAAAATCTGAATATTATTTTTATTAAATATTTTTAGATTATAATTATATTTTAATATAAAAATCTAAATATTATTTAAAATTTTAAAATATTTAAGAAAATATTAAATATTATTTTTAAATTAAATTAAAATATTTATTATATTCAATAACTCAGATTTAAAAAAAATATTTTAATATTTTCTAAAATATTTAAGAATATATTTATTAAGTATTTAAATATAATTAAATAACTCAGACTTTTTAAATATAATGTAAATTATTTTTAAATTAAATTATTTTTAAATTTAATATTATTAAATATTATTTTTAAATTAAATTAAATATTATTTTAATATTTTAATATAAAAATCTAAATATTATTTAAAATATTTATTTAAAAAATCTGAGTTATTTAAATATTAATAACAATTATTTAATTCTTATATAAATTTTTCTTAATGTTATTAATATTTTTAAATAATTTTTTAGATTTTTTTAATAATATATAGATTTTTATTTAAAAATACAAATAATATTTTAAAAACATAAAATTTAATTAAAATCGGAATATTACTATGATTTTTATTATTTATGTTTAAATTGATTTAAATATTTCTTAATGTTATTTATACTTTTTATAATTTTTTTCATTTTAACATTTTTAAATTTTAAAATAATATTTTTATTTTTATTTAATTTATTGGATTTTGTAAATAAGTTCCATGGTGGACGAAAATTGGACGTTGGCTTTTTAAATGGACTAAAATTGAATTTTTTCCCATTTAAAATGTGCCAAATAAGCGCAAGTGGGGCGAAAATTAAAATTGGGGGCGATTGTATTACAATCGTCGGCGAAAGTGCTATTCCGGCGAAAAATGGACCAAATAGTGATGTTTTTGGCTTAATTGGACTAAAATTGAAAAATACTTCCATAGTGGAGGAAAATTGGACAGTAGTTTTTTAAATGGACTAAAATTGAATTTTTCCCGATGGATAAACTTACCATTTTAGCTGGAAATCAATATTTATATGTATATTATTAATACATGAATTACCAAAAAATTATTAGTAATACTTTAATGAATAAAATATATATACTTTAGTAAACATATATTTTAGTTGTAACACGCTGCATACTTAAATAACTATTATTAATACTTATAGCTGCAAAATGAATGTTTATATGACTATAATCAATACTTATAGATATCAAACATATACTTATATCTAAGCTGGTGTAAATCAAAATTATTAAACATCATATTTATAATAAATTAATTTACCATAACAACATAACTATAAGAATAAACGCATACTTATATATGTAATATTTATATGACTATAACTAATACTTATAGTTAAACACATTCTTATATAAACCAATGTAAATCAAAGTCATTAAACGCTACATTTATAGTAAATTAATTTACTATAGCAACATGACTATTAAGAATAAAACACATACTTATAATTGTACACATATTTGTAGCCGTAAAACACATACTTATATAAGACATTTACTTATATAGAAACACAACTATATATTAAGAATAAAACATATATTTATAGTTGTAAAAAATTATATTTATAGTTGTAAAACACATACTTACATAAAAAGTTTACTTATATACCAACATAACTACAGAGAATAGGACACATACTTAAAATTATAAAACAATATATACATATATAACAACATAACTGTTAAAAATAAAATACAATAAATTAATATACTTTTAGATATAAAACTAATACTTATATATGTAATACTACTACTTTTATGAATCACAAAAATAAATAAAAAATGATGTAATACTTTAACGAATTATAAACGTAAACCTTTTAGCAATAAAACTAATACTTAAACATTTATTACTAATACTCTTGATTTGTATCACTTGTCTTTGAGAAAAAATTAATGTAATTCATGAAACTATATAAATAAACTAATGTTGATCTAGATATGTATATAAGTAGTAATTATAGAGAATTTATTTTGAATATTCTAAATGCTTACCAGAATGCATAATGGGCAATGAAAACATACAAGGAGAAAACTAAACAAATTCAACCAAAGGCTTCACCGAAAAGAGAATTCAAATAACAATAAATCCAAAATCATAAACTAAAAGTAGAATTATTTGGAGTGCTGCAAAATTGAACTAAAATTGAAATCATTGATATTCGAGCAAGCTATGATGGGTTGATTCTCGCAACTAATGGGAAAAATCGCCAAAGCTTGATGCTTATGAATCCGATCATTAGAAAGCATGTTGTGCTTCCTAAATTGGGCGTAGAATGTGATTCGTGTGTGGTTGAAGCATTAGGTATTGCATTCTGCAACGAGGCGAAAACGTACAAAATTGTACACGCTTATGGCGAAAGGTCGGGTCGAACGAGTTGTGGGATTTTTAGCATTTGTGCTAGAAAATGGACAAAAATTGAGGGGCCTCCTTTTGAGTTATTACAAGATATGACTCAAATGTCGGTGACTATAGGTGGATCGTTATACTGGTTGTCTAAAAAACTTAGGCGCAAATATTTTGTCGTTGTAAGAAGTTTGTTACCAAGAATCTTCCGATCAGCACTACAGTGCATGATCGGTTGATTGAGGTTAGGGAAAACTCAACTGTGCCTTAGACAAGTAATAAAGTGAAAACTTATTGCTGTTCAAGAGCTATCAGTCCAAGCACTCAAACGGAGAGTTGATAATGCATGTGCAGAGACATAGACCAAATCAGCATTCAATATATGTTTTCATGGTTCATGAAAAAGGTGAACTCACTTAATTGTATTACCATGGATGTAACATTCTGGCATTCTCCAATATCTATAGCCATCCTGCAATTATCATCCTTAAGTACAACATATCAGAGAATATACTCAGTTTTTCAACATAAGATAGAACATTTTCTAAAAGAAAATTGGAAACTAAATTACCTTCGATGTACAGATGACTTCACGGAGATTGAATATTCATCCAAGTATCACAATTCACCAAATGACCATTATACATTTTCTCTTTTTTTGAAAAACAAGATACAAGTAATCCCACAGTCAAATCTCATTGCCAAACATAATTAAAAATATAGAAATAGTATAAATTAAAACCCTAGGTAAAAATATGAAATATTGCACATATAAAATACAAGAAATAATGGAGCAAAGGGAGTTGCTTCTTGAATTTTTGTGATTGTTAAATATTGCACTAAGAAACTCACAGGGCACTTTGTGTGAAAAACTATAGATTATCTAACTGTAGCTTGCGTTTGTAAACCTCCTCCATGCAAATCCCATCCCCAATCAAAATATCATGATTTGGGAAAACAATGTTGTTTACTTTCACCATTCTTGGATATCAAAAAATGTTCAATATAATATACATGGAATAAAACAAAACCGAAAGTAATATAATTACCTGATATTTTCTCATAGTAATTGTTATTTCCATGGTGTTCTGAATATGCAATTCAAATCATGGTTATTGACAAAATTCATGTTGGATAAAACAATGGGTCCGGCTATCCGCACCTCAAATCTTCTAAACACACTCCATTTTTTTATTATTTGATTTAAACAATTCAAAAAATAATAAAATATCTATTTTACCCTTATGAATTAGAAAAAAAACTCTCTTCCTTCTCTCCTCTCTCCACCCTCGCTTCTCCTTCTCTTTTTTTTTTTCTTCTTTCATTTCTCAAATCTTGATTCAATCATTGGTGTGAAAATAATAATGACCCCAAAAAGGATTTAATCGTGTGAAATCGTGTAAAAAGAATGCAAATATAACAAAATTTTGAGGACCTGTTTGACCCTAGTTGTTCGAACACAAAGAGGTGTGTGTTCGACCACCAGGAATCGAACATGCTATAGTGTGTTCGATGTCTGGTGCTATAGTGTGTTCGATGTCTGGTGGTCGAATTGTGTTCGACCAACCAGGATCGAACGGTCCTCAGATTTTTTGTTATTTTTTCGTTCTTTATATACGATTTCTACATGATTTTCACACGTTTTTTTTTTACATATTTAATTGACCAAATAAATGATTTTCATTATATTATGGTGTTATTTCTCAAATCTTAAAGAAAAAAAAATCTGAGGACCGTTCCACTCTGGTTGGTCGAATACAAAGAGGTGTGTTCGACCACTAGAAATCGAACATGCTATAGTGTATTCGATTTCTGATGGTCGAACACACATCTTTTTGTTCGACCAATCAGGGTCAAACGGGTCCTCAATTTTTTTGTTATTTTTTTGTTCTTTTTACACGATTTCATACGATTAAATCCTTTTGGGGTCATTATTATTTTCACACCAATAATCGAATCAATGTTTGAGGAATGAAAGAAGAAAAAAAAAAAAAAAAGAGAAGCAGAAGCAGACGGGTGGAGAGAGGAGAGAAGGAAGAGAGTTTTTTTTTTATTCATAAAGGTCAAATGGGTATTTTATTATTTTTAAAATTTTTTAAATCAAATAATAAAAAAATAAGATGTATTTAGAAGATTTGGGATGCGGACAGTCGGGCCTGGAAACAATTCACGTGCCCAGGGACTATAAGAGCCCTAGATGTGCAAATATTTTACATATATAATCCTACTAAATTATTTTATACCGAAAAAATGTCACCTCAATTTTCCATCCGAGCATTTAAAAGGTGAGACAAGATCAAATTTCAACTCACAATTAGGGGCAAAAATGCCATTCCAAATTCCAATATACCAATAAGCCCTTACGTCAAATTGGATCGCCGATCGCCGATCACCAATCGCCTCTGGTAAATCGAGAAGCCTGCGAATTCCAATTCTTGGTAGCAAGGTAATTTTTTTTTTAATATTTCTCTGTTTTATTTGAATATATATTGAAGGAGTTAATGATTTAATCATTTGTTGTGTTTTTTCTCTTTTAATATTTTCTTTACTTTAAATCATTAAATATTCGAAGAGGGTTTTGATCCTCGCATATATATATATATATATATATATATATATATATATGTATATATGTATGTTTATAAGTGAAAATATATGATAAAATTATTGATATCAATTGAAGATGAGATGCCAATGATTGTTTCATGGATTTATTCGATTTTTTTTAAAAAAAAATCTTTTTTACAGTGTGAAATAGTTGGAGTAAATGATAAAAAAACAGAGGAAATCTCTTGATATAGTTAAAGATCAGCCGTAGTTTGTTAGTCTAAAAGCTTTCAAGAGATTGATATTAAAGTTTTCGATAATTAAGGATTTTAGAATTTTTAATGTCAATTGTTAAAATCTTTATAATATCCCTTTTTTCATTGCATCAGATTTTAACTTCTTTAGATCAGTATCATGTGTTATGTCACCTATATTTGAATGCTTACTTTATTGTCTCAAACACAGAAACATGGCTACAAGATCAAGGGTGGGAGAAACAAACAGCTTGCTGAGGCTAGTTGAACAAAGAATGAAGTTGAAACGAGAGCTCGAAGAAAAGAACATGAACAAGCAGAAGAAGAAAACGATGCAACAAGATGATCCGGTTTTTGTACCTTACCTCCCTAATGATTGCATTTTCAACATCATCGTTCGTCTTCCACTTGAATCCATAGTGATATCGAGGTTTGTTTGTAAGCCATGGTATGGGATTGTCAATAGTCCTCCTTTTGTCAATGCTCATTTGCAACAGTCAGAAATCGGATTAATATATCTGGCCCTGATTAGAAATGATCAACGTATTGGAAAAGTTAAGTTTTCTGTTGATTCCAAGTTGTCTGGATTAGAGCCTATGTCAAGCCAGCATTTTAATCTTTTTGATCGACGTGTAGTGCCTCGAATAATGTTTGTGGAAATCAAAGATGGGAAGAGTGTTATAAAAGAGTACAATGCAACTTGTGATATGGCAATTAAGGCAGCTTGTAATGGTTTGATCATTCTTGAAAAAGGAGGATTAATAGTCATGAATCCCGTAACTAAGGAGATGGATAAGATCCCTTTTGGAACTAAGCTCTCCACTCGTCATCGTGGTTCTCGTGAATCATATGGATTAGCATTTTGCAATGAGTTGAGGAGATATAAGTTGGTGCATTTGTTTCAGGACGAGTTGAGGTACTTTGATTGTGAGATCATGGACATTGGGACTGGTTGTTGGAGGGGGGTGAATGGGCCCCCGAACGGATATTTCACCGAGTTGGATTACAATCCCGTTTTTGCTCTTGGAGCTCTGCATTGGATCCCACGTCGTGTTCACAACGAGTATCTAGTGTCGATGGCGATGAATGATGAAAAGTTTGTGAAGATACCACTCCCAAAGATGGGTGGGGCCCACGATCGTATTCTTGAAATGGGTAGATTTCTTGGTTTTGTGACTCATCAACATTTCAACCAGATTGATGTGTGGATGTTGACGAATTTAAATGGTGAAGGTTGGGCTAAGCATCTTAGCATTAGCGTTGATAATTCCATGAGGAATTTGGTTCCTCTTTATCGTGCAAAAGGCGATGGTGAAATAGTTTTCAAGAGTGGTGGAAATGATTTATACAGTTACGATCATCGTTTGAATGTTATGAGAAGGATTGAGATGAACATGGAATTTTCGCCTCATGTGTCCTATTTTCCTCATGTCAATAGTCTTATCTCTTGGAAGATTTAGTTTAACTTAGTTTATGTTTGAATAAGCACTTATTCTGCATAGTTTACATATATTGTTATAAAATTTTTAGCAATCATGGCTTGCTTTCTTGGAACTTTACTCGAATGCAGCTGAAGCAGGCTTTGGAGGGTTGTAAAGGAAAACGTCGAGAAGCTCATCAATTGTAGTGAACTTCAACTCGGGATACAGTGATGAAGCCTCGATATGATCGTGGCCAAGATCAAAGCTCATCGTGTCGCCTTTTATGAAGAGACTGTGGAGAATGGAGACTGGTATGTTCTGAGGATGAGGCAAGCCTGCAAGAATTAGTAGTATACTGAGAATCCAATGTGGAAATGTTGAAAAGGTTTAGTATTAGCATCATATAATTGCCACTGATTCTTAAGTGCTAGCAAAATGTATTGTGTGAACCTTCTATGTCAAATACAAAAGCCATTGCATTTTTATCTCTATACTATGTTGTTTTATTCTATTAACTAGGGGCCTAAATTTGACTCAATCTGAGTCAATCTTGATTTGATTCTGATCAACTGCGTAAATACTTTGAATGCATGTAATTCAAGTATTGCTATTTGCTAAGATACATATTGTGACTAAATGTATCAAGGCTAGAATGGTAAATATCAGAGGTTTAAATAAATCAGCATACTGCCGAACAAACAAAAGATAGAACCAGATAAAAATTCTTGTAGTAGATCAAAATACTTAATATATGTGTGCATTTGGATGATAACGATAAATGTTGCACAAAGTGAAATTTACTAAGTATATTATATTCCTATAAGCATTTTCTTGGTAACACTATGGTCAATTATGGAGACTGGTCTCTCTCTCTCTCTCTCTCTCTCTCTCTCTCTCTAAAAAGATTTAGTAGTGAACATGGGTATACTTACTTTGTGAAAGAGACACAATTTGTTCTTCTGGGATATGAATCTTGTTGAATCTTTTCCCTGTTTTCTTCTCCCACAAAGAAATCAGCTCAAGCTGTGATATAATGTTGCTCGTTGGCCTGTATATCACGACTCGGTTGCACGTTCTTGGATCCGTTGCTACTTTGATCGTGTAAACCCCGATGTCTTCTTCATGATTCATCACAACTTTTACAAAAAACCAAATTGTTTATAAGAACTTAAAGTCGATTTGAAAAGGTTGAAGTTACACTTTGCCATCTAAAGTATACATGTTTTTAGACTAAAGCCCATCAGAACTTTTTTTGTTACAGTGTCGTCTAAAGTACATGAATTCTGCATCTTTGGGTACCATAAAACAAATACGAGTACTCGCGGGGACCAATAGAACTCATGTACTTTAGATAGCAGAAAAAAAAAAAAAAAAAAAAAAAAAGGGTTTGATGGGGAAAATCATAAAACACGTATAGTTCAGATGGCAAAGTGATAATCCGGCCCGTTAGAAATGGTAAAAGTATGTACATTTGGCTTCACCATTGCCATAAACAGTGATGTCTTGTTTAGGATCACAAGGGTGAAGTAAATAGTTGATAAAATAGGCACCAAAGCAATTTGCAGAGACAAAAGTGAAAGGCACATTGGCTTCTTCAATGGCTCTTCTAATTAACCTCTTCTTCTCCAAGAATGCTTCAAAGGGTGGCAATACACTATTTACCTTGTCCTCTTCAACCCCAAAATCGGATGGAATAAATCTCTGAGACAAACCCTCAAACCAATTTTAGAAATATTAAATATTAGGGAAAAAAAATATAATCACCTCTCATGGCTACTATTTTGAATTTTTAGTGAAATAAGTGCATGGTCTTAATAGATAGATAGCTCTATTGATATGTTAAAGGTGTGTTCTTTCTTCATATATGTTGCTAAACATTTTAAAGATTTTACGGAAAAAAACATTAAAGCCCTAAGAATTCAGCAGCAATAAAGAACCAATGCAATGAATATTTGTGCACATCCAAGAAATCAGAGATTCAAATTCTCAACTCAGAAACCAAAATATCAAATTTAGGCCATCACACAAATTTTTTTTAATAACATGACTAAAATTAATATTAATAATTAATTTTTTTTTTATTAATATGTCTAAGTTCAGGATGCCTAAATTATTAGTATTTACAATTAATAAGAATACTCTAACCCGGAATGAAAAATAAACTTTTATAATTATTAATATTAATTAGTATTAATAATTAGTAAAAAAAAATTCTAACGTATTGGAATGAAAAATAAACTTTTATGACTATTAATTTTTTATTAAATTAAAGTTACCTTCGCAAGTTAAATGACAAAAAAATTATAGTTGTTAAACATGAAAGACTAATAATCAAACGGTAAAAATAAAAAATAAAAAATCCAATAAGATACACTTAAAGAATCAAAAAAAAATTTCACTAAATATTACTTAGAAAAGAAAAAGTAACTAATTGTAAAAAAAAATCTTGAAATACCTTAATATTACCAGCAACTTTGATGGCCTCCAAGATCTTGTACTGCTCAAGAACTTGAGGATATGCCAATGCAGAAATCACCACATCTACTTCCCTAATCGCCGACGCAAGCTTCTCGCGCTCATCGAGCCATCCCTGCAAACACATTCAAAAATAATAACAACAACAACAGCAACAACAACAATGTAGTTCATGAGTAAGAGGTTGATACATATATATATATATATATATATATATATATATATATATATATATATATATATATATACTTGGACTATAATGGCTCCCATGGATTGGAATTCATTGAGGAGTTGAGTGTTGTTCGAATGAGGCCTTGAAAAAACATAAGTTGGATGTCCTAATTTGATGCTTGCTTTTACAATGCAACTTCCTATGTAACCTGTCCCTCCAAATACAAGGATTTTGCTCTCATTTTTCTCCATCTCTTAAGCTTCAAAGCTTTCTTGCTTATCTGGTCAAGAAATGTCCCAACATTTATATCCAGTGTCTCAGTCAAAACATCATCATACTATACTTCTGAAAAATGTGCTTTAATTTTTAGTCTTCTAGAAAACAAAATCATTATTTTTGGGGTTAATAACATTTTCTCATCTGAACCATACGTGATTTTTACAAACTTTGAAATGTTTTACTTTGACATATGAACTTTAAATTTGATGCATTTTACGATATCGGACAAATCCTAGTCGTTTATGTGTTCAAAATCAATGGCTAGAATTTGTCTGATACCATAAAATGCATCAAATTTAAAGTGCATATGTTAAAGTGAAACACTACAAAAAATTTACCAAAAAATATAAAATCACATATAGTTTAGATGAGAAAGTATTTTTTACCCTTATTTTAGTCATTTTTTATGTTGAAACTTAAAATACTAATTAAAGTTGCCCTTTTTATTTTCTAATCCATAGCCTTTTTTCTTCTTACTTGTAACAAATTTTTCTTTCTTATGTCAACCTTTTCTTTCCTCAACTATTGAAATGTATAACTAAGTGTGTCTGGTTGTTTAAATTAGAACCACAAAAAGATATATGGAGGATAGCCACAGTGAAGTACTCTCCGGTCCCACTTTGGTTATGAAGGATGAAAAAATTGCGAAATTTCGCTAAAATTCATATATCGAAATTATAATACGTAGTTTTTTTTTCCGTCAAAATATCGGCAATATATCGGGAAATATCGGTAAAATATCAGTAAAATGTCGATATCGGTGAGTCTTTATAAAATTGCGGTATATCGGTTTTTTCCAAATATGGGCGATTTTTTTTTTTAATTTTTTTAATTTTTTTTATGAATTTATTGCATGGAAAGTTAATATCCAGTATGAAAAACATCTTATTCTCTTCAATTTTATTAGATGATATCATAGTATGATAATATATATATATTATTATAATATTGAATGTAAACTTAGTAATTAAGTCATATAACTTAGTGATGAAGCTAACTTGGTGATCAAGGCTAATGTATCAATATTTTCTCTATAAATACATGTAAATGGAATGGAATAAAAACACCAAAATTCTCTCCTCTCATCTACAATTCTCTTCTCGTCTCGTCTTTTATTTACGCTTTGCTTTCGTTCGCTTTTCGTATGTTTTTCTACTAGTTTATTTTATAGTTATCGTAATTATTTACAACATGTTATCAGCACGAGTTTTTGCTCGAAAAAAAAAATAGGTTTGTAAATTTATATCGTTATTTTATATTCTGTGTTTTATTATGGCTAGAATTGAAAATCAAAAATTTCAAATTCTCGATGTTGCTGGCGTAAACTATTTGTCCTGGTGCTTAGATATTAAACTACACTTACAAGGGTTGGATCTCGTGAAAACTCTTGAATGTGTAAATATCGATGAGGCCAACAGGAAAGATGAAGCTAATGCCATGATCTTTATACGCCACCATTTATCGGAGGATTTGAAAGATGAGTACATACAGTTTGAAAGGCCATCGGAGATATGGCAAAAACTGAAAGAAAGATTTGATCACACAAAGACTTTGATCCTGCCACGGGCGCAGTATGACTGACAGCATATAAGGCTGCAAGACTTTAAATCAGTCTCCGATTATAATTCGGCTTTTTTTAAGATTGAGTCTCGGTTGGCTCAATGTGGTGTAAAATTGTCAGAATATGACAAATTAGAGAAAACATTCTCCACCATGCATGCCTCAAATCTGGTACTACAACAACAGTACAGACAACGTCAATTTCAAACATATTCAGAGTTGATCTCTGTACTACTAACAGCAGAAAAAACAAATGAGCTGTTGTTGAAAAATCATGATTTGCGACCTTGTGGGTCACAAGCAGTGCCAGAAGCACATGCTAACAAATCTATGGGCCGATCTAGAGGCCGTGAACAAAGATCTGGGCATGGTGCCTGGAGAGGTGGTGGACGTGGTAGTCCCCATCATGATGACCGAGGTGGACGTTATGATATTAATAAAGATAACCGACGTGGACGTGGTTATTCTCGTCCAAATAATTATCCGGTCAATCAAGGGAACCGTGATAGAGGCAAGATGCCCATGGAGAAATCTTATGACAATAATTGCAATATATGTGGAATGACTGGCCATTGGGCCAAAGTCTGCAGGACTGCCCAACACCTGGTAGATCTGTACCAGGATTCGATAAAAAATAAAGGAAAGGGAGTCCAGGCACATACCACTGAGGCAGAAATGTCATTTACTACCCCTCGAAACGCTACACCTCAAATCATGAATGATCAAGTTCAAGATTGGAAATCTCTTGAACTATCAGATTTCTTTGATGACCTTGATCCCATTGTATAAAGTGCCAAGTGGTGGTGATAGATCCAAACTTAGATTTTGGTAATTTTGTGTATAGACCTCTCTCGGAAGTTGGCATACCCGAGATCGAGTTGATATTATTTTTTTGTCAATAGTATTGTACATATCTTTTTGGATAATCAGACTGTACATGGAGCATACTGACAAAAAGAATCATTGTCTACTCGATAGTGCAACAACGCACTCAATATTCACAGATAAAATATATTTCTCGAGTGTGACATTGTGCAAAGCACAAGTAAGAACCATATCAGGTCCCGTTGAGATTATTGATGGCTCCGGGAATGCAACAATTATGTTGCCTAATAGTACCACTCTGCATATTAAAAATGCACTTTTATCTGGTAGATCAAAAAGATGTCTACTAAGTTTTAAAGATGTTAGACGCAATGGATATCATATAGAGACATTGGTTAAAAATACCAAAGAATGTCTATGCGTCACATCATATAATATGAATAGAAGGAATGTTCATGAGAAATTTGAAGCAACAGCTTCTGGGCTATATTGTGTCCCTATTCGAGCTTTCGAATCCTATGCCACCATGTCATGGAAACTGGTTAATCCCAATATACTTGGGTTATGGCATGATCATCTGGGTCACCCCGAAACTACTATGATGCGTAGGATTGTCGAACATACTAAAGGACATCCTTTAAAAAACACAAAGATGTTGATGTCAAATGATTATTTTTGTGAATCATGTTCACAAGGAAAGCTCATTATAAAACCTTCTATGACAAAAGTTGGTTATGAATCACCATCGTTTTTACAACGGATACATGGTGATATTTGTGGACCAATTCACCCATCGAGTGGACCATTTTGATATTTTATGGTTCTGATAGACGCATCTTCTAGATGGTCTCACGTATGCTTGTTATCTACGCGCAATGTTGCATTCGCGCGTTTCCTTGCACAAATTATTAAACTCCGAGCACATTTTCCTGATCATCCTATTAAAAATATAAGGATGGATAATGCCGGAGAATTTACATCAAAATATTTTGATGAATATTGTGCAGCATTGGGAATTAATGTTGAGCACCCAGTAGCATACGTTCATACTCAAAATGGATTGGCAGAATCTCTTATCAAGAGAATTCAAATTATTGCTCGAACTTTATTAGCCCCAATGCAATTAACTTTGGGTTTTGAGCCAAACATTTCGCACATTTGCACATTTGGGTGTGCTGTACATGTGTCAATCCCACCTCCACAGAGGATAAAAATGGGTCCCCAACGCCGTCTCGGCATATATGTTGGTTTTGATTCACCATCGATCATTAGGTTTTTGGAACCAATGACAGGTGATTTATTCTCCGCTAGGTTTGCAGATTGTCATTTTGATGAAACGACATTTCCATCAATCGGTAAGACAATCCTTGATAATAATAAACGTATGCATGTTGAGAATCTCACATGGTGTGAGCAGAATTTGTCTCATCTAGACTCATGCACACTTGAATGTGAAAATGAGGTCAACAGAATCATACATTTACATAATATTGCTAATAGACTTCCTGATGCATTTAATGATGCCGGTAAAGTCACGAAGTCTCATATTCCAGCTGTGAACGCTCCAGCTAGGATCGATGTTCATAATGAACATGTGAAAATGAATTCTGATGGACCAAGACAAAAACGGGGTCGACCCATTGGCTCAAAGGATTCTGTTCCTCGAAAAACCAAGAAAGGGGTTTATGAGCCCATTAATCAAGTGAGTTCTAATGAGCAAGCTCCAGATGAATCTGTAGAGCCTAATAAAACAATCATGATGATATCAAATTCAAAAAATACCGAGAATTCCATAAGCTACTACAATTATGTATGGGATAAAAATGAGATCATTATTGATGATATTTTTGCATTCTCGGTTGCTCAAGAGATTTTGAGCGATGATTGTAACAGTGAACCATGTTCCATAATAGAATGTCGTCAAAGGGATGACTGGCCTAAATGGGAAAAAACAATCAAATCTGAATTAGCTTCACTAAATAAACGGAATGTATTCGGGTCTATCACTCAAACTCCGGACAATATAAAGCCTGTTGGGTATAAATGGGTATTTGTCCGTAAGAGAAATGAGAATAATGAAATTGTAAGATATAAGGCCCGACTTGTTGCCCAAGGATTCTCTTAGAGACCTGGGATTGATTATGATGAGATGTATTCATCGGTAATGGATACGATCACTTTTCATTTTCTCATTAGTATGGTTGTCCATGAAAATTTGGACATGTATCTTATGGACATAGTAACAGTTTATCTATATGGTTCACTTGATTCTGATATCTACATGAAAATTCCTGATGGATTTAAAGAGTTTGATGAAGAGATACTTGGCCAAAAAGTGCCGTATCTTAATGCTATTGGAGCATTGATGTATCTAGCACAATGTACACGACCAGATATCATATTTGCGGTCAATGTGCTTGCTCGATATAGTTCTGAGCCAACCCGGAGACACTGGAACGGAATTAAACATATTTTCCGTTATCTCCGTGGTACTATAAATTTGGGATTGTTATATTCAAATAATACAACTAACTCGGGGTTAGTTGCTCATTTCAGGGGAAGCGGAAACAATGTAGTGTGCGCTGTACTCTTTTTCCCTTATCCCAGTTTTTATCCCAATGGGTTTTTCTGGTTTGAGGTTTTTAACGAGACAGCTTATGCACATGACATAACAAAGTTAAATTCAAGGGGAAGTATTATAATATTGAATGTAAACTTAGTAATTAAGTCATATAACTTAGTGATGAAGCTAACTTGGTGATCAAGGCTAATGTATCAATATTTTCTCTATAAATACATGTAAATGGAATGGAATAAAAACACCAAAATTCTCTCCTCTCATCTACAATTCTCTTCTCGTCTCGTCTTTTATTTACGCTTTGCTTTCGTTCACTTTTCGTATGTTTTTCTACTAGTTTATTTTATAGTTATCGTAATTATTTTACAACATATATTTATATATATACATCAATTATCTCTAATATCCTTAATCTTGGAACTATCACAGTAAATAGACAATCACTTTAACCATTATTTCATTTCGTTTTCAAATATTTGGAGATAAATGATATTTACATTACACACAATATAAAAGCACAACTATCACTTTCAAATAGATGAAAGAACATAGATATACAAGAAACACATAAATAAATTTTTTTAGTAAATGTAATGATGGAAATAAGTCATTTATTAAAATGATGATTTTAATAAAATGAGATTAATGATGTAATGATGGAAATGAGTCATGTATTAATTTTGTACAAAATTTATCATGTTATCATAACAGACAACGTTTATATAATAGTTTATCTCTATATTTGTTGTAAACATATCATTTTATTTGGAATTTAAGTTCAATATATGTATTAATGTTAGTTATAATATTCTATAAACTACTAGATATATTTTACAATTTTTTTACAAAGATTTCATATTTAAAAAAAAAAGTCCGATATTTCCATCAAAATCGATATATCCGTCGATATTTCCATAAAATCAAGGTACCGATATTTTTACCGATACTAATATTTTCATCCTTTGTTATTATTGATTATTGGAAGAAAATAAATATTTCAAGTTTGAAAATTTTCAAAATTTATGTAAAATAAAGACTAAATTTTAGAAATTAAGATGCACGTCATCAACATTTCTTCATATACACAAATACTTATATAAGATTCTCTTATGAATATAATTTCATGAGACAAAGTATGAGGGCCACTATCCACGATTCAAATTCATCTGACATCTCACGGATCCTCTTACGAATATAATTTATCCATTACCAATTATTTGGCATCTTATCAAAATCAAAATTAAATACAGCCTCACAAGAATCTTATTCATTACTAATTATTTGACATCTTATCAAAATCAAAATTAAATACAGTCTGACTACAGTTCTATTCATTACCAATTAAGCATGCTAATATTTCTCTATTATATTTGAATATTTCTTGAAGGAGTTTATGATTTAATCATCAGTTGTTGTTTTCTCTTTTAATATTTGTTTACTTTAAATCATTAAATATTTGAAGGGGTTATGATCCTCTGCATATGTGTGTGTTTTATAATTGAAAATAGATTATTGATATCAATTCAAGATGAGATGTCAATGATTGTTTCATTGTTTTATTCGAATTTTTTTTTAATCTTTTTTACAGTGTGAAATATTTGGAATATATGATTAAAAAACAGAGGAATTCTCTTGATATATAAAAGCTTTCAAGAGATTGAATAGTTATATACAAATTACAAGATAAATGATATAAAAGTTTTGGATAATTAAGGAATTTTTAACTTTTTAATGTACAGTAAAACTTCTATAAATTAATAACCTTGAGACCATGAAATTTTATTAATTTAGAGAGATATTAATATATCGATAAATTAATATTTTATTAATTAAAAGAGAGACTTTTTAAATTCAACAAATTTAGTACATATGTATTGAAAATAAATGAATTCATATACATGTTTCATTGATTATATTCATGCTCAATGGTTCAAAGTTTAGAGGAAATTGTTGCTGATATTATTGAAGATCCTACTAATGATGAAGCTGAAGATGATTCAGTATCGTTGGAACCAGTCATGAGAAAGGAGACTTTGAGCGCGACAACAACTCTTCACAATTTTTTGTTGCAGCTAGAGAACTCGACACCGGAACTCTTGGCTGCAATTAAAAAAGTTAGGGATGAAATCCAATTAGATTTAAATTTTAAGAAAAATCAAGTAACAATATATTCATATTTTAGCAAATTACCATAATATTTATAATTGTAATATTTATGAATTATTAATTTAGAGTTTTAATGGGACCTAATATTTATAAAGGGATTTTCCGAAAAATTATTATCTTATTATCTTATCGAAATTGATGATTTTTTACAAAGGCCCAAGTCGAGAACGGAAGATTTTATTATTTTAAAGAGTTTATTAATTTATAGAGTATTAATTTATAAATGTTTTACTGTATATAGTTCAAAAGGAATGAATCTTGATATTTATCCCTTTTGTCAATGCATCAAATGTAAAGGGATGGACTAAGAGCACCCCATTGAATTCTAAGAGCACCCCATTTTAAAAAATAAAAATAATAAAAATTCCGAATTTACCCTTAGGAGTAGAATAACTAGTTTCGTTCGGTCGTGTTGACCGAACATATAAAAGAGTGTTCGACCAACACAACCGAACGAGCTTCTATGTGTTCGGTCGTGTTGGCCGAACGGGCTTCTACGGGTTCGGTCGAACGGAACTACTCGGATTTAATCGTTTTTTTACCTTTTTTCCTACAATTTTCACACGATTTTCGCACATTTTAAAAATCCGTAGAATGTTCGTCATTATGTTGGCATTATGTATGACCTAAATGACTTAAAACAAAAATTAGAAAAATCCGAAAAAAACGGTTAAAAATCGAAAATGGTAAATTGACTTTTTTGCCCCTCAAACGACCCCGGATGGCCAAAATCCATCGTTCATCAGCACTTGTGTTTGATTTCTCGCACCGTTTCGCAAGTCGTGTGCGAATTTCAACACATTCCGAGATATTAGACTTTTCCCGACAAAACGTATGAAAATCCGCCGTGTTGGCCGAGCAGAGTCGTTCGGCCGTGTTGGCCGAACATGTTGAAGGCCGTTCGGTCATCTTGACCGAACATGTTGAAGGCCGTTCGGCCGAGATGGCCGAACGGAACTAGAGTTTCTAACCCTAAGGGTAAAATTGGAAATTTTTAATTTTTAATTTATTTATTTTTTAAATGGGGTGCTTTTAGACTCTCCCAATGTTAAATTCTTTAAATCAGTATTATGTGTTATGTCACCTGTATTTGAATGCTTAGTTTCTTGAATGCTGAATAACATGTGTTATGTGACAACAAGATCAATGATGGGAGAAACGAATAGCTTGCGGATTCTAGTAGAACAAAGAATGTAGTTGAAACAATAGCTTGAAGAAAAGAAAACGAACAAGACGCAACGAGATGATTCGGTTTTTGTCCCTAAAGATTGCGTTTTTAACATCATTGTTGGTCTTCCTCTTGAATCCATACTGATATCGAGGTTTATTTGTAAGCCATGGTATGGGATTGTCAATACGGATGCTCATTTACGTTCTGATTTCTTTATTATATAAAACTTTTGGCAATCATGGCTAGCTTTCTGGGAAATTGACTCAGAATGCAGCTGAAGCAGGCTTTGGAGGGTTGTAAAGGAAAACGTCGAGAAGTTCATCAATTGTAGTGAACTTCAACTCCGGATACAGTGATGAAGCCTCGATATAATCATGGCCAAGATCAAAGCTCATCGTGTCGCCTTTTATGAAGAGGCTGTGGAGGATGGAGACTGGTATGTTCTGAGGATGAGGCAAGCCTGCAAGAATTCAAGTAATCACTTCATACTCTCTCTCTCACACACAAGAAAGATTTAGTAGTTGTGAACATAAGTATACTTACTTTGTGAAAGGGACACAATTTCTTCGTCTGGGATATGAATCTTGTTGAAACTTTTGCCTGTTTTCTTCTCCCACAAAGAAATCAGCTCAAGCTGTGATGTAATGTTGCTCGTTGGCCTGTATATCATGACTCGGTTGCACGTTCTTGGATCCGTTGCTACTTTGATCGTGTAAACACCTATGTCTTCTTCGTGATTCATCACAACTTTTACAAAAACCAAATCGTTATAAGAACTTAAAGTCGATTTGAAAAGGTTGGAGTTACACTTTGTCATCTGAAGTATGCACGTTTTTAGACTAAAATTTATCGAACATGGATTCTGCATCTTTGAGTACCATAAAACAAATACGAGTACTCAAGGAGACCAATAGAATTCATGTACTTTAGATAGCAAGGTCTAGCGAAAAAAAAAACAAGGGTTCGATGTGCAAAATCATAAAACACGTATAGTTCAGATGACACAGTGATGACCCTGGCCCGTTAGAAATGGTAAAAGTATGTACATTTGGCTTCACCACTGCCATAAACAGTGATGTCTTGTTTAGGATCACAAGGGTGGAGTAAATAGTTGATAAAATAGGCACCAAAACAATTTGCAGAGACAAAAGTGTAAGGCACATTTGCTTCTTCAATGGCTCTTCTAATTTTCCTCTTCTTCTCCAAGACTGCTTCAAAGGGTGGCAATACACTATTTACCTTGTCCTCTTCAACCCCAAAATCGGACGGAATGAATCTCTGAGACGGAGCCCCAAACCAATTTTAGAAATATTAAATATTACGTAGAAAAATTGGTAAATTACAAATATTAAGTTAGATTATGACCCATTTTGCACTAAAATACACAAACTTTGGATTGTTATTGTACAACCGCCGACTTTTGTGAATGATATAAAATGTTGGATAGATGCAATTAGCAATAGAATATTTAGCGAATATTCCACTGTTATGAAGGAATATTCGGCGACTATTCCATCGCCGATTGATCATCTAAGAATCATTTTGTACCATTCACAATGGTCGGCGGTTGTTCAGTACCAACCTAATGTAAGGTAGGCGGTTGTTCAATAACGTAAAGTTCGAGCACCTTAATGCAAAAATGTTCCTAGTTTGGCTATATTTTTGGAATTTATCCTAGAAAAAACGTAATTACTTGTAAAAAAATTCTTGAAATACCTTAATATTACCAGCAACTTTGATGGCCTCCAAGATCTTGAACTGCTCAAGAATTTGAGGAGTTGCCAATGCAGAAATCACCACATCTACTTCCCTAATCACCGACACAAGCTTCTCGCGCTCATCGAGCGATCCCTGCAAACACATCCAGAAATAATAATAATAACTACAACAACAACAACAATGTAGTTGATGAGTAAGAGGTTGATATATATATATATATATATATATATATATATATATATATATATATATATATATATATATATATATATATACTTGGACTATAATTGCTCCCATGGATTGGAAGTGATTGAGGAATTGAGTGTTGTTGGAATGAGGCCTTGAGAAAACATAAGTTGGATGTCCTAATTTGATGCTTGCTTTTACAATGCAACTTCCTATGTAACCTGTCCCTCCAAATACCAGTATTTTGCTCTCATTTTTCTCCATTTCTAAGCTTCAATGCTTTCTTGCTTTTGTGCTCAAGAAGGGTCCTAACATTTATAGCCATAGACATCAGTCAAAACATGTGAATGTTTTTGCCTTGCTTCTTATCATCGTACCCAACATGTGAAAAGTCACATTTTTTGTGCTCTTGAAAACAAATTCATTACTTTGGTCATTTTTTGTGTTCAAATACTAGAGTTAGTCACATTTTTTGTGCTCTTGAAAACAAATTCATTACTTTGGTTATTTTTGTGTTAAAATACTAAAATTATCCTTATTATTATTATTATTATTATTATTATTATTATTATTATTATTATTATTATTATTATTATTATTATTATTATTATTATTATTATTATTATTATTATTACTATTTTAAATATTTTTTAAGAATCTCAATTTAAGTTAAATTGGAACCACAAAAATATAAATGATGGATAGCCAAAGCGAGGCACTCTCAAGTCCCCACTTTGGTTATTGATTATTGGAAGAAGTTTGTCTTGTTGATTAATGGAAGAAAATAAATATTTCAAGGTTGAACATTTTCAAATTTATGTAAAATAAAGATTAAATTTTAGGAATTGAGATGCACATCATTAACACTTCATTTCTGATTTGATGTAATTTGTGTGTTTGGCTTAGTTGTTGGATATTGTCCGTATTGGGTTTATGATAAATTATATATGTTGTTTGAATGATAGTTAATTTTTAAAATAGGCTTATTAAACTAACTTTTATTTGGTTGTGTGCTCATAATTTTTTTTATATAAATTGACTATTTTACCCTTGATGTATGTAAAATTATTACGACAAATAGTTTATTTGCTTATTTATAATTCTTGTTTATTATTATTTTTTACCCTTACATATCCAAAAACAGCGTTGTTAGAGTTCAAAAAGTAAGAGCTAAGTGATTTTTTGTTGCAATCATTAATTCCAATGACAATTCCAACATTAATTCCAATGACAAGAACGAAAATATACCATTGAAATTGCAATCAAATTTTTAATGGAATATCATTGGAATTTGACAAATTTTTCTACACCCGTTGTACAGTTGTACAGTTCTGAAACTGTGCATTTGTTAAGGTCGCGCACAAATTCGTCTAGATTCGATTATAGATGTTATACATTTATATAGTGTTAATCATACTTTTATATTATGTTAGTCATACATTTTAGATTTTTACATGTATCTAAACATATTTTCAAACAACTATTAATATCTTTAGTACCTTTTAGTTATATTAGTCATACATTTAGTTATGTTAGTCTTACATTTTAGTTATGTTAGTTGTACATTTATATATTACATAAATATATGTTTATGTTGATATAAAAGTATAAATAATATCACATAAATGTATAAGTAATATCACATAAAGGTAAACATATACAACTTGTACCGAAATTAGGGTTTAGGGTTAAAGTATTACATAAATGTATGATATTTGTATATAAATGTATGACTAATATAACATAAAAGTATGACTAACATAGAATGAAGACATCAATTTTTATTTTTTTTAAATTAAAGTATTGCACTAGGGTATGAAATCTGGATATAAGAGTATGACTAATATAATATAAATGTATAACTAATATAATATAAGGGTATAACTAACATAACATAAATGTTAGAGCAAAAAAAAAAAATCCACAGATCCGGATCGAATCCAACCCACCCCAACCCGAGTGCATGGATCTAAAATTCATGTATCAATTGCGTAGGTCAATTGAAACCTACGCTTGGAATTTTCAAACATCAGAAAATATTTCAACACAATTTCCAAATAATTCCGACGCGATTCCAACAACATTCTGTTGTAATTATTAATTTACAAACCAAAATGCAAATCCAATTCCAACAATTTTGTAATGTTTTAAAATTTCAATGATATTTCATTGTTATATATATTGGGAATTTGCAGAACCTTTGCAAATTTTCCAATGTTTGAAAATTCCAATGATATTTGTTTGTTAGAGAATTTTATTCCATTGAAAATTTGGTTGAAATTTTGAAATTTCAAATGGATATATATAAATTTCAAATTATATATCTTCATTATAAATCTTCACTTTACACTGCATGCATCTGTTTGGCAAAGCAAAGTTCATCAAGGAACACACACACACACACATATATATAGATAGATTTATATATATATATATATATATATATATATATATATATATATAGAAAGAGAGAGAGAGAGAGAGAGAGAGAGAGAGAGAGAGAGAGACTGTTACAATCCAATTCTACTAATCTGCTTCACAGAGGTTACCAAAGTGATTACATATACACCGAAGACTTGAATTCTGAAGCAACATAAACACTACTTTAAGGGTCATCTTCATTTTCCATGGAAAGGCTAAAAGAATTAACACCATCAGTAATTTAAATCCAAAAAAAAAACCACAGAAACAAATATCTTCGTCGAGGTTTCTGTATCATGCATTATTTTTCTGACCAACCACAATCGAATGATGCTGCTAACTTTCATTTCTGGTTTCTGCAGAAACCAAACTTACATATGAACATCTATACTATCTTAGGTTTGAAAACTTGAAACCCAAAACCATCTTCCATATTTCGTAAAATCAAACAATTAAGGGCAGCGAGGGGTAAAGGTACAAACCTCAACCCCGTGTGCCAATTCTAAGTTCTTCACATAATTCCTCGCCTTATGAGAAGTAGTTCAGCCAGTTGAATAGAGCTTCCCAAGATCCAATATGCGACTTCAAGGCATTGTACAAACTAAACACATGCTAACATCCCGACTCTTACACATCTTATAGGGAAGTTGAAACGCACGCAATGAGAATTATATATAGAACAATCAAGCCTTGTACTATCACCCTTCTCCTTTGGGCATTTCCGGCAATATAATCACCTCTCATGGCTACTATTTTGAATTTTAAGTGAAATCGGTTCATAGTCTTAAGATAGATAGCTCTATTGATGTTTTAAAGGTGTGTTCTTTCTTCATATATGTTGGCTAAAGATTAAAGATTTTAAAGACAAAAGGCATTAAAGAACATACATTTTGCAATCAGCTCTTAATGAAATTTGACATTCTAGGAATTAGAAAACATTAAAGCCCAATCCATAAACCAATGCAATCAATATTTCTGCACATCCAAGAAATCAGAGATTCAAAATCTCAACTCAGAATCCAAAATATCAAATTTAGAGCCATAACACCAATATCCTAAAAACGAAATTACAATATTTCCATTATCATCGTTTTCAAATCCAAAAAAAGCACTTACAGAATCTAATCCAAGGACGAGAACATCTCAATCGCCAAATTCATGGAACATTGCAACAGCTTCCATCGTCTCCATCATTGTTTTCAATTTTATCATCAATATCTCTTCCATTATTATTGTGATCGCGATCGTGATCGCAGTCGCCCTCGGAATCCGAATCATCCTCATCAAAAGGCTTCTCTTTGTGAAAAATGCAGCATTTCTTCGAGCTCTTTTTGTTCATGAATTCGTTGTCCACGGTCCCTTCCTTCCACGACACCTTTCTAGAAAGCTTCAATTTCAACACCAGAGAATCTGTGATCTGCGGCTGCTGATTAGAGGACGACGCCGTTTCAAGGGTTACGGTGGTGGTGGCTGTGGCCTCAGCGGGGGCGGTAGCAGGGGAGGGGATTAATTGCATGCCGGAGGTCGATGCCGCCATTGTTGTGTTTAGGGTTAGGTTTGAGTTTACAATTTGGGGGGAAGTTGTGTCGTTTGTAGGCCTGAGTTTTTGCGTTTTGATAACACCGTTGGCGAGGGATTTCTTAGGATTCTAATTTCCTTTTTATTATTTTTTGTTTCAATTAGATAAGCTGGTAAGAAAATTAATAAATAAGGAAAAATTATCCAACACTAATACTATTAGAAAAAGGGCTAATATCATTAGTTATGAGAATCTATCTCTGAGAAGGTTTGTTTCGCGGATCTAATTTAACGAGAGAATCAACCCACAAAATATAGATTAACTTGTAGAAATGAATTTAAATTCAGGATATTGAGATTCTAGTTCACAAATACATTTTATTTGTTTCAAAATAAATGTCGTTTTAGGTGTTTTCACACGGATTAAGAAATATGATATAAAGATTGATATACCCTTATTTAAGTATAGTTATTTCACAAAAACTAATATAAGAGGTTTTACAGTTTTTATTAACCATAAACAAAATTCATTTTCACAAATTCATATGTGAATTGTGAAGTGGGGTTATGGTTAATTCTCCCATGAGATTCACTCAAGTTATTATGGGAGTTTTGTTTTTTTTTTCTTTTTCCTTTAACAATCTTTTTTAATTTGGTAGAAGAAAATGATGATATTTTTGTTAAATTATTGGTAAATATATCTTGAAATCCTAACTCATTTTGATAATGACTACTTTAATTAGGGATAATCCAAACAACTAATTTGAATGAAAATTTATTGCAAATAGTCTTATCATACCAAACCCTAATGGCTAAAGCCATGTTTGGTTTTTAGTTATATAAATATAGATCATACATTAATCATAAATGTTTCAAATATATTGTACAACCCGATCCAGACCCGAAAATTCTAGACCCGGCTCGTGCAGAACGTGGGCTATAGCCTTTCTGAGATTAAAACCATTAAATTAAAGCCATCCAAACAGACCCTTAAAATAAATTCTTCATTTTTTTATGTTCACTTCTGTTGAATGCTTGTATTATTGTGGACTGATTGTAGACTCGAAGACAGGAAGAGGAAAAGCAGAAGAAAGATGGCTTCCAGTTCGTGTAGCTGTTATTCAATGAACTTTGCAGCTGCATCTCTCAATCCAAACAAGCCCTTAACGTCCCCGCCTAATCAGCTTCTTCCCGCTTCAAGATTCTCGTCGTTCCAATCAATTTCTATTCAATTTAATCAAAATCTATCAGGAACCCGTTTCAGGAAATCACAAGTTGTTCCCAGTTTTGCGGTAAAGATTTTTTTTTTTTTTTTTTATAATTTTCATCTCAACTTTGAGATTAACAATTTGGTTAATTGTAAGGGCGTGTTTGTTTTGTGTTTTTCCGAAATAGGTTGTTGCTTCAGGGGAAAAGAGGGAGCCTTTGAGGGTAATGATATCTGGAGCTCCTGCTTCTGGTAAAGGGACTCAATGCGAGCTTATTACTGAGAAGGTAATTTTTTTTGTTGAATTTAAATCTTTTTTTTTTTTTTGGTAATTGATTGCATTTTAGGGGTTAATTGCAAATTGTGAATAAAATTTTCTGTATTTTCTGTTTTTGTTTTCGCTGATCGATTCATTTGGTTACTGATGAGTTTTTGTTATTTGTTTATAATATATAGAAAAGGTACAATCTATTTTGTTTGCTTAGCGTGGTTAGTTTTAGATAATTGCCTCTTAAATGAAATACATGACATAGAAATGGCTAGTTTTTTTTTAGATAACACAACCATGCGTGTTGTAAGTTGTACCAACAGAAGCTAATTATAGCATATTATGCGACCTACATTTTCTTAAAGCTAGGATTAGGATAAGATGGAGAGTGACACAGAGGATTCCATCGAATAAGGTAAAATAATGAGGTCAAGGATAAGCTGATGCAGGAAAGTGAGTTCTTAAGTATGTGCTATAGGGAGCCCTGATGGAGAAAGCTAGAGAAGAGTGAATGCCAGTTGCTTTTCTGCCACCATTTGATTCTGTTTATTTTCAATTCCATTGATTAATATCATCTTGCACCACCATGCCAGTTTCTTTTTGAGTCTGCATTCTAGTAAGCTCCTTCTCGTTTCTTTCTGTTTGGACATGTTTAGTGCCCATTAAAAGACTCAAGAATCAGTACATTCTCTTGGTCCATGCTGAAAATTAAAGGGCTAGGATTTCAAAGAGTTGATGTTAACATGATAATAGTCTCCGGTGTCAACCTTTTCCCTATTCCAATTAAGCTGCAGTTATTTAATCCATGGCAATTGTCTGCTTCAATCATTTAGATGGAGAGTCCTGGGTGAAATGAGACAAAAAAACTGGAGGGCTCCAATAAAAAGTTCAGTTGATTGCACGTAGGAGAATTGATGCTAGGGTATGAAAGCATAGGTCGCAAAAATGAATATGCACTGTAGAAGACATGCATGCAGCAACCAACAATTCTTCACTCTTGGTCTATGCACATAATAGGGGCCGATGGAGTGTGGAATTGCCCACCAATAAGGCTGCAAGACTGTCATTAGCTATACTAATGGCGTTGAAATTGAATGATGCAGCTTCATTATATGGGGAAAGATGTAGGGTTGATATGTGATTAAATATTTTTTATATATAGTACAAAAGCCAGCCACTTTCCCATAGTCCTCCGTACATTATAAACACAGGCAGAAAACTTGTTATGTGGTTTTGTTAGCTAAATTTATGTATTCTATTGGATATACAGCTGAAGGTATCCTTATAATCCACAATTTTTATCTGAGGTATCCCTGCAAAGCCATTTTTCATGCATTCTTGTTCCTTCTGACTGCCTTCTTTGTGTGTGTGTGTGTGTGTGCGCGCGTGTTCATGGCAGATTTAATTTTTCAATGTTATTATTAGGCATTGGCTAGTTCTATTTTCAAAAATATATTCCGTTTATTAAAAAGATCTGTTGGAAAACTGGCTCAATTCTTGTCGTACTAGTAACCTATGGCCTTTCGGTATAAAAAAAAATAAAAAAATTGGCAGAAATGAACTTATTTTAAATGTAATGCTTGTTCAGACTTGCATCGCAATCCTGTATATTACCCGGCCATATCTGATCAAGTAACACATAACAGTTATACCATGCATATTTCTTGAAAATTGGCATTTTCATATCTCTGTTTTGTGGGCTATTCAAAGAGCATAGATTGATTTTTGTACAACTGTAATTTTATATTTTTTTATATTTTTTGGTACATAATGGCATTTCCTTCATCATTTGCTTTCGTTTCTAGTCATGACACATTGTAAATCACATTTTCCTAAATACTTTTACTTTGCAGTATGATTTGGTGCACGTAGCGGCAGGAGATCTTCTAAGGGCTGAAGTCGCTTCTGGGACAGAAAATGGGAAGCGAGCCAAGGAATTCATGGAAAAAGGGCAACTTGTCCCTAATGAAATAGTTGTCATGGTAGCTTTGCTTATATATACGTGTGCGTGTGTTCTTTTGCCACTTCCAACCACATTGATGCACACACTCACACACAAAATCTTAAAAAAGTTCATCACAGTTCTGTAAACAAAGTCACTTTTGCTTTCTGGTTGTAGATGGTCAAAGATCGGTTATCATCGGAAGATTCTCAGCAGAAGGGCTGGCTTCTGGATGGATATCCTAGGAGCGAATCTCAAGCTACTGCTCTCAAGAATTTTGGATTTGATCCAGATGTCTTCATTCTTCTTGAAGTGAGGTTCTGCTTTTGGTCTTGGTACTCAATGATTATCTGATAAATCTTGATTTAAACAACAACATGTCATGCACATATAGATGATTGGTTTTTGTTCACCTTATTATAATGCTTTGATTAAAAAATTTCGTTACATTAATTTTTTAACTTGTTTATTACCTTTGATGAAATACTGACGGTGTTAACAGGTCCCTGAAGAGATTCTCGTTGAGAGAGTCGTTGGCCGCAGATTAGATCCCATTTCCGGGAAGATATACCATCTTAAGTATTCTCCTCCAGAAACTGAAGAAATAGCTGCAAGACTTACTCAACGTTTTGATGATACTGAAGAAAAGGCATGCTCTATTTATTCTTCTATTTCCTGAGAAGTAAATGAACTTTGTTTATGTTCTTATCTATCTTTTTGTGTGTGTATCCCGCGATTCAAGCTTCATCAATGTATTGATGTTCTTCTATTTTCAGGTTAAACTGCGATTGCTCACTCATAATAGTAATGTTGAGGCCGTGCTATCAATGTACAAAGATATAATAGTCAAAGTACGTAGTGAGCCCTTTCCTTTTTCTTTCTCACATTTTTTCATAGAGAAAAAAATGATATGCATTTTACCATTTAATTGCAGGTAGATGGAAGTCTCGGCAAACATGAGGTATTTTCACAAATCAACGGTATATTAACAGAGTTGCTTGAAAAAAAGGAGGCTGCGTTGGCCGCTTAAAATAAGCTCAAATGGGAATGCAGTGAAAGGCCGAAAAGAAAGATTAGTTCGAACATGGAGGTAAACCTATATAGAGAGGATGGTGCAAAAATTACAGTGTTTTCTTTCGTGGATGATGTTTTTCATGTTTCATTATTGGGATGATGGAGAAGAACAAAGAGTATCTTCCCTCCATTTAGTGCCAATTCTTTGAGGTTTTTATGTATAGATAGATGGAGAAGCTCTTTGATTTCTCACTTCAACATTTTACTTGGCCTATATTTGCCCTTTGTAAAAGTCTACTTTTTCCATCGGAATAGACATGTGACTCACATGTCTATGGGTGAAGAGTTGCGATTTTTTTACGTAAATCGGTATTTGGCATTTTCATCCTATGTTTGAATCTTCCTCCCATCTTCTATGTGGAACTTTTTCATCAATTATTGAGCATGCTTTCTTGGTGGGAATCTAACTTTCTTCTTGTGTACATTAAGTCTCTAGCTTGTTTTTTTGTGTTGAATGGACTTGTTCTAAAGAAGTTTTGCACAAAGTCTTTGTAAGTTGTAATGTGACAATTTTCCTTGCAATGATCTTTTCTTCTTTCTCCCATTTGTCTAGAACCTTCCTTTCTTCTTCATCTTCTTCTTTTAAAATAGAAAATTTGCTTCAAAGAAAAGTGGACATGGTCCCAGTTTTTAAAGGTTGGATATTTTTATTGATATTATAAAAATTTAAAAGGTTATGCATTCATATTGATTATAGGGCTTACTTGGTCAAGATGGTGACACACCCTTTTTTGAGTTGGTGATTTATTTCCTTTCAAATTTCTATTCTTGCATTTGAGTTTTGACTTTCTGCATTTGCAAAGAATGAAAAAATCTGTGTTAGTAGTAGAACAGGTGTGTAACTAAATTGAATCGAGTCGAATACATGATTGTTTAGGTTTATTTCTTGTTTTTACTTTTCGAGCTTGAGTTCGAGCATTGAATTATGATCAAGCTTGTTCATCATGTCAACTAATAAAGTTCAACAAATTTATAGTGAATGGTTGACTGTATTCTTATTATTTTTAATCTTAGAATAGCTGAAAGAAAGCTTCAAATGAGGTATACATTACTTTGCACAACCAAAAATTATTATGACAAATGGGCATTCTACTCCATTCTATGATTCAAAAAATGTGGTGATGTACAATTCTTGCAAGAATTTGAGTTCCTCAAGATTTAATTTATGTAAAAGTCAAACCAAAAACTATGTTGATGATCTAGTGGTGGATCTAGACAACACTGAGGTTGCTGAACATGCCTCCAAGGCTCTCTCTAAGCTATCTACAACTTCACTCATTGCTGGCCTATCTTGTCCCTCCAACATGACGCAATCAACGGCCAAGTAGCCGACGTACGCCACCGCCTCGATCTCAAACGGGGTCGGAGGTGGGACCCTCTCATCCAAAACCCTATGGATCTCATCTTGGATTATGTATGGGACAACATAATCCACCACATTTCTTGGCTCACCATTCTCATTCTTGTGGATTGCCTTGTGCCCTGATAGCAATTCCAGTAACATTACTCCAAAGCTATAAACGTCGCTCTTGGTTGTCAAGAGTTGCAGTCTATAGTACTCTGGGTCCATGTACCCCATGGTCCCGGCAGCACGCAACGAGAGGTGGGATTCATCATTTTGTGGGCCCATCAGTGAGAGGCCGAAGTCGGATACCTTGGCCATCCACGTGGCGTCGAGTAGAATGTTGGACGACTTGATGTCTCGGTGTATGACGCATGGCACAGCGTACTCGTGGAGGTACTCGATCCCTCTGGCTGCATCGAGGGCCACTTTGATTCGTTTAGGCCACGACATTAGGGCCGAGCTTTCTAGCTTGTGGAGATGATCGAAAAGGGTGCCATTGTTCATGTACTCGTAGACGAGCACGCGCTCGTTGGAGTCTTCACAATAGCCTAACAACCGGACGAGATTCTTGTGGTTTAAGCGTGACAAAAACTCAAGCTCATTCAAGAACGCGTAGTCCTTGTCCTCTTGGCCGCGCTTTGTGCCTCCCGCATAGGATGAAGAGGCCGAGGTTTCGGCTCTCTTGATGGCGACTTGGCGGCCATCGTCCAATGTGGCATGGTAGACCGATCCAAAGCTGCCATTGCCAATCTTGAGCTCCTCAGAGAAATTATCGGTGGCATTGAGCAACACCTGTAGGGAGAATTCCTCCAAACCTCCATTTCCCATGCTGATCAAATGGCTGATCTTCTTCTCCAAGACTCGTGTTGGGGCTGCCTGGGATGGTGGTGTTCCAAGTGTTCTGCCACTTGGGTGAGACGGGCTTCCTTCTTCCAGGCGGCCCGAATCATGGATTCTGCTACCTCTGATCTTAATATACCGCGAAAACAAGAATACACACACTACTAGTAATGATGAGAAGGTTCCCACGGATCCAACCACCATAAAGGCCACCATTTTACCACTCCATTTATTGGCCCTTGAGGATGGTGGTGCCGGTGACACTGAAGGTGGTGGCGGTGGAAATGGTGGTGGTGGTGGTGGAGGCGGCTGTGAACTTGCCCAATCATTGCGATCGCAAGGTTTGCACATCACTAATCCTTGAGCACAATACTCACCATAATTAGGCAAAGAACCACAATCACACTCAGCTACACTTCTACAAGAGCCCGGAACTACATCATCAAACACCAACGTATTCGAATCAAAATCCTCGTTGCCCCAACACAACAACCTATAATTCGAAGTCTCAACACCACAAAAGATCCTCCTTTTCGCTTCAATGGCAAGAAAAGATTGACTCCTCAAAGACTCCGGCAAAGCAAATCCACTTTCTCCCCAACAAACCACTGTTTCATTCGGCCTAATCGCACAACCTCGATTCTCCCCCAATGCAAGCGACGTGAACTCACCTTCCGGCCAGTCCCCCGTCGTATTTCCCCAACACTCCAAACTCCCATTATAGGAAATACCACAAACATGATGAAAAGCAGCTTTGATTTGTGTGAAATTTCTCTCAAACATTTCATCAGTCACATTGCGATCACTTCCTAAACACCCAACTCTCCCCAACTCCGACAACCCACACACGAAATTCTCTCCCACGGCAAGATTTGAAGAGAGATCATTAGCACCACCATCGCTAAAACCTCTCCATTGCCAGCATTCGAGGGAGTTTGAGCCATTGACGAGACCACAAACATGGGCATTCCCAGAGGCGAAATCTGTCAAACGTGGACCACTGTAGACCCTTTTGTAACTCATGGAGTTTCCAATTTCTGCAAATCTCCAGCAAACCATCACAGAGTTTGAGGATGAATAGGACGAGGTTAAGGCGCAGAGAAAACCATCTCCTCCGACGATCCCAGAAACCGACGGCAAAATCGGGTTCAGCTGAATTTGAATTCTTCGAGGAAAGCTTGTGCAATTAACGACTGAAGGTGAATTCACAATCGCACAGACTAGAGTTTGATTCCCAGTTTCAGATATGGCGACGGTGGAAAGTGAATGAATGAATGGGAGAAGAGACATGAGAAAAAGGGACAAAAAAAGAGAAGAATTTACAGAATGAGTATAAGCCATAGAAATGGTCTGCTGTTCATGGTGGAGAGAGAGAGGCTTTGAGGAAGAAGAAGAAGAAGTAGAATGTGGGATTATTGATTATTAGAATGATTATTTGGGAGGTTTAAGAAGCTGGAAATGGAGGAAGAATCAAGGGAAAAGGAACCACGCGGTAAGAAGAGAGTGTGGAGACCAAAGACTAAGTCTGCCATGAATGATCTGAAGAACAAGAAGGGAGAGAGCGCGTAGTCAAATAGAAAAAAGAAAAAAGGATTATTTTTGAAATTAAAAAAAGAATTATAGAACTAAAAAGGCTCCTCATTTATGAAAATGATTGATGTAATAAATAATAAATGATAAATAAGAGAAAGTACTAAAATAGAGTCAACTTTAATCCTAGCAAAAAATAGTGGTTTGTACTTTATCTGTTATTTTAGTATACATTTTTTTATTGATAAACAAATTGAGTATACAAGATTAGAATTAGTAAATATATTTATGTATTTTTTATATTATTTATTTAATATAATCAAATACAGTTAAGAGAAATTAGTTAAGATTTACAACGCCTTCAATATAAATTAACAGGAATATACAAATACCAACAAGTAGGAAAATAATGAAAAATAAATAAAAAGTGGACTGATGAAAGTGGAAGTGATTGTTGCAACTAAGTGAAGCTATTTGTTTATGTATTTATTTATTTTTTTTGGTTGATAAACATATTTAATCTACTTCTCAACTAAAATTATTTATTTATCATCATTTTTTTTCTGATTTTGTGGTAAAATTTTCTAATGAAAAACAATTTATAAACATATCATCAAGATTCTCAGCATTTCTAGTACTAGTCAAAATACATTTGATATTACCTTGAAACACAAAATCTTGCAAAACAAAATTTACAAATTATAATACTAATACAAGATGAAACATACACATTTATGTCGATATCAAACCATACTATCTAAACAAAACCAAATCGAAATCGAGCAGAGAAAAACGAGCTAAAAATAACCCTTCTCATTCTTTTCACAATTATCGGGCGATCTAAAGGCGCAAGGCTCGGCATCGATAAGCATCTTGATCACTTCTTTCATACTCGGCCTCAAATTCGGAAGCTTAGACGTACAAAGAGTCGCGATCTTCAACACCTTAATCATGTCGTCCCGAACTAGCTCCGATACCACCTTGTGATCAAGAACTTTTAGCACGTTTTCTCGGTCATTGAGATGAGTCGAGACCCAATAGACCAAGTCTTTGCCTTCTCCGAACTCCTCGTCTATTGGCCGTTTCCCCGTCACTAACTCTAACAACACCACTCCAAAGCTGTATACGTCGCTCTTCTCAGTAACCTTGAGTGAATAGGCCATCTCTGCATCGAAAGAAACAAGATTTTTATACTAAATTAAAAAAATTCGAACAATGTGTAAGCTTTATAGATTTTTCATACCGGGTGCTATATAGCCATGAGTGCCCGCAAAACAACTCATCTCGGAACCCCTCGGAGACGCTTGATCGGCGATCTTCGCAATACCAAAATCGGCTATTTTGGCTTCGTAGTCCTCATCAAGCAAAATGTTGGTTGACTTGATGTCTCTATGAACGATCGGAGGGTTGGAATCGTGATGCAAATACGCGATTCCTTTAGCAGAACCGAGCGCGATTCTATACCGTTTAAACCAATCTAGCTCTGCCTTTCCACCCTTGATTTCCCTATGAAGTGCTTGATAGAGATTGCCATTACACATGTACTCAAAAACCAAGAAATTTGAACCCTCTCTCATCAAACAAGCATAGAGCTTTAGTATATTTCTATGCCTAATCTTTCCAAGAATTTCCATTTCTGCCCCCATCACTTTCACCCCATTCCCATTCCACAGATGCTTCACAGCAACAGATCCACACCCTTTCTTCAAGTCGAGACGATAAACTCGCCCCGTGCTTCCACTGCCGATCAAGTTATCTTCGTCTATGTCACATATTTCATCAACATCCAACTCCATGTGTTGGAAGCTCTCAAGCTTCCAACTTGAACTTGTCCCCTTTTCATCTCCAAGATGCTTCTCTGTTTCACTTTGCTTGAAGCTTCTATAACTTACGAGCATCAATCCGCCTAGTAGAACAATGAGGACGAGCAATACGCCAAACAACATTCCTAGCTTACTTATAATGAAACTCTTGTGACCACTTTTCCCATCACAAATACTCAAGCCAGAGTCCACCAACTTCTTCCTGCTTTGCTCATTGTCATCAAGGCAAAGACCATTGTTCCCTTGAACTGCTTTAGCACCCGCCACTGTCACAAAGTAAAGCGGAACGCTGCCTGAAAGATGGTTGTTCGACAAGTCAACTGATGATAGCTTCAGCCTATCGAACCCTCTTGGGATCGATCCGGTTAGCCCGTTTCTTGAGAGGTTCAAAGAGTTCAAAGAGGCCATCTTCGAGAAGCTACTAGGAATGTCACCAGTCAGAGAATTCGAAGCAAGATTCAAGTCCACCAATCTCGGACAGTTAGCCAACTCCAAAGGGATCGAACCAGTGAACATGTTTGCTTCGAAATGCAGAGAAGTGATCTGCTTCAAAGCACCAAGCTCTGATGGAATTCCACCACTGAAGTTGTTATTGTTCAAGAAAATCCTCTCCAATTGTGTAAGCTTACCAATCTCCTTCGGAAGCTCACCCGAGAAGCCATTGTTCGACACCATTAGCTCGTTCAACTGCAACAAGGTGCCAATTCTTGGTGATATTGAACCATTGAAGCTATTATCACTGAAATCCATCACCTTCACATTAGGAAGCCCCCACACGCCATCCGGAACGGGCCCCACAAGCCGGTTCTGATTGACCCTTAGCCTCTGCAACGGACTACACTCGGAGTACGAATCCGGAAATGCCCCAGAAAAGCTGTTATCCAAAGCAAGCAAGTTCTGCAAATTCCCATTCTTGCACAAGTACTTTGGAAATGGCCCGGAAAACTTGTTCTCGGATATGTCAATGCTATTCAACAGAGAAAATCGCCCAAGATTCTGTGGGAATTCTCCGGTGAACCCGTTCCTGTAAACGGAGAAAGCATTGAGAAACTTCATGTCACCAAATCCAGCTGGGATTTCTCCAGAGAAGTTGTTCTTGAACAAATGAAACACAGTTAGCTTCTCCAAATCCCCAACCCCATGAGGGATTTCGCCGTGCATACGGTTATTAGACACATCAAACTCCTGCAGAAGAGCCAGATCAGCAAGCCCGGATGGGATTTCGCCTGTTAGATTGTTCGTATAGAGCTCGATCTTGAACAGATTCTTCAACTTGCTAATAGACTTTGGGAAATCCCCAGTGAGGTTGTTCATGCACATATCCAAAGTACCTAAAGCCTCCAATGTAAAAATTGACTCAGGAATCTCACCACTCAAGTTTGAGTTAGCTAAGTAAAGCCAATGCAGCTTCTTCAAGTTCCCAATACTCTCAGGGACTAGACCTTGATCATACTCATTATCACCAAGGCCTAATGAGACCAAACCGGTCAAATTCCCGACCCAACTCGGAAACGCCCCAGAAAACGAGTTATCAGACAAATCAAGAATCTCCAGCTTAGTCAGCATGGAAAGATCTGGAACACTGCCATTCAAGTAGTTATCAGAAACATTGAGAACTCTGAGGTTCACACACTTGCTAAGCTCACTTGGAAGAATCCCAGATAATGTGTTCGATGTTACAACTAAAGAAGTGAGGTTATGCAGCACAGAAAGTGATGGAGATATCACCCCTGATAAGGACTTGTTGTCAATTAAGATTTCAGTGACTAAACCAGTTTCTTGATCACAAACAACTCCATTGAATCTGCAAGGAGAATCTGAATCTGAATCTTTCCATGATTCTAAGTAGTTCAAAGGATCAATGATCTGTTTCTTGAATTCCAGCAAAGCTTCAGTTTCTGTTCTTAGGCACGTGGATGGTTGAACACCATGTAAAATAATCAAGAAAGTGGATAGGAATTGGAGGGAAATGGATTTGGATTGTCTGGCCATTTGGGAGGGGCAAAAGGGTCAATTCACAAGGAGAGACAAATCCAATCTGGAACTCTATTATTGACATGGGTATCCATTACTTTGTGAATACAGGTGGAGATCAATACAAACAGTAGGAGACATCAACTCTGCGCCAAATAAATGGGGTCTGATTAATAAATTAAGATGATAATTCTATTAATGCAAGAATCATGATTATTTTAGTTCTACTGTACCTATATCTGACAAAAGTGATTAGCTTTGAATATATAATACTATTATAACAACAATTGGAAATAGAATGTTCTTAAACATCCCTTGGCTTCAAGCGAGAGAGAGAGAGAGAGAGAGTGAGATGTCAATTTGAATCTAATTGTGGAATACAACTAAGCAAGGCTATATCCCTTCAAAGCAACTCAAATGAACAAGGAACAAAAAAATGTTATTTTTCCTCAGAATTAACAAGAAGCTTCTTGAATCTTCAATCTATAACCACTAGAATAATTCTCAAAAATAAAAGATTAATCCCAGAAATTTCAGAAAACAATAATCTTCACCTGTTTAATATTCATTTTCATCTTATATTAACAACAATCAAGAATTACACTAACATATAGATACACACAGATATACATCTCCATAACCTTCCATCATACTCTCTCTCTATCTCTCTCTCTCAAGAAACATGCAAACACAATTGAACTACAGAAAAAGAAACACAGAAATGCAAACTCAATTACCTGAAATTCAGAGAAAAGAACCATGCAGCAGAAGCTTCTTCTATTCTTTATACTGTTTTCATCAATCCATAACAAGTACAAGGCAAATCCCAAAAAGGGATAAGGCAATCAAGAAAAGAAAAAGAGATGAAATTTCCAAAAACCTCAAAATTCTTGAAAAATCACAAGTTTCCCACTTAAAGAAGAAGTAGTTTGTTGGGCATTAATGGGGTTTTTTGTTGAAGGAATGTGAAAGTTAAAGTGGAGCTAAATGATGAAAGAATAGACAAAACATGGCCAAGAAGAGAAGATAAGGAGGTGCTATCATGCATATTTTATTACACATTACCATGGTACAGAACAATATCTGAGATCACTCTGTTTATGCTAGAGAAAAATGACAAAATCTGTTAGTTTTATTTATAATATAGCCCCTGTAAAATATGGAAATACCAAAATGGGATTCCAAAATTTATACACTTTGCCCAATTTGACATCAATTTGTTTGCTAAAACACAACTGAGAAGACTTTTCATGGAATTTTTATTTTTTTTACATTTAACAATTTTACAAGGGCTAAATTGCAATTATCTTAAATTAGTAAAGAAGTCCTTTTTTTTTTTTAAATTAACATTTTTGAATTGTGGTTGCATACATTCCTCAAACAGCCAAAAAGCAGAACTCATGATGAGGACCTTATTAGTTTGATTGATTATTGGTAGGATGAGATTAGATGGATGCATATAATAATACAAATTAGGAGTACTGATAAATCATTAGTGGTGTCTCACATGTCAATTTGTCATTATTTATTTAGAATAATATACATATTTTAAGAGTGAACATTTTAAATTATAATGGCAGTCCATGCAAGTGATGCAATGCACGTATTTTAATTTTTATAAATTGTATTGTTAATGTTTTTAGGTATTGATGTAACAAAATTTCAAAATTGGTGATTATAAATAAAATTTTATATTATAATAATTGAAATTTAATCCAAATTTGTGGGTTTTATATATAACTAATCTAATATTAAGTATATATCACATAAAACAAAACAGATGATTTGAGACATGATTTTATCAAACCCCCAAATGCCATAATATTTATGTCTAATCATTTCACTTTTGCATTTTTTCTCTCACATGAATAGTTACATTGGGATTTGGTCATTACTTTACAATGAGGCTCTTTCAAATCAAGTTGTTTTACTAGGTAATGCAACAATTTAAATATATATATATATATATATATATATATATATGATAAATGTGTGCATCGATATATTAATTCCAAATTCTTTATTTTATTTTACCTTTTCTTGATCGTGTCTGATTCACGGGCCATTTGGACTATTATTGAGGACCTCAGAAAGACATGATTGGGAAAATTATGTAGCCTATGGTGTTGATAAATATTATAGATCTCGTGAATATATAAGAATACAAATTATGAGATAGATTTTGTAGCTTAGTTTATAATGCTATATTTAGTCAAATATATTTATAAAAAGCCCCTAGTTTATATTTTGCATATTCGGGTTTTTCATGGCGTGGTCGTTTTATGGTGTCATAAATTTAACACGACACTACACAAAAGAAAACCGACTAACTAAATGACGTAAAAAGACAATTATCAATTATCATGTATATAGTATAGTGTCGATTTTATATTATTCTGAAATCGTTTAAATTAGTTGTAGCATCTACAATTTCTACTAAATTGAGGGTGTTCAATAACACGATAATGTAAAATGAATTAGAAATAACACGTTACTCTTACCAATTTTGAATCTTTTCCTGTCAATAAAAGTTACTACTGTAATTATTGCCCTCCCAAGGAAATATTATTCTTACAAATATATATATATATATATATATATTAGTTGACCAAGTCAACACCAATTATATGATTGTACGCAAATCGAGAATTCCCATAATTTGATGTGACATCAGTAGCATCTGATTATTGCTCGGTACAATGCTTGTGCTCCACTAAATTTATACTATATATTAATTATTAAATAATATTATTATTTATAGGTATTGTTTATTTTGAAATAAACACTAAAATGGAAAATTCAGTATGTGGAATACCTTAGTTGAATAATAGTTCTTCCTCTTCTTCTAATATTTCTTTCTAATGCATGGGTTATTTATATCATATATGCATATGCATGATAGTTAAATTCAATGTGATAGTTTTTGCCAAATTAAATGAATGTATCCGATTTAAAATTAAATAAATGAAAATGGAAAGGAGGTGTAGGGATAAGTAGTGGGTCAATTTAAACAGAGCATATAGAACAATTGAATATGCTAAGACTGATTTTGATGTCTGAATTTTGTAAAGATAGCATTTTTCTAGATGATTAAGATTTAACATTATTCAATGCTGTTACAAGAAAGTATCTTTTCTTTAGTAATCTTTTGTCACTTATTGCTTTGCAACAATAACATTTTAATTTAGTTACATCAAATTTAGCCCCTAATGTGTTTGGATTTATTCAATTCCAACTTTCTTTTATAAAATGAAAATGTAAGAGTGACACACACACACACACACACACACATATATATATATATATATATATATATTGAATCTATAGATAATTTTCTCTAAAAGAATTCTAAGAATATAATAAATTATGAAAATTTATATACATCGCTTGTGATATTAGTAATAAAAACGTGAATATTAAAATATAATCAAAAAAATTAAAATTGTGAAGTGTTTGGCTTGGTAATCTTAGCTTTAAATTAAGCATTTATACCAGTATGGAATACAATCATATGAACAAACAAATCTTTGTCGATTGACTAATAAGATTCTAATTAGAGTTTTTGAGATCTCAATGGCTATATTTATCTTCATACAAAATTTGCAAATTCCGTACTCTTTTTTTAAGCTAATATTAAAATATTTTCTCTTAAATTGAATGCCCTTGCAAATTAATTTCTTAGTAGGTGTCGAAATATTTTAAATTTTTAAATAGTTATATATATAATAACGAAAAAAGAAAAGAGCATTCAATTTTCTTCAATGTTCAGTCCTTTTAAGGGCCCAGTGATGGCTACTAAAAAATTTCTCAATATCTCGTATATTTCATCTTGTCTTATTCAATGATTTTATTTAATTGTACGTGTAACTGTTTGATTTAATTAATGATATATTAGGTGAAATATATAGGTGTTTATTGGCTGCCAACTTAGCTACTTCAACATTCCATTCTTCTTAACAAACATAATAAATTTTATTTCTTTATATAACAAATTTAAATCATAAAATTAAATTATTCATCATGATTTCATTAAAAAAATGTATATCTTATATAGCGTGATATATTTAATAATTAAATCTAATTTTATACAATCGAATAATTTAAATAGATACTTATATATCATAAATAAAATTATGAAAATTATAAATCAGAAATTTTATTTTGTAAAGGCAAAAACTTTTGTGCACAAGGTGCACAGATCCAAATCTGTGCACAACAATACTGTTATATTATATGAGTGATATTGTTTTATATGAAGTAATATTGTTATATTATATGAGTGATACTGTTATATTATATGAAGTAATACTGTTATATTATATGAGTGATACTGTTATATTAATATAACAGTATCACTCATATAATATAACAATATTGTTGCACCTTGTGCACAGGAGTGTCACTCTTTTGTAAACTATGTCCACGAGCGTACAAACAAATACGATATCGAGCTAATGAGTTAAATATTATCAAATTTGAGGTTGTAATTCGTTTATTTAAATAAGTCTTATTAAATATGTTTGGTCGAGCTTTTATTGGATCGAGTTTTTGGAATAGCTCACAGGCTCTATTTATTTACATCTATATATTTTTTAAATCAATTTTGAATTTAAATTTGAAATCTACTATTTTGAATTAATGTTTGAATAATTTAGAATATACAATTTTATCAAAACCTCACAATCCATATTCTTCGATCCAAACATAATCTAAGTATATATTTACCCCTAAAGTTTTGGCTAAAAATGTGAAACTACATCATTTAAGCATAATGGTTAGTTGTTTTAATTGTTCAATTAGTATCAAAAGAAAAAGAGCATAATATATGGCTCATTAAAGCAGGGCAAAAATTTATGTGCAACTGGTGCACCAGTTGCACGGAAGACCTTTATATTATAAATGTAGTATCTTTATGTACAAATATTCGTACCTTTTAAAATGAACATGCATAAAGGTATTACATTTATAACATAAAAGTTTGTGCACTTCTGTGCAACTAGTGCACAGAAGTATTATAAATGTAGTATCTTTATGTACAAATATTCGTACCTTTTAAAATGAATATACATAAAGGTATTACATTTATAACATAAAAGTTTGTGCACTTCTGTGCAACTGGTGCACAGAAGTATTACTCAGCTCCAAGCACATATTTAGCTAAATGTAATTCTGGGTTAATTTGGTAAAAGAAAATAGAAATGATTTTAAAAAAAATACTTCATCTATATCAAAATAACTGTGGTTTTACAAAATATAATTTATTTCAATTTATTTACAAATTCTTTCATCTATTGTAAATACTCATATAGTTGTTATTGAATGGATACTCCATCTTTTAACACTTAATAAAAAGGATGTTATAATCATCTAATACATATAATTGTAACGATGAGATGTTTGATTAAATTAAATTATAGAATAAAAACAACATTAAATTGATGAATAAATTGAATGGAATTAAATTAAACAGTGGGCAGTGTGAACAAATTGAAATGGAATGTGGGCTTGAATAGACACATATATATGTCAGAAATTGATTGGACAACAATATAATTTCATTAAATTCAGATCCTACATTAATTTGTTCACTTGACAATGTCTGTCGGTGTGAATCCACTCATTATCCATCCAACTCATTGCTCAATAATTACGTTAAAAAAAAAATTAATAAATAAAAACGTGAATGTGACAAATGTTATCAATCATAATACAAGAAAATGGGAAAATTGCGACAAAATTTTAATGAAAATAAAGATTTTCATAGTTAAGATTAGCATTTGTAGCAAAATATGAGTTTTCCTTGCTAATTTTCCGCTATGAAACATGATATATCATCACTGAAATATTAATTTTTTAAATAATAAAACAATGATTAGTTTTGGTATAAAGTATTTTTTTTTCTAAATAATAACAAAAGGCTATCTTTTAATGACAAAATTAGATCATTTCATTACAGCACTACACTTCAGCAATTATTATTTATGTTTAAAATAATATACAGATATTACAAAATAATATGATTTCATTGTTAAAATTTAAATAGTATTCTAAAATTTGCCATTAACAATGTAAATAATTTGTTTCATTTCTTAAAATGAAATGATAATATGTTTCATATAATTTTTTTTTTTTTTTTTTTTTTGTGTATTTTGAGCATAACTCAAAATCAAATTGAAAATGAATACGAAATTGACTCAATTAATTTTGTCACTCATAATCAATAGAATGTTACAACCTTCCTCGCTACTCCTTTTCCATAAAAATGGTTGAAATATAGAGTACACATAAATGATTACTTCTAAGAAACACAAAACATATAAGGGTATATTAAAAAAATAAAAAATATATGGACTATATTTGGAATACAAATAAATCCTTATACTTTTGTAAAAACCAAATATATCCTTAAATTAACAACCTTAAAAAAAACTTATTGTCTTTTGAAGTTTTAATGGATAGGAAAAGACATAAAATGTAGAAATGAAACACGAGACAAATTTTACTGCACTCCCAATTTCAATGCGTAGTGACATGTCTTTATTTATTAATTTGTTTTATTTGAAATTTTAATTTTTAGAAAATTAATTTGGCTTGGTATAAGGAAAAAGTTCATAATTTCATTTTGGACAACTTATTATGTGTAAGTATTTGTAGAATAACGATTATTTTATTAGTTTTCGTAACCCAATTGTTGCTAAAATTGAAAAATAAAATATCAACCCGCAAATTATTCCCAAAACATTTAATTTAATAAAATTATTAAAAGTTGGGTTTCTTTTGTTTGAATTGTTTGCCCAATTAGAATAAAATATAACAAATCAAGCTTACCTGAAGTGAAAATGCAAATAATAGTTTCTCTCTCTCTCTCTCTCTCTCTCTCTCTCTCTCTCTCTCTCTCTCTCTCTTTTGAAGGGAATAACGGTTTCTCTTTAGAAACTATCAATTAAACAACCACAAAACATTAGTATTAAAATATCATAAATTAAATAAATAACATATTAAATATAAACAACTTAAAAAAAGAAAAACCCACCCCAATTAATTTGAAATTAAAATTTATTAAAAAATAGAAAACAAATTATAAATATTTTGAATTAGAGGATATCAATTTCAAACAAAATAACTTTTTCTCAATATTATAAATATTTTAAATTAGTGGATACCAATCTCTAACAAAATAATATCTCCTTAATATTATTGTATATCAATATTTAAATGTTTTTGATATTCAATTCAAATTAATACTAAAAATTGAAAATATTATTTTGAAAATTAAAATAAATATTTTGAATTTAAAAATATCATTCTCCATCAAAATATCAATCAACATCTAAATATTTGATATTCAATTCAATTCAAGTTACACTACATATTTAATATATTATATTCATTTCAATTTAAGTTATAGTACAAATTCAATACATTAATCTTAATATATATATATATACATATTATAATCAATATTTCAGTTTTAGCTTCTTCTTTTATCTGCCATTCTTTCCTCTGATTGACAATCTCTCCCTCACAAAATAGGAACCATTTTATTGCTCAATCTTTTATGGAAAGGACACCCTTAGCCTTTCTTCACAAGAATAATTCCTTTTTTAACTCATTCTTGAAAGAGAGAAGTTATGCAAGATCTTGCAAAACTTCTCAAATTCTAAAGGTGTGTTTGTTTTTATTTTATATAGGATTGGAGAAATTCCACTTTGAAATCTTGGTTTTTTAAAATAAAGATAAATAGTTTTGTATTTTTTTTTAATTAACATCGAATTCTTTCTTTTATTTGGAATGCAAATGAATCCTTATACTTTTGTAAAAAGCAAATCCTTTTTACTTTTATTTTCATTAAAATTGATTATCTATTAAATCAACGTAATTAAATCAAATTTTTTTTATTGCAAATATAAAAGTATGTGAACATAATTTTTATAAATAAGAATAGGGAAATTTGTTAATACAAATGGAAGTACAAAAGGTTGAAAACAAATGAGTCTTTACAAATTAGAACTCTATTCATAAACAAATAAATATCAATATAGCAAATTCAACATACATGTTCCCTTTTCACTAATATTCCAACCACAAATTTTTCAAACTGAATCTTCTATTTCAAGTTGATGTTTCATCTTATATTTCATTGTTTTTAATTTATAATCATATGTAAATTGGTGATATCATCTTTTACACTTAGGATATGATAGTTATTTTGAAACACCAAATGAAACACTAATGTGGAATAGAGAATTCTTTTTGTAAACTTTCACTAGTATATATAATATCCCTCATCTTACCTAGTATAGATTTTATCGAATAATAAAAATTTAATTTTCACTAATATTCCAACCATAAAATAAATTTACTCCTTTTTAGATTCAGAGATTGATCTTTATTATTATTTTATTTTAATTGTCGGCCAGAATGCCAGATGGTTATGAATCACACTAATCCAATTCTGCAAATGATGTAGCAACTTGTAAGTTTGTGGTGCAAGTGATGGGAAAGGGCAAATATGTCATTTAACATCGAGCAAGCTATAATTAAATTTTTTTCCCTAAAAAATTAATTATTAATCGATTCAAAATACATGTGAAATCATCACACCACTTCTAATTAAGTCGTGTGAGTGAGTAAAACGCATTTGAGCCAAATTGAACTTGATCAGTATTCGACATAAATATACAAAAATAATGAGTATATTGTTAAAAATTAAACCAAACTACTTGTTCAGCATCATTCCTTAAGAGATTGTTTGAACTCGATTCAACAAAAAAATCAAACACATATACTCAACAAACGTATAATAAGTAAAACAAGTACAATAAGTTCAAATCATGAGATCGATATGTTCATCAAATCTATTAGTAACAAACTCAAACACTAACTCTAAACATGATAATATATTCAAACAAGTTCAGGCAATAGTACATTCAACTCGGTTTGATTCATTTATAAACTAGATCTGATTAGAGCAAAAGAATTAAAGCAGTGGTAAACAAGCAACCAATACTTCTTTCTTCAGATATTTATAAGTGTTAGTGAAAATTTGAGAAAATGGCTAGACTAACGAGCGCAGTGGAGAATAAGCTAGCTTTTCTCGATGTAGGACAAACCTCCTAGGTTTTAAAATTCCTTCCAATGGATCAACCTTGTCACTTTGTTCTTCAATTTCTCGTTCACCCATTAACCGTTTTGGACAAATAATATATCATCTCAAACCTTTCTTGGAGGAGAACACGATCCAACTTTTGTTTTCGTTTTTGGGTACGAGACCCACAATTAATTTTGCCCCAAAACAAGCAAAAAATGCAAAATTTTCCAACAATAAGTCCTTAAGATATATTCTTTCCAATTGTTACACCTAGCTTCAAGAAGGCAACCTCATTTTCAGTCTTATAATAATAATAATAATAATAATAATAATAAACTGCACTTTTAAACACAAAATCTCTTCATTTTCAGTAAGAAAAAAGGACTAAAATTGCAAGAGTTAATAACTATGAAAAAGATTTAATCTGAGATATGGATTGCAAAAATTTGAAATATATTGGTCATTACTCTCTTCTAACACCAAGTTTAGAAACAGACATGTACACATTTTCCTAATCTATAAAAAAAACTCAAAAAATAACATATAAAATATCCTAAAAATTATAATAACTAAAAAATTATATCTTAAACGAAGAATGCTGAACTATATAACCGATTCAAGCAATTGTATGCCCAAAAAATTTAAATGAATCCAATTTATGGAAATAGTCCAAAAACTTAAGGTTATATCCGTCATTTCAACCATGTGTACAATATCTTAACACCTATCTCCTTAGGGAAAATAGCCATAATTCAGACCACATAAAAAGTAAATAATTTTTTTTCTTATTTGCCCTCGTAATTTACGGAATTTACATCTTTCACCTCTATCAGAAATCCTCTTTAGATATACATCTTGTTGATTTGTATATGAATCCCTCTCCCTCTTTCTCTCTCTATATTTATATGTATGTATATACACATATATACGAATCTGTACAGTTTGTATACCTCAGATCTTACAAATTCTGGATACAACCCTGTTTTACGAGGTAAATTGTTCTCCTTTTCTCTCTCTTCCTCGCTCTCTCACTTGCAGTTGACCCGTCCTCGTACCCGACCCGAATTCGGAGTTTACGGTGTGCTCTCCAACTGAAATTCGGTCAGTCATTGAGTGATAATTGGACTGTGCAAGCTCATTTTGATTGGTGTTTTTTTAGTAGAATTGTGTTTGTACATTTAGGTTTTTTTTTTTTTTTATCTGTTGAGCTTCTAGTTGTTAATTTTATTTTATTTTTCTTCTATTTGTAGATAGCTACTGGGATATTGTGGCTTGCTTTGGATACCTATTTGTGCAATTTGTGTGATTAATGGAGAAAATTTGAAAAGTTTGGGTTTTTAATGGGTGGCCCCTAGTGGAATTTGAGCATTGCAGTTTGGAATTTAGGGATTTAGTGTTAGTATCTTGATGAAATTTGGCATTTTGAAGAGGAAATTTTGATGGTTTAAACTGTGGGTGTTGGTTAGATGAATGATGCAAATGGCTGAAGAGGGCTTATCCTCAGCATCCGATGCGAATGCATCTGTTGGTTTGGCTAACCACTTGGCTGAAAACGTCTTTACGCCTATTTCTAGTACAAATGCAAGTGTTTCTTTGGCAAGCCAAGCGCTATCGATTGGGCAGGAGTTCCCGGATGTTGATACATGTAGGAGAACATTGAAAGATATAGCCATAGCTTTGCATTTCGAGATTCGGATAGTGAAATCTGATAGGAGTAGGTTCATAGCTAAGTGTTCGAAAGATGGTTGTCCATGGCGTATCCATGTGGCGAAATGCCCTGGAGTTCCGACTTTTACTATTAGAACGCTTCATGGGGAGCACACTTGTGAAGGGGTCCAGAATCTTCACCATCAACAGGCATCAGTGGGTTGGGTCGCACGGTCTGTAGAAGCGCGTATCAAGGATAATCCAGGGTATAAGCCAAAGGAGATTTTGCAAGATATTCGAGATCAACATGGGGTGGCTGTCTCGTATATGCAGGCATGGAGGGGGAAGGAGCGTAGTATGGCTGCACTTCATGGGACTTACGAGGAAGGTTTTAAGCTTCTTCCTGCGTATTGTGAACAAATAAGGAAGACTAATCCAGGAAGCATTGCCTCTGTTGTTGCCACTGGACAAGACAATTCGTTTCAACGCTTATTTGTTTCTTTTCGTGCTGCTATCTATGGATTCATTAATGCTTGTAGACCACTTTTGGAACTGGAAAGGGTTCATCTCAAAGGGAAGTATTTAGGAACGTTGTTTTGTGTTGCTGCTGTTGATGCTGATGATGCACTGTTTCCATTGGCAATAGCCATTGTTGATGTGGAAAGTGATGAGAACTGGATGTGGTTCATGTCGGAGCTCCGGAAGCTTCTTGGAGTGAATACCGACAGTATGCCCCGTCTCACAATACTCTCCGAGAGAACAAGTGGTATGGTGGAAGCAGTCGAAACACATTTTCCCAATGCGTTTCATGGGTTTTGCTTGCGGTATATCAGTGAGAACTTTCGTGACACGTTTAAGAACTCAAAGTTGGTGAACATATTCTGGAATGCTGTCTATGCACTTACAACAGCTGAATTCGAAAGTAAAGTCTCTGAGATGGTCCAGATTTCGCAAGATGTGTTGCCATGGTTTCACCATTTCAACCCCCAGCTATGGGCTGTTGCATATTTTGAAGGCGTACGCTATGGACATTTCACATTGACCATCACAGAGTTACTATACAATTGGGCACTGGAATGCCATGAGCTCCCTATTGTGCAAATGATGGAGCATATTCGCCATCAGTTAACATCATGGTTCAACGATCGTCGAAATATGGGAATGAGGTTGACCTCGATTCTCGTACCATCAGCCGAGAAGCGGATAGCAGAAGCTATCTCCGATGCTCGGTGTTACAAAGTACTCCGTGCAAACGAAGTCGAATTTGAGATCGTATCAACCGAACGAACAAACATTGTGGACATAAGAAGCCGAGTCTGCTCATGTCGACGCTGGCAACTTTACGGGCTTCCATGCGCACATGCTGCCGCTGCTCTGATATCATGCGGCCAAAATGCTCATTTGTTTTCCGAGCATTGTTTCACTGTCCATAGCTACCGTGAAACCTACTCACAGATGATATATCCGATCCCCGATAAAAGCCTTTGGAAGGAACCAGGTGAGGGCGCTGAGGGTGGAGGCGCTAAAGTCGATATCACAATTCGTCCACCTAAAACTCGTAGACCTCCTGGACGACCCAAAAAGAAGGTTCTTCGTATAGAGAGTTTGAAACGCCCAAAACGAGTCGTGCAATGTGGTCGTTGCCATATGCTGGGGCATTCTCAGAAGAAATGCTCACTGCCAATGTGATGCATGATGTTCTTCTCTTTGAGCTATTGAGTCAGAGTTGTAGGCTTCAATGACATATCTTCTTCTTGTGATTCTTGTACTTATACTATTATAACTGTAGAATTTAGTCACCTTCTTGAAGTTATGTCCTAATTTCCCCTGTTTATTCGATGTATTCTATTTTGATCGGTTTAAACGACTGGCTGTTGCTGAATCGGATGGAAACGTCCCGTCTGTTCTGGGTTTTCTGGGGACAAGATTCTTGCGAATGATATGAAAAACGGGACGGGTCGAGTCGATGAAGGAAACATCTGGGGTGTCTCTGACCTGGTTATTTTCTGGGATCATGATTTAACTCTGTATTTGCCTGATCCAAGTGAACATATGCTTTGCTTGAACTAAAGGGTTGATGAAAAACTTGGGTAGTTAAATGTGGTTAAAGAAAAACTTTGTTATCAAGAAGTGCTTCTATTGTAAAATTGTTAAGAGAAGATTTTTTTACATTGTTATTATTACAAAATCAGCTCATTGTGTAATCTTTCATATATACCGAAGTAATAATCATTAAAAGATACGTGTGCTCAGGTTAAATACTTACTCTGATTAAATAAACACCAATTTGAAATGTTAAGAAATCAAGATTCATAACAAAACAGACAAATGTGGATGTTTATACTTGGGCCCAAAATAGTGGGACATGCTGCTATTTGATGGGCTCAATTAGGGTTGAGAGCCCAAACACAAGTTTTGGGCTAGCACCGCGAAAAAGGGCGGAGTCCTCTACAGTTCCAATTCTGTGCAGTTCGACTGATCAACGGCTCGATGCATTTCTAATACTATTGTGTATATTTTAACATAACGTTTTTATAATCTCAAAAAGAAAGAGAAGAAAACCAGAATTAGAAAAATTACAGTTCTGTACGTAAACCACCCTTTCTTCACCCTCGCCGGCGGCGGCGCCGCCTCTTCTCGCCTCTGAGATTTTTCCTTTGGTTTTCACATTTGAGGAATAAAAGAAGAAAGTGTTTATTGCCGTCTCAATAAACTATTTCAGTTACGTCTTGAGATTTGAGTGGAGGAGATGGTGGTGGCATCTGGAACGAATGCTTTCGCCAAGGAAATGGCTATCAGAAAACGAATTGCCAACATGTATGTGCAATTTTTTTATGTTTTTTTGTATATTTATGGATTTATTGGTTTTATATGTAAATGCATAAGCTTTTCTAAAGCCTTTTCTTTTATTCTTTTTGGGTTTGTTGTGTTGATTGAATGTAGGAATTTGATGTTAGTTTTCTCTCTTTAGCTTGGAAATTTGATTTCGGTTTTGGAAATTACTAGAAATCTAGGTTGATTTGATGAATGGTGGTTGATCTAGTGATTTATGGTGAGAAATGTTATTTTAAAGTAGGTTTTATTACTTGATTAAGTTATGGTAATGCTGATTTATCTTTTCGTAGTTTTTATGTGATTTGAGATTGTACATTTAGTAGTGAGTTGAGAATTCTACAGGGTAATTAGATATCTTTAATGGACTTCTGAGTTCATTAACAACACCAAGCGTTATTACTTTGGGTGAATTCGAGCATTTTTTATATCACATATTTGCTGAAGCTACCATGCTCTGTTGACTTTCAGATATAATAAAAGAGAAGAAGATTTTCCATCATTAAAGGAGTACAATGACTACTTGGAAGAAGTAGAGGACATGAGTGAGTATAACAGACGAATTTATATGGTCCTCTTTTATATCTGCAGTCGATTGAAAAAGGTGTTTGTTTGCAGTAGTTAATTTAGTCGAGGGAATAGATGTACCTGATATTGAAGCGAGAATTGCTCTGTACCAGAGAGAAAATGCCGAACAAATCATGAATGCTCAAGCTCGCAAGGTGTTCAGTTTTGCATTATATAATTCGTTGCATAGTTTCTTTGAGCTATAATAGACCACTTCATATAGGTCGTTGTGATGTTGTTTTATCTTTTCTGGGACTTAGCTTGTCTTTCTATGATTGAGTAGGCTGAGGAATATGCAGCTGCTTTGGCTGAGAGCAGGGGACAACTTCCACAAACGGGTGTTGATCTTGTGAGTTACCTTATGATCTAAACCATTTTGGCTTGTTGATCTTTGGTCATTTGAATTGATGCTATTTTTGTTCAATGCCTTCAATCTGCCTTTAACAGTCATTGTCTAAAAATTCTCATCAGTTCTCTAATCCGTTAATACAAATCATTATGTTCTTTAGAACTAGTTCAAGACTTCATCAATGTATATGTCTAACTGAGATATCGACCTTCTGGAAGGGTATAAGTCTTTATAGAGGTGCATGCGAAATAGCTCTTCAAAAAGTTGGCTGAGTTAGCTTCAACAACTATGGTTTATTGTATGTTATAACAGGTTCTCTTTGTTTGACTTGCTTTTTCTAATTTTGGTCTTGTTGGTTTTGCAATCATTTAAAATCAATGTGTTCATGTTTGCCAACTGGGTCATATGGGAGTCATATGATAAGGTTTCTTTAATATTGGTATTTTTTCTTCGTTGTGAGATTGAAAGGGGTACTACTTGTATCCAAGATACATATTCACATATGAAGGCATCAGTATCGCTGACTTAACCAGTTGCAAATTTTTCGTGTCAATTGAAGTTTGTGCTCTTTTACTATATAGCAAGCAACACAAGTTAAATTTGATTCGATGAGCCCTAATTGAAGATGGAATTAAAATCAAATATCTTTAGGCTAGTTGCTGGATTTTGAAATCTGAATGTTGCTAACTGACTGGTTTCTTTCTTACCTTCATCAATGCAGTCCTCAAGCTCGCAAGCAGGGACAAGCACTGTCCCTCAGGGGCAATACGCGCCAGCAATTGCCGGAGGTGGAATCGCTCAACCGAGGCCAATGGGTATGGGGCCCCAACCCATCCCCGTTGGGTCGGGTCCTGACATGATGGGGCTCGAATACGAAGACGAAGTAACAATGAAACTCCGAGCAGAAAAAGCTGCGAGGGCCGGTGGATGGAGTGTCGAAATAAGCAAGAAGAGGGCACTTGAAGAAGCTTTTGCAAGCATTTGGATATGATATTTATACCTTTTTCTTGACATCACAATTTTGTGCTTCTATAGTTTGTCTAGAAAACTTGTATTTATCATTTGATATTACACACTAAGTGTAAACTGTAAAATATAGACAACTTTGTTGGCTAAATTTTCTACCAGAAACAAAAATTATATAAAAACACCATGTTCAAGTTCTTTGGTAACACATCATTTCTAATCTTTACCAAAATCTCCCAAAACTCACTAACCACAATAACTTAAAACCAATCTTCTTCTTCAACAGTCACTTGTGCTGTCTTGGAAACAGCATGCGATTGCAATTGCTTCTCAATCTTTTTATGCCACGGAATTTTATCGAAACGCACATAATCGTATATGGTATGTTCACAATCACGCCTAGGCGTGAAGATGTGCATTTGCTCTAAGTTGATTGCAGTTTCGAGTAAGTACGAGGCCAACCCCATCGCATTATGTGTCCCTTTAAATCCATGAATTTCCACCTTCTTCAGCTTGAGATGAACAATCCCTGCTTCACCATTACCATATCTTGCATCATACCGTATCTACAACCACAACCAGAACCTTAAAGCATGACTCAAGCTCGATAAATGAGAAAAACTTGTTTAAAAGCTAGTATAGAAAGATCAAAACTACTTACATCGTCGTAAAACAACGCTACGTGAAACTCTTGTAGGAGGGGGCAACTTGCCATAAATGAAGCCAATTCGATCATATTTGTTTCAAAAGTGTAAACTCCCATTTTTAGCCGCCTAAGGTAGCCAAAAGTCCCAGTCCATAGATGCCTTAAACTCACCTGAAAATTGGCCCGAGGGTAAATTAAGTCATACATAGTAAAGATCAATTCAAAATTGTCGTACAACTATTGGCGTGTGACAAAACTGATCTCGTCCATTTCAGTAGCTACATTTTGAAATGTACGAAACCAGTTTTCCCACACACCAATAGCTACATTTTTCTAAAAAAGAAACAATGAATGTTTTTCATACCCTAACAAATTTACTAAGCGCGAAAGCTAAAGAATGCAGGTGAGGCAAATCCCTTGAAAGTCCTCCAAAAACGTAAGAGATCATCCTATTGTCACATGAAATGATAAGTATGCTTTGCAACAGAGGGACATGATCAAAAATAAAGCTCACGAATCTTGATGCTTCAAACTTAAACTCGATGAGATTACTGGCGTAGAACTCCATCTCCTCGACATCTTCACAATCTTCGACCATAAGAGACTTTAATTGGAGATTGCGGCCCTTGAAGCACAGCTTGGAAGGACACTCACAAGATTCCATACTCAACGAACAGAGACTTGAACAATTGGACAAAATGCAATCTAAAGCACCCGGATATATTGTAACACGACTAAGACTCAGAGTTTGAAGGGAGTTACATTGGCTTTTCAAATTTGGTTGCAATGAACACGAGTCTAATTGAAAGTACTTCAAGGAATGCATTTCAGCAAGAATGTCGCAAAGAGAAATATATTCGCACAAGCCAATAATACCACATCTTTCATGTGAAAAACGAAGAACAAGTTCTTCGACACCCAATTTTCCTAGAGAGTAAATGCATTGCTTCAATCTATTCAAATACGACTTGGATAAGAAACACCTTAAATGGAAAGAACGGATCTTAGAATCGGTATCAGAACGAAGCATCAAATATTTTTCGACACCATGAGCAATGGCCTTAGAGTCATGATCAAGAGAATGAGGATGATGAAAGTCACAACAAGTGATAGCGATGTCTGGGACATGTTTATAAAGATTGATCCATCGCTTCGATAAAATGCTGGTTCTTACGGAAGATTTTGTGGGCAAACGTGAGATTATCGAAATCAGAACATCATCTGGCAATCCACTAATATAATCCTTTCTATTTGAAACCTATAGCAAAAACATATATTCATTTAGATTTTAATTATATAAACAGAAATTTAATCATAGAATATATATATATCATACTACCTTGTGAAGATGAAGATGGATTCTTCTTATTCTTAATATTTCAAAAACTGCAATTCCAGATAGAGCCACCAATGGCAAAGCTATTTGCCCAGAAAACATCTTCAACACTTCTGCAATAAACGAAGAAACAAACATAGTTCAACATCTCATAAAATTAAATCAATATTAAACGAAGAAACAAACATAAACATCTCATAAAATCAATTCCTGCATTGAGTACAGAGTTGCAAAAATGATCCCAAATTTTTTTTAAAAAATCAGTACAATGGTTTTGGCTTCAATCTTCATCACTGACATGCAATGTATCTGCAGACAGATAAATCACTTCAACAAAACACACAAAATCCAAACTTTATAGAATAAATAACAGAAATAGATAAACAAAATCAGAAACACGTAACTTAGCGCAGCACATGTTGTACTAAACAACTTCATCAATAAAACTATAGTCTTGATAATTATGAAGAGAAAAAAACAACAAATCAACTGTTCACTTCAAATCGTATGTGATCATATCAGTTTTCGAGTAAATCAAAATTCTAACCTTGTACGTAAAGCGAGGGTTTTTGAGATTAAAAAGAGTGAAATAACACTTGTGTGTATGTATATGTGTGTATATATATATATATATATATATTTTTTTTTTTTAATAAAATATATTTTTTATTTTATTAAATGATAACTGAAAGTTAGAGAAATTTATGGGATAGATATCGCAAGAATGAGAACAGAATTTGAGAGGGAACAAGTTTTTTTTCAGGAAATCTCAGTTTTTATATATGGATAGATAAATAAATAATAAATAATAGATTTTGAAAATGAATCTGTTAAAAAAAAAAAAACAGTTTTAGATTGACTTCTGTTATTATATATATACATTAATGATAAGGAGCCCACCGTTGGGTTTCTTATGGAGCCAATCTGGGCTTATGTGGCAACACACGTGATATTCTACTTAGCGTGATATTCTTTTTTATGTAATTTTTTTTCTTTTTCTTTTTTTACGCGCTATTTTTTTTGTTTTTTACGTATGTAATTTCATTTTTTTTTTTTTTACATAATTTAATTTTGCCTATCATTCTTTCTTATCTTATTTCATTTTTAAATAAACTTTTTTTCTTATTCAATCTCAATTTTTTTTTCTTATTCTATATCATTCTTTCTTAGTTTATCCCATTTTTAGATAAAAAATTTTATTCATGTCAATTTTTTTCTTATTCTATATCATTCCTTAATTATTATTTTTTTCAAATTCATCCCATTTTGTCTTAGTAAATTTTCTTATTCTATATCATTCTTTGAATATATATTTTTTCAAATTAGTAAATTGTCAAATTTTTTCTTCTCTTTTAGTTGTCATTAATATCAATAGTACTTTTGGAAATATTTTTCTTTAATTGTACCTAAGATTAGAAATTGTGTGAAAGTTCCATATACTTATAGATTTTGATGAGTAATCTCAACCATCTATTTTTTGAAATTGTAGATAAATAAACCTTTTTTTCTTATTCATCTCAATTTTTTTTCTTATTCTATATCATTCTTTTTTAGTTTATCCTATTTTTAGATAAATTTTTTTTATTCATGTCAATTTTTTTCTTATTCTATATCATTCATTAATTTATTTTTTTTCAAATTCATCTCATTTTGTCTTAGTAATTTTTCTTATTCTATATCATTCATTAATTTATTTTTTTTCAAATTCATCTCATTTTGTCTTAGTAAATTTTCTTATTCTATATCATTCTTTGAATATATATTTTTTCAAATCAGTAAATTGTCAATTTTTTTTCTTCTCTTTTAGTTGCCATTAATATCAGTACTTTGGAAATATTTTTCTTTAATTTTACCTAAGATTAGAAATTGTGTAAAAGTTTCATATACTTATAGATTTTGATAGGTTTATTTATATTTATGCAAGAACAACCGATAAGAATGTTTGGATTCGAATCATTTATAAATATTCTGGTCACCTTCTTATAAATTGTGAGTATTAGAATTAAAGAATAGATGGTTGAGATTACTCCATAAAAATTCTTATAAGAACTTTTAAACAATTTTTAGACAAGTTCTAGACTTATCTACAATTTCAAAAATAGATGGTTGAGATTACTCATCAAAATATATAAGTATATGAAACTTTTACACAATTTCTAATCTTAGGTACAATTAAAGAAAAATATTTCCAAAGTACTATTGATATTAATGGCAACAAGAGAAGAAAAAAATTGTAATTTGAAAAAATATATATTCAAAGAGTGATATAAAATAAGAAAATTTACTAAGACAAAATGAGATGAATTTGAAAAAAAAAATTAAGGAATGATATAGAATAAGAAAAAAATTGACATGAATAAAAAATTTTATCTAAAAATGGGATAAACTAAGAAAGAATGATATAGAATAAGAAAAAAAATTGAGATTGAATAAGAAAAAAAGTTTATTTAAAAATGAAATATGATAAGAAAGAATGATAGGCAAAATTAAATTATGTAAAAAAAAATGAAATTACATACATAAAAAACAAAACAAAAAAAGCGCGTAAAAAAAGAAAAAGAAAAAAAAATTACATAGAAAAGAATATCACGCTAAGTAGAATATCGCGGAACTTAAAACATACGTGTGTTGCCACTTGCCACATAAGTCAGATTGACTTCATAAGAAACCCAACAGTGGGCTCCTTACCATTACTTTATATATATATATATTAACAAAAAAATTTAAAAAAGATTTTTTGAAAAGGAAGGAGTTTTCTGATTGCATGTGAGATTTACTTTGAACATGTATACAAATTTTAATTAAAATTAACAAGAAATTTGAAAAAGATTTTTTGAAATAGTTTTTAATTGTGATTTTTAAAACTTGCGTCAAAGGAAAAGAAAGCGGTTTTATAATCCTAAATTTTAAAAATTCAGTATATTAAATTCTTTCTTTTCTATTGTCATGATGAATTACAAAATTATTCTTATATTTTTAATAGAATTATCATTTTGTCCGACTAACTTCTGTTATTATATTGATATATAGATTATTGACAATTAGTTTAAATAAAATTTTGTTTTAAATTGAAAAAGGTTAGAATTTACGAATCCGCTGCTAATCGCTTTAAAATGATTTTAAAATAATAGGATTCAAAGATTTCAATTTTCAATTTTAATATAATGGTCTTAGTAAAGAGGATATATATATAGTCTGCATCCTCTTCATTTCCCTCCATAAACAAGAAACTGCTACTCATATCTTCACTCGCATTATAAAATACTGAGTCGATGGTTATAAATAAATTCTTAGATGTGAGAATACTATCAGTTAATGTTAATATTTATATAACATTAAATAAGGTTTTCAATAATACATGATAATGAAAGTCTGGTAAAATTCTCCAAAACAAGATTAAATAAGGTTTTCAGTAATATACAAATCCATTGTGTAGTTTTATAGGGTTTGATATATGGTGACTATTTACCTCAAAATTCAAATAAAACATTTTGAACTGCTTTGATGTAATTTATTCTATAATAATAGCTTTAAAATGATCTTAAAATAATATAGAAGACAGATATGAAGTTTAGTTTTTATGTATGTGAGGTCTAGTCGGAGAGGCAGCTAAAAGGATTTTGTGCTTCAAGATTTTATTACATGAAAATTTTGGCAAATTTTCCATTATTAAGCTCTTGCTTAGGGGTGTGCATGGTCCGGTTCAATTCGGAGATTTTAAAATCTCCGGAATCGAACCAAATTTCGGAGAATTGTAAAAATAATTCTCCAAAATCGAATCAAAATAAAAAATCTCCAGAACCAAACCAAATCAAATTTCGGTTCGGTTCAATTCGGAGATTCGGTTCTAATGGTCCGGATCAATTCGGGACGGAGATTCGGAGATTTAAAAAAAATTAAAATCAAAGAGAAAAAAAAATAAAAGAGAATTTTATTAGATGAAATGCACCTATTAGAAAATAAATGACTAACAACAAATTTTTCACACCTTCAAAGTTCAATTAACAACCACCTCAATTCTAATCATCACGGTAATTTAGAATAATTGATATTGTGGTATTCTAATATATATTAGTTTAATTTTAGATTTCAGTAATTTTAAAAAATTAATTATTTTCTACAATATTATTAGATAAATTAGAGTTAATTTCTTGTTTATAATGTATGCACCTAACAAGTAATAATTAATGATACAATCGAATCAAGTTGAATTGAACTATTAAGACATTACCGAAACCGAACCGAAAAAAGTTCCGAACCGAACAATAAGCAAGACTCTTATTGTATCATCATATAATATTAGGTAGGAATAGAATCAGCTTGTTTATTTATATAAACTCACAATTTAAAAACAAAATGTTTAATCCTAATCCATACCACAAATTCTAGAAGAATATAATTGACAAGAAAAGAATTAAAATATCTGAGAATACACTTCCTATATGTTTGAGAAAGACTTGTTTCTCATAAATATTCCAACAAATCTTGCTGCTTTTGTAAATCCCATGTCACAACCTTGCCATCCAATCCTGCGATGAATGTGTAAATGAGCAATGTAAAATTAGCCGGTTGAATTCGAGGAAATAATGGATGTAAATTCGGACAATAATCTAAAAACTTGCATGCTGAATTCAGGGTCATTCGGACAATCAATATAGAACATTCACGAAAACTTTGAAATTACTGTCCTAAATTACCAACCCAGTATATAAAGTCATTAATTTGTCAAACCCTTAATAATTTCCTTGTAAATTAAAAGCAGTTGTAGTTATTCCAACCTGCAGTGCTGAAGCTGGTAACTGCAGTAATCCTTGATTTCTTGAAAGGCACAATAGACCTAACATGGAAGCAAGCAAGAAAGTTTTTAAGGGCTACGGCTATCTTGCATGTGAGTTCAAGCAAAAACGGGAACTGAAACCAAAACCGAGGTAGCAAGGTCATACGTTATACAGTTTTCATGAGCACCTCCATGTGTTCTTGAAGTTTCATTTGTGTCATTGCTACCATACTTTGATTGGCCGTATAATTTTCCAAATGTTTCTGAAAACTGGGAAAAGAAACATAAACGATTAGAGCATGCTTTGTTAGTCTAGGTAGGTCAATAATCAAGCCATTATTTTGTGTTCATCATAAATATTCAATAGCTAGCAACCTATAAACCAGCAGTGTATGATAATCGAGTACCTGTGAACCATATTTTGCACCTGAAGATTGTTTCTTCTCATCAAGAAACCTCAAGAAACTCCTACAGATTACACGTAACAATAGTCCAATTAAATTCAACTTCGAACACAATTTTTCTGTGGAAATTGGAATACATCATTCGGATGCCATTGGCCCGTTTCAACAGAAAACAAAGGAAGCAACATAATTTCCAGTCAGAAAAAAAGAAAAAGGCGAGTATATCAACTTACCATAGTCCCGTTTCATCTGCAGTGAATACCATGGGATTGCAATCAAATCCCACACCAATAACCATTCTTTCAGAAATGAACAAAACCTAAATCATGTGTACCATGAAAAATTTATAAATATCATCATCATAGAAAAAGGTCACTGAAAAACTATACATGTTTATGAGAGGATGCTGACCCACATTGCGAAGAGGCAGATCTCGTAAGGCTACGCTTTGAGCAGATGGAGAAGTGCCAACATCATCAACAAAGTAGATCATGGAATGGTGACCTGAAATTTATCTTCATCAACAAAAGATCAAAGATAATATACAGGGGTTGAAGATTAGGTTCCTTATTCCAAAATCACCCAAGTAGAACATGAAATATAAATGGGCACAAAACCAAATCTACATACACGTATAAGATAAATTGATTTTTGTGTAAATCAACCAAAACTAAGGGTGTAAGCACTTATGAAGCAGAAGATTTTATAATGTATAAGGAAACAAAAGATCCATTAAAACTTTGTGAGACAAATTAGCAGCATACTCCTAACATGAAGTGTCAAGCAAGATCCTTCTGACATAAAAGAAAGTGATGATTATCTGACCTGCATAGGCTAAGGTATTGCCACTCGGGGACCAGTTGATACCAAATGTCCAAGTACATGACAGATCAAGCTGCATGATTTGCTGCCAAACAGAAAATATTTAAAGAAGATGAACTTTAACATCAAATTAGAATGGTGTGCTGCAAAATGATAGTAAGAAGGATGCAGATTTCAGTAAAAGCTAAATGTCCTTACCAATTATAGGTAATTAGATAATGCTCACTAGACAAATCATCTATAATTATATTACCATTTTCCAAGATCTATCTGCTTCTATAGTTTTTCCAGTCAATTTTGCATTAACAGTGATGTTTGTGACATGATATCATTACTTACCCAAACCCTCAGTCAAAGGAAACATTCTCTCACATCACACGTCATTCCAACAACTAGGAAACTATATAGTACAAGGCAAAAAGAGAAATATGTACCTCTCCAAATTTTGAATCGGATGAACCACCAGAAGGGTGTCTGCATAAATATAAGAGTAAGCATGTAGAAAGTTATAAAATGAGGGGAAGCTAGAAGACAAACAAGTGAGGATTCTCTATATCTTCATGAAACATACTTGGTGTCTACGCCTTTGATGAAGGTAGAGAATACTCGACACTTTCCATCTGTTGATGTGGTTGCAAGTAGTATCTGAACATATTAATTGAAAAGGTAAAAGTGGTATATCAGTCTACACATTTAAGGAAACAGAACCATATATTACTACATTGTTGTCTGAAAAACTCAATTGTGTTTTAGATCCTTAGGTGATGCTTATTTGTGCACCTAAATACAAATGCAGCCAATGGTTGAGAAATCTCACGTTATTAGGATGCCAGGCAACACTTGTCACAGAAGAATCATGCCGCTTCCTTATAAGTTTACTGACCCACCTGTGGAAAGTGTAAAAGAGACGTGTTGAGACAATGGCGGAGATTGTTATTATTGAAGAGTGATGCACTTATCTATAAAATTCTAAATAGTGTAGGAGAAGCTAGAAGTATTCTAGAGAAATTAAGAATTAGAGATATTCTATGTCGAATCTAGAGAACTCTAATTAAGAAATAGTGTAGAGGATTCTAGATTCATGACGATCTAGAGATCTCTCTAGATCCTCCTACACCTATAAATAGGGCACCTAGGAATCAATTTGTAGTCAAGCCAAAAACACCTTATAATCTAAGACTTTTAGAGAGAACTACTCCACCCTAAAATTCTGAAAACATTTATGTTAATTTTCTACCAGTTATACAATTTTATAATTAGACATAAAATGAAACATTCATGTATCCAGACAATACCAAAGATAACTATAAAAAATTTTATTAGAGGATCAATCTTAGAATTCACAATCTAAACTAACAGAAATGCTATTCACCATCTAAACTGACAGAAATGCTATTAAAAATTCACCATCTAAACTGATAGAAATGCTATTCACCGTCTAAACTGATGGAAATACTGATGGAAATGAGTTTAGAAATGCTATAAAAAAATTAAAAATTCACCATCTAAACCGACAGAAATGAGTTTAGAAATGCTATTAAAAAAATTTGCGCATGATATGAGCTATTTTGTTATATCTTCTTCTTTTCTTTTCTTTTTTATATTTCCTCCGTCCCCAAAAAAGAGTGATACTTCCTAAAGCAATTTTATTGGAAAACTAAATGGAGGCACACCCTAATTAATAGAAATGTTATCAAAAACTAACTAGACTTTAGAATAAGACTTTCTTTGAAAAAAAAGTTTTTGAAACATTATTCATTTTTGAAATGGCCACAAAAAATAACAAACTGACGTAGTACTGATGATACAAAAGATACCTTGATCAGACTGAATGAAGCCAACAATGTCAAAAACCAAAAAGACCTTGATCAGACTGAATGAAATGTCAAAAGAAAGAAGAGAAAAAATAATTTATGATAAGCATTCCAAGGAAAAATAGGAGATAGCACTTGGGGACTTGCCAATTGTTCTCTTGCTCATAGTAGCATATACAAACAGTTTTAGCTCCACTTCCAACAGCAAACTTGTTTTCTGTAGGTGAAAATGTGAGTTAGGTAAATATGTAATCAGGCCACACAAAAAAAATTAAGACACGAGAAAGACCCAGCTTTTATAATTTTTCCATAATGATTTTATGGGTCGGAATTATCTAAAACAAATTATTAAACCTGTAAAATAATTTGTATTATACATGAACAAAATATACAGGCATTATAGAATTCTCAAAAGCATATATCCAATTGAGTCACTACATCATGCTTCGATAGGAAAATATCTCATCGCAAGATACTGCATTCCTAGAACATGATTCCATGTTCAATCAGTAAAGGCGTCACCACACAGTCACTGACTAGCAAGCATAAATCCTTTATCTAATTTCATATTTTATTATTATGCTACAGAAGAAATCTATCCATCCGGCTTTAAAATACTCTTCAGCTCATTGTCTAATCAAACAAACAAAACGAGTATCTCTACTTTCTGAGAAGAGCTAACATCTAGAAGATACTATCCACAGCTTCCTTGGAAAAAGCAACCCAAAAAGTTTAGTGTTTTACTTTACCCTAGTAGCAACATCATGCATCATTATCCATACTCATAAAACAGGTATAGTCGTATATCTTAAAGGTTATGCTTCATGATGACACAATGGATGCTCTAATAGCACTAAAGCATCTTTTAGCTACACTGTTAATGGAAATTCAGAAGAGAGACAGAATGTGAAATAAATTGCATCGTTTGGCTATATTTCAATACAATTCGGAAAAGAGCCAGAATGTGAGATAAATTGCGCCACAAATACATATAACATTGCAGAGTGATTGTAAACATTAAAAGTATTAGAAGTCCTAAATAGACGTCCATACCTTTTGGACTCCACTGTACACAAAGTGCCGCACGATTTAGCCTGAGGATTACTAGGGTTGGGACCCATTCAGTTCCTTCTTGTGACCAAACATATCTGAACAAAGTACAATTCGGGATGTCATAATAAAGTTCAAGTGGAACAAGAATTTACCAATTTCAAGAAGCAAAAACACTTGCAAAATTTTAGGATCAGGAAACAAAGAGTGAAGGAAATAATACATCTTGTAAAATTTCCAAATCTTGATGAACACTTACGAATTCCGATCATGGGAAACAGTAACTATTCGGTTTGAACGTGTGCCCCAGTCTATTCCAGAAACAATTTGATCATGCTGTAACCAAAAGAGTAAAGTGAGAAGAAAATAAACTGACAGGTGAGTCATGATTATATCGAAAATTCATCCATGCTATTTCTTTGTTTTCAATTTTCGAATGCCATTTCCCAGATATTGTCCTCTTAAAATTTAACATTGCCCACTGAGAAGTGAGATCAATGCACATAGACTCCAAAAAATAGAACATAATATAACTCCAAAAAAACAATAACCAGAGCTAAGAGCTTCTCATTCTCTAACTACAGAGACAAAAAGTAGTGCACAAAATAAATTCTAAATTTTCAGATTCAGATGCCCTAAAATCATTTTGATAATTACAGGTCATTACAATTAAAAGGCACAAAACCAACATATTAAATCCTTTCATCAATAACAGGAATTGACCAGAAAAGAAAATCTATAAAGGATTTACCTTTTGAAGAGCATGGATCTTCTCCCACTTGCCTTCCAACAATTTATAGATATGCACTTCGTTGTTATTGGGACAAAATGCCACCACTACAATTCGGGAAAAAATGAACAAAAATGAAACGACATTACAACCAATCCAATTGCCCAAAAGCACCTAGCACAGAATCAAAATAAGAAAATCATGAAAAATTGGGGAAAAGAGGGTTACTTGAATGATCTGGGCTCCAAGCATGGCAAGTGATGCACTGAGCGAACTGATGAACTGAAACTGCAGCCATGGTGTTCGATTTAACCAGCAAATTGAGATCAAATCAGTAGATTGAATGAAATTGAAATGGAATTGATGCGTGAGAATCCATGTTTGGTTGGCCAGAGACGTTGAGTCCAAAGCTTAAGCTCAGTTTCTCTCTTAGGGCTTAAGGTTGAAAATAACTACCTATTATTCCACACCAACTTTTAGCAAGAAAGCTTTGTATTTTTGACAATAATGTATCAACTATTAAGTTATACAAATGGATTTTGATTGTAATTGGTTGGATTGTTTTGGATTTGTACATTCATGGTTAATTGAATTGGATATATGATATATTTGGTTCGTTAATTGAGTTACATCCAAACACATGAAACAATCGTGGCTTAAAATGTTTAAATTAATTTAGAAATTTATATTATTAATTAATTATCGAATGAGATTTTTTTATGTTTACTTTGTGGCTTGCTTTAAGAAATGATATAATGGTTTGTATGATTATATTAAATGAATTATATTTTTACAACATGAAATGTACAATGAATTAAAGTTATGGGTCTGGTAAAAATAATAACTTATAATATGTATAATTTCCACGTAATAAGAGTGGACTATTGTGCACAATTATAATTCAATGGTTGGAGAACTTATATTAAAATATAAAAGATTGATTTTAAATGTCTAATATCAATCAACAATATATCGAAGAACTTAGGGTTGGCAATCAAGTTGTGTTTTAGGTTATGGATCAATTTGAGGTCTACATTGTATATGTTTTACAGATATTCGAACATTATTTATTTAATTATTCATGTAAATTCAAAAATGAACAATATAAAAGATATAAATAATCTAAAAAACGTTGTTTACGCCGACAAAATTATCTAAATTAAACGTGTAGCACTTGAGGGTGTGTTGAGCTTTGGTGATGGGCTTGAATTACTTCGTATTTTCAAAGCCCATATCCATGGTTGCTTCATATTTTCAAAGCCCACTAATCTTGGCCCGTTTAAGAAATGGGTTAAATTTTTGGTGTTTTGTTTCCCGTTATAACAGCCCAAGCCCAACAGGCCAACAGTGTACAAGAAGCGAATTCCCAACCATGCCCTTATGGTAAACAAGCGATTGACAAAGGTACCCTCATATCTCCTCTAATTTACAATTTGTGCCATTGTGGTCAAAATCATTCATAAACGTGCCTTGATGTCTTGATAACAACACTAACTTGATAACACCAACAAACCCAATTAACAACACTTAATTTGATAGCATCAACTAAAACCAATTACATTCCATTAATGAAGAACATTCTTACATTTGTTACATTTCAAATCACATGTAATTAATTTAAATTTTAGTGTTTTGGATAGAAAAAATAGTCCGGTCTTATTGATAATGTGCAAGACTTGAATTGACTTCGATGAGCAAGCATCTAAAGCCGACAATATGGTGGTAGGTCAACCTCGAACGATTTTATAATTAGAGTGTTAATTAATAAACATGTCTTTTTAAACACTTTGTGGAAAGGAACATAATAAGTTCCTGATAGTTTTCGACTTCAAAAATATATTTAATGCATAAACATCAAATATATTTCATGTATCCAAACATCAAATTTTATCAACCACAAATTATGAATAAGTGCAATCCCACTAAAACATAACTATGTTATCTCATCTCCAAAACCAAACATGCTCTTAAAAGGATACAATATATGTATAAAGCCATGAGAATCATGCTTGGAGACAAGCAAGCCCCACATACATGAAAGTAAGAGCTCAATATTCACGTGGAATATTATATCTATATATGTGACTATATATACATTTATTTATTATATATATATATATATTATTTATTTATATTTCAGAAATTGGTTCGTTTTGTTCCCTTGATGATGCCATGAAAATGACCTAAATGGATTTGTAAAGGAAAAGTACTTTTCATGATATCTATTTTCTTTTTTCTGAAAAGTCAAAAATAAAAAATCTTGATTCTCATAAAATCCCTTCTAAATATTAAAGGTCTCCCATATGGATAAGATCTCCACTTCATTCTTGTTATTTAGTAATTAATTATTTGTTTGTTTGTTCTTCCCTTTTTCCAATTTATTTTATTTTGAGGAGAATTATTATTAGGATAGAATAGATTCATTGTAGCATAGACTTCACAATAAATCTTGATCAACTTTAAGTTTAATATTTGAAGAATTGTATCTCCAAATTCTATTATTAGATATGTTAACACACATAAAATATTACTTTGTCATATTTAATAAATTGAGTTCAAACGAACTTATCCAAATTTTAATTTCAGAATGCCTTTCGAAACTCCAAATGCATGATAGTTTAGATATTCTATTTATGACGATTTTGCAAATGTTCTGCAAACGAAAGATGAAAATTCAAAGTGGGAATAAAATTTAATTTTCTCCATGGATTCCAAATTGCTCGAACGAAATAAATGGTTTTCATAACCTAATTTGGATTAATAGAAATACTCAAAAATAGAACCTATTTTCTTTTGATTGGTATATATCTATTTCCACAGCTATTGAAAGATGCTCAAAATATCCATAATCCATTGAGTAAACCTAAAGAATTCTAAATGATTTTTCCTTATATTCTATTTTAGTGGATTTTAAAGTTATTCTCTAAGATATATATACATATAGCAAGTACTACTATGTATAATGATATACTACATTAAATAAGAGCTTCTTTTTAAAATGTGTCTTTTGTCGACTGTGTTGGAAATTGGAATATGTAATTGATGCATCTATCAAATAAATGTATCACACATACATTCAAAATAAATCATAATATATTACTCTGTATATCATAATGGCAGTTTATAATTATGTAATTACTAATTATCATAATAATTTTTTTGTAACTCTATAATATTAATTAATACTCGATGTTTGTTGACAATTATAAATCGCCATCAAATTGTACACATTTCATCACATGTATAATATATTATCATAAATTCCACAATAGTACTCAATTCAATGTAGGTACAATTTTAGGTTGGAAATCACTTTCGAATGCAAAATGGGAAGTCTTTTAAGATTGTAAAATAAAATATATGGTTAATTTATTTTTTTATTTTTGTGTAGCGATGAATTTAAATTTTGAAACTTTATTCAAGTAAAACTTACATCTACCATGGATTAACCTTGTAAGTGCATTATTAAATTAGAAATATCCTAAAGATTATTTATGAGAAAGAATTTATAAAATTATAATATGTAATGAATTGGGTAGGTCTCCATCGTGAACGAATGCCCCCAAGTTTTTTGCGCTTTTTCTAATAAAATATATAAAAAGCAAAGCAATTTTAATTATATATTCTTCAAATCAAAGAGCTCAAAATAGTATGAAAATGATTTTTTTTTTTTTTTTTGGGATTTAAATAGATGAAGCAGTAGCCATGAATGATGTGACGTACAATTCGTGAAGCACGATGTAGCCATAAATTATAATGTACTCTAAACCTAACCCACCCCACATATATTATTAATTTTATATATATATATATATATTCGATTGTTTTTAGTCATTATTATATAAACTTATGTTATACTTATAATAGTGAGAAATGACACATTTAAATAAAGTATGACTCTCCCATTTCAATCATTGTTTCAAATAACAAGCTATTTCTGATAATACGCCAAAATAGATAGTATATTAAATATCTTAAATTAATAAAAGTTGATAGTGAATAAATTACGAAATAAAGTTGAAGATTCGAGCAAGGAGGGGCATTAATAGTGCCATATGCACATTTATAGTGCATTGTATCCAGACAAAATTTTAGTTTGGGGGAAAGTTAAAAATAAAAACTTCAATTAATTTAAAAGCAATATATAGAATAAATTAAATTGTTTTTATTAAACAACAAATACAAAGAAACAAAGTGGTAAGATAAAGAAACGAAAAGATCAGAAATATTAAACTCAAGGTAAGTTAGGTATTTTATTCTATATTTATTTTATTCTACACAACATGTTTCACTAAAAAAAAAAAAATTTGAGACATGAAATGAAAAATTCAGAAGAATGAGTAGATTTATATTGTATGATGTGTGCAAAAACCATCGTTGATTGTATATAAAAAAAAAATTCACAAACTTATATATGACTCGTTGAATGTATCGTCTCACATATTTAATTAATGAGACAGTTTTACAAGAATTGTACTTTTTATTTAGATATCGATGTAATATACCATCAGCACACTATTGGTACAATGGTCTAATTGGTTGGTTGAATTGATATGGATGAAATTCTTACACCAAAAGATTCTAGATTTTTATTTTTTTTCCTAATAAATTATATTCCAATAAATTAATAAAAACAAATTATTGGAATTATAAGCTGGAATCACATTCTGCCAAACAAAATTTTGAAAATGATATATGTATCGAACTTGCCATTCTAACAACTGGTTGAGGGAATTCGAGGCTGACTAGATAAAAGTTGTTCAATGCTCAAGTCGAAAATGAAATTAAAAAATAAATTTTGAAAATTACCATTGAATATATTTAAGAAATATACAAATTCACCAAAATGTTTAATAATACTCTATAAGAAATTATTAGTATACTAGAGTGAGAACATCCTACATATCTAGTTGTATAAAACGAGTAAATACACAACCACAAAATAGAGATTACTACTTTTGTAAATGAATTACATAAAGGATTTTGTATATATTTTTGTAAGAGATTATTTATAAGTTTAGAAATATTTTGTTTTATGAGAATAATCTTCGTTTTGAGTATTATGAATATAATTTATTTTCATATTTCTGTATATTGAAAATCCAACCCTAAATGATCATAATCACATATTACTAGCATACATTAAACGTGGCCATATATATAAATATATCAAATTAATTATGGTTGGTCAATGGTTGTTGCTTATAAGTCATTATTTCTACGATATTATTTTCATCACATGTTGCAACTCGTTTCACGTCTTTTTCCATAGAAGTATAATTTTTTGTTCCTTAGTGAAATTCCAAAAGTATCCCCAAGACTTGTTTACTTTTACAAAAAAAAACAACCACTTTTTTTCTTTCTTCTTTTATTAATATTATTTATTTATCCCAAATGGTGGTTAGCTTTGGATTTTTTTTTGTTTGGATGTGAGATAACTTGTTGATTGTAAGACAATCTTATTCTAATTGTCGGATGAGTTGTTAGTTTCATGACAACTTAAGTTAAATTAGATGAGAATTTACGAAAAATCGTTTCATGAATCATGTTATATGTTATTTATCTTAATATTAAGATAAAATAAATTATTTATATTCAAATCTTGTAAATAAAGTAAAGTGGAACCACTCACATGAGGGTATCTCTTTAAATAATTATTTGTTCCATCATCAACTTTTGGTTTTATCGGTCTTGTTCATTCGACAAATTTATTTAAATAATTGGACTTCTTATTATGTATGACAATTCAGTTTAGTCGTTGTTTGGATGATAATCTTGTTTATAGTGTTGGATCAATTGTTCGTTTAAATTAAATTTATTTTCATTTCTAGCATTAGAGAATTTCAAACTTTAAATTAGAACAACGACGTAAGTCTATCAAACATAATATTATCTAAATTTAAATAAACTTTATTTAGGTTTTAAAACCCCTTGATGTTTGAAAACACTAGCTCTTTGTTTAATATACTCGACTTTAAGAAATATTTTCAATAATATATAATTTTTTGAGGTTATGTCAATTATTTAAAATCAAGTCAAATCAAGAAAATTTACGATTGCTCTTCCATCCTTTAGTTTTAAAATATGGTATTTATTGTTTTTTGAATATTAATTTCATATTGAGATATTCTTTTAAATAGTAAAAAAAAATGAAAGATATAGATTTTGTGTTTTCAATATATATTTTAACGCATAAATCTAGAACACCCTCAGTTTATTTGAATGTAATCAAAACATTATTAACCTTTCCATCCTCACCTCTATACTTTTTCTCTTTTGTTTTAGTTTATATTTCATTTATCATCCTATATGGTAGGGTTGTAAATGATACAATTTGAGCCGAACGAGCAACTGTTCAAACTTGTTTAAAATATATTCAAGTTTTAAAATTTATGTTTAAACTTGTTTGATATTTAATCGAATCGAGCTTGAACGAGATTTAGTCTAGCCGAGTTCGAGTTAAAGCCGAGCTTTATATTTTATCAAACACAAAAATATGTTCAAACTTGTTTGAAATATCTATCAAATCGAGCTCAAACGAAACTTCTACCAAACGATTTCAAATCGAGTATCGAATAGTTTGTTTGATTTTCAGCCATAATTATATATATATATATATATATATATATATATTTATGATACCAACTTATACATGTTCAAATCTGATTAAAAAAAAAAAAGATAATGAAACATCCAAACTGTTTATTTTTTTGGGTAGGTAAACCACAACAATTGGAAACTTTTGAGACAGAAAATCCAATTTAAACCGGTAGGTACATTAATAAATAAATCAATATTTATAAATAAATAAAACAAATGCATTAATATTACATAGTTGCAACTTGCATCACACATGTCTTAAATTATCTTCCTGATAGCGACGGTCCACTGTCTCTCTCTCTCTCTCTCTCTCACACAGTTCACACACTCTCACAGTCAGTCACCCACTTTCTGGGTTGGTTGGTTGGTTTGGGTCTCTCTCTCTCACACAGTTCACACACCCTCACAGTCACAGTCTCACACTCTTTCTGGGTTGGTTGGTTGGTTTGGGTCTATAAATCCAACCTCCGCCAAACCTGACAACTTTTTCCTCCTCTCCCCTCTCTCACTCCTCTGTCTCTCTCTCGTTTCCTTCCCCGCCAATCTCGCCGGCCGACCCCCGCCGGAATATTCCCTCCTCCCATTCTTCTATATATATCTCAAGGTCTGTTCTTGCTCCCCCCTCTTCTGTGTGCGTGTCTTTCTTGATTTGTGATGAGAGAGATTTAGATCTATTGTGTGACTTGTGTCTTTTACAGATTGTGGACCTTTTTCAGTGGTCCTTATGAGCCTTAATTCTTTCTTCAGCACCTTTTACTCAGCCATGGTTAGGGGGTTTTGTGGGCTTCTGTTTTTAACTGGATCTTGCTAGCTGTGTTGTGTTTTTGGGGGGGTTTCTTTCAGTTTTGGTAATGTGGTTTCTAAGTTTCTTCCTTTATCTAGTTTCAAGTTTTCTTGGAGCAGTTTCAGGATTTATCTGCAATATTTTTTTTTTTCTTCTGGGGTTTGGAGTGGGGTATAAAAATGCAATCTTTCTAAATTCTGAATACCTAATTTTTGTGGTTTTTTTTTTTTGATTTATTAAGATATTCTTGCCTAAATTTCAATAGTTTTAATGGTGGGTGGGCTTTGATTTTCTTGGTGAGGTGGATTATCACGTGTAGCTAAACTTGTCAACCCTTTTAAGGTAGACTCTAACTAGAGCAGTTATTTTGCTAAGTAATTGCATTGGACCCAGTATTTTGTTCCTTTTAAGATGAATTTCTTGACATTTCTGAATGTAAATATGCACTAGATAGTTTTCCTAGTATTGGTACTAAATTGACCCTTCCGTGTTAAATAATTAGCTATTACCTCTCTTCTTGTGGTTTTGTATGCTAGTTGTTGTAAGTTTTGGTTTATCTTCTTGATGGATAAGGTCCATAGTAATCTTGTTGATTAGTTTTTGTAATCTTCACACTGTTATTTATGTTGATTAGTTTTTGTAATCTTCACGCTGTTATTTATGGCTCAAATTTCTTCATTGTTTCCATTTGGGAGGGTTATATTTTCGGTAGCTTTATCGTTGGCTTGACTTTCTAGATGCATGTGTGTTTTTCATCTCTGTGTACATCATGGATTAATACTGGTTTTAAGATGATAGTTGGCCTAGATAAATAAGAATTGTACATAAGTGTTATTGAGTTTGATACATACATTCTATAGACATTCATCTTTTTAGACCTGACTGTTATATGTGCTGACAAGGAGTTATTGCATATGCATGTGTATGTCGATGCATATACTCTCTGTGTATCCATTCTCTATGTCTACTTTTGGCCTGATAGTGAATGTTTCTTGGTGATACAGAGGGTTGCATCGAAAGTTGAAATAGATTATGGATGGTGTTAAGGTTGTTCTTGATGGTGTTAAGGGGGGAACGGAGGGTGCAAAAGAGTTTGGACTTAAGAACGTGAGCTCACAATGCTCAATATCCGAAATGGATGATTTTGATCTCTTAAAGTTACTTGAAAAGCCCAGGTTAAACATAGAAAGGCAGAGATCATTCGACGAAAGGTCTCTTAGTGAGTTATCAATCGGTTTGTCAAGGGGTTTGGATAATTATGAAAGTATATATTCACCTGGCCGGTCAGCCCTGGACACCCCCGCCTCGTCTGCCCGGAATTCTTTCGAGCCCCATCCAATGGTTGCTGATGCTTGGGAAGCCCTCCGACGGTCCTTGGTACACTTTCGAGGCCAACCAGTTGGCACGATCGCTGCCTATGATCATGCTTCTGAGGAGGTCTTAAATTATGATCAGGTATATTACAAACTTATTTGTAAAAAGATTTGACATTTAGGGACAGATTCGATAATTTACATTGGCTGCAGGTTTTCGTTCGAGATTTTGTGCCAAGTGCGCTGGCCTTTTTGATGAATGGCGAGCCAGATATAGTCAAGAACTTCCTTTTGAAGACTCTTCAGCTTCAAGGGTGGGAGAAAAGAATCGACAGATTCAAGCTTGGTGAGGGTGCCATGCCAGCTAGCTTCAAAGTACTTCATGATCCAGTTCGAAAAACGGATACGATTATAGCAGATTTCGGTGAAAGTGCTATAGGAAGAGTGGCCCCGGTCGACTCTGGTTTCTGGTGGATAATTCTTCTTCGTGCGTATACAAAGTCAACGGGAGACCATTCTCTCGCTGAAACGCCCGAATGCCAGAAGGGTATGAGGCTTATTCTCGCCTTGTGCCTTTCTGAAGGCTTCGACACGTTTCCAACGCTGCTTTGTGCTGATGGTTGCTCCATGATCGATCGTAGAATGGTAAATTATCGTATTATTCTCTTTACAAACAAAATCAAGAAACTCTATTTTTGTGGCAAAATCTTGTTTCTGTTGAGTAATTTTGACCTTATCTGCACTTTGATACCTATTGAATCTGCATAGTTTCTATTCGTTTGTTAAACTCGTATCTGAAATGTGTTAGGGAATATACGGCTACCCGATCGAGATTCAAGCACTCTTCTTCATGGCACTGAGATCTTCTCTGGTACTGTTGAAGCATGACGCAGAAGGCAAAGAGTTTGTCGAGAGAATCGTGAAGCGTTTGCACGCCTTGAGTTATCATATGAGGAGTTACTTTTGGCTCGACTTTCAACAACTAAACGACATATACCGCTACAAGACCGAAGAATACTCTCACACTGCCGTCAACAAGTTCAACGTGATCCCGGACTCGATCCCCGAGTGGGTGTTCGACTTTATGCCGACGCGTGGAGGCTATTTCATTGGAAATGTCAGCCCTGCGAGGATGGATTTCCGATGGTTCGCTTTAGGCAATTGCGTTGCCATTTTGTCATCCCTTGCTACCCCCGAGCAAGCTTCGGCTATCATGGACCTTTTTGAAGAAAGGTGGGAGGAGCTCGTCGGAGAAATGCCCCTTAAAATATGCTATCCGGCTATCGAAAGCCACGAGTGGCGAATCGTAACGGGCTGTGATCCTAAGAACACGAGATGGAGTTATCACAATGGAGGTTCTTGGCCAGGTTCGTCGTCGTTTCTCTCTCATCTTTAATATATATATACTAAAGGAGAAACCAAGAATGGCTCATGTCCATTAGTGGTTCAATCATTTCCCTCCTTAAAATGAAGTAATCATAACCACACTAGTTTAGATCTTAATTAAAATACAATTCTATTTCTAAACCCCCTAATTTCTTACATAGTAGTAATAATAATTGAAAATTGAAATCTCTAGATAGATCAAAGATGTATCAATATCATGTCATATATTTATTCATGAAATTCATGAATCAACTCTATTAATTAAAATCGTATGTAACGATTTATTCTTCTAAAAATTAAATTTGTTTGCCTATTATTTTTTATTATTTAAAATAATCATGAAACTTCACTTTTTGTTATTGTATAAATTTTTTCTTCAATTTATATCCATTTTGTAAAATTATTAATGTTGAAAAATCATGTGTAACTAATACATGGGTACGAACAAAGATAATATATATTAATTGATTTATATTATATTCAAAGATTAAATGAGATGATACTAATATTTGTTAATTATTTATATTTATTAATAACTATTTCATTCAATTCTTTTACAAAATTAATATTCCTTTACTAACTCAGTTCATATCATATTTTCTTGAAAATGTCTTTTCTTTTTTGGATCAGTGCTTCTATGGATGCTAACAGCTGCCTGCATCAAAACGGGGCGACCCCAAATCGCGAGACGAGCAATCGATCTTGCCGAGAGCCGTTTGCTGAAGGACGGATGGCCCGAATACTATGACGGGAAGTTGGGACGATATATAGGCAAGCAAGCTAGGAAACACCAGACGTGGTCGATTGCGGGATATCTAGTGGCGAAAATGATGTTGGAGGATCCTTCACACTTGGGAATGATTTCGCTCGAAGAAGACAAGCAAATGAAGCCGGTCATCAAGAGATCATCCTCGTGGACTTGCTGACGAGCAAGGCTCGTTGAAGAAAGGTGAGAAACGCCATTTTGTTTCGTTAAAATGTGAACTGATGATTTCATGTGACAATGAGTTTGGCTTTGTGTACATTAGTGTCTAGCAAGCAAGACTGTGCCATCTTTCGCTCGAAAATAAAATCGACATTCGATCTGTTTGTGCTTGATTCTTCAAAGGGAGCTCTTGTTGTTTGTAATCTTGAGGTTCTTTTTATTTTCTTGAAATGTTGCAGTGTTTATTTTCACCTAAAATGTGTTTGTTTAGTGGTAAAGTGATAAAATAATGGTCTGAAAGTTGACACCCATAGAGACTAGAGTCTTGAATTCTCAGAACTATGGAATAATTGGAGAAATATTTAGCAAGAAAATCAGTGTTTCATCATTCTTGATATGCCCTTTTGACTAAAATATATTTTTTTTTTTGGAAAAAAAAAAAATTCACACACACAAACACACAGTAGAATGGAGTTAGGTGGGGGGAAGAGTGGGGTTAGTGTAGGGATGAGCTGGTCTTTTGTTGTTGTTTTGGTGTTACCTTAGCTGTCTAAACTTAGCTTTTGCCTGAAAACAATTGGATTCATTAATTCAAGCTTATGATTTGTCCTCTTCAACATGGTCCACTCTCTTCCTCAATTTATTTCAATCCCTCTCTCTCTCTCTCTAACAAAGAGAGAGGTTGATTCAGTATTTCAATCTCGTATTTTATATGCTTTCTTGGTTTTGTGACGAGTTCATCGAAATTTATTCTTTTTTCGATTTTGATGTGTCCTTCAATTAGACAAAGTTTAAGATCTTTATAAAAGGAATAGACATATGGGAATATTTACTTTTTTGGTAGTGTGACAAGATCAATAATTTAAAAATATTGCATACTAATCATGTTTTATAAAAAAAAGAGAAAGATACAAAGCTAAAATGGGGTGGATTAGGTTCTTTTCCATTCAAAATTTACCCTAAAAACTGGATTCATTGCCAGTCCTCTCTTCATCTAGAATGTTTAAATATTCCCTTTGTTTCATTAAAATAGGCTTTTACTTTTCATTTTCATATGATATCTAAATAATATAGGAAGAACATAAAATAAAAAATAAAATAAAAAACCCATAGGTCTAACCATATTAAATTTATTTTATTAATCCATGTGGAGTTCTGTGAGTGCCTGTTTTAGTGGATTTCATAATCAATTAAATAGAATAGAACTATTCTATCCATTATTGTAATAATCACTTTGAATGATCAATTATTGTATAAAAACAATATTAAAAGTATAGAGAAAGAAAAGATGACCCAAACAAATTATAAATAACATTTAATAGTGAATGAGAAATTAAATAAGAAATTAGTCAATCATCATAATATATAAATGAAAAGATTTGTTGGATAAAAAGAGCCAATAAAGGTTAGATAGAGACTTTAGCCTAAACTTTTAATTGAGAATGTCCACTTACCTCATATTTTTTGTACTCCAATTTTTCAAGCTTTCACACTAAAAATATCTATAGCATGTGTTACTCATTATGCAATTCCATCACAATTATTGATGCCAAAATAACATGTTATCTTTTATTTATTTTTTATTTTATTTTTAGTGAAAAATTGATAAGATTGTATTGTAAATCAAATTATCTTTCATGACATGCCGCGATACTCTATTTAATACTAGTATAAAACTTGTGTAATATATGTGATTAAAAAACTAAATTAAACTTGGTATTATTAGAAAATTAATTATTATTTATATAATAAAGTATATTTATGATTTTATGCAATATACATCATCTAATTTAGCATTAAATATAAAACAACTTGATTAACATATTATCTAATTTTTAAAATATATGTTGCATTTTATAAAAGAACATAAATAGCTTTTTATTTATTATTTAGAAAAATTATATATTATTATATCTAGTATATTATTCAACCTTTATATTTTTGTTCAATCAAATGATAAAAAAATGAAAATCCAAATTTCTCAAATAGATTTCATAGTTTACTCCAAAACATATTCTAAAAAACCATTTATTTATATTAATTAATAAGTTTGAAAAGTTTAAATAATTAATCCTTTTTAGTCAATCCACGTTTATTTTAGTTTTTTCATTTTTTTTATTTATCTATATTTTTCTCTAAAATTTTTAAATTAAACAAATTTCAAATTTATAAATCATTTCCATGTATAAAGTCTATCATGTTTTATTTTAACAAATAGTTAAAATTGCTATATTATTTACTATTATATTATCAACATTAATTTTTACATCATTAAATGGCCATATTTATTAATTTTAAATAGATTTAATTTGTAAAAGGTAAAAGAAATTAATATGAGAAAAAATGTAGAAATGACAAATTTTCTTTATTATTATTACTTTAATATATATGAAAGATACTACCTCCTTAACGTTTAGGAAGTTAATGGAGTCAGTCTTTTGTACACCCGTTGCACACTGCGATGGGACCGTGCACGGTCGTGTCTTGGGGCACGGTCGACCGTGCGCCACAATACAAAAAATCACATACTTATAACCCTAAAACCCCGTTTGGTAGCTGGGTTTAGGGTGGCAAGGGATTACTAACAAGCTTAAATACACGTTTGGTAGCCATGTTTGATCCGGTTTTGAGGCCCGATTTTTTATCTTGGGCCCGGGGCTATATGTGTGTATATGCTTGATAACTTGTGGGTTAATAAACCCACCAAAATTGGTGGGTTTATTTGAAGCCCAACAGTAACTCAATTTTATCCTCATTTTACCCATTTCTTTTGAACCGAAATGACCTATACGCCCTTTAACTTACAAGTATTATCGAAACTGCCACAATATATATGTTATCTCTGCCCATTGTTCGAAAGCACTTGAAACCCTAGATATATTGTTGTGTAATTTTCAAAATATATTTTCTTTAATTTTCAGTGTAAAATTAATTTATTCATTATTTTGAATAAAAGGGTAATATGGTAATTTCATGTTTCTTATCCGACTTAACCAACAAAGCAAACACAATTTTTAATTTAAACCCATATTTGCAAAGCATTAATCATTCATACCAAACATAAAATTTAACTCAAACATATCTTAAAACCTACCTACCAAACACACAAAAAATGATATTTTGTCTTCAATGAACAGTAAAAGCCCGAAAAGCCCAACCAACCTAAACAATCCCAACCCGCGTACTAAACGACCCCTAAATGACATACTTAGAGCTAAATATCACATACTTGTGTGGCGCACGGTTGACCGTGTCCCATACCATGCGCTTCACATACGCTGTATTGTCGTGCACGGTCGGACCATGCTCTATAGCACGAGAAAAAAATCACATACTTAGAGTTGAAAATTACGTACTTAAAGCGGAAAATGACATACTTATACACTATTGTGGCACACGATCGACCGTGTCCTGGGGCACGACCGTGCGCGGTCCTGTCGCACGATGCGACGGTCTCACGCAAGTTTTTGCGTATAAATAAATACTTCCATGAGAGAGAGAATATAAATGATGAGAATTTGAATTTCCAAAAGGGCCCGGCTATCCGCATCTCACAAATTTCTAAATACACCCCATTTTTTAAAAAAATGATTTAAAAAATTCAAAAAATTACTATTTTATCCTTATGTAAAGAATTGTGTTCGACTGGTGGTCGAACACAGAGAGGTGTGTTCGACCAATCATGGTTGAATACACACCAGTCGAACACATTTCTTTGCATAAGGGTAAAATTGTAATTTTATTATTTTTTGAAATTTTTAAATCAAAAATAAAAAAATGGGGTGTGTTTAGAAATTTGGGGTACGGACAGCTGGCCCTTCCCGAAGTATTTTTTTAAATGATTTTGTATTAATTTATTTGTAATATTTAAAAAATTCAACTATTCCTGTCAGTCTTCGTCCTGCCTGCATCTCTGATAATATAAATAGTGTGTGCATAGAAAAAAATAGTAAAGGAAATAATAGTCATTTCTGTTGATTAGGTAAAATTTCGAGATTTTTTCCAAATAGAGTAAATAAGTAATAGTAAAACGACAAAAATAAAATTCACATTTTACCTAATTGGGAATGTAATTTTTGTCATCAAAGAGTGAAACTGGTTTTAGAATATATAGTAAAACTGGCTCAAGGAATTACACTCCATATTTTGTAATCATATTTTAATCTCATGTTTCATTCAATTAATTCATACCATACATGTCTTATAGATATTCTAGAAGAAAAATATATTTAAATCCTTGTACTCTTGTTTATAAACATTAATCTTGTTCATAATTTAATTTGAAAAAAAATGAATCTTTATACTTTAATCTTGTTTGAATGTTCTACTAATCGAGGACTCAATTTTATATTAAATAAAAACAAGAACCTAACTAAACAATGGGAAATCATAGTAGCCCAATTTTGAAAAATATCAAGTACCAAAAATCCAATTATCACAAACGAAAATGTAGCACCTAATTTTTTTTTTTTTGCTATATACAAGGTATTTACATGTTATATTACAAAAAAAGAAAAGAAAAAAAAACAAGACCAAATAAGATATGAAAAACCGGAAATAATTGTGAGTGATTTGACTGATAATCCATCTCCATTCTCATATGCCCAATTATTAAAAACACAGAGGACAAAGTGTCAATTTTAAAACCAAGAGGATGAAAGTTACCACTATTTTATCAAAAACAATTGCTTAAAAATATTAAATAAAATATATAGAAAAAAAAAAAAAAAAACATAGAAATGTTAGTTTGAAGGCAGCCAGCTAAAGTGCACTGTAATAAGAAAGACCCCACGGGTGGGCTTCAGTTTCTGCTACACATTTATTCATCTTTTTCGTATATAGGTCCCCACCCCCCTAAAACACACACAGTACACACACTGATCCTCTTCTCTTTTTTTGGTACTCCCTTTTCCTATAGCCCTCCCCACACCTACTCTCTCTCTCTGAAACACACAGAAAACACACACTTTCATTCATTCTCTTTCTCTCTCTTCAAAGACATCAGTCAACCACAAAGGAAGAGAGAGGGAAAAGAAAGAAAGAAAGAAACCCTACCAATTACTTCCACTTATTCAGTTGCCTATCAAGACTTTTCATCTCTCCTCTCTCTCTCTCTAAATATGTTTTCTTTCTTAACAATTTTTTCTTGAATATTTATTTCCTCAAATTTTTGAAATCTTCGTAGTCCCATTAGAATGGAATTTATGGAGCCACACAGCAAAGCCGCCGCAGCCAGCGGCGGCGGTGGCGGCGGCAACAGCAACTCGGACCGTCACGACGCCGCCGCCTCCCTCCAACTGGTCTCCCCCCACCACCACCACCAAAGTCAACCCGAACCCGGTTCTGGGTCCGGTCCAGCCCCACCCCATGGCCCCTTCATGGGCTCCATCTCCATGCACCAATCCAGAAACCTAACCACCCACTCCTCCTCCACCTCCTCCACCACCACCACCGCCACCGCCGCTGCCGCCGCCGACTCCAAGGCCGCCAAGAAGCCCTCCAAGGACCGCCACACTAAGGTCGACGGCCGCGGCCGCCGCATCCGCATGCCGGCGCTCTGCGCCGCCCGAGTCTTCCAGCTCACCCGAGAGCTCGGCCACAAGTCCGACGGCGAGACCATCGAGTGGCTCCTCCACCAAGCCGAGCCGGCCATCATCGCCGCCACCGGCACCGGCACCATCCCGGCTAACTTCTCCACCCTCAACGTCTCCCTCCGCAGTAGCGGCACGACCATCTCCGCCCCGCCGTCGAAATCCGCGCCGCTCTTCCTCGGCGGCGCCGCCGGCATGCTCGGCTTCCACCACCAGCTCAATTACACCCAAGACCCAGAGGACAACTACCTCAAAAAACGGTTCAGAGAAGACACGACCGGCGCCACGTCGCCCAAACCGGGCCGAACCGGCGTCCAAGATCAGGAGCCCGGCTCGGAACCCAAACCCGGTTCTTCCCAACCCTCGAGCTACATCCCGGCTCCCGCCATGTGGGCCGTCACCCCCGCCGCCGCCAACGTCGGCAACGCCTTCTGGATGCTCCCCGTCACCGGCGGCACGGCCACGGCGACGGTGGGGCAGCAGGAGTGGCAGTACAAGGCGCCGTCAATGCAGAGAATAGGAGGGTTCGAGTTCCCCGGCGCCGGGCGGTTCAGCCCGGTCCAGCTCGGGTCAATGGTGTTGCAGCAGCAACAGCCACAGGTTCAGCAGCTAGGGTTAGAGACGAACATGGGAATGCTAGCCTCCATGAATGCTGCTTACAATAATAGCAATAGCAGAATCGATTTGGGGATGAATTTGGAGCACCACAACCACCACAACCACCACCACCACCAAAATCAGCCGCAGCAAAGCGACAGCGGCGACGAAAACCCTAAGGACTCACAATGATCCGCCATTGATAACCCTTAAGCATTTTCTTACTCAATTATTGTAATATCCTTATCTTTTTCTCATAGCTAGGTTAAAATTCAAGATTGGTGTGCATATTTTTTTTTCTTTTAACTGTTGTTGGCTTTGTTTAATTTAAGCTCTGATTTTGATTTTCAGCTTTTTTTTTTTTTCCCCTTAAATGAGGCAAAAATTGATTTTTGGGAGAAACAAAATTGAGAATGTTGGGTTGGAATTAGAAAATAGTGGGATTTGTGAAAAAATTGTCCTTTTTTTGTTAATTGAATATTTTGGCAGTAAAATTCAGTGCAAAAAAATCTGAGTGTTGATAAGTGTGAGAGTGTGTGGTGTGAGGTTATTTTCTGCATTATTTAGGGGTCACTGTTTTTATTCATTCTGTGCTAAAAAGCTGAGTAATCAAGGTATGAATCTCTCTGATTGGGGAACAGTAATTGTTTGACTTTTCTTTCTTCAAGCTGAGGGGCCTTTCTTTTCTTACGTGGAATTTTATGGGTTAGAGAGAGAGAGAGAGATGAAAGTTATTATTGTTTAGCTTATCTGGAACATTGTGGATGGATACCATTCATGCCGACACTTTGTTTTCTCTCTCCTCTCTCTTTCTCACTCTCTCTCTGGATGTGTGTGTGTGTGTGTGTATGTGGTGAATTTGGAATTAATGTGAAAAGTTGAAGAACATTTATGTACATGTTATCTGGCTAATCTTCTTTCAAAATGGAAATTATTGATGTAACAGGGCTATCTCTGGTGTTATTATTTACATTATTATTAGATATTTAATAAATTGTATAATATTTACCCCCACATAGCGTGTTGGGATTATCTAATTGAAATTAGTAGAAATAAGTTGATGCCTAATCCTTGTCTCTTATATAATTGGACTTCAATAATTGAGTGGCTACCAAGCATGTAACACACACTTCTCTCTCTCTCTCTAGACCCCAAATGTCATCAATGGACGTACCCAAATTTCTTGAATTGTCACCTAGTGTTTGGTCATCTTCACAGTGTGGATCTTGGAGCCATTCAAAATGTGAACTCAACATTCTCTTTTCTTAAGTTTGATTTCATGTCCAATTTGATTTTAAACAATTCAATAATTGAAACAACTTCACATGAAAAAATAGATAGGAGCTAAAGAGGAATCAGGTCACCTTATTTTGTCTGTCTTTCTCATAGCCTAATTTCAGAAAAGCATGCTACTGCTTTTTCTATTCCATTTGGTTCTCTTTACCACAATGACCAATCTCCTTCACCAATTCATTGGATCCCTTTTACTTTTTCTTCAGTGGCTATGATTTTAGCCTCAAGAATTTAAAGCAACACTTGAGAGATCATGCATATCATTGTTCCTCTTATTACAGATATCATTACAGTCACATATAATAATAATGACTCAACCAACTGCACAAAAGTAGCAATTGATTGCTAATCTTGGATTCCCACAACCTCATTCCACTGTAAGAAGAAGAAACTTGATCCACATTAAGGTCGTATTTGTGTGTGTCGCGTATCGTGTCAAGAATCGTCACCCCTGGTTTAGATATAGCAGATGTGTATGTATAGACAATGTACAGGCAATATGTGGTGGGATATGTATGTATGTCCAGCCAAAGCATATCATGGTGATTCCAAGAATGGGATATACAGCTGGAGCATCTTATTACAGGGCATCAATATTTGAACCTATGTACAGAATATTTTCCAAAAGTAATGCCATTGTGTAGTCCATCCAGCAAGACAGGCTTGTATTAAATACCAAATGGGGAAGGCTATTCATACCTTTAATAGAAAAGTCATACCAAATACTCCTGTCTATACTAGCTTCAATAATACTATATGGGAAGATAAGTTATGTGGCTTAAACAGTGCTTTAACAAACGACATGATTCATAAGCTGTATGGCTTTAGGACAACGAGACAACTACATAAATGATACTATACAGATGTTATCATTACACATATAAGTAGCCATGATTTATGAACAGCTGGTGCAATAGTTGAGCATTTGTTGACCTTTATATACAACTTCTTGTTCATAGAAGACTTGAACCTAGCAACCTCTAACTACATAGTTTCTTTTTCAAGCTCTAGTCAAGAACACATCTATGTGTTATAGACTTTGTTTTTCAATGTTGAGCTGTAGAAAGGGATCATGTGGTCTCAAACAGGGTCCATCAATCTGGAAAGCTTTCTAGTGCTTAGAGATAAAGAGGTCGAAAGATTCAATCATCATCTAACATTCTGTTAACTAAGAACAATAAAACAATCAGTCATTCAAGATTCACAAACCTAAAAACTAGTCAAGAGTTTTGAGCTCAGCCCGAACACAAAAGAAAAGCTATTCTGCAAGTGTCAAAGAAAATAGTGTAAAAAGATGTAAACTCAAATGCACGAAAAGAAATCATAGACAATGCATCTGGGCCGTAAATATAAGACAGCAACATAGTTGGAACATATCCAAGAGTCTGATTATTGATAAAGGACAAAACAAACAACCCTTCAAGTGCACAACATAGTGAGGTGAATTGGTTGAATTTTTTTCAAACAATAGATTCCAGGTTTGTGGAGGTTCTAAAGAGTTTCCGTTGTTACATAAAAAGAGCAATTAACGAGAAAGTTATCCAGAAGCAGTCTTCCTCTGCTGAAAGACGACTGCAAAGATGGGGACACCAACACCAATGCTGACTGCAGTGAAGACAGCAAGAGTCATCGTTAGTTTCTGGGCTTTCATCCTGTCCAAATTGTACATGTGCTTCGCATGAAGATAGTAAGGCTCGTCATGCCCATGGCCCCCTCCCATCTTCTTTACACTAGTTGCATGAATCCCCCTATTCACTGTAAGAAGAACAATTTCACCTTTCTACACGTGACAGTAAAAAAAAAAAAGAAGCCTACTAAAGCTATAGAAATGGTTGTTACAAGTCCGTAATAACGAATATACCATATTCTACTCTTAATACGATAAAATTACTACTCCATAATGGTCGCAAACATATGACGCAAGAGATATACAGAGGTCAACAGTCAACACCAACTCATTTACAACAGAAATGCTAATAATTTTGTATGAACTAATAATTGGCATTCTTGTAAGATTATGAGAATTATGACAAATAGAACACTAATGTGCAATATATGACATAGTTTCTCTGACAAGATTGTTTGACATTAAAAACTCAACTATAATGACTTATCAAAGTCAACACAAGGAACCACCCACACATGCATCTAAGAATGTCATCATCATATGTGATATTGAGATCTCCGAAGGTCCATCAGTCTTGAAATTGAGAAAGAGACAAAGAAAACTAATTGAAAAAAAAACATAGAATCTTGAGCCATTTCATCACTTAAAAAAAAAAAGGAAAATGAAGCCAACAATTAGCTTATGATTATTTATTTTATGTAACATATCAGCAAAGAACCTGATGCCATTCAAATGAAGTTCCAAATTTTGTAATTCACACTCAGCAGGCAAGAATTCAATCAATCTCTTCGATATACAAAAATTATAATAACCACAAAAATGAACGAAGTCGTTATCCATGAATAGAACTTCTACAACCCTTTTGGATTATCCCTTCCCTCTGCTTTTACCACAAACCAAAATACGAAGAAAGAACACAAAGTGAAAGTTCCAATAAAACCCAACTATAACAGCTTTTGATTCGTCTAGATCCTTTTCTTACTCTAAATTTACACCATATTTATTGTGCACAGAAGATTACAAAATCCTTGGTAAACTTTAAATTTAAAGAGACGTCACAAACACATGGCATGAGAGACATATCAGAAGTCAATATCAACTCATATACATCAGAATTAATGTTCTTTTTTCTAAGGTATTCCAGTTTCCAAGTTATCTAAATTTTGTATCCCAGATTTCAATACCAACTCTTGTTTAACACAAAAACAAAAGTTCTTTTTCTAAAATATTATACGTCAGCTACATTATGTATGAATTGATAATTGGTATTCAAAACATTCATGTAAAATCAAAACCTAAACACAAAACACTGATGATTAATACAGACATGATTTCCCTAAGATGGTGTAAAATGAACTCTAAAATATAAAAGCTTATAACAATCAACACATGGCACCACCTTCCAAAACATGCTTCGAGGTGCTGTCATCATATGAGATGATCCAAAAGTCCATGAGAATAAAAATTAAGACAGAAACAAGAGAACTAATTGAAGACGAGATAGAGGTTGTGATCCATCCAAAACTATGAGGAATCCAATTTGACTATTTCTTCTGCATAAAGCCTATCTAGCATAGGATTGCAACGACAATTAAATAAAGTCCCCACAGTTCAAAATCAGCCTCATCAGATGAGTAGGCTCATTCCATCTCTTCAATGTAAAAATAAAACGAACGTAAATGTCTGATGAACACAAGGCCTGAGACTACAATCATTAGCCACAAATCAGACTTCAGGCACTCTTTTGCATTGTCCCTTCCATTTGCTTTTACGACAGGACAAATGTACAGAAGCTACAAACCGAGTTTCAATCGATTCCCCAAAGCAACACCTCATGATTAAATCTAAATCCTCTTAATTCACTAATTGCACAATACTTATTGTGCACAAAAAGATACCCGATCCTTCATATTAAGATGGTTCACAAGCATATGCCACAAAAAAAAAAAAAACAAAAAATTGAGTTGCGATCTTCTAGCTCAAAAAATTCAGCAACAGTGACTGTAAAAATGTAAAATCTTCCATGATAATCAAAGCAAAATTTCATAAAAATGCAATCGGAAACAGAAACTAATCGAACATAAAACATAAATCAACCAAAAAATCACGTCAACTCACAAAGATTACCAAATACAACCAAAAACAAGACCTGATTTGGGAAGAACAGATGGAGCAGAATTGAGTAGCTTGGAAGCGCACGATCTCAGCCCGTTGTTCATCGCCATTGAAGTTTCTGAGAAAAAATTGAAGGCCAGAAAGGAAGAAAAAATGGAGGTTTCGGCGACGAGGGTTTGTTAGCTATTCTTTGAGCGACAGATCGCGTATTGCACGTGAATGACACGTGGGGTACTTGTTGGGCTTGAAGTTCTGGCCCGTTGGGCTTCAAGTGCTGGCCTGTTGGTTTGAGACATTTTTATTGGGCCAAAATTTTATTCAAGTAAAAAAAAAAATTGCAATTCATTCTTCACAACTTCAAAAAAAGCGTTCTAAAAATTTTGCCGCTATTTCTACTCACTCATCTTCCATCCCAAAACCCCCCAAATTAGAACCAATAAATTCAGAAAATTCGCTCTTAAAATCGAAATTCTCACGCTTTGAATATATTCTTTGATGGCATCTGCTTCAGCTCCCCTGCAAATTGTGGACGACGATGATGTAACTTCATTTCATTCATTACTTTTATTCATTACTATTTTTTAGAGTGTTTTTTTTTTTTTTACTAGGGCTCATTCGTTAGAAATGCATGAAAAATAAATTTTGTTTTGTTGGTGTAATAGGAATTTGATTGGGAAGCAGCTGTGCACGAAATTGATGTGGCATGCCAGGCAACGATTTCTGAAAAAGTCATCCCCGTGTCTAATTTTCTTTCTAGCTTTAGTGATAATCAAGAGATGGTTTTGAACGGAGTTCAAGAAATGCGGAAAAAGGGAAAATTTGATGTTAAATCTAGTTCAGTTTCTTCAACTAGGCAAACTACATTAGATAGATTTATTGGGACTTCTTCGAGTGATTCGAGGAGGTTGGTGGGGGAGGTGGGATGTTCAAATGGGTTGCATGGGAATAATAGCTATGGAGGTGATATTGGTTACAAGAATGGGGGTGGCGTTGCTGACTGTGAAGATGCCGAGATGCTTAATGGGTTTGTTCAGATTGATCCTGAGGCTGCCAAGACGTGGATTTATCCAGGTTGTTGACTTTCCTAAAATCCTTTTTTATTTAAATCTTTATTAATGTTTTTTTTTTTTGGCATGCTTGTTTTGCCATTTATTTATTTCTAGGATTGAAGGTTAATGGTAGCTTTATGGGTTGGGAAAATCATGATGCATGGGAAGGACAATCATTTCAGGCATGTTTTGTTCAGATGATTTAAAGTATGGTGGCGGCCCATTTAAGTTGCTTAATCTATTTACAGTAGGAATCTGCTGAAAATGCTGTTGGTTTTTGTTCAATGGATGAAGGTACTTTTGATGGGTTAATCTGTCATGAGAAGTCTGAAATGGGTAGTTGCTTACCTTGCTTTCAAGTAGTCCTTAGGGCGTAGTCCGACCTATAGAGATGGGATCATTTGATCACTTAGAATAATTCCTTCTCGGGTGAATCATCTTCCAGCCTCCCTTCCATCAAGGGCCTTTTTTATGTGTATGGGAGTGAGTGCCCTTACCTATCTACATTCGAATTGCCGTGCAAGTGTGTGCTCTATATATTTAGTAATCAGAATCTGCTAAAACTTAGAACATTTGAGCTTTTCTTTTTTCAATACATTGATTTGGAGCAGCAGCTATGTCAACAAATCCGTGAAAGTCATTACTTAACAATGTAAATTCTTATTTGTCGGGTGTGATTGTTTGCATTTTCTAGCAACTGTTTAGAAGTATTTCTGTAATGCTCATTAGGTGGTTTTTTAGCAGTAAAATTTACTCTTCCTTTTGATGTTTATGGCAGTAAATATCCCTCGTCGTGATTATCAGTTCTCTATCACCAGGATTGCGCTGTTTTCCAATACTTTAGTGGTATTGCCAACAGGACTTGGGAAAACTCTTATAGCTGCTGTCGTTATGTATAACTATTTCAGATGGTTTCCAGAAGGTATTACAATCCTGTAGTATTTCAACTCAGGTTTCTCTTCTGATACGTGGTTCCTTTTCGGTTGATGATTTAGAATAAATGAATATGTCCACAATTTTTTCCTTGTATACATAAAAAGAATTAAGGAAACAAATCATGAGTTTGTATGAGCAAATCATTAACAAAATGGATGTTTATTGCATTCTTAATGAGCAATTTGAAGGCATAACAACATATTCTGTTAAGCTCAGAAATGGACTTCGACTGTAAAGTGAGCGACAGTTGTAACTTTTCGAAGTCTAATTCATTGGTGCAAAACACATAATGTGATGAATCTTTACTAGAACTTCTCAGAATGACCACGTGCTAAATAACAAATGACAAAGCACATTGATAATTGTGTTGATTTTACCTTTATATGTTAAAGAAAATACATTAGGATCCTTTGTTAAACAATTTAGCCAACACAGTTTGTACAATTTTGCAGGAAAAATTGTTTTTGCTGCTCCTTCTCGACCACTTGTGATGCAACAAATTGAAGCTTGTCATAAAATTGTTGGAATTCCACAAGTAAAGTCATGAAGGAACACAACATTTTGGACTTAATTTTTTAGTTATATTTCATGTTAGAGTTTGCATTCATACCTATATTGAAAAAGTTATCTTCCAACTAATTGTAGGAGTGGACTATTGATCTAACGGGACAGACAAGTCCAACAAGAAGAGCAGAGTTATGGAAATGCAAACGAGTTTTCTTTGTTACTCCACAAGTGTTGGAGAAGGATATACAGTCTGGTTTGTTTCTCAGCTTGTTCGTGTCCAATTTACAAAAATTGAGAATTTAAATAACCTCATTTTATATGTGAAGAACTGATATTTGATTGAAGGAGCTTCTTGAGTTCTCATCTGATCCACGATATATTTGTGTCAAAAGATTATTTTGATTTTATAAAGCTTATTTGTCTTCTGAAGATCTATGAGAACACCACCACCACTGGAAGAATAATTTTCCTATTTTACATTTGTTAGAATGGTACTTGGAATCAGTTTAGTCATTTATATACAATTGATCATGATGTATTTTACCAAACTTTGTGTAGTGGGAACATATTATTTGCTAAACCCTATTTTCTCATTATTTTTTTAAGTAACTTCATGGGTATATTCTGGCAAAATCGGAAAAAGAGCAAATATGTGGTGATTCTCACTGTCCATAAATATTTACTCTCCAGTTTTGCTTTTCCTTTTGTACTTTGTCCATGATGAATTCCTTTAAAAAGAATTTATATCAGTAGGTTTTTTTATGTCGTAGGCTCATGTGTGGTAAAGCATCTGGTGTGCCTGGTGATTGATGAGGCACATCGTGCAATGGGGAACTATTCCTACTGTGTAGCAGTCCGTGAGGTTTGTCAATTCATTTCTCTTTCCTGTGTTCTTGAGTTATATATATATATATATATATATATATGATTCTGCACAGATATCTAATTCTCAAATTGATGTTGATGACTCAAAAAACTTTGGAAATCATAGTCTTATTTCTTCGGAGGGCAAGGGTCCGATATTTGATCTTTGAACCATCAAATTTGGACAGCCTAAATAAATGAATTACTCACAATTGTTTAGAGCCGTATTGAATGTAAGGTGCTTTGCTAGTTCAGTAGTTTAACTTTCGGCTTGAGGAGAACTTGTACCACACAACTGCTTGTCCTGTACCGTATCATATAAACTTATACTACTGTATTGGTGTTGCAGTTGATGGATACTCCTGTTCAACTGAGAATATTAGCATTGACTGCAACACCAGGATGTAAGTACTCTTCAGTCCCACCAGAAAGTTGTAGTTGATTTGATATTCTGACATGTTTCTTGCAATGATCCTTATTGATTATAATTCAGCTAAACAGCAGACAATCCAGCAGATTATCAACAATCTTCAAATATCTACACTTGAATACCGAAATGAAAATGATCCTGATGTACTTCCTTACGTGCATGAAAGAAAATTAGAATTAATTCAGGTACAAGTCACTTTACACAGTCACTGAATTCAACTCTATGAAATACTAATGAGAATATTTTGTTAGGTTGCTATGGGTGCTGAGGCTGACGAAATAAATACTCTGCTTTTGGAAGTTGTACGTCCATTTGTTTCCCGCCTTTGTGCATTTGGAGTGCTTCAGAAGAGAGATTTTCAGACAGTATGTTTCTGTGTCCTATCATGCGAAGCTTGAGATTCAGTAATGTAACTTTCAAGTACTTGTTTCTTTTTTAACTTTTCAGCGTAGATTTGTAATTCATGATTTTGCATAATTTCTTGTCAAGCATGACTAAACAGCTATCTGAATTATAAAATATGTAGTCAATCTGTAGTCTTCACATCCCATACATTAATATCGAACATTTACATTATATATCTTTAAATTGATTTCTATTGTTAATTACTTCTGTCGTTTTTCATGTTTGCTAATTGCTATTAATAAAAATGTCATAGAAATGAGGTGCAGATATTTCTTGCGAATTTACACCTGGTTCATGATGAGTTTTAATAGATTATTAATCTAGCTATACATCATGCTTGATATACATCAGATTGTGATTATGAGAGCAAACATAAAAGGTGTGGGAGGTCACATAGCTAACTGTACTTTTCTGAAAATCCATAATATGGATGTGTTGTTTTCCGGTTTACAGAAGTTACTAGAATAATATCACTAAAGATATTTGCAGGTTATATTGTGATCAGAACTTTGCTGCTGCATCCCATGTTATTCCCTCCTTAACATCGATACTTGGTTTCTGTTTTGCTCTTAGTTTTTCTAATCAAAAATTGTAAATATGGTTGGCCGCTAAGCCAGATCCTAGACCAGCACATCTGGATCAAATGCTCCTATTAAAGATGTATTTGCATTTTACAGATGAGCCCCTGTGATTTTCTTAATTCAAGGGACAAATTTCGCCAAGAGCCTCCGGTGGATCTTCCTCATATAAAGTATGGTGAAATTGAGGGTTATTTCGGAGTTCTTATTACATTGTGCCATGTCAGGAAATTGCTTTCAAGTCATGGAATAAGGCCTGCATTTGAGATGCTTGAAGAAAAATTGAAACAAGGGTATGGCTCTGTTTATCCGCACTTAAAGTATTTCATTTTCATTTAAGTAGATTTCCAAAAGATATATATTTATGATTATTTACAGATGCACAAAAGTATAGTATTTTTTCTATGAATGGATAAATTGGTAATCAGATTCTAGGTTGTTTAATTGGGGCTTTAACACTGGTTCTTTGAATTTGCCTTTTGTTGTAAGTTTCACTTGCCTTGATTTATGCAGATCTTTTGCACGACTGTTAAGCAGAAATGAAGTTCTTCTGAAAGCTAAACTTCTGATGCAGCAAACTCTTTCCCATGGTGCCCCCAGTCCCAAATTGGCAAAAATGCTAGAAATACTGATAGACCATTTCAGTATGTTGCATTGTCTTTTTTTTTCCCCACATACTTTGTGTTCCATACTGCTTTGCTTTCCCTGAGTGTTTGTTTTTACATTGGAAAAAGTGTGGTCCTATTCACATTTAAGAATTCTGGTGCAGAAGTGAAAGATCCAAAAAACTCGAGGGTTATCATCTTTTCAAATTTTAGAGGAAGTGTCAGGTTAGTTCACCTTTGTTTCTTCAAACCATTAGACGTACGATTCTTAATCAAAATAGAAGCATACTTATAATTTAGGAAAAAGTTTTTCTTACTGTAATGACTCAAACTTCAGGGACATACTTAATGCACTGACAAACATTGGGGACAATGTTAAAGCTACGGAATTCATTGGACAAAGCTCCGGTGCGTTTATCAACTCTCCTTGCCCATTATTGTTATGCATTCCTAATTGATTAGTGGATGTCTCAAGATGTCAAATACTAAGGTTCCAATGAAAACTCAATCTTGTCTCTAATTATCAGATTGTCTCATCCATAATCATGGATGGAATAGATATTAAGCATGATATGTACTCTTTGAATGCGAAATTGTCTTGTCTACATGAAATAACATGCTAGACACAATGAACAGTGAACAGTCAGTATTGGGCATAATAAAGAGAAAACTAGTAAAGTTCTACTGAACCCAGACTGCATCAGCACTTGAATAGTTGGTTATCATGTTTGGCACACTGGATCGATGAATTTTTTCAGAATTAATTGGTAATTCTTTGTGACTTGTTGTCTGCAGGAAAAACCTTAAAAGGACAATCACAAAAAGTTCAACAGGCAGTTTTACAGGTAATTCTTTTTTATATTTGTGGTTCCCGATCCTCAGAGGTTTATTTGACTCGTCTCTGTAGAAATTTCGGACAGGCGGGTACAATGTCATCGTTGCAACTTCAATTGGTGAAGAAGGTCTAGATATCATGGAAGTTGATCTCGTCATATGCTTTGACGCTAACGTCTCACCTTTGAGAATGATTCAGCGAATGGGGAGGACTGGAAGGAAGCATGAAGGACGAGTAGATATCCTTCTCTTTTCAATTAATGGCTACACAGAGAGCTCGCTTCTATTGATTTAATGCAGATCTTGCTATTTACATCTTATATACTATTGAGTTGAAATCCTTCCAGAAGCAATTTCCTTAATAAGCTTACTAGTTTTAGCATGTGAAGGGCCAGAGCTGAAAGGTTATATGAGAAAGCAAGCAAACAGCAAGACTATTAAGAAACACATGATAAATGGTGGGATGAATAGCTTCAGTTTCCATTCCAGTCCAAGGATGGTATGCTTATTCTGCAATTAGAATTTGATTTTCTTACATAAGCATGATACAAGGATAAGAAATTGTTATTGCATTTCAGCTGATATCTTGGTCTATGTCCTTTATATATGCATTTACAGGTGCCCCATGTTTACAAACCAGAAGTGCAATTACTTGAGATGTCAATTGAAGAATATGTTCCTCGTGGAAAGATGGGAAAATCTTCTGATCCAGTCCCATTGCCTGCATACAAGAACAAATTAACAGATGCTGAGATTGATTTACTTGCCAAGTATTTTGTCACTACTAGAAAAACTGCTTGGAGACCATCTCTTATTGCTTTTCCCCACTTCCAGGCATTTCCATCACCTGTAAACAAAGTGCTACATTCATCTAGAACAGGGATGCTAATAGATACAATGCAATATTTGCAAGGCATAACCTATTCTACAGACAGCAAAACCTCAGTAGAGGTATGCTTGTTAGATCTTAATTCACTCATTCCATACATAGTTTGCTATCATTCTGCAGTTACTTGATTTCGTTATGTTGATCCAGGATGAAGAAATCTCAGATCCTTGCTTGAGAGCTGTAGCAATGGAGCCTCATGACAAAATAATAGAAGGTAACAACTTGCAACAGAATAGGTGTTTACTGTCTGGTTGATCCCAGTTTTGTTCATCTTGCACTTTTGATTTATCAAGGTTTCTATATGATTTGACTTGAATCATTACTACATGGAAATGTCATAGTGATTTTCTTATTATCTTTAATTTTTTATCTGGATTCAGAAATGTCTACTGATCTTTATGAAGAGAAATTGAAAAAGGAAGTTGAAAGCACTGGTACAGAGCCTGAGGAGACCACAAAAGATGATCACTTTGAAGACTTTTACAAACCAAAAACTTGCCTGCATATGTTCCTCTTTGATTCAGAATTTGTATCAGTTGATAACATTGGAAATGTCTTGGTTTTATCATTACCTCAACTGCCCCTGGAATCCAATTCTAAACGAATAGAACAAAGCAATATGGCTTCTGCATACCATTTGGTGCACAATTATGAAGATCATGAAGTGAACCCCATCCAATCTCAAGACAATCATACTTCGCATCCAAGATCTCCTGAAATTGAGATTTTGCATGATCCTAGTCAATGCAAGCCCGATGTGGAAAATGTTAGATTGTTCTCTGGTGAAGAGGCATTTCTTCACACCCCAGTTTCCAGCAGAATGTCATCGGCTCATGAGTTGCGAAATGATTTTATTGATTCTGAGCTTAGTCCAAGACTGACCAATTTCATTGAAAGTGGAATTGTTCCAGAATCTCCTGTAAATAATTCGGGTTTGTCTTCACAAACTCTTTCGGTTATGTCATTCCTACTGTATATGTATCAATACCAATGCTTATTTCTGCACTTTTGAACACAGGAACATGTAATGCTCCTCCTGCTGCTGTTTCCTCTCAAAATTTGCAGACTGAGTTCCTCGTGAACTCTTGGAAACATGATGTGAAGGAATTTAAAGATGGCAGTTTGGGTGATGTCCCATGTTCGAGTGGTAATGACATTCACACACCTTTACTACAGTGTAACAATAATGCTACGGATCCATGCTCATCTCCTGTTCCAGTTTGCAAAGAAGTGCAAACTCCTTTGGCTAAACTTTCAAACAAAAGCAACAGCGAAGACTGGCTTTTGGATTCTGGATTAAAGCCTGAAACAGTTGAGCAGAAGTGCAAGCTCCGTAGGTTACGTAAGCTTGGAGATCTTAGCAGGAAAATCCCACCAGAACCCAGGGAACGAATTCACCATAGTAGAAAACTCAGAACTTCCAGGAGGACCGACCATCATACATCAACTAAGCTTGTCAAAGGTTATCCAATTTCATATTATGATTAAACTTGGAATTATCTTATCGATGCATCTGTCATGTTCATAAATGATTGTAAAATCTGGCACGTGAATTGATATCACGTGAGAATCAGCTTTGTTCAGCAGACACTAAAGTTCTGGAAACTTATCTTTCTGTTTTGAACATTCAGGTAAGAAGAAGCGACTGAAAGATGTTGCCGAATATATTGAAGAGGAAGCAGAGTAAGTCCATCTTATTGACGTTATCGAATTAATTGGCTTCATTTAGAGCCAGATTAAACAAATACATTGTTTCCTCTGTTCAAAGTCTCAAATCTCATTCTAACACTTGGAAAGCAGCACATCTCAGAAATATATTCCTGTCCACTGTTTTTCTGAACTGGTTTTGGAATCCTGTTTAGGATATCATCTGAAGGTATGGCATCATCCGATGACGAGGAAGACGAGTTAGACAACAGTTCGTATGAAGACAGCTTCATAGATGATGGCGTAAATCCCACATCAGCCGCTACACAAGCTGGCGGCAGCAGGACTGACATGATGGCAATTTACAGGTTTTCGAAAAATTATCTGTCTTCTCTATTTTCTGTTTTATGCAGTCAAACCAGATATATCATCAATAAGCAGTTTGTCGTGATATGGCAATTTGAAATTATATGAAATGCAGACGATCATTACTCAGTCAATCTCCATTTCAACGAATGCCCAACTTCTCCACAAACTTCAGCCCCGACTCTGTGGTTCAAAGCAGCGGAATGGATGAAAGTAGGAGCTCATCAGGAAAGGTACACAATGAAAACCCATTAGATCTCTCATCTAACGGGCTTCCCACAGAGACGGTTCAGACCAATCTGGATAGCAGGAAAAGAAAACTGAGCTTCTATCAAGCTCGCTCAGTCCCAATGGTTAACTTAGACAAGGAGTTCTCGTTGCTCTCTGAAGCTGCGCTTGAGAGCTCATCAATGCAGATACGAGCAAAGAGGACCGAGGAAAGCACAGATGTGTTTGAAGATGATCAGTTTTACGAAGGTATCGATCTTGATGCAGTGGAAGAAGAAGCTACCAAGCTACTCAGAAACAAATCAGAGTGTGTAACACAGAAAGCAGCAGTTTTGTCTGAACCCATTCAACAAAATCTTGGGATTCTAGAATCTCCCTCTTTTGATCTTGGATTTTGATTATTTTAGGATCAGAATATAAGTTAAAGATTTACATTTACTGTCCATTTAAAATTTTGATGTCCCAATGTAATTATTATGAATAGGCCATAGAAAGGTGTGTGAATGTAAATAGAAGCTCAACTGTATATTAATGGAAATGATTTCTCTAGCAATTTTGGTATTAATAAAACTAACATAACAAATATATTCTTATCTATCTATTTATTTATACATATACAAAATCGAAATTATGCTAATTGAAACAACAAAATTATTTCATACAAAACAATTACCAACCAGCAAATTCATCTGATAACCTTCAAACAAACTAGAATTTTTTTTTTTTTTTTGAACAATAAATAAACCTAGGCAACGTAATACATTGGATTAGGTATCTTGAAAGATCGCTTACCAACTGCATATCCGATGAGATCAGTCCACTGATCTCCAGAGTTGCCATGGATTACATAACCTTCATCTTCGATCTCCTTCCTCTTCTCCGATTTGTAAACCGCCGCCGGTTTCCCCTGATCGGAATCTCCCCTCAGTATCAGCTTCTCCCAATCTCTGTATCCAGCAACCAATAGATTCTGCTCCGTCGCGTTCCTCTGAGACTCACTCCGACCAGTTAACAGGTATACCGTGAATCCGATCTCCTTCAATTTGTTATACAATCTCAGGCTCGGATACAGCGGCGGCGCCGCCGCAGTGTTCACCCAATAGTCGAACGAAGGCTCATCGAAGATCTCCGATCCGAAGCCATGGTCTGCGTAGTACGGAAGATTCGAGAGCAATGTCTCGTCGACGTCGAACACCCACGCGTCCTTCCCGTTGCCGGAAATCGCCGCCGCCGCGGCGTGCGCTAGAGAGTTTCTGGCGACGGCTTCCGACTCGGAGAGGTAGAGGTCGCCGGTGACGTATTCCTTCACGAAATCCACGCACCTTTCTGGTACACTTGTCCAGACGCCGGCGTCATTCGTCTCCACCGTGAACCTCCAGCTCTCGCAGTACAAGTCAACTCCGCGGCGGTTGCCGGAGATTGGGAGGGAGGATCTCTCCGACGTCGTTTGGATGATTGAGAGAGAGGACGTAATGGGCCCTACGAAAAGGAGTACGATTAGTGACGTGGCAGCAGCCCATTGGTTGAAGCCCATGCCGGAAAAATGAAAGTGGTATCTTTTTTTTGTGTGGAAGCAAATGATTAGATTCAGCTATAAATACCTAGACTGGCAAAATAAATAAATGAGTTTTATTAAATTATTAATTGATTAATATGACGTCGTTAATAAAATAAAGTAAAATTCGAAATAATATTTTAGTTTATTATTTTGATAAATAATATTTATGTATTCACCAGTTCAACATATTTTTTAATATGCAAATATATTAAGTAGGTAATCTATATAATAAACCTAACGATGCACTACATTATTGCTAATGTGGATAAAATCTATTTAATTAATCATTTAACAGAATATAATTACTTAACATACAATTAAGGGAAGATTGTAATGTGATTTTTATCTGCAAAAATTGTCAAATCTGCAGAGCTATTTACGTTACCATCTAATCCTCAATTAGTTGAATGTGATCAATTTGATTAAACTGCAATTAAGTGTTATATGATTTTTAAATGATATTACAGGTTACCAATCAATATAAAATCAAATTTAGCTTTACTTGTCACAAAAATCGATAACTTCTTATTCGTCACTTTATTCAATATATTCTGTATACCATCACTACACCCAAACACCATAGTTGCATCAGTTTTTCTTTTGTATTTTAGACTTTTTCTAATGCGTATCTCTTCTTCGTTCTTAGAGCGCACCCACATTGCAGTGTCGATACCATCGATATACAACTCGTACTCAAAAAATAATAATTAAAAAGATAAAAGGTAATTGCTATAAAAATCATGATTTTTTTCAAAATTATAATTTTAATATGATTTTTTTATTATTATAGAATTTAACATGATATTTCAATATACTGTGTATTTGTAGCCGATAGATATATTTCAAACATCTTTTTTAACTCTATTACTTCATGTTTTTAAGTCAATTAATATATATATATATATATATATATTTATTTATTTATTTATTTATTTATTTATTACATGCAATAATTCAATTAAGGGTTTTCTTCATAATTTCTCAAAATATGTGGATTTATGAAATATTTGAAATCTGGCCGTTAGTTATAGTTTTATAGATACACGAGACTTTGAAAGTTATGTTAAATTTGTTAATAACCAAAAGTCATGTTAAAATTACAATTGTTGAAAATTTCATGATTTTTGTGGTAATTAAAAATAATAATGATAAACACAATATAGAACCTTGTCAATAGCATTTACCTAATTCAATAAACTAGAAAACCAACAATGTACTAACAATAGCCACATTACATTAAAAATGTGTTTTTCTAAAAACACTAAAGTGGCTACAATCAAATTTCCACAAAATTAAGCCACTGATCAGCAATCTAAAATTCAGAATTTACAAACTATCCAGCAACTTTTTACACAACACTACAAAAGAGAGCAAGAACTTACACTACTGAGACGAAAACGAGACAGCTCCTCTAAAATCGAGCGACTTGAGGGCCGAGTCCGCAGGAAACGGCCGTGAACCGGGGAACCATAGTTCTTGGTGACGTGGCAGCAACACCAGATTTTGGTTCTTCGTCTCGTCATCACAGACTTCTTTCCTGTTCTTCACGAACTTGAAGAACTCAGCAACTTGACGAGCATACCTTCACCAGTACCAAAACTTAGCCACTTGCGAAAGAAAAAAAAAACATACAATACGAATAAAATTCACATGTTAACATACTCTCGTTTGGCCTCAACGTCTCTGCTGAAATCAATATCTGGATCGCAGTCAAGAACTAAGGCCGGAACCTTCTGGATGCTTGGGTGCATACGATCACCCTCCAAATAGACCACTCGATCGCGTATATTCGGATGCAAGGACCAGTCGACGTCGCTGAGAAGCGGACTAACAGAGAGCACTCCATGGCTTCCACTTTGTAAAGGGAAAAGCCAGCTCTCGTGCTTTTCGTGCAAATCTTGCAGATAATCGAGAGAGACTCCACCCTCTTCTGCTCGTTTACGTGACATCATGCGCTTGTGGCAAGTATCAGGGGTAGCTCTAAGGTAGATAAAACCATCTGGGATAAGCCCAGGCAAGCTTGAAACAACAGGATCAAACCACGAGTCGTAGATACTGATCTCCATCTCGTTCATCCACTTCGCCTCATGAACAGCTCTCACAAACACCTTTACATAAGATAAGAGTCATACATAAGCTGTTAAAACTGATTCTTTAGTCGTTAGTCTATCTTGCTGACTAAGCTATGCCACGCAGGGATAAAAATTTCGAGAAATTTCACTGAAATTTCGCTAAGATTTAGCTTTTGAAATCGAAATTTCTCCAAAATATCGAAATTTTCACCGAAATTTCTGTAAAATCAAGGTACCGAAATCGAAATTTTCATCCTTGATTCCACATCAGCTTAGCTGTGATAGTGTTTCTTGATCAAAGAAAAGACTCTTAGTATGTTAGCTTGTTGTTGCTATATATATATATATATATATATATATATATATATATATATATATATATATATATATAGTGTAAGTTCTTATTCAAGTTAAGGGAAAATCAAGATTTCACTCTATATCATTAGTTCTAACACCCTTTATGACATGATCGTTTATAATAAAAGCTCGTATCCATGATGAATTGAAAAGTTAGACTAAACTCAAAAGGCTGAATACTTACCATTCTATCACTGAAAACGCTTCGTTCCATCAGCCTGAGGGGCTTGATGCCACCCGATGACTCTTTCTCCTGCATAACTCTCGTTACAAACACATAGTTCTGAAATGTGTACGCATATCTCTCTGGCTCAGCATAGAAAGCATCCAAAATGTTGAAGTGGTCAGGACCAATACTCTGCCACTTGTCAATTGGCTCAGGGACGACCTCCACAAGGTCTCTGAGCTCAAGCGTTTCGTTAGCTATTCTCTGCAAAAACGTGGTCTTTCCAACGCTGATATTTCCTTCAACGCACAAAGTAATTCGCTTTCTTTGAGAAGACTTCACATCGCCCTGTTTCAGCTCTTCATCCACACTCTCTTTGATAAAAGTGGTTATACTTTCAGCATGGTTCTTGTGTATGATACCCACTGAACTTTGCAAGAACTCCACCATCTTCTCACTCGATTCCCCAAAAAACTGCATCACAATTATACATGTTTTTTCATAGTAGAACCGAGCCAAGCACACCATTTATTCATTCAATCATTTCTTAAGCAAGTTATTCTACAAAATCGGGCCATAACAAAACATACTGACAGGAAAATCACCAATGCAAGAACAAAAATCGAATCTTTCTTTCGTGCTGGATATAGGCTCTCATAACCGTTAAATCCCAAACTAATAGTATAATTCTACAAGAACAATTATTAAACTGATGAACAAAGTAAACACGAACCAATTTCTTAACATATACATACACAAAATTTTAAGTATAAATCTCCATACCTTATCTTTATAGAGCTGTTTGAGCTGTGCAACGCCATCGAAGCCTTTCTCCACCAGCTTCCTGAAATTCCTGGGCCCCACACCGGGTATCGTCAGCAAATCAGGATACCCCACCGCACCACCACCACCATCACCGGCGCCGCTCCTCTGCCGCCTCTGCGCCTTCTCTTTCACATTCTCCGACGACAACTCGCCACCGCCGTTATCCGAGTTACCAGCACACGTACCAAACCAAGCTCTGTACGGCACACCTACACCACCGTATCTACTCTCTTTGTGAACCACCCAGGCTCTAGAAGGCGCCGCATTGCCACCGTTCTCAACGGAGCAACCGCAACCAGGGGGATTCGTTGTCGGAACTCCAAGGCTTCGAGCCACGGCGGTTGAGAAGGGACTTCTAGCGTGGACCATGGGGTGAGGGAAATGGAGGGCGGCGGCAGAAGAAGACATATTTCCGGCAACTTTCAGGCCACCGCCGTCGTCGCCGCCGCTAAAGCCAACAGAGAGAAAGGTGGAGCTTGAAAGGGGTCTAGAGAGAGGAGTTCTAACGGATAAAATGGTGGGGCCCGATGGGCTTCGACGCAGCAGCTTCTGCATATCTATGGCGCATTGCAATCAAAATATTATGAAAATCTTGATTATATGTATATAACTGTATGTATTTGAATGGTGTGGGGAAGTGAAAGAAGAAGAGTGGTTTTGGGGTTGGCTGATGACAAGGGTTTTTGGGGAGTAGAGCAGCAAAACGACGTCGTGGGGTTTTTCTTTTATATGAAAAACGACTAATGAGACAAGAAAATCATGGTTGAAAAGGAATGTTTCCCTAAATTAGGGAATTCAAGGAGCCATGGACACATTAAATTATGCTTAATTAGGTTTAATGAATATTTCTAAAATTATCTTATAATTTAAGATAATTTTACATAAGATAAAAATAATATTAAAAAAATGGACAAAAAGAGTTAATTTCATCTCTATCTCATAATTGATAATACTAACTACTAAGTAAATCGATTGGAGTTATTATTATTTTGGGCCAAGAAAACCAACCAGACTATTGATTCTAGATTGAGAGTCCAATCCAATTTAAAAAAAAACATTAATTTTGCAATTTTTTCCTTCTTGAAAAAAAAAGGTCATTTTCTCTAAATTTAAGTTTTTTCTTTCCTAAAAATAGGTTTTTTTTTTTCTACTCATTGTTAGAATGATAAAAACTGTTGTCAAAGTCCATAATCAATATTCATGAAATAAATAACAATAAAAATAAAATGGGAAATACCATACTATTATAGCTAGCTAGTATGTGTTATTTATAAAGTATATTAAACAAAAAAAAAAGAGTTTTAATTAATTATCAACTCGTATCTTGATTTATTATAAAAGTGATAAAGTTTTTTTTATAAAATATTTAACTTATATAAGACTGTCTCATAAATATAATAAAATTCATTTTACCTTGTTAATATACACATATCAAGAAGTTTGAGACAAATGTGGAAGGTCTATTGTCAATCTATATAAATTATGCATTAAGAAAACAAAATATGAATTGCCATGGAAATATAATAAATAATTAGTTAGTTAATTTTATCCTTCCAACTTGTTTCTCGATTAATTTATTATAAAGGACATCATGAATTACTTACTCTGGTGATATGAAGTCACAAGAAAGAGACAACATTTTTTTTTTTTTTTCTTAATTTATTTGTAATTATTTAAACTTACTAGCTCATGCCAAGGTAGATCTCTCTCTCTCTCTCTCTCTCTCTCTCTCTCTCTCTCTCTCTCCTGTGCTTTGGTACGTAAGTGAATAAGAAGTGGATTATGCATGCAACTCAAGTAGACTTTGATCGATTCAAGATTTTGACATGCATGTCCCATTGACTATTTGCAAGGGGGTTTCCAACTACACTTTGCTTAATTAATTCATTATTATGTCATATCTAATGTGTAAGAATCACGAAAGTTTCCACCATTATTACACCTTCTGCTTATATATATCTCAAACAATCCATGCCCTAATCATTCTCTTCAGTTTCCATGGCTTTTCAAATTTCATGCACCAATATTTCTCTTGTTCAGACAAAACACCACCATTGAAGTCACAGACATATCCATTGATGGCCAGATGAAGCTCATGAACAACATAGCACGTGAATGTCATGCTTCTAATGGCAGAAGAACTTGGTTTCTAACATGTTCTTGTGCAGATATGAATGAATGTGAAGTTGAAGACTTGAACAAGTGCAAATATTGGTTGTGTGAACATACAAGGGGGTTTCACTTGTCCTTGTCCTAAAGGTTACCATGGTGATGGGAGAATAGGTGGAGAAGGTTGTAGTAGAGAAGAATCAGTAACAATGTTAAGACTTATAGCAGGTTAGTACGTATAACTACGGTGTTTTCCGATTTCGATACCATAAGTACCATGATTTTCAATTTAGCACCACAATTTAAGAATCTATCTTATTCCAGTCCAATCTCAGTTGAAAAATTCAAATTTCGCTGGAAAATATCATGTGCGATGCACGTGACCCCCAAATTGGGGTTTTTCAGGTGACCTGACGCGCTTCTAGGTCACTGGAAAGTCCCAGTCCAGCGAGATTAAATTGATCAAATTAGATAGATTCTTAAATTGTGAGACTAAATTGAAAATTGTGATATTTATGGTATCAAAATCAGAAAATACAGACGAAAAATGATTTTAACCTGTATGGTTATAGCTATAACTTCTCCATTAACTGAGTAGTTAAAGTCTAAATTTGTCGAAAATACGAAACACAGGTGTTGCTAGTGGGATAGTTGTGCTTCTACTTGCTGCAATCCTGCTGCACTTGGAACTGAAGAGAAGATCAACAAGAAGGATGAAGCAGAAGTTCTTTCTCCAAAACGGCGGCGTTTTGCTACAAGAAAAGCTGATCACATCAGAGAAAGACCAGCAAAAATGGTGATCAAAATCTTCCCCATTTCTGAGCTAGAAAAGGCAACCAACAACTTCCACACTAATAAGATCATTGGTGAAGGTGTATACAAAGGCCTGTTACCAGACAGCAACATAGTTGCCATCATAAGCTTGTAGGATCAATGCATCATCACTTTGCTAGAAATGGTGATGGTAATAGCATAAGTGTTGGATATCATATTCTTTTGCCCATCAATGGGGGGAGATGAACATTTCGGGGTGACGTTTGTTATTGGTTTATGTAGGTTTGGGAAAATGCAATTTTGGAATCTTAGATTTTTAAAATAAAGGGGAATAGTTAAAATTTGTATAAGTTAAAGGATTTTATAGGGTATGATTAGTATTGTAGATGTCAAATCAATATTGAAAAAAGTGTATTTGTATAATATTATATTATTAGTTGATGTAATAGTGTGTATTAATAGGCTAGTTTGTGAATATCATAATTCTTGTTTGTTGGATATTTTAAATAAGGATTGGAGATTTTAAAATCATAAATCCTAACTCGAGAAACTAGAAACAAACATCCATATGGTATTATGAATTGATGATTGTCTTCATCTTGCTAGCTCCTATGTAATCACTTTTGTATTGTGCAAATTGTTGAATGGTAAAAGTTGTTCATCAATATGAAACAAGGATGAAAATAACGGTTTCAGTGGAAATATCGATATCATGATTTTACGAAAATATCGGTGGATATATCGATTTTGATGGAAATATCGGACATTTTTAAAAAATATATGGAAACTTTGTGAAAAAAAATTAGAAAATATATATATTAGCTTACAAAATATTATAACTAACATTAATACATATATTGAACTTAAAATTTCAAATAAAATCATATTTTTACAACAAGATTAAGTTAGTATTAATATTAGGAAACGACTATTCTTGAAAAATTAAGTCAATTATTAAAATTTTCGAAAACTATATTAATATCTAATATTTTTTTCTCTAGAATTTTTACTTATGTGAGTTTTTCTTATAATTTTTTTTTATAATTACGGTCTAACATTGATATTGATGATGTTGTATAGAAATTTACTATATTATATTTTCACTTAAGATAAGATTGTAAATGCATTTTAAAATTTCATCTTCTCTAATTTTATTTGTTCTATTTTTATATATCATAAATTAGATAATATTAATGCAATATATCGATGATTTTACAACAATATATCATAAATTAGACAATATTAATGCAATATTAATGCCATTAATAGATTTAAAAAAATCAAAATTTTCAGAAATTAAACCGACATTTTTACGGCCGATATATTACTGATATATCGCCGATAATGGCGATATCACACAAAATTAAGCCATTTTGGCTCATATCGATACAAAAACAGATATTTTTCAATATATCGTCGATATTTTAACGAAATTTTCCCGCACACTGTTTTTCTTTCGGGACCATGAAACGAGCGAATCGTCGAAATATCGCGATTTTTTCATCCATGGTGTGAAGTAAATAGCTACAAATCTTCTTAAAGCTAAAATGTTTTGGTATAACGTTTTTATTACTCAAAGTAATGTGGTTCTTCGTATGTTTGGTAGGCAAAAATGCTATTAATCGTATCGAAGATTTTAGTATCGCACACTCACTCTGGATTGGAACTAGACAAAAGAATATAAGGGATTAATTAAATTTGAAGGCTAAATCAGTATAAAATCAATACTTTTACAATATAAATTTAGGGGGCTTCAAGGGAGGATACACGTCCCTGTATCATACCGAAATTCATAAACCAACGAAGGAAACAAGCAAATTTTAGAAGAATATGTATTTTCCTTTTCTTTTTTGTTATTTAAGAAAAATATGTTTTTTTTTTTTATTTCCTTAGTTTCATACTTTTTGAAGATGTGGTTATGTAATATGAGTAGAATTTTATTGGAAGGCATAAGAAATTCGAAAAATATGTCATTTTTCTAGTTTTATATTTCGTTTGTGTGACTTTAAAAAAGAATTTCTTTTGTATTGGGCTCAGAACTTTTGGACTTCAGAACCTAAAATGGCCCACTTTAATCCAACCCAGCCCGTATAATCCAAAACCAATCAAACCCAAAACTAGATGGACTGACTGCTTAATTTGGGCTGGGCCCTAAGGCCCGCCTCACTTAAAGCATTATTAGAAATTTGGTAAATTACAAATGTATCACAAGGTTAACTGAGAATTTACAAAGATCCTATTAAGTTTTGAAATTATAAATAATGTCTCAAAGTAAAACAATTTAGAGTTGGCAAAAGCAATTTGAGAAATAAAAATAAAAGGTTAACATAGATATTTGTAATTTACAAATTTTATTGATTCTGGAATAAATCAAGCTAACATTTTTCCCTTTATTTAAAATAAATATTATAACTATTAATTACCAGTCGTCAATGGGTTCGATACAATTCTTATTTCTTGTGCTATTTTGTTTTTCTTATAGTTAAATCCCTTTAATTGGAGCAATTTGAAAGATAGACTAGAGAGGCCAACATAAGTATTTTTAATTTATTGAGTTTATTGATTTTTAAAACAAATTAACATAATATATAATTAATCATTAAAAAAAAAAAAGGGAACTGAAAATGGTGAAGTCTGTTATACTAACAAAGATGAGATGTATCAAAGTCCCTTTCAATTCGTTAAGCTCAGCCCCCCACCCTTTTTGTCTCCCATCTCTAAAAGTTCAAAAAATAATTTTGATGTAACACCTTAAAAGTGTATATAATGTTGACACAATTAATTTTATATAATTCTTAAATTATTGTAAAATGGTCTTACAAATATAATTTTGTGATATGAGTTAATCCTCAATTCATAACCTACAAAATAAATATTGATTTGTGAAATTAAATTTAAATACCTAATAATCGGATTTCTTTTCGCAGAGTTATATATATATATATATATATATATATATATATATATATGAAACAATAATCACATAAATTTATGTGTGTATATTATATATATTCTTGTGCTATGAAACGATATATTTTATGTCATGGTTTCTTGCATTAATGGATATTATAAGTGGGAAAATTGCAATCTTGATCCTATAATTGTTTATTGGTCCTATTCTTCATTTTTGTGCAATCCCAGGAATATCATTCAAAATCTAAAACTTTACAAGAGTAATTTTAAAATTTCTATTTTATGCCTTTTAGATTCTTAATTTTTTTATTTTTTTTTAAATTGGACAGTTCTTAGAGTTATTTTTATAATTTTTAGATTTCATTACCGTGCACATTGATGATATTTAATTTATGTATATTATTCTCCGAATTTTTTGATGGTTTTTTTTAGATTATATTTTATTATTTATTTTGATTTCTTAAATAATTATCAAATTATATTGTCATTTCTCTCAAACTATGTAATTAATTTTTAGATTTAATCTTGTCCTTTTAAATTTATTGATTTTTTTATTGGTATTTTATTGACATTTTTTCATTTACAAAACTTGTGTACTTTCATTGATATTTTGAAGTCACAATTAGATGTCAACTTTGACCTAACTGTCGTTTTAAATTCTCTGTTACATTGCAAATTTTCAATCATTTTGGATTGAATTTTTCGAGGGAAAAAAAAAAAAAAACCTTTGAAAATCATGAAAATGATTTACCTTTTAATCTCATGGAACAAAAAAACAAAAGACACCCCTCGTGCACTCATACCTACGTAGGTTTTGTCACAGCCATTATGTGTCCATCTAAATCATCCATTTTCCTATTTATATCCTGTGACAAAACAAACTACATGATCATCTTATGACCCTTTTTTTTTTTTTTAATTTATTTTTGATTTTTGGGCTGATAGATCCAAGAATTTCATGAGTTCCATTATTCATTATTTCAGATTGTGTTGTCGGACAATATATTTTCTAGGACAAAAGTATGACTAATTGCTTCTCGGAATTAGGTACAAACATTTTGTACCAACATAGGCCATAGGCTGCATAACTTGACAAATAAAGTTTTATTGTTTAATGTTTAATAACTAATTTAATATGTTAGACTTTTTATAATTATTATTAAATAAATTAAGAAAATAAAAAATGGCGGGCATGGCCGCCAAGCCCGACGGGTCAGTTTAGTCCGAGCCCATCAAGTTCATTGAGCAATGTGGATCAAGACAAGTAGACCAGATTTTTTTTCGACCAGCTATATTCATAGCTTAAACCGACCTTATTTATAGACTATTCGAACCGACCCGTCAAACCATACCCAAATTGTTAGCTCTGGTCAAAAGCCACCACTTGTAGGTTATTCAGCTACTTAAAAATTTTTAGTTATTTTTTAATGTGAAAAAATTAATTATATATTTAATATTATATATTATTATGCTTAGTTGTTTATATATTTATTTTTATTTAAATTTTTAAAAACACTTTTAAGAAGAGAATTTTCTTCAAAATTGTCTTCGCACATGCACATAATAAATACAACCACCTCCATATTTTATAATGAATTCCTTCCATGTATTTAATTTTTGGTATGTAAGAAACTTTCCATTTTTTGACAACCAAATATCCAATTTTCGATTTTGATCTTTTATGTTTTAATTTTTTCCAATGTCAATTCAATTTGGTCGGAATTTAACCGCTGAAATTGAAAAAAATTAAAACATTAAGGATCAAAATTGAAAAATGGATATTTTGTTGTCAAATAAATGGAAAGTGTTTTACTTACAAAACCAAAATTAAAATTACCCCTTTAATGAATCCCAAAATTTCTAAATAGAATCTAAATTTATTTTATAAATTTGAAAATGTCAAACAAGATCAAAAGTTTTACGCAAATAAAATTAATGTGAAGTCAAAATTTAATTAATTAATAAAATCTATAACTTGTAAATTAATCTTATGATTATTCTTTTTAAGTATTTTGACTGATATATATTTTTGATTTATATAATATTTTCAAATTTAATTATTTTGTAATTTCCAAATCTATAAAATAATTTTCAAACTTTGTTTCACGAAATGTATGGGACAATTTGTTGCACCAAAAAATTTTCAAGTTTCCTATTCCCCTAAATGTTGCACCAACAATTTCGAAGTTTTATAGTTGGCATAGAGAAAACTGCAATTTCGTGCACATTAATTTATCCTCAAATCACAAAATTTTCAATATTATAAAATGGCTTATAAAATTCCCATGCCACCACCTAAATTTATGGGATTGAATGGGACAAAAAATGCAAAATTCCCATCTCTAATTAACTTTTGCCAATAGAAAACCACAAAGATCCACACAATGGATAAAGCTCAAGATGAGGTTGGAATATTGGATAAGAATCTTATTGGAGACAAAGTGACTAAGAAATTCAAATTGCAATTCATTACACTTTATAACAAAGATCCACACAATGGATAAAGCTCAAGATCATGAGGATGGAATATTGAATAAGAATCTTATTGGAGACAAAGTGACTAAGAAATTCAAATTGCAATTCATTACACATTATAACAAGATCATCATAAATTTAAGCTTTTAATCACATCTTTTATCCTATTTTTTTGTGTCCACTCGTATAACACTATGTGAGCAACTTTGTTTTGATAGTATTACAGGAATGAGATACGGAAAATGGGACATCGAATCTAAGTTGTAAAAGACACATGTAATACTCTTAATCATTTATATATATAATTAATACTGCATGATGAATTGAAGAAGGTAAAATACAACATAAGTTGGCTAGGTTGCTAGAGTCTAGACCTAGCTAGGTGCTAGCTAGTGTTGGTTGGAGATGAACCACTGAGTGAAATTTTGGAGTGTAGCAATATCAGCCCTATAATGTTGTTGTGTGAAATTGAGCAAATCAGACCACTTGAAATCTGGATATTTCCTTAGCCTCTCAGTGGTAACAAGATTTTGTGGAGGTGCAATCACTTTGTCTTCTCTAGGGCATAGGAAATGCACCATTGACACTCTCTCCATGCTTTTATTCACCACTGCCCTATGTGGGCAGCTCTTGTATACTCCATTTGTTAATGCCTACACACATATGCATACACACATATAGCTTCATACACATGATATTAATTGAAAAGGCTAGCTAGCTAGGGTTATATATATATGTACATGTTCATGAATGATTGTTGTCTAATCACTTGTTTCATCTTCTTGTAACTTTTACTACAATTACTTAGTGGCCATGTAGAGAAATATGAAGCAATATTATCTATCATGCCCTTTGTCTCATTTCTAATTTATTAAAATTTTAAAAAATTAGGGACCTCCTTCTTAACTATCTTTACTTGAAAACAGTTTTTTTTGTCAAATTGTTAAAAAAAAAAATTCTCAAGAAAAATGATTTTTGTCCCACTATACCCTTCCAATATTTGGTGGTAAAAGCTTAAGAATATGATGGTACGAACTAAAGTATATGTTGATACGTGCTTAGATATGTCGGTACGGACTACATTAATGATTGTACGGAGGTGCAATATGGTGATAAAAGTTATATTAATGATGATACGGAGATGTAATATTGTGGTTCGGACTATTAATAATGATACGAGGGTAATATGACCGTACGTACTACATTAATGATGATACGAGAGTATAATATGATGGGACGAGTTACATTAGTGATGGTACAAAGTAAAATATGGTGGTACGTACTGAAGTGTATGGTGATATGAGGTTAATTTCGTTAAGGATACAATTTGCAAAAAAAAAAAAAAAAAAAATCTCTTGATTAAAAAAGAATATTTTCAAACTTTTGGTTAAAAAAATGTTTCCTTCTCCAGGACTATTTAAGTTGACTAGCTAGGTTAAAAAAACTTTTGGTTAATTTAGTTGACTAGCTAGGTTAAACTTTTGTGAGCAAATGTTAAATCAATTCAATTAATAATCACTGTCAGTTTGACTCGTCTTTAAAAAATTTAAACTTTTTTCAAGAAAAATTGTGACTTACAATAAGACGATGTATTATCAAGTTGACAACTAAAATATTATATGTCTCATCCTATTTTAAGCTTTTTGTGAAGAAAACAAAAAAATGTCTCGTCTTTGAAAAGTTTAAACATTTTTTACGAAAAAATGTGACTTACAATAAGATGATGTATTATCAAGTTGACAACTAACGTATTATATGTCTCATGAGCTTTTTGTGAAGAAAACAAAAAAAAAAAAGACTTACGGAGAAGGTATCGCCAATATTGATGACTAAGGCATCAGGCCTTGGCCTAACGGACTTCCATTTGTGATCGGAGAAAACCTGGAGACCTCCAACTTGATCTTGATAAAGAATCGTCAAAGCCGTTGGATCGCAGTGGGGCCCCGTGCCAAGAACCAGCTCTGGTTCATGGCACGGTGGATAGAAGTTGCATCTCATTATAGAGCTGCCATTTTCAAAAAACTCTTTATAGTATGATCCATCAACCCCTAAACTTACCCCCAAGATTTCCACTATGGCTTCCGACAATTTCTTCATCGCCTCATGGTATTTCTGGAAATCCAATCTATCAGGATATCACATGATCAGATGTTTTATTCTGAAAAACATGCAAATTTGTACATTTCTTGGAAATATATACATATATGAAGATTGATGAATGGTCTTACCCTATCTGCTCAAATTCTTGGCCAAAAGCTGATTTGAAGAAAAGGGCTGCTTCAGAATCAGAGCCATTTGCATGGAAGAAGCAAGAAACAGTTTCTTTCCATGGCAACTTCAACGAAAACCGATCTGCATGTGCAAACGAATAGCCCCAGAAACTGCCTGGCAATCTATGGACCCTCATTTTTTCATCAATGGGAAGATTGAAAAACTTGTTTACGTGATCATGCACAGAGTTTATGAGGTGCAAATCAACACCATGGTTGATCACTTGGAACAAACCATGGCTCGAACAAGCTGATCTAACGAGCTCGATTGTTTCTCGAGTCGCCTCGTTGTTTCCATTGAAGAAACCCTCAAGATCAAGTATGGGTTCATTCAGCTCTTGATCATGATCATCATCATGGTTTGAAAGATGGTTTTCTTCTTTAGGCCAAATGAATTTTTCTGGCAGTAAATTGTTGTAGAATTCAAGAAAGGTTAGGCTATGGAGTGAAGCATTTGAAGCCATAACAATTGGTACAAAGGTTTGATTTTAGTGAGTTTATTTTTGTGGTTGGACAATTGGAGGAATTTATAGAAGTAGGATATTGTTGTGTGTGTATGTTTTAATTGATTAAAAAAATCAAGAAAAATATATATAATTATTTTCCTAGCTACAAGGTAAATAGCTATGGATAGTTATCATTGTCAACGTAGAATAAAATGTAAATATAAAATTAAAAGTCTTTCAAAGCTTATCAAATGAATTTTGTTAAAAAAAATTTCACCATTTTCACAAATAAGTAAAGTGAAAACAAAGAATGGTCTTAAAATCATATACCCTAAAAAAAGTAATAAATAGAAAAAACACTCCAAAAAAAAAAAAAAAATTATTAGCGACAACAAAATTTTGTGGCAAAAACATTGACAATTATTGTAAATATGTTTTTTAATTGTTTTTTGTGAGGACAACTTATTGTCAATTTATATAATCAATTTTTGCAACAATATGTTGTCACAACAAAATAGATTTTTCACGACAATTTTTGTTATCGCAAAAAGTCTCATTGCAGATACTCATTTTTCTTGTAGTGATTTTAAACAAAATATCAAGTCAAAAAAAAAAATTAATGATTTGATTTATGTCTCTATTATTGTGGGTATACGCTAACCACGTTTGGAATTAAAGTAACTCTTTTTTAAAGAAACAAGATCCTCTATGTTAATATGTGTTTATCTGATATTTTAAAATAATCATCATAATATATATATATATATATATATATATATAAATAAATAAAAGAATCAAGATGAATTTTTCATCTCTTTAATTTGAGGAGGACAAATTTTAAGGTTCTTGGTGATTGTCTAGTTATATTTGGGATTTCATCAAAGGGAATCAAACCATATCGTCATTGCCTTTTGAAAACAAAAATCTAATTGAGCACATGTTTAAATTTTAATGATAGGTGAAAACTTAGTGCTTGGTGTACTACCAATATTAACGGTGTTTATTTGCCTTTTTTTTCATTTGGTTTTATGTGAATTATTAGTTAAACAAAAATCTCGTGCTCAATTTACTGAATTTATTTGATATAAATGTGTACCTTTTGTTCACTTGATTATTTGAAATTGCAATTTTCTAGTACAAATAATAGTTTTTTTTTTTTTTTTTGGACAAAAATATATGATATAAAAGTTTGTACAAATATCTTTTTTACAAACAATTCTTTTCTTTGCTAGATAATTTGATATTGGCCTTATTCTATTGTTGACCACATGTTAAACAATATTCAATCTAATTTTAGGTAAATTTTACCTCGGAAAACTTTGTTTTGTCATATAGTAATAATTATTAAAACTAAACTAATTTTTGGTAAATTATATAAAAAAATATCTTCTGATTTTAGAATGTTAGCCATAATCTCGCATCCGTTAGAACTTAGATATGTGAAAGAATTAATAAATAAATCAAAATAAATAAATAAATATATTGATCCAATTAAAAGCAGACAATATCACATCAAAAATGCACACTGCAAGACCTAGACTTCAGCACACAATCCATAAGACTTGGTTGGATCCACAGTGCATTCCAATGCAATGAATTAAGTCATTAGTGCCAAACAAATATTATATAATTAATTAGATATATATTAATCTCCTTAGATATTAGTCTCCAATAATGCTATGAGACTTTTAGAGGAAAATCCAAAAATAAATTAGTGTGGTCTTAATCAAAATGGAGGAATATCATATCAAATTTAGAGATTATGGAATCCATGAGAAGTTCATTAATACTAGTGACAATAAATTATTTGTCTTTAATGGTCAAATTAATTAATATAGTAGTTGCACTAATTACATGGTCGGTGCATTTTATTTTATATAACATAAATGCATATTAAATATATGGTTAAATTTGCAAATCATATTAAATAATATTATTATCACAAAAAAAAAAACAAAAAAAAACAAGACTTGTATCATATTTTACAATTTAGTCACATCATTTAAAAAATTTCACTTTGATGCATGAACTTTTTAATTTTTGCAGTTTGATGTGTGATAATTTTTCAATGAGATTCTGTCATATGGTTTTCAAAACTCAATACTTATTGTCATGATGGATGTCAAATAATTCAAGGTTTTGTAATTATTGGAAATACCCATATTTGTTTATATATATATAATGAAAAAGATACATAAAATAGAATGATGTAGACTCTGCAAGACTAGGTTGTCCTTGTCCATAATCAATAGATTGATTTGTGGTGACACCTTCAACTTTAATTAGAGGTGATTGAAGCTTCATGAATCTTTTTAAAAGAATTAAAGGGAAAAGATGATGACATTTCATTTCAAGATAATGTAATATTTCTACAATTATCTAAAATGCAAAGTTAGTTTGAATATAAGTAATTGTCTTATATTCATCCAGTTACAAGATGAAATTTTTACAAATAAAATATTGTTATCTATAAATTAAAAAAATTGATGTTCTTTATGGTGACTATTTATATTACCAAGTAAGGTGCATTTTAGTTTAATAACCAAACAAAGCTAATATAATAACTAACAATTTTATTGAAGAAAAAAATGGTATAGTCCTTCCTAGTCATGGAAACAACAAAGTTGGTCAATTCATTCCAACCATTCAGAAGAGATAACAAGAAAGCGTTGTTAATAGCTAGCTTTTCATTTGCCCCACCTGTCTCCATATCATAAACACAATTTGTCTTCACTTATAAACCCATATATTATATATATATAACCACATCAAAAGGAAAAGTCTAATAATTTGGATGAAAATGTCAGGTTTACAAAATCTATTCATTCATCTTTTATTTAAAAAAGAAAAGAAACAAACAAACAAACAAACATGTTCCACTATAATTTATATATATATTAACTTGATTGATTTAGATTTCCTACTTTATTTCTTCATTTGGGCCCACAACAATCAAATAGATCATGGATGAGTAGCCAACCACAGATTAATCATCGCATTCTTAAATAAGTAATGGGCCGATTTATAACCAACTTTAAAGCCCATATGCTAAATTAATTTGGACTAGAAATTTAAAGGCCCAAAATATGATTATGACCAACATTCTTTTTCTCCCTTTGAAGCAATAAATCAATAATATATATATCCTTGATCGATTCAACAAAAGAAAGAAAAGTAATTAGTGATCTAAAATCGGTCTAGACGCGGTCGCCTATGGCTCATAACTGCACCGATTTATGTCTATTCGGCTACTTTAGGCGTTAGGTGACCGTAAACTATTCAGCCCTAGGCGAGCCTAGGCATCAATATATATATATATATATATATATATATATATATATATATATATTTTTTTTTTTTTTTTTTTTTTAACAAAACCACAATGTTCTTAATATATTACAGACTTCTATCAAATATTATTATTTAATTAGATATAGATAGAAAATTATCGAATTGAGAAATATAAATAATTTTTTTATAATCATTGAGTAAGTCATATAAACATAATTTAAATGAAATTTTAAGTTTTTACTGGTCCTCCAACATAAACTTCAAACATCACCGGTGGATTTGCTATCATGGATTTCAAATCTCTCGTCAAATCCGCATATCCAAATAAAAGAGTTCCAAAAATATTTTAAAAATAATTTTTTTTAAAAAATAGTTTAAAAAATAAAAATATATTTAATTTATATCCTAGGTCCTAGGCGTCAGCTAAGCGCGCGGCTCGCCTAACAAATTTTTGAACATAGGAAAGTTATTGAGCTTTACTTGAAAAATATAATTATTTTGGGCTTCATGGGCTGCGGACCATTGGAAGCCCGTTAGCATACCCATTAGTGGGCTTTATGGCAAAAAGTGAGAGCTGTATCCACAAGCCCAAAGGGTTGGATTGAAAAGTGTGGCTTCGATTAAAAAATGTCAAAAAAAAAAATAAAATTTTTTGAAAGGTTCTTAATAGCTTAAAATACACCATGTAATAAACTGCACCTCTTACTAAATTTTCACGAAATGAGATGGTCTTCTCGTATTTTATTTCATCAATCTATACATTGTTGATATGATAGAAAGAATGGATATTATTGGCCATATTAGAAGAGTTATGTATCAATTGTTTATATTTATTTTAAAAAGAAAACCCCAAATGGAAGGAACATTAGAATATGAACACAAATGCATGTTTTATGTTAAAAAGGTGAAAAAAGCAGGAAGACAAAGCACTATATGGTAGAAGGGTTTGGTGGGTTTAGGTTTTGCACTATCTTAGGAAATGTGCCAGAAAGTGCCAAACTCTTAGGTATAAGTAACATGGGTTCTTACATGGCCATTCTAGAAGAAATATCCACATCCACTTCTATTTTATTTCTATTGGATGCTAATGATGATGCTTATTGATTGCTATGTTTAATTTGACTTGTCTCCATTTTCCTTGAAAATGTTATTATCTTAAATCATGTGATAAATTATATGTCACATATTCATTAAGTAGTTATCTATATATGATTTGGGTAAAATTTGGGTAAAGATAGCTCGAACGGATCCCAGAAAAATCGAGAGTTTGAAGTTTGATTATAGTTTTAGCTGATGTTGATCTAGATCAGTTAAATGATCATCAAATTTGTTAGGATAGTAGTTTTACTTTTAATGAATTTAAATGTTGATTAGATTAATATTTAATGAAATTAATAGAAGATGGTTAAGTCGTTTTGTTGTTGACTTAAATGTGTTTGTAAAGATTCAGATCGTACGTTTCTCATATATTCTAATGATAAATGTCCATCAAAGTAACAACAAGATCAAGAATGATAACATCAAACTAGACCTGACCTAGATATAAACTTGAATCTGATTGGGACAAGATGATTAAAAAAAAGAAAAAAAAAAAAAGATGTCTGAATCATGTTGTCCATTAGAGATGTACGAGTAAAAGTGTGTAATCTAAATGCCTAGAAACAATCTCTTTTATTTAAATTAGTATTTAAATGGTTTTTATCTGCCACAAAATTAATCAAAAACATTTCTCATCAACTTTCTGTAGGTAATTAATATAAATTTAGTAACCATTATAAATTCATAAACTTTCTTTAAATTCATAACTCAATATTAAATTCTCAACAACTAAAATTTTAGATTTATTTAAATATGTTCAAAAAATAAACCACACAAAAAATGTGGACCCCAGAAGATATTGATAAATAGATACAGTTGAAGCTGTATCCATCGCTATTCGTCACCAATGCTACCAACCTCCACCCACCCCTAGCCACCCCCCCCCCCCTTTTCTGGTCCCTGTCTCTTTATCACATGTTTTTTAGTTATTTTTATTTTGTAAAATTTTAAAAAAGATTTTTTTTTGAAATAAAAACAAATATTATGAAAAAAGATTATTAAAAATGAAGTTTGTTATTGTACACATTACTCGTGATTATTTTCATTGCTAATATACAGTTATCACGTGATTATCTAGGCATTTTTAGCACATTACGATATTTTACATAAATAATGTACTATTCTAATATAAAAATTGACATTCATCTCTAATAATCTGCACTATTTTTTTGCATTAAAAAGAAATATTCTATAATATTATTTATTATTATAAAAATAATGAAAAAAAGAATTAAAAAATGAAGAAGAAAAGAAAATCAGAATACAACAAAATTTTTAATCCGCATTAACCTGATGCAAAGATTGGCATTTGAGGATATATTGATGGAGAAGAAAAACATTGAGTTCGACAGCAAAACTATTAAAATGATATGGGCACTATTTTTTTTTTTTAAATACAAATATATTCATAGAAAATTATCAGAAACCCTTTCGACACGTGGCATCTAATTTTATCCTCTTGCACATCGCATTTATGGAAAGGATCTTATTGGTGGATTGGAGATGGGATGTCCTTGTCATAGAAATAGTCATTTATTTGAACACGTATATATATAAATTACATAATAAATTAGTGACATAATCGATTCTGTTAATCCAGTCACTAAACGAAATTAATTAATGATTCAGTTGGATGATGCTTCACTCCTTATAAATATAGTGGATGAATTGACATCAATTGAATTTATGTAAAAAAGAGAGATAATTAATTAACAAACGAGATGATATACTCTACATTTTTTTCAATTATTTAGTATATTTTATTATGACTGAATTGTAAATTTATTTTTATATAGTCTTGGAACTAAGAAATTAAAGGTTTTGTCACGTTATTTTTGACTCTAAGATGTCAGTTGGATAAGAATAAAGTTCAAAATCAAATGAAATCCTAAAATACACTAACAAAAAGATTAACTAAATTAAAATTAAATACAAGACTTTAATTAATTGGATTCAAAAAGGGTATGAAAAAAGAAAAAAGAAGAAAAATGGGACAAAAGGCAATAATTGGCACATGGTTGTGAGCTTGACATTGCAGCAAAGTAGATTGGTTTGGTGAGAGCATGTGAATATCAACCCTACTTTTTATTATTATTTTCAATATTTATGAGCTATGTTATCATTTTTACAATTATTTTCACCTACCAAAATTTTTAAATCTTCCTTCATTGATGTCCACTAGAAAAAAAAAAAATCAAAATCAAAATATAAACGGAAAAATGCATTTCTAATCGCAAAATAACAATTTTTTTTTTGGACCACTGAAAATATTGATTTCTAAAATATATGAATGATGAATTTGAAATTTATATCTCTAAATTTAGTGATCCAATTTCCATCTACCAAAAAAATGGAAGCTTATTGTGTTTGTCTCTAATATTCCATCACTAATCGAATTGAAGTATCAAATTTTATACCACTTTTCTATCATTATTTCGTCTATATTTTGTTGATATTTAGTGATTGAATAGAAAATTTAATTTGTAATCCGTAATTTTTTTTGTAGCAGTATAATTTATCTTTTCTTTAGATAAATTCCTGTGGATTGTGGTTGAATTGAAGGATATGGTGTTTAAAGATTTATATACTAATAAAATTGTTCAATTTATTTAAGTTTTTTTTAATCATAATCTCGAATTTAAACATTTCTCCTCATTTATATATTTTGTCAATAATTATAATTTTTTTTTATCCATTTTTCAGATGCAAACACTTCCCTTAAATTCAAATACTTGCTATATAATATATTGAGTTTGCAATCTTGTCTTCTTTCAATTAGTACATCATTTATACGGATGTAATAGTGATACAAAGAATATAAGAAATTCATTTTTATGAAAGTAAATTATAAAGTGTTTGTCATAACTTTGTCCCCCTAAATAAAGAAAAGCATTTAAATATTAAAAAAAAAAAAAAACACCCAAATAGACAAAAAGTAACAATATCCATACTAGATAATCATGAACAAATCAACTATATTACGACTAATTCATTCAACAAATGTTCTCTTTGTACCAAATATTCCATAAGTAGAATATTAGTGATTAAATCGATTTTGTTACTCATTAGTAACCAATCGATCGCACCGACTTAACTGCATATCTAATGGGCCTAATAAAAAGTATAAAATTATTTTATTATATAGAACTATAAATATAATGTTGGTTGAGATATAATAACAAGCATAAATGATGATCAATAAAAAAGTTATTTAGTAGAAATTAACTATATGTATATACAAATCAATTAAATATATCAAACTCATTCTTTCTAAATGATACTTACATATTCAATCTGATTCTTGTGATACCATTTTACAAATAATCTAATTTCATGAGTTAATTTATCTCATAAAATAAAGATTGACCTGTAAAAATGAATTTCAATTCATGTTTTAAAAAATAGATATATCATGCAAGTACGTATATATACACACACTGATGGGACTTCGTCTCATATAACTATATATATGAGACAATTTTATATAAACTTTATATAAAAAAAAAGTTGAAGATTATGATGGATAATATAAGTTTTAATTTATTTATTTGTTTTGAGGGATAAATGGTTGGATTATGCTTGAGAAACAGGCAATGTTTGGCTGGCCTAAAATTCTTTGTAGGATTCCATAACTAAAATCTCTCAAGTTATGGGTGCACATGAGTGATGACTTAATTCCCTATCTATTTAGATCTCCACCACATTCACTTACCTACCTTTAACTACCAAACTATTTTCTTTTTCCTTATTCTTTTAATTTACTATCTAATTTTCAAGTTCTAAAAGATTCCTTTGCCTACCATCCAAACATGTCACATGCTCTTTCTTGACCTTTTATTAGTTGTTGTTATTATTATTATTATTGTTATTATCTCTTTTCACTCAAAAGAATATGTAAACAATTTCCTTAAAAAGAAAAATAAATAAATGAAAATCACCAATTTTAACAGGGCTAACCCATGAATCTACTAGTTCTCTATCTAATCACAATTCTCAAATTGTATACTTTGTTAGTGCTTTTTATATGGAAAGAAAATATTAAAATTTTCTCCTATAACCTTGGCTCTATTTATTTTCAAATAACCAACTTTACGTTTCAAATTGGGGTTTTGATTGTTTGTAGGAAAAATTAATTTATGCGACTCTAAATTTAGGTAATTTGATAGGTGCATGTGTTGCAAATTGTTGATTTTTCCTCCATTTTATGTCACATAAATCAATTTGTCTCGTTCCATGTACAATAAAAATCCCTATGCAAGGCACCACACTGTAACAACATTCTTGTTAACTATTATAACTAGAATTGAATTTTCAAGTAAAATTAAATTAAAATTTAAAAAAATCAAAACTTAAATATCCATTATAAAAACACGTAAAATTAGTGATCCAAAATTGAAAAATAATGAACCCAAAAATAATGACTTTCCATTTGCATTTTAGATTGTCAATCGGTTAAATATGGAGACTATGATTGACACGTCTCCAATATTAGTAAGTGGCACTTTGTCGTAAAAATATTAAAAAGTTCAAGTGATCTAAAATGAATACTATATAAACTATGAACGCCAAATATGAGGAAAAATAAAAAATAAAAAATGAGGAAGGCCATCGAATCTTTAAAATCTTTATCTTTATATATATATATATATATATATATATATATATATATATATATATATATAAAAGTAAGATCAAAGTGTCACATGACAAGTTTATAATGTTTTCATTAATATGCTAATTAATTGCTACAAATTTAATGTTCATAAGAAATATTATTATTACTGAATAATAAATAATATAGAAATATTGATTAGATTTATTTAAATAACATATGCTAAAGTTCAATGATAGATATTATTATATATTTGAAATTTTTAAAATTTAAAAATATAAAGAAAAAATATAAATAGATACAAATAAAAAAAAAACTAAAATAAAGGTGGGCAGTTTGAAAATTATTATTCAAACTTATTAATTATTGAAATCAAATAATTTTTTGAATATATGCTTTAAAATAAACTATGGAATTTATTTGTGAAATTTTGACTTTCATTTGTTATCATTTTAATTGAAAATAAAAGTTGAGGGTTGTTACAAATGTAAACAATAAAAAACAAACTTAAAAAAATGGTGGGTGGGTTGAATAATGATAGGTATAGCAATGTATATTCTTTTCAAAATAATAATAATTTTTTAAATGATTATCTACAAATGCAACACATATTTTGACAACTAAATAATTATTTGATCATATTTTATTATATTTAATATTAAATTAGACGATATATATTGCACAAATCATAAATTTAATTTTGTTGTGTAAATGATATTTAATTTTTTTTAATTTCACTAAGTTTAATTTTTTTTATTAAATCTCATGTATTACACGGACCATATACTAGTATTATAATATATTAATGTTCAAATAATGCACTTTACTACAATTTTATAATATATATTAATGTTCAAGTAAAGCACTTGTGACTCTAGCATGCAATTTCTTTCTTTATTATTATTATTATTATTATTATTATTTAACTATTTATTTTTAATACATATCTTTACTTTTACAAAAATTGCAAATCTTGAGCGAGTGGGTACTTTTAGGTAGGGTTGTGCATGGGTCTCGAAAATTACCGAAACTGAACCGAAATCCAGATAGAAAAAGTTTTGAACCGAAAATCTCCATTGATTTTTTGACTTTCTCCGAACCGAATTGAACCGAATTCTTTTTGGTTTTGTTCTGAAGATTTTTCAATTATCCAAACCGAGAACTGAACTAAATTGGGATCGAACCCAATCGAATTAGATCGAACCGAAGAACCAATTTAAAGAATTATATATAAATATATGTCATTTATTTTCTATATCTTGATATGATTACATAATATATATTTTGATTAAGTATATAATTTATAAATGCAATAAATAATTTACATTTTTTATTTTTTAATAATTAATAATAACGAATTATATTCTAATGCCTCTTATTAAGAAAACATATATATCCTTGGAAATTATGAAACTTTGTAACTTTTGAAATGAAATATGTAGTTTTTTGTTGTTAATGAAACTATGTTGTTACATGCTAAATTAGTTTTTTGTTATTTATTTTTCTAATTTAATTTGGTGCATTTCAACTTATTCATTTTTTGATTTTAATTTCTTTTTAAATTTTCGAATATCCGTTTTGAACTGATCAGATCAGTAGACCCGAAACTCTGAACTGAACCGAACTGAAAATTGGTTTGGTTTGGTTTTGGAGAACTTTTATTTTGATTTGATTCTGGAGAATCATTTTTAAAATTTTTCAAAATTTGGTTTGGTTCCGAAGATTTTTAAATCTCTGAACCGATCCAAACCGTGCACACCCCTACTTTTAGGTGGAGGAATATACGCCATTTTATGTGGAACATAGGCACAAGAACTAGATTCCAAACACACCATTTTATTACTCTAAAGTGATCAACTAATATTATTAATTTATTTGTATTTTAGTTAGTAGATTTCAATAATTTGTCACATTTTATCACTCACACACTTGAAATTACAATTCAATTTGGTAAGACATAAATTGTTTTCATCTTTCTTCCACATTCCCACATCACCTATCGTATTATATATTCTCAAACTTTTAGGTGAAATTGTCTTACAGATCACATTTCATTAAACGAATCTTCCCTAACTTATTTAATTTTATTGTTCAGTTAAACATATCATTACATTTCAATCTTGATCTCTGTCTCACGAACCAAGAACTAATATATAATATCACAATTTTATTTTATTTTGCAATAATCTAGACTTGGATACAGTTTAAGTATGCTTAGATATATTTTTTAAATAAATGTAACCCTTTTATGTCCTAGGCAAGTATTGATAGACAATATATGTACCTAATTAATCAAGTCAAATTCTTGAGCCCCCAGTGGCAAAATTAAATTAAAGACAAGACAATAGTTTTTGATACGCCAATGGTAACGAAATTCGATTGGATTAGATTAATTTTTGAAATCTTGATGGGTCAAAAGCTGTCAGCATATATATGATATTCTTGACAAAGCATAGATATGATTCTTGGGTCAATATATTCCAATTCTAATATTAGAAACCCCATTTATTAGAAACAGTATCCTGTTTGGAGCTATAAAAAATAATCAATGGTTAATAACTTTACATTTAGGATAAATTTCATAACAAGATGCAATTTCTATATTAATTCTCAATTTCAAATCTAAAATTTCTCAATAAGAGATTCAATTTAACTTTATTTCTAAGTTTTGGATTTCAAATTAAATTGAGTCCCTTATTAAGATTGATTTTTTTTTTTTAATAACTAAGGTCGAACTTGATTTATATTCTGAAAAAAAAAAATCGATTTTAGTTTTATTGTAAAAAGATCGACACGAACTATTGATTTACTTGTGAAAAATGAAAATGAGTTTTGAGTTGTGAACAGTGGGAGTCCATCTTATAAAATTATATCCACATAATGATTTCATATGATTTTTTGTATTAATTTTAAAAGTGAGTGAAAAATCTCGAATTATATAGCATTTTCAATATATATATGTTTCCTCCAAAACAATGTACATATGATATTTTAGAAATTTTTAAATATTATAGCATCTAATAGTCTATCTAAATACGCCACAGATCGAATTATTTCTTCAACCATCAATGAATTTATTAAATTAAAAGTCAAAAATTTTAGCTGTCAAAAATTGAATAAATTTTGATAAATGTGAAAATCATGATCATATGCATGTTAGTTAAGTTCAAGGAATTTATCACATGAGTTGAGACACACATTGTACGTAAAAGATAATCAATTAATTCTTACATAATATTGTCACACATTAAATGTTGAATCATAGAAAAAATGTACTCGTTGGTCACTTGGTCCCTTTGCTTTATACAATTTGCCTACTTCACATTCTAATCCAAAAATAAATAAAAATTGGCCGATCCTATTAATAAAACTTTACTATTATATAATGTGAATGAATATAATATCATAGTTTACACATAGATGTGCTGATAAATTAGAAAGAAAGAAAGAAAAAACTTGAGATATAATAAGATCACAAAATTTTATATGAAACTGTGTTATAAATATAATTTCGGGTAGCGATTCCATAAGAATCATCTAATTTATGAATGAGAGAATCAACCGATTTACTAGAACTAATTAAAGGTTAATTACTTAAAAAAACATAATCACAAAAAATAAATTTATTACTCAAAATTTAAAAGAAACAAAAATCCAAATTCCATGCAGAACTACGTAATACACAATTTGAAAAATCCTCATTTAATTGTGATCATATAAGTTATTTTCCATTGACTTTTTGCCTATTTAAATATTAGTATATTATAGGCTACTCCTAATTAATTAAAATAAAATTTCTTGCACCAAGATTAATATTATTTATATTAATTTCATTTCTACCGACCTCCTACTAATTAAACCATAAGCCATGTGATTAGCGAAATCATACCCTTTTTAGAGAAATAAATACCGTACGTATATATCAAACATTATTATCGTTGACTCTATAATCTTATCCCCCCAATTAAATACTCTTACTTAATCTATTCCTCTACAAATTAAGAATTTTAGGTAAACTGATCTAATAAATATTGGCAAAACATAATTAAGGGCGTCCATTTTCCAATCTTTTTTTCCCTTGTTTACTTAATTAGCTCTAATTTATGGGATAGTGATTTTAGTGCGAATTATTCCATTGGATGATTTATCTCATGTTTTATTATATTTCTAGGTTTCATTTTTTAAAATTGGTATTTGTAGGAGCATAAAAGGGATATTATCTCTTTCTATCATAATTTGGATAATGAATTAATTTTCGATCATAATAGATAATATATATTTTTATCATAAATAATAAAAAGATAATTTTACTATTATTGATAAAACATAATAACATTTTCATCGCACCTGTCGACAACCTTGCACAATACATATGTGAGTGCAAGAACTATTTTAGACTTTTCACCTAAATTGTGTTAGAAAATTTATAAAACTATATATTATATAGTAAAAAAAAATATTTTATTTTATTTTGTGGTATAAAATGTTATTATATTAAAAATTTATTTGGCTTACCAAACTATATAAGTTATATATCAAATAGAAAGACACTTAACAATCTAATTTTCATAATTCATTAACTACGAATTTAGATTGGGTTTGGTCAGGATTTAAATTTAGATCGTCCAATTTTTTTAATTTTTATTGTCCCTCATGACCACTTCCCTAACTCATTAAAATAATGAATAAATCAAACATTGTTATCAGATTAAATAAGACTTAAATCCAAAAACTATATTTTTCCCAACATAATTTGTGATCACCGATCATCTTCTTTCACGATCATATCCATAATCCTCGAGTGATTGCGTTCTAAAAAATAGATAAAACTGAGAAAAGATAAAATTACAAAACAAAGTCTCTAATTCATCTATAAGGGTATTTTAATTTTTACAATTTATTTAAATTTCAACAATATCTGTATAAGCCATTAAAAGATTGGCAATTGCTACACAACTGACCCTTCTGAAACCCCAACTGCCAACACAGACACGTGGCGGCTTTCGCCGCCGCCGTCGCCGCCGCGGGCGGCGTCTCCGCGGCCTCCGGCCTCAAGAAGTCGTAGAAAGACTTGGACTCAGCCCACGAAGACGACGAGCTGAAAGAAGCACTTTTCCCATACTTGGTCTGAGAAGGGATCCCTATGGTCAACTCCAAGTCAACGGCACCGTTCTCCGCCTCCTCCTGCGGCGGCGGCGGCTGCGACTCCTCCGTCGTGCTGCTGCTGCATTTGGTGTTGTCGACTGACGATGAGTTGTCCGTTGTGGGAATTGAAATGTTGTTGGTGGGCTCCTCCTTGACCGGTGGTATGGTTGAGTTTCTAAAGTCCAAGCAGGCGTTGGCCGCCGGCGCGGAGGCGGTGGCGGCGGCGAGTGGGCGGTGGGTTTGTGGGTCCATGCCACGGCTGATAAGCTTGCGTTTGATGTGTGTGTTCCAATAATTCTTGATTTCATTATCTGTTCTTCCAGGTAATCTCCCAGCTATCAAAGACCATCTGCAAAAATAAATTAAAATTAAATTAATTTAATTGAGATATTATGGAAATTATTTCATAAAGATCAAATCTTGATTCTTGAATTCATTCCTTTTTTGTTTTACTTTTGTCTACTTGCACAAGCATCCATGGAAAAAAAGTCATCAATTCCAAATAATGTACCTTCACGTGTATTAAATGACATTGCAACGATCGGTTCGGTCGAAAACCGATTGGAACCGAAAAAAATTGAAACTTGTATTTTTTCAAAATTAAACCAAACCGGGTCAATGCTTCTCAATCACTCGGTTCGATTTTTAAAATTTTAGTGCAATTTGGCAACCAAAACCGAAATGGCCTAAAACCGGACCGATATATAGGCCGAAAAAAATTGAAACTTGTATTTTTTCAAAATTAAACCAAACCGAGTCAATGATTTACAATCACTGTTCGATTTTTCAATTTTTAGTGCAGTTTGGCAACCAAAACCGAAATAGCCTAAAACCGGACCGATATATAGGTAAAAACTGAACCAAACATAATCACTCACCTCTAAATGGCATCATAAATTTATATATATATATATTGAAAATGATGAAATTAATTAATACATACTTGTTTCCAAGTAGGCTATGGAGTTTGATGATAATCTCATCTTCTTCTTCAGTGAAATTGCCTCTTTTCAAATCAGGTCTCAGATAATTAATCCATCTCAATCTGCAGCTCTTGCCACACCTGAGCAACCCTGCAAGAAAAAAGGCAAACCTTAAATAAACAAAGAAATAACCAGAAATGAAGTTTTATTGCATATATGCATGAAGGGGTAGTACCTGCTGCTTTGGGGAGGGAACGCCAGCAGCCCTCACCGTGGGCGCTGATGTAGCTGATCAGGCGCTGGTCTTCTTCTTTAGTCCAAGCACCTTTGTTGGTGTGGGCTTTTTCACAGCAAGGGGATCGCCCCATGTTGATCTTTTTTCTTGATTTTTAGCTTTTAAGTTTTGAATTTAGACTCATATGTGTTGAAAGATATGAAGAAGAAGATGATGTATATATATATGTATGTGTATATATAGGGTGGGTTGGGGGTATTAAAGAGAGAGTAGCCAGTAGTTTGGAGGGCTTGTAAGAAGAGAGAGAGAGAGAGGAGAGAGAGAGGATTTGACCAAGTTGGTGAGAAAGACAAGTAGTTAATGGATATGAATTTGGTAAGTAGGTACACTTTAACAGATCAGTTGGCCCTGTGATGTCCACTCTCTCTCCTCTCTCTCTCTCTAGATCACATATACATACAAAATAACTATATCTATAGAGATGGCTAGAGGGGAGGGGGGCTGGTTGCAATTTTTAAAATGTTCTTTTTATATGTAGTTTGATTTTATGCTTTCTATTAGGATTTTTAGTTAAAGAAAATGCTCATTTAGTTCATATAATAATATGAAATTTATTGACCAAGTAACAATGTATGTTTGGATAATTTAATATTATAAAGTGATAAGTAAGTTAATTAGCATTAAAGATAGATGTCCCACATGGGGTTTCTTCATCTGCCTGAATTAATGGGGTGGCCATGGTGGGTAGGGTGGGGTATGGGTATGGGGTAACTATATTTGGACACCAAATTTGAATCTTTCTAAATTATATCATATGAACATACATTTGTTAATTTAGGTTATGGATATAATATAACATCATTTATATATTATTTATTGCTAAAATAAATTTTTATTCGTGAAGAAAGTTATGGAAGTCACAAATAAATACAAGGTAAATGGAGAAATTATTCTCGCAAGTCAAATAAAATTGAAAATGGAATTTGGGCACATATCATTTTCAGTCTTTGCAACTTTTTTGTTTTTTTTACTATTTTATTTTTCTAGATTAATTTGTTTGGACACATAATTTGTTCTTATCTGAATTTTTTAAAATTGTGCAGGTTGAATTATTGAACAGTTGATGTAACATGTGCTAACTCATCGAATAATTGGTTCCTAATTTCTTGTCCCTTCTCACATGGAAGGGCTGCAACATTTTCAAATTATGTGGTAAATCAAACAATGTAAAAATTATAATAATAATAATAAAATATAATTATTGATGAATTCATTTTTTATTGAAAGGGGAAAACTAATTATTATCCGAAAAAAAAAAGGAAATTCCAAAATGGGACCTTGAATATTAAATCACAATATAGATACTAAATCGAATTCAAACAACAGTCTTGTTGATGCTACACCTGAGTACGTCTATTTAAACATGTTTTGTGCATTAATATGTACAAGGAAAAAAAAAAAAACGAATATTGTACTAAGTATATTTCACCAGATATAGCATTTACAGAACGTGTGACAAAATCATGTTTTTCAATACCATACAGAAGAGATGTTATCTATTACAAAAGCTGTAAATACACCAACTTTTGAGGGTTGCAATCTTGAAGGGGAAAGAATTAACACACTAAAACTAGTGATCAAATGCTATATGAAATGTTACATCTAAAGAATGCTATAAAAATGAAATGTTACAATTATATGATATTTATACGATCGTGTAAACAACTATAACGGACCCGTGTGCTCGAACTAGGTAGTTCTCGTCGTGTTAGTGTACTCGACCCGAGCATCCGATTTTCGACACATGCAATCGGGCATAGGGTACATGTAGAGCGAGTTACTCGGCTTTCTCGCCTCACTACCCTTCACGTCATTATGACGAAGCATATCTTGTAATTGGTGTTTAAAATCTTGCCATCTACAAAGATACACGTAAAAGATTACAAGCAAAAGGCTCCACGCAGTTTAATGACATTGAGATATGTTATGGAGATTACCTGATACTCGGGCTATCGAACAATTGAGCTAACTTCCTCTTATCGGGTTTTATTGTTTTAGCGTGGCCTCCATAAAAGTAGCGTCTATGCCCGACCAAGAAATGAGGAAAGTTGCCGCCTTGAGTCGTGGCAAAAACCTCACTATGGAGGCAAACTGTATAGTCGAGAGCCGCCAACCGTGATGAATGGCCCTGAATAACAAGATGGATCAATATCGATTTCAACATATCTTGAAAGTAGAAATTAAAGTGTATTTTTGTGTGTTGAACTTAGGGGTGTAATGAGATAATACAGCTTGTGAGCTACACGTAACCGACTCGGAAAAAAATCAAATTCGACTCGAAGATAATCGAATCAAAGCTCAATCTCGAGCTACTCGAGTAGTTCGAGCATGTTAATACTCGGCTCAACAAACTTGCAAGCCTAATCGAGTAGAGAATCAAGCATATGTTAAATTACTATTTTGCCCTTGATAGTTTACTAAAATTTCCATTTTTATGCATATGAAGGGCAAAACAGTAATTTAGGTGTCGAGTCGAGCTCGAGCCTCAGAGTTTTGTGTTCGAGCTCGAGTCGACTCGTTTACGCCCCTGATTAAAGCTACTTGAGCTCTAGAACGATACCATAAACGGAGAAAGTTCTTCAACAGATGCTAGTGTTTGCTTCGTTTGTAGACCCGGAAACATGTGTTTAAGAGGAGCCATATACTTCTCGACTCGGTAAATTTTTCCGGCAGCAACATACAAAGAGGTGGTGTTATCGAATCCCATGCCTCTAAGCATCATTCCAACCTGCATAAACATATAAAATAAAACACAATGAAAACCGATTTACAGCTTTTAATCATCCAATACACTTTCCGACCAACCTCAAGTGGCGTTAACGGACACTTCCCATCGACTCGATTGGCTCCCGGTCTTATTACTCTACCTCGTCTACGAAATTTGCCTCTCCAACTTCTTTCCCTAACTACATCCATCTCACGCTTTTCTTCTTCGCCTCCATCGTAAATGCAGCACGAAAAAGCAACCATATCCTTCATCACGAGGCCGATTGAAATAAGTTGCAATATACAACGATTATTTGACCAGAATGCAGTGAGAATGGAACGAACAGTACCTCTTCGAATCGAAGGTGTACTGAGACATATTTCCCCCCACTTTTAGAACTACTTTTGATCATTCGATCGACCATCTTTGCAGCCAGCATGCGTATAGGTTCTGAGAATCGAAGTGCTTCAAAATTACACAGACATCTAAGGCCTTGGATGTATGGAGGAACTGCATTAGCCAATCTGTTAGAGAAAGGCGCAATGCGAACAGCCCTGGTGCAACAGTTTGTCATTAACCATATATTATTCATATATTGAGAAGAATTGGGAATATCGAAAGAAACGGATAAATAAAAAGGAAGAGGTGAAAGATTGGTACTTCAACTCCACCAGCTTCGGTAGAACCTTATCGATATAGTACTTGGGACTCGACCATGCTTTAACTCTCAAGTTCACAATGTTGCTTATATTATTGTCGAATTGCTGTAGTATCTCTTCCGGAAGTTCTCTAACCACGGTAACGTGATTTCTGAGCGCATATATGAAGAATTCCTCGTCAAAAATATCCCCAAACTTGCTGAGCAAACGAAGAAAGGAAACCGAATCAAATATTGGTTATCTTCAAAACAGACAAGAAAAGAGAAAGTTATTGCAGAAAGATACTGATTATCCAATCCAAGATTTTAATCCTCACCTGGAATCTTGCCAAACACTATTTAAATGAAATATGGGAATGACGAGTGTAGCATTCAGCAAACCTGCCACTGCCACTGCATCACATATCTGTTCACGAAAACAAGAAATCGTATTACTTTATCTTTCTTGGTTTGGTAAAACTGATTTGTCCTCTTAGGCGTAATACTGAGCTTCTTTAACTAAAATCATCAACCAAGAGAAGATGTATATTCAAAAGTTGTAAACATTGGATATGATACTTTGATCAAGTTACCATAAAGGTGTTAGCTATCAAAGGTAATAGTCCAAGCACCATCTTCTCAATGCTTGATGAGTAGACATACCGATAATCTTTGTTGGTTCAGACCCCCATTTGCCTCAATTATAAGGTAACCGTTTGACTTAGGAATCTCCGAGAAGCCTTCATGCACAAAAGTACAGAGCGTCACAATAGCAGAATAGTTTAAAAAAAAAAAAATATATATCATATATATCAACATGTTTCAATTGGTCGATCAAGACCTAGTGGCCACCACAAAATCATAAGTTATTACAAGACATTATGACTACAAGGACCTTTCAAGAATGCAAGAAGCTTTCAAAAGAAAAGATTGACAGACTAAAGGGTTAATATTTCTCATTACAAACCTGATTGTGAAACAGCCTGTTTTATACATGGCTTCCAACCTTGGCGCAACTTTGGATTCCAAACATTATTTATCTGAATGAGATATCATGCCAGTGACAAGAGTCGGAAAACAATATTTGTTAGTAGCATGAAAATCCCATGATAGTTGTGAATATACATAAAGGCCAAATTTAATCAAGGGATACTCAGAGAAATGAACATTTCAGGAAGACATCGGAAACACTAGTTATATCCCATCTTGCTCAACGTGCAAAATTTTATCATTGGTGTTTTGATACTCAAACTGTTCCTAAGCCAAAAAACCAATTCCTTATTTGACATGCAAAAAATAATTGAAATATTTTGCTAAGCAAACTGAGTTGCCCTAGTTCTTCATTTAGCATGTCAAAATAAGGTTATAGCGCCTAAACCATGTCCAAAACTCAAGATGCAGAGCACACTGTCCAAATCATGAGTGAAAACATAAAACAGTATAATCGTTCTTTAAAACTCCATGATATGTCCTCTAATGTTGATCAAACTGCAACCTTATCTATAAGAGCATGAGAGTGTGATGATATTAACATTATCTGATACATTTTACGAATGCCAGTTTCCAGCTCTAGCTTTCTAAAATAAAGACAATGCACATACTGCATAGATGCATCCACATCCAATGTAACACAGACAACTGAATCTTAATACATGAGTTATATCACTAAAACTTGCAGTTTAGGATGTTAATTGCCAATAGCCAAAACCATCAAACATCTTCAAACCAAACTATATATATATCAGCTAACTCATGAAAATCAGAAACAAAATTTTCAACTTTCCAAGCAAGTTCAAACCCAATCATATTATACCAATGAAACAACATAATTAGAACCAAAAGTCATCACAAACTCCACCAAAGATCAATCATCATTGCTTGACTCTACAAACAAGACTAGAAACTCCAAATCAGAACAATGAAGAACCAGCAATCACCATATTGGAGCTCCGATTGCTTTCAGCCTCCATGAAAGGCCACAGCTTCTCGAAAACCTCGGGACTCCGGTAGACGGAACCGGGCCCCACCACATCACGACGACCACCACCACCCCTAGTACTATCAACAGAATTAAAACCCAATATACCCATATACATAAGAATCCCAGAGATGTACAACAAGGGAGCAAACAAAACCACCCCTCTTCTCCTATACATTGCTGAAATCAAGAAATACCCAAACCTCTCCACCACATTCTTCGACTCCGCCCTCCCCCCACCGCGGAAAATCCCCCCACCACCGCCGCCGCACACGGCGGCGGTGGTAGGCAACCCGGGGCTCTTTCCCCGGCTGCCACGGTGGCGTGGGGACGACGGTGGAGACAGAGAGCTCCCACCGTTGCTCAGGCGGCTAAGCCCATGCATAATTCTTGAATCTTTATAACCTCAATTTTTTTTTTCCCAATAAAAAAGATGGGGTTTTTTTCTTGATCGAGCTAAAAGCTCAGATCTTCGCATCTATGGAGGGAAAAAAGACAATCTTTTTCAGTGGGGTCTTCTCATTTCTTCTCCAGAGTGATGGGGAAGAAGAAAAATTACAAGTAATTAGTGCTGGTGTGTGTTGCAGTGAGGGGTGTGTGTAAAAACACCTTCGAGTGTGTGTGGGCGAGAAACACGGGACATAATAAGGGGCATTAATGAAGGTGGGATAGTGGGAAAGTTGACAGTTGTTGCATTCAAGAATCACTTTTTATTATTATCGAATAATAACAACAATTATTAACTATTATATTTTTTATTTTTTATTTGAGGAATTTTGATTTGATTAAATTACAATCGAATAATTGTAAATTTATTTACATGATTTGTTACTTTCATTCGACTCTATTTAGATGTTATTGTATAGAATTTTTACCATAAATTAATGAACGTTAAAAATGAAAGAAAGTAAATATGGTAAGTTGAAAAAATAAGAGATATTTTTTTTTGATAAAATTAGGAGGGGATATATTTGGAAGAAATGTTGGATTATTTCGTATAAAAGTAAATAATTATACATAAAATTTGACATCTTAAAAATTATTTAAATAATATTGGAAGAAGTAATTGATAAAAATGTTAAATATAAAAATCAATCGAAATTTTATTTTTTAACCGGATTGCAATTTGAAGTTCATGAGTTTCATAAAATACAATATAATTTTTTTTCCTTCATCTTTTTTAACTTAGGTAGGTTTTTTTTTTCTTCAATTTAAAATTCAAACTTCTTTGAAATGGCAAATTTATCTTGCTGAAAAAAAAATTGTATTACACTTTGAAAAAAATTATAAATTTAAGATTACAATTGATTAAAAAAAATATTTAAATTGCAAATTAAAAAATAATGGTACTTAGGTTCATCCATGCTTTTGTATTTAAGATAAGACAAAAACTTTTGTGCACAAGGTGCACGGATCCAAATTTGCGCACAATAATACTGTTATATTATATGAAGTAATACTGTTATATTATATGAGTGATACTGTTATAATATGAAGTGATACTGTTATAATATGAAGTAATACTGTTATATTATATGAGTGATATTGTTATATTATATTAATATAACAGTATCACTCATATAATATAACAGTATTGTTACACCTTGTGCACAGGAGTGTCACTCTTAAAATAAAATACACCTTGTGCACAGGAATGTCACTCTTAAGATAAAAATATAAACACACTTATGAGTGCTAAAAGTATTGTTTTTATTTTTCTGTTTGATAAGAATTAAAAAAAAAGGAAAAAAAAAAAGAAAGACAGAAAGAATTTCGCTTTGCACTACTCGCGCCAAAACCCAAAAAACTCTCACCTTTAATCGTGTTACTGAAAATTTTCCTTGCATCAATGGTGGATTCTTTCGATGCCCTTTTACGTGAATTGCAATCCCCTGAGGTTCTCTCTCTCTCTCTCTCTCTCTCTCTCTCTCTCTCTCGTGCTGAATTGTATGTTTCTGTGCTGGTTAGGGTTCAAGTAGTTAATTAGGTCAAGAAATTTGCTATCTCTGTTTTCTATTAATGTGCCTCAGGATTTAATATTTCAGGGAATGAAACCAGCCTCATTGAAGAATTTGTATACTTTTCTTTTCCACTTGACTTCAAATGCACAATGGAGTAAAAAAAATGCAGTAAGTTGCCTTGATTTTGACCTTCAAATTTCTCATGAGGATATCACAGAGGCTTTAGAAGATATTTCTGAACTTGCAAATGTACTTTTCAAAGAACTAGAGGAAAGGTTTGAGCAATTATTCTCAAAGTTATGTGGCATTTCTGATCTTAAAGAGAATCGTGCGAGTTTAGGTTTATTCGACGCCATTGAAGTACTGAATTTGCTATTTAGATGTTGCATTGTGCTCTTGACCTTGCTTGAGCTAAGTATTGTCTTGGAAAAGGGGCTGATTCTCTTTAGGATACTCAGAAAGTTGATTTCGCCCAATTTAGTTGAGGATGCTGGGGAACATGCTTCCGTCTTTGAGAAATCAGTTTTTCGTGACTGTTCTGACGAAGATAATGGTTGCTCTACTTCTTCGGTTGAAGGCTTCACAGTTTCCTTGCAATTTTTGGAACCGGATAATCATCTCCTCTTCTTGAAAACTACAATGCTTGAGGTAATTTTCAGTCTTGAGAATTGTTTGTTGTTTATCTATCTTTACTTGGTGTAGGGAGATAGAATCCTAGTTATTTTTTCTGTTATTAACACGAGATTGAGATTCCTTTGTTCGACATTTATGGGGTGTGTACCTTAGGAGTTGCTAAATTTTCTGGAGATTTTAAGAGGCATTTAGTTGGGGGTTTTCATTGTGTAGCCTGATGGATCAACACTCATGACAACTTGAAACTCTTGTGCTTAAATAGAACAGATTTCTAGTGTCAATCACTAATTAGGCTTTTCCAAGATTATGTTCATTGAAATTTTCATGTACAAGTGCAGTCATATGAAAAGATACATTTGCAATTGTACAAAAACACACTGGCCTAGGTCATTTGCCACCCCATTTTGATATACATAAAGAAAATTGCCCCATCGGCATCTTTATTCAAATAACGAACATCGAAAAGAGCAAAATGCATTGAGAGTACTAAATAATTTACCATGTCCATCTGCTGAAACCTTTTATGTTCTTTTGCTCCTTTTTTCAACTCCTCATCAACTTTAACGTTTTATTTCACCATTAACATGAGTGGAAAAGTAACATGTTTTTCACATGAAGCTATTACTCTCATATGTTATTTCAGAAAATATGGACTCTGGAGAACTTACTTGTTCATCAATTTTTATTTCCTTTAGATGATAGTGCCTCGTTAAATGTTTAGTGAGATTGCTTGTTAATTTTCTTAGTTTTTTTTTATTTTTAATTAATGCCACATTAGTTCACAATTAATTAAAATTTCATTAACAGGTATTTGTAGATGAGCTGTTAGCACATCAACAGTTAACAGGGTACTTTAAGATTATTAGTAGTGTTGCTGCTATCAATGAAAGGCTATTTAATCCTCTCTCGGCTCAGGGTCATACTGGGATTGTGATTGAAGCAATATGTAATCATTTTATCCTATCATTTTCTGATAAGAAAGCTTTTGGAGATTTTCTCAGCCGATTATTTTGTACACATGCCATAGAACTTAAATATCCATTTAGCGCTCCAGCATTGGGTGTTACTGCAGCTGTATCATTACTTCTCAACCCTGTCATGGCTTCTGTACCAAACTATGTACAAGCTCATTTGATTTCACTGGTTTCTGAAGCTGTTCATATCAAGAGCTTGAAACCAGATCGTAAACTTATGAACTGCTTCTTGTCAACTTTTGAAAAGTCGGTCTGTTTGTACATGACACACATGTCTAGTTTGCAAACAGATGGCTATCCTGTCCTTCATGGGGGTTGTACATCCAGTTCATCACATGATATTGTTTATGCGGCATATCAATCCTACATATCGTCAGAGACAAAAAATAAGGTTGATACTTTAATCTCCAAATTGGACGGTGTTTCAAATCAGGACAAGTATGATAATTTCTTTAAAATGAAATCTGACGTGGTAAGTTCGTCCATGAGATTTGTGAAGGAGTGTCAAAGTGTTTATGCCATATCATGCCAAGAAGAGATCTTAGACATTCTAAGTTGCTTAGTTCTCAGAGCTTCCGAAAGCTATGATGATAAAGCAATACGACCAACTGAGGGTTCAACTCTGCAGCATCTATATCTTCTAGCATCTCTATTGAAATTAATGAGTGTTTCGTTACTACAAAATATTCGGTGTCTTAGACATAATGATGACTCTGGTTGCCTGAAAACCTTGAAAGAATTCACTTTGTGCAAGGAGTATGATTTTATTTTAGGCACAATCACCTGTTTCAGAGATTTGGATATCAGTTTACCGCTACAACAGGAGTTATCCAGTCTGATGTCAAGTCATTCTACGAGGCATATGGACTCGAAAATGATGTTTTTGCACTTCTCAGGCTTGATGTCTTTGAGCTTTGTCAGTGGGCTTGAGTGCTTAGTGAAGGCCTGTTTGTTGACAATTTTTGCGGTATTGAATTTATTTGTTTTCGAGGAGGGCGACTTAGATGCATTGCAGTCACTGGTGGATGACAATAAAGAATCTTTCTCGTCTGGATCACCAGTTGTCAGATTGCAAGAGGTGACTGTTTTCTTTTTACCTGTCTTCCATTCAGCATTTATACATAATCTTTTTTCTTTTCATATGTTCAAATTCTCTTCTAATAATGCAGAGGGTGGTAGACCGAAAGTACAGCCTTGTGGTTGCTTCCAAGTTTCATAAGATACGTTCTCTACATTCAAGGTATTATAGTTGTTTATTAAAATACTTGTTGCAACTATTTCATTTCCTCGTAATACTCTTTGAGATCCTTGTGTGAATGACCACTCAAAAACCATTGTTAGACACACTGAATTTTTATAGACCCCGTAGGATAGGGCAGGGACGTTGTTGTGTGCATTTTCCTTATGACTTGTTATTTGGCTTTAAGAATTAAGATGTTTAAAAGCCCTTCTGTCTAATTAGCCAATGAATGAATCATTATACAAGTAGTTGCCTCTTTGGCTTTGATTTTTTGTTTCAGATAAAATGTGACATCAGCTTATGTGGTGGCTAATATTGATAATTGAACCAATAGATTGACATAAATTTGACAATTTTTTTATTCATTAGGACACATCACTTGTCAGAGGTAGCATTCAGAATAGTCAACCATGAAAGATTACTTGTCATCTATTAAATTATTTCATTCATCAATTTATTCTCAAATAACAAATGCTGCTGCAATGAGTTAATGGTGGTTTAATCAAGTCTCTTTTCATAAACAAGAGAGCATTTCAAACAGCTTGCAAATGGTTTCCAACTTGAATCCAATTTTGTTCTGTATATTCCTGCTTATGGACTATCACCTCTTTTGCAGTGCACTTGTAAACAAGCACAATGAAAACACAAGTTCACGTTCTCAAACTGTAGAAATTGCATCGAATATGGAGGCTGATGCATGCTTAGAAGAAGAAACGGAGGAGACGACCAATGGAGAGATCTTCTTGAAGTGCATGTTAGGGGTGGGAGATGTCTCTAAATTTGATGATCTGGTCGATTTTGTTGAATGCAAACAGGGTAAAGATTACTCATTTTGGTTAAAGAATCGTCAAAAATATCGCAAGTGGAAATCTGAGAAAATGGCTGTTTTGAGGTGGAAAAGAAAGAAAAAGAGTTGGAAAATCCTTAAATGCAAGAGAAATTGATTAGGCTTTCAGTCCATTGAAACCTCTGTATTTTTGCAAGGAGGAAAGAGTTCATGTAAATCATGATACAGGTATATAAGTTTACTGTCGATTTTCGTTGTTTACCTGCCGTAATTCATTTTCAGATTATGCTTAGCAGGTGGCATTTGAAAATTAGGCATTTTTGTGTGTGATTGTGTGGATAACAGTTAAATCTGTACAGAGGGCTAGACTTCAATATATTTTAGTGGACTTGTTTGGCAAATTCTGTGATCCATTCGATTTTTCGACTCTTTTATCTTGCAAATGATCCATTAGTTCCAATACCATCCTATTTCTCATCTTGCTGCTCAAATGCTTAAATGCATGTATGAACAAAAATGTTTCCATTTAGTATAAGCTCTAAACCTGCTATGGTGCTAACAACCATTTCATATACGGTCAACAGCCGACTGCTAGAAGTGATAAACTAGTGATAGCAACATCTGTGGAAGTACTCAGAAAAAGGGAAAAAAAAAAACGAAGAAAAGAAGAAAGAAACGGAAATAATCGATATGCGTTATGGCTAGTAAATACTCGACTTGAAACTAATTTATGCCTGAATAGGACCATTAACTAACTGGTCCTTTGATGCAAATGGCATCCTTGTTCTTCACAGCAGCATTGTTCTCGTGATGATCTAGTTCTCTACATCTGTTTCGACGTTGCTTTGCATGCTGGTTATGCTGCTGCTGCTGTTGCTGCTGATAATGCATCTGCATTTGCTCTTGCTTCTGAAGATGATTCAAAGATTGCAACCTCCCTATTTCTCTCTCTAACATTCCTTGCTCCCCTGATCACAATATTTGCAGAAAGAAATCGTCAGATTCTGTGAAACAACGATTGAAGCATCGTTGTGAGGTGACATGAATTATGCAGGTTATGGTGAAAGAGAATGAGTTGATGTAGATACAATGTTTGATGATTTGCTCCTGTGAGAGGCTCTCCAGGCGCTGCTTGAGAGCTTGGTTTTCCATCATCAAGATTATGTTCTGCTGTTTGACAAATTCAAGCTCAGCTGTAACTTCAGCTCCTTCTGCCTGTTCTCATGAACATAAATCGGGTAAGTATTACTTCCAACCTGGTTTTTTCTATCGATGGAAAACCGCTTTACCTTCAAAATCTCAAGGGTTCTTTCTAGATGAGCTATGTATTGAAGTTTCCTTACCCTCGAGCGATGAGCATTGTGCCTGCATGTTAATCCTCAAGAATTATACACAACACTTATATCTATACATAAGTAGAAAGTTCTGTAGTCATGTTTTGAGGATAGCAACACTCTTACTGCTTATTAGAACGCTTCGACTCTGTCTTCGTTCCAGAATTTTTAACTTGAGAACCAACAGCTTTATCACTAGAGCCCTCTAAATTTTGTGTGCTGCATTCTTCTCTGCTATTCTCTACTGATAAAGAAGACAACCCTTCTTCTATCTCCTGTAAAAACACCACCACCTTCTTGCATGTTAGTATTATTAAAGATCTCTTTTTGTTTTTTTTTTTTTATCAGAAATTACTACAATTTGATTGATCAAGATTCAAGAACCTGATTTGTTTTCTGGGCCACTGAGTTTCCACTGGTGTCAACCTGATTTGCTAGGTTTTGAGATCTTACAGACGTCCCGAAATAGGCGTTGATGAATTTGGATTCGTCTCCCATGGCGGATGTGGCCGTTGCTTCTCCCAAATATGCGTAAGAATCACTGGCTGAGCGTCGATGGCCTATAAGGAAACCGGTGTCCGAGTTGTTGAGAAGATCGTCGAGCCATGAAGGTTGCTCCTCTATCAGATAACTTTCAGACGAGCAACGCTGATGGTGGTTCAGGCCTTCCGATCTCCCTCTTGACTCAACGTCATGGAGGTACGAAAATGGATAAAGTGGCAAGAATGTGACATTTGAACTTTCCATATTCTCTTGCTTATCCATGCAAGAGATGATGGAAATCTTCTCAGAATTTTGCCTGAGAAAATCATTCATGTCATATGTTAGCCATTAAAACAGGGATAATAATAAACATGCGTTGGAATAGAGAATCTCGTTTGCCAAACGGGGCTTACCAGGGGTTAGAGATTGTTGAACACCCCACAACTCCAGAGATGGTGGTCTGGAATTTGGAGCATTTGGGAGGTGGAAGAAGTGGCAAATGCAGGCTTAAACAGATGGGTGAAACTGCTATGGTGGGTTTTCTTTTCTCTCTTTAATTGAGGAAGAAGGGAAGAGAGAGAAAGTGAGAAAGATGATGCGAAATTCACGTGGCTAATAACAGAAATGTCTAACATGCAATTGGTGAAATGTTTCCTATCCATCAACTTTGCATGCAGATTTCATGGAAAACTAGTAATTTATTTCATCAATATTAGAGATAATTAAGAAGTTTTAGTTTTTTTTTAAGGGAAATTTTTAGCCTAAATATTGATTAATTAAAAAAGGTATACATTAATGAAACTCGTAACTCCAAATATTATATATAGTTTTTACTTATTATCGACAATCTTCGTGATAATATTAAATGTATATGGATTTCTTTATTTCAATTTCATTGTCAAAGTCCAACTTTATTTAAAGAATGATAAAACTTGAAAATGAATATAATTAAGTAGAAATAAGATCACTTTATGTTGTTTCTAAACTATACCTATTTTATTTCTCATAGTTATGTTTGTTTATTGTCTAAAACTTTTAAATCATGTAAAATCAATCAAAATCATAGAATTTTTAGTGTAAATATGATAATACTCCATGAAATTAAAAAGAAAACGAAAAACAGAGATCAAATCCTAATACTTTTTATCAATTATAGATGTCCAAAATATATGTCAAGTTAACAAAAATATCAACAAAATATAACTTCAATTAATTATTTGCACTAACAATTTATTAAGGACATATATATATATATATATTTATATCTCCACCGTCACATACTTAAGAGCACAAACCACATATACATCGCAGGCATATAAAATGTTTTGTCCCAATTTTTTCACATTCAAATAGGAAAATTGAACACATTTAGCTAAAAAAATAAACTAAAATATAAACCTCATGTACACAGTTTAACACAACAAAAGACAATCCAACCTGTACAGTCACAATTCCAGTTCATCTCTGGCAGAAAAAAAGTACTATATTGACCCCCCCCCCCCCCAATCATTCAGCTACTACCTTGTGTTGTGCTGTTCTAATTAATCAACAAGTTCTTAGGGGGCTTCCAACAGTGTTAATCAACGGCGAGCTTATAACCAGAGACGGGGTGCGCTATGAGGTCAACGGAACGTATGCACAAAGTGTAGGGTTCTTGAAGATGCTGGCTCAAGCAGGGTTTTAACCTTTCTTACCACTCTTGAGGATTCTGCTAAGATGGAAAGCTTCACCTTGATCCCCGTTCAGAGACCTCCTCTCCAGAAAGCAGGTGGTGACTTGTCTTATCAGTCTCTCGAGAGACGAGTGCTTGCAAAGGCTAGAATCTTTCACGTTGGGATTGGTGGATAAGACGTAGGCATTCACTGCATCGGCCACCAGCTCACGTTGAGAGTCGCCAAGAAGGTATCCAACGGACCACTTGCTTGGGTGTTCGTATGCCAGTAGAACAGCACAATCCTAGCCAAAGAAAAGAGATAAAAAAATAGCAAAAGAAATGGTGCACGATACATGGTATAGGTTCATGCATTTTCAATAGATTGCAAGTTGTTCTACACAAAGTGGATTCTCAATAAAAAGGTAAGTCACTTTGAGCATGTATATACCTTAACAAGCTCATCACATGCTTTATACTTTTTGAACTTGTCAAAGACACTTCTTCCATAAACTACAGCTTCTTCTAGCTTTCCATCCTGCAGTAAAATACCAGACTTGAAAAGGAAATCGCAATCTCACATAAAGGTTAAAAGTGATCGCCAAAGAATGTGATACAGTATCTTACATCCACCAATACTTCGTTAAAATACACAACTGGATCGAGTTGGGACAATAATAAACATAGCATGATTTACAGGATTTAAGCAAAGTAAAACATAAGCTAAGGTAAAAGGCCAACTTACAAATATTACAGACCTGCCAATTTATAGAAAAATTGCAACATGTCCATTAAATGGCACCTCATCTAAAAAACTTAATGACATGTATAACATAATATAGTAAAAATATAAAATTTGCCACCAAACTTTCTTTTTCTTGGCACTTAACACCTGCACCTTAAATTCTACTTCTAGCACTTTTATTCTTTTCTTTTCTTATTAATATTATTATTTTTTATATATTTTTTTGGACTTTTGTCCCCTGTATCAATGAAAAGGGCAAAAGTTAATAGAAAAAAAAGAGTATAGTGCAGCAGACAAAAGTCAAAATTTTTTTTAAAGGACACATGCAAAATATGCATTTTTCCATATAATGTTAAACATGTTCATAATATAGGAGTTCTTTCCTTTATGAGCATTGGCATAACATTTATTTAAAAGGTATAAAGTGCAGTGATGACACTTAAACCACGGATAAAGTATGATCTTAATCCTCATACAATGCTTGAATTGTTAAGAGAGGAGTAATTTGGCGTGCATATATATGTTCACCATCCAACAATTACACAAGAATAAGATGTGATTACCCGGATGAGCTCAATATATTTCTGACAATGTAGCAAAAAGCAAATAATTGAGGTGTCCTCCTGCAGAGCATAGAATAATTATCAGGGTAATTAGATATTAACCATGAAAGCAGAGGAAAATTCAGTAACTTCTGAGACACAGTACTTGAACAAAAAAAAAAAAAAACACAACTATTTTAAGGCAGTGGTTGTTCCCAATAGTACTCCATAAAAAGTATTCCCAAACAATGACTCGCACAAATGAAATGGTATGTGGCGCTCGACATGATTTACATAAACTGAAACAGAGGTAAGGTTAATGGTATCCCTTGAAATGGATACAATTTTATTTGTGGACTCATGCAAGCATATATCACACTGATTAAATTGATAGGGTGATTATAAAAAATTTCTGAGAAATTGAAGATGGTAAGTACTACAAAGATTGAAGTCCTAACATTAAGAACATTTAAAAAGGTCATTAGGTAAAACAATCAAAACAATCCTGAGTTACCAACACTATACAGAAAGAGCTTACGATCACCTACCTGAAGAATCTGAGGATACCACTTATTAAGCGTAGAAAAGGTCTCATCAATCTTGCCAGCCTTTATTAGCTATATGACAGAAGAAGAGAGAGAATCAATCAAGACTTCTTAGAACTAAATTTCTGCAGCCACTATAATAAAAAAATTAAAAAAAACAAATATAGAAGTTACAAACCCAAGTTTGTCCAAGACAATAATATTATCAAGGAAAATTCTAAATTAGAAACTTTAGAGGAAAATAAGTATGATATGGACTTACAAAAGAGATTCATATTATATGTAGATCAGGCTTATAAGGTTGATTTAGGGATAGCAAAGCGGTTGTTGGTTATAAACAATAACGAAAATTTTCAGAACATAAATTATTAAATGAGTCGGTGCTCGCTAACAGCTAGAAATCAGTGAGCTTGTTCAGAAAGGATACACTTATAGATGGACACATTCTAAAGTTACATCACTACTACAGAATTCTTCCAATTCAATGATTTCAAAAAAAAAAAAAAAAAAAAAAATTGATCTTTGACAAAAATGACTGCTCACGTGGGGTAATTGAAAACTGAAGTTTGTGATACCTGGCGAAGAGTCCTTCTATGATTTAACGCGAACATGCTGTCTTCCTCATTAAAACCATTTTCTGGAGCTAAAGAAATGGGAGGCATAGTACTTTTACCAGCAATGTCAAACAATTTAAGAGTCTCTTCATATCCATAGTGTTGTAAATAGGATCGAACAATTCTGGAAATCAAAATGCCAACGTAAATAATCAGTTCCAGATCTTATTTTAAGAAAATAGAAGTAAATTCAGATATTAGAGAATTATTTGCATCAGAAGTCTGCCTTGCGGATTTAAACCAAGTATAAGATGTCAATACTGAGAACACTAAGTCTTAGCTTTGAGAAAACATTACATTTGGTATTTATTGCCAGAACTAGACCTATTAATGTAAGTACCAAATCCTTGATAACAACAACGAAATTCACAAATATATAATCTCTACCCATACAGACACATAAAACCACCTCAGATAGTGATGAAGTCATATCAATATTTCACCAAAGATCATAGTCAAAACAATAAATAGGTCAGTTCTGGCAATACTAACAGCAGATCCTGAACTTCTCTATCCAAAATTTCTGAACTCACCCATAACTGGCATCCTGTGGTATTGAGATATTGTCAATTTTCGTCTGTTGTTTGGCTCTCTGTTCCGATTCAAATGCCTGATTAACATATACAATAGGCCATTAGAGGAAAACCAAAATATACCATGTTGTTCCTCACCCTTCCATTAATTATTTACAGAAACAATTAAATTTAAGAGGACAAGACATAATTCACACCAGAATAAGCAACAAAAAGTATAAAGTAGAAAATTTTCAACTGGAATGAATTAAGAGGCAATAAGCTGTTTTAATGTTTATAATCCAAGCAACAAAATGGTGCATCAAGTCAATGTCTGTTATCCTAATTGCATCAGGCAGCCAGACAAACTAACTGAAAGAAGTGCAGAGTGTTGTAAAAGGTAGCTTATGTGCCGGGTGACCAAGAAATAGCCAAACCATATTTGGTGCACCTACCAAGACTGGATGAGAAGCCACCTAAGTTTTAGTTTTTATTTTTCCTCCCTCTTTTAATTCATTCCTTAAAACAAACCAACAAAAAATGGCATTAAGTATAAAATTCATTTTGAAAAAAATATTAATAACCTTAAGCAAGCGAATCAGATCTGTTTAGCTCCCTCAAACACAAACACAAACCCACACGGATCAGATCAGATTAACACTTTTCTCGATTTCCAGCAGACTCCACAAACAATTCCTTAATTTAAAGCTTTCTGCATTCTCTCTATTTGTTTGAGTACTATGCTTACTTCACTCTTGAATTTTATTGAGCTTTTGTTGTGAATTACTGGCAACATAACAGTTATGTACTATAACTACATATAAAAATGCTTATAATTTCAAGGCTCTGCCTAGGCCACACCCTGCCACTCGCCTAGTGCTTTGGGCCTTTACAACACTCAAGTACATAAAACTATGTTGGAGATAAGAACAAATATAAGATAGAATTAATAACAATTATCTTGCTATATCTCGCTAATATTTTAATTAGTATTTCTATTTAGGTGGATAATGCACTAATACAACTTTGGCATAATGTAAATAAGCAGTTTCGAAGAAATCCAGCTTGCTCACTAAGGAAAGGGGGTGATAAATAAAAGGAAGTAGAACTTACTTTCACATCGAAGACAAATGGATCCTTGCCAAAGTTTACTGTAACCCTGCCACCACATTGTGATCAGCTTTCAACCATAAGAGGTGAGAAATCAATCAGTAAATTGATCCCCGAGGGTCATGTATTGTCAGAACAAACTCATAGCAGAATGTACAGACAACAAACAAGGAAAGGAACAAGTTAAAGAAAATGTTTGAAAGTTATACATACTCCTCATTTTGGCTATGGACAGCAACAGTAGGAAACACCGGACCCTTGACATCCTTATAAATAGAGCCTACCAAAGCCCCATTTTTCCTGGTAAAAGTAAGCAAATTTAGAAGTAATATATATGGATAAAGTAGCTGTGAAGAAATCAAATGAACCATGACAAAATCTTGAAAACATTAGAAAATAGTTAGAAAGATATGGTGAATATTTAGAGTCAACCACCAAATGTACACTCAAAACTTTAACTCTAAGGCAACTCAACTATCTTACGTGAAAAAGAGTTCCTGCGTAGCATAGTTGATACCACCACCAACTGTATCGCCAGTTGTGAAGGTTGGACCAAATGCTTCTCCTTTTTCATGACCCTTGTATAGCAGTCCATCATCACCATGATATCCATAACTGTTTGCTTCCCAGCTATCAGATAGAGCGTCAATAAGGAACTCAAAATCCAATCCAACATCTTAAAAAAAGGCGCAAGAGCGCCACTTAAAGTAAGCTGGCAAAAACTATGAAAGAAATAATAAGATCAGACCTTGATTTCCAAATTCGAAAGGCATAAATAGCTGCTTGAGATTCTCAACTGTTTCTTTCATGTTTATTTTGGTGGGTTGCCATTCAATGTATCTTATTCTCGATTCATGTATATTACATTCAATTTGATTCATTTTTTCTAGTTCATCTTGACCACAATATTAAATGTCTACACTGGACAAAGTCAGCACAACAAATTCCAAACGATAAAAAGCTTAAACAAATGCAGAAAGCATCAAAGGAAACTGATGCAGCCAAAGCTAGTCTCTAACACCAAAAAGGCACAACCTTTAACATCAAAGCACACTAGAAAAGTAGCATTCCACCTCGAATCATCGCACTCTCCAAATCAATAAGCTAATTCTATCTAATTTCAATCTCCAAAAATACATTCAATAGGCTTAACTCAATTTCCAACCAGAAGAGCAACAAATGCCTAACAATCAGCTCCAATTTCTGAATTCACTAAACAACTAAACCACAACAAAACAAAACCGTAAACATACCCAGGTTGGCGTCGGAGTTTGAAAGCAGAGGTCGTAAATCCGATGGCAATTTGCCCCTTAGCTCCGGCATTCTTCACATAAATCTCGAAATAATAAAGCAGGCGCTTCAACGGCGCGGCGCAGTTGGCCTTCACTATTCCGACATCGTGTTCATGCAAATTAACGCTCGGATACAAAAGCGACAGCTTGTCGGGGCCAACCACCGAGAACCCGCCGGAGCTATCTATCGTATCCAATGCCGTCGGAGATTCCTCCTCCTCCTCATCTTCGAGTTCGGATTCGAGCCCTGTTCCGGGTTTTAGGGCAAGGATTTTGGAAGTATGCAACCAGAGATCGATGAAGTGGGAGCCGATTACGTCATCCGCCGGAGTGTGGCTTTGCGAAGTCGCTTCCGACATTATTTTTGCAGAAATTGGGAATTCAAGATCTCATTAACAGAAAATTTGGGGAACTTGAGAATTAAGATTTCTTCAAATTGGGCAACAAGAATTTTAGGGGGGCTTTATTATATTTATTTACTAGTATAAATAAGTCCCGTGCATCACACGGGAATATAAATTTTACAATCTATATATTTAGATAAAAAAAAATGTAGAATACGAAAAATAATAATTTTTTTTGAAAGAATTCTGATCTAATTTATTAGATATGTGATGTATGATCATTAAATTGAAATATTTTGATTTGATGTGAAATTTTTAATTTATGAAAAAAAATCAAGTTTTCAATCATATTTCAATCTCAATTTGTATCTGCGTGATGTATGGACAAATCTGTTTCAAGTGTTAATAAATTTTTGATATAAAAATGTTAATTATGAAAAATAATATACTTCTTTAAAGTTATTTCAATTTAATCTACTACTCATATAAATTATGAATTTTAAATATTTTTTATTTTCATCATACATTATCTGACTATTTTATTACTGATTGTTTTTGTCACAATTAGTTTGGAAAAAACTTATGCAAGTATATGATAATAGCTTATTCATTATAATGAGTGTAAAAAGATGATATTATTAAATATTATAATCAATTCTCAATAATATTTCAACCTCATTTGGTACCTATGTGATGTTCCAAATAAGTTTAAAGTGTTAGTAATTTTTTAATATAAAAATGGTGATCATAAAAAACAATATAGTTCTTTTAAGTTATTTCTATTTAATCTACTACTTATATAATTTACCAATTTTGAATATTTCTTATTTTCATCGTAAGTTATTTGGCTAATTTACTATTTGTTTTTGTCACAATTGACCTTGAAACTTATGCAAATATATGTTCAATAACTTATTCATGATGAGTTTAAAAATAATGATATTATTGTATATAATTTTTTTTTTCCAAATGCTCTAAAATTAAAATATATCTCTAAGAAAAATTATATTTGATGATAAACATTTCAAAATCTAATAAATCTAAAACCATTAAACTATATAACAACAGAAAGTAAAATATTTTATCATTGTTCATGTAATTAGAAACTTCATGCTACCATTATAATGAAATTTTATATTTACAATTGTTTTTTAATCATGGATGAAACATTATTTATATTTACATTAAAAGAGATATATTTTTTGCTAATTTTTTTATGGATATATATAATGATTTAAATTTAGGTACAAATTGTCATTCACAATTTTTATGAACATTTAGCATGATATTAGTACATTATTTATACAAATCATGATAAATTTATAACATATCAAATATGATCATGTTTTTTTTCTCTCTCTCAATTTTCATGTATATACAAAATGATTTTTATACCACAAAATGTTTTATGGATATACATAAATTGTGCAAATATCGAATATTTATAATTTATAAATTATAAAATAATAAATATTTGTACTTCTAGTTTAGAAAGTGGGAATAAGATTAGTTGGTTCTATATAGATGACAATGAAATTTCATAATTAAAAATTCAAAGTATTTAAAAGATATATGGAAAAAAAAACCATTCACATATTATCACTCTTATAAATAACATTGACTTTCTATTGTTCAAGATTAATATTGTAGATTTATTTATATAATCTGGCAAATGAACATAAAAAGTGAGTTTTATTAATTTTTTATAAGTATAAATGATATAATTTTTTTATAAATGATATTTTCATATACTTAATTTTATAGATTTTAATAGTTCATAAGTTTTATACTTCCTATTTATAATATTAATTGTGTGCAATAATGTATCATTTCATATACTTAATTTATAGATTTTAATAGAAAATATATAAGTTTATAAGTTTTATACTGCCTATTTATAATATTAATTGTATGCAATAATGTATCATATTATATATATATATATATATGTATATTCTTTTATTATATTCAAGATATATATATATATATATATATATATATATATATGAAAATTCTTTTTACAATAAATAGTCTTTATGATTTTTAAAAAAGAATTAGTATAGCATAGATAAGGTAAATGCTTTAAAGTTATCATCATTTTTATTATTATATTATTTTTATAAGATTATACAATACTTTTCAACTTAATATAATTAAATTATGTAAACATTGTGTCATATTATTAGTATTGTTACATGGAAGATATATTAAATTGGATGTATTAAACTAGAGTATTATAAATGACATATTTGTCAAATAAAAATTATGTGATTTTTATATAAATTTTCAACATATTTGGAATACAGTTATAGAAGTAGATAATTTATGTTATGTTATTTATGTTAAGTAACTTGATATTATATATTTATTGAGGTGATATATATATATATATTGAACAAAACAATATCGCATAATTACCTCTTGGTCTTTGAAAACATTTTCATAACTATAAACATCTTTTTTTATTTATGTATGGAATAATGTCATGTGATCTAACGAAACAAAATTTTAGTGCCCACAAAATTATGGAAGGTATTGATACCATTGACAACATTAAAAACATGAGTCATATTCGTCAAAATAATGGTTATTGTAATGAAAAACAAAATGATCATTTATCTTGAAAAGACGAAGTGAAGTCAGATGTACAAACTTGTAGTTGACATGTATTTATAGATGAATAATAATTAAGACCACATATAAAAAAATCATATATATATATATATATATATATATATAGATCAAAATTATGAATTTTATAAATCTATTTATAATTACATATATATTAAAAATTATAAAATTATTTGAATCACATTTTTACATATTGGTGAAATTATAGTAACTCAACTTAAATTTGAATATATATATATATTTTTTACTTTTGTTATAAATCTCCTTCTATATATAAACAAAATTATAGGGGGTTATAACATTAGTGATAACTTTTTATATTTTTGTTTTTACTTTGATGGTTTGAAATTCTCTTAAAATTCATTCATTTATATTATTTTAATTTATTCAATATATATATATATATATATCTTTAATCTTTATTATAGCAATAATTAAGCATTTATTAGATGAGGTCATATTAACATTCATATACCATATATAGATTATAATTTCTAAGATTTTGTCAATATCATAGATGATATTATTCTCATATATATAATCATGTTTAATACAATAATTTTTTTAATTATAAATTATGAAATAATAAATATTGCATTTCTACTTTTGGGAGATGGAAATGAACGGAAAAATATTATCATTTATATTTTGAGGGATAATTGTTATTATATAAAGATATAGATTTACTTGCTATGATTGCTGCAACTTTCGCTGTTTTCCTTGCGAAAAAAGTAGAAGTGGATAACGACACTAAAGTCGCGTTTACAATTACAATAAAGAAAAATCGCATTACACTTACGAGTTATTTTAATATTAGAAAGAATGTGATGTGATGTGATTTTTGTTAGCCTTAATTACGAAAATAAATACCAACTTTTATGTAATGGTAATTTTATTATTAATTTTGAAATTTAGTAAATTAATTATGAACTTAATATTATTTTTCAATTAGATCATCAAATTTTCGACGGCAAAATATGAATGTATTCGATCAATTTGTCCATATTAGATGTCTTGTTGTCAATCAAATGCAAGATTAATTGTAACACCTCGTTTTACATTATTGTAGAATATCAAAATTTTCATAAATTTTCATTTGACGTTTAGCAACTCGATAAAACATGGATTTCCAAAGGTAACTTAAATTTACCAATAAAAGTAAGTTAGTTGGAACATTCCTGTTTTATAAAACGTGAATCGTAAAGCGGAAGAAAAATATTTTACTTTATAATTATACAACTAAACTGTACAGCTTTGCAAACTAAGCTTTACCAAAATATTTCAAGATCATCTTCTATACAAATTCACCATTTTAAGAACTATAAATATAAACGAAATTAAGAATAATTATGAATTTCATTTTTCATAAAATAAGAGCATTGCAAATAAAACTCTTTTGCAACTTTTAAAACATCAGCCACCAGCATCCACCGCTTTAGAACAAAATGAAAATTTATGAAAATTCTGATATTCTACAATAATACAAAACGGGGCATTACATTAATAAAATGTGAAGAAATTATGTGTTTTTGCTCTATCATTTGTTGAATTCTAATAAAATTGAAGTGAATAAACAAACCTTTTTTTAATAAAAACAACAATGTTTTGTTCGTCTTATATTATTATAATATTTTGATATTTGATTTGTTTGAACCAATAGTATGATATCTAATCATGTCTGCAAGTTTTTTTTTTTTTTTTTTTTATAGAAAATCAGTGATTATTTGAATTGCAAAATAAACTTAAGTCTATGATTTTATTTTGCTAGATTTCAAAGTTTGTATTCAAATTAATATTTCATAAAAGTTCATGTTTTATTTTGAATTTAAATTTTTTATTTACTATTATTCTATTGAAAAACTTAAAACTTTTTTATTAGTAGTATTCAACCAACAAAAAAAAAAATACAAACATGAACATCACAAGAAAAAAAAAATTGTTACTTTGATTACATTGCTTAAATAATACTTAACACACAAAAAGCATAAGTAAATTTGTAATCTCTTGATCTTATTGTTTTACTCATGATAGAAAAATTCAAGAATCTATGTTTCAAAACAGCATCCATTGAACCCTTTTGCTAAAAGATGATCACAACTTGATCAAGCTACAAAATCTATGAATAAAAGTGTAAAATTTATGAATAAAATTGTAGTATGAAACAACCTTAGTAAAATCAAACTCTAACAGTTGTGACATGCTTCATAAGCATCTTAACAACCTCTGGTTTCACTATTGAGGCTGTTTCTTTCAATTTCTGAATCTTGGCTTCGGTTTCTGCTTCGAGCCTCTTCACTGTCGAATCCGAGCTCCCAGACGACTACATTAACGTTCAAAGCAACGAACATTCGTTAAAAAAAATAAACAAACGAACATGAACAGAACAAAAGAAACAAACCTCGGAAATGCTCTTTTGATACTCGGCTTCCATATGTGATCTGTAGTTCGCCACTTCCTTCTCCGCCTCTTCCTTAGCCTGCTTCATCCTCGCCATTTTCACTGCAAAAAAATGCGATTAATTAGAATTTTCGACTATGTGAGATATTATATACTACCTCCGTCCCGCTCAAATTTGCACACTTTCCGTTTTCGTCCGTCCTAATCAGATTTGCACACTCCAAAAATGGCAAATAAAATCTACTAAAATTGTCATTTACTATTCAAAAAAGTGTTTTTTACACTAGAAAAACAGTTTTTTCTTAATCTCCGTATCCGTCCCTACGTGCAAATTTGAGCGGAACGGAGGGAGTATTTAATATTTTTTAATGAAGGTGAAATAATGTTCACTGTTTCTAGCAGCTGTGACAATCTGTTGAGCCTCATTTTCTGCAGTTAGTAGCATCTGAATGCTTCCTTGTCCTCTCGTTGGATCCATTGCGATTTTTTAGACGAAGGATCGAATTCTTGCAAAACACGATGAGAAAATGATCAGATTGATGTCCTGATTTGTTAGGAAATTATGAAAAAATCATTCTCATATGTTGAAGATGATCAATTTTACATTATAATGTGTGTGTAAATGAAAAATCTGATGATTTCGAATTATTGGAAAATGACGACATTCATATCCTCAATGAAATCAAAATCAGGGAAATTGAAAAAAATAAAAAAAATTGTTGAGTTTATGAAGTAATAATACCTGTTAAATTTGCAGACGAAATTTGCTCTATGTTCCTCGAATAAATACACGAGTTTCTTCGTTAATCTTTATGTTGTATTTCAATCTTGTTTTTCAATTAATGAATTCACTTCACGTGTACAAAAATATCATGCAATACATACAATGATGTAATTACAAATATAAAACTAAATATTCACAATAGAAAACATAGGATCTAAAACCAAAACATAGGAGTTTCTGTTAATGTTGCTTTGACAAAGTCCAACTAAATTTCTATGTAATTAAGTAGAATATTAAGAGAATCTAAATAAAATTCAACTCATTTGATAATATATATCAAAGAAAAAAACCGAACTTTGTAATAATGGATGATTACAATGTATTAAATAACATAGCAAAAGTGAATATAGAATTGTATATATTTTGCTTAATTAATTTCTCGAAAATATATTTCATCGGATGCATCATCTTTCTCCACGTTGTTCTGGTGTCAATCCTCCTTTGCCACAAACGGGACAGCCCTTGAGCCCGAATCCTTGGCACTCAAAGCACCTTAACAAAATCACATCGATCATTAAAAAAACAAAAATCAACAACATAATAACGATCATAATCATGAGAGACATACTTCCATCTCTCAAACATGTTTCCATTCTTCTTATTCTTCCCCGTCCCCTATATCAAAAAATTAAACATGAACGCGTTTATTATATCATCTACACAGAACGTTATAAACACTTGCATTACCTTGCACCCGGGGCATTCTATAGCACCTTGTCCTTTGCAAGTTTGACACTTCTTCGTAATCTGCATTAGCTCATAAAAATTAAGTCCAAGTTAATTAATAGAATCTAATTTATGGAAAGATTGCAAAAGGAATGGATATATTGTTAGAACACTTACTGAGGTCAATGATTTTGCTGCATGTAGTTTAAGGTTTCTGCCTCTTTGTTGCTTGCAACATTCTTGTGATGTATTTGCAATGATCTGAGGATGCAAGAGAGATGGAGAGATTAGGGTACTACTACTACACAAGTGCAAAATCTTCATTCTTTTTTGCTTTGTTGGGAACTTCACAAAGGGTTTTTACTTGGTTTTTTTTTTTTTTTTTGGGGACAAAGTTGTGGTTTTAATGGATAATGAGATTGTGGCTTCTATACAAGAAAATATGCCTATGTGGCCCAATTGTTTGTTTGGATTTATTTTCCAACTTGTTTTGGGAAAGTTTTGTTTTTTATTCATGAAGTTGTTCAAAAAAATAGTTTTACTAAATTAATAATATCGATTTTTTTTGTTGCGACTGATTCGAAAATTGTGTAAAATACCGGAACTATGTCATGTTAAAATCCAGGGAAATATTCTCAAATTTCGGGTTTATGGCCTATTTTCGACCAATTTTATAAAATCCAGGGAAAATGATTTAAATTTGATATTTTAATAACAAAAATATAATAACAATTCTATATAAATTAATTGTACGAATTAAAAAGCAATCCCACAAACATACTTATTTTGGAAAAATCCAAGAAAAAGAACTCGCGTTTTGAATGTGGCATAACAAACGCGACTTTGGTTTAGTTAGTTTGAGAAGTTAAAGCGAAAAGCCAAAATGGCGGAAGGAAAAGAAAGTGTATAAGCAAACTGCAAAAAGACTTGTCAAGCTTGTAAGAAATGCAGTGATCCTAACAAATTGAGTCCAATTTTGATCAATTAGGGCTCTGAATTTGAAGATGGCGAAATCAGAGAAACCCAAATCCAATTCTGTGAATCTACCGCCGTCATTCGGGTCGAATTCCTCGAAAATCCACCCGGCTAACGATCCGGATAGCCCGCCGGACCCGAATTCATACTCCTTGGAGAAATTCCGGCTCTATGAAACTCGTGCGGTGAGTTCGATTGCTGTTTGTGTTGATGATTTAGGAAGTCAATTTACGTTATTTTTTTATGTTTAAATTTAAATAGGTTTTTGTTCGTTGATTCTCTATAAAGTTGTGATTTGTTACTGAAATCATCAGGTGTTTAATCACATTTTTCATTTTTTCCCTTTGAGCACTATGCAATAAAATCATTGTGTTTGATTTTGAGGGTTAACCTCCAGTTTATCAATTTGTTTCTGTTTTTTTTTTTTTAAAGAATTTTTTCCCCTTATTGAAAGTTGTAAGGATACGTACAGTACAGAAATTAGACGACTCTTTTTATTCAATAATTTTAATACAAGCTCACGGCTCGTTTTTTTCAGAGGTTTTATTTGATTGGAAGTGATAGGAACAAGAGGTTCTTTAGGGTGTTAAAGATCGACAGAATGGAGCCGTCGGATTTGAACATCAGTGAAGATCCTGTGGTCTATCCGCCACAAGAAGTCAAGAGCTTGCTTCAGCGGATTGCTGAGGGCAATCGTGCCACTGGAGGATTAAGTTTTGTTGCCAAGGTATATGGCATTGTAGGTAAGTCTGGAAACTGAAGCATTAGTATGAGTTATAATGCTATCACGTGGATTTATGTTGGAATTGCTCTGTGTCCATGTCTAGTCTTAATTTTTTTGTTTGTATTGGTTATAGGTTGCATTAAATTCCTGGAGTCATACTACCTGCTTCTGGTGACTAAGCGGCGGCAAATTGGATGCATATGTGGTCATGCAATATATAGTATAGATGAGAGCCAGATCATCACTATTCCACATGTTTCGGTTCAAACTGAAGTTGCTCATTCAAAAACTGAGCTGCGGTAACTCCTTTATTTGCTTGTTTACATTTTTTTCCATATATCTCTTTCCCTCTGATGTAATATTTAATATAGACAATACATTGCTCCCTCCTCATTATCATTAGTGCGAAACAAGCCCCTCTAGAATTCAAGGGGTTTGCTGCAATGGGCTCTCAATTTGTGCAGATATCTAAACAATAATTTTAGTTTGGACCTGTGGTGTTGTTGTGAATTTTGCAGTTTCTTGGTGCCACTGCCAAGAGTTCCTGGATGCACATGCTCTTTTATTTAGTTTTAGGCTGGGATGCTCATTATTAAAAGTTTTGATTATTATCATTTTTGCAGTATCCATTCTGCTATACTGATTTAGGCTATGTGGCTGAGGCTGTTAGTATGTTAGCTGTGTAGTGGGAAAGTTTTTGAGGTTATTCAAACTGCGATTATATTTTAATGGGGCCAAGTATGGATTAAGCTAGACTGCACCTTTTAGGTGCAACATCTTATTTGTGCTTCTTTTGTAGATTCAAATGGATTGTGGTAATGTTGAGTAATTCTTTTTAACTATTGACTTGTGTACTTTTGAGGGGTCAAGTTACTTAGATCTTCCTATGTTGTGCTCACACATTATTCTGATGCAATGATATGCAATTATATATATTGTAAGAAGTAGCTACCAGTTTCCTTTGAGTTGCTTTCTTGCATACGTTTTTAGATAAAGACTTTTATTGAGGACTATTAGCAAAGTTGTTTACTTTCTTGTGTTTTTGGTTTTCCCATGCAATGGCAAGTCAAAATGGATTGCATTATTGCCCATGAATAAGTTTCTTAAATTTACGAGCATGGTTTGACTCACATGGAATAGGGGTGATTTTTCACCGAGTTGGTCGCTTGAATCTATAGGCTACCTCTCCTATCCGCTTTTCTACAAGGGTTGTGAATTGAGTTGAACCCTAACTTGCTTTATTTTGTATAGTGGTAAATTGTTAACATGTGTATATGATTTAGAAAATTTGCTTTATTTTCAGGTACAAGAAGCTTTTATCAAGTGTCGATTTGACAAATGATTTTTTCTATAGCTACACATATCCTATAATGCAAAGTTTACAAAAAAATGTGTTACTATTAGGCGAAAAAGGAATGCCATATGATAACATGTTTGTTTGGAATGCTTTTCTGACACAAGCGATTCGGTCAAGGTGCAAGAACACCATTTGGACTATAGCTCTGGTTCATGGGAATTTTAAACAGGTCGGTAATCTTAGTTTAAGTTCTAAACAGTCTACCTTTATTTATTTAGCATTTTTTCAACTACAACTTGTCTTCTTGTTTCATTCCATGTGTTGTTGAAATGTAGATTGGGTTTTAACTCTGGGTTAAATTTGATCTTCAATCATGTTTCTCTTCTATATTGGATGCTTTTATTATCACTGGCATGAAAAAGTAGTCATGTTTGGCCTTTGCCTAATATTACTTTTGAGATTGATTGACCACATATGTTTTGATATTGAGTAACCAAGCCCAAATTTGCTTTTGATATTGAGTGATGGTGACCACATATGTATTGAACAAAGATTAAGAAGTTTCTCTGTTATGATACATGTCAAGTTTCTTATCCCTGGGCTTCTAATACATTATTTTTGTGATTGTGAAAAAGAACAAGTGTGATAGTTTGTTCAACATAGCCATCACCATTGATGGAATTTCTATCCAATACAGGTTAGACTATCAATCTTTGGAAGGGATTTTAGTGTTTCTCTGGTTTCCAGACGTTCTCGCCATTTTGCTGGAACACGGTAAATCTTATTTTGAGTTTAAATTTTTTGCTTTATTGTTAATTTCAAGATGTGTGTATCCCTTTTTTTTCCCCCTAAAATTGTGGATGTTTTTCTAAAAAACAAAAGGAGGACATTAATAGATGCAGTCTTGGAAATAAAATATATAAATTGCATTCTGTAGTAACTGAGTTACGTAGACTATTTCAGTGGACCTTTCAAACTGGTCAGCACTCTCTAGTATGTAGCTGATTCTGTGCTGTATTAGTTGTTTTATTGAATTTGCTTCATTGATAGAACCACGTTTCACTTTGATTGCTGTGGGTTGTGGACTAGTACCAAGAGAAGCGGATATTAACAGCTGACTACTATTATATCTTCTATGGGTCTACACATGCAAAAACTAGTAGTAACACCTATGAATTATGGCGGATTGGAACCATTTTCTCTTTGCTCTGTCCATTCTTCATTCCATGAATTTTGTTGGAATATTTGTATATACCTCACTTTTTTTTTCATTTTTTTTTTTCATTTCATAGTTCTGCATGGATGAAACTGATTGCAGAAAGTGAGGGGTTTTTTTTTTTGTTTCGTTTGGCATCTTTTGTGATAAACAGTTCTTGTCTAGCTCTCAATAAAGAGCTATGATTTTGTTATTTTTGTTTCAGTACATTTATGTATATGAAACTCTTAAACTATGTTTTGTTTGCTTCTGATACAGTTATTTAAAACGAGGAGTTAATGATCATGGACGGGTAGCCAATGATGTGGAAACAGAGCAAATTGTTCTTGACGAAGAAGCTGGGTCATGCAAAGGAAAAATGAGTTCTGTTGTACAAATGAGGGGTTCTATTCCTCTTTTCTGGTCACAAGAAGCTTCAAGATTCAGTCCAAAACCTGATATTATATGTAAGAAGGATATAAATTTTCATTAAATTTAAACTTTCAGCTGCTTGTTTTCCTTTATCTGACTAAAAGACATTATTTCGCTTTTAACTTGAAGTGCAAAGATATGATCCCACATATGAGGCAACCAAAATACATTTTGAAGACCTGGCCAAAAGATATGGAAATCCAATTATTGTTCTAAATCTAATTAAGGTTTGTACCATTTTTTACAGACTTGGCTCAAGCATCCGATCACTGATATTTTTTGAGTTTCATGATTTGCTCGAACTATTTTGTTGGGAGCTGAAAGCTGGCTTTTTCTTTCCCTTATACTCATTTAATTTCAGACAGTTGAAAAAAGACCAAGAGAAATGATGCTAAGGCGTGAGTTTGCTAATGCAGTGGGATATCTAAATCAGATACTTTTAGAAGAAAATCAACTAAAATTTATCCATTGGGACTTCCACAAATTTGCCAAGAGGTATCCAGATATTTCTTCTGGTGCAATGCCAGTTTTTTCTCATCTCCACTAACCGTTCTCTATGTTTTTCAGCAAGTCTGCCAATGTTTTGGCGGTTTTGGGAGGAGTTGCAAGTGAGGCACTTGATTTAACTGGATTTTATTACAGCGGAAAATCTTTGGTCGTGAAAAAAAGGGCTGTCCAACTTGCTCGAACTAGCACTGGGAGGTATTACAGAAGATTCACTTTACTTTGACTTGACTTCAGGTGTACTGTCTACATTTTAAGGGATGTACTGGAGATATTAAATAGTCAATGGTTTTATTCTCTAACAACTTATTCTTTAAGATGACATGATGATGTTATAGGTGCTCTTTCAAGCATGTTAAGACTACAAAATTTTTCTTGTTTTAATTGTGTTCTCTGTGTCTTTACCCTTTTCTTTGCAATTTTATTTTTATTTTTTTAATTCCATCTGTACCAGATGGTGGTTGACTATTCTTTGAGGATGCTACTGAGTTTGACTTAACTTAATATTTCTTTCTACAGGGAGTCAGCTCTTAGAGACTTAAGAGCTTCTGTAGATATTTCAAGGGTTAGTGGTACCAATGATACCTTAATCAAGCAAGATAAGGAGTCTGAAAGTACTCAGCATAGAAGGCAAGAAGCTAATGGTACCACACCACAATTTCAAAGTGGAGTTCTTCGTACAAACTGCATTGACTGCTTGGATCGGACAAATGTTGCCCAATATGCCTATGGTTTAGCAGCTCTAGGCCGCCAACTTCATGCACTGGGCTTGACAGACAATCCAAAAGTGGATGCTGATAGTAGCATTGCTGCTGCTCTCATGGATATGTACCAGAGCATGGGTGATGCCTTGGCGCAGCAATATGGTGGCTCAGCTGCACACAATACTGTATACCTTTCCCCTGGAAAACCAATCATGTGATCAGAAGCATTTACTTATCTGCTTTTCGTGATGGAGAAAATTTTGACTAAATGGTTTTATTGTCACAAAAATTAGGTGTTCCCAGAGAGGCAGGGAAAATGGAAAGCTACAACCCAGTCTAGGGAATTTTTGAAGTCTATAAAGCGATACTACAGCAATGCTTACACAGATGGCGAAAAGCAGGATGCCATAAATTTGTAAGTTAATGATTTTCTCTATCCTTGAGCTGCCTTTTGGGCAGTCTTATCTAGTAATGCAGGTTTAACTATAGTTACTCTATGTGCTTTGTTAATTGTAATTGATATTATTCTTGTTCTTTTACCTGCAAAATGCTCTCTTGTGAATTTTTGCCCCATTTTTGTGTTTCTAAGTCTGCCTGCCAATTGTCTACACAGATTCCTGGGCTACTTCCAGCCACAAGAAGGAAAACCTGCCTTATGGGAGTTGGATTCTGATTATTACCTTCATGTATCTGGGCTTGGAGATGATGTTATGCCTGATAGGTAAGTCTAAGTTGTTATGTAAGCCTATTGGTTAGTATGTTGGGGTATTTCAGCTGTGGTTTAGCTTTTTTAATATCCATAATTGTGCTATTTATGAGAAAGGAGAGGCAGATGTCCCATCAAAGTTCAGCTGTGATTCTTTCTTCTTAATTTGCTAATGTTTAATGTACGGTTGCCCTTTTGAAATGGCTCAACACTGACACCCTCATTTTAGGCTCTGTGCACTTATAAACTACACCATTTTGTAACAATCAAAAAATATTTTTCTCTTTGATAAATAGCATTTAGTTTCTAATATCACAATACATGAACACTGAGGAGAGTCTCAGCCAAAAGAAGTTTCACTTTACCACTATGTTTTATTATACTACTAGTTCAAATAAGCCATTTAGTGAAGTGATAAATTCTCTAATCTATTTTACCACATCACTGTCCATTTTCTAAAAGATATTTGTATATATTGGTTTAAAATATCCCTACCATCATTATTTCTTGTAAAAATAATTTCCATATATATGTGAAAATCCAAGCAAATATTGGTAAGGGATGCCACTGAATATTCATACACATGTTAATTCAGTTGGAAGAAAACATCATTACACTTTTAGCAGAATAAGTTTTTCCTTTTATGATTGGTCTATGAAATGATATTTCTTCTGCTAATGTTGAGTGACAGTCCTTTAGTCGATACTCAGCCTCCAGTTCCAGCAACTCCTTTGGCCCCTGTTCCTGCTTGTCGAGAGGACTTCTCACGCTTGAAGTTGACATCATTTGATAAATTGATAGAAAGGACATGTAGTTTGATCAAGAATGTACGTCTTTGCAGTGAGCTAGATCAAAGATCAGGAAACTTTGGTGTGGCACCTGATGCAGCGTAAGTGACTACTTGCACTATGGGTCACTTTGTTACAGATCTAGCACTCTGTTTATTTCCAGTCTTTGTGTAGAAGAGCAAACAAGCAATTGAACGGTGTAGTGCACAAACTTTATGCAATGCACATGTTTAATGTTTTCACTATAGGCACTTCGAGGGCTTAAAGTTTCTGCCAATAACTTCTGGAAAATATGCTAGCCAGTATCTTTAGCTTATGCTCATACATATTCTATAGCTTCACCACTTAATTCATATATCAAATTAACTAGAATTGGTCTTTTCTTTTCAAGTTTGTACTGTTGAAACATCTATCTGTTGCTTCATATATTGGAGAAACACTTTTCAGTTAGTTATGTGCTTGGTTTAGTGACTCATTTTCAAGACTTATGCGTTGCAGTGAAATACAGCTCAAGAGTCCGAATTGGCTTTTTGGCCAGAGAAAGTATGAGGATAGTAGCTCTGCACTGAAGTTGACTTCCTATGAAGTTGCAAACAAGGCAGCTCAGGAAGAGAAAAAAATCGATAGCTTATCTGACCTTAATTTGTTTTCTCCAATAGTTGAAAGCAATGAAGAGGATGTCTTCCAGCGGTAATTTCCTGTCTCTTTTCATCATCATTTTGCAGTTTTGAGTTTCATTTTCACTTCTTCACTTAGTTCAAGTCCTAACTCATTGATTTCATTGTATACTCGTGCATATTGCATCATACTTGGAGGTTTCTTTTTTTTAAATAGGGATTTGTTTTTCTACTGTTTTCATCAGACAGTGGACCAGAAATCTTCTCATTATTTGTTAATCCAACTAGCATTTATGTACATATTGCCAACACACGCTCGGTTTCAAGTTTATAGGTTCATTTCGTTTTGCAGATACCTAGCAATGACAACAGTTGATGAGGCTAATGGTTGGTATGGCGGTTCTTTGCTTGGTGATCAAGATGAAAGCAGTGCAACCTATCAGCATTACGCTGAACTTATCCAGGTACATAAGATTATATTCTCGATCTAAAACATCTGGATTTGTGGGTGATTGCAAACTATATATTGTTATATTCTCGTAGAAATGATCATTTTATGCAGTGTTTTGATATCCACCCAACCTAATTCACCATGTCTGAATATGCATACATTCGTTCTTGAACACAATACTGTATCTCTATATTGTCTTGAATCTCTGAAACTTGCAGGGCCCTGCAATGGAACCCTTTGAGAACGATCTCGAGAAGGAGAAATACTACGCTGGTCTTCTTCGTGTAAATATGCTTGACTGCATGGATGATACTTGTACTGAGGCAGAAATGGAAGATGCTCTGAGTGAGTTCAATCGAGTCAGCGATGATCTTGGGATTTTCCCCAAGTCGTGCAGTGCTCTAGTTGTGGATCCGAGCCAGTTAACGCGATGGATCATCGGAGAAGATCGTCTGCACAAGCTTTAAACTGCACTATAACAGAAACCTGCATGGCTGCTTTTTAAGGCCTTCTTTGTTCAAATCAATGGTGGGAACAGGTTATTCACCAATTATAGTTTATAGGGTTTTGTGAGGGGTTTTATATCTATTGTTGATTTATACACATGTCGATGTGTGTATATAGACGGTGGATATTGATCGTATATATATTTTATTCGGTGGAGCATTTATGACTTGATAAATTGAGATAATAAAACAACAAAAAACAGTAAATGTAAATTGCCAATTTGGACACACACACACACACACACACACACACACACATATATATATATATATATATATATATATATATATATATATTATATTTTATATATATATATATATAATTTCAAGAATAGAAAACACTTTTTTCTTTTTGGGAAAAATATCACTAAATAGAGATCATGTAATGGAAGGACAATAGATAACTTTCTATTATCTACAAGATTATAAACCTCTAGCATAGTAAGTTTCGAATCCGATTCAATCATTTTCCTAATGAAAATTTATATGGAGATCCAAAGTTATTTTACTTGCCTATGATTTGAATAATGCATTTTTTTCTTTTAAAAGATAAAATAAAATTGTAGCCCTAAAAGATTTAGAGTACAATTTCACAATTTCAAAAGATAAAATAAAATTGTAGCCCTAAAAGAACATTGAAATTTACATGCCAATCACATGAAAAGTGAGGCAATAAAACAACAAAAGACAATAAATGTTAATTGCCAACTTTGAATTCAATATATCTAATTTCAAGAATGGAAAAAAAAAAAACTTTTATGGAAAAATATCACTAAATAGAAACTATGAAATGAAAGGACATTATATTATTTCTACTTTCTACGAAAAAAAAATAAAAAAAATTAGCAACTCTACTTACATTTTTAAAAAAATTTAAACTCTAGAGATACTCCAAATCTAGTACGAGAAATTTCAATTAATTGTATCTATTTTCCGCAAATATCGTTTAATGCTTTTCAATTAGTATAAATCCACACAAAAATTATAATATATGCTACAAAAATACAATCAATCAGAAAATGTCAGATGATAGTATAAGTTCGATTTCTATTCCAGAATTGTCTCCCAATTATGACTTTTATAGGCATAGTTTTTTCAAGATTATTTTGCCTGGTACAAACACCTCTACCATGGTAAGTTTCTAATTTTTTATTTTATTTTATGACTTTTTAGCTGATATACTTTTAAATATATTTACATATATCCACACACACACACACACACATATATATATATATATATATATATATTCACATTTAGACTTTATTTTATTTTTTTGTGAAGTATTCAGATTTATGCTTAGGGTTCAAAAAAATCATGTTGATTTTTTTTTTTTTAATCAAGGGATTTGAAATCACTGGATTTGTAATGCCATAGATTTAATTTCAAATCAATTCAATCTAAAATCTTTAATTTGGATCTACTGTTTAATAGTGGTTGGTAATGTAATTGAAAATTCTCAAATTTCTGTCTTAGTTGTTTTAATAAAAGCTGCATTTTTAGTCAATAGTCTTAAATTTATGTATTCCAATATAACTATAATTAAATTACTTTTATACATAAATACAGTATGTCAATATTATAATAAAATCACTTTTATATAATCTACCTTTTTTTTTTTTTTTCAGAGGATTCCTCCATTATTTCTAAAGCATATGGAGAAACAAACAAAAGGGTTTGCAACTTTAAGAGTCTCCAGCAAGGGTGAATGGGGCATAAAATTATTGAAGGAAGAAAATAGCATAATTTTTGGAGATGGATGGGCAAAATTTTATGAAGATAATTCATTGAAAGTTGCTAATTTATTGATTTTTACCTATCTTGGTGATTTGAAATTCAATGTGGATATATTTGATAAGGGTGGGCTTCTCATAAAATAATTTTAATTGGACAACAATGTTGTCTCCTTTAAATGAGAAAACCAGAGAGATAAAGTAGTGTGAGGCTGTGAGCTTATTTTATTGAAGTTTACATCAAAGAATTGGGATTTGTAATTTGTAATTTGTTATAAGATTGCTTAACTTTTAGTACTTATTATTTCTTTGTAATATTGTTGAAATTGAGAAATTCTACCTTACTCAATGCCCAATTTTTATGACTACTTCTGAGTTTATAAGTGAATTTATTATAATTTATTTTAAACGAAAACAAAATCTTGTGTGAGATTGTTTCACAAATCTCATTTTTAAAAGATGACAAAGCCATTAGTTTAATTCAATTTTAGTGATCCAATAACAAAATTGAATTTGTCAATACATAAACAAATATAAAGGCCAAAGATATTTTATTTTGCATTTGTCAAACTATTTTTAAGTCCTTTATAAAATCTTGATTATTAAATATATAAAAATAAGAAGAAGAAAAGAATATCATGACTCATCAGCCAATTTGAGCCCATTTCTCTTCTGGGCCCATTTATGACTCACATTCCAACTCGGCCCAATTAGCGCACCACCTAAAGCCGACATTGACGCTTTTGCGGCGGCGGAGCACCGCCGGAGTTACGGTGCCGGTGGCAGTCGCCGCCGGTTTAATTCAAAGAAGAAAACTTGCCCAGACAATCTCCAGGTCGAAAGGTAGCATTTTTGTGTTCTGCAAATATGGATGTTAGATTACTGTGAAAATGCCACAGAGAGAATTCACTTGGTAACATCATCTAAGGCTGGATGCTCAATCAAGAATTTAGCTAAGGCATTTGCATTTTCTTGATTCATTTTATTTTTAGCACCTATAGTCTAATTTGCTGAAAATTTTATTCAAGTTTCATTTCCTCAGCAACCAAGGTTTGTCTGCTTGATTTTCAGTTTGTTTAGGTGCTAGTTTATGAGAGATGATTGGGTGACAAATTGAAGATGAAAGAATAGAGATTGAGATGGTATTGGGATTGGATGAAAGCAGTGATAAAGCCCTTCTTGTTGAAATATTCATGAGCTTGTTAATGGTAGAGATCATACAAGTAGTGAAAATCTGACATTGTGTGCTGTGATTGTTTGAGAGCCATTGTTGAAAGTAGTGAAATCCAATTCTATAGATGTCAAATCAGCATCTTTATTACATTGAAATAGACATTTTATACATGCATATAGTGCATCTTACTTAGTAAGATATCAAAAACTATCAAAATCAGTGAACAAGAAACAAAGGAAATTGTTATGCTGAATGTATGAAATTGAATACATTATAAACTGTGGCTCTGGGAAGTGGACTGAATGTTGCTGACTTATTGGATTGATAGTCGAAGAACTCCATGTTTCGATCTCAGAGAAGGGAGTCTGATCTTGATGGTAATCTCTTGAAGAAATTAACAGGTGCAGGTGGCATCTTGTACCTGAACCTTGGATGGCGCAATATGTAGAGCCCAATGACAAGTGCCACGATTTGGAAGGGAATAATGTATAGAAGCACGGCCCAGATCAATGAAAAGGCTGTAAAGATGGCTGTGGCTCTTGGATCCCTCCAGCTCATCAATGAGAGTACTCTCTCCCCTTGTGTAGCCATATCTGCTGATACACTTTGAACTCGTCCCGCCACAGTCCGTATCCTATCATATCTCCTCCTCAGAGTGTCGAACGATTGAGAAAGTGGAGTTGGGAATGGCTCGAACTCCTCCTCTAGTTCATCTGGATGAGCATTCTCTGCTTGGGAAATCTGAGCATCCATGTGGAGTGGATTCCTTGGCCTTAGCCGATAGTTCCACAAGCCAATGGCGAAGAGGTAGAGGAAAATCGTGGGCATGATCAGCTCAGGGTAGCATACTAGTATCAAGAACAGCATGTGGACGAGGATTGTGGTTAAGGGATTCTTCCATTTACATATGCCGTCAAACCAGGTGGTCATGTTGTGGATTGCAGAAACGACCAACATTAAGCGATGGAAGTTGGCTTTGCTCCGTCTGAGACTGAATATGTGGTGATCTATATCCACCATGTACTCTACAATCTCTGGTCCGAGTGGCGGCTCAGCCCTGGCTAGCTTTGCAGCCACTGTGTTTATTGCAAAGTGGCGAAGCAAGTCAACGTGCTTGATGTGTATTGGTTGATTGTAGTGCATCTTTGGGAGCAACGGCTTCCCATACTGAGCCACCATGTGCACCCAGGTGGTGCAGGTGAAACGTATTGCCAGGTGGAGTTCCCCGTTTTTCTTCAGACCAGACGGGGTTAGAACCAAGAGGGGATAGGCGTGAGTGTAGACTCGATCAGTTTCTAAGGTGGACAGCCTGATTCTCACCTTGCCAATCCTCTTATCCTTCGCATCACTGCCATTGATCTTACAGTTGTCGAAAACAGCTATGTTGATTACAGTGCAAGAATCGTAAACTTCCCACGTATACTGCTCGTTCCAAACAGGATGCAGATTGTCGAGAAGTGTTCTTGTCCGAACCCATTTGTTCCCATACTTAGCCACACAATATGCATCAGTTAATTTACCTTCTTTGCCCTTCATCGGCAACAGATTTCGAGCACCCAAAATGCCAACTTCAAGAATCCCAACACTTGGCTTTCTCAGTTGGCCAGCTGCTGGTTGAAGATCACTGCTATAGTTTGCGGACTCATCAAGAACATGGTAACCAGAGTCTATACTGAGTCGAAGAAGAATTCTGCTAGCAAACTTGTCTTTCTTCTGATCCACTTCGTTCCCCGCCACATTAGTCTTCTGGAGAACATACCACAGAGCATCAGGCAGCTTATTAGTGTCGATTCTCTGTGGCACGCTCCTCAGTGGTATCAAACACCTTCCAATCACTTCATCGTTGCCCGCTTTATCCTCCACACTAACAATTATGTACTCATCAAAGGGCTCCGAAGCTACATACATAAGCTCCTGGTTCCACTCCGGATTATTGCTCTTCGACGTAGAAGACCTTGTAGTCCTGCCTTGACCACTAATCTCCACTCTCACTATCGGATCAGCTGGTCTTGATCTGTCCGATGGGACAAGATCTTGAGCCGCAAGAACATGGACTCTGAGGTAATACAATCTCGGTGTGTAATAAACTTTTGATCGCGTCGTGTTGAGGTGATCCTCGCCTACGTTATGAGCATCCGAATGCCATGCACCTGGGAAGGCCTCATCAGCCTGAGTCCCCATCCATATTGCTAGCATGATGTCCCCTCTTTTGAGCAACCCCCCTTCCTTGTCTAACAACTTGTACCACTGAGGAGCTAGAGGGCTATCGGGTGGGACACGTATAGGCACATCGGGCACCTCAAACACGACCTTCCCAACGAAGTCGTCCTTGGAAACATCCTTGTCCTTGACAGTTATCTCAATCGTACTGCTCTGCAACCGCTCCTTTGAGAAGGCGAAAACCTTATTCCAGACGGGGTTTTGGTTCTTCTCGTAGTGTTTAGTCACCCCTTTATAGTTCCCGACTTTGACCTCCACGTACGGATCAAGACTCCCTGTCACATCCTTCACAGGGAGGTCCATGGCCTTGACAACACTCACATACAAGAAGTTCATAGGCTCCACCATGTCATAAGTGCTTGCAGTTTTGTCCCTCCCCCAATACCCCATTCTTGCAGCCAAAGGCGGGGTCGTCTCCACCACCCCGTAATCCGGATTCTGCCCCTGAAACAGCATCTGCATCACAGTGGTGGATGAAGCAGGTCCAGCCTTTGAGAAATCACTTCTTGGCTCAATGGAAACAGAAGTTGGAGCAGGGAGAGAGTGGAAGGTTCTCTTTTTCCTCTTGCTCCTTTCATGGCTTTCCTTATTACCACTGATCTCCTGCAATGGTGCAGGTGCAACCCCATGCACCGCATGCACTCTCAAGGCGATATCACCTTTCACGTGGGAGAAGATGCCTCTTTTATCAAGAGGGTATCTTTGAACAATGGCTTCTTCCTCAGCAAAAGGAACAGACATGCACGATAACCGAACCTTGCCAAGAAAGTTCTTGTGGTGTCCATGCTTGTTGTCATTGTACACAAACACCTCTATTGTCTGGCTAGACACAAAGCTGGGGTTCTTCACATTGAACTCCAGCTTCTCATTCCAACAAGGATTGAGACTTCTGTTCTTAGTCGAGCTTCTTTTGCGTTGCCCTTCGAACTCTACTTCTACGAAAGCACTTGCACTGCCATGACCATCTTTAGGCATGAGGTCATTGGCATCAACAACTTCAACCACAAGTTTGGCCATTTGTGATTGATACAAGTTTTGGTGCTGGAAATCTAGAGAGAGAGTGAGAAAGAAGCTATGAGTGGGAGCAATGAAGAGTAGGAAATGGCAATGTCATTGGTTTATTTGTTGTAAGAAAAACAGAAGAGGAACTTACATTTGTAACAATCACTCTTTGAATGGAATTTATTGATTCAAGTATTACTTTTTTGTAATAGATTCACCTCATGGAAAAAGAAATCAAAATGCCATCCTCTTTAAAAAGACTAAATTGCCCACTGGCTACAAATGGCCCTCATGCATGGCTTTTTTGAAAAGATGAAATTCTTTGTATAGTGGCTTTGTTCTACACCACTTTTGATTCTCAATGATTCTTTTTTTCTATCTGTTTGCAAGAAACCTTTAAAAAGCTAAAAGGAGATCCTCTTAGCTTCACAAAATTATTCTGTTTTGTTATGTTCTAAAAAAGCACGTCGTGTTTCATTTTGTATTTTGTATATCTTTGGTCGATATAAATCATAAATAGAAATAATATGATAAGCATATTCAAATCTTTTATCTAGAAAATTGATTTACTTTACAAAACATATTCGAGTTTAAAAGAACTGCATTATAGTAATTTATTTTATATATGGAGTTGATGGTGGCTGCTTCTTACCTCTCTTGAATTCCATTCAAAATTTGAAAATAATAATAGTATGATTCTTAGTAGTAATATATATTTAATAACTCCAAACCATAACATTTATGAACTATATAATATCTATACCTTAATGTGTCACATAAAATTGAGAATCGGTTGTTGGTTCAACATTTATCTCAAATTCTTCATGTTATTGGTCTTGTGATGGCATGGCAATATAAATGCAAAATCAATTGAAAATATATTATTATTATTATTTATTGAAATACATTAGTTGATATTTTATTGAAAAATTATTACTATCATCAATCATTCTTGTTGTAGTTTTTACCATTTGGTGTTGTGTTGAGAGGGGGGGGGGGGGACAAAATGGGGAATCTATAAAAGGAAAGAGAATGAATGATGTGTTTTTTTATTTTGTTTTGTAGCCAAAAAAATCAGATAGGAGCAGCACTTGCCAGCTTTTGGTTCTCTTTTTAAAAAAATGATAACTTCCTTCAAATTAATAAAATATAAATAAACAAATACATAAAAATAAATAAAACTCTGAGCATCAAAATAAAATAAAATAAAATCTGAAACTGACTGCTGGATTTCTGATACTTTGACATACAACATCTGTCAGATCTTTATTATGACATGAAAGAAAATATTCCACATGTAAGATATTTTATAAATTACTGTGTATTATTATTATTTTCTTATGAAAAAAAGAAAAGAAAAGGAAAGGTTTTTTATGCAACACTTGTTTGTTCCTTACTGAACTCTCCATGGCCAAGATATGATTAAAAATCAAGAAAAAAGATAAACAAGAATTGTAACCCTTTTCCAAGTGAAAGTCTTTTTCATACTATAAAGTTAAATTCCTCTTTGGATTAGTAACCATGGTGATAAAAAGGTGAAAAAAGTAAAGCTGTATAGAATATGCCAATATGGGGTCAAAGTTTTGTCTGAATATTCAACTTTTCATATAAATGATCTTTGAGAAGAAGTCAGATTCTTCAATGGATTATTACAACTTTCCCTGTGGTCCAATGGCATCTCCCTTTTTCCAGATTCAAAGTGTGTATGTAGGGGAAAAAACAAGGTTTATAAACCATAAACGGGTTGGGCCGGGTTGGCCCGATTGTGTTGGGTTTGAGACTTAGAAGTCCATTGGACCCTAACCTATGGATTCTCTATATCTGCAAAGCAATCTTAGATGGGCCACTAAATATGTCAAGAATTCTGAAACATAAATTTAAAAGCATCATCTTGATTGATTTCCACAGCCTCATAGACAAGAATAGTAAAGGTATCAATGTTTTCTATATCTATGATCAGAAACAGAAATGGCATATATACAAGTTCAAAGATCTATTGACTCAAAACCTATCGAGGACGAACAAAACGATTTTCAAGTGTTGGATAGCTGAATCCGATGCATAATCGTGTAACATCTAGAGTAGCAAAACAAGAGAACAAAATAGATTAGCAAGCCATTGAAGTAGTCACCTTCTTTAGGTCACCTGTTTGTAGCCAAGCTGGAAACACTCTAATCCTCCTTCAGGCTCCTTCCTCTTCACTGAGGCTGCATACCAACCTTCTTGATGTGTACGTTCACCCATTGGAGAGCTTCTAGCAAGAAACGGGAATTGTCTAGGCTCGTCCATCTTGCTTCCACTTAAGTTGTATTCAGCTTTATTGTCAAGTTTGCCAATGCTCTGTTCATGAACAAGATGAGGGGCGTGCATGACCGGATTTAATGCTTCCTGGAAAATACCATGTTCGTGATAGTATCGATTGTAGGGCGTGGACCCTACACCGAGATGAAATGGATCTCTATAAGAGCAACTCTGAGGGGGTAACTTTTGATGCATTGTAGCTACTCTATGCATCGGTTCGACAAAATTCGGAGCCACAACCAGTGTATGACCATTGTTAGCCAAATGCCGCATGGTATTCAAACTAGCCATGTAATCATGGCTGGTAAAATTGAAGTCTTGTTTTCTTGGAACTGAAGTATCTGAAACCATGTTTGCCTGAGAATGGAGACCTCGGCCTAGCCAAAGAACGTTGTTGGATTTGTCTTCTACTGATGTACGAGAATTCAAGTTCAAGTGGAAATTTTCAGATTTCGGTGGAATGGAAGGTTGAGTGAGCTCATCAGCAGCATCATACAGGCAATTGAGATCAATCCAGGGGCTCTTCGCTTGCTTTGAATCAACTTCTGCGTGAGAATCTTGCATGGTGGAAGGCGAGGATACCAAGTCGTGCTTGATGGGAAATCCATTAGTATCATTATCTTCAACAGCAGCAACATTGAGGTCAATGCCGGTAAAAGAGTGTGTCTCTTTTGGCCTGTGAAAAGCACTCGTCTCAGCAGAGCCCTTCCAACCAAGCCCGCCTTCGAACTTCAAAGGAATCATAGGTTGGCCAACCGGAATTCCAGCTTTGGCTACGACGTGTATTACATTGTGAGAGGATAGAGTTGGAATAATAGGATGAACACCATCATCCATCACATTTCCACTGATGTCTTCGTTGAGATCAAATCCAGCCTGAACTTTTATACTCTTTACAGTTTCACTTGTGCAATTAACGCAATCTAAGTAATCAGACGAAACTGAACTCTTGCCAACAGTGCCTGGATTTTGCTCATTGGTGGACGAGGTATTACGTGAGATCCATTTGTATATGTCAGCCTGTTCCAAAACTTCTCCTGCATCATCATCAGGGGTAGCTGTTTCAAGATCCCACTTACGAGAAATCTCTTCGTCTCCCTTCTTGGTCGTCACTGGCTCTTCTGGGCTGCGGTCAAAGGCTTTAGAGTTAGAACTATCCATCGAGCTCCCACAGTTCCTGAATAAGTAAGCCTCTTTGGAAGTGTCCTGATAGCATTGATTTGAAAAGGAAACTGGAAGCACAATGGGTAAAGAGTTTGAACACGAAGATTCGGTCCTGTGTTGAGAGTCATGTGCCATTGTATTCAATCCATCTTCAGTGGCATTTACACGACTCTCGTGTGCCTTCCCCAGGGGTAAAAACGTCTGCGTGCTAATTTCACTCTCAGTAGTCACTGAATCAAGAGCTCGTTCACCAGACAATCTTGATGTCGAAACCCGGATTTTCATGTTTCCTACATTATCATAATTGTAATGAAAATGATATTTGATCTCGTTGCAATCATGAAATGAATTAGCTTCACATGTCTCACCCTTAGGATCAGTCATACGGCTCTATGCAAAAAGGCCGTTGGCAGCTTTAGTCGTTCACTACTATCAAGCGTGATAGGATATCAACATCATAATCACCCTTCAAATTCCTACCAGCCCAGAAAAAAATGATCAATGATATTAAAGATGCCATTTAACGCTAGTGACAACACAAGAAAATGCAGAGAGGGGCTTTTGAGAATATTCTATCAATAACATAACAAAGTAGAATTGGGAGAAAAATCCATTTAAGATCAGTTTATTTACATGAATTATACAGAAAGCGCAATTTAATGAAATGAATCCGAGATCATATCGTAATTCAAATTAACTTTCACAGAGGAAGTTTCAGACTAAGCTACAAGAACCACTGAACCACTATCTTGATGTCAATCTACTAGCTCAAGAATTGCATTTCCTGATGAAAACAGAAAAGACTAAAGAGAATGTCTAATAGAATTCAAGAGGTGATAATAAGGTAAAGAACATAGATCTGCAAGAAAAGAACACCAACAAAACCTTAACAGATAATCACATCTAGATTACTAAAATAAGCACAGAAATCTTAACAAAAATCATAAATCAAAGTGGGAGTGAAGTTCTTGAATCCTAAGAAATTATTGATGCAAAAACCAACTGATGCACAATCATAAAACATACAGAGGCGTATATATCTGAAAAGGGTAGCAAAATTCAAAAACCCTAGCAAGAAAATCAAAACCAAATCTGAGAAAAGAAAACCTTTAGTGAAGCCCAACTTTCATGGAACAAGAAAGCAAGAATCTCCAACCCACTTTCATGAAAAAACACATGTAAAATCACATTTTCTGCAATATAAACAAATTTAAGGTGGCAACAAACCTGAGGCAAAACAAAACCCTTGGAGAGGGCAAATCTTGGATGGTCTCACAGAGAAGCAAAAATAAACGAAAAGAAAAGAAGCCCAGATGAGAGTCAGAAGTGAAAACACTAAATAACAAGGGAAGAGAATCCTTCACTGTTTCACATAGTAGTATTCCCTCTCTCTCTCTCTCTCTCTAGAAAAGTCTTACCAACCAAAACTAAGCACTCACCTTTTAATCTTCATAAAACCCAAGAAGAAAGAGACAGAAATGAATCAATAAAAAAATAGCAGAAAACTTAGAAGCATAGAAACGCACAAACACTCATATGCCCATTATAGCAAAGGAGAGAGAGAAAAGCATTGCAATTGGTGTGAAAAAACAGATCTTTACCAGAGAGAGTGAGAGAGAGAATTGTTTGCTTGCAAAAGTTGTAGATAGAAAGGGATGGGCAGCCGACGACAGCAAGTCTCTCAGTGTGTGTGTGAAGTGTGTGTGCGTCAGAATCAAGGAGCAGAGATGTGTGTATAGGGGGATGGGATGGGGCCCACCATGACTGCTGCCACTTTGTTTGTGTCTGGCCCAGTGGGCCCCCCACAAGAGTCTATCTCTCTCTATCTCTTGCATTTACTGAGATAGATAGATAAATGGTTACAGTGACATGTGGGCCCCCACAAAACTAGGTCATACACTCATACAGCTTCCTCGACTTTGGAATCCTCATCATCAACAAGATTGAAGCTTTGCTTTGTCTTTGACAGTTTGACAACACTATTTTCTCCTCTTTTTTCTAGGTCACTTACCCTTTTTTCTTTTATTTAAATTTATATATCATTTAAAATTAATTCATACATAGAAAATAAATAATACAAAATGAGTTTACACTCTTATTTTGAAGGGCAAATGTGCACCCAACATTTTGGTTGTTTTGGTTAAGGTGCAAATTTACTCCTATCCTTTTTTTGGGAGTAAATATGCACAAAATTCATCTTTTTTGGAGCATTTTATCACAATTGGATATATTTGCTCATTAACTAATGGTTTTTATGAAAAATATTATCTTAGATAGATAATTCTTTTTTTTTTTTTAGGTTGCTAGTTATGATTATTCTATTTTGTTGTTGTCAAATAATTTTTTATTAAAAAAAATTGCATTCAATTACATTAATTAAATTAAAAATTAAGCAAATAACAAATTTTGTTAATAGATTCTATAATATAATTTGAATCACACATATAATTTAGGTTACCCTCTCCCAAAAAAAAAAAAACAATTTACAAAATTCATCTGCATTCAAATCATTGTTTAATATTTGATTAAGTGAATGAACCATAAATCCAACAAAATTCTAAATATTAAAAAAAATCAAAAGTAATCGAAAACAATTGCTTGCCACAATTTCTTTTGCATCAACAATAACTATTTTGTGATAGAAATTATGGTTTTCTTTTCTTTCTGTTAATGCAAGTATTGTATCACGGAGATGAACTTGGTTGATACTGTTTTGGGAAAAAAAAAATTTGATTTTTTTTTTATATATTTAGAATTTTGTTGGATTTATGGTTCATTCACTTAAATAATATTAAAAAATAATTTGAATGTGGAGGAATTTTATAATTTTTTTTTTTAATTTTTGGAGATGGTAACCTAAATTTTATGTGTGATTCAAATTATATCACAAAATCTTTTAACAAAATTTGTTATGTACTTAATTTTTAATTTAATAAATTTAATTGAATACAAATTTTTAATTAAAAATTATTTGACAATAATAAATAGAATAATCATAATTAGCAACCTAAAAATAAAATTTATCTATCTAAAACAAGATTGTTCATAACAACGCTTAGTTAATGAGCAATTAAATACTCCAAAAAAGATATCTTTAGTGTAAATTTGCTTCCCAAAAAAATGATAGGTGTAAATTTGCACCTTAACCCAAACGTTAGGTGCATATTTGCACCTTTACCCTATTTTGAATATAGTCCTACTATATCCTACTCATCATCAATACATTAATTTATATTCACTATTAATAAATCAGATATTTAATATATCTATTAATTTTACATTTAATAATTTTAAAATATGGATCATTACACATAATTAGCGGATATATTAAAAGTTGTCAATAATGAACATTTTAATATTTTCAATTTTGGAATATGGGTTTTCAATAAAAGTTATAAATGAATACCTAGTACACAAGTGAAAGAAAAACAATAAATCTTTAAGATCATCCATTAAAACCAAGGATAAATTGAAGAAAATTTATTTTGTAATTGTATATTTACTCTTAATGAGATGTCTCGATTATAAATGTTACATCTGATGCATTAAAATACATTTTCTTTCTTCATTTAAAAGGGGTGCAACGCCAAAACTTTGGGATTTTAATGAAGTCCGATGCATTAATCCTTGATACATAAATTATATCATGTCTACATACATTCTCTCTCTAGGAGAGTGTGAATGTGGGGACATCAAATTAATTTTTAATGTAATGAAGTATAGGAATGAGATGTTGACATGAGCTACACCCTTATTCAATTGTGTTATTATTTATAAGTACAGAAGTGATGCTTCAAGTAGTAGGCATCATTTATGAAGACATAAATTAGTGAATCATTTTGCCTCCACCTATTATTCCAAGGTTCCATGGTTGGGCAAATTTATCCTACCAATCTTGTTCCCATTCACTTTGGACCAATCTTGCAATGTCCAATCTCAGACAACTACATGCCAAAACCCAATAAATAAATAAATCAACAAAAATGAAAGTACACTTCCATTCTCTAGGATGAATCGAAAATGTTTTCTCGAATCTTGGAACAACGTACCTGTCTCGAATCCTTGTATACAGCTTAACAAGTTTACGAAGAATCCGGTCTACCAATCTTAAGTTATTATCACAAGAAAAACGAACCCCAACGAAGCAAACAAATGGGCCTTCACATTCACTATCACCTCAATCAGAAATTCCAAGACATGGTTGTGATTAGTCCTATACTGACTTTTCTAGCTAAGTTTAAGACCATTAATGCTTCAAGAAGCATAAAAGCGAGATGAGGATCCTCCCATCCTTCACTATAAAGAATTAGGGAAGGTATTATTCATCAAGAAAAGTAGAAAGATGTGACCTAGCTCATGGCCTCAAAGTTTTTCCCCATAGTAATAAGCTGTGCCAACCATTAGAGCAACGGTAGCTCCTTGAACGACCACACGAGCTCTCATTAGTTTCTGCCCCAAAACGGAATTTCCCTGTCTGAAACTAATTAGTCCGGCTGTGAGCACTCCAGCTGTCACTAAAGCACCTGAGGTACGAAGATGAAGCAAAGATCAATAGTTAATAGGAAAAGAAATTCACTAGCATCAGATCAATCTCATGGAAATGTTTGGGACAGTACAAGCACTGACAAGACAACTCCTTTATTGCAGTACTACACTTCATTCAACCAAATAGAACATTGTAAGATCAAGAATTCATATCTTGAACACCATCGAATCATACACCTTCAAGAGTTCATCTAATCCTCAGGCTAAGCGTGTCGTTTCAAAAGCGAATCATCCAATCACTCACATGACAAAGATATCAAAGAAATCGAGCATACACAATCAACCTCAAAATTCAACAAAATCAAAGCCAAACTCACAAAAAAAAAAAAAAAAAATGCAGAGTATGAACATTATCAGTTATAAAACGAGAAGTATTTGCATAAACAAAAATTGTAACATCAGCAGCCAAAGAAATTTACCGATAGGAACAAGAGGATTCCTAACACGCTTTTTTGCCTCAAAAAATTCTTCTATTTCTGCATTGACATCCCCCATCTGATCCAATTTACATCAAATTAGATAAAACTAGAAAAATAAACAATTATTCCACCATAGAAAGATTAATTCGGTGCTGGAAGGCAACAATCAAGTATTAATCGTACAGCCATCACCATTTCTCCACTTCACTAAAGCGATTTAACTCTAATCGACAATAAATCACAAATTGAATCAAACTTTCATAAACCAATCCCCATTCAACGCCGCATATAAGAAAAAAATCAAACAGCGGAAATTAGTATAAACTACTCAAATAGTTTAAATTCTTGCGAACTAGCTAATTTATACAAAAATACGGCATACTTACCTCGAAAACGATCGATTTTGAGAGAAATCCAGATGACAAAATGAGGTTTGAATCTTTTGAAGGTTTTCAACGATTCGGTAACATAAACCAGCTGAATCTGAAAGCGAAGAGCGGGATGTTACTTGTTAGGATATGGGCCAACAGGATTGGACTGCCTGGGGCCCATTAATATGGGCCCAAATACTGGGCTTCGTTAGTATGGCCCAATTCCCCAATTACAAGTTTTTGAAATCGTATTATTCTTTATCATTTATTTCATTATTTTAGCATATAAAATTATTTTTATTAAAAGAAAAGGCATATAAAAAAAAATTTGGTAATTAACAAAACATATATCTATAAAATAATATTTTTTTTAAAGATGAGTTTTTCCAAAATAAGTATGAATAATATTAATAATAAATAAAAGATACAGACAAAATATCCAAACACCTGCAAAAATATATTTAAAAAAAAAAAAGCAAAAGATATGAGCTTTGCTAATTAGAAGACAGCTCCATTGCTGCAATGGAGTCAGCGATCAGAAGTGGATAATCCTTAAACCAGAAACTGCCACCTCAAATTCTGCAACAACATGTAGAAGGCCACGTATTGCATGTCCGGATCCTTCATTCTACGTGGCAGCTTCTCAGTCCTCCTTAACTTCTCAAACCGACTCCCAAGATTTCTGCAAACATACATGCAAAAAACTGTCTTACCAATTCAAAGAGAGAACCCAGATCCAAACTACCAGTTTTTCTTTTTATAACTGAAGGTAAAGAGCGAGCAAGAAAAAAAATGATGAATATTTTGGCATTAGGCCTCGTGTTGACGTCTCTTGTGACGGCTGGGTTTTTCACTCCAAGCCCAGAAACGGATAAACCGAGAGAAGATGTGATAGTGAAAGAAGGGCGCAGAGTTGTCGTGGTTGAGTACGAAAAGGATGATGGAAACACCAAGGTTTCGATCTCGCCGCAGGATGATGAGAAGAAGGGGTTTGCTTCGGAGGTGTTTGATAAAATGTCTGAGAGAACGGAGGATGTGAAGGATGGGATAAAAGAGGCTTCTTCTTCAGTGGAAAGCCAAGTAGAAGGGATTCATAACAGGTTTAGACCTAGGGAGCTTGTGTGTGATGCGTATGGGAAGTGTAAGCATAAGATAGCGAGTGCTATTGGGAGGACGACCGAGGCGGTGGTGGGGAAGGCGCACGAGGCGGCGGAGAAGGTTTCCGAGGTGGAGGAGGGGCCGAAGGAGGCGGTGGGTGAGGCCATTGGCAAAGTGAAGGAGACTGTGACTAATACAGCACACAAAGCCTCTGATAAAGTGCAAGAAGCTATGGAGAATGTGAAAGAGCCTGCTAGTAAAGTAGCTGATGAAGCAAAGGCAAAAGCGTCTGAAAAGGCTAGTGAATTGAAAGATAAAGCAGCAAGAAAGATGGAGGGGGCTAAAGAAATGGCGTCGGAGACGGCGAAAGAGGCGGATCAATGGGTGGAGAACGCCTCAGAGAGAGCAAAGAAGGGTGCAAAGAGGGTGAAAAGAGAAGGGCAGAAGGAGCTAAGAGAAATCCTACACCATGCTGGTGAAGTTGTGGTGGATGTTTCCGACTACGTGGTGTCGCAGGTGGCGGCGTTCACCGGAGTTATGCATTTGATGGGGTTCGCGGCGGCGTATGGGATGTGTGTGTGGGTTACTTTTGCATCTAGTCATGTTTTAGCAGGGGCATTGCCTAGGCAACAGTTTGCAATGGTGCAGAGCAAGATATATCCTGTGTATTTCAAGGCCATGGGGTATAGTGTGGGGATGGCTTTGTTGGGACATTTGCTGAGTCCTAGGAAAAGGGTGTCTCAAACTAGTGTGGGTATGTTCCAAGGCTTTGATCTTGTGGCATCGCTTGCGATGATTTTGGTGAATTTGCTGTGCTTGGAGCCTCGCGCGACTAAGGTTAGCACGTTGTTTACTCGTAATTTCTTGGATTATTGATCAAGATTTGTGGTTTGGGAATGTTTTAAGTTGCTTGGAGTTGATAGATGATAGGAAAAAATTGAGTGATTCTTTGAACCAATTAGGACATGGGCCTTATGGTGCATATGAGAAAATGTATAACTTGATAGTAATGTATAAGGTTTAGAAAATGTTTCTTGTATGGATAAGGTCTGTCACATCTTTTAAGAAGTTTGAAGTTGATTTTATACCTCAAAAGTTAAAGGTCTAGAAAATGTTCGTTCCTTGTAGGGACGATGTCTTTCACATTGATGTGTTCCATCTTTTATTCCAGTCGTTGATTCATTGTAGGCACTAAGTGGGATTGAATACGAGATGGAACAATGCTCTCTACATGTAGATTTAGTTACTTGCAATAAACGTCAAATGATTGCATTTGTATGTGCTATCATGGTGATTGCTTGCTTTCTTGCAGGTGATGCATGAGAGAATGAAGAAGGAGAAGGAAGAAGGAAACAGAAAAGAAAGCCACGCCGCCGGAGCAAGTGGAAGGTCACCGGATTCTACTGCGGAAACTGTGGGTCGAGGCTCGACTGATCAGAGAGCCACACAAGAGAAGCAAGAAGCAGCAGCTAACCCTCAGATCATCCAATTGAGTGAAAGCCTGCAACGGCTCAATTCTTACTCGTCCTTCCTCAATGTGATGACACTCGCGTCCTTGACTTGGCACCTAGTTCACCTAGGTCGCCGTCTCCACACAGTGTGTTGATGCCATAGTTGTTGGTTCATGTATAATGTAATGTATTTACAGTAATTCTTGATACCTGGATTATGACAATCTGTTGGTGTTGATTTTGTAGATGGGTAGTATGATGGACATGGGAACTTGATAAAATGAAATCCACATATAACCAAACTCAGTATTTAAATTTGTTTGGCCAAATGATATTTGAGAGAGAGAGAGAGAGAGAGAGAGAGAGAGAGGATATGATGAGCATCCAAGATATCTTGATATAAATTTTAGACAACAATCTCCTCAATAGAGTAATTCACAATTTTGAAAGAAAATAAACTACCTTAGAAGTATATTAATGAAAAGACGAGCAACTATGCCAGCAAAAATTTTACAATCTACAAAGATTTCGCGGCAATAATTCTGGGCACAACACAAGACTCTAGCCAACAGTTGGTGAATATTCATATCATATCATTGCTGCAAAAAATTCCCAAGTTTTCTCGAAAGCTTTAGAGGATTCATCGTCTTCCCTCGTCTTAAAATCGGGCTTTATCTTATCACGGAAAGAACAAGTTGAAGCACCCTGTATGTCTCCAACACTTAGTCGCATTTTATGTTTCTGTAAATTCTCCTCACAAATAAGTTGGAGCCAAGATATCCAACAGCACCTGAAATTTGTGGGTGGTGGTTAGTATAGAGAACATGTCTTCTATGGGTGCTTTAATGTGATGTAGGAAAAGAACAAACTTACCACATAGTATTCCTAAGCCAAGACAGAACATCAAAGTGTATCCGAAATAAAAGCTGGTCTGGAAAAAGCCTGACATTTTTGTTTTGACAGCGTAGTAGTATATGGAATAGAGGTACACGTAAAGAGCGGTAGAGGCTGCAGAGAAGAACGAGGTCCATTGCCAGTGATAGTTCTCAGCATTCAGCAAGAAATATGTTCCCACAATTGTCACGCAAATGGTGACAATGATCAGAATCACAAACACAAGCAACATGAAGCCGTAGACATAGTAGACCTACCAATATTAAAAATCAGATTGAGGTTATTGCAGCAATAGATAGAGTTATGTCAGAGAGAAACAAAGATTAAAAATGAGAGTTGAGGTTATTAGCCTATTACAAATGAACTCACACTAAATGCTCTACACCAGCAAAATAAGATTTATGTTTAACACAAATAAGTCGTAGGTAACGAGAATTTACAAAACCAACAAATGATATTAACAAAATCGAATTATGACCATGACTTGAGAATGGATTTGAAATTCAAAACAGAAATATTTGTTGATATTGTCTGGAACAAAGGATTTGAAATGTATTCCTCATTTTCAACTATATTTCGAGTGGTTTGGGAATATTTGAAATTCTTGAATCTAAAATAACATCACTGCAGATATCTGTGACAATATTTTCTCATAGTTTCATTTCTAGCTATTGTCAACAACAGAGACATTGTCAAAATTCACATAGCTGAAATAGCCTAACAGAAAGAACAGAAGGAAAAGTATCTTAACATCTGGCAGGCAGATTTTCACAATTATCAAAGTAAGACATCAACTGAAAACATGACAAAAATGTAAAATTACCTTGTAATTCCAGAAGGAGGTGAAGACAAAATACATTTCAATAAAAATGCTCCCGAAAGGAAGTAGACCACCCATGAGAGAGATGACAGAAGGTGTGAGGTACCATTTCTTCTCAGGAATTGGACGAGGGATGGTCTTCACTCTGCAAGGATTATTTGGGGCACCACTCCAGTTTCTTCCAACAACAGTACCAAGAAGTGCCAGGGGGAATGAAATAAAGGCCCATATGATAAAAACAACTACCATAGTACCGAAAGGGATGGCAGCAAGGGAACCATAAAATATGGCAATGGTGTTTAAGACTAAGCCAATACCAAAACACATAAAAGGGAAAAGTGATGCCGTGAGGATCATTGACTTTATCCAGTTTTTACCTAAGACAACAGAACACAATGATATGTTACGCAGGGTTCTTGGCAAAATAAGCTTGCTCTTAACAAAATAATTTGGTGGTTTTGGTAGGGAGAAGTTAAAATGAGAACATACCACCATTGCGGGAATACATGCCACCACTCACGTAACCAGCAATAAATGATGTAAATGCATAACATACGATAAAGGCTGTGATAATTTCTCCTCTCCTGAAACAAAAGGTGACTAGTTAAAGCAACTTAAGACAGATACATACTAGAAACAATATTATACTATTCAGTAACACAAGTACTCAACAAATAATGTAACCCTCCTCAGGGCAGATGAGGTTTACAATGAAAAGTGAGAAATTTAAGGACCTATATTATCACTAAAATAACAACCAAGGTTGGGCCCAAGGTGAATTATGGGGGCCCTAATTGGAATTAAGGAATAGCGAATGGACTCACTTATAACATCAGTATCTGGATATGAATCCTGGAAAAAACCAAGGATGGACTGGTTCTTAATATATCAAAAGAACTATGTTACTGATTTCCGCAAAAACCACCTTTCTAGATCCTACAATGGAGGCATAACACTATCTAGCAAGCAAAATATTTCATCTTCGGTCCTTCCTACCATGATTTAGACTGAACAAGCAATGTCAAGTGAATGCTTCTCATATTGTGCTAAAATGACATCACATGTAGGCAGTTCTCACATACCCTATGTACAACATTCCAACAATTGCTAAAATGATGACGAGAAAAACAAGAGTTGCTAGCTGAGCACCGGTGCCAACAACAGCTGAAAGTAGAGCCAGATTTTGGGAAGGCCGAAACACATCGCCATGGACAAGTTTCCAACCAGATTCGTCACTCACATCCCGTTCCTAAAAATGTAAAAGGTCAATATAAGCCAATTTCGAATAACTAGTCAAAAGACTTCCAACAATCAAATTAAATCTTAAATGCACATGTTGAAAAAGCTGAAATGTAAACTATTACAAGATAAATATTAATGAAGTGTTCTTCCAAAGAAAGACGTGACAAAATTTAGAAATCATTACCAGACTCTCCAGGTCATCATCTTCCCGTGCATATTTAGCATAGTCATTGCGGAGGGTTCGCATTAATATCATCGACACCAAACCAGTGAGGAAAATTACCATCATGAAAGAATTAAAGACGGAAAACCAGTGGATCTGCAAAATCACAACTCTTTATGAGCTGGAAGCTGCAAATAGTAATATTATACCCAAAATCTGCCAACCCTATATAAAAAAAGAAAACAAGAAAAAAACCTAAAAATCTTTCAATAATTTAAAACTCATTGCCTCCATTTTTTTGAGACAAATTTTCATAGTATACAGACTGAACCATGCAACTCCACACCCCACCTATACCCAGAATGATCAACAGATAACTACAAGAGGACATATTCCCAGGGAACGTGAAAAAGTAGAGCAAGTTCACCTGGTGCTCGAAAAAAGGGTAGTCCAGATATACGTCAAAACGCCTTGCATATGAAGTGTTAGTTGGAACCCATTTGACAGAGTAAGTCATGTCCAAAACCCGTCCTTCTTCAAGTGGCTTGGCATTTTCTTGAGTAAGATTTACATGAATAATCTGTGACCCAAATTTACCAATTAAGAAACAAACATGCTATTAAATCTATTTGCAGAAATAGAATAATACAAAAAGGGATTCTCCTCTCAAACCCACCTGGTTCCCGTTGTAGTTAATCACCAGATTCTTGTGTGTAAAAAGTACGTGTTTATTATCATGGGTTCTATCCGGAAGCGCCTCACCAACAAAACCTTCACCAAAAAAAAAAAATATGGAGCATCATGCCAAGTTGACAACAGTTCAGCTATGTATTAAAGTCATAAATATAAAGAGCATACCCCACAATGGCAAATCATCTGATCACAAAAGGGCCACATGAAGAGACAGAAAACACAAGTTAGCAAGGAACAAGAAGTTGACAAAGGGTAACATAGCTTTGTTCAGTATTAAGGTGAAGGTAATTATCATTTAAATCATACCCATGAAAAATTCAAACCAGTAAGAATTGTCAATTGCATCCTTAAACTGTTTAACCTTTGCTGCATCCAATTCAATATCACAGATTGTAGTTTTCTCCACATCTCCTGCAAAAAAATAAAAAATAAAATGTCAAAGTGAAACGGACAATGTATAGGTAATGATAAAGTTATTGAATAAAAGAAATGCAGCATCAGGGCATTACTCTTAAATTTTACTTCGATTTGGCTATCAATAAGCTCGTTCCCTCCAAGAACCTCACCAAGTCCACCCCATTTGTGAGCTGCATTGCCAGATAAATGGCAGAACGGGAGGGTATAATAGTTGTAGGTTTCTTGGGGATTGTTGTATGGGCCAACCTTGTTCACCCATAAAGTGACAGAATCGCCATCTTGATACTGCAGATTACCCAAAGATGAGTCAGCAAATTAAAAGGCGAAATGCATTATACACTTTCTACATTACCAATTGAGAAACCAAAATTTCTTGAGTGCATTGTCACCATAAAAAGATTAAATCTTGAAAATTTGCTCTTAAAAACTGCATAACATTTCCATAAATAACAGATTCTTCTACTGTAGACCGTGACAAAGAAATCAAATGCTAAAATTCACAATCAAGTGCACCCCTTTATCGTTCAAATAGATTAAACGCTATAAAAGGAAACAACGAAGAATAAACTAAATGCGCATCAATAGAAACAAAATCAAATCAAATGAAAATAAGATCTAAGACCAACAGCTGGTGAATACGTGAATTGCAAAAGAAATAACTAGGGCAAATCAGTAATTCAATCACCTTGCCAACAGCGGAGGAGACGAAGAACAAGAACAACAAATTGAAGATGAAGGAGAATCTGACGGCGGAGCTCATCGCCTCAGCCTGAAAATTATGCTCCGGATCTGAATCAAGACAACCCAAATTTGAAGTAAACGGCAAAATGAATCTCAATCTCCCTTGATTCTTCTCTCAAGAAAAATGGATTTTTATTCTGACGCGTCGATTCGATCTCACGTCTTCATGTATGAATTCGATCCAATCTAATATAATTTTATATATTTTCGAAAATGATTTTCAGAAAATCGTAGAAAATGGGGAAAGAAAGGGTGCAAATGTGGGGTTTATGGCGCATACCGAGTGTGACTGTGTGAATGTGTGCCTAATTATTAATAAATCTTTTTTTTTTTTAACGAACAAACAAAATTGGAGATTTTCAATTTAATTCAGTGCATATATTAATAAAAAGAATATATACTTTTTCGGGAAAGAAATTGGTTGCTTACTAAATTAAACTTCACAAAAATTCAAATATTAAACTATTTTTTAATGATAATTACTTTTTTTTTTCCGGTAAATAAGAGCTTGCTAGCTTCAAAACACATTACTAAAATTGGAATTCTTTTTTTTTTTTTCCTTCTTGTAAAATATTTTCTAATTAAACTGATGTTTTGAAAATCAGACAATCTTATTTTCACTGAATGATGAGTAGCTTACCATATTATGAATACAATATTCAAATCTTTATGTTTTGAAAAATATGAACAACCTACCATACAAAGATTGTTATGTAACTTATTGTATAGTTTGAATAAGTTATAATTATTAGTATATTACATTTTTTTATATTGCTATGCTAAACATAAATAATCATATTAGGATACGTGTAGCTCATAGGACAAAACAAAATCAGCATAAACTAACACTCACATTTTTATATTTTTATTAAATGTATTTCTTATGTTTGAGTATTACTACAGATTATAGTAACAATATTATTACTGTCATTCAATAATATTTCTTATTTTTAATTATTGCTAATTACTTTTAAAAAGAACTTCAAATAAAAGGCAAATATATAAAAAAATATAATACTATTATTGTACAAAAAAACTAATTTCTAATTTTCTACTAATAAATTAAATCTAAATACTCTTAGATGGGTGGATTTGAGAAGGGATTTGAAATCCATAATAGTAAATCCATCGATGGTGTTTGGATGAACGTGGATTTCAAATCCATCACTTTCATTTTGAACTAATTTTGGAGTCATTTTGATGGATTTCAAATCCACTCCAACTTGAGTAGATTTCAAATCCATTCATTTCAAATCCTAAATTTCAAATCACTCTATCCAAACACAACCTTAAAGAAAATAGAAAAATAGATTCCAAATCAGAAACTTTTGTTATCACTGTTGTTAAGTTGACTTTCAGTATACAAACATCCAAAAGAAAAAAAAAAGTTAAAAATCAGAAAACGTAAAAACGAACAAATCAAGGGATCAGCTGTCAAATATGTGCTATTGCAGAAGAGGCCTCGCACTATCAAAATATTGCACATCAACCCCATCTTGTTCCCGCATATTTCCATCGTAGTCCCCACACGATCCAACCACCAGCATCAGCTGATCTTGCAGGTACCTCTGCAGCAATCCGACCTCATCTCCGTCCGCCTCCGTTCGCCGCCCATCTCCGCCGTCTGCCGCCGCTCGCCGCCACCGGCAAATCAGGAAGCATAGCTCAATCGCGCAGATGAAGGGGCAGGTCGCGCAGAATAGAGGGATCAGAAAAGGGCTGCAGAGGATCAGAATCAAGTATCGCCGGCGGCGCCTGTTGAGCCATGACATCAGCATCCGAGCCGCGGAGGAGAAGGAGATGCGGTTGGGGCATACGGCGTCGTTTTGGTGGTGCGTTGTCAGAAGCGAGCTCTGATTGGGCTGTTTTTGGAGCCTTGTTGGCAGGAAACTGCACCACCAATGCCAGTCCCACATTGGGGTTTTCTTTTTTGTTTCTTTTTAAGTTTTTTTTTTTTAAAATAATTTCTGGGTTTTTGGTTGCTTGCAGAGAAGCTACGTGTGAATTGTGATGGAGATGAAATTCGATGCTGAGTAAGAGAAATCTAGAGAGAGAAAGGGTCGAAGGTGAGAGAAGGGTTTTAAACTTATATATATACTATTTGGAGATGGGGCAAATTGTTTTGAAGTTTTGGATAAGAGTGAGAGTGTGTATATGTTGTATTATTGCGAGGATAAAACTGTAATTAGATGTCAAATTGTATCTATAAAACATAGTGTAATTCTATCATTGTATTAATATTTACTATATTAGCTTGATTATGCATGGGTGTAATATTTACCTGTTTTATGTGTATGAGTAGTTGAGTGGTGGAGTTGCAAAGATAATTGAAAACTGACTAGAATGAAACAGAGGTTTATTTTATAGTTGAATGTTGTTGTGATAAATATAGGAATTTGTGGCTTGTTGAAAGAAAATATATGGAGTAACAACTATATATAAAATCTTGTTATAGAACTCCAATGTATTAGTAATAAAATCTATTGATGTGGGGATATATGATTTACAAAGTATAAGTTTCTCACTTGAGTTTGCTTTCTTACAATGGCTATGATTCATTGAACCGTTGAGACTTTCTATTTATACTACTTAAATACACAATATTCTATGTTGGGGTTAAACGAAGTTAATCTGACTTAGTTTCCATAAATTGATGTATAATCGTTCTACAAATCCTGTTAATAGATTATAAAATCAACTGTCAATATACAAATCTTCTGATTATTTAGTTATCTTTTCATATACTTAAGTGTTGTCTCACAACAACTTTTTTTGTCACCTTCTAAGTCGGTTTTATGGGGAAATGACATGTTATCACATAAGCTAGACCATATTCATTCAATTGGTGGTTATCTTCTTGATCTTATTAATGTGTGACTCGAAAAACATTTATTGCACTTTTTACTTTCCAGGTCAGAAGTTACTGAACGTGAATTAGGGAGAATTTAAATAAATCTCAACTTTTGCTTCTAAGGTTGCTATTATTAGGTTTGTTATAAAAATGATGTGAGTTTAAATTCTTCTATATTCTTTATTTTCAAATTATCTCTTCAAGTTATATCAAACGAACTCGAAATTACATATAAATCATTGTCTAAAACTTACTAACAACAATCTTTTAGTAGGTAAAATATCAAAAGAGAGTAGGTAAAATGTCGAAATTGGTAGAATATGACCCGTGGCGGCCCTAGGCCGGCGCAGGTGGTGCCGCCGCACAGGCCCCGTTCCGGCAAGGGCCCCGAATTTTTTATTTTATATATATATATATATATATATATATATAAACTCTAACGTTGGTTAATTTGATATAAATTAGAGTGTAAATGAGTTGGTAGCTATATATTGTTTCACCTTTACAAGGTCCCGTGTTTGAATTCTGCTGTTGTTTTTTGACACATAATCGTGTCTTTTCTGATAAGGTACTTTTTGACACATATTTTTTTGCTATTGTTTTTTAACACAAAATCGTGTCTTTTCTAATAAGGTATTTTTTGACAAATATTTTTTTCATATTTTTTTAAAGAATAGTGTCTTGTCTAATTTTTTAAAATTTTTTAAAGAATCGTTCTGATAAGGTACTTTTTGACATAGATTCTTTTCTGATAATGTACTTTTTGACACGGATTTTTTTGCTATTGTTTTTTAACACAAAACCGTATCTTTTCTGATAAGGTACTTTTTGACACATATTTTTTTGCTGTTGTTTTTTGACACAGAATTGTGTCTTTTCTGATGAGGTACTTTTTGACAAAGATTTTTTTCATATTTTTTTAAAGAATAGTGTCTTGTCTAATTTTTTAAAATTTGTTAAAGAATCGTTTCTGATAAGGTACTTTTTGACATAGATTCTTTTCTGATAAGGTACTTTTTGACACAAATTTTTTTGTTGTTGTTTTTTGACACAGAACCGTATCTTTTCTGATAAGGTACTTTTTTACAAAGATTTTTTCCATATTTTTTTAAAGAATCGTGTCTTTTCTATTTTTTAAATTTTTTTTAAAGAGTCATTCTTGATATGGTCGAACTAAAACGAACCGGGCTCTTTTCCCTTAAACCGAACTAAAGTCAAAGTCAGCATGCGTGAACAACTTAAAGAAGCGAACAAATGTTACTTCAGGATGAGCGAACTTTTCTACAACCTTATTTTGCGAACTGATTAAGTTTTGAGACATGACGATGAACTGATTCATGATGACGAACTGGATTAGTTATGGAACACGATGACGAACTAATTTGCGATAAAGCAAGACGAACTGTTTTGAATCCAACTAACCGCTATTTTTACGGAACCAGTAACCCATATCTCATATTTTGTGGGATAAATCTCAACTAACACGTATTCCATGGAGTATATATATACCTCTTATATTCATTATTTATTTTTTCATATACACAATTACATAAAACACACGCATATTCTTTGAGTAATTTTCTACTTTGCAATCTTATTGACTTGAGCGTCGGAGTCCCATCGCCGGGAACCCCTCCCGGTGTTTGTTTTGCAGGTTATTTAATCGGAGAAATCAAGTTTCTAGTCGGAGGAGAAGAATTGTCGGATTGGAGTAATATCAATTGGCGCCGTCTGTGGGAATCAATCTGAGTTTTTAAGGCGTTGAGATAACAAACATGGTGAATACCAGAGGATCAAAGAGAAGGATGGAAGTCGGTGATTCATCCAGAAGACCTGAAAATCGAGAGGGTGACTGGAGTCCTACCCCGGTGGATCCCCCTCGTACTATTACTTTAACGCCGGAGAAACTGGCAGATTTGATGAAAGCAGCTGTCCAGAAGGCTATGGGGAAACAAAGAGTTGAGTCACAACAAGATAACGTGGACACCTATCAGGAGAAGGAGGCAAGCGATTATAGGTCACGAACGGATGAGAGGGAAAGTCAGTTTAATCACCCTAGGGGCCAGAAACGGGATCATGATGAATTGTCAGAGAGGGTTGACGAGCTAAAGAAGGAGGTGAGAGCGGTTCGGCGGAATATTCGACGAGTTCCAAGTAGTTCGAGGGGAAATCCCTTTTCGGAAGAAGTGATGGAAGACAAACTACCAGCATCTTTTCGGCCGGTGAATTTTGACTATGATGGTGCTGCTGATCCATGGGATCACTTGTGCCGATTCGAAAATACCGCTCTCCTGCACCGGTATTCAGATGGCATTAAGTGTAGGGTATTCGCCACTACTCTCACTAAGGCTGCTCAGACCTGGTTCAGCCAATTGAATGACGGAACTATTCATGACTTTCAACAGTTATCAGATTTGTTTTTACATCAGTTCGCCAGTGCCAGAAGACAGCGACGATCTACTCAAACTTTGTTTGGGGTAAAACAGAAGGGTGATGAGACATTAAGAGAATACCTTAAAAGGTTTACAGCTGTGACCTTGGAAGCTCCTGAGGCTTCAGACGATCTAATAGTCAACGCCTTTATACAGGGCTTAAAAGAGTGCGACCTTCATACCTCTCTGGTTAAGAAGATGCTAAAATTTTTTGATAATTTATTGCAGAGAGCCACTAAGTATATCAACCTGGAAGAGGCAGTTCAGATCAAGAAAGGCAAGGGCTCTAACCGAGCTAATAAATCACAGGAACAGGAGTCCACAAGGAGGAAGGAGATAGGAGAGTCTCGAGCAAAGTTCACACTCCCACCATTACGAGATACCAGGGTAGGGAGAAGATATGACCAGTACACGCCATTGACTATTCTTCCCGAACAAGTGCTGATAGAAATCTGGAACTTGCCCCAATTGAGATGGCCAGCGACCTGGAGCCCAAGTCCCAAGAAACCATCCATATTTGGAAATGGCAAACTCTGTCACTTTCATAATGAATATGGTCATGGTACCGATGAATGCTCGCATCTGAAGGACGAACTGGAAAGGCTGATTAGGGAGAACAGACTCGCTCGGTATGTTCGCCGAACAGGTACAAACTGATTAATGATGAAGCAAAGCGGACAGGTTTGAATTCAATGCTTGAAGTGTCACACTTCTGTATATTGCTTGCCACTCTTTTCAAATTTTCTTACCTTAATAAAATGAGAAATATTCACTCTCCGTGGATGTAGGCTAATTTAGCCAAACTACGTTAAATTGTTGTGTTTTTTCTTCTGTTTGATTTCATATGATTGCTGTTATGCTTGATGATTAAGCGAACTAAAACATTCCCTCGAAATGTCCTGATTAAGCGAACTGAAACACTCCCTCGGAGTGTCCTGCAAAACATTCCCTCGGAATGTCTTGATTAAGCGAACTAAAACATTCCCTCGAAATGTCCTGATTAAGCGAACTGAAGCACTCCCTCGAAGTGTCCTGCAAAACATTCCCTCGGAATGTCCTGATTAAGCGAACTGAAACATTCCCTCGAAATGTCTTGATTAAGCGAACTGAAACATTCCCTCGAAATGTCCTGATTAAGCGAACTGAAGCATTCCCTCGGAGTGTCCTGCAAAACATTCCCTCGGAATGTCCTGATTAAGCGAACTGAAACATTCCCTCGGAATGTCCTGATTAAGCGAACTGAAGCATTCCCTCGGAGTGTCCTGATTAAGCGAACTGAAACATTCCCTCGGAATGTCCTGATTAAGCGAACTGAAGCACTCCCTCGGAGTGTCCTGCAAAATATTCCCTCGAAATGTCCTGATTAAGCGAACTGAAACATTCCCTCGAAATGTCTTGATTAAGCGAACTGAAGCATTCCCTCGAAATGTAAACACTCCCTCGGAGTGTCCTGATTAAGCGAACTGAAACATTCCTTCGGAATGTCCTGATTAAGCGAACTGAAGCACTTCCTCGGAATGTCCTGATTAAGCGAATTGAAACATTCCCTCGGAATGTCCTGAATAAGCGAATTGAAACATTCCCTCGGAATGTCCTGATTAAGCGAACTGAAGCATTTTCTCGAAATGTAAACACTCCCTCGAAGTGTCCTGATTAATGTAAACTTACATTTCAGTTAAGTCTTGAGGATTATGAGTACGAACTTTTATGTTAAGAACAGATTGATTATGCATTATTGGTGACAACTGTCATATTGAAGATTCTGATAACATTCAAAATTCTAGAAGAATAGTTACAGATAAGGAGAATATGTAGTGTTCTCCAAAAAAAAAAACAAAAAAAAACACAGCAAAATTTCACTAAGAACCATCAGACGGTGAGAGATGAAGAGACGCTCGGTAGGAAACACATTTTGCCACGTGTCGCGTACATGAGACAGAGGCTGTTGAGAAGAAGGTTCACCTTGGAAAAAAAACGTTGGGCGTTCGACAAAAGTGTTTAGCGAACTGCACCAGTGCGTGTAAACACGCACTTCGAAGGGGGAGAGTACTTGATATGGTCGAACTAAAACGAACTGGGCTCTTTTCCCTTAAACCGAACTAAAGTCAAAGTTAGCATGCGTGAACAACTTAAAGAAGCGAACAAATGTTACTTCAGGATGAGCGAACTTTTCTACAACCTTATTTTGCGAACTGATTAAGTTTTGAGACATGACGATGAACTGATTCATGATGACGAACTGGATTAGTTATGGAACACGATGACGAACTAATTTGCGATAAATCAAGACGAACTGTTTTGAATCCAACTAACCGCTATTTTTGCGGAACCAGTAACCCATATCCCATATTTTGTGGGATAAATCTCAACTAACACGTATTCCATGGAGTATATATATACCTCTTATATTCATTATTTATTTTTTCATATACACAATTACATAAAACACACGCATATTCTTTGAGTAATTTTCTACTTTGCAATCTTATTGACTTGAGCGTCGGAGTCCCATCGCCGGGAACCCCTCCCGGTGTTTGTTTTGCAAATTATTTAATCGGAGAAATCAAGTTTCTAGTCGGAGAAGAAGAATTGTCAGATCGGAGCAATATCAATTCTGATAAGGTACTTTTTGACACATATTTTGACACCGAATCGTGTCTTTTCTGATAAGGTACTTTTTGACACATTTTTTTCATGTTTTTTTAAAGAATCGTGTCTTTTCTAATAAGGTACTTTTAAGATCTGTTATTAATATATTCATTTTTATTTTCTCTAAATATTGAGTTATACGTTTTATTGTTGTTTTTTGACACAATTTTTTTCCATATATTTTTATATTTTTTTAAAGAATCACGTCTTTTCTCCATATTTTTTAAAGAATGTGTTTTTTCTGATGAGGTACTTTTAAGATTTGTTATTAATATATTCATTTTTATTTTCTCTAAATATTGAGTTATACTTTATATTGTTGTTTTTTGACATAGATTTTTTCCATATTTTTTTAAAAAATCGTGTCTTTTCTGATAAGGTACTTTTAAAATCTGTTATTATTATATTCATTTTTATCTTCTCTAAATATTGAGTTATATTTTTTATTGTTTTGAGTTGATGAGTTTTAGGACAATTATAACATATTTCATAATTATACAAGTCATTCTATTTGTATAAATATGAAACTATCTCTATATTAATATATACACTGCTTTTTATTTTTTGTATAAAATACGAAGGGTTTAACATTTTTTTTGCACCGGGTACCTAATATCACAAGACCGGCTCTGAATATGACAAATAAAATTTTAAAAAATAATGTAGATTCCATAAATAAATTGCAATGACAAAAGGATCAATAAATAAGTTGAATATAAAAGGAAAGAAAACCAACATGAGTGACAACTATGAAGACATCAGAGTTGTGATGATAGAAAACCGCCAATAATATATCAGAGCACGTTTTATTTGTGTACTTCATTACCACTTCCGATTCCTGTGGCGTAGACTGATCAGCCATGGCCATCACCGCCGCCGCAGATTCCGACGCCGAAGTCCCTCTGCTAAACGACACTGTTGAGGGATCCGTCGACTTCAAAAGCCGCCCCGTTTTCCGATCCAAATCTGGTGGCTGGAGGTCCGCTTCTTTCATCATAGGTATTTTTGCTAAACACACTCAAATTTCGAGTTTTTTCCCCATATTTATTCCTTCACTTTTCATATTTTCGTGCTTGATTAGGTGTCGAGGTGGCGGAGAGGTTTGCTTATTATGGAATAGGTTCGAATCTCATAAGCTATTTGACTGGGCCGCTGGGCCAGTCCACCGCCACCGCGGCGGAGAATATCAATGTGTGGTCCGGAACGGCGTCGCTTTCGCCACTTTTGGGTGCTTTTCTGGCTGACTCGGTTTTGGGCAGATATCGGATGATTATTGTTGCTTCTTTGCTGTATATTTTGGTCAGTGAGCGATTTGTTCTGAATTATTCAATTTAAGTTACTAATTTTATCATAATCATGGAATTTCAGTTTATTTAATTGGATTATTTAAGTTTTTGACTGTTATTTGCTACTTATGGTTTAAAAAATCTTTTTTTGGAAATTTTCAAATTTTTATGGATTGATGCAATGAAATTGATAGCTCCATTTGAAGTAGTAAATGAACTTAGCTTTTATTAGTCGAAATTTTCTTGCAGAATTATGTAGTAATGTGCATTGTTTGTATGTCTGGAAAACGAATTGTTCATTAATCACATAGTGATTGATTATAGGGACTTGGAAGCTTGACTCTCTCAGCTGTCATTTACACGGTCGACTCGTCTGGATGCCAAGACGGCACATCTTGTTCTCCACCTCGGTTTCAAATTATTCTCTTTTTCTTCTCGTTGTATATTGTTGCATTCGCACAAGGAGGGCACAAGCCCTGCGTCCAAGCTTTTGGGGCTGACCAGTTTGACGAGAAAGATCCGGAAGAGTGTAAATCGAAAAGCTCGTTCTTTAATTGGTGGTACTTTTCATTTTGTGCTGGTGTTATGGTGTTTCTAACTGTTTTGAACTATATCCAAGATAACATGAGTTGGGGCCTTGGCTTTGGTATTCCCTGCATTGTTATGTGCCTTGCCCTGATTCTGTTCTTGCTTGGAAGTTTCACTTATCGATTTCGTATACAAAGTGATGAGAAGAACCCGTTTCTCAGAATTGGTCAAGTATTCGTCACAGCAGCTAGAAATTGGCGGACTAGTTCTGCAGATGTGTCCATGGAAATCGAAGCTCAAGGAATTCCACCTTGTGAAGGCCTTCAACAGTTTAAGTAAGTCAAGAATTAAGAGGATGAATCATGTTGAGTGAGCACTTGCATTTATTATATTTCATCTTTCTTGAAACTAAGAGGATAAACAAGGAAGCCCTGTATGTTATCATATCATTGTTATTGTGATTTGTGGATTGATTTGGGCTATTTGTGTTGATGATAGGTTTCTTAACAAAGCATTAGTTGGCCCAAACGATTCAAAACAAGAAGATAAAGTTTGCAGCATCGACGACATAGAAGAGGCGAAGGCAGTTCTGAGGCTCGTTCCAATCTGGGCTTCATGCCTCGTTTACGCCATAGTATTTTCACAGTCATCCACTCTATACACCAAACAAGGCGTTACAATGGACCGCCACATCTTCCGAAGCTTTCAAATACCATCCGCTTCACTCCAAACTCTCATCAGCTTCGCCATCGTCATCACCATTCCGATCTATGACCGCGTCTTACTCCCAATAGCCAGAGCCATATCCGGAAAACCCTCAGGTATATCAATGCTTCAAAGGATTGGTTCCGGAATGTTCTTATCCTTGCTCTCCATGGCCATCGCAGCTCTAGTTGAGACGAAGCGTCTTCAAACAGCCATGGAGTACGGTCTCGTGGATCTGCCAAACGCCACCATACCCTTGAGTATATGGTGGCTGGCACCTCAGTACATGCTTCTTGGAATCTCTGAAGCGTTCACCATGGTTGGTCTTCAAGAATTCTTCTACGATCAGGTCCCTAGTGAGCTGAGAAGTATCGGACTTGCCCTCTACCTTAGTATATTTGGGATCGGGAGTTTCATCAGCAGTTTTCTCATCTCGGTAATCGAGAACATCACGAGCCAGCAGGGCCAGGAGAGCTGGTTCGCAAACAACCTGAATCGGGGCCATCTCGATTACTTCTATCGGCTACTCGCGGGGCTGAGCGCAGCTGCATTCGTCGCCTACCTCTACTTCGCAAAGTCCTATATTTACAACAGGAAATAAACAACTAATGTCGCGTTCTGGTGTAATTCATCGGATGTAGCATGTACATGTCAGCATGACGATGAGTGTCGAGGATCGGAAAAATACCGAAAATCTCGTATGCTGCATAACTTGTATTTGTTTGTAAGTTCTCATTGATTAAGTAGTTTTATACTATGTATAATGTATGTGATCAATGATCATTCACCATTTTCGATTTCGCTTTGTGGTTCAATTTTGTAATAAGGGATGAAGAGACAGTTTTACCCTCGGCTTAAGTAAAATATGAACAAATATGAGATGGGGTGGTTCAATTTTGTAATAAGGGGTGAAGAGACAGTTTTACCCTCGGCTTAAGTAAAATATGAACAAATATGAGATGGGGCCGGCTATCCGCACCCCATGTATTCTAAACACACCCCAGTTTTTATTTAAAAATTTCAAAAAAAGGCAAAATGACAAATTTACCCTTCTTAATTAAAAAAAAAACTAAAATTGAATTCCTCTCCTTCCCCCGTCTCCTGCCTCTCTCTCTCTCTCTCTCTCTCTCTCTTTTTTTTTTTTTTTTCCTTTTCATTCCTCAAACCTTGAATCCCCTTAAAAATATCATTTTATGAGTTACAAAATATATAATAATCGTGTGAAATTGTGTAAAAAAATGAAAAAATAACAACAAATCTGAGGACCCGTTCGACCCTGGTTTGTCGAACATAAAGAGGTGTGTTCGACCATTGGTCGAACACACTATAGTGTGTTCGATCACCAGGAGTCGAACACTCTATAGTGTGTTCGAACAATGGTTGAACACATAAGGGTAAAATTGTCTTTTAATTATTTCTTGCATTTTTTAAATAAAAAAAATAAAAAATGGAATGTGTTTAGAATATATGGGGTGCGGATAGCCGGGCCCATATGAGATTTAATTTAACACGCATTTCAGCTTTAAAAGCACACACCGGCTAATTAGTGTTAAATTAAAATTAAAACTAAAATATCATATTAACTTAAATAAATAAATTTTATAATAACAGAAAGTGGGCCCACTTAAGCCACACACCCACGGACCCACACTTCCTCCCGCCCAGTATAAATTCCATCTTCCTCTGCAATGCAATCGGCAGTTGAGAGAGAGAGAGAGAGAATGACAATCGGTAAAGCCATAGGAGATGTTTCCGAGGTGGAGACGCCGCTACTGAACGATGTCGTGCCAGGTTGCGAAGACTACAAAGGCCGGTCATCGGTTCGATCGACATCCGGATGCTGGAAATCCTCTGCTTTCATTATAGGTAAGGATGTGTCGATTACAGTAAATTGTAAGCATTTAGGATTTTGGTTTTCTGTGTTGAATTCATTACTGAAATCAGTAGATTAAAAATTTGATCGTTAATTAGCTGTTGGAGTGATGGAGAGGTTTTGTTACTATGGAATAAGTTTTAACATGGTGAGCTATTTGAGCGGGAAATTGGGGCAATCAACCGCTTCAGCGGCGCTATATTGAATGCGTGGTTTGGAGCGACCTCGCTTCTGCCATTCTCGGTGCTTTTGTGGCGGACTCTTTTTCCGGCCGGTTTCGGATGATTATTATCGCCTCTGTTCTCTATGTATTGGTTAGTTTTGTTTGAATATTAAATGCTGCATTTGGTGTTAAGTTATATCTTTACGCTTTATTGGTAGTTAGTACCTTGTTCTGGTTTATACTTAGTGTAATCAACACTCAACTCTTTAGAGAGTCATGTCTTAATTAGTGCTAGATGGATAGTTTATTTTCTTCTAATCGTTCTGAAAAAAAGTGTTATTAATGTAGAGAAACGGCTTAACAGTGGATATACTAACACAGTGGAAACTTATGATCAATGTTGCAAAATGTGTGATGGGTGTCGAATTGAGACTTAGCAATAACAAGTGGTCCGGAAAACTTAGATTGGGTCTAGACAGGAAAATAAGAACAAAACAGTGTAGATGGGACAAAAATGCTGATAAATTTCAGTTTTGGATTGTGTTGGATTAATGCAGGGACTTGGTTCCTTGACCCTCTCAGCTTCACTTACTTCACACAGCTCTTCTGAGTGCACTCCTAGTGCAACTAGTACCTCATGTTCCCCAAATCAGATTCACATTATCTTCTTCTTGTTCTCCATTTACATAGTAGGCTTCGCACAGGGAGGGTTTTTACCTTGTATACAAGCTTTTGGAGCTGATCAGTTTGACGATGAAGATGAGTATGAAAGTCGAGCGCAAAGCTCGTTCTTTAATTGGTGGACTTGTATTGCTTGTGCAGTTACTTTGGTACCTCTCTTGGCTTTAGCATACATTCAAGAAAATGTGAGTTGGGAACTTGGATTTGGGATTCCTGCTATAGTCATGTGTTTTGCACTAGTTCTGTTCTTCATTGGGAGTAAAATGTATCGATTTCATTTGTATGCTGATAAGAGAAACCCCTTTTTGAAAATTTGTGGGGTTTTTGCCAAAGCAGTTAGAAATTGGCAGGTTACCCCCATTGAAGAGGAAGGTCAAGAAACTAAGTAAGTCCACCACCTTATATGTACATGCTTATCTTAGCTTCATATTTACACATTAGCTAATCTTGATCATTTTGTAATAGGTTCCTGGAAAAGGCATTACTTGCAACTAATGGTTTGATGGAAGACGAGAAAACGTACACCACCCACGACGTTGAAGATGCAAAGTCGATTCTCAGTCTTGCTCCATTATGGTGTGCATATTTAGGATACTCCATTGTCTATGCACAACCTGCAACATTGTTCACCCAGCAAGCAGCTACACTAGACCGCCACGTCACTTCCAGGTTCGAATTACCAGCTGCTACACTTCAGCAATGCTTCATCTGTGTTTCAATCATGCTCGCTCTTCCCATCTACGATCGCATCTTCGTGCCCATAGTCAGAGCAATTACCAAAAAGCCCTCAGGCATATCAATGCTTCAACGAATAGGAACTGGGCTAGCCACATCCCTGAGTTCCATACTATTTGCAGCCTTTGTTGAGAGGAAGCCCTGTTGTTCCGATGGATGTGTGGTGGCTGGCCCCACAATACGTGCTATGTGAGATTGGTGATGTGTTCGCCATGGTTGGTCTTCAAGAGTTCTTCTACGATCAAGTGCCTAAAGAGCTCAAAAGCATCGGCCTTGCTCTGTACGTTAGTATAATTGGTGTAGGTAATATACTAAGTAGTTTTCGCGTGGTGTTCATACAGAACGCCACGATGATGAATGGTCGAGGTGGCTGGTTTTCGGACAATCTGAATCAAGCTCATCTCGATTGCTTCTGCTGGTTGCTAGCAGGGCTCAGTGCATTTGGACTTGCTGTGTTTGTTTACCTGGCTAAGTCTTATGTTTATAGGAGACAAATTGCTCTGTCTTAACAAGCAGAGACAAGTGAATTGTTTGTGTGTGATTATTCTGTCTCATAACTGTTAGGAAAAATAAGCTGGAATTTGTGTTTTATGGTATAAATAATCATCTTTTGTCTTGCTCAAAAAAGAAAAAAAAAATGTAAAAAAACTCACATTTCGAAGATAGTATATTATGAAGCCTTTAAAACGTAACTATATTGACAATTGAAAGACGTTCTGATTAGAATGATTTATTATAATATTATGTCAGTATGAATATTCAAAAAATAAAAAAATAATAAATTTTACTTTCACGACTTGTTTTGGTTAATTCAATTAACCTTCACCTTCTCAACGATAATTCTTTAATAGGGATGTTATATTAATTAATGTATTGGGTGGGAAAAATGAAGAAAAAAAAAAGGAAACTATTTTAGCCCAGGGTATCCTTCCTTAGCCAAGCCCCCTAATTTTTTTAATGATACCATTACATTTACAGTTTGTATTATAAATTAGTGATTTTTAATATTCAAATATGGATTTTATATTGATTTACCCCTCCAAAATTAATTAACCCCTTTATTAGAGTTCTAGTTTAACCTAATATTTGGTGGAGTTATTAAATTAAAAAGGCATTAAGTAAAGGATGAGAGTTTCTTAGAACTTCTGTTTGGCTGGAAATTTTGGATATTTTAACATTAGGGGTTTTTAGAAATTAAACTTTGTTGTAGAGTTGGGGAGGTGGTTTTTTATTATAAATAGAATGAGAGTAGTTGTATTATTATATTTCTAGCCAACTCAATTCAATGATTATCAATAATTGAATTGTGAATTCTTGAACTTATTAAGAAAAGATTATCAATCATAAAAAGTCACCATTTTCTTGAACTTCATCTCATTTATAATTTTTAATTGTGGATTCTTAATTTATTTTGAAAATTTTCTATAGAACGATAAAAGTTTGGGATACTTTTATCCCTGCAATTATATTTTCTTTAATTTGTTACAAGCTCATAGACAAAAGTAAATAAAAACATAAGTTGAAGGAAAAAGAGAGGGAGGGAGGGAGTAGTTATTTTCCAATAAAGTAGATATCTAAATGAGGAATCATTGGTCATATTCGAGTACGACAAATTGGACAAAATATTTAAGAGTAAATCTTTTGTCAGACCATCTCACGGATTTTTATTGTATTGTGTGAGATGGGTTAACCCGCAACCTAATTACTCATAATTCAAATCCTACAATTCATATATCGTCAAATCCTATAATTCACATAATGGAGCTCTATCTACTGTAAAACTGTCTCACATAAGTTTATGTGAATATTTAAACACTCTGCGACAATAAAATAAAATTGGACACAGAATTGGAATGATATCTGATTGCGAGTTTGCGACAAATGAGATTTCAAATTTTGAAATCAATTTTTTTTTTTAATATTTACTGAGACCTGCCCTAAGTCCTGACACCTTCTAGCTCAATAAAAATAATATATAATTTATTTATGCGGGAAATAAAAATGGAAGAATATTAAAAAATAGAAAGAAATTAAAATATTGGAAAGTATGGGTCTCACAAACAATCAGCCATCCGCGCCAATAAATTATCTCCGTCCCAGCTAAAAAGACACAGAGAAATGACAATCGCCATAGTCACTGAAGATGTAAGGTCTGAGGCGGAGACGTCTCTACTGAGCGACGTCGTTCCAGGCTCCGTAGACTTCAAAGGTCGACCATCCTCTCGATCGAAATCCGGATGCTGGAAGTCCGCTTCTTACATCATAGGTAACGATGTGAATTTCATTCAGTGAGCATTTTGCATTTCCGAGTTCATTTAATTTTGTGTTGATTTATCGATTTTTTATAATTGATAGCGGTTGGAGTGGTGGAAAGGTTTGCTTACTATGGAATAAGTTCGAATCTGGTGAGCTATTTGACCGGACCATTGGGACAATCGACGGCTTCGGCGGCGGCTATCTTGAATGCCTGGTACGGAACGTCGTCGCTTTTGCCAATTGCCGGTGCTGTAGTGGCTGATTCATTTTCCGGCCGATTCCGGATGATTATTGTAGCGTGCATGCTCTACGTTGCGGTTAGTTTGAGGAATTAAATACAGATTACTTTATTTTAGATTATGAAGTACTTGGAGTAAATAGCACTTAATATTCTTTTGTTTTTGAGAAAGAATTTGATTATGAATTGGTGCTGCTTGATAAGGAATAAAGATACTTTAGGTACTTTTGAGACTGAGGTTAAAGTTTTTGATGATATTATGTGATAGTTATAGTTCATCACATGTAATATTAAATGAAATTCACAGAATCTCACTTGAATATGTGTGAAGCCACCATGGCCAATCAATTATTGCATACAACTTTTTCACTTCCCTTTATTGCGTTAGCTGGTAGGCTTTTATTAATGCTTACACTATCTACAACAATTGTTTTTACAACTATTTAACTCTTTGAATGCTAAAGTTGATTGAAGAAATTTCTTTGTAGAATTTGAAATTATGTAGATTTGAGGTTGACTCCCTTGCCTGATTTTACCCTCTGCTTATGGGTATGCTTAAGCTTTGTGATGAATAATGCTTGAATAATGATCCTGCTAAACCATTTCTGGGTGTTTTTTGGATTGAAAGGGAAGCCTTGTTGTTAAAAACTATGATATTGCTGATGAAGTTGATTGAGCATGTAATTCCTTGAAATTTAATACGCTCTTGAATTGTGTTGGTTTGCAGGGACTTGGTTTCATGACCCTATCAGCTCTGTTTAGTTCACACAGCTCTTCTGAATGCAAGCCTATTGCAGGCCCTACAGCATGCTCTCCTGATCAGATTCATGTTGTGTTTTTTTTCTTATCGTTTTACTTAGTAGCTATAGCGCAAGGAGGGTTTTTACCTTGCGTCCAAGCGTTTGGAGCCGATCAGTTTGATAAGGAAAATGCAAATGAATATAAAGCACAAAGCTCATTCTTCAATTGGTGGTACTGTTTCGCTGTAGGTGGTATTTTGGTGCCTATCTTTCTCTTGAACTACATTCAAGAAAATGTGAGTTGGGTACTTGGATTTGGAATCCCTGCTGGAGTCATGTGCTTCTCATTGATTGTGTTCTTGGTTGGGAGTAAGACATATAGATTTCACACGTACACTGATAAAAGTAACCCTATTGTGAGAATTTATCGGGTTCTTGTCAAGGCAGCTACAAATTGGCAGGCTGTCCCTGCAACTATATCTATTGAAGAGGAAGGTCAGCAATCATTGTCTCACAACAAAGGTGCTCAATTCAAGTAAGTCACCCAATGAATGCTGCCATGATTTGCTATCTTTTCTAGTTAATGTTAGAGGTTGTTGAACTTGTTCTGTTTATATGTCACTGAGACTAAACGTGGCCCATTAAACTCGTCGCCACACAATTTACTTATCTTGAAATTCATATAGGTTTCTGGACAAAGCCTTACTTGCACCTGATGGCTCAATCGAAGATGAGAAAACGTGTAGCATCAGTGATGTAGAAGACACAAAGTCGATTCTCAGGCTAGCTCCATTTTGGTGTGCATGTTTGGGATACTCCATTATATATGCACAGCCTTCAACATTATTCACCAAGCAAGCAGCCACACTCAACCGCCATGTCACTTCCACCTTCGAAATACCAGCAGCTTCACTTCAACAATGTTTCATCGCTGTTCCCATTATAGTCTGTCTTCCACTATACGACCGCCTTTTCGTCCCCATTGCCAGAGCCATTACCCAAAAGCCATCAGGCATATCAATGCTCCAACGGATCGGAACCGGACTAACTCTGTCTTTGATTTCCATGGTGTCTGCTGCTGTTGTTGAGAGGAAACGCCTTGCAACCGCTCGTGAATATGGGCTGGTGGATGATCCAACGGCCCTGATTCCAATGAGCGTATGGTGGCTGGCCCCACAGTACATTCTATCCGGGGTTGCTGATGTGTTAGCCATGGTTGGTCTTCAAGAGTTTTTCTACGATCAAGTGCCTAACGAGCTCAAAAGCATCGGTCTTGCTCTGTACCTTAGTATACTCGGCATTGGCAGCCTGATAAGCAGTTTCCTCGTTTCTTCGATCCAAAATGCCACCATGGGAAACGGACAGGGTGGCTGGTTTTCGGACAACCTTAATCGGGCCCATCTCGATTACTTCTATTGGCTATTGGCTGGGATCAGTGCATCTGGACTAGCTGTGTTTATTTACTTCTCCAAGTCCTATGTTTATAAGAGTTGAGTTCTTGATTTCACAAGTTACTCAAGAATTGTATGGAATTAAACACCACGAGATCCAAAGCAAAATCATTAATAAAAAGGTAGGGATGTCGGTGGATTTGGGGATCCTCAGCTTTTACAAGTATAATTTATAATATTTTACATTTTACATTTTAAATTATTAATTTATAATTTTTCTATTACATTGTAAAAATTTGCCTCTTATTTCTTAGAATTTTGCTTCCCTTCAAACTTTATGTTATAAACATGAAAAAATCTACCTGAAAGAAAATTATAAATTATACTGTTATACATCGCAAAAATTTGAGTATTCTATTTTTTCATTACTTAGCTACTCTATAATTAACTTAGTTGCTCTATTGGGGCAAACATCTTAAGACTTCATATGAAGATGTGGATTTGAGGAGTGGTTTGAAATTAATTGTAGCAAATTCATCGATGGTGTTTGGATAAATCACTTTCATTTTGATCTAATTTTTAAGTTATTTAGGTGGATTTCAAATTCACGGATTTGAAATCCATTCATTTTAAATTCTAAATTTCAAATCACTCTATCCAAACACAATCTAAGGATGTTTTGGTTTCGTCAAAATCTGATCCACATGAGATTTTGAACCTACATTATCGGAAAAAAAAAATTCATGTCATTACATATCTTACCAACTTCACTATAGACCAACTACAATTCAAATAACTCACATGTTCAATTCTCAATTCACCTAAACATCAAATGTCATCAATTTATTAGAAACTACCCAAAATATCCTCTAATTGGTGAGTATCATAGTTTGGCAAGTTACTTTTCAGAACACGTTGATTGGATGTTCCAACTTCAAAAAAAAAAAAAAACTAAAGTTGTTTCACAAGATGACATTTTAGTGGTGAAATATGATTGAAAATTGTGTGTTATATACATCTTATAAACTCATCCTTTTTGGTGAAGAAAGAAAGAAAAAAATAATGTATGAAAAATTAATATTAATAAGTCATTAATTGCTGCGTGTTAATAAGTCATTAATTGCTACATGAGATTTCCATTCAATCCATCCAATATATCATTTTAATATTTCTCATTGAAATATTGTGTCATAATTGACTAATAACATATGATGAAACATAATTTGAAATAGACCGAGTTATCAAAAAGGGATCTGTTCGATTATATTCAATTTATCAATTTTGCATATATGATATTTGTTCATAACAAAATAAGTCTCAAAATCAAATACAATGAATATATATTTTACATTGCAAAGTTGTTGGCTACATTAAAATAGTACCATACAGTTTTTGATGTGAACCTGTCAAATGCCGTACAATTGGTAGGGGCTTAACTTAAAATTAAGTTGGGCAAAACTATAACCTATATATATTAGATTTAATATATTGTAGCTTTCATCCTTTATTTTAGGCACAATTATAGCCTCATTTTATTAGTTTAATTTGTGCAAAAATTGTTTAGTAAATGGTACGTTCAACATTATAATCCATTCCACAAAACTTCATCCTATATTTTACCAATTGGAATTATCTTTCGATATTTTCCATTTCTAAATATATATATTTGTATGTATCGATAATGATATTAGTTTCATATGATATATGGTCACGGATATGTAATATATGAAATGAAATACCAAATTCAAAATCAAAGCAAATGGTTGTAATATTTAAATGAGTTAACCACGTTTTAGGTGACTTGGTATGGTACACTTTAATATATTAAGCAACTTTAAATAAATTGAAAGTCTAGAAATTAATCCTACTAAAAAATTGATTTGACTATGCTCAAAGAATTGGGTTTCTAACCTACTTTACAATTAATCAATTGCTATAAAATGAAGCATACCAAATTGGAAGGGAAAGGAATCAAGCCCAAAAGTCAACAAATTAATATATATAATTAAAATAAAATAGACATATTTTTCTATGTCAATTATATTTCCTATAAATTAAAACTTATATAAGATAAGATAGTATTATGGATATAACAGCGTGAGATGATTCAAACTCATTATTAAAAGATAATCTACGTATTGTGGCAAATTATTATTAATCTTCTTACATAATTAAATACAAAAGTCGTAATCTATTAAGAATGGCAATGTTAGTTTTTTTTTTTTTTTTTTTTTGGGTAATGCAAAATACATGTCATGAACTAACAATTTAATTATTCAAAAAAGAAAAAAGAGACTACAAACAACGTAGAGCCTACTTATTTGAATTAAGTAGGAAATAAAAACTATATTAGTCCTGTCAACATCAACAACAACAACAGTTGTACGCATGAAGTTGATTTTGATTTTTTATGCCAATTCATTATAAAATAATAATATTTTTATTCAAAGAATTTATATTCTGCACGCATATTGTCACTAGTAATTTTCATAAAATCTATCAATTGGGTTCATTGAAAATCAATTTACATCATAGTCTCCTCATTAATTAGTAGAAAGTTGTTCAATTGAAGCAATTGAAACAAAGTTGTCTAATAATTGTGTAGACTAATCTTTTTTTTTTTTTGATGTAATTAAGAGAAAAACAAAATAGAAATATCTTAAATTCAACAAGAGTAAGATTTTGATAAGATCGGTTCATAACCCACAAAATATAGTTTAATCTGTAAATGAGTTATATCATTTAATGATTTTTTATAGGCGAAAACTCATGTGCAACCATCGCACGGTGCAACGGTTATACACTTATAGCACAAAAGGACATACTTGAATAACTCATACTCATACTGTAAAAAAATATACTTATAAAACACATACTTATAGCTGAAAAACACATACTTATACAGACATACTTGAATCGTGTCGCATGTGAGACAGCCTCACAAAGAGATCAACTCTTTCTTATAAGTTTTTGTAGTTCAATAAAATGGGCCGTTTTCTTGATTTCTTTTTTCCTCTTTTAAAAAAATAAAATTGGCTTTGTTAAATTCAATATAAATAAATATTCCAACTTGTCTTTTCTTTTTAGAGAAGTTATCACGATAATAAATTTCTGCCAATATAAATATATATATAATCTACCTTGTCCAAATTAAATCATCATTTGACATTAAATTTCAGAAAGGGCATACACATACTAACCCACAGAAGAAAGTGAAAAATACAATAAGACAACAACTATATATTTGTTTCACTATATATGATTGTTATACGAATCATATTCATCATTGTATTAGACCCAGGTACATATTCTTATTTTTATATTTTAATTTGATATCATTCAATTTTCTTTTTTAAATTATTGAAAGCCTTCCCACCCCTTTAACTTTAGTTCTAGCAAAAGTCTTCCTTAGACTATGATTATTAACAACCTCCACAACCCCAACCTCTTAATAAAATATTCATTTCTTTCTCTTCCACACACACAATCCACAACACAACCCAACCTCTACAATTTTCACATTTTATCAATGACCCAACCCAACCTATAATAATTATTTATTTTATGATTTAATAATTACATTTATGTTATAATCAATTTTTTTATTATTTGAAATGTGTACGAAATATATTAAATTATATGATATTTCAAATTCGTAATTATAAAAAAAATATTTGATACACTTAAAATAAGTTACAATCTCAATAACAAAAATAAAATTACAAAAGAGATGATTTGAGATTATGATTCAAAATGTATCAATATTAGTCTCTATTTATAGAGAAAAAAAAATCACGAATTTTGGTAATTTTTTTTTTTAATAAATAATTGAGTGTATAAAAAAATATCAAAAAAATCACATAAACCAATCATGGGTTGACAAGTGGCAGAATTTTGGATAAAATGTTATTGGAAAGTGTGCACAACTTGGGTTGGTTTGCCGCCCGGTTGTGTGCCATTTTCTGAATTTTGCTTTTTTTTTTTTGTCTACTTTCTAAAACCGGTTGCATGACCTAACTAATAAACATGGTCTTACAACTAAAGACATAATTTAAGGAAACAAATAAACAAACACATAAATCGTATGCGCTTATCCATAAAGGGATAATATAAAAAAATTTATGGTGGGAGGAGGTGCACTGCATTAATATGCACTACCAATTATTACGTCTGTTCTTTTATTCATCAATAAATTATGATGTGACATGTTTTGAATTCCAATTCTTAGTCTCTTATTTGAGAGTGATTATTAATTGAGAATGAGAAATTTCACGAGACATTCAACCATAAATAGGTTATGATGATGACATAATATAAAATATAACAATCTCAATAATAAAAAGATCACAAGTAACAAAAAATAAATAGAATTTTTTTTTTTGATAAATATGTAGAGAGAATATTATTTTATAGTAAATAATATTGTCATGTTCCAGAAAATTTGTTCTATAAAATACATCTTTTAGCTCTTTATATATACTTTTTAGGACAATGGTAAAAAAAAATTCACTTTTAATTAGTAAGCTTGTAACTTTCAATCCAATGGTTTTTATTTTTTTTAATCTTTTGTCCACAAACTCAAACTTTTAATAGTTGAAGTTAAATTTAGTTAATTATATTTAAAAACTATTAAAGATCAAATATGACTGCTTTAATTGATCAATGTTTTTTTATTTCTTTTCTTTTTTGTTTCCAAATCCATCCTGATTTTTAGAAAGTTTGAATTTGAAAAATTTGACAAAATTTAATAATTTATATGCATGTGATTGTTTCAATATTAAATATATATATATATATATATATATATATATATATAGGGACGGATCTGTATACCCCGGGTGGGAGCACGTGCCCCACATTATTTTTGGAATTTTTTCACTACTATATATGTATGAATTTCATGTAATTACCTCAATTAGAATAAAAACAATAAGGTCATCCCACCATAATTTAATAGAGAATAACATGTGGGTGTGGTCCAATACAATATATAAATATACAATTTATTATTAAAGCAAATCACTTCCCAATATGAATGATAGTTTGATTGTATATATTGAAAATGAGGTTTTTGATAGTATTGATAATGAGTCGATAATGCAAATATTTCAATCAATGAAAACTTGTAGGTTTCAATTGTAATAGATTTGGATTGTATGTATTAAAAAAAAAATTCACGTATTTTATATTTTAGTTATTTTGTGTCCCTCATTAAAAAGGTTTGGATCCGTCCTATATATATATATATATATATATATATATATATATATTATCATTAAATAATAGTGTTTCATCATTTTACTTAAAAAAATAGATTTTTAATAAATCGATTGAACCATTGGTTGAATCGATATAATCTATCTGTTTGCTGATTGGTCGGCTATTAATTCACTTTGTCTATTTGAACTACCATATTTATTGACCAATTGACCACAGTCAATGCTCATTTACTGAATTACTAACCTTAAATTCAGTCATAGATCATCTATCCTACACCAACCTAATACTCTCTCGTTTTAATTTATCACTCATTTACATTTGTTTTAAATAAATTAAAGAAACATAAAAGTGTATATAATAATTTTTAGTTCTAAAAAGTTAGATTTCCATCCAACATAAGTTATAAGTATGTATGATACAAATTCAGACATGATACAAAGAAAAAACAAGGGCTAATTTAGAAGAAAACAATTGATCCTTTTTAATAAATACAGACAAATAAAATATAGAGTAAAAAGTAATTTGAAAATAGTTTAGAGAGAAATTTATTTTGGATTCTTATCCTATTTTCAACTTGTCTTTATCATGTCCTATAAATTAACAACAAGTGGATATATCACTCATCCGATATGCTTAACTAGATATGTGTGCACTCAATATATATATTTTTTAATATTAATATATATATATATATATTAATATTCAAAAAAAGAAGAAGAATATGATTTGTATGCAATATGCATCATAAGATTTGTAGGTTGAAATTTGAAATTCGACACATTTAAATCAATGCGGAATCCAATGCATGACCACATAAAACCTCAATGGATATATGTTAGTCTAATTTTTCAAATTATTAAACCATATATTTAGTCCCAAAATCCACATATTTATTTTTATTAAAATCATTTATGATATAAGACTTTCTAAAAAAAACTATTCTAACTCACTTTTTTTTTGTCAGAGCATCATATTCTATTGCTAGTCCAGTTATTCTTTTTTATGTTCCTATTTTAATAGTTGATGTAATTTCTTTTATTTTTGTAACTCAATTTCTGACAACTTAATGCCATAAGTTTCTTTATCTCAGAAAAATATAATGAAACTATATATCCAAAAAAATATTATCTAATATAAAAAAAATTATGATATTATACTTGATGATAACACATCATATTCAAATCCATCCTTAATTTTTTTATTTATGTTTGTGTAATTAATTAATTCCAAACATATTACATTGGATGTATGGTACAGTGTATCATCTAAATATTAAAATAAAAAACAAAACAATAAGTTAAATATGCACATTGTAGAATATAGTACTGTCCCCATCCCTTTAATTAGGAGGTTTGGTTTTCTTTTCCATTCTTAAATCTTAACCTACTTTGTTAAAAAAAAAAAAAAAAAACTACTTTGTATTATCAATATTATTTTAAGTTTGAGTATAAAAAGAAATCCATAAATTGGAATATTTCATATTATTTCAGATTTTTTTTCATGTGTTGAAATCACTAAAATTAATCAACGAATCTAATTAAAAATTCCATTTTTAGTTGCTTGACAGATCTTCAGTAAGTACACACATTAATAATTACTTATTCTGTATAGGGGATAATAATAATAAAAGTAATTACTATTAGTTTTATTAATTATTAAAATGAGGTGAGTCATCACTATTATTGGTTTGAAATTTGGCTCTACCTGAACAATAATGGGCCCCAAAATAATGGAAGAATGTAGAAAATAATGGGGCCCAAAATTAAAAGGGACCAATAGCAAAGCTCCAACCAGGGCCTACATAATAAATATAATATTTTCTCAGGCAACGTTAATCTCCAGCTGTCTCTATCGCTTTTTTTTTTAATCTATTATTATTATTATTATTATTATTATTATTATTATAAATGCATTCAATTCAATTGGATCAAATTTACCCATAAATCACAGTCTACTGTTCAATTGAGAGTTTATAATTCAAATATATTTGATAGTTAATTAAATAAAGTTTGAAGAAATATAAAAATTTATATAAGATTGTTTTAATACGGAAAATATAAATTAATTTGTAAAATTTGTTTGAATTATGTACGGTCAGATTTCATCTTAAATAATTATATCAATAAGACAAATTTATATAGTTTATTATAAAATAAAAAATTATTGTTTGCCCAAATTCGAGTCATCAATTCTCGATTGCAATTTATAAAAAATATCTACATTTTTTGTAATAGTTTAAATTTTAAAAGCCATAATTAAAAATAAAATAAAATAATCTCCATTCACCTATGTCGACGTTTGTCCATTTCTCAGTGTTATAATCCCTCGATCACTATCAAGGAAGATAAACTAAAGTACATTTCTTTCATTTTCAATTTTATGTTCTTATCCATAAATGTACACACATTAATAGGCATATTCGTTCCATACAGAATAAATTTGGAATATTTACAAAATATATACAAAATTTGCATATATTTTCACAACTCAAAATTTTATTTTATATGTTTACTTTGTGGTTTATTTATCTATGGAAATTAGATTGTATTATAAAAATCTATTCCACAATAAATTATTTTAATTAAAACAAGGAAAACAATTATAGAGAAAATATAAAAAATTGAAAAGATTCTTGAGGCATCTTATGGAAGACAAAGATATGAAAGCACACACCTCCTAACAGAAAAAGATATAAATATAAAAAAAAATATATATATATATATATATATATATATATAATTATTTATTTATTGAAACCAACTGAAAAAGGTGCTAAAAATGGAATCAAATCATAAGCCATATCTAAATGATCAAGGGTATGCTTATTCGAATTTATTGAGAAAATTTTTTATTCATGAGAATAAGAAGGAAAAAAAAAAACAAGAAAATGCATTTGGGCAATGTTTGGATGGCCAAAAAAAAAAAGTTGTAATAATTATATATTTATATTTAATACGATTTATTTGAAAAAATATATAAGCAAACTTGAATATGTTTCGGAAAATATTGAAAAGTACAATTTCAAACCGTCCATCTCTTTTGTCTATTTGACCTCCGAAAGTCTTGGTAAGGGAATATTGACAAAGTTTATTTGGAGAAAATCTAAAATAATTGTGTACCATGATAATTATTTAAAAATTATTTGACTGAGTTGATAATTTTTATTTATTATGATTACTCTGCTCGTAATTTCTAGCGTCAATTTTAATTCAAGTAGGTCGTATTTAAATAATTAGCCTTGGAATTTTTTATTTTTAAGAAAAAAAAAAGTCATCGCCTCTTTCTTGTAATTCTATGAATCTAGGCTTTCTAAACTATTCAATTATATAGTTATATATACATTAAATTTGTTAATAGATTTTTTTTCTAATTTTCAAAAGTTACAAAAGAAAATTAATTATATATGAATTAATTGGTAGAAAGGAATTAATTGTCACATATTTATTTAAATGATTACTTCTTACACCATTTATAAATTGAAATGATAAATTTTCCTATAGAAGTTGGAATAAAAAAATTAATTAAATGTTCCTCAATTGTAGATATATTCATCTATATGTCAAAAAAAATCTGTAAATTTTTTTTGTACCTTTTATATTTACATTTTTTCATGTGATTTAACTAATCAATGTCAATATTTGAACAAGTCCTTAATCTGTAACTTCCACGGCTCACTTTAGCAACTATAACATTAACTTCTACGTAACTGGATAATTTACATTTTTTATTTATTCTAATAATTTATCTCATATTTTATTAATTTTAATTTACATTGTTTAGGACTTGAATTAAATTGGATTGAAATTTAGAACAACTTGGTAAAATATTTATATATATTTTTATTGAAAATAGCAAAACTGTGGGGCCCATAAAAAGGTCCTCAATGTCATGCATTCAGCCAATGAAAAATCTCTATCTTCTGTACTCTTCAACAGCAGACAACTTGAGAGAGGGAAAAAAGTTCGTATTTAAATAATGAGGAAATCGGGCACTGTACCACAAATCAAATAAGGATTTGAGTTTTTATCATAAAATATAGTGTGTTTTGGATAAATACCACAAAATATAACAAATTTGGCAAAATACCACAATTCTTGACTAAGTCTTCACTGCGATAGTATTTTGATGGGATGTGTTTCCCTTCATATTTAACCACCAGAGAGAGAGAGGAGAGAGAATGCATCATTATGTGTGGATTCATGTTAAATTAATTAAATAAGATACAAGATATTTTCTATCTTTTTTTTTACAGGTCATAATTTGAACCCAAAAATTCGTTAAACCCAACAAATATAGGGTTTAACGAAAAAAATACCATACTTTTCGTTAAACCCTTAACGAAAATTATGGTATTTTTTTCGTTAAACCCTATATTTTTTGGGTTTAACGAATTTTTCATTATATTGTTTTTATAATTTGAAATAATTTTCGTTAAATTCTCAAATAATTTTCGTCATATTATTAACTAATTTTCGTAATTATCAATTAATTATTAAATAATTTTCGTTATTTTCGTCTAAAACTACATAAACTTAAAAAATTTATTTTGACAAAACCAATTTTCGAAAAAACCTATGGAGTTTAACGAAAAAAGGTTAAATTTCGTTAAACCTTATACAATAAGGGTTTAACGAAAATTAACCTTTTTTCGTTAAACTCCTAAAAGTTTAGGGTTTTTATGAAAATTAGGTGTGGACAATTTTGTTTTTTTTTTTTACAATTCCATTAATTAAAAAGATCTTAGTTAAAAGTTGAAAATGGACGAAAATAGACGAAATTGTTTTAGGGTTAAATACGAAATTTAACAAAAAAAAGATGGATTTTTCATTAAACCCATTTTTTCAGGTTTAACAAAAATAGGTTAAATTAGTACAACTAATTTTCGTTAAACCCTAATCAATAGGGGTTAACGAAAATACAACCAATTTTCGTTAAACTCCTAATTTAACGAAAATAGATTGATTTTTCGTTGAACTCATATTTTCAGGTTTAAACAATGTAAACAAATTTATGATCTTTAATTTATTTTACTTTAGGGAGTAGACTTTTTTTTTTTTCGTTTAAGATTAAAATAAACCATGCCATTTTCGTTTAGGATTAAAATAAATTTAAGCATTTTCTAATAATATGGAAAGTGTCATTTTTGAAATATCATATTCGGATTAACGTAAAGATGAGTTGTACACATCAAACATATATTGGTAATCTATAGATCATTTCCCAAATCTGCTTGAAGATATATCGGACATTTTCTTCTGGTGTGTTCTGCAGACCCGCATACTGAGCAATGTTTCTTCTTCCGCCGCAACGGTTGATCCTCATTTCGGACGGTGTTTTGATTGAGGATGTCGTCCTCAAACGTGTCATATTCGAACGGCGACATTTCGGTGCATCATTTTCTTGTGTGACCAGTTTGTCCACAACGACGGCATGTAGGTGGTTTGCGTGAGGTTCCACCTTGCTCACCGGTTGAAGGAATACGCGTTGATTTCGGTCGACCGGCTTGCTTTGGTTTGTCTGGGGGAATACAGAGAGTCTTCTTTGCCTCGTCCGATACATCTTAATCTTGGGGATCGGGAACAGGTTTTACGTCACCTTCCCACATACCTCTTAACCATTCTGTCGTATAATACAGCGCAACATAAGACGTGATTGTTTCTTTTGCAAAGCTGCAAGCATAAATATAGGTTAACACTCACGTTATGCATTATACACACAACGTATTATACACCAAATTATAAGGTATCTAATTGTTTAATTATCAAGTTTACCTTATAGTTGCGCATGTATGTGAACATGGAAGCATTTCTTGTTGAAAAATACCACAAGAACACTTGCGACAGGCCAGATCTACGAGAAAATTTTTGCTAACATCCGTAACTTTGTACGTAGACCGTGCCAGTGGCTCAACTTGCATTCTTCGTGCAAGCTTGGTGTACGCGACTACTCTTTCATGCACCGCAGCTGTCAGTATGTTTGTTCTTTCTAGTGTTGTTGTTCTCCTTTCGTAAAACCATCTTTCCGTAACCCGTCGGGCACATTCCAGAAATGAACAAACAGGAAGCTTCCTCGCCCATAGGAGCCGAGCTTTCCATGTCTCGGCGGCGTTTGATGTCATGAAATTGAACCTTCGAACAGGACATTTCACGCGAGACCACCGGGTTGTTCCTGCCTTTGCCAATGTTTGAAGAACACCTGCTATACCCGTCTCTTCGATTTTGGACATGTACCTGAGGGGGTTAAATTTGGAAAAAGAAGGTTGACAATTGAATCACACTAACAACTAGCAAATATCATCACGGGTTAGCATTTCAAATTGAAGGAAAACAGATGTGTGAAATTAAATTATCGTTCGAAGACATGAGATTGATAAGAATACGTTGCCCTGTGGAATAGTTCAACTATGCGAGATCCATGTTTTGCCAAATTTTGTCGCAGATGAAAACAACAAAGGCCATGAGTGGCTTCGGGGTACTCCTCTTTAATAGCATTACCGATGCTAGTATGTTGATCGGATATAAAAAGCAATTGGCTTGGGCATCCAAATGCGATGTGAATTTTTTTCAAAAACCAGGTCCATGACTCATCGTTTTCCACATCTCCTATCCCAATTGCTAGAGGGAAGATTTGATCATTTCCATCCTGCGTCACTGCGACAAAGTCGATTCCTTTATATTGTCCTTTCAAGTGAGCAGGAGTACTCTAGTCTACGACAGCGGGTCACTCAGGATCTGGTGAACCAAATTGCTGAAGTCATGCCTTTTATGATCGAGAAACAAATTAACACGTATTGTGGTAGGATGGCCCAGGGACCGTGGCAGCAGTCGTTCCAGACACCAGCTGCCCCTAATAGGCCCTTTCCAGAGTACATGAGCACTCCCTGTGACCCAACAGGCCCTTCGATGGACGTAGATGAGTCGATGTCAGTCCCAAATACCGGTCCTGCAGCACGACGCAGAGTTGCATCTGCGTTTGTGCGCAGTCCCTTCTTGCCAAATGAGCCTTCTAGAAGAACTGGATCCCTTGAAGGTGAATTCAAGGCCTACTGCATTAGTGCCGACGAGAAAGTTGAATTGTAAGTATCTATGTTCTTTCATAGACTTCAGTTGATCATTCTTTTTTCCAGGTGTAGTGCTTTATATATGATTTTTTTTTGTTCAACTCGTTACAGACGCAACGTCGGCACAGGTGTTGGTGTTGGGCCAATATTTTTTCGGGCTATGATTGATCCGAAATCGGAAATGGATTACGAGGTAATAAACTGTCTTTTTCCTTTTCTGAAGGGTTGGGATTTGGCTAATTGTTTATTCTGACCGTCATTCCAATCTAATACAGGCCATTGATGCGTACCTTGACATACTACAAAGCTGTCCAGAAGAAGCCAACGTACAGGTCAAGCGCCAAATCGAGGGGAAGATCCAGTTGGCGGATACACATCTGCACGTAAGTTCCTATAAATCTTTTATATTATTATCACTATTTACCTGTTCACACTTTAATACATCATTTTTTTTAGTGATATATGCAATGATAGCAATGGTCTTACATCTCAGGAAATATGTAAAGCAATTTGGAATGCAAAGCATGAAGGCGAGGATGACGATTGCAAATACTTGTTGGGCGTTAGAGAGGACTTCACCTCGGAGCAGATGGAGCTACTAGTGCCTTATGTGCAAGGGCAACGTCCAAAGTGGAATTTTATGAAGCCATGGTGGGAGGACATAGCAGTTGTAAGTATTTAATACTAACTTTTCTTGATTATTTTGGCTTGTCGGATCGGTAGTGGGGTTCTAATTGTTTTTTCCAAACAAGCAGGTATGGACGGTAATGAACCTTGACGACCATTGGTGTGCATGTTCTATACCTCGAGAAATCGAGGATCTGCTTGGCTGACAGCTTCAGGCATCGGTACACAAACGATAATGTCATATCCTCGCTATGGGTCAGACAGGCCCTCCCACTTCGCCGCATTCTGCTACGATTGCTGGAGTACTGTGGCTTTTACAAGAAGTCATTTGCTCAGGGGAGAAATGTTCCACAGGGCTTAAATGAGTTCAAGTTGGCCCTATTGAATGTGGAACTGTGCTACAAGCAGGTGGACGACGTTTCATGTGGGTCTTGGTCGTTACTCACCGTTGAGAGTGGGATGACTCAGGAGTGGCCAAGAAAGACACTTAAGGCCTTGAAGGGAATCAAGGGCTTCAGGAAGAGGATTGCATACTTTGTTTGGAAAAACTCCACGGCCGGTGACACCATACCTCATGATTTTTTTGATTATACGACTCCTGTATGATGTATGCATTATGACTACTATGTGATGTTCGTAAAAATGATCATTATGTTATGGTTTTTAGTAAGGATCTCGAATATCAATGTGTTTTGAATTTCGAACACTATTCATATGATCAAATCTATCCCTTCGGTTTAAAAAATTGTGGTTTATTTTCGTTCAACCATTAATGTTTAGAGTTTAACGAAAATATCGTATTATTGTACTTGCTAATTATTTAATTAATTTAATAATATAACTAGCGGGAATAAATTAATATTCGTTTTAATAATTAACCAAAATTAATTGATAATTTAACAAAAATATTGTCATAATTTAACGAAAACTATTTGATACTTTAAAGAAAATAATTTGATAATTTAACGAATATTTTGTAATAATGTAACGAAAATTATTTAATAGTATAAATAAATTTAATTAATTGTCGTTCAACACATAAAAACAAAGGTTTACCGAAACATACCATAGTTTTCGTTAAACCCTAAAAATTATGGGTTTAACGAAAATTATGGTTTATTCGTTAAACCCTTAATTTTTAGGGTTTAAGGAAAGGATCATATTATTGTATTTAATAATTTAACGAAACTCCATTAATAATTTAAATCAAAATTATTTCATAACTTCACTGTTCATATTATATTATTTGATAATTACGAAAATTAGTTAATAATATAACGAAAATTATGTTACAATTTAACGAAAATTATTTCAAATTACAAAAATGGCAAAATTAATGAAATTTCGTTAAACCCTAGAAATTAAGGGTTTAACGAAAAAAAACATAATTGTTCGTTAAACCCTTTAAATAAGGGGTTTAACGAACAATTATGTTTTTTTTTTTTCCGTTAAACCCTTAATTTTTAGGGTTTAACGAATGTTTCATTATATTGCATATTGTGTAATTAAATTTTTATCTATCAAAATTATTTCATAATTTCACTGTTCATATTACATTATTTGATAATTACGAAAATTAGTTAATAATATAACGCAAATTATGTTACAATTTAACGAAAATTATTTCAAATTACAAAAATGGCAAAATTAATGAAATTTTGTTAAACCCTAGAAATTAAGGGTTTAACGAAAAAAAACATAATTGTTCGTTAAACCCTTTAAATAAGGGGTTTAACGAACAATTATGTTTTTTTTCGTTAAACCCTTAATTTTTAGGGTTTAACGAATGTTTCATTATATTGCATATTGTGTAATTAAATTTTTATATTTCAAAATTATTTCATAATTTCACTGTTCATATTACATTATTTGATAATTACGAAAATTAGTTAATAATATAACGAAAATTATGTTACAATTTAACGAAAATTATTTCAAATTAAAAAAATGGCAAAATTAATGAAATTTCGTTAAACCCTAGAAATTAAGGGTTTAATGAAAAAAAACATAATTGTTCGTTAAACCCTTTAAGTAAGGGGTTTAACGAACAATTATGTTTTTTTTCGTTAAACCCTTAATTTTTAGGGTTTAACGAATGTTTCATTATATTGCATATTGTGTAATTCATTTTTTAATACCTCCATTAGTGTGATTTGATAGGTAGTTGGCGATGTTTTTCCCTTGACTCATTTTATCCACTATTCATGTTGGACTTGGTCAAAAATTGTGGTATTTTCACAAGTTTGTCATAATTTGTGGTATCTTTACAAATCTATCTATATTTTATGGCACTTTTACAATTTCTTATTACAAAAATGGTACAGAGGCCATTTTTCCCTTTAAATAATTATGAATTTTTTTTATTTTAAGAAAAAAAAAAAAAGTCATCGTCTCTTAAGTCTTACCTGTAATTCTCTGGCTTTCTAAAATATGTTTGGACCAACGAATTAATGCCAATATTTGGACACGTCTATAACTGTTAACTTCCACGGCTCACTTTAGCAACCATAACTTCTACGTAATTGGATAATTTACAATTTTTATTTATTCTAATAATTTATCTCATATTTTATTAATTTTAATTTACAGGCCCCGGTAATTAAATTGGATTGAAATTTAGAACAGCTTGGTATAAGGGTGGCAATTTCCCCGCGGGGAACCATCCCCGTTGGGTATCAATGTTAATGGGCAGGGATTTCCCAGTCAATTTGGGGAATGGGGCAGGGACGGTGAATCCTCATTTAAAAATTATGGGAATGGTTTGGGGATGATATTTATGCTCCTCACCCAATCCCCGACCCCAAACTGGCCCAATTTATATGAAACGGTGATTCCCCATTCCCCATTTAATATTATTTATTAATATATACATATATATATATATATATATTAATAAATATATCAAAACATCCAAATTTTCTATAAGTACTCTAATTCCTCATGGCTACTTTTCAATTAATTAGTAATTTAATATCTAAAATTGCAAATTGAAATTGAAATTTTGAATCAACTCAAAATAATCAAACTTGTTAGATTGTTTTGTCATTTTGATTATATATTTCATACTTTTGTTTTAAAAATTAGATTTATGATTTCAAGATATTTTGATGTTATGTTGGATTGATATTGTTTATGAGTTGTTTTAATTGCTTTGATATTTATTTTATTAAAAATTATTTTAAAAAAAAAAAATTTAACTTGTAGAAAATTATATTTGGGAAACGTGAATCCGCCCGCGGGGAATCTGTCCCAGAGCGGTGAATCACAATCTACGTACCAAATTTCCAAAGCGAAGAGATTAGCGGGGATGGTATTTGACCCCACCCATTGCCACCCCTTGCCTGATAAAGTATTTATATATTTTTTATTGAAAATAGCAAAACCGTGAGGCCCATAAAAAGGGCCTCAATATCTTGCATTCAGCAAATGATAAATCCCCATCTTCTGTAGTCTTCAACAGCAGAAAACTTAGAGTGAGAGAGTGGGAAAAAAGTTAGAGAGAGAGAGAATGACGATCAGTATAGCTACCGGAGACGAAATATCTGAGGCGGAGACGCCGCTACTGGACGACGTCGTTCCATGCTCTGTGGACTTGAAAGGCCGGCCGTCCGTCCGATCGAAATCCGGCTGCTGGAAATCCTCTTCTTTCATCATAGGTAACGATTTTGATTTTACGAGGTTATGATTTTCGTGTTTTTTTGATTTTAGTGTTAGTTGATTGAACTAGGTGAAAACATTTTTGGCCTGAAATTTCAGCTGTTGGAGTGGCGGAGAGGTTTGCTTATTATGGAGTTAGTTCGAATTTGGTGAGCTATTTGACCGGAAAGTTGGGGCAATCAACCGCTTCGGCGGCGGCTATTTTGAACGCGTGGTTTGGAACGTCGTCGCTTTTGCCTATTCTCGGTGCTTTTGTGGCGGACTCGTTTTCCGGCAGATTTCCGATGATCATTGTTGCATGCGTGCTCTATGTTGCGGTTAGTTTCGCGAAATAGATAAAACTCTGCTGTTGTTTCGAAAGCTTACGACCTAATTTACTGTGTGTTTTGATTGCTTTTGTTTTAATTTATGCTTTATTCTTAAACATTGATTTTTGTTTTTTTGGCAAATAATGTACTTACCGTAAATTGCACTTAATTAAACATCCTGTTTTCCGGAACAACTTGGGGATGTCTCCGACTCTCTGTGCCACTTGGAAAGGATCAACAAATATAGATTTTCTTGATTGTTAGTTAAGGTTGGAATTTTCAAAGATATTGGGCAAGGAAACTTATATAATAATAGTAAACAATTAGTTTTCGAGTTAAGGATTTTAAATTTGAGAAACATGTCTATGAAATCTCTGCTTGTGGTTTTGAATAATCTTTATGAAGATTAAAGCTTTTAATCTCGAAACAACTCTGTATCAGATGTGTTGTTGCCGACAAGTTTCTTACGAACCTTTTCTGTTGGCTGGTAGTTAGCATGTGTTTCTCAAGAAGAGTTTTTGTATCGACTAAAACAGAAGTAGTCCTAGGTTGATGCTCTTGAAATATAATTGATTTGTAGTTAATTTTCTATTTTTAAATAGAAAGGGAAACCTTGTAAAAGACAATTGATGTGAATCCTTAGAAGAATCCTTTAGAAAGTTTAGTGTAGAATTTTCTTTGGAACAACATCTTAATTGGCTGAAGTTCCGTGGCTAAATTGCTAATCGTATTTACTTTTGGATTGTGGACCACAGGGACTTGGTTTGTTGTCGTTGTCAGCTTCATTTAGTTCATACAACCTTGCTGAATGCAAACCTTCTTCAAATGGCATTGCATGTTCTCCAAACCAGCTTCAGCTTATGTTCTTCTTCTTCTCGTTTTACCTGGTAGCTTTAGCACAAGGAGGGTTTTTACCTTGTGTGCAAGCTTTTGGAGCTGAACAGTTTGACGAGGAAGATGAAAAGGAAAATAAGGCGAAAAGCTCATTCTTCAATTGGTGGTATTGTTTTGCTATTGGAGGTATTTTGGTGCCTCTCTTGGTTTTGACCTACATTCAAGAAAATGTGAGTTGGGAAATTGGATTTGGAATCCCTGCTATCGTCATGTGCTTCGCACTAATCATGTTCTTGATGGGGAGTAGCACTTACCGTTTTCGCATATACGCTGATGGGAGGAACCCATTCGTGAGAATCAACCGTGTTTTTTTCAGGGCAGCAAAAAATTGGAAAGCTGCCCCTGTAGCTATATCCATTGAAGATCACAATAATGCTCAATTCAAGTAAGTGGATTGCCTTTGTGCTTTCCCCTTATTTATGTACATTTTAGTTGCCAGGAATCTTCAATTTGCATTCATAGTATCTTTTTACTTATCAACATGCTGCTTATACACATTAATTCATAAATTGCAATAGGTTCTTGGATAAAGCATTGCTTGCCCCTGATGGCTTGATAGAAGATGAGAAAATCTGTAGCACCGGTGATGTAGAAGACGCAAAGTCAATTCTTAAGCTCGTTCCATTTTGGTTTGCATGTTTGGGATACTCCATTATATATGCACAGCCTTCAACATTATTCACCAAGCAAGCAGCCACACTCAACCGCCATATAACCTCCACCTTTGAAATACCAGCAGCTTCACTTCAACAATGTTTCATCACCGTCTCCATCATGTTCTGCGTTCCAATCTATGACCGTATCTTTGTCCCCATCACCAGAGCCATTACCAGAAAGCCAGCTGGCATAACAATGCTCCAACGTATAGGAACTGGAATGACTCTCTCTTTGATCTCCATAGTCTTTGCAGCCATTATTGAGCAGAAACGCCTTGCAATTGCTCGTGAACATGGACTAGAGAACATGCCAACAGCCACGATCCCAATGAGCGTATGGTGGCTGGCCCCACAATACGTGCTATCTGGGATTGCTGATGTGTTCGCCATGGTTGGTCTTCAAGAGTTTTTCTATGATCAAGTGCCTGGTGAACTCAAAAGCATCGGTCTTGCTCTATACTCTAGCATACTCGGCATTGGTAGTCTGATAAGCAGTTTCCTTGTAACTTCAATCCAGAATGGCACCATGGAAAACGGACAAGGCGGCTGGTTTTCAGACAACCTCAACCGGGCTCATCTTGACTACTTCTATTGGGTGCTGGCGGGCCTTGGTACATCTGGATTGGCCTCGTTTCTTGTCTTCTCCAGGTCGTACGTTTACAAGAGACGAATCGTTCTGTCTTAAATTTATACGTGGCCTACAAGCCATGAGAAGCAGTATGGTTTGTGGGATACTATTTGTTTGTGATTCTTCTATTGCAGCTATAATTTTTACTCTGCTGCTAATTGTAAGAAAAATAATTGTTAAGAGAAATTATGTTACTAGTGTTATAACTATAAACACTTGTATTGTATAGATGCCAAAGTGCAAAAAGTATTATTGTCTCCTTTGAGAGTATATACACATCACTCGAATTTTTCTTTTGTAAATGGTTTTCTGATCATTACCATTTGGAAAAGTTGAAAATAAAATAACAATAAAAGTGCAGGGGTAAATGTGTAATTTTCATTCTATGAGGGGCATTTATGTAAAAGTGCGGTTTCTTAGGTATTGGTGGGACAGATAACTAATTATTTTGACAAAAGCACACTTATTCTTATTATTTGTGATAAGCACCAAAAGGGTTACGTAAATTAGGATAAATTATTTAATTTCATATAAGTCACATTTTCTTTACTTAACAAACGTGAAACGTTTTGGTCCTTTTGGACACGTTTGCAAGTAACAACTAATGGATAGATCACTTATTAGGAACAAAAACTTCGTATTTTTCTTTATGTTTTATTATATTTTTAGACTTTAGTTACACCATTGTCTTATATTATTTTTAGTGCAAGTTGATTTTGGATCAATTGTTTTGAAAATACAGATTCTATGTATTAAACTCCTTGACTTTCGTTCCAAAAAAAGAAAATAAATTAAATAGTTTTCATATTTTTGAAATATTAATTAAGGCAAAAACTTTTGTGCACCAGTTGCACCGTGCAATCCATATCTTTATGTTATAAATATAGTACATTTATGTTATAAATGTAGTACATTTATACATGTTCATTTTAAAAGGTACAGATATTTTTACATAAAGATACTACATTTATAACATAAAGATCTTCCGTGCAACTCTGTGCACCAGTTGAATAGAAGTGTTACTCATTAATTAATATTCAACTACAATAATTAATTATTTTAAATAAGTCCATTGAATATTGGTCCCGAGCCCAGCAGGGTTTCCAAGAGATGATTTATATGGTCCTCTCAAAAAGATCCAAATAAAAAATAATAAAAAATTTGAGCCATGTGTGCACAGTTTATTTTTTAAATGTTTGGAAAATAACAGACTTAATTTTTTATTTCAAAATTTCATCTATTTATTTATTTTTGTGGGGCGATGAGTGTGCCACGTTATAAGCTTAAAAACCTACTATAACTTGCATCACAATTCACACCATAAAGTCATCATTCAATTACGTGAATTTAGATAGTAATGAGATGAACAAGAAAAAGTTAGGTGTATGTTTTCATCAACATAATTTCATAAGCATGAATATAAAAATAAAAAAGAATCTCAATTTGTTTTTTGAAATGTATCTTGATTTCATGTCACATCTTATGTTGTCATACTATTTGTATGAAACATATTGGAAATTTGATTTTAGTAAAGTGGGCGTGCATCATGCTTTGACCAAGTTTTAGTGGTTATAATTTTGATTTTGAAGCAATTGAATCATAAAGATTGATTAAACTTTTGAGCAAATGATTGTAGAGTGTTTAATTTTTTTTTAAATAAAACTTATTGAGTGAGAAATTAATACTCAAAGTGAACCATTAAAGTTAAGATGTTTCGTGTAGAAATATGGGTTATATGAAAAGGCTAAGTTGCCTCATGCCACATTGATAATTTTTTGATGTTGATTCCATTGTAAATAAGGTATAATAGCTTTTTATACCACAAAATCAAATAAAATAAATTTTACTACCACAACATACATTTGTTACTTTTTTCTACCATTATTTTGGTGAAAATTTTAGAATACATTTTGCACCCACTTGTGTATAATGCAAGATTGTTGAGTGATGTGAGATGTTATTTATGTTTTATCAACAAAAGTAAAATCGTCATTTTCTATATTTGTGGTAAAAATTTTTTTTATCTATTATGATATAAAATTAATTAACTATCGTAATTATGATAGAAAGAGATGATATATCTTGTAATTAATGGTATAATAACATGTAAATCAAATTATATACAATAGTGAATTATCAAGTGTACCCCACATAGTTCTCTATTGGGCCGGCTCAGCCTGGGTGTGATCTTGTTCCTTGGACTTTAGCACAGCCCATGTAGTCTTGGGCCATGGCCCAACTTAATTCTTTTATCATTTCTTTTATTTTGCATATCATTCATATCATCTATCATCATCACAAATATCTATTTTATCTAACTTGCATGTTTGAATAATTTGGTAAGGAGATGGTAATTCCCCATTCGAAAAACTATGTCACTACAGAATTTGAATTTTCCTTATCATTTGTGCATAAAACTAGACTCAACTACAAAATATAGAAAATATATGAATAAATAGGGTTTAATGGGCCTTAGTTTGTAGATTATATACATTTATGGGCTCAAAAGATCATGGAGCACAAAGTTTAAGCGACATACGAGGCCCAGTTACCTTAAAAATGAGGCCCAATACTTATAGTTGATAAATTGCCTAGATTAGTTCATTGAGCATTTTAATTTCAACATAAATATATTGGATTGTGTTCAATTTAAGATAATGTATTTATTTGAGAGTTTAATATGAAAACTCCCATCTCACTTTCTAACTCTTATATCCCAGGTAAAATATTTCAAATAAAATTATATCATAATATTTTCTTTAATTTTATCTGAGTAACTCAATAAATTAATTCCACAATATATATATATATATATATATATATATATATATATATATTACTTAATTTTTACTTCATTCATTTCAAAACAAACGTCCTTCTGAAATTTAAAGTTTGTTTTAAATTAAATGTCATTTTAAATTTTTATACAATTTTATTTTAAATATTCTTATTAATATTTCTCGACTAAAATTTAAGGATTAATATAATACTTTAATGAAATTAATTTAGTTATTTTTCCAATTTTGAAATCCTAAATTTCTTTGTTAATTAAGGTATATTTATTCAACCGTTATGTTCATTAGTTGTAACAAAAACTGGACACTTATTTTGTAACGCAATATAATAAAATGGGACCCACTTAAATGAAGTTAAACAGATTCCTGATTCCTAATTTACACAAAAGACAAACTCTTGGGTGAGACCGTTTCACGGATCTCATTCCGTGAGACGGATAGGATCGAGTCAAACATAAAAATTATGTAATACTTTTGTGTGTGTTATGTAATACTTTTATGTATATTAGGTAATACTTTGTATTATAGAATGCGTTTTGAGTTGAGTCAGACTATAAAAAAATATGTAATATTTTTATGTGTATTAGGTAATACTTTTATGTATATCAAGTAATACTTTTGTATTATGGGATAATGACCCGAATTGGGTTGGGTTGGGTCAACACAAAAACGCACGGATCCTAGCTAGGCACCCAGGTGCTCTTCTTCCTCGTGCGTGAATTGTGTTATATGTAATACTTTTGTGTGTATTAGGTAGTACTTTTATGTATATCATGTAATACTTTTTGAAAATATCACATAACTTAATATCATATAATACATTTATGTATATGAGGTAATACTTTTATGTGTATCATATAATACTTTTGTATATATCATATAATACTTCGATTCGATCCTACCCATCTCACGAAATGAAATCCGTAAGACGGTCTCACACAAGACCCACTCTACACAAAATATACTAGTGCTGCAGCTAAAAGCCACGTGTACATATGTAATACATTAATTCTGCTTTTTTTTTTCTTTTTTTTTTTGATATAAAATTTGCCTTTATAGTGTCAAAAACTAATCATGCACATCAAATCTAACGTGAGTCCAGACCAAAATCCGACATTGATAAAAGCAAATAATACCTTACAATTATTGTATTCAATTTGAACTGTCACATCAAACGGCAATGTCAGCCACCGCCGCCGCCGAGATGCCGCTGCTGGGCGGCGCCGTCCCCAACTCAGCCTACTTCAGGGGCCGCGCCGCCTTCCGATCGAAATCCGGTGGCTGGAAATCCGCTTACTTCATCTTGGGTGCTGAGATGGCTGAGAGGTTTTGTTACTTTGGGATCAGTTCGAATCTGGTGAACTATCTGACTGGGCCGATGGGACAGTCCACCGCCGGCGCGGCGGCGAATTGGAATGCGTGGTATGGCACGGCGGCGCTGTCGCCGATCCTGGGTGCTCTTCTTGCTGACTCGTATTTGGGCAGATATCGAATGGTTATCTTTTCGTCTCTGCTTTATATCCTGGTTAGTTTTTTTTTTTTTTTTTTTTTTTTTTTTTTTTTTTTTTTTTTTTTTTGGGAAAATGGTTTATTTTATGTTGTTAGATGTGAAAAGATTTCTTTTATAAATAATATTAATCCTTCAAATTGTAGCATAAATAATTGAAGAGAAAATTCAATTTCTTGTTATGTAAGTATTTTTAAATGTGCTTTTCAATTTATTTTCTAGAATATACTTTCTCCATTTGAAAATTAATGTCTTTTTAATTGGAGTTTTTGGCATAAATTAAGAAATATAAAAATTAGAAAAAAAAAACATCATTTACTAATTAAAAATTTCAGAATTCAAAATTGGAAAGAAAATCAAATCAGTTTCAAGAATAGTATGGTATTAAATCCCCTAAATTTTAACTAAAAAAATATTAATATGGATAGTTTGGGAATAAAATTGTATAAAACATGTACATGATTAATAATATAATCCTTGAATTCTATGCTCTTGAATCATATATAATACAAAATGCTAAATTTCGAAATTATGGTCCTCAAATGGCAATCTTTTAAATGTAGAGGATTAAAAATGTCACCCTAATTTCAATTGAAGAAAAAATGTATTTAGTTACTGGACTAATTTTTAATTTGCCACACTTTTTAAGTGAAATGTAAACAACTGAAATAAATCAAGTTGTTTGATATCTAGCTACTAAGATCCAAGAATTGTGCTTGTGTAAGTTTGAATTTGGTTTAATCGAATTGAATATGAGTTGATCAAATGTGATTGTTTGATAGAACATAATATTTGCAAATGCTAATCAAGTTAGCCTTTTGGACTGTGATTGAATCTCAGGGACTTGGCTCCTTGACTGTATCAGCTGCATTGAATTCTTATAGCTGCAAAAGTGATGCGAAAAACACGTATTCTTGCTCTCCGTCTTCCCTTCAAACGGCATTCTTCACCGTCTCGTTGTATGTAGTTGCTTTAGCTCAAGGAGGGTACAAGCAGTGGCGGACGCATGTGAAGGCAAGGGGTGGCACGTGCCACCCCTTTAATTTTCCTACAAAATTACTAATATACCCCCAAGATATTTTAGTTCCCCCCATATGAATATTCAATTGCATTTCAGACTTACAATCTGCAGACTTACAGTGGGAAAAATTCCCCATTCTCAAAGAAAAAAAAAAAACCTAACATAACTCTCATTCACTCTTTAGTCTTTCCAACAAATTGAGTCTTCCTTTTTATATTTGTTGTTGCTACGGAGAAAGCCCAACGGAACTAAAATGTATCAACGATCATCGGTGAACGGTGTTTCTCACTACTAGGTAAAAAATAAGAATAGTTTGATTCATAATGTTTGTACTATTATTTATTTGTTTATTGTTAAGTAATACCAAATATTCTTAATTTGTATGTTAAAAGATCATTGCTAGCTCAAGAGATTTCAATCTTATTTGTCTTTTTTTTTTATTTTTTTATGCAGAGCTATGTAGAGGTATTTTCCAAAAGTTGCTAAAAATTCATCTTTGCCTAATGTGAATTCAAAAAAAAGTATACATGATGAATTGCCTAACATCACAGTAGAAGCTACTCCATTTGAAAATCTTAATGAGCCACTACAAATTGTTGATGCAAACTATGACTTGCCGGAACTTCCTTCAGATCCAGGGAAACGACCTAAAATCACAGATTATCATCCTAATATTCGTGAGAGAATTAGAAGAAAATACTATTCTGAAGATTCTTGCCAACCTAATCTTGAGAATTTCCCTCAAAGAAAGTTTGATGTTAAAATGAGAAGGTTTAACCGTTCATGGTTTAAAGAATTTGCGTGGTTAGAATATAGTATAAGCATGGATTCGGCCTTTTGTCTTTGGTGTTATCTTTTTAAAAATGAATTGAGTTATCAAGGAGGCGGAGATGCTTTTGTAAGTGAAGGTTTTCGTGATTGGAAGAACAAAGATAAGTTTCGAAAGCATGAGGGAGGGACTAACAGTGCTCATAGACAAGCTTATAGTAAATGTGTTGATTTACTTAATCAAAAACAACATATTGAAACAGTTTTTGTCAAGATGACGACTGAAGCAAAAATGGATTATAAAATGCAGTTAAATGCTTCAATTGAATGTATTAGATGGCTTTTGAAGCAAGGACTTGCATTTCGTGGCCATGATGAATCCGAGGAGTCAAAAAATCAAGGTAATTTTCTAGAACTTTTGAAACTCCTTGCAAGTCATAATGAGGATATAAGAAGAGTTGCCTTGAAAAATGCACCCGCGAATCTCCAATTAACTTCTCCTCGTATCCAGAAAGATATTGTTGAGGCTTGTGCATTTGAAACAACTAGAGCTATCATTGATGAAGTTGGTGATAGTTTTTTTAGTATTCTTCTTGATGATGCTCGTGATGTGTCTATAAAGGAGCAAATGGTTGTTGTCTTGAGATTTGTAGATAGAAAAGGCCACGTACTTGAAAGGATTTTGGGGTTTAAACATGTTGAGTGCACAACAGCAATCTCACTTAAAAGTGCACTTGAAGATCTTTTGAATTTACATGGATTAAGCATATCTAGGTTGCGGGGACAAGGTTATGATGGAGCAAGTAATATGCAAGGGGAGTTTAATGGTTTGAAGACTCTTATTTTGAAAGAAAATGAAACAGCATATTATGTCCATTGTTTTGCACACCAACTTCAACTTGCTCTTGTGGCTATGGCGAAAAAACATATACGTGTTTCTGAACTCTTCCTTTTAATATCAAATGTGGTTAATGTGGTTGGAGGCTCGTGCACGCGAAAAGATTGTTTGAGAGAAAAACAAGCTGCAAAGATTATTCAGGATTTGGAAAATGAAGAAATTTCAAGTGGACGAGGCTTGAATCAAGAAAGCACTCTCATTCGTCCTTCTGAAACTCGATGGAGTTCACATTACGATACTATTTTGAGACTGATTCATTTATTTGATTCTATAATTGGTGTGCTTCGTGTGATTAAAATAGATGGGTCTTTATCTAATCAAAGGGCTGAAGCATCACGGTTGATAAGAGACATGTTATCTTTTGACTTTATATTTGATTTACACTTGATGAAAAAGATACTAGGAATAACAAATGATTTGTCTCAAGCATTGCAAAGAAAAGACCAAGATATTGTGAATGCTATGAACTTAGTGAATGCTTCTAAGATAAGACTTCAATCAATGAGAGATGGTGGATGGGATGAGTTGGTAGATTGTGTGTCTAATTTTTGCAAAAATCATGAAATTGAAGTGCCTGATATGGATGATGTTCATGTGGGTGGAAGTGGAAAAAGATCAAAACGAAAAGCCGAGGAAATGACAAACTTACATCGGTTTCGTGTGGAGGTATTTAATACTGTGCTAGATATGCAACTGCTTGAATTAAATGATCGATTCAATGAGGCAAATATGGAATTGTTGCTTTGCGTTGCTTCTTTGAATCCATCTCACTCTTTTAAAGCTTTTGACGTAAAAAAGTTACTTCGATTAGCAAAATTGTATCCAAGTGATTTTGATGATGTCGCTCTTTTGGGAATGGAAGACCAACTCGAAAATTTTGTGTTGGATATGAGATCGAATATTGATACTTCAAATGTAAATGGAATTGGTGTTCTATCTCAAAGAATGGTTGAAAGTGGAAGAGATAAGGTATATCCATTGGTTTACAAGCTAATAACATTAGCCTTGGTTTTGCCGGTTGCAACAGCTTCAGTAGAAAGAGCATTCTCTGCAATGAGTATTGTGAAAACACGGCTTCGCAACCGGATGGGCAATGAATGGATGAATGATAATTTAGTGGTTTATCTTGAAAAAGATATATTTGAGCATGTCACTAATGAAGCTATCGTTCATAAGTTTCAAAATATGGTGAACCGTAGGGGTCAATTGTGAACTAGATCTTTTCATTCATTTTTTTGGTTCAAAAGAAATGTATAAAAGAATCTTCGAAATCACTTGTAAGTTACATTTTGTATGTACATTTAAATGTTTGTATATTACTTTTACTTGTGCCTTCCCTTTGTCAATTTTCTGCGTCCGCCACTGGGTACAAGCCTTGTCTTCAAGCTTTTGGGGCCGATCAATTTGATGTGAAAGATCGAATAGAAGCTCAAGCGAAAAGCTCGTTTTTCAACTGGTTCTTTTGGTTCTCGTGTTTTGGTACGGTGTTAGCCCTCTCGGTTTTGGACTACATTCAAGACAACCTTAGTTGGGAACTTGGGTTTGCAATCCCCTGCCTTGTTATGTGCTTCGCATTTACTCTGTTTGCATTTGGTACTTTTACTTATCGGTTTAACATAACTAGAGATGGTTGCAACGAAGATGAGACAATGAGTAGTTGCAACGATGATGTTGATGTGGCAAACCCAATTCTTAGGCTTGTCCCTATCTTGTGCACGTCTTTAGGATACGCCATTGTGTTCGCACAGCCTTCGACTCTGTTCACCAAGCGGCAACAGTGGATCGTCACGTTGGATCCACCTTTCAAATACCATCGCCTTCACTTCAACTTTTTATTCCTATTTCTATTATGGTGTTCCTTTTGATCTATGATGGCGCTTTCGTTCCATTTTTAAGGATATCGAGGCTTCAACGTGTTGGAATCGGACTATTTTTGTCTTTGGTATCAATAGTGGTTGCAGGTGTAGTTGAGATTAAGCGTTTGGCAACTGCTCGTGAATACGGGTTGGTGGACGAGCCAACGGCCGTGATCCCAATGAGCGTTTGGTGGTTGGCACCGCAGTATTTGTTGTCGGGTGTTTCAGATGTTTTCACCGTGGTTGGTTTGCAAGAGTTTTTATACGATCAAGTTCCGACCAAGTTGAAAAGTGTCGGTATTGCTCTCTATATTAGCATATTCGGAATAGGGAGCTTCTTGAGTGGTTTTCTCGTATCCGTTATCCAGAGCATTACGAGTAGGAATGACAATGAAGGTTGGTTTTCGAACAACTTGAATCGAGCTCATCTCGATTACTTCTATTGGGTGTTAGCAGTCATTAGTGCATTGTTGTTGGTTGCCTATATTTACTTTGCAAGATCTTATGTTTATAGATTAGAGCCAACAATTTGAGTCATGCCCGATATGCCAGCCAGAACAATTTGTAATAAGAATGAGTCGGGCTATGAAGAAGTTCCAAATGAATCGGGCCAAATTGGCCCGATTCAAAAGTTTGGTGAGACATTATGTTTTTTTTCCTAACAATAAATAGACAAGTTCATTAATAAAATCATTAGTCGAAAAAGCTCAAACCTATAATCCATTTATAATAAGTAGCGATTAATTTGAATGACGAAGAGTAATTGTTAAGTAATTATCTGAATATCTCAAATATTAATGATTTTTTTAACCTTTTTCTGTTTAATAAAAACCATGCGAATCACATTCTCACGCATTCATCCAAATCAATGTGTATGGACTTAATTTTGGTTTGGTTATTTGTAGGGCTTAAAATAGACAGTTCACCTAATTTAGACATTTTCTAGTTTTTGTAAAGACTATTATTAAGCCCAATATTTTGCATTTTTTGGGATAAGTTTATTATGAGAGTTTAGAGCCCATGGAATATATTAATTGGATCCACCGAAATTAATGTGATATACTAATATTATTAAAAATAAATTCTCTCAAGTTGTGGTTTATCAATATAAATTTGGTTACAATTAATATATTTGTCGTTTTGAACTATCAAGAAATTTAATTTTTTTTTCTCTCATGTAAGTTCTTAAACAAGAGATAAATTGAAACCAAGAGAGAGTACGTACTTAATCGTGCAATTAATGCCGAAAATTGATTAGTTATTGTGTTCATTTTAGAATAGCCAAATGAATTTTGAATTACATAAAATTTTATTCTGTTTTTTTGGAGAAATTTTTTAAAGTGGATATCTTCATACCAAAATGGATATATAAAAAATTCCCAGTAAAATTAACGTTAATGAAAATTTCACCAAACAAGAAATTACTTTTCGTTTGTGGGATTGAATGTTATATTTTTGCAACTCTTTTATTTCCTTGACAAGTAATTTTCAATTTATTGATTCCATAATGTTATAAAATTACACGCATTTGCCACAATAATGTTTACTTTATTCCTTATTCCCCCATCACTTAAATTATTTCTATATATTTTTTTGTCTGTCTCCAAATATTAATTTTTTATCTCAATTAAAATAATATTGTTATGAGTGAGTTTAAATTTAAACTCTCCCATTTTTTTAGTTTAATTCACTTACATTTTGACGAAGATTAATTTTTTTTATCTGACTTGTGATGTGGTGTCTAATGTGACTAAATTAAAATCACATGAGATTAAATTGTGAATTTAGAAAAAGATAGGCCTAAAATTTCACATAAATATTACCAAGTCAAAGGACATTTAGCGGTAAAAAAGAATAAAATATTATATTTCAAAATAGACTCGGAAATTGGCCCCACTGAATCGTATCGTTTTAATTGATCTTCAACTTCAAGCTAAAAGTAGGTAGCATGCAACTGTCGAGAGAGAGAGAGAGAGAGAGAGAGAGAGAGAGAGAGAGAATGGCAATTACTATGGTGTCAGAAGACGGCATGTTGGATGAAGAAGCTGCGCTACTGGACGACGTCGTCAGAGGCTCCGTCGACTTCAAATGTATTCCGGCGAGACGGTCAAACTCCGGTTGCTGGAAGTCTGCTTCTTTCATCATAGGTATAAATAGCATTATCTAATCGGTAAAGAGAATTCGTAATTTGATGATGGTTAGCTGTTTGAATTTAATGTGTTTGGTGTTAATTTGTTGATTAGGAGTTGAGGTGGCGGAGAGATTTGCTTACTATGGAATAAGTTCGAATTTGATCAGCTATTTAACAGGACCGTTGGGCCAGTCGACGGCGACGGCGGCGGAGAACGTCAATGTGTGGAACGGCGCGGCGTCGCTTCTGCCGCTACTCGGCGCTTTCATCGCCGACTCGCTTTTTGGCCGATATCGTACCATTATCATAGCCTCTGTGGTCTACGTATTGGTTAGTATTAAAATCCCCAAATCTGATTAGGTTATCTGGAAATTGATTTAGTAAGAAACTGGATTATGCAAGCATCATGATCTTCAATTCATGATAATTTAATGAATTGATCGCTCTGTTTGAACTAGAGAAGAGGAATTAAGTTTAATTGTTGAAATTCATGGTGAATTCTGGATTGAGGAATTAGTTTAAATTGCTGAAATTCATGATGAGTTTTGGATTGTGATGGATCACAGGGGCTTGGCTTCTTATCTATGTCGTCTGCACTTCGTTCTTCCAACTGTAAAAACAATCGGAATAGCATGGCTTGTTCGCCTCCTCCGATTGAAATCATCTTTTTCTTCTTCTCAGTGTATCTAATAGCATTTGCTCAAGGGGGACATAAGCCATGTGTACAAGCTTTCGGAGCTGACCAGTTTGACGAGGAAGACGAAGATGAGATTAAAGCTAAAAGCTCGTTCTTTAATTGGTGGTATTTTTCGTCGAACATAGGTATTTTAGTAGCTCTATTGGCTCTGAGCTATATTCAAGAAAATCTCAGCTGGGAACTTGGTTTTGGAATCCCCTGCATTGTGATGTGTTTTGCCCTCGTTCTTTTCTTGCTTGGGTCTAGGACATATAGATTTCGCAAAAACAGTGATGAGAGGAATCCGTTTGTTAGAATCGCCAGTGTTTTCGTGAGAGCTGCAAGAAATCGAAACGCTGCCCAAGTTATGGATAAGAAAGATCAAGAAGGCTTGTCTACCAAATTCAAGTAAGTGATTTCAGTGAAATTTGATTTATGAAAATCTATAGCTCTTAATTTCATATCTGTTTTTAAACAGGTTTCTTGACAAAGCGATTCTTGCACGTGACGATGGGAACGATTGCACAATTGATGACATAAACGATGCCAAAGCAATTCTAAGACTCGTTCCAATCTGGTGTACATGTATGGGATACGCCATCATCTCGTCTCAAGCATCAACTCTATTCACCAAGCAAGGCGCCACAATGGATCGCCACATAATATTTGGCATTGAAATGCCAGCTGCTTCACTGCAATCACTTATCAGCATATCGATTCTCATATGCGTTCCTATATATGACCGTATTCTAGTCCCGATTGCCAGAGCTATGACGAAGAAACCAGCAGGCATATCAATGCTGCAAAGAATCGGGACAGGGATATTCCTGTCTCTTCTTCTCATGGTAATAGCAGCGCTCGTTGAGAGACAACGCCTTGCCATAGCTGTCGAGCATGGGCTTGTGGACAAGCCAAACGAGGCAATACCTATGAGTGTGTGGTGGCTGGCACCTCAGTACTTGCTACTTGGTATTGCTGACGTGTTCACCATGGTTGGTCTTCAAGAGTTCTTCTACGATCAAGTCCCTTCTGAGCTTAAAAGCTTAGGGCTTGCATTATACCTTAGTATATTCGGCATAGGGAACTTCTTGAGTAGTTTCTTGATATCCATCATCGAGAAGGCCACGAGCAAAGATGGGCATTACAGTTGGTTTTCGAACAACTTGAATCGAGCTCATATCGACTACTTCTATTGGCTTCTTGGAGGCATTAGTGCAGTTACAATGGTGGCCTATGCTTGCTTTGCAAAATCTTACACTTATAAGAGGAAAGATTAAATCTAGTGTCGACTTCTTGCGTGGCTCGTCTCAAGTGTCAAAATTGGAGTGTTTTGTTGTTGTATCTTGGCAAACTTGGCAAAGTGTTTTGTTGTTGTATCTTAACCATTTTAGTAACCTTGTATGTATTGGAGGTGTATGTAAATTTAAATTGTTACTACAAAGCCACCTACATAAAGAAAGAAGTAAATTATTTTCCCAAAATGACTGTCCTTTACATGAATCACACGTGAGATATAATTACAACTTATACACAAATATAGCAACTTGGCCAGTTAATACCAAGCACAGAAAAATCGCGATATTTCGGCAATTTATCATTGAAATATCGCCAATTTCTCATAACCGATTTTAAAAACGGGTGTTGTATTTTTTCGCTGAAATATCGGTGAAATATCGCCGATATTTCGCGATAAATCGGCAATTTTTTGAAATCGGCGAGATTTTTTTTTTTTTTTCAGGAAATTGGCGATATATCGCATGGCTTTTTTTTTTTTAGATTTTCTTTGCAAATGTACAACAATTTAATTTATGAATACTTTTAATAGTATTTGGTTGTTATCCAATTGGTTAAATAGTGTCTTGGGAATTCAGGGTTTGAATTTCTATATGGTTGCATTTATTTAATTTTTGTAATTATCCGGATTTGTGTTTTTTCTTCATTTTTTTAAAAAAAAATTAGATTATTTTTTTAGTTTATCTTTAAATTTATTGTAAACATATCTTTTTATTTGAAATTTAAGTTCAATATATGTATTAATATTACTTATAATATTATGTAAAGTACTAGATATATTTTTCAATTTTTTTACAAAGTTTTTATATTTTTTTAAAAAATGACCGATATTTCCACCGAAATCGATATATTCATCGATATTTCCGTAAAATCAAGATACCGATATTTCTACTGATACCGATATTCTTGTCATTGGTTAATACATAATAAACTTAAAAAAAAAAAAATTCTAAAAGCAAATTTTAGAAAAGTCTCTTATAAGTTTCTTTTATAAGTGGAACTATACACACCCCTAAATTTACTAAATAACTCCCATATTTAAAAATAATGAAAGATATAGGTAGTGTTTGGTTCATGGATTTAAATTGGTTTGAGATTATAAACCAACCTAAATCCATGTTTGAAAATTGGGTTTGAGGTTTGATTTTGGAAGTTGGGCCTAGAGATAAAATTGGGTTTAGAGTGGATAATACCCATGTTTATAAACCCATCATTTTTTTTTGGGTCAAAACGTGGCCCAACAGTACTCCACTGAAATTAACCCCCGTACCCTTGCTTTTTTGAATGAAATGACCTATATGCCCTTATGCTTCCTAAAAACCTCCAATATGCCATTACATTATAATGATCCAAAATCCCCCTTTTCAAACCCTAGCCGTTTCTTCTTTCAAGAGAGAACAAGGCGATTCCGAGCAACACTTTGTTAGCTCCAAACCTGCTCCTCTCGCACACACACCGTCATCTCCCAAAAGTCTCCAACAACACAGAGTGTATGCGGGAGAAGAAATCGGGAAAGTATTCTATGAAATGGCTAGAATTATAGCCTAGGTTTCTTTTTTTTTGTTATGGAGCAGTTGTTAATAGTAGTTGGAGCAGTATTACTGCATTTGTGAGAATTAATTTCTTCATTAGTTGTTGCTATTTTAGAATGCTAAAGGAAGAGGTATTTCAAATTTCTGTAGAAAATTTGATGACCAGGCTGTATATTTTCTTTTATAAGCTTTATTTTTCACCAAATTTGTGCAGAAATAGTCTCTGTCTGCATGTCTTAGATGGATGTGTGTGTGAGAGAGAGATATGGTCTAAGGCTATATGCATTTGATCAAATGATGTAGTTAATTACTTCTGTTGGTTCATTCCTTTTAAAGAGAAAGTTCAGAGATGTGCTTTCTATACCACATGGTGTGGGGATTGAGGAGTATATTTTCTGATCTGGGAAATAAATCAGTAATGCAATTTTGAGTATTTTTTGGGATATTTCCTGGGAAGTAAATCAGTAATGCAATCAGTGAAGCAAGTCTAATTTCCTGGGATATTTTGGTTTTTTTTTTTTAAATTTAATTCATTATTTTATGATTTTTTAAATAGGGTATGCTGAAGGCACAACACCTACTTCTAAGGGCACAACACCTTACAAGTGTGTAAGGTGTTGTGCCCTTAGAAGTAGGTGTTGTGCCTTTAGCACACACTTTTTTAAATTAAGGGTATTTTAGTTTTTTTCATGTTTTTTTATCAATCTTAACCAACAAAGTAAACACAAAATATAAATTAAACCCACATTTGCAAACTTATATTCATTCAAATCAAACATAAAATTTAACTCAAATCTATCCAAAAACCTACATATCAAACATCCAAAAACATATTTTTTGTCTTTAATAAACAATAAAAGCCTATAATTATTAACCCACCTAAATAATCTCAGCCCTCAAACCAAATTGACCCTAAAATTACTTATTTTTTTATATATGTTTAGTACTTTTAAAATGTGTATGTCTCACCAATTTTTTTTAATAAAATTCAAATTTCCGATTTTATAAGTTTTTCCGATTCAGTTGGACAAACATAGAAAAATAGGACAGCACTTTTCTCAAATATATACTCCAAAAAATAACTCATATATAAAATATTAAAAAAAAAAGACGCTTAATAAAGAAAATAAAAAGATCCTTAAACAAGATATCCGGGCCCACATTACGTCGACGAAAAGGATTGGTAAGTAACAACAATTAACACCAGACAGTTAGCCTCGGCTCACACTCCAGCGATACAGAGAGAGAGAGAGAGAGAGAGCAACAATGGCTTCAAATATAACTTCAACTGCGAGAAGTGACGTAATAGAGGCGGAGACTCTGGTATCAGACGACGTCGTCAGGTCCTCCGTTGACTTCAATGGTGGCCCCGTCCTCCGCTCAAACTCCGGTTGCTGGAAATCCGCCGCCTTCATCATCGGTATTATTATTATTCCATTGTTTCATCATCATTTTATTCATTCTATCTCGATTTAATTTCTCAGTTTCAATATCTTCATTCACAGGCGTTGAAATGGCGGAGAGATTCGCTTATTATGGAATCAGTGCGAATCTAATCAACTATTTGACCGGTCCGTTAGGCCAGTCCACCGCCGCCGCCGCCGCCAACGTCAATGCCTGGTCCGGCACGGCGGCGCTCACTCCCCTTCTCGGCGCATTCATCGCCGACTCGTTTCTCGGCCGATATCGGTCAATCATCATCGCCTCTCTCCTCTACATCCTGGTTAGTTCGATTTATCGCGATTTTGAATTTCGAATTTCGATTGTTGATTTATCGGAAATGGAAGTGATTGGTGGAATTGGCAGGGACTTGGTTTGTTGACTCTATCAGCTGCAATTAGTCCAGTCAGATGCAGAAACTCTGATATGGACTGTTTTGCCCCTCGTTTTCAGATCATCCTCTTCTTCTCGTCTCTGTATTTAGTAGCGTTTTCTGTTGGAGGGCATAAGCCATGCCTGCAAGCGTTTGGGGCTGATCAGTTTGACGAGGAGGATGCGAAAGAGCTTAAATCGAAAAGCTCTTTCTTCAATTGGTGGAATTTTTGTTTGTGTGTTAGTGTTTTGGTAAGTCTGTTGGTTTTGAGCTACATTCAAGAGAATCTGAGTTGGGAGCTTGGATTTGGAATCCCCTGCATTGTCATGTCCTTTGCTCTTATTGTGTTCTTGTTCGGGTCTATGAAGTATCGTTTTCATTTAAAGATCGATCAGAGGAATCCGTTTGCTCGTATTTTTCGTGTTTTTGTGCAAGCTGCAAGAAATTGGAGGGCTCTCTCTTCGGTTCCGCCTTTGGAAGATGATCATTTTAGGTAAGCCGAAAATTGCAAAGTTGGTATAATAACTTATGGTCATTCATTGTTAATGGAGACTAAGTTTTAGTGCTCTGAAATTAGACTTTTTAATTTGGGTTAATTTAGAACAAATTAGCCAAAAATTTCAAAAGTTCGAGCTGAATCGACATGCAATCCGTGTGGCCCTCCAATTTTGGACTTTTTGGAAAATTGCTTCTTCTCGCTCTGTAAATTAATTTGGAGATTTACTGTGGGTTGAGGAGATGAGTGTTTGACGTAGAAAATGTACATTTTTGCTAAGATCTTAGAACCTCAAAAAGTAGATATTCTTAAATGATGAATGACCAAAAGTTATAATCTTTTCGTATGAAAGTTTAAGCTGTTAGTGAGAAGTATCATTTACACATCATTTTGAATAATCAAAGGATGTTGTATGATTATTGTCTATGGTTTGTTTCCAGGTTTCTTGATAAAGCAATAGCTGAAAAACCAAGTGATGAAGAAGAGGATTTGGCAAGAGTTTGTAGCATTGATGACATTGAAGATGCAAAGGTAATTCTAAAGCTTCTTCCAATATGCTTTGCTTGTATACCTTTCGCCATCGTATATGCCCAATCCACGACTCTATTCACCAAGCAAGGCGCGACAATGGACCGTCACATTACTTCTACTTTCCAAATACCGGCCGCTGGGCTTCAAGCCTTTACGCCTGCTTCAATTGTCCTCTTCGTCCCATTCTATGATCGAGTTCTAGTCCCCCTAGCAAGGGCTTTAACTCATAAGCCATCAGGCATATCAATGCTTCAACGGATTGGAGCTGGCTTGCTTCTAGGCGTGATTTCCATGGTCATCGCGGGCTTTACTGAATGGAAACGACTAGAAACAGCTATAGAATACGAGCTAGTCGACTTGCCAATGGCAACCATACCAATGAGTGTATGGTGGTTAGTTCCTCAGTACTTGGTTCTTGGAATAGCTGACATATTAACGTTCGTTGGTCTTCAAGAGTTTTTCTATAATCAGGTTCCCGGTGAACTGAGAAGTATGGGGATTGCTTTGTCCTTTAGTGTAGCCGGCATTGGTGGCTTTTTGAGTAGTTTCATCGTGTCTTTTGTCGATAGGGTGACTAGTGGACATGGTCGAGACAGTTGGCTCTCGAACAACTTGAATCGGGCTCATCTTGATTACTTCTATTGGGTGTTGGCTATATTTAATGTGTTTTCTTTTGCATTGTATGTTTACTTTGCTAATTCCTATGTTCATCGTCGTGGGATCATTGTACAATAGAGGTTTACTCGTTGTGATTACACTAAACCCTCTAAACTGTATGTAAATTTTTACATTTGATATGTTGTAGTTTTTTGAGAGGACATATGATAAGTCCCTTTTCCTAGTACTGAATAAAGATGATAGAAATTAAATTTGCTACTAATTGATAGCCATTTATTGCTTGGCAGTTTTGGTGATTTCGTTAATCTATTGATTCTTTAAATAAAGCATCAAATTTAATTGTCATGATTGTTGAATATGATGTATAAAATATATATAGTTTTTGTTTTCCAATAATTTGGATCAAGATAGTTGGAAAGAAAGATGCATATAAACACCATTTCTTGAGTGAGAGAGAGGATGGCAATCAGTAGAGTGATTGAAGATGAGATATCAGAGGCTGAGATTCTGCTGCTAAACAACATCGTAAGAGGCTCCGTCGATTTCAACGAACGTCTAGCCACCCGATCAAAATCGGGTATTTGGAAATCAAGATACCGATATTTTCATGCTTGATTACAATTCATGTTGGAAAATAACATTTGTATTATCTCAAATTTTATATAATTAAAAATTGTAACAAACATAACAAAATTAAAAATAATAATAATAATAATAATAGCGCCAACATATAGCGGCGCCCACTCTGACGCTGAAATGTTCACATTTCTATTCTTGCACCAAGAATACCTCACTGCTGGGTGGTCATATTTGGCGGCTGGCGCTGGAATAGCTCCTTGTTGGAGCTGCTCAGTTGGACAAACATTGAAAAATAGGACAGCACTTTTCTCAAATATATACTCCAAAAAATAACTCATATATAAAATATTTAAAAAAAAAACTCTTAATAAAAATAAAAAAAAGATCCTTAAACAAGATATCCGGGCCCACATTACGTCAACGAAAAGGATTGGTAAGTAACAACAATTAGCAACAGACGGTTAGCCTCGGCTCACACTCCAGCGATACAGAGAGAGAGAGCGAAACAATGGCTTCAAATATAACTTCATCTGCGAGAAGTGACGTAATAGAGGCGGAGACTCTGGTATCAGACGACGTCGTCAGGTCCTCCGTTGACTTCAATGGCAGCCCCATCCTCCGCTCAAACTCCGGTTGCTGGAAATCCACCGCCTTCATCATCGGTATTATTATTATTCCATTGTTTCATCATCATTTTATTCATTCTATCTCGATTTAATTTCTCAGTTTCAATATCTTCATTCACAGGCGTTGAAATGGCGGAGAGATTCGCTTATTATGGAATCAGTGCGAATCTAGTCAACTATTTGACCGGTCCGTTAGGCCAGTCCGCCGCCGCCGCCGCCGCCAACGTCAATGCCTGGTCCGGCACGGCGGCGCTCACTCCCCTTCTCGGCGCATTCATCGCCGACTCGTTTCTCGGCCGATATCGGTCAATCATCATCGCCTCTCTCCTCTACATCCTGGTTAGTTCGATTTATCGCGATTTTGAATTTCGAATTTCGATTGTTGATTTATCGGAAATGGAAGTGATTGGTGGAATTGGCAGGGACTTGGTTTGTTGACTCTATCAGCTGCAATTAGTCCAGTCAGATGCAGAAACTCTGCTGATGATGATATGGACTGTTTTGCCCCTCGTTTTCAGACCATCCTCTTCTTCTCGTCTCTGTATTTAGTAGCGTTTTCTGTTGGAGGGCATAAGCCATGCCTGCAAGCGTTTGGGGCTGATCAGTTTGACGAGGAGGATGCGAAAGAGCTTAAATCGAAAAGCTCTTTCTTCAATTGGTGGAATTTTTGTTTGTGTGTTAGTGTTTTGGTAAGTCTGTTGGTTTTGAGCTACATTCAAGAGAATCTGAGTTGGGAGCTTGGATTTGGAATCCCCTGCATTGTCATGTCCTTTGCTCTTATTGTGTTCTTGTTCGGGTCTATGAAGTATCGTTTTCATTTAAAGATCGATCAGAGGAATCCGTTTGCTCGTATTTTCCGTGTTTTTGTGCAAGCTGCAAGAAATTGGAGGGCTCCCTCTTCGGTTCCGCCTTTGGAAGATGATCATTTCAGGTAAGCCGAAAATTACAAAGTTGGTATAATCAAGGATGAAAATATCGATATCGCAAGTGATATTGCAATCTTAATTTTATGGATATATTGATGGATATCGATATTGCATTGATATCGCAAAAATTTTGAAATTTTGAAAGAATGACGGATATCTTATTAAATTTTTGGAAATTTAATATGAAATTTTAGGGATTATTTTAACACATTATTACACATATATTCCACCCAAAATCACAATAAAATAATATATTTAAAACTAACATATAGATAATAAACTTTATAAATACTGTACTGAATAGTAAAAAACTGACAATATATTACATAATACAATACAAAATTACTAAAATTACATGATACAATACATAATACAAAGATCAATTTAATAGAATATATAATACTGAGATAATGTTTTCTTAGATAATATGTATCTTTGATAATACAAAGTAAAAAAAAAAATCCTATTAAAACTATGTATCAACTGAAAATCACATTAAAATACATATTATTATCAGTAATAATATATAATACATAATAATAGTTTTATGTATCAGTAAATTTTCACATAAAATAGAACTATAAAGTTTTATGTATAGTTATGTATAATATAAACTTTATATTATAAACTATTATCACATTAAGATACATAAAATACATAAAATCTACTATCAAACAAAATACATAATACAAAGTAAAAAAAAAAATCACATGTTTTAATTTTTTTGAATCAAAATCTCGAATTTTGATATATATTCGATAATGTGTGATATATCCGCGATATTTCCCGATTTCTGTCCAATTTTATACTACACTGAATTGATATCGATACCGATAGCGATAATTTGCGATATATTCGCGATACCCAGAAAGAAATACATTAACACTCAATATCCATATCACAATATCCACGATATATCCGCGATATTTCGCGATATTTTCATCCTGGGTATAATAACTTAGGGTCATTCATTGTTAATGGAGACTAAGTTTTCGTGCTCTGAAATTAGGACTCTTAACATTTTAATTTGGGTTAATTTAGAACAAATTAGCCAAAAATTCCAAAAGTTCGAGCTGAATCAACATGCAGTCCGTGTGGCCCACCAATTTTGGACTATTCGGAAAATTGCTTCTTCTCGCTCAAAATTAATTCTGTAAATTAATTTGGAGATTTACTGTGGGTTGAGGAGATGAGTGTTTGACGTAGAAAAGGTACATTTTTGTTAAGATTTTAGAACCTCAAAAAGTATATATTCTTAAATGATGAATGACCAAAAGTTATAATCTTTTCGTATGAAAGTTTAAGCTTTTAGTGAGAAGTATCATTTACACATCATTTTGAATAATCAAAGGATGTTGTATGATTATTGTCTTTGGTTTGTTTCCAGGTTTCTTGATAAAGCAATAGCTGAAAATCCAAGTGATGAAGAAGAGGATTTGGCAAGAGTTTGTAGCATTGATGATATTGAAGATGCAAAGGTAATTCTAAAGCTTCTTCCAATATGCTTTGCTTGTATACCTTTTGCCATCGTATACGCCCAATCCACGACTCTATTCACCAAGCAAGGCGCGACAATGGACCGTCACATTACTTCTACTTTCCAAATACCAGCCGCTGGGCTTCAAGCCTTTACGCCTGCTTCAGTTGTCCTCTTCGTCCCATTCTATGATCGAGTTCTAGTCCCCCTAGCAAGGGCTTTAACTCATAAGCCATCAGGCATATCAATGCTTCAACGGATTGGAGCTGGCTTGCTTCTAGGCGTGATTTCCATGGTCATCGCGGGCTTTACTGAAAGGAAACGACTAGAAACAGCTATAGAATACGAGCTAGTCGACTTGCCAATGGCAACCATACCAATGAGTGTATGGTGGTTAGTTCCTCAGTACTTGGTTCTTGGAATAGCTGACATATTAACGTTTGTTGGTCTTCATGAGTTCTTCTATAATCAGGTTCCCGGTGAACTGAGAAGTATGGGGATCGCTTTGTCCTATAGTGTAGCCGGCATTGGTGGCTTTTTGAGTAGTTTCATCGTGTCTTTTGTCGATAGGGTGACTAGTGGACATGGTCGAGACAGTTGGCTCTCGAACAACTTGAATCGGGCTCATCTTGATTACTTCTATTGGGTGTTGGCGATGCTTAATGTATTTTCTTTTGCATTGTATGTTTACATTGCTAATTCCTATGTTCATCGTCGTGGGATCATTGTACAATAGAGGTTTACTCGTTGTGATTACACTAAACCCTCTAAACTGTACGTAATTTTTTGCACTTGATGTGTTGTAGTTTTTTTGAGAAGACATATGATAAGTCCCTGTTCCTAATACTCAATAAAGATGATAGAAGTTAAATTTGCTACTAATTGATAGCCATTTATTACTTGGCAGTTTTGGTGATTTCGTTAATCTATTGATTCTTTAAATAAAGCATCAAATTTAATAGTCATGCTTAGTTGTTGAAGATATGATGTATAAAATATATATAGTTTTTGTTGTCCAATAATTTGGATCAAGATAGTTGGAAAGAAAGATGCATATAAACACCATTAGAGAGAGAGGATGGAAATCAGTAGTGATTGAAGAGAGGCTGAAATTCTGCTGCTAAACAACGTTGTAAGAGGCTCCGTCGATTTCAACGGACTTCCAGCCACCCGATCAAAATCGGGTAATTGGAAATCAGGTTAAGTAATTATTTAAATAATTTTAATATTATTTCAAAAAAAAAAGTAATTTTGATATAAATTTCCATATGACACGATTCTCCATAAAAAGAAAGAATAAACCATAGATTAAGACTCGTAAAAAAAAAAAACATGGTTTCGTTTTGCAGTAAAATAATACTACATTTAGACACTGATTATTCCCAAGAGTGGCGCATTTCCAATTTAATAAAAAATTAAGTCTTAAATAAAATTTGATAAATTTAACAAATGAAGTTCAAACGCATTTCCGTTTCAACACCGATTCTAGAGAGAGAGAGAGTGTGGCAAAGAGTAGAGTGATGGAAGATGAGACATCAGAGGCTGAAGCTCTGCTGCTAAACGACGTCGTAAGAGGCCACGTCGATTTCAACGGACTTCCAGCCATCCGATCAAATTCCGGTTGCTGGAAATCCGCTTCTTTCATCATAGGTATACTTTTGAAAGACACACAATGATCCAATTTACTAGATTGTCACTTAGGTGTTTTGCTCTTTTGTATGATGATAATAATTGTGGTTAGGTGTTGGAGTGGCTGAGAAATTTACCTATTTTGGAATAAGTTCGAATCTGATAAGCTATTTGACCGGTCCGATGGGCCAATCCACGGCGGCGGCGGCGGCCAACGTCAATGCCTGGAACGGGGCGGCGATGCTTTTGCCGCTCATCGGAGCATTCATCGCCGACTCGTTTTTAGGCCGTTACCGTATGATCACTGTTGCCTCTCTGCTCTACATCTTGGTTAGTATACTTAGTAGTGAGTATCCAAAACCTCACTATGATAATTTTGCATAAGGTTGATTGATTTATATTTAAATCATATAAAATATGTATATAATTGCTAAGTTAGTTTATCAAGTCAATGATTTTACTTGGTGTTCATGATGAGATGAGGTGGAGGTGGCATTTAGGCTTAACTGAATTGACCGGCCCGAATAGCCCGTAAATAAGTATAGGCTAGGATTCCATTATGTCGGCCCGGTCCATTAGCCTAATGGTCTATTGAACCAAATTGACCAGACGACCCGAATTGCCACATCTACCGTGTAATTACCTCTAAAAATATGGCCGATAATGCTAACTTTAGAATTGTGATGGATGACAGGGTCTAGGGTTCATGACACTATCAGTTGTGTTTCATTCATTCAACTCTTCTGAGTGCAAAAATGATGCATACAACTTGGCTTGTTCTCCTCCTACACTCGAGGTAGTGTTCTTATTCTTCTCGTTGTATTTAGTGGCGTTTGCACATGGCGGACATCAGCCTTGCTTGCAGGCATTAGGAGCAGATCAGTTTGACGAGGAGGATGAAGAAGAGCTTAAATCAAAAGGCTCATTCTTCAATTGGTGGTACTTTTCAATTAGTGGAGGTGTTTTAGTAGCACAATTAATTTTAAGCTACATTCAAGAAAATCTTAGTTGGGAACTGGGATTTGGAATCCCCTGCATTATCATGTGCTTTGCACTACTCGTGTTCGTGCTCGGGTCTCTGACTTATCGGTTTCGTATAAGCAGCAATGAAAGGAATCCATTTGTGAGACTTGCTAGGCTCTTTGTGAAATCACCAAGAAATTGGTTCTCTGATGAGAATGTATGTAGTGTTGACGAGGCTGATGATGCCAAAGAAATTCTTCGTCTCATTCCAATTTGGTTTACATGTTTGGCATACGCCATTGTGTTTTCACAATCCTCGACTCTTTTCCTCAAACAAGGAGCCACAATGGATCGTTCCATCGCTTATGGCTTCCAAATCCCTGCTGCTTCACTACAAGCTTTCACTGGTTTATCCATTCTCGTCTTCATCCCAATATACGACAGAGTTTTTGTCCCATTCACCAGAGCCATAACGAAGGAACCAACTGGTATATCAATGCTGCAACGAATTGGTGTAGGCCTATTTCTATCAGTTATCCTCATGATAATCTCAGCGCTCGTTGAAAAGCAACGATTATCTAGTGCTATTGAACATGGACTAGTGGACAAACCAACGGAAATAATACCAATGAGTGTATGGTGGTTGACACCTCAGTATCTGCTACTTGGTATTGCTAATGTGTTCGCTGTTGTTGGTCTTCAAGAGTTCTTCTATGATCAAGTTCGTAATGAACTTAAAAGCATAGGCATGGCTCTAAACTTGAGTATATTAGGTGTAGGCAGCTTCTTGAGCAGTCTTCTCATATCTGTCATTGAGATGGCGACAAGCAAAGATGGCCACGATAGTTGGTTTTCGGACAACTTGAATCGAGCTCATCTCGATTACTTCTATTGGCTACTTGCAGGCCTTAGTGCAGTTTCTATGGCAGCCTATCTCTACTTTGCACATGTTTATGTTCACAGAAAGAAAGACAATGTGTAATGTTAGAACACTATGGCTCAAGTTGATATAAATGAAATCAAGAAAGTTGTGAGTTTTCTTACAAGGTTTTATTCCATTCTTACCCCAAGGGAACTCATTATGTTTGCAGTAAAATTGTACATTTCATGAATGCAAATGTATACCTATCCCAAATTTCCAATCATTTTAGAAATCCTATTGTTTGCTCATATACACATTCTAGAACTCCATTATGAACCAATTGATCTGAAATTCTGCTGCTAAACGACGTCATAAGAGGCTCTGTCAATTTCAACGGACATCCAGCCACCCGATCAAAATCGGGTTGTTGGAAATCAAGTTAAGTAATTAGTTAAATAATTTTGATATTGTTTCAAAAATGTTGTGTAATAATGATAATTTCGTAAGAACTACATTAATAATGTTAGAGGGTGTAACATGGTAGTACGAGTTGGTACGAGGTGAAATATTGGGGTAAAGGCTAGTACGGGGCGAATTTCATTAAGGATATAATGGTCCAAAAAAATATTCTATTGGTTAAAAAAAAAAATAGTTTCAAACTTTTGATTAAAAAAGAATGTTTATTTCTATAGTAAGCTACTTATAATTTATCTTCTAATCTATTGATATTGTTATTCTTCTCATGTTGTTAATTTGATTAAGCAGTTCAATAGTAATAAAATGTTATTTAAATACATTAAACAAAAATTGATGCAGGGAGAAAGTTCATCAACATACTATCGAACATTGAATTTGCAAGCAAACAAAAAAAGCTATGTTTCTTCACCCCCACTAAGTATTGGAAGAAAAGTTGTATGTTGTTGATGAAAAAATAGAAAAGATTGAACAGAACGTATCCCCCAAAACTTTAGAAAAACGAAAATTGAATGGAAAGACAAGATTGAAAAAAAGAAAGGTGAAAAAAGATAACTTCAGAATGAAAATAATAATAATAATAATAATAATAATAATAATAATAATAATAATAATAATAAGAAGAAGAAGAAGAATGAAGACTATCTCATTACAGAGTGCTGAAGTGAGATGAGAATTAAAGATCTCATAACCAAAACAAAGACCTCGAACAACAATAATAAAAGCAAAAAGTAAAAAAAAAAAAAAGAATATACATCATTTTCTATTTCTTTAAATTAGTTTCTTTCTTTTTTTCTCAATTTAAAGAATATTAAACTTCTTTTTAAAATAAAGTTTAAACGCATTTCCATTTTAACACCATTTCCAGAGAGAGAGAGAGTGGCAATGAGTAGAGTGATGGAAGATGAGACACCAGAGGCTGAAGCTCTGCTGCAAAACGACGTCGTAAGATGCTCCGTCGATTTCAACGGACTTCCAGCCACCCGATGAAATTCCGGTTGCTGGAAATCCGCTTCTTTCATCATAGGTAACTTTTGAAAGATAATCACTGATTCAATTTATTATAATGTCACTGGTAATTTGGACTAACTATGCGTTCTGCTCTTTTGTATAATTGTGGTTAGGAGTTGCAGTGGGTGAGAAATTTGCCTATTTTGGAATAAGTTCGAATCTGATAAGCTATTTGACCGCTCCGATTGGCCAATCCACGGCGGCGGTGGCGAACGGGGCGGCGATGCTTCTTCCGCTCGTCGGAGCATTCATCGCCGACTCATTTTTAGGCCGTTACCGTACCATCACCGTTGCCTCTCTGCTTTACATCTTGGTTAGTATCCAAAAATAGTTGTCATCCTAGCATTCGGGATTTTTTCCAAAATATTTGTCATATTATATTACAGGATAACAAGAAATATTTTCCCTAATTCTTCCAAAATTACCCCATTTATTCTTCCTTACTAAATGTTTTTATTATTTCAAAGTGGTATTAGAAATATGAAAAAGAAGAAGATAAGGCAGGGATAGATTGGCCATGTTATAAGTCTTCTTGAAAAAAATTTGGGATGGAGGTAGTAGTAGTTAGTACCCAAAACCTCACTATGTTAATTTTGAACAAAGTTAATTGGTTTATATTGAGATCATTTAAAATATGTATTTAACTGCTAAATTAGTTTATCAAGTTATCGACTTTGCTTGGCTCTCATGATGAGGTGGAAGGATTTGAAATTCCTAGCCGTAAATCTATGGGTTGTGTTTGGATTACCCGTTTAATATGGCTGATAATGCTAACTTTAGAATTGTGATGGATGACAGGGTTTGGCTTCATGACACTCTCAGTTGTGTTTCATTCATTTAACTCTTCTAAGTGCAAAAATGATGCAAACAACTTGGCTTGTTCTCCTCCTATGCTCGAAGTGGTGTTCTTCTTCTTCTCGTTGTATTTAGTGGCGTTTGCGCATGCCGGACATCAGCCTTGCTTGCAAGCATTCGGAGCAGATCAGTTTAACGAGGACAACGAAGAAGAGCTTAAAGCAAAAGGCTCATTCTTCAATTGGGGGTATTTTTCAATTAGTGGAGGTGTTTTAGTAGCACAATTAGTTTTAAGCTACATTCAAGAAAATCTTAGTTGGGAGCTGGGGTTTGGAATCCCCTGCATTCTCATGTGCTTTGCACTACTTGTATTCGTGCTCGGGTCTCTGACTTATCGGTTTCGCATATGCACCAATGAGAGGAATCCATTTCATTTGTGAGACTAGTTAGAGTCTTTGTGAAGCCTCCAAGAAATTGGCGATTTTCTGATGAGAATGTATGTAGTGTTGACGAGGCTGATGACGCCAAAGAAATTCTTCGTCGCATTCCAATTTGGTTTGCATGTTTGGCGTACGCCATTGTGTTTTCACAATCCTCGTCTCTTTTCCTCAAACAAGGAGCCACAATGGATCGTTCCATTGCTTATGGCTTCCAACTACCGGCTGCTTCACTGCAAGCTTTCACTGGCGTATCCGTTCTTGTCTTTATCCCAATATACGACAGAGTTTTGGTCCCATTCGTGAGAGCTATGACCAAGGAACCAACTGGCATATCAATGCTGCAACGAGTCGGTATAGGCCTATTTCTATCCGTTATCCTCATGATAATCTCAGCGCTTGTTATCTAGTGCTATCGAACATGGATTAGCGGACAAACCAGCGGAAATAATACCAATGAGTGTATGGTGGTTGACACCTCAGTATCTGCTACTTGGTATTGCTAATGTGTTCGCCATTGTTGGTCTTCAAGAGTTCTTCTATGATCAAGTTCGTAATGAACTTAAAAAGCATAGGCATGACTCTAAACTTTAGTATTCTTGGTATAGGAAGCTTGTTGAGTAGTTTTCTTGTATCTGTCATTGAGGTGGCGACGAGCAGAGATGGCCACGATAGTTGTTTTTCGAGCAAACTTGAATCGAGCTCATCTCGATTACTTCTATTGGCTACTTGCAGGTCTTGGTGCAGTTTCTATGGCAGCCTATCTCTACTTTGCAAGAGTTTATGTTTACAGAAAGAAAGACAATGTGTAATGTTAGAACACTATGGCTTAAGTTGTAATGAAATCATGAAAGTTATGAGTTTTCTTACAAGTTTTTATTCTATTCTTTCAAGGGAACTTATTTTGTTTTGCAGTAAAATTGTACATTTCAAGAATGTAAATATATACCTATATACCTTTCATTTTAGAAATCCTATAGTTTCCTCACATACATATTCTAGAACTCCATTACGAACCAGTTGATCTGAAATAAAGCATGATTCCCTTATTTTTACAGAAAAGAATGGGCTCATATCAATCTTCAAATTTATTTAATTAAATAAAAAATTAATTCTGCAGCCTCTGAATTTTTTTGACAATAAAATAAATAAATTCATTAATCATTTAAAATTGAAGGACCGTAAAGATTGATGACGTATATAATTTATCAAACATATTTTTCATTCATCTTGAAGATACCCATGTTTTTTCATTTATGTTAAAGTCTTCTTAAGAGTTAAGACCAATAGTCTGTACGACATGTACAACGATAATCTACATTGATTTCTTTCTTAATAAGATTTGTCAAGTAAGGAAGACAATATTTACATCCACGCCAAATAAAATCGGAAATTGAAATTTAAAAGATTGTTTCTCAAGAAATGGCTAAGAATTTTTGTTTGTTTATGTTTCGAGTCAAATAAAGAATCATATATAATAAGGAAAAAAAAAAAAAAGTAGAAGCGTAGAAATATCTTTAACTTTTCTTATCCAGTATTTATTCTACTAGATATATAAACTTATGGGTCCGGCTATCCGCACCCCATTTTTTTCTAAACACACCCCAGTTTAAAAAAAAAAATTTAAAAATTAAAAAAATAGTAAAATTCCAATTTTACCCTTTTGAAAAAAAAAAACTGAAAATTTTGAAAAATTTTCTCCTGCTCGTCTGCTTGCGTCTTCTTGCTTCTCCCTTTTATTTATTTATTTTTTATTTTTCAATCCTCAAACCTTAAATTTATAAGGGATAGCGTATGAAAAACCATTCTATAAGTTAACAAACTATATAATAATCGTGTGAAATCGTGTAAAAAGAACGAAAAAATAACAATAAATCTGGGACCCGTTCAACCCTGGTTCGTTGAACACAAAGAGGTGTGTTCGACCACTAGTAGAACACACTTCTTTGTGTTCGACTACCAGTTGAACACACTTCTTTGCAAAAGGGTAAAATTGTAATTTTGTTATTTTTTGATTTTTCTAAATAAAAAAAAAAAATTGGGGTGTGTTTAGAAAAAAATGGGGTGCGGATAGCCGGGCCCTAAACTTATAGACAAGACATTTGGCTTCCTCAGATATCCGATTTTTATTTTTTATTTAATTTATAGTATATTATACACAAAAAATATATTATTATATAATACTACCTCCGTCCCGCTCAAATTTGCACATTTTTTGTTTTCGTCTGTCCCATTCAAATTTGCTCAGTCCAAAAATGGCAAATAAAATGTACAAAATTGCCCTTTACTATTCAACATTAACACTTAAAAAACAATTTTTTCTTAACATTCGTGCCCAAAAACAGTTTTTTCTTAACATCTGTGTCCGTCCCTAAGTGTAAATTTGAGCGGGACGGAGTATAAATTATTAGAATTGGAGAAGATGTGGAGGCATTGATGTGGGTGGCTGTAGTCCAATCATGGCTCCAATGTGACAACTGGAATTGATATATCCCAAAGTAGATATTGCTTAATTTTGTATGATATTTTAGAATCTTTATATCGTAATTTATTTTTTAAAAATATATTATATTTATAATATGATGACGTTGATATTTATATATATACACACACATATAATGACATAAAATGTAAAATTTAAAGTACGATAGAAAAAAAAATTGAGATCACTAATATTGCCCATCTTAATAAAAATAAGGAAACTATTAATAAATAAAAACTATAATACAATAATTTTATGGAAACTAATTATTACTTTATAATAAATAAATACGTGTATTAATTATTTGTCCTGTTTCTAATAAATTGCTCTGAAGAAGTCCAATTTCCTCACGTAATTTGCAAAATAGAAAATATTATCATTGACAATGCTAATCCTTTTGGCACCCCATCTTGATAGTAATCTTTAAAGTGTATATATATATATATATATATATATATATATATATCATAATAATTAATATGGGTCACATTCACTCTATTTATACCAAATGCAATTTCTGCATCATTTCAGTTCCTTGTCACAATCATTTGTCAATTTATGACATTTATGTTTTGCCAACATAAATTTGAACCTGGATATTTTATGTCATGAAAAGTATATAAAAAATAGTACCGATATTATTTAATGAGATTGAGTCGCATTTTTACAAAACAGACTATATTATATGGATAATCAGGGATTGTGCGTTGATTTATTTCACAAAATTAGATTCGTAAAAATGTGTGGTGAGAACCCACACATTTAATATGGGACAATGACCTCCTAGCAAATTAAAGAACAAGAAGTCACATAAATGAACAATGTGTTCTCTGAACAATAGCCTAATGTTTGCAGGATTCTCCTGGGTTGTTCTTTTATTATTTGTACCAAATTCTGCAGATTTAATGAGAAAAAAAGGATGTGTTCCAACTGCACACACCAAATGATTGAGTTATGTAGTTGAGGGTTTGGACATTAAAGTTTGAGGTCACATTTCATAATATTTTTGTATGAAATGTGGCTATAATAGTTTGGGGGTGGGATGGGTGGGGTTTGAGCAGGGCTAGTGATGGCAATGGGGCGGGTAGTAGAACACCTAGTCCCACCTTGTGACGGATCATGAGTAATTGACTTGCGTCTCGTTCCAAATCTTTTTTTAAATGTTAAAATTATGAAAAAATTAATATATTTCAAAAATTTCATGTATTGATACATATATTTAGAAATATAAAAATAAATTAATTATAATTATTTTAGTTTTATCTTGTGAGATTTATTAGTACGGGGCCGGTGTAAGGAAGACCCAGACCCGCCCCGTCCCCTGCCACGGGTCGGGCCCGCTCCACCTCATTTTTAGAATGGGGCGGGTCAGACCCGACCCAAATGTCTCGGGCCAGGTCGAGCACCCACGGACCGAGTCAAAATTGTCATATCTAGTAGATATGGTAATGAGGTCGGGTTTTAAGTTGGTGGGCCGGGTCGGGACACGATGATAACAGTTCCGACATGAACTCATTTTCATTTGGTGTCAAAAATCTCTAACCTAGAACATGAATCGAAATTTCCACGATTTGAAATAACGGTATTTTAAATATAGGTATCTAAATTCTAAAAATTATATTGATGGAGAGAAAGTTCCAAGTGGTTTTAGTCATGATAGGAAATTGCATATAAATATAAATATTTGTTATTCTTGTATTGACGTTGATGTGCTGGTCTATCACATTACCAATAACAAGTCACATTTAATCAGAGGGTTTCAAGAATTGTGATGACATCTATATCTATATTGTAAAAAAATATTAATAAATGTTTCATCTATCTATTTTTACTTATTAATTAATTTTCGATCTTAATTTGGCTTCTATAGAAAATTGAAATTGAATATGTAGGGATGAATCCTATTATCTATATCGAAGATTGAACTTGAAGGTTGGAACGAACTCAAGATTTTAGTGTAGAAAGACAAGATTTTAAATAAATAATATATGCACATAACATTGTTTTATATAGATATATATATATATATATATTATCATATATAATAATTTCATAAAAGAAGACAAAGTAATAAAAAAAAAACTTTTCCTCTAAATTAATTGTATGATAGTTGATCTTTATTTTGAGCTTTGTAGAATAGTTAGCACCAGCACTTTAACATAATAAATATTTTAATCAGATAAAATTAATTATTCCTTAGTATTATAATAAATTTTTCGACTTTACATATCGAATACATCAAATTTATTCAACAAAAATAGAATCAAATCGAATACAAAAATAAATAAAAAATTCATCTTACTACAGAACAAATCCCAACGGTTTCCGACATAACTGCCTTCAACTCTTGTTTTGCTTTACATACAAATACATAATATATATATATATATATATATATATTATTGTTTTAGTTTTTGCTAAAAAATACTTATTATTAATAAATAATCAGCAAATTTAATTAATAAAAAAAAGTGAAATTTATAAGTAAGAAAAGACAGCAAAGAAAGATGAGCCAACAGCTTTGGAATACTTTGGCGCATGAAAGACGGAGGCTGCTGGGCCCCACACACAACTGCTGCTCACACCCGTTACCTATACATACATCTTTCTGTATCTATCATCATCAACCTTTTTTTCTTTTCTTTTTAATTACATATATTACTCTAATTTATATGTATTGTTTGTTGTAAATAATTCTGTGAGATGGTGATCATCCATTTTTTATTTATTATTAGTTTAAAAAGTTATTAATATTTGAAATGAGATATCGATTCAAGAATTAATATTTATGAAATGGTTTCATAAAGAAATGCATTTTATTTTAATATTTGGTAAGCCGGCTTAAGACGATGATTACGAAGAAATATATGTAAGGAATATTTGTGTACTTAGGTGGGATCATTTGACAGACTGTTACCAGTTGTTAATATAAATATATAAAAATGAAATTTTAATATTTCTTATTTATAATAAAATGAATGTTTTTGGTTTTATTTTATAATGTAGGACAACTTTGTCGTGCTGGAAAAAGTTAAAGGATAGTTTTAGGAATGTAACGTTGGAATATGAAGACGAGGTTCATGATCATGAAAGTGAATATTCTTACAAGTCAAATTATATAGAAATAAAATATTAAATATTTTTTACCTAAATATAAAGTATTGGTTATTCTCAGTCAATGCTTATTATTCCTTTTGAATTTGAGAGTGTGAAATATTTATTGATATTTGCTAAGATTATTAAACATTATATTTTAGTATTTAGGAGTTATTTTATTTTTAGGTGATATTAAAAACCATACCTTAACCTTACATGCAAGACAATAATTCACAAAGTTAAAACTTAATTTGTATATTCTGCATGAATTAATATATTTGTGTATTTTACATGACACATAAATTTAATAAGAACATTTTAGCGTAAAATAATTTTAATATATATATATATATATATTTAGTACTTAGTAATATATATAATTTTAGTATATCTGCTGCATTTTTTTCAGTCAAATATGAGGTTAGTACTAACTACTAATAAGTACTATTTTCTATAATAATTTCAGAAAAAATAATGTAATATAAATAAATGTTAATAATAGGTAAAACAGGATCATCCAAGTAAGACTTTGAAATATTTATAAACTCTTCCCAATCAGACTTTTAGAATTCAACTTAGTTTATCTAGTCCAATAGATAATCCACGAAGTCCACGAAATTTAATTTCTTATCTCATAATTAATATATTAAATTAAACGACTATGCTAGATTATTATTGAGTCTTGAAATTGACAGGCTATTGTGAGTCTGTGACAATTTAGCGAACCTTATCTAATAAGATTAATCGTATGTCGACATTTATTTCTCTAGAAGATAGCAATATTTATTTGCCAAGTATCCATGCTATATAATAATTGTAAATAATAATCATAATATATATATACATATATATTCCATAACATGACAAAATTCCCTTTCATAAGATTAATTTATTCATCCAAATGAGAGTCACAATTTTCCTTGCATTAGGTATGATGTATGAATTTAGCTGATTTACATACCCTTTAAAAAAAGGAAAATATTTGTGTGCTTGGATTATTTTTGGGCATTATTTTTAAAATCATGAATAATATAATATATATTAATATATGTGTGTGTGTTGAGTAATGTAGAGAAAATTAAGTGCTCCCTTTTGGATGAATAATTATGTTATATTATATGTAACGGTACAAATATATAATGGTATCATAAAAACTAAAATAATTTATAAATATATAATGATTTTTTTAATATTATTATAAGTCTAAAAATATAATCCCATATTTAAGTTTTGTCAAAAGAATCTGCCTTTTAGCTTTTTGAAGAGTAAACTAATAAAAGAATTTATTTTATATTACTAAGTGGTGGGGGACTTAATACAAGTTGGCAATCCCCGCTTGTATTAGACAGCTATTTTATTAAAATACAAATCCAAAATATCTATAAAGTCATGTAATATATTTAATTTTAGTGCAACAGCTAATTTATAAGCTAATATAGCATGTTGGGTGTCTTAATAGGTAATTTTGTAAAGAGCCATTATATACCTATTTAAGTCTTATGGACAACATAAATTAATAATTTGCTATAATTGTAAACACGGTTTACAAACTATTAATTTTATTAACAAAAATAAATAAAAAAATTGCCATATTGTCTAGCTAATTTTATGATTATTTTGGTATAGAACGACCTTAGTTTTTACAATCGTAATTATAAATTCGATTTATCAATTTTAATTAATAGACTATTTAGGTGTCACAGAGTTACTAATTTAAAGAGATTTTGTTATATTATTCAAGATTTTAAATACCAAAATAAATAAACAGAATCCATCGTATAAACCATATAAGGCATGTCTATAAAGAGCAACGTATTTACTATCACGATAATTCAAACTCTTTTCCCTCTTCAAACTCGATATTATTAAAAAGGAAAAAGATATTGATTGTTATTTTCCAAAAATAAATGAAAATTAAAAATATGTGTGGTGTAAATGGGTCCCACTACAAGAGTGGTAGCGAGCTGGCAAATTCCTAGTCTTTTGACAGACTGTTCCTCTTCACACACACAATACAAAGCCACCCTCTTCTCTCTTCAAATTCCACACCATTCTCTCTCTCACTCCACTTTCTCTCTCAACTTTGCAGAAAAATCCGATCCGTGCAGCTTTAGTAACTGTTTTCATGGCTGAGGAAACTAAGAAGACGGAGGCGCCGTCCGCGGCGGAGGTGCCGGCGGCGTCTGACGTCCCGGTGGCGGAAGAGCCTGCAACCACCGTCGTAGAGAAGGACGCGCCGCCGCAGCCCGAGCCGGAGAAGGCGGCGCCGGAAAAGGCGAAAGACGAAGCGGCGGAGGAGAAGAAGATCGCTGAATCGGCGTCGTTTAAAGAGGAGAGCAACAAAGTCGATGATCTTGTCGACCCTGAGAAGAAAGCTTTAGATGAATTCAAATCTTTGATTCAGGAGGCACTCAACAAGCACGAGTTCACCGCTCCACCGCCGCCGCCGCCGGCGAAGGAGGAGGAGCCCAAACCCGAGGAGAAGAAGGAAGAAGAACCCAAACCGGTTGAAGAGGAGCCGAAAACCGAAGAGAAAACCGAAGCCTGTGAACCGGCACCGCCAGCGGTGGAGCCGGTGAAAGAAGAGGCGGCGGTCGAGTGCAAGACTGAAGAACCCGCCGCCACTCCGCCGCCGGCGGAGCCGGTGGCGGAAGAGAAAGCGGAGGCGGTTGAGGAAATCAAGGAAACCATAGTCCATGAAGTCACCGCCCCCTCTCCGCCGCCGGTGGAGGAGCCGGCCGCCGCCCCTGCGACGGAGGAGTGCTCGAAGGAGGAGGCGGCGGCGCCGGAGGAGGTCTCGATCTGGGGCGTTCCTCTATTGGCGGACGAAAGGAGCGACGTGATCCTGCTCAAGTTTCTGAGGGCTAGAGACTTCAAAGTGAAGGAAGCTTTCACGATGCTGAAGAGCGTGGTGGCATGGCGGAAGGAGTTCAAGATCGACGAGCTGTTGGAGGAGGAAGGCATCGGAGAAGGGCTCGAGAAGGTGGTGTACATCCATGGCGTCGACAAGGAGGGCCACCCTGTCTCTTACAACGCTTTTGGGGAGTTTCAGGACAAGGAATTGTACAGCAGCACTTTTGCGGATGCTGAGAAGAGAGCCAAGTTTTTGAGGTTTTATATTCAGTTTCTGGAGAAGAATATCAGGAAGCTCGATTTTTCGCCTGATGGGATATGCACAATTGTTCAGATAACTGATCTCAAGAACTCACCTGGTTTGATTCTCTTCAAGAAAGAGCTCAGACAAGCTACCAATCAGGCCCTTCAGCTTCTTCAGGATAATTATCCCGAGTTCGTCGCCAAACAGGTACTTTCTTCTTCGATGGGTCAATCTTGTATCGAATTGTTCTTTTTAACTATGATTTGTCTAAAAATGACTGCAAATTCTAATGATTCTTGATTAGTTTGGCTGTGTGTTCTTGAATTGATGATCTAGTTTTGAATTGTTCGAGTATTTTCATGTGAATAGTGGAATGAAAGTGAGGGTATACTGGTGTTTTTGTAGGATTTGCGGTAGTTTGGGAATAAAATTATATTTGGCGGTAAAAAGGGAATCTTTTATATATAATTGTGTGGTTTAGTTGGCGAGGCCTTATTTTCATTGTGGATCTGATTGATTGATTTGTGGTGATGTGAAGGTGTTCATCAATGTGCCATGGTGGTATGTGGCTTACAATAGATTGATCAGTCCATTCTTGACCCAAAGAACCAAGAGCAAGTTTGTGTTTGCAGGCCCTACTAAGACCACTGAGGCCCTCTTCAAGTGAGTCGAATTTATCGTTTCCTTTTCGTTTATTCATTGAATTTACGATTTTCTCGCTATATCGATTGGGATATGATTGTGATATGGAGTTTCTATTTGTATCAGATACCTAGCACCAGAGCAAGTTCCGGTTCAATACGGTGGCCTTAGCAAGGAGGGCGATCAAGAATTCACCACGGCCGATGCTGCAATCGAGGAAACTATCAAGCCAACATGTGTACACACCGTTGAATTGCCGATCACTGAGGTTGACATTTAAATTCAAAATCGCCCTCGAATTTGATATTTTGTAACCCTAGAAAAAACGGGATTTATCTAACGGGGGGTCGTGTTTTGCAGGCTTGCACATTGGTTTGGGAGGTTAGGGTTGTGGGCTGGGATGTATCCTACGGAGCTGAGTTTGTGCCGAGTCTCGAAGGTGGATACAATTGGATAGTGCACAAGTCTAGGAAAGTTGGGCCGAACGATGAGCAAATCATAAGCTACATTTTCAAAATCGGAGAAACGGGGAAGGTTGTGCTATCGTTCGACAACCAAACTTCGAAGAAGAAGAAGCTTGTTTACAGGTTCAAGACCAAGCCCTCCTCTGAATGAACATAATGATGCAGGAGAATAAAGATTGGCCCTCCTTTGTTCAATCACATATTCTTTCTTCTTCTTGATTTGTGTTAAAAAAAACTTAGTTGGTCTGGGGAAGTTGTTTATTCTATATTTGTTTGTTGGTTTTTCTTTTCTCTTTTCTTACATTAAAGTTTTGTTGTTGGATTGTTCAAATGTCTGGTGAAACAATTTGGAATGCAAGGATGAAGAAATTGACAATGTAGATGCCAAAAAGGTGTTGGAAATGTGTGCAATGTGAACATTTCTTGTTAATTATACATTGATTTTGTAAATTGTTTTTGTCTAAAGTTTCTTATTTTCTTGTTTCTTTTTAGGGATGTTGATGTTAAAAGTTTGTTTCATTCTTATGAATTTTTCCTTCTCTATGTGACATGAAAGCTTCTTTTGGATTTTGTCCTACATTGTGATATAAATGTACTTTATCTTTACGATTCTTCGATGCTTAAGTCAGTTGAGGTTTAACGAGTTAAAAGTACGTATATGAAATTCTACGGTCGGACAATGAAAGGCTTGATATGACCATGCTCCATTAATGAGACCTTTCAATACTCGAGTCCTCGACTCTAAATCAAGTAAAATCTATATGAAATTCTTCGGTCGGACAATGAAAGGCTTGATATGACCATGTTTCATTAATGAGACCTTTCAATGCTCGAGTCCTCGACTCTAAATCAAGTCCGTACGGATTTGTACAAAGTTGTAGGGCGTTGGTCATTTATAAAATGCATGTATGTACCGAAAAAATTCCAAAAAAAAAAACCCTAAATACTCAATTTCGACCGTTATTAGGAAGTAATGACTTATAGATAGAATGTCGAGAGTTGTAGGTCGATCAAGTCATCCTGCTATCGACCCCAAACCCTAGAAGTCAATCGAGCCATCATTAAAATCAACAATGAAAGTTCAAGTTTTACTCGAGTACGACATTCAAGATGGTCGAGGCTCGACAAAAACAATCATAATTTAGAAAATATCTTAATAAAAAAAGTACAATAAAAGAGGGTGAAAATACAATTTAAGTTGAGCACTTTGCAGAAAGCAACAGAGATGTGGTTTCATTAACAGGGAAATAGGCAATCACTCTGTCAGAAACATACCTCTGTTTAAAGTTTAAATAAAAGCAAATACTCATTATTATAATTTGAAAAAAAAAAAAAAAAAACTTAAAACAAAGCAAATAGTCATTAAGATTCCTTTACAGATTTTTCTGCAAATCCTATATTTTATGATACACCTGCAAATAGTTTTTCTTAAAGTTAGGTTGCTAATGATTCTTCCCACCAACTTAAATAAATAAAAGGTGTCTTCATCATCAATTATCAGCTCCAATTGCAGTCGACATTAAAAAATATCCCAAAAAATAGACCCCATCAATAATGTTGCAAAAACACAAAATTTAAAGGTATGGTTTTCAAGACGGGTTAATCAACAACTCACGATTTATAATTCATATATGAGTTTGTAAACAAAATTTATATGAGTTTTTGTGTAAAATGAACTTGATATACTAACTTTTTTCTCAAATATTTTAGTTTTTTTTTTTTTTATTGTGAAGGAAAAATCATTAAGTTGACAAAAAGAATTCATATAGTAAAAAATAAGGCAAAAACTCATCTGCAACCGTCGCACCGTGCGACGGTTGCACTTATAGTACAAAAGGACATACTTATGGCCGAAAAAGGCATACTTGAATAACTAATACTTATACTGTAAAAAATATACTTATAAAACGCATACTTATAGCTGAAAAATACATACTTATACCTGTAAAAGACATACTTGAATCATGTCGTATGTGAGACAGTCTCACAAGAGACCAACTCAATAAATAATACTAATAATAATCATAGTTTTAACTTTTTTGCCTTTAATTATGGGAAGACATTTCTTCACTCACATGATGCCTTATTTATCGTTGATTATTTGAATTTCCATCTTTTTTTTTTTTTTTGCCTTTTCTAGAGGCTTTTAATTTGTTTCCATAATTATTCATATTTGTAATGAGTTTTTTCTTTTCTTTTTCAAATCAACCAAGTAAATTTTGTTGTTAAATAATAATAATAACAACTCATATTGCATATTTTAAAATATGATATCTAATTAAATTTGGGAAGAGAGACATTATGACATCAATAGGGACACTTCGTTTTAGTTGCTCTACTTTTTCATTGTATTCAGTGCAATCAATAATCCTCAATCCTTATTCAATCTTTTTATATATCTATCTGGTAATAGAATTTAAAATTTATTTATTTATTTATGTTGTTATAATTGATTAGGTTTGACGTGGGGAAGAGCCTAATGTGTAGCATATATGAACTGGCTAATAATGTCTGGATATATAGAAAGAATCTTGGTCAATTTTGATAATATTATATTATATGGTTGTCTTCAATTCTTTTTGTATTTGAGTAGTGGTTTCCATGATTTTATTTTTATTGTACTAGTATCATTTTTGCTAGTTCTTTATTTCTCAATTTGAATATTTTCAAAATACATTAAATACAACATTGCAAAATATTTATGCATCAGAGACAAAATTTAGTTATGGATAGCATATGTTAGTGATAGTGATGAATAGAGACGAAATAGTAATAGAAAACGACATAATAAACTATAATTGATCTCATTTAAAATAGTTTCAAACAATTCAAATCATGTTTCTTATTATTTGTTTTTTAAAGCTTTAACCCAACATTTTTTTTTTTAATATTTAACCCGATCATTATCCCAGAAAGGCCTCTTATATTGCAACTTATCTGACAAATTCATCCAATTTTGATGTTTCTTGATCTATGACAAAAATTCGAATCTTAGGGACTTGAATTAGCTACTTAATTATTATGTCTCTAAAATTTAGCAACTAAAAGACCTATAATTAAATATAAATATTTTATGATCAGTAACTAACCTTTCCAATCTCTAATTTGGTATTTATCATTACATCTTACAAATTGTGTAGAAATTAGAATTTATTTCAAAATTTAATACTCTCTCCGTCCCAACTGAACTTGTCTACTTGTCATTTCAGTTTGTCCCAACCGAACTTGTTAGCCCATAAATGACAAAAAGAAATTTACATTAATATCCCTATATTTCAACATTATTACAAAAATGTCTTCCAAAAGTGCATAGGATTTGATTTGATGTGCATATTATTACAAAAATATCATCCAAAAGTGCATATCCATTTGAGTCAACTGCATTTTCTTAACCTCCGCTCCCGATCAATGTAGGCAAGTTGAGTTGGGACGGAAGGAGTATGTAGAAGTAAAAAATAGTTGAATAAAATTGAGACTAATGATATATAGATTGATTATTCTTTGTCTTTAGGGATTTGAAAGAAAAGGACTAGACTGATCCATTAATATGAACTGATAAAAGAAAAGTACAATAATACTCTGACAAATTAGGGCATGCCATAGCATTTAAATTCTTGAGGGTACAAAGAGTTTGGCAAAGCAACTCTTGCACATTGTTGTGTTTTTTTCTTGTACTTGGAAACCTATTGTTGGTAGAATATTTCCTGTTTTTTGGAAAAATTAATGTTGTGGTACCAGATTGCAAAAGGGCATATGAATAATTTTCATTGTCTTTTTCCATTAGATTCTGATGTAGGTTAAAAAGATTGGAAAAGTGTTGCCTAGTTTCTTTTCCTCTATAGGTAAAAGAAGATATTTCTGCAAAACCCCTACATTTTGTTGGCTTTCTTTCTTTTCCCATCTCTTGTTTCCTTTCTCTTTTCAAAAATATATAAATAATTACAAAAAAAGAATCAAGAATTTTGGTCTAATTTTCGATAATATTATGAACTTTTAAATGTAATAATATCTTCACCAACTTTAAAAGAAAATTCTGTTACTACACTAGCAAGAAAAATTAATATAATTTTGATGTAAATATAATTTTAATATAGTCTAGTCCTCACATTCTATTGAATTAGTTTACATCAAAAAAGGAATTGACAAGTAAATACAATCTTCATCATATGTACCAATGACTTTTTAATGGACATTCTGATTAGGAAAAAAAATCATATTATTACTTTTCCAAATTCATTTTCACTGTACCAACTTCTTTAGTTTCTTTTTAAATCAACCCCCAAACATCATTTTGGAGAAAAAAAAAATCTGCAGTTGATGTGACAAATGAAAAGAAAAACAAAAAAAATGAGAAAAGAGCTAAAAAAGTGAAGAGACCAAAGCAGGAAAAAAAGATAAGGCAGAATGTTTCAGCCATAAATGCAAAAACATGTGGCATTTTTGATCATTTTTCACCATTTTTGTATCCATGTGAGCTTTGCCTTTTCTTCTCTCCTATCTCTTCACATCTTGTCTTTGGTCCCCTCCTTTTCTTTGTCTCTATCACAACGGGCCGGGCTCAAGATGGGCTTGTTCGTATCCTAAGGACTCGACCCGGGCCCATTGGGTTTAACCCTTTTGAGATTTAAACAATTAAAAGATGTGTAAGTTTGGTTTAGCCTAATGGACCTACCTACCTGAGTAACTCGAGAGATAATATAGATTATTGGGCCATTTGACCTGGCCCAATGGGCTAGTAGTCCGAAATGGCCCATTTTATAATATATTGGCTTGGACTTTGAACATATTTGCATGAAAATCTGATTTGAAAATGAAAGCACTCATATTTTGTAGAAACATGCAGATTTTTGTGGTTTACAAGGGCCCAAACCAAAGTAAATGGGCCAAGTCCAAATTAAATAGTAACATACACTTATAAAATTTGGGCCATCCGTGTAAGCCCAAAATGTTGAAACTAACTATGCTTATTTATTTATACTAAAGGAAAATAATTAAGTTAGTCACATTTGACTTATTTAGAGGATGAAATATGTCTGGCTCAAAGAAAAGAATTAAAATTCAACTTTAGAAACAAAATTCTTTTTTTCCCACCTTGACCACATGAACGCTTCTTTTATAATGTGTATTTTATGTGTTGTTCCAAAATATTTATTACACATTTATTTACATATTAATAATGTCTTCTTCTTTTTTAAATGAAGTCTACAACTACAATGATATTAAGCTTTTAGAAAGCAATTGCAAGGTGTAACCACCTGGATCATAATCAAGTGATTATTGAAAGCTCAACATAGGATCCCACTTCAATCAATGTCATGATGCAAAGTGGTTGACATGATTCAGATCACAAGTTAATGCATACCAATAAGATTAGTTGTTCATCAACTATAACAAACATCATAATCACATTAGTTGTGGAAGTTCAAATCTTCTAATTAAATGATTATTGGCAACGATCATTTATCCATCACGACATATATGTACATATTCATCGATTATTCTGTCCAACCAACATAAATAAATATTCATACTTATCGAATGTGTAACATGTAATTTATCTTGAAAAAGTTAAAAAAATATTTGATCATAATTCCATTAAAATGTGTTATATGTCTCACACACCCTAAAATTTAAAATTCTATTAATCACATAGATAGGGTATTATCATATCCAAAACCAATTCATTAGATTTTAACAATATTTCATATAATTTCTTGAAATTGTCTCCCATCTTGTTACCAATTTAACACATCAACAATACTACTTGTAATTTCTTGAAATGGTCCCATTTTGTAATTTTCACTTTATTATTAAGTCAAATCAATCATCCATGTATGAATGTCCTAACTAGGGTTTTATCTTATCTAGGTTTTATCTTCTCTCACAGATCAAGATTAATGAAATGATATATTTTAAAAAGAACTACCTTGTGAATGAAATGATACATTTTATAACAAGATCTAATTTATAGTTTAGTTTTCAATTCTAAACCCAATTTTTAAACTTTCTCAATAAGGGGCTCAATTTAAACTTTTTTCTTAATTTAAGGTTTGAAATTTAGATTGAGTTTTCAATTCAAGGCAACATTCCATTTTCTTTTTTCTTTTGAATTATATTTATAAATTTATTTATTTATTAATATGTATTTATATTTTAGATAAATTAGTGCAATTTTATAACGATCTTCATCCACGACTTGTATCAATTTATATATAAAGTGTATATATATTTATATATAATTAATTCAATTCATAAAATATAATTTATATTAAATTGATTAATATTAAATTTGGTTTCTATACTTTTATTTAAAAGGAATCTTAATTTTATGAATTACATTAATTATATATATAAACTAATAAAAGTCGGATGAAAATCGTATCAACTTGTTAAAATTTATTTTAAATATAAATACATATTAAAAATATTAATGAATTTATAAATATAAATAAAAGAAAAAAGAAAAGAAAATGAAATTTTGTCTTGAATTGAGAACTCAATCTAAATTTCAAATCTGAAAAAAAAAAAAGTTAAATTGAACCCCTTATTGAGAAACTTTAAAAATTGGGTTTAGAATTGAGAACTAAACTATAAATTGAGTCTTGTTATGAAATTTATCCGAAAATAAATGTTCTTAAAAGGAATTCAGTGCCACCAAAGCACCAACCCCAACCATCATAACCATATAACTAACAAACTCTTTAAGAATGCAACTAAACAATATATGATTGCTACATGTGAACAATATTGCTTTCTTAGAACAAAACCTTTATCACAAACAATGAGAATATATAATAGAAACCAATATCATATAAGTTATGAGAACAAGAACTCAAGAAACCAAACAAAATACACGAAAAACACCAATTGCTCGATCATCTCAACCTAAAACATGTTTCTAAAACGAACATCAAGATCAGTTAACGTAAGGAACAACTTTGAAACGGTAGAGAAGCTTCTTCTTCTTCGAAGTAGGGTTGTCAATGGTGAGTAATATCTTACCGAGTTCAGTCACATTGAAACTGTTGGACAAAACCGGCTCATCATTCGGAAGCATCTTCCTCGTCTTTTGCATGATCACCGTGTAGCTACGTTCGTCGTTTGGTGCAAACTCAGCACTATAGCTCACTTCCCAACCAACCACACGAAGCTCCCAAACGAGCGTGCATCTCTGCAGATCAATCAAACATCAATTTACCAATGGAACAATACTTGATGCACATGGGAAATGCCCTCAATGCATTTTGACTAACCTCGTTGACAATGATTTCGACAATTTGCTTAGTTGCTGGTTTAACATTGATCTCCGTGGCTGGATCATCTACTGTGAACTCGGGGTTGCATTCACAGAAGTCTACACTAAGACCGCCATATTGAGTTGGCACTTGCTCGGGTGAAACATACCTGTTTTTTTATTAGTGATGTAATTTTAAAAAAGAAAGTCCTATTTGATTTCAATTAAAGAGAAAAGTTTACACACTTGAAAAGGGTTTCGGCAGTCCTTGATGGGCCGGCGAATACAAATTTGGTTTTGGTACGTAGAGTTAGGAAGGGACTCATCATCGTATAGAAAGCCAGATACCACCACGGAACATTGATGAACACCTATAACAAGGAAACAAGGTTATTATATTACTATTATAGAATAGCTAATGCTGAAAGATTTAAGGTATGTTTTCCATCCCTAAAACACCAGAAAAACCAGACTTTAACTTTGCTTGAATCCTTAACATGTTTACAATGCAGAAATATGATGCAAAAACATAGAATTTCCGATGATGATCTTAACCAAGAGACGCCTCAACTTAAACCTCTGCATAAATGTACTAAGATCACAATAAGCAGTACCAAATTTCTCCCTTTCTATTCCAAGCAAAGTAAGAATACGTTATTTTTGATACCGATTTATACAATGCATGAGAACCCTAATTGGCTAAGCTAACATCATCAAATGCCCCATATAACTGTTCGACTTTTGAAAAATTTCCGACTAGGAACCCAATTATGAAATAAACTTGGTAAATGATTGGCAACACTCTACCCTTGTAATTACTAATGACAGAGTTCACATAATCATATGGCAAGTTACCTTTACTATAATCATAAAGATTGAATTTGTATTGCTCATAACTCAAAGATACTCAACTCCAACTCTAGTTACTCTAATCCAATCTTAAACATAATGTTAGTAAATAATCAGCAACTACACAAAGATTGCATTTTTATTGCTCAAAACTTAATGATACTAAATTCAAGAAAATGCAACAAAATTCTACCTGCTTTGCCACGAATTCAGGATAGTTATCCTGAAGAATCTGCAGAGCCTGATTCATCGCAATCCGCAGCTCCCGTTTCCCGAGCCCCGGAGAGTTCTTCAGATCACTAACTTGGAAGATGGTGTTGATCCCACCAGGGGTGAAATCCAGCTTCCTAATGCTCCTCTCCAAGAACTGAATCCTCCACCTCATGAATCTCCGCCTTTTCTCCTCATCTGCGAACGTTTTCGCGTACAATTCCTTGTTCTGAAACTCCCCCCACACATTGTAGCACACTGGGTGCCCCTCCTTGTCGTGGCCGTGCATAAACACCACCTTTTCAAGATGATCTCCCAAATCCTCGTTCAACGATTCATCGACGTTGTACTCTCTTCGCCATTTGAGAGTGTTCTTCAGCATGGCGAAGGATTCCTTCACCTTGAAGTCGCGCGCGCGGAGGAACTTGAGCAGGATGACGTCACTTCTGTCGTCCTTCAGCAGTGGGACACCCCAAATCGAGACCTCTTCCTGGAAACCCTCGGCGGTTGAGGGCGACGCGCCGCCGAGCTCGCCGTTGCTGAGGGCTTCTGAGACGAGGGCCTTGAGTTCTTCCAGTGCTTTCAGCTCTGTCTGTGAGAGATCTGAGAGCTTGTTGCTTTCCTCCTTGAATGAAGCTAGGGATTCTGGGGCTAATCGCTTTTCTACCGACTTCTCTTGCTTCGATTCGACCACTTCTTTGAGCTCGGTTTTTGGGGATTCGGTGTCCTGCGACACCGCCAGGGCGGCGGCGAGGGGCTGGGATGCTGGGGCGGCGGAGGTGACGTGCGCCGTCGTGAGCGGCGGCTCCGGCGGCGGTGGCTCTAGAGGAGCGTCTTTTTCGATAACGGTAACGGCTTCTTTCAGCTTCTCTTCAGCCGGAGGCGGTGGCGGTGGGTCTGTCTGCAGGTCCAGTGCTACTGAAGCTAGCGGCGGTTCGGATTCAGACTCCGGCTGCCGCGGCAGTGGTGGTTCAGTTGGCTCCGCCGTGGACGGCGGCGGCGCCGCGGCTTCCGGGGTGTGCGTTTGGAGGGTTTCATCCGCCATTGTTGAATCTCTGGTTCCTGATTGTTTATGCGTCTGAGAGAGAGAAAGTGAGAGTATGTTCTAGAGAGAGAAAGCAAAGCTGAAAATGACTGTATTTTCAGCTTCTCTGAACAGGCTTAGGTTGTGTTTGGATTTAAAGAAAACAAAGCTTCCAAAAATGTGTGTTTTTGTCTTAATATAATACTGTAGAAATTAATTTAATATGGGGATTTTAACAGGCATGAGGCTTTATTTTATTTTCATATAGTGATGGGAGTCAATAAATAGACAAATGGGTCAAGAAAGATGAACATGCCCCCATATTTTATTGACTTATATTTTATTATTTGAATTTAAGACATCCTGATCTTTGAACATGCTATCAACTCAGATATGAATAGAAAAATAATTGTGAAAAAAGTCATGTTATTCTTACAAGGGTTCACAAGGTAAGGATGAGAATGCTCACAGCTGCATGTAAGTGGGTCTTCTTCATCATTCAATTCTATCCTAAACAAACGCACCCTTGCTCAGAGAGAGAAAGAAGAGAGAGAGAGAGAGTCCTAGGTTTGAACCGACAATAACCCACCTGCTGCTGGTTTAATGGGCTTGGCCCACTTTAACATTTATCAAAAAATTGTCATTTCTTTTCCATTTCAACATTTATCCAACCTTCTTTTATACTATTTTAATAAAAAATGTGATAAGGGATTCTAATTATATTTTGGAGGAATTGTAAAAGTTATCATCGTACTTGAGTGGCCCATCTATGGCCCAACAGAAACCCCAATCTGTAGCGGGCCCATTTATCCTTATTGGGTCTTATTGGGCTCAATTAACCACAGATAAGGCTGAAGCATTTATAACGGTCTTCTAACACTAAATAATAAGGAAAAAAATTATAGTTCTCTAATTTTATCTTCTTTTTTTTTTTTTTTATACATTTAGCTACTTAAATATACATGCAATTTATAGTTATAGGTAATTAATTACTGTAATTTTATTATAGGAGATAGTAACCCAAAATAAAAGGGAGGATTTTTGTAGATTTTTTGTTATCTAATCACATCATTTTCTAAAATCTATAATTTCTGCAATTCAGTACACTAACATGTTTTTTCGATTAAGATTTTTGTGAAGCGCTTATCAAGCTCAGAATCTATCGTCATGTTTAAAAAGCTAGTACATTGTATCAATATGTATACCTTTAAGGCATCCATGAAATATATTTTTTCATACATCACATGTATACATTGAATGTATTCATACAATACCTTTTTAGGTATCCATATGTATACTTTCAAGTATCACATGTATACATTGAAAGTGCGCGGGCGGCATGGGCGCACGGTTTGTGAGGTACACTCGCGGTGTGGGCGCGTGGGCACATGGGCGCGCAGTTCGTGAGATGTTACACATTTGTCTTAGACAAAGTCTTGGGTGAGACCGTCTCACGGATCTCATTCCGTGAGACGGGTCGGGTCGGGTTGAATATAAAAATTATGTAATACTTTTATATATATGAGGTAATACTTTTATGTGTATTATGTAATACTTTTTCAAAATATCACCACGTAATACTTTTATGTATATCATGTAATACTTTTTGAAAGTATTACATTATGAAATATCACATGATATACATAAAAGTATTACATTATAAAGTATCACATGATATACATAAAAGTATTACATGATATACTTAAAAGTATTACATTACGAAGTATTACATGATACACTTAAAAGTATTACATTACGAAGTATCACATGATATATATATATATATATATATAAAAGTATTACATGGTACACTTAAAAGTATTACATTAAAAAGTATCACATGATACATATAAAAGTATTACATTATAAAGTATCACATGATATACATAAAAGTATTACATGAGCGTTGACCATTGACCGTTGACTTTTTGACTGTGATCGTTGACTGTTGACCGTTGACTTTTTTGACTTTGACCGTTGACCGTTGACTTTTTACTTTGACCTTTGATCGGGTCGGGTTGACCCATCTCACGGAATGAGATCCGTGAGACGGTCTCACACAAGACCTACTCTTGTTCTTATAGGTATTACAAACATGAATTAAAAATATGAAATATCTGAAGAGTATATGTGAGATACTTTTAAAGCAAATATGAGATACCTATCAGGTGCGCACACATGGACGCGCGACAGGAGTGCGTGGGCATGCGCCGGGGCGCACATAGGCACTGGGCGGGTTGGGACACGAATCCGAGTACAAATAAGTTTTTGCGTTGGTCCTAAGTTCTGATGATAAATTTTAAAAATATAATTAGATTATGGGGCCGGCTATCCGCACCCCAAGTTTTCTAAACACACCCCACTTTTTATTTATTTTTATTTAAAAAATTCAAAAAAGGGTAAAATTACAATTTTACCCTTCTTAATAAAAAAAATCCCCTCTCTCCTCTCATCCGTCTTCTGCTTCTCCTTCTTCCTTTTTTTTTTTTTTTTCTTTTTTCATTCCTCAAATCTTAAATCCCCTAAAAAAAATCATTTTATAAGTTAACAAAGTATATAATAGTCATGTGAAATCGTGTAAAAAAAACGAAAAAATAACAACAAATCTGAAGACCCGTTCGACCCTGTTTTGTCGAACATAAAGAGGTATGTTCGACCAATGGTCGAACACACTATAGTGTGTTCGACTCCTGATGATCAAACACGCTATAGTGTGTTCGACCAGGAGTCGAACACTCTATAGTGTGTTCGATCAATGACCGAACACATAAGGGTAAAATTGTCTTTATATTATTTATTGAATTTTTTAAATAAAAAAAATAAAAAGTGGGGTGTGTTTAGAAAACCTGGGATGCGGATAGCCGGGCCCTTAGATTATACATTAAATTGCAAAATAAAAAATAAAAAAATAATAAAAAAAGTAAATAGGCTAAATTGCAAAATAAAAATTAAGGTGAAAAGGAGGCTGGTGGTGGTGGCGCTCCGCCTATCTGGAAAGAAATTAACCGCCAATTCTAAATCTCTTCTTAAAATATCTTCCAATAATTCTGCAAGTAATTAAAAAGTAGACGAGTTGATTGGTTATGGCGGTGAATCTTGCTGCATCTTTCTTTTCGCCATTATCGTCAGCTTCTTCTACTTGTCTGCAAACACACCAGAATCCCTGTTTCAGTTTACGAAGTGAGCTCAATTTACCTAATCGGAAAATCGTGAAGAAGCCCACTTCCGCCGTTAGTTGTGCTAATACCGCCGCCATGTCCGCGGCGGAGGTGTCCACCGGAAAAGAGGAGTCTTTGCCGCCTTTGGAGGTGAGTGAAATTGATGCCAAGTGCAAAAAGTGGGTGTGGAGAGGTTATAGTGTTAATTACTTGGTTTATCCAGAAAGCAATGGTGATACTGTGAATCCTCCTCTTCTTCTGGTTCATGGTTTTGGTGCTTCTATTGCTCATTGGCGCAGGTCTCTCTCTCTAGAAATTTATTCATGTAATTTCTGTGTCTATTTGAATCAAGAAGCTACATTTTTCGTCTTGAAAGGCTTTTCTTTACTCTTATAGGAGGATGGTGAAATTTTTTCCCATTATGCATCATTTTCTCAACATGTAGAGAATCAGCCATTATTTGTTGGAAATTTGTCTAATTAATGAAATATGTTGCCTTTATATGTTAACAAGTTCACAAGAGTGTGTAGATATAGATTAGTCCAAAATTGGGTGCTTTTAAGGTGGCTTCTACTAAGCTCTATATGTAACAATATAGGAACATTCCAACACTGGCTCAGCATCACACAGTTTACGCCATTGATCTCCTCGGTTTTGGTGCTTCGGATAAGCCTCCTGGCTTCCAATATTCAATGGAAATCTGGGCTCAGGTCAATTGATCACATCAACTTCTTTGATACCAATGGCTTATATCCTTGCATTAACTAAGTATGTTCTATTTTGATTCGTAGTTGATACTCGATTTCTTGGATGAAGTTGTGAAGAAGCCAACCGTGTTGTTGGGGAACTCGGTTGGTAGTCTTGCTTGTGTCATTGCTGCTTCAGGTTTGCGTTTCTGAATGAACTTTTCGATGACAACTACTTGGACCGATTTGCATAAGTTAAGACTTACTTTGTTTATGAACAGAGTCTAGTCGAGCCCTTGTTCGTGGGCTCGTGCTGTTCAATTGTGCTGGTGGTATGAACAACAAAGCCATAGTTGATGATTGGAGAATAAAGCTACTATTGCCATTGCTTTGGTTCTTCGATTTCTTGTTGAAACAAAGAGGAATCGCTTCTTATTTGTTTGATCGTGCTAGGCAAAGGTACGTACTTTACTTGCTTTTCTTTCCGAGAAAAGGAAACGAGAATGAACGAGCTTGTTTTCTTTCTTCTCTGCAGAGAAAATCTGAGAAACGTGTTATTATCCGTCTATGGAAACAAGGAGTTTGTCGATGAGGACCTCGTCGAGGTACTAACCGCTCTCAATTTTTCAAAGAAATCGATGAGAAAATGATTGTTTTATTTGTTTCTTGATTAGTACAGATAATTAGGAAACCGGCAATGGATGAAGGGGCTCTCGATGCTTTTGTGTCAATTGTGACGGGCCCGCCTGGCCCGAATCCGGTGAAACTGATCCCCAATATCAGCTTGCCTGTGTTGGTGTTATGGGGTGATGAAGATCCATTCACACCAATTGATGGACCTGTTGGTAAATATTTCTCATCATTACCATCTCAACTTCCAAATGTGAGCCTCTTTTTATTGCAAGGAGTTGGGCATTGTCCTCATGATGATAGGCCTGATTTGGTCCATGATAAGTTACTTCCATGGCTGGCCAATCTTTTGAGCCCTTAAAATGTTTCGATAATAGATCGTATATATTCGACTTATTTTCCGTTGATCGTATACATTTCTGCTGAGTTTTCAAGGTTGAGACTTTCTGAATAGGGATTTATAATATCTGGGAAAGAAGAGTGTGCTTCAGGATAATTGCAGGTAACATCCATTATATTTCTTTAATGTTCTATTCTTTAACTTTCTCTACTTATGAATGTTATTGTGATCATGAGTTCATTCTATCTAGTGGTATGAATTGTCCAACAAGGATGAGTTTGATCTATACTAACCATGTCTATGTGTTTCTGTCCTTTTCTTTTCGGGTTTTTAAGGTATTCATCAATGGTCCTCGATCGTACTTGGCTTTCTATTATTGTCGGGTGACACCAAAAGCAAGCGACTGTGCGCAGCTACTAACGGCTAATTAAATCGTAGAATGGTGTTTTGTTACAAGTTCAGAGTTGATGTTGGGTCTTTTATTAAAAAAACTTTGTTTCATCTCGTGTTTTATTTCACTGGTGTATGCTATATATGCATTGGTGGTATTGTCACTTTTGCAATGTATTTATAAACTTATACATACAATACATTAGTATTGTTATGTTTTTTACTTGTCCATTTGTTTTCTCTTTTGGTTGGTTTGGTACATTAAAAATTTCTCATGAATACAATATAATTGCTCATATATATATGTATATATAAATCACTTTCTCGAAGCACAATTTGTTGCAAACATTTACATATCCACATATATATGGACAAGTATAAAAAAATGAAATTTTTATTGCAACTATATGCATATTATAAAATGGGCCTGCACTATTTTGAAGTAAAAGGTTAAGGCCCAGAAATGGTTGGGCTCGTTTGAGCTTTGAAGACCCGTCAGGCCCAACTAAGCTGAAGCTTCTGAAAAAGAAAAGGAAAGAAAGAATTACAGAATAAACAAATTAAAAAGAAAATTCTGAAAATCATGGAAATACCACAGACATAGAGCGAAACCCTCGGTTGAAACGAGAGAGAATTTCGTAGAGAGAGAGAGTGAGAATCGAGAGAAATTAGAGTGTGTTAATTTTGAATTCAATCGAAAATGGCGGAAGAAAAGAAAGCTGAGATTCCAGCAGAATACGATTTGAATGCGAAATGGGATGCGTGTCTCGATTTAGGTGTTCGCCGCTTCGTGTACTCGTCATTCGCCGGCGGTTTCGCCGGACTTCTTCTCCTCCGTGAGTATCTCACAATTTTCTCAATTATGCCTTTTCAGTTTTGTTTTTCGATTGTAGTTCATAATTAGTCATTGTTGTATTCTGAGTTCCATGGTTTTCGTATTTTGATTTTGGATTGTTGTTTATATTTTACCAATGGAGAGAATGCTTCAGCTTATGAGAATAAAGTAGATCGTGTTGTTAAATGTTGATCAATGGTTAATGTAGGATGGATCTACAGCAGATTTTTCTTTGTTTTGTAAAGTCGACGATATATTGCAGAATAAGTAGATAGGCGTAGTTCAGTTTCCTATTATAATTGGGAATATTGTTTTAAGTCTTCAATTGTATATCAATTTAATTGGTGCTTGTTTACTTGGGATGGTGAAAGTAGCTTGATATTATTAGCCTTTGAAGATTGTTTCTGCTTTATCGATCAATTTGGATTGATCAGCAATGTTGATTGTTGCATCAGGAAGTCCTGTAACGCGCTGGGCATCTGTAGCTTTCGGTGCTGGGATTGGGATTGGCTCTGCATACTCGGAGTGCTCTCATAAATTTGGTTCATCTCCAGCTAAATTGACTCCTAAAGTTTCAGACGCTCCTCCTCCCAAGGTAAATAAGTAAAACTGATGATTGTACCCTTTATTCGATTTTCCCTTATGGGTCCAGTTTCTGGTAATATACTTTCATTTGGAGTAGGAGATATGATCAATCTTTAAAAAAAGTAAAAATCAGTCATTTGTGAAATAGGATTGGCTTTAGTTGGGAACTGCATGTTCCATCTAGGGTAGTAAATTCAGAATCCAGATCAACAAGAGCTTGAAGATGTGTATGGCTTTAGTTTTGAAGGATTGTTATTCTTTTTCCCTCGTGTCCAAGAGTTCTTTGGTTGTCCAGTAATATTCATGTGGATGTGGGTATGCATTTAAAGTTGATTGCTTTCAGCCTTGGGAGTTTGTTCTTGGATTTGGGTCATGGAGATTTTGTCATTCATGTTGTCTGTGCTGATCTCCGGCTATAAAAAATGTGTGGATAGTTTTGAACCAGTTCAACGTGTGATGAATCTTCAACGCTTTAACTCCTCTGTAGAATTAGCAGGTTGTTCGAATTTATTCTTTCGTAGGCTGTGTGTTCGCGGTCGTGTTATCATTTCTATGAAAGATTTATTTCCATTTCTGTTATGAAAGTTTGTCTGCATACTAGTCCTTAAGTATTAGTGAATAATTATGGATGATAGATAATGCAGCTTAAATTTGCTCTGATAATACAAGTTTGATTTTGCCTTTCATAACGTGCTTCTCATACTCTTCGTTCCTCTTATTCTTGTATTCTGTTTGCTGGAGCTTTATTGTTCGTCTTCATTTCTTTTTACATGTCGACACAGCTTTCATATCTGTCATACCATAAGCTTTATACTTATCTTACATGTTTCCAAGCAATATTTACGTTCATTGCAGGCCGAAGACGAATAAAGCCTTCATTTACAGACAGGTTATTTCCGAGTTTGGACTTCCATTTTTGCTTTTTCTACTCAGAATGTATTGCCAGGATTGCCTTCATCTTTAATGACAAACCGCAATGTATTACATTATTTCATGAAGGCTATTTATTTTCGTTTAAATCTCAGTCCAGGGCGAGATTATTAGAAAAGAAACATCAGTTTCTTACTCGTGCATCACTATTTAACGACTGTAAATTTCTTGTTCGTCTAATAAAAATGGAGTACATTGCAAGAATCCTTGTATCCGATGTTGATCTTTGCAATTCTGTGAAGTTATGATCGATTGTGTTATCTGTTATTGCAATTAGCAGATTCTGTCTCGATAGAACATGCATTTCTTTTGTCTAGAAATATGAATCGTATATATCAATCGTGTTTCAATCTCGTTATGTTATTTTTATTAATAGTGCATGCTACTATCCATACAAATATACAATATAGACTGGTCTATGTGAGGTATACTGATGAAACAAACAACTTATAATATATAAAAAATACTAGGAAACACAATGACCTTGAGAAAATAAAAGATAGTGTACTATTTATATTTCCATATATTTAAATTTTGTGCGGTTAAATGCTAGTATGCTACACAGGATATACCTTTCATATTCATATTCACAAAATACAGACTAAATAATAGTGGTTATAAATAAGAGAAAAAATTGCTTTTTAATCCTACGGTGTTTTGCAAAAAGAAAAAGAAAAAAAAAGTTGATTTGTTATCTTAAAGTATTTTTTTTCTTAATCAAGATTTAAAAAAATATATATCGAGTAGGTTGACTAAAAAATAAAACTATAATTCCCTCCGAATAATTAAAATTCAATGGAACAGTCTATGGGCTTAATAGATAAAATTACTTCTGGGCCTAACTCGGCCCACAACCAATTTGGATTCTATCATCGGCCCAATGAAATCAGGGCTTTTTTACTGGTATATATATCATAGCTAGGGTTCATAACGCTTGCCTCCTCCTCACACACAGCAACTCTCAACACACGCAGAAGAGCTCCAATGGCGCCGAAGAAGATTAAGGCCCGTAACCCGGAACTCATCCCCGGAGTCCGGAAGCTCTCACGGTCTCAGATGTACCACAAGCGTGGCCTCTGGGCAATCAAAGCCAAAAATGGTGGCAAATTCCCCCACCATGAGAAGGCCCCCGCCGCCGCTCCCGTGGCGGAGAAGCCTCCCAAGTTCTACCCTGCTGATGATGTCAAGAAGCCGCTCTCTAACAATCGCAAGGCTAAGCCCACCAGGCTCAGGTTAATTTTTCGAAATTTGCGTCGATTTGATTTTGTGATAAGGTTTTTGTGTTCTGTTGGTTTAGGGTTTTTGGTTTTGTTTTTGCAGGTCTAGTATTACTCCAGGGACTGTTTTGATCATTTTGACCGGGAGGTTTAAGGGCAAGAGAGTTGTCTTCTTGAAGCAGCTTTTTTCTGGATTACTGCTTATCACTGGTGAGAGTTCTGAGTTTTTACTGGTTTTGATTATTGTTTTGGATCTGGTGAATCATTTTCCCGAAATGCTCCTTATTTTTTTAACCTTTTTCATAGTTAGACAATTGTGATTGCTAAATGTTGTAAATCATTTCTATTTCTAGGGTTTTTTCTTCAATTTTTGAACTCATTGTGATGATTTGAATCTAGGTATGCAGTCATTCTTTGTCTTATTGATATCATTGTGTTTGCTTGTATGCTTAGTGTACAATACATACGCATTATGTTAATATTAAGTATGAACCTATGTTTGAAGGGCACTGAACATTGATTATATTTTGTATTGTATAATGTTCTATTGATTATGCATCTGTTAGGTATTGTTTCTTAGCTTTGACGGTTCTATTATTGGGGCAAGATAGTTAATTCTTGTATCTCTCATATTTTCTCCAAATCGTCAAATAATAAGCCCATTCTGTTGATGCTGTGGTGAGTTATCCTCTTTGGCTGATTCATACATTTCCGGAATGGGCATTCTCATATCCTATCGCCTTGGGGAGTGGGTTGCTACAATTACCTCTTGGGATTGGCCATGTGAAATACATTTACTCATGTGTTGCCATCTTAATCTGTCCTTCTATTCTGTGAACATGGAAGCATCATTTTGGTGAAATGTAAAGGCCATTCTTGATACTTGTTTCACTTGTCTTCTCCATTGATTAGCCACTTTCTTTACTGATGTTACTTGTTTCTATTAGAAGGGATTATTTATGTGAAGTTTGGAGCTTTGTGACTTTGTTCTCTCTATCTTCACCTTCTTTAATTATGTACCATCTACCTGTTTATTTGCTCAATTGCTACCTATCTCTGTATGCAGGTCCATATAAGATCAATGGTGTTCCTCTTAGGCGTGTGAATCAAGCCTATGTCATCGGAACCTCCACCAAAGTTGATGTTTCTGGTGTCAATGTGGAGAAATTTGATGACAAATATTTCGGCAAGAAAGTCGAGAAAAAGAAGAAAAAGGGGGAGAGCGAATTCTTCGAGGCTGAAAAACAGGTTAGTTGTCTTATCATTAGCCGTCTTTGATCATGCTTTGTGTATATTGGGTTCTAACGGAACATGATATATATTCAGGAGAAGAACACGCTCCCAGCTGAGAAGAAGGACGACCAGAAAGCTGTTGATGCAGCTTTGCTAAAAGGGATCGAATCCGTGCCAGAATTGAAGGCTTATTTGGGAGCAAGGTTCTCGCTCAAGGCTGGCATGAAGCCTCATGAGTTGGTCTTTTAGAAGAAAAGCTTTTGAAAATTTAGACTCTATGTTGTTATTTTTTACTTGCCTTTGTTCCCCAATGACGTTTAGAAGTTGTATTGAGAACAAGTATCAAAGTTTTGCTGCTATTTTTGTTGAAGATCTTGATTTACAAATATTTCTCACTGTTGACTATTATTGATTTATATTTCGGTGTGATCAATACAGGTGCAGTAGGTTATGTGATTGATTAATTGTCCATGTTTATTTGTTCTAATCTACATTGGCCTTATGCTATTACAAAATCGTATCGAGTGATTATTTTTATACTAAAAATAATGTTTTAGTTAAGGCAAGTGTATGAAACATTTTTGGAGGATTGCTCATTACTCATCTTTGTGGATCATTTGTTGGTAACTTTGTTGCTTGATTACTCACTGATTAAATTTCTCAATACTTGATTTTAAAACGGGAATTCTGAAAACATCACTGGAAAATAAAGCGACGACGTTTTTTAAAGTCATAAAATCTCACATATGCTGCTTCATTTATTCATCAGATTCATCAACTCCAAGTGAAACTATGTTTTGTCACAAGAACATTACAGAAGATTTCAATTAAGAAATAGATTTCCCTTTTCCAATATTACTTTAATTCTATTTGGCAAATCTTTTCAAAGTTGTTTTGGTATTAGTTAATCTCTTAACTATTTTGTTTAAATCTCATATTTCACACACTGTAAATGTTCAGTAACTTATAGTTTTGCACACATGCAATTTATGTTATCAAATAACAAATTTCTAAAACCGTTCTTCGAAAAACCTTGACATAAAGCAACCAAATCAAATCGAATATTTCTTATTTCTTAATACATATATGAACAAATTAATGAGATTTGCATCAAGACACAACATGACAAAAAAATAAACGTATTTCGTATCTTGAAATATATTTTACAACTTGATAAATATAAGTCCCACTTGATTATTTTCCAAAATCTCATAAAAGGAAGAAAACTATGAAGTTATAAAAGGATGGTTCACAAAAATATCACTTAATAATATAGGGGTGCTTGGAAACTCAATGAAACGAGAATGAGAATGATAATAGTGGATATAATGAGTATATAATATGGCTTTCATTATGTCAAAAATGGATACACTCTCCTCATGTAAATATAAAATTGTTCACAAAATTATTGTAACAGAAGGAAGACATATAAAAATAATAATGACAATAGTAATACTATTGCATAATGAGCCAAAATTGTAGTGTTACACCTTCGCATTCATCTTTTTCTTCGTTTGAGTTTTGTTTTTGCCCTTTCTTTGTTTCTGTCCATTGTGCTTACGGTTTTCCGCTCTCTCATGAACACTTACATCCTCGTATTCGATTGGTTTGATGATAACACCAGGTCTCTTCACCACCTGTTGAGAAGCAATAAAAGACGAGCAATTTACAACAAAATGAAACTTATGAAAAGAATAATACATCGACTAAAACTTGAGAAACGCACTTCTGGACGGTTGAGAGCTCCAATGGCCGTAGCAGGATTAAATTCCGGCCCAATTGGCATCCGAATACTTTGCTCAAAAACTTCCTTTGATGTAAAAGGATAAGGTAATGTCTTTGTATGTAGTTTTTCAGCCTACAAGGATACGATAATTGCCAGCCACAAATCAAACACTACCACAAATAAACCACAAGGATAGGTAAGAAGGTAATGTTATGTCTCAGAGCATTAAAATTTAATTTCCTCTATTGGGTCACGTTGTTTGAATGATAACCGTGAGGAAAGGTAGAGGTATAAACATGTTTTACAAATAATCACTTCTTCCAGGTAAATTGCCTATGTTACTTATCTACTTTATTCATATTCATTTTTATCACTCGACAAAAGTGGTGGTGATTGAGAGTGTTTCATCCTTCTTCAATGACACCTTTAGTAGGCATAAGTGCTAAGACTTGTATTACAATATTCAAGAATGAAAGAAAAGAAGTGATATTATTCGTCTACTGCAAAAGTTACAGCTTGATAACAGAATATGGCTAAACTATAACCATCTAATTGCCATAGCTGATTCATAAAGATAGAACATTCATATTTTCAAGAATCAAGAATATAAGAATATAACTAGTAGGAGACTAACCTTTTTATCCAACCTCTCTGAGATGATGACATTATTAAGATGCGCATCCTTCCTCTTCTTAAGAGATTCTAACCTTTTCTTTTTCTCCATCTCATGCTCTTTCACCATCCAAGATGGTAAACCTTTCTTTTTTTGTACGTCAGTCCACTGACCCCACCCTGGAAGCAGAACAGGCTTTTCAGGTTCTGGATTTTCCTCATTCATGATGGCTTCTTTGTCTTTCTCAAAATCCTCCACGACATCATCACCAGCGAAAGCCCGTTCTATGAGTTTGGCTTGAGATGGAAGTTCATAAGTTGACTTCAGGCCAGAAGATAAAATTCCATCCACCATTTCTCCACCACTATCTGTATCTGAATCTTCATTGTTGTCCGACTATACATCAAAGGAAAAAGGAAAAACATTGTTAAATATTTGTAACTCAAGGTGAAGGAGAAGATGAGCTGCATGCATGTTCAAAGGATATACCTCAGTATTATGATCATGTTCCATTGGTCCTGTAGTTGTCACCTCAGACTTGCGAGCATTATTGTTGCCTTCTGTCCCTTTAACAGCGTCTGATGACTGTCTCATCTAAATCATTAGCCATAACTTTAGTAGTTTAGATTTAGTGCATAAATCCATGAGTGAGAAACATACATAGAACCTGAGATAAAAGCAAACCTTTTTCCATGAGTCAGAAGCCAAATAAGCAACTTCATAAGTTGTCTTGGGCTCAGGGTCTTCGGTGTTTCCAAAACTCTGCTAATGTCACATTCCAGTAAAAAAAGAATAAGAGAGGAACATCACTGGATTCAAATATAAATACCCCCCCAGGAACATTCCTGGAATTTAACATGAATATTACAGATCCGCACGAGTACCCAGAGAGAGAGAGAGAGAGAGAGATGTTCTCCTAATTCATAGCATGATTGTCATTCACATCGTCTCTATAGCTTGTGTAACACAACATTAAGGCTAAAAGTGAGCATATTCTCCTAATTCATTTGCAATGATCTTTTTATCATATAAGCAATAAAGTACACATTAGTGGATGAAGAGGATGAGAAGAATAGAAGATCTGTCACCTTAAATACTGAATCTTGATTGAACCCAAACTCGTCCCGAAGTAAACTAGGGTCAATATCTGGCTCTCTTAGAGATTTTTGCTCATGTTGAGTAACATCATCTACTTTAGCCTCAACATCACTTTCACTATCACTGTTGCCATAGTAATTATCAGATTTTTCCTTCTTCCTTGTTTCATTCACTGCCTTTTTAGAAACACCAAAAGCCATTCTACCACTTGAGGCATCCCTGTCATGAGTTCCATTCACAGTTTTATTTCCCAACTGATTCAATGATGACTCATACTCTTCAAGAGCAAGCTTTGCTTCTTCATCAGCAGCCTCTTTTTTCTTTTTTAACCCACGCACCTATGAAAGCAAAAGCAAAGGACCATATTTAGCAATTTTATCAGAACAACAATCAGTTCATTACAACAACAGGAAGTTCCAGAAGATTGTAAGAGTCTCATCATAGTCACTATCATATTTCAAATTTCAGAAATTACTGAGGGTTAAGTGAAGATAAACAGGACCGCCAAGATTACCATGAAAGGTAAAGAAAGAACCCCTGACTTAGGCAATTCTTCATCCCCTTCTAAGACTTGAAGTGTCTTCTCCTTAGCCTTTTTTATGAGTTTCGCTGCAATGTCCTGGTCTGAATTGGCTGACATGTCATCACTGTCATCACCATCACTGTCATCGTCACTACTACTGCTTTCTTTGACAGAATTCATTTTTCTAGTCAAAGCAGAATGTTGATTAAGTTGTTCACCAAAAGCTGCTCTGGTAGCGTCATCTTGGACTTTGAGACCACGGTCTAAGATTCGCTTTGCCCATTGGGAGCTGTTTCGATGTTTTAAAGTCATACGCTCCTGCATGAATCAGGTAATGGGTTAAATGCAAGAGAGAATTATCCAAAACCAAGAATAAATCAGAAATCATAGCCAATTATGTATTAAATAAGAAATTACCTCGGCTCTTTTGAACTCTTGTTTCATTGCATGTTCCTTTATAGCTTCTGGGTCCATCTGAAATGATGCTTCTGCTGCCTTTAGTCTATCTTTCTTCAATAGCCGGTGGTAGGTTTTGGACTTAATTTTTTTAATTCGTTTTGCTTTCATTTCATGGCGGAAAAGAAGACTGCGCATTCTTGCAAGCTGTGCCTGTCTTTCTTTCACATCTTCAATGGATACCTGTCACATATCATCCAAAACATAATTGCATTTCTCACTCAATTTCACATTACCTTTGCAAGGGAAGAGTGTAAAAAGGAAAACACAGGTGATCAGGAATATAAATAAAGGAAAGTTATGGATTTATATGGCCTCTGTACCTCATTCAGTTCAAGAATCCTGGCACCGTCTCTTTTGTGAGCCTCAACAACTTCATTTTGGTTGACCAAAGCGGCCATTTTCTTCTCAAAATCAGTTCTTGGTTCAAATTCAGAAGCAATTGCTCCAATAGTTGAAAACCCAACGTCAACATCTTCATCAAAATATAAAGTAGGCGCCTCTCTGTTCCTCTTGACCAAAGGTTCCCACCTGGTAATGTCCTTCTTAGATCGTTCATAGGCAGCCTTCCGCTCCAGCCTCTCCTTATCTGTCTTGGGGAGTGACGCAAGAGTGGTAGTAGAACTTTTGCCCATTCTGTGCAAGCTCTTTCTGAGCTTGCCAAAGCCGGGCTTTTCCTGCAGTGGGTCCACAAGGTCATGAAGGCTAACCCGGCCACCACCATCAAGAATATCACTACTGGGATTATATTCAGACTCTGGATATGCCTCGGATATGATGACATCTTTTTTCCTTTTACCTGGGAAGGGGAAGCACATTTTGTGAGTACTGGAAAAATGGTCTCTAAACCAAGTGAAACATGATAATTACATTATACACAACAAAGATAAACCAGTATCTTAACCTATAAACTATAGAACTTTAATCCCATGGAACTAGAGATCAGCAAATCATCTTTCAGAGCATTCTGGCCTTTAGGAGCCAATAAGACCTTACATTCAGACAAGATAACTTACATAGCAAATCAATGAGAATTTAAAGACAGTAAAAAAACCTCCAAAAGCATCACTAGGAAGTCCGGTTATCTGCTCCAACATCCGAACATGCCTTCCTGCATCTTCGTTCTCATCATCATCATCATCGCCTTTGAGATTATCCTCATCCTCATCATCTTCATCCTCCTCATCGTCAGATGGGACCTTCCAATCCTATAAATCAAAGATAGCAACTAAGCACAGTGGGATATTTCAAAATGCTTGTGTGTTCATTCGTCAAACACACACGTATATATGTAAGTACAAATATAAACATAGAGAGAGACCTCAAAATCTTCAGGAAGCTCGAACTCAAAGTTTTCAACAGGATCAAACCGCCTATTCTTCTTCGATTCCTCCTCCGGAATAGTTTCTTCATATTCATACACGTCGCCAACTGCATCCTCAAAATTAATATCATCATCTGAAGGCTCTTCCCCAGCACCACGGCCATGGATATTAAGCTCCTTTTTCAAAAAAGCATTTGGTAGACGAGGTCCACGCCGCCGCTTCTTCTCTTCACCTTGGTCCTTGCTCTTCTTACCATTAGAGCTCAAGCTTTTCCTCTTCTTGTTCTTAAAGTCTTTATCTTTACTACGACTACGAGTGATTTCATCCCCGGATTTTCTCTTCTTCTCCACCATCGATCCTAGTGCAACAATGTCACTCGCTTAAGAGCTGGTATCTAACAATAGTTTACTTTTCCGTTCACAATGATGAACAGAAACCAATCGACAGCAATTCATGAAGAATTAACCATAAATTGTTTCTCACCTTGTGCTCGGCGGATTGGCAACGAAACGGCGGAGGAGAACTACCTCCTTGACGTTGTGTCTATGTTCTTCAGTTGCTTCTATCGACTGCGATGGGTGGCGCCGCCGCCGTGGAGCTAGGTTACAGCCCGCGAAGAGAGAGAGAGAGAGAGAGAGAGAGAGGAGTCGGAGGGAAAACAGAGGAGATTGAAGTTGGTTCTGTAAATGGACTTCAGAACTTAGGCCCAGTAAATCTCATCAAAACCCTGAGCCCAAATGCAGGAAAATAGGCCCAGGCCCATATTAAAAAGAAAAAAAATAAGTTTTGACATTTAAATATCTCTTTTTTTTATTATTTAATTGGATAATTAACCAAATAAAATTTAAGTCTTTTAACTAGTAATTTGTTGGTCAATATTGAACCATTAAAATTATCAGTTGAATTTTTGGCAATACTCTTTTTTTTTTATAATGATAACTACTAATAAATTAATCCTTCATTAATATATTTATTCGTTGTATTATGTTTCAATCTCACACACAATGTATGCTATATGATAAAAATTATGACAAATGCAATGTACATTTATGAAACAAAAATACGAGTTTAAACTGCTGTATAAGAACTTCTATAATATACATAACATTTGCTCTTGTTTCTCTCAAACAAAACCATTTCCTTTTCATTATACATCTAAAAAAAATTACATCATATTTCCAATGTATCAATACTATACATCATCACATTATATACCAAAATCCCTCAACCGAAAAACAACCATAACAAATCCAAATATTTCCTCAATATATTTTCGTTCCAATAAATCGTGTTTTAGACGCTACAACCGAACGAATTCAAATGTTTCCTATACAAGTTTCGGCACTACACAAACCTTATCGCATCTCTAGAAATTGAATAGCAAGCTTGGCTGCAAGCATGGAGATATTGGCTCTAGCTAGCTCAATAGATTTCTTGAGTCTTTCTTGTGTATCTGTTACATCCATTGCTATCAGCTTTTCTCTCTGTAACCTGGCCAATTCTGATTGACTTGCACCTGCCATTACAAATGCAATATTTTCGAAAATAATGCACAATCATATTCATATACAGAAGAAGATTAGCAGCTCAAACATGGGATTATTTTCCAAGCAAAACGGATCTAGATTATGATGAATGAAGACCGAAATCAAAAGGGTTTACAATGATCAGATCTTGCATTATTGTTTCAAAAACATTTAGCTATATTTATTTGTTTACAAACTCTAAATAAAAGATCGATACCAATGATGACGAGTTTCTGGACCAATTAATTAAGGTTTGACATGGAGAAGCAGTAAATTCAATACTAAACAATAACAGTAAACATGTTATAAGGATACTGAATGTTTTACCAGAAACGGGTTGGAATGCTGCAAAAGAAACACGCTCAGCCACAGATGGAATGAAATCTGTGCTGCAATCCAAGGTCAGTTGCTTTTCAGCCCAAATGAGAGAATTTGCTGTTTTGGTCTGCAACAATGCTTTCCCTGGGGCCTGTGATGAAGACTTGAAAAGATTATTAAGGGACCTAAGAGCTCAGTTGTTTCAAAGTCATCTCCTTCACCAAAACAGACAAACACGTCTTTCTAAACCAGTAGCTGTATCAAGTAATTGATCCCTCGATTCAAATAAGATTTCTTACATCCATTTAATCTGAAAACAAGAACTAGTAAGTACCCGAATTACTGTCAATCAACCAGTTTGAGATACGCAATCTGAAATCTGCAATAATATTAGTTTATCTACCCCCAGTCTGAGTGTTGGCATATTAAACAACCAACCTTGGGAAAGCAGAAAAGAAAAATTTACAGTTTGGACTTTTTGTGAGTGCCACTCAATTAAGATTTTAACAATCCTGGATGCCAATTTAGGGAGGAACGGATGAAGTATCTCAGCCCTTCACAATCTATGGATGCACAGTCATCTTTCTATTGATGTGGGGTGATATGCAGGGAAAACAAATAAAGGGTTTCAGGGGAATGGTGCATTCTCCATCATACGGAGAGACAGAAGCTCAGCACTAGTTATAGGCATTATGTAAATGTATACGTAAAACCTGTTGTGTGCTTGTAGCAAATATATATTATTTTCCCAAAGAAATCTAAGCCCAGATAAATTGTATTTACAAACTAGAGGTAGCACCATAGGATGGAGATAAAGGAATGTTAACAAAGAAGCTGACATCTAAACACTGAGAGTAACACAAATACACAGTATGCTCAATAAACAAGATTGGGGGGGGGGGGGGAGGGGGGGAGAGAGAGAGAGAGAGAGAGAGAGAGAGAACCTTCAACTTTATCTCCAAGCTATTTAAACTATGAAGAACTTCTTTCAGTTCCAATACTTTAGAACTTATATCTGTCATGTTATGCAAAACTTCATCTTGTAATGATGTAACTTCACCTGTCAGGTAAGGTAGTGCCTACAAATTGCAATGGAGTTTGAAAGTAAGCAATAGGCAATAATGCAAACAATTGCATGATAACTATTGCTATTGTTTTAATTTTTCTTTTTTCTTTTCTGAAACTGCACTTGTAACAACTCTAGTTTGTAGGAAAAGAAGGATTTTGTCATTTCAGTTAATGAACACTCACATAAGCTAACAAACATTCAATAGAAAAGATGTTGCAATTGCAAGAAGGTTTATGCTAAACTCAAAGAATCAAGATTAAATTGCAAATTTGGATAAAGTAGTGATTGTCCTGGAATTACGCCTTTATCACTTAAGTTTGTACCTTTACTACTTTCTCCTTTTCAAGCTATGTTACTCAAAGCACTGTAGTGAACAACAAAAACAATTCAACTAATCAATGAACCAAGTCAATTATTTTACTTTGGGATTTATGCCAACATATACTAGCAAGCCGTTTCAATTTACCACGAATTCATTCAAGTACTATATTACCTAATGAACACTCCAGTAAACACTTCTGAACTAATTTTTTGTTCTCATTACTACAGACTACAGAGATAATATGAACCATCAAAAGTGGCAAATGTTGTATTTTAATCTCATAGCCACCATCCAACCAAGAATACCCTTCACGTCAAGTGTTATTCTATCCAAATTATCATTTTCCAACTGATCATATTACAACTCTAACGACCCTTCATAACAAACATTGTTCTCCAAGCATGGCACCATCCATCATAAGCCATATTCATTCTTCATCGTAAGACACCAAAGCAAACAATCCACCATCATAATTACCATTGCATCTAATAATCAAAAAATGTAGAGTTAGGAAATAAAGTTAGAAAACGGCAAATAAATGAAATACTATATTTACTATAAGTGATGGTCGATTGATCAAATCTAACAAGCTTGGGCTATCATGGGCAACCACAAAAGTTGGCTAATTTATAGGTTAAGAGTTAAATGATGGTTTTAAATGTGCAATTAGACTAATTGCATTGATAGTTTTCTCGTTTTCTTTTAAGGATTCATCCAAAATTTCATGATTTATTGAAATGAGTTTGATGGTGGTTTTCAAAGTAAGAAACACATGGCTAACACACTAGGGAATCAAAACAAGGGAAACACCTAGATGAATAGATGATGTTCTTATTCTCTGGCCTCATAATAAGTAGATCAAGAGATCGTTCATCCTTTGTACCCAAAATTGAGTAATATGTTCTTTTGATTCTTGCTCAAATCTGACATAGCTTGCAAGAAATCCAAGTTCAGGATATCTTTTGCTTTAAGCAGATTTTCTTGCATCCTATATGAAGAGATTTGAATAGCAGTTAAAGTATAAAGAATGAGCACAAAATGAAGGACATAGGGGATTATGTCATAAACAAGAAAAGATAATTGTTAAACATTAGTGTTTATAAAATATGGAATATAATAAGGTGTGGCAAGTTGGCGACACTTGTTTGGTGAATTGAGAAGTAACTATCCAATAGATTCAAAAGCTTAAAGCAAACAATTTTGAAAAAATAAATAAAGACAAAAAAAAAAGTAAGGTAATTGTATATTTAAAATATTCAAGAAATCAAAATAGTACAAGAAGAAAAATGAGAAGGATGAAGTGCCAGCCGAAGAGCCATTAGAAAATTGGCATCTCATCAAGAGTTTTCAAATAAGGATTCAAGTAAAGACTACTTGAATCAAGATAGGAGTCCAAAAGGAATCTTCAAAGAGGTTGTTTTCCTTTTCCATGATAACGTTTGTTATTTCTCCCTTTTGCTCCTACAGCCATGTGAGAAAGCCCGAACATCAGCAATCTTACGATCAACCATCCCAATCTTCCTCTCCAATAGGCGAAGCATCTCAGGCAATTCATTTGAATTGCTCACACCTGCCTGTTCTTTGATCAGGCACTCAGCTAAGAGTAGATCCCTCTCTAGAGAATGAACTTTTCTCATCTCTTTATCCAAGTTTTTGGATAACCTAGACAGATTTTGACTAAGCAAGCTAGTCTGATCTACCATATGGTTAGTTTGGGATGTAGAAGGTAAGTTTTTGAACTTTTGAACAACTTCAGATGTTTCAGGAGGCGAAGGCCAAACTTCGGACTCAGTGCCATCTCCATTGAAGACAATTGCACAAGCGTCAATGTCACACAATGATTTCAAATCATTAAGTTTTTTAAACAAGCCTGCCCTTCGTTTTTTAAACGTCTCACGTCGTGTGCGTTCATCAGCAATGAACTCGTATTTTACTTTTGTTCGAACCATTGTGAAATTCTTTAGAGCTACAAAAGACGATTAAGAATTTTAAGCTTGTATAGGATAGGAAAAATTATAAATAAAGGATGAATAAGAAATGTAATGTTCATCATAATATAGGTTAAAAAAAAAAACTCATGTTTATCATTCTTAATGGACTTACAACCTTTGCATCAACTACTTATGGTTTCTACCAAGCTAACTCTTGAAAAAGCCAGGTCTAATAAATGTGTACTGTACATTCATAGGTTGCAACAAAACTTACAAACTATAGCCCAGAAAATTTACATGTAGGCCAATTGCTCCAGAAACAATTGATATTTGATCAAATGAATGCATTGGGCATGAACATTTCTTAAACTAGTCACCGTTTCTCAAACCACTATGCTAGCAAATCAAACCATGCTCTACCATGTGATTACACTAATTTATCTTTCACAACTTTCATATACAAGGAAAAAAAATTAGCTTCACCACTTCTTAACTAACATGTTGATAACGTTTAATAACAAAGCACCAGACAAATAACATCACATACTCTAGACATAGGTCAAAAGAATCCATCACCCCATTCCATAAGTATTCATAATTTTCTGTAGTATATGTCACTTACTCAACATCACCAGTGATACATTGCTAACACACTTTTGAAGGTGATAGGCTATATCTCCAATAAATATCACATAATAATAATAATATAACCAATATTATGCTCATAAAGTATCATGCCGACTAAATAGGTGAGAATAAAAAAATGTGAGATTACTAGTAGAATTATGCTTCAATAAAGCCACCATTAACAACTCAATTATCATTTCTAGAAACAATGTTTCGCTATTCCTATAGCTATTTAGATCAAAATCTACATCATAACACTTGTATGACCATCAATTGACCTAGATCACACTACCAATATTCAACACCAACTACAATGCTAATTACACCTGAGAATGAGGATTTGATGAAAATGGATTGCTTAAATGAATCAACATTATCTTTTCTCCATATTCAAGGAACTCCAAAGTGTTGTGCTTTCTAATGTTGCTTCAAATTCTAAGAAGCGTAGTTCGCTCTATTTTTTATTATATTATTATATACAAGCAAAAATAACAATTCTAGTATATGGTGGTATATTGACGTGCTCATACCAACACATGAACATCAATCAACAAAGGCATATTAACATTTGCAGAAGAAATGTCTACAAAGTAGAGCGAGATCCTCAAACTATCTGAGTCAAAGGACTTTAACTTTAATGATGGCTTACCTGTTTGAATTCCAATACTTTTACGCGACCAACACCCCTTATCAAGACTAATGCTCCAATTTCTAGTCGTTCAACCTACAAAGCACAAGAGAGAATGTTGGCGGATTGCATAACTTGATACATACAAGGATGTTGAATCACGTCTCACCTTCTCTATTATGACCAAGCAACAATATCTAGCAAAGGATGCTTCAATTGATGTGTCACTAAAACCAGCTGGATCTATCACAAAGTGCACAAACAGCTTGTTCTTCTGAAATAAAGACTGCATTTAAGAAAATAACAATAGAAAGTTACATCATATGATACCCACTAAAGATATTGGAAAAGAAAGGTTTCTGAACAATTTTCTTAAAAGAGTTTAGCAGATCAAGCCCTGCTTTTGGCACTTGAAACATCTAATGCTAGCTGCCACTTTAACAGTCCACAAGGTATGTAAATTAGTTTGTCCAAATTGAACTGTGTAATTAAGATGTCCAAAAATGTCGAACCCATCAGAGTCTAATGTAGAGTATAATGAACTGACCACTACCATTTTTCCAATAATATATTTTAATTGTACGATGAGTGTGAAAAAGACATTAATTGATACCCTTTGGTTACACCATAGAAAACAAAGTTGCAAAAAGTTATCTTGTTGTCCAGGATATATAGTTTGCATACCTCCTCCAGCAATGCTATATACCTTGCTTCATACAGATGAAGGGTTTTAACCTCGGATGGAACTAGCGCCTACACATAGAAAAGACATAATTTAAAAAAAAAAAAAAAAACCAACATCCAATATAGACATAAGACACATGGTTGGTCAATCCTTCCAGATGATGGCAGAGGAAATAGTCATATGCAGATGCCAGTCTATGGATTTGGTTGTGTATAATTTTTTTAAAAGAACATCAAGTTCAACAATTAAAATGCATTACTTTTTGAATTAGACACATGGTCGGTCATTTATTTTGTTTTCCTGTGGTAAATTGCATCATAAATTATGCCTATATGCACTGTGTTTTCTGTACTGAAGTCTGAACCCCAACTCCTGAAAAGATCAGGTGCATAGGTAAACAGCCTAACTTTTGCGCTTTGGAAATATTTTCTCTTCATTTTTTACTAATAGGAGATACGCTGTAAGATGCACCAATTAAACAGAGAAATGATGTCTCAATCAATTTGATTAACTGTTTAATTTAAAAATATATATATTGAAACACAGACAAGTCACAAGGTTGAATACCTCAATAGAGACGCACAAACTCATAAAATATTATAGTTTAGCACTCACTTCTCTATGCCATATGGACACTCAATCAAAGGCCATTCATGGGTGCATCTCTTTGTTTATGCTTGTATGTACACAAAATATTTGTTGAAAATCATGTTGTCAGATCTTTATACACATAAACAAATTCAACATGGTTGCACACTAAATCTTATGCCAATTTTGGAACCAATTAACCAAGCGTTAACATAAATCAATCCATCCAAACACAAAATTCCCATACTTTCACCATCAGACAATACTTCATTTTTTTCCTGAAATCAAAACCTTACAAACTCCATAATCAACACTGACAAACAAGAGTAAAACTTAAAGAGAAAACAACAAAGAAATGGAATTCACCTGATCGATTGGGAACGGCAGAAGCGGAAGGACAAAAGATGATGCTTTAGCCAAACACCGGTGTCGTCGATTAAGGAAATTGAGTGGAGGTGGGGAAATGTGATATGAAGCAAAAGATGAATGGGGATTACTGGTATATAAACTGGTGATTATAGGGCAAATTAATGCGGGCAGGTTACGGATTACGGTAACCATAATGACTGGTACCAATAATCTTTGCTAGAAATTTACCTCCTGGTGGGAACGTAATCACAACAGATGTGGAGCTGAGATTGAAATTTAATGCAATTTAACCATTTTGAATTTGGAAATAAAATATTGCATTTTGGTACTCAAGTGTATGGAAATTTCACATAAATGAAAGCAAAATCAATTAATATTTTACTCAATGAAGCGTTCAACTCCCTCTGATTCACAATAAGTGTCATACTATCATTTTAGAGGTTAAACCGTGTTGCAAATTAATTGCCATTTTAGACTTTTTTCAACATTTATTTCAAGATTATCCCAACCTATCTCATAAAAATCTTCTATTTTCCAAAATACAAACAAGTGATTTTTCAGCTAAACATTAGAAGTTGATTGTTTAGGATATTAGTTATTCTGTAATATTCCTTATTTTTTAACAAAAACTATAAAAATTCATTTATTGTAAACCAGCGGCAATAATATATTTGCTCATTTTGGTCCTCAAGATGTATGGATATTTGGAAAAAAAAATTATGGATATGATGAGTCGGTTCAACCAATTCAATCGGGAATAAATTGGTTCAATTTTATTGACTAAAAGATTTACCAGTTTTTCTTTTAATTACCACTTAAAATCTGATTTTCCTAGCAATATTTGAGCTAAAAAAGACTAAGAGTGCAATTAATAAATTCTTATTAATGATATTGGAAATGTAAAATGCTCGTCCAACCTGCCTAAATTGCTCTCCTTTATCATAGTAAGGTTGACTAAGGGAATTATAGGAAATGATAATAATAAATGCACTATTTCTTTAGTGAGTGGGCTATATCTAGGACGTTCATAAAAGGAAAGTGAACCTATCTTTGATTCTTGGGGACGAAGGGAGCCTATGATTAAGTATCCTCAAATGATTTTTAAAATAACATAAAACTTACTATTAAAGGAGCCTATAACTAGCTTTTTTTTTTAATAGCCCTGGATGAATACTATACAAGCTTCTTCATGAACTTTCATAAACAAACACAAGATGAATTTATTCATGAGTAGTTATATACGACAATTGATCGAGCTGTGTTCATAAATGAGCTCTAAAAGTTGTTCTTTATGTTGCTAACTGAACTAAAGCACGAGTTGTTCCTCCGGATAGTCCAATTGTCTATAACCCAAATAGTTTGCTGGCAAAAAAAATTTAAGTATTTTTTATAAATTGATATTCAATATTTATCTATTATTTCAAGATTGACAATAAGGTTGAAAGCATCAGTATTTAATTGTTTTGCATACATGAGTAAAAAGTTATGCTGATTTTAAATATCTTAAAATCTCAATGCTTTTCCCTCCCTCTAATGCTTGCTTGTTATCATGGCACTTTGAAGCAAGATACAACTGACCGACATTCACTAGAACACGAAATTACCATTTTGGAACTATGATTTATCTAGGTCATTATTAGGATGACCCAATAAAACCCGATAATCGTGCCAAAATGGGCCGACTTGATTAGCTAGATAAGGCTCATCAAATATGTATATCGTTTACTGGTTATTATTAATTATAACTCAAAAGTGTGAAGACAAAAACATAGATTATCAAACTCCTATTGAACATTTACATTTAGTATATGATACATGTCATATATTATGCTTATAGCTCTTTATGTTATGTGTTGTGTGATAACTTAAATTTTATTATTTTCAGAACTTCACAAATACATTTTTCATAATTTCTAGACTTAATATGTAGTGACTGATGTTGATTTACTTAAATTTGACTTAATAGTATTGTGACGTGTTCATCGTGATATTATCTTGTCATGACTTAGCATTTTCAGGCCAGTTAAGCTTATAATGTCATGTTAGTGTTTGCTCTTATATGCACAATTTGCCATCCTATTTTATCCTAGATTATGTATAAGATAGTAATTTAAGCATTTGATTGGTTTAGTGCGAAACCCGAACACTATTTCTTCCCACCTTACAAAACAGAGATACTCAAACCGAACCGAACTAGTTATATCTTCATAGATAAAAAATAAAAATAATAATTAAAATAAAACTATTTCATCTACCACGTTGCATCAGATTGTTGATTATCTATAATGTTGAATAAAATTCTGAATGCGTACCTTCAAATGCTCAAGTATAAATCCAACCACCAATAATCCCTCCCCAGGTCTGATTTCTCTGTTTCAGAAACAGCAGAAGTCTCAAACCCTAACTGGAAATGAACATAAAAGAATGTGCAATAGAAAAGGATTAGCTAATTTTTGCTAGATTAAATATTGCAAATAGCGTAATGTTGAGAAATTATTTCCGGCCAGCTTACCAGGGAACCGGCGGCAGTGAGTGGAGGACGGAGACGGCGAGGAGTGGTGGCGGATTCTCGATTTCACGGTGGCTGGTGAGGAGAGGTGAGGGGTTTTGGATTGAATCCTCAGCTACTGAAATGGGTGGATGAACGAGTACATTGTATTGTATCTGCAGGGTCATATTTGCAAATTCAATATTCATTTATCCAATCACTCAATTTTGATTAAAAAATAATAATAACACAACAAATTTTGGATGGGACAATCCATTTGAGTAATTCTCAACGTTACGCATAGCAGAGTTAGTATGAATCAATAAAACAGATCAATTCAATTAATATAATCAATTTTTGTTTCATATAATACTCCCTCCGTCCCGCTCAAATTTGCACGTAGGGACGGACATGGAGGTTAAGAAAAAACTGCTTTTGGGCATGGAGCTCAAGAAAAAACTGTTTTTGTAGTGTTAAAGTTGAATAGTAAAGGATAATTTTGTAAATTTTATTTGCCATTTTTTGAGTGTACAAATCTGAATGGGACGGACGAAAACGGAAAGTGTGCAAATCTGAGCAGGACGGAGGGAGTATTATATAAATTTAAGTTTCATTAAAATCTTATGTGAGACAATTTTATATGAACTTTTATCACATTCTTTTCTAAACACCCTCATTCTTTTATGTGCCAAATGTATGATTTCATATGCATGTGTCCTTTATTTGAACCTTAATTGAAGTAAAGTTATCTTTACAATTTTATTTGCAAATTGAAAAAAAAAATGTCAAACCTCACGATGGTTTTAATATCATTAACCTAATAATGATAATAATGGTAGAAGAAAATGGAAATTTGAGTTGAATAAGAATAATAGGTGGATAAGGAAGACATCTAAAGAACAAGGAACGAAAGAAAATGATGCACATAAACAAATGCAAATATGAAAAAGAAGAACAAACAAACTATGGAATAGGACAAGTCGGGTGGATACATTGATTTGAATCCTCATAACCAGTGCACAAGAGAACAACTTTGAATCTAACATTCTTATACCTTTCAATTACATATTCATTCTAATTTCTATACTTCATTTGTAGTGCTAATTTATTGGATTTGATAAAATATGATGAAAAATATAAATCATTTGGAAAATATAATGGAGACAGCCAATAATGATGCTCACATATATATATAACAATATCGATTCTCTAATCAATATCAATATCATGATTATTATATTTGATATGATATGTCTTTTAAATTAATATCCGAGACTCATTAAATTTATCATGTAATATTTGTACACACTTTCATCAAATTGTGTCATTATTGTGTTGACCCATAATGACTATGAGTTAGCATTATTCGGTAAAAACAAAGAAATCAAATCGAAATGAAAAATATAATTCAGTTCGGTTGAGCTTCAATTTAAAGAAAAAACTATTAATCGGTTCTGTTCGATTTTGAGAGAAAAATTATTGAAATAATCAAAGTGAACTAAAAAATATGTTATATTCGTGAATTGATATTCAAAACTACAAAGTATCATCAATATTGGCTTGAAAAAGAAAAGATTTGGCCTAATCATTTAAGCCCACAAGGTCCAACCCTAAAAATACGATTATAACGAAATCAAATAACCATGTTTGGTTGATAATCGATTTTATATCTTTTTCAATTTTGTTAGGTTTCAAAACATAACAAAAATTCATATAGTTTTTTCGGTTTGGATATTGAACCGACAAATAATTCTGTTGGGTTGATGCACGATTCTCCACCCCTATGCTCACTCATACGGGTGTAGGGTGAAATCGTCAAAACTATAGATTTTTATGGGTGAAATGATCATAGTATCGGACTATTAGGGTGTTAAAAGTCATTTTGGGGGTCAAAATTGTCAAGCCAAATTAATTTGTAAACGATCCCTGATGTTCTTTAAATTTACACAAACAACCCGGAAAATCTTACATGTTAAGTCATCGATGCAGAAGTCCCAAATTTCAACTCACATCAAAACTGCAGCAGATTGAAACTAACTAGAGAGAGAGAGAGAGAGAGAGAGAGAGAGGAAATCTGCGATTTGAAGAAGAGGGGAAATGGATGGGCCACCGGAGAATGATGTCTGTTCAATATGCCATGCCAACTTCCATATTCCTTGCCAAGCCAATTGTAGCCATTGGTTCTGCGGTGCGTTCTGATTTTACTCATACCTATGATTTTTAGGGTTTAGAGATGGTTGCTGACTGCTTTATCTGTTTAATAATGGAAACATTGAAAAATGCAATTATGTGCTTTCACCGCTGGACTTGATTATTTTATCTATTCACTCTTTGGAAGCTTCCACTGATTTTCTGAAATGTAATTTGTTATGAACGTGCTATTCGCATGTTAAGAGAATTGAGTTGTTCATGGAGGAAGAGAAATTATTCCCAATATATTGTTCATTTCTTTAAATAATAGTATGATAAGTGAAGTGAAGGTCTTTCTTAACTTGTCTTGGCTCTGTGTGAAAGATTTCTCAATCAGGACGCTGGTTGATGTTGCCAGCTAAAGCCTCCCAGCTTGTTGATGTGAGGCACAATGATCAATATAAGTTAATGTGAGCGATTGAATTGAAGTTCTGTAATACTCGTGATGCTGTTTCTTTCAGGTAGCTGTATATTACGAGTTTGGGATTATGGAGCAGCTCTTCACCCATGTAAATGTCCACTGTGCAGACGTGAGATCACCTTGTTGGTTCCTAGTGAGGCTTCATTAAGAAGGCAACAGATGAATGATGTTGCCGAGATTTTGCAGAGGATTGAAAGATATAACCGTCTGTATGGAGAACGTTCTAATGGTCTCATGCAGGTTACTTAGTTGTAAATAACTTCTTGTTTATTCTTTACCTATTGGGATTCCTTGTCCCTTTTACTGCACTTTTTATTAATAGTATCATGTTCTTATCGTAAAAAAGAAAAGAAAAAAAAGATCGAGGTTTTTGCTGATAGCAGCACTATCATTTTCCATGACTTGTTTTATAGTGGAGTTCATGTTTTACTTCATCCATTCTGAATAAACATTCTTACAATGGTTTTCTTATTAGCAATTATCCATCCATAAATCAAGTAACAACAAAGATAATATCTACTTCTGATCTTATGTTGGACGACAACGTGACATTATATTTCAGGTTGTGCAGTTATTGTTACCTGATGTCTGACAAATCATTCTTCCGTTATCTTGAGAGTACCATGAACAATGAATCTTGACCTCCTTTGTCCTTGTGTGATTGGCACTCATGACTTTGATATCTTAGGAATTGTGAAAAGTTCATTCTGAAATGATTGATGATACAGATCTTTTTTCTTGCAGAGAATGCAAGACCTTCCCTTTCTTCTCAAGAGATTGTTACGAGATATGCTGAATCCTCAAAGATCACTTCCATTTGTTATCAGGGCACGTGTTTATTTGGCAGTTAAGTCGTCACTCCCTTATGTACATTATACAGTTATGAATTGATGCTCTTATATTCAGTGGCTATGCTGTTAAATAGCTGCACCGTGTCACTTTCTTTGTTGCTTATATTTTTAGTTTTATTACTTATAAGATAATGTGGTAATCCTATATTTTTCAATAGCCCAAGAATTGATATAAATTTCACTTGTGTGACGATCCTATAAAATTCATATTGTGACGATCCTATGAAGTTCACTTTTGCTAGAATTATACCAACGTGACAAGGCTTTCTATGGGATGTTAAAGGTGTCTCTTTCAGATTAGTTAGGACGACAGGGATGTGACGTATAAGGAACAAGGGCCAATTCATGTTAGTTCAATTGTAATAGCTTGTAATCTTTATTGCCTAACCAGGTCCACGATAGGTCATTCAACCATTTTATTTCAAACTAGCTCAAAAATTGCTAAAATGCTGAAATGTTTTAGTTTTAGCAACAAAAATGTAGAAAACTATTTTCTGATCTGAGAAAATGATTTTGTGAGACACTCTTAGCATACATATCAAAAACCTTATCCCCCCACCCCCTTCCAGCCATCAAGTGTCACAACAAAAATGGAAAACAAGAGAATACCGTAGATTGACTTGGGCACTGAGTTTGAACTATTTGGCTTATCAATCAGCTGTTAACCAATAAACGATATGAATTCAGTAGAATGATGTAGCTTGCTTGTGTTCAATAATGTGATATAGCTATCTGATTGCACTTTTGCTTTCATTATATATGAGTGATTGTTTGGTATTTGACATAAAAATTATTCCTTGTATGTATTTTTGTTCTTATTCATATTTTCAGCATAGTAGGTCATATACTACCTATGAATTCCCAATCAGTCCAGCTCTTTGAGAATTTAGATGTTTTACATTTATTTTATATCTTTCTTCACTTTATTATCCATATTGACTGATCATGCCAAGGGCTTTTTTCTTGGATGTTGCTGTTGGAATTATACATTTCTCAAGCCTGGTTCAAGTGATTATTTCACTTGTTTGCCTTCACATACATTTTAATGTTTCTGTGTTCCTGATCCACAGATGATTGTTAGTGCTATATATGTTGTTAGTCCTGTGGACATCATCCCTGAAGGTAACATAATCCTATGGCTCTTTTGTTTCTTAATTATTTGTTGTTTTATGTTCCTATCAATTAAATATTTGGTGTTTGTGGATTTTTAAGTTAAAACTTCTCCATTTTCCTTTCACAGCACTGCTAGGTGTTTTTGGTCTCCTGGACGATCTGATCATTGTATTCATATGCTTCCTGCACGTTGCTGCTCTTTACAGAGCTGTTCTCCTTGCTCGCCATGGAGGTTCTTGAGATGAATCTCACATGTATCAGAAAAGAAAGGAAGTAAAGCATCGTCTGTTGTCAAGAGTTCACACTGTTGCATTATCGGATTAGTAGCATTCTCACAATGAACTGAACTGCTATCGAAGACCCCATTCAGAAATTGTTTTCGTTCATTTTCTTGATTTTTTCAGCATCTGTATAAACATGTAAAACACTAGGCTGTAAGGAGTTGGATTCGATTGCTAATCTTTGTTTGGCCAAAACAACTCTCTTTACACAAAAGATATCCGCAAGTGGCATTCTGTAGTTCTCTTACTATGCTCAATCAAGCTTGATAGTATATCTCATATATGGTTCGGTCTCTTGTGTTGCAGCTGTAATAACATCATCTGGATACATTTAGCTCTCTACAAGGATAGATTTGTAATAACAAATACTTGGTATTTTATAAGAATGAAATATTATCTTCTCAAATGCAAGTGCAAACATAAGTTATAATTTTTTTTTATTTTTTTTTGGCCGAAATAGGTTTGGATACAAATGGAGTTTTATTTGCTCTCTTATAGAACAGTATTTACAATATTTTCTTGATCGAAATAAGTTCAACTATGTTGCCTATAAAAGCTGTCTAAAATTTACTTCTTGAGTACGGAAATTAACTAAAATTTTATATATGTTCCAATCTGTACCATGTTCTCATACTATAATGCTTATGTATCGGTGAAACTCATATATATGTTATCTCATAGTTCTGTGTGGATGAGATATTCTTCTCTGCTGCTTTTGGTAATAACAGCTTCTTTTTCCTGTAAGAAAGCCGTATCATTGAAATAAGACAACAAGCATTCTGCAGAAGGGTGAACATGTCCGAAATTAAGGCCCGAAGCATTGTTGCAGTATGTCTCCACATTGTCATCTTTCCTCTGTAAGTCGATATTGTTGAGAACTATGTTGGCACAGGGGACTGTGTTGCTGCATGCAAATTTCATCGCCACTCTGCTTCTTGAAGTCCCACTTATGTTAAGGTACACGATTTCACTTATTTCAACAGCTGAAGTCTGAGACATTCAAGTGAGAAAATAATCTTAAACATCATTTATTTGCAAGAGAAGTGTTTGTCATATGTATTTTGAAAGTGTGTTGCAGTAGATGCATTAACCTGGTTTTTGCAAGTTGATGGTGAATCACAGTAGAATTGGTCGATGATTATTGGATTTGAGACATTTACCATCTTCACGTTCTGATAGTGTATTGCCCTTACATAACCAGAACCTCCCTACAAGACCAGAAATTTCTTTTGTTGTTCTTTCTGTTCTAATGTAAGAAGATGGTGTTTTAGTGTGAGTTTAACCTGCCAGGTTTTGATCCTAAGACCATTTGATGTGTCTCGAATGAAAGCAGTATCTAGCGCAACCTTCTCAACTATGCCAGTGGAGTTGTTCTTCCCAAGACTACCTATGCTGGTTGATAATAATCAGGATAGCAATAGCACAAGTAAGTAATCATCAGATGTTTCTGAGCTAATTCTTGAAATGTCTCATGTACATTGGTTTTACCTGATTCCATGACCTGGCCCACAGTATATATTCTTCATATTGATATTTGAACTACCACTGACAATGGAGATGCAATCATCACCTATCAAGACAACATAAACATGTTCATTGTTCATATTATGTGATGAAAAACACATGATTGTATCAAGAAAATGAAACCTGTTCCAATTTTGCAGTTCTGTAGAACCACGTTCGTTGAGCCCGTGATGTGGATTCCATCGGTATTGGGACTGTCCTCAGGAGCCGAAACTTTTACACCAATCACGCGAACTGAATCAGATCGGCCAATGACAAAGTTCATCTGCTGTCCATTTTGGATAGTGATTCCTTTCACTCTTACAACTGAGCTTGAATCTATAGTCAAGGCCTGTCATATTTTCACATACAAATCATGTTTTCACATAGTTTAATCGAATCTGCATGTTTATCTGTTAGCAGTGAGTAGAGCCTCACCGTTGGAGCGCTTTTACATGGCTGATGAACACAGAAACAGATAGCACTGGTTAGTAAAGGTATGCAAAATCTTGATCAAACTAAGACAACCTTGTTTTATCCGAAATTTACATTGGATTTGTTTCTTTTGCAAGAAGCTGCCCACCATTTGCTTCCCGAGCCATCGATAACTCCATTTCCCTGGAAATAAACCTTGCTTAAATTGTGGAAACCAAGCCACATTCTCGGGTTCTTGGGATCCCATGCTTTTGGATCATCTGGTGCTACGATAGTCCCATCAATCTGCAACCACCGAACAACAATGTTTTATGTTCTGTCTTTGATATGATTTCCTTACATATCTGCAGAAAGACAACATATACCTGGATTATTAACTTGCCAGCACAAGGCCCTTTAAACCTCGTAGCATTAACGAGGTAACGGTTTTCTTCAGGAACCAGAAACACTGATCTTGGTGTTGAACAAGCTTTTTTCCATGCATCTACAAAGGCCTAAACATTGAAACAGACATGTTTAAAGAATAAGGCCAACCTTTTCTTGTTTCTCAATATCTACAATTGTTTATTAATTATTACAGCATTCTTCACCTGAGTATCATCAGTGACTCCATCTCCAACTGCACCAGATCCATCCACATTTACAAGAACTTTACTCCCATGATCACTCTCTACCAACTCAAACTCATGATCCTCTGATTCAGAATCCTCGGGTTCCGTGAAAATCTCGAACCCGTTAGGATTATATTCTTTGTCTGTAAGAGACATAATTAGGAAAACAAGAAAGCAAAGAAATGTTAGCTTGTTCATGATTTTAAGGATTCTTCTTTTTTTTTAATCTTATAATGCTATAGTATTAGTTGGTATGCATGAATCTAGTGAAAAATAATATGGTATTAATATATAAGTATGATTCATTTGTTCAAAATAGAATTGCTTTAGTGGGGTTATCTGGCTTGACTACAAAGGACATGAGGTTGTTACACTTTTTACATGGAAATGCCCACACTTGAAGTGTAAGAATGTGTGTTTTTTGTAGGATTTTGCTTTACTCTTCAATCTATTTCCTTTAGTCAACACAGATTCATGAGATATGGAAGAATATCATATATATGATTACATTATATGTATTTATTCAAACAATTGATGATGAACTGCTTTGCCATTTTATTGTTATAGATGAGAAACATGCAGGTTTTGGAATGATACGTAGAAGAAAGAATGATAATCCACGATGTCATGGACTACTATTTTCTTGGTACATATTATTAGGGATTGTTCATTATAATTGAATTACTACTCCTATGTGATCATGTGAAGCCTTTATTGTTTTATTGGGTAATATAAACAAACTTTTATTTTTACCCCTTTTGGGAAAAGAAAAAGAAAAGGGAAGGTTACACGTTATCCGTTTTTAATATTATGTCAAGATTGTTATTTCAAGGTAAGAATGACATTAATAACCCGTTGAAAAAAAAAAAGAACGGTTGATTATTTCTGGAAGTGTTAATTTGAACCAAATAATAATAATAATAATAATAATAATAACAATGATAATTATAAAAATCATCAAACCCCTTCTAGTAATAATGAGTTCCCTTTCTTGAGGACATCTTTTACTGATCATATTAATCTAGTTCAATAAGTAAAGTGCATCATCTTTTTTAAAAACTAATTCACCCATCATTACAAGTATACCACAAAATCTTGATGTATACATTATTTCACAACATAATATTATATATAACCTAAGTAAAATGAAATATTATTACGTATTTTATTACACTTTTTTTCCTTTTTTTTTTTAATTGAAAAGGAAAAGGAAAAGGAAATGGAAAAGAATTATTGCAATGATGTGCATATTGTAACTGCTATTTTATAAATGAAATTAATATCTTTCCAATTTTGTTGTCACTAAATCGTTTGATTAAATTAAGCCCAAATTAGTATTGGATGGCCCAAACAGGAAATGGGAGAAATGGGCGGGCTATTCCATTTAGTTAATGGGCCCAAAATAAGCTTAATTGGGCCCTTACAAGTGGAAAGCCCAGCCTGTTTAGTTTAATTCGCGTCAAATTGAATTTGCAATTTTGCGTTCATACATATTAGGGCATCGCTTTTTCTCCAATTTTCTTACCAAAATCAAATTTCTGATTTTCTGGTGGGAATTTCTGATGGCGTCCCTCTTTAAGGTAATTCCGATTTTAAGTGCGTGATCCGTGAATGTGCACGAAGAAATTAATTAGTTGTTAATTCCGGTTTTAATTCCTTCATTTTCTTCAAATTTTCGGTTAATTTTGGTTCTTAAGAAGCCATTGAAGTTATGCATTTTTGTTGTGGTTGTTTGCTCAGTAAAACATGTGCTATGAGCTTCGTAGAGTTGGGATTTTTATACTGATGTCTGTAAGTTTCTTTTTTTGTTAGGATCCGAACAAACTATCTGCGTATAGGGATAGAAAGTTTCCTGGGACGCAGGAAGAATATGACGACGCTTTACAAAATTCAACCACTGTTTACATTGGGAACATGTCATTTTATACGACAGAGGAGCAAGTTTATGAGCTGTTTACTCGGACGGGGGAGATTAAAAAGATTGTCATGGGCTTGGATAAGAACACCAAAACCCCTTGTGGCTTCTGCTTTGTAATGTAAGTTTGTAGACTTGGTGTTTATATTCAAATTCCTAGAGGTTTTTAGCTTTATGATTTTATTGTTGTTTTATGTTTCGTCTCATCTGTAATTAAGTCATACGATAGCTTAGAAATGTTGTTATGCGAACACTTAATGCTGATATCTGCATAATTAGAATCAAATGTTTTTTAGTGGGTTTTTGGTTTCATCTTTAAAACTGTGTAGCTTCTGCTTAGGAAGGCAAAAATATATTTCTGGCTTTTATGCTCGATGAATTCTCTTGACACAGAAAGAGTCCTCATGTCAATATTTTGAAGTGTCCAACTCCTTTTGATGGGAAGTGAGGGGCTTAGGGGGTGTGGATGCATGAGGGTGGGAGCTCAATGTTGTTTTTTCTGTTAATTCTCCTTGACTAGTTTTATACTATCAGAAATTTCTTTGGAGCTTGTGTTATTGCTGTTTGCTTAGCTTAGCACCTTAAGTTGCCTATACTTGTGATCTCGGAAGAATCAAAGAAAAGTAAATTGTTATTTTATTCTTATGCTCTGATAATTGAGCCTCGCAACATTCAGGTACTACTCCAGAGATGATGCTGAAGATTCTGTAAAATACATAAGTGGGACTATTCTCGATGACCGTCCTATTCGTGTTGACTTTGATTGGGGTTTTCAAGAAGGCAGGCAATGGGGTCGTGGGCGAAGCGGTGGACAGGTGGTGATTGTATAATTTTTGCACATTGCTTACCCAGTTTTTGATCTAATTCAAAGTTTTGTTTGTCAGGTGCGGGATGAATACCGTACAGACTATGATCCAGATATCCTTCTCATGCTATCTGTTTTTAGATTATTGCTATTCAATCATTTTCTTTGCTATCATGCTATTGTCCTGTTTGATTTCTACTCTTGTGTGCTCTTAGTGTTTTATAGAGTATTTTTTTTCTGCTTGGGCCAGAAGGTTTTGTCATGATGTGAATTCCGAGACAAGCATCGTATATTGGCAAGTGTATTGTAGCGCATTCCAACTTTAGTTTAGTACTCTTAATAACTAGACTGCATGTTCTTGTGATTTCTTATTATGCATCTCTCTTTAAACAGAAATGCCCTGCTGATTACACTGTCAATTTCTGTCTGCAAATCTGACATGAATATTCAATTTCCTTAATAAGTCATACGTAGAGGTGGTTATGGTAAATTAGTCCAAAAAGAGTTGGAAGCCCAAAGACAACTTGTGGATTATGGTGCAGGATCATTGGGTTCATTTCAACCTGTTATGGCTCCCAACTGTAAGTCACTAAACAGGCTTGACCAGCATTACTAAAGCTCTTTACTGAATTTGTTTGTTTATACACTGTTAGTCTTTTATTCATTTATCCTGGTGATACTGAATCTATTATTCACAAGCATAACTACACATGAAAGCTGACCATCTTGTTAAACAAACTGAAACACTCTTGAATACTGTATAGATTTGAGAGATTTGAACTTGCATCGGGTTTTATATAGTAAATTTTGAGTTGAACCTGATGAATGATATGGTTTGCCATTCCTGATGCTTCTTCTGGAGAAAAAAACAGGTTTATGCATGTGTGTATGCTTGTGAATGTTCTTTCTTGAACTTGTGGTTGATACTACTCACAAAGCTATGTAACTTCATATTGTATAAGACAGTTGATTATTGCATCAAGTACATAAATTTGTGGCATTTACTTGGAAACTACCTTTTCACTGCATTATAAGTTGATCTTCTACTCTTGTAGATGGTGGACATGGTGGAAACTATGGCCATGGAGGCTCTAATCGCAGAGGTATCATGCTCATTTAGGCGTTTTTTTATTTCATTTGGTTTATAAAATGCAGTAATATTTAATAGTTGCCTTACCTTGGGAAAACAGATTACCAACGTAAGCGGCACAGAGAAGATGACCGTCGGGGTCCAGATTTCTCAAGGAGAAAGTCCGACTTTGTATACAGGAGAAACCCAGATAGCGATTCCAGACCTGTAAGTTTTGATGGTTATGCTGAGATGATATTTCATTCCTGTATGAATGATATATGAAAATCCCTTTTCTATGAGTTTTTTTTATAAGATGTCAAGTGCTTGAGGAATTATGTATAAATCCATACATATTTGCAAGGTCTCAATAGTATTATCCATCTGATGATGAGCGACTAGTTAGATTACGGAGGCAGCCAATTTGTATTCCTTGATCGTGCATTCAATACTCCATTTTTCTTATTATAGGGAAGAATATAAGTGGAGAGATACTGTTTCATTTTCATTAATCCCGATTTTCATACTCCAACATTACTTTGCTCACAGGAAAAAAATCCAAGATTTCGAGAAAGTGGTGATTCTGATGATGATGATGAGGAGGATCGTAAAAGGCATTCCTAGTTGATTTCATCAGCCAGTTTGTGATTTAGATTTAGAAGTTTTGCTTCAAATGGTTAAAGCTTTTGTATTTGCCTTGTAAAACTTGATGTTTAGATATTCAAAAGCTTGAGCTAAACTGTTCTAGATATTATGCTTAACACTTTCATCCCATTCTATTCATACCGTTTTGTGGCTATGCATAAATCTTGTTTGTAGACATTATCTTTAACCCTACTATAAATTCAGAAAGCAAATGAAGCTATGAAGTCAGGTTTGATCAATTCTTTATGTTTTTTCGTATGATTTTCACACAATTTTCATACATTAAACTAATACGTGAAATGTTTGTCTCTATGTTGACACTCAATTCCTCAAGAAATTCAGAGAAAGAATATCAAAGAAATAAGAAATATGGAAAAGATAAATGAAATGAAGTGGGAAGAGGTGTAGGTTTTTTTTTTTTTTTTTTTTTTTTTTTCTTTTCTTAAGGATAAAATTGATATTTTTAATATTTTTGATATATTAATTTAAAAATATTTAAATTGAGGTGTGCTTATTGAAAAGTGGGGTGTCTTTATTCTCCTCGTAATATATTTCTTCCAAACTCATCTTGGATATTTTTTGAATAATAAATAATCAAAACAATCATAACTATCTAAAACGAAGAAGGCCTAGTTGAAGAAATCACATTTTTGGGCCAGCATCTAAATGGGCCTTTATTTTCCTACTAGGACAATGAATTAAGATCAGAAGTAGGCCCATATTGAAGCCCAATTATGTCAAATTCGCGCCAATTTTGCGCCAATTTCAATAATATCGTCTTCTAAATCCTAATTCAAAAGGAAGAAAACCCTAATTTCAAAACCGTCTTATTTCTCGATTTTCAGCAATGGATGTGGAAATTGAAGCCCTCGATCAAATGGATATGGCAGAATGTACAACCAATCCAGCTCACGTGGAACCTCCGAAGATACACCGTTTGGATGAGGCGGTGGTCAACAGAATAGCTGCTGGTGAGGTCATCCAACGGCCGGTCTCCGCCGTGAAGGAGCTCGTTGAGAACAGCATTGACGCTGATTCTACAGCCATATCTGTTTTAGTTAAAGATGGTGGCCTCAAGCTCATCCAAGTCTCTGATGATGGCCACGGAATTCGAGTATTCACCTACTCTAAGTGTGTGTGTGTTGTGTCCCTATGGGGTTTTTCATGTATGTTGTGTTGATTATAGAGTTGTTTTTATGGATATCCAGGTGATGAACCTGGTAAAAATGCATGATTTGGTTTACATTTTGCATGGAAATGGCGATTTTTGAGTTTTGGAATTAAAGTTGATCATAAACTGACCATGGTAACATTAGAGAACATGAATTTGGAAAGGTTAAAATTTTTAGGCGAGGACAAATATCAGTAATTATAGTTTGCCTGTTTTAATGTAATCTAAAGACATTTTATAACACTTCATGCCTCTCATACAAAGAGCATAGGCTACAGGGTTCATCTTCACAGTATATGACCGGATGATATGTAGATATGATCATAGAAAATTCATTCAAGGACTTTTAATGGCACATGATATAACGAGTCATTTTCTGTTGAGACTAATTAATTGCATTTATTGAGACTCGTAATGTTTTAAAGGTTTAGGATTTTCATTCCCCCACTTATGAATATTGCTTTTATTGAGACTAAATAAACTGTTTGTTCTACTTTGTGCTAGTATGAAGATCTACCAATATTATGTGAAAGACACACAACATCTAAGCTGAGTCAATTTGAGGACTTAATGTCTATCAAATCAATGGGATTTAGAGGCGAGGCCTTGGCAAGTATGACCTATGTTGCTCATGTGACCGTCACTACCATTACCCAGGGTCAATTGCATGGCTACAGGTAATGATACCACAATACGTGCTCTTTTTTGGTGCTCTCACCATTTCATTTAAAGCCAGCATTTTTATTGTCATGTATGCCTTCCATGCAAAGTCTGTAAATTGTTCTTCTTTTCATTATAACATCACACTTTATGAAGTAAACATGTATCCTATATCCATACTCTGTTGAACTCGTTCTTTTTCCATTCTTCTTGGTTTCTCTATTGTTTTGTTTATCATTTAATTATTTTAGTTGTAGTTTTACCTAGTTTCAAGATTTGAAAATTTATCTCATATCTCTACTTCTGTGATATTATTACATGCTCTTTATGCAATATATGGTTTCTTTGACTTCCGTTTTTTATGGTTCTTATATATTTTGAGAGTTTTTTCTGTCTTTACTTTACAGGAGTAGTTGCAAAGATGATGTAATTTTCCATGCTCGTATACATAAATGTGAACTTCTTTTGCACACTTATTTTCTAGGGCAACTTATAAAGATGGTATGATGGAGCATGAACCTAAAGCATGCGCAGCTGTTAAAGGTACTCAAATCATGGTATGCATCTTATCTTGACTCCGTGCTTTCTTAAATTTGTGAGTGGCGAAACATTAATTTCAAAATTTGATATTAAAGTTTTTTGGTGGTGGTAGGGGGGAGGGGGTATATAGATCAAGATATTCAAGATGAGAACAAAAGGAAAGCATGCTAAAAACTAGAGAATATAATTCACTTCTACATAAAGTAGAAACTTTGATGATTTATGCTTTCAGTTGTGTTTTCTGAGTTACTGTATTTCTGATTGCTTAGCCAAAGAGCAATCAATAGTCATGTTGCATGTTGCTACTTATAGTCCTTTTGATAACCCCCATTGCTTTTGCGTGATGCACATTCCTTTGGCAGATAGAAAATTTGTTTTATAACATGACTGCTCGGAGGAAAACACTTCAGAATTCTGCCGATGACTATCCCAAAATAGTCGATTTAATTTGTCGGTTTGCCATCCATCACACGAGTGTGAACTTCTCTTGCAGAAAGGTTTGTCATTCACAAGGTTCATTTGTTTTCTTTCTATTTCTGTGTAAGACTTATTGAATTTTGGATCTATGTTTCTCTTAGCATGGGGCAGCAAGAGCAGATGTTCACTCTGGTGCAACATCCTCGAGGCTTGATGCAATCAGATCTGTCTATGGGGTATCAGTTGCACAAAATCTTATGAAGATAGAAGCTTCGGATGATGATCCTTCAAGCTCAATTTTCGAAATGGATGGTTTTATTTCGAATTCGAATTATATTGCAAAGAAGATAACAATGGTTCTATTCATCAATGGTAGATATTTCCTCCCTGATACTTAGATATTAATATGGTTCTCTATGTTCTAGTCCAAGTTAGTGTCCTCCATATAATTTTTTAAGTTTTCTGTGCTCTAGACTCTAGTAAATTGGAATGTTCTGGCTTAGCTATTTCTTATTTAGGTGTCCAAACAATATTATACACTTGATGTTTGTATGTTGCACTACTCAGAATTTTGTTTTTGTGATAACCCTATGCAGTAGGCTCCGATGCTTTATCTCCATCTCAGCCTCTCTTAATGTATCAGCATATTATTCAAACTTTTTTTGCTCCTTGCTTTCTCGGAAATTTAAAGCACTTATTACCTTCAGGAAACACAAGTTGGTTATCTGTCAAATGCTGTGTTTTTGGTTTCACATTTATTTCTTATATATGTTCTCTGTTTCAGACAGACTAGTAGAGTGTGGTGCTCTAAAGAGGGCAATCGAAATTGTTTATGCTGCAACACTGCCAAAAGCATCCAAACCTTTCATATACATGTCAATCAAATTGCCACCTGAGCATGTTGATGTGAATGTACACCCAACAAAGAGAGAGGTGTGTATAAACCTTTTATAGTTGAGGACTAGAAGTGAAGTGAGTCAGCTCCATCGATGCACTTTATGTTAAGGAGTTGTTTTGTTGTGCTTTTGTATGCCCAGGTAAGCCTCCTGAACCAAGAAATTATAATTGAGGAGGTACAATCTGCTATAGAGTCAAAATTGAGGAACTCCAATGAGTCACGGACGTTTCAAGAACAGGTACTATCAACAGATGCACCTCTTCAGCTTGCTTTTACATATTTCGACTATATTATTTAAACTTTCAGATATCTTTAATGTTATAAGATTTTGACTCTGGAAAAAAATTATTCTATAAATGTTCTAAATTTCATCTGCTCTCAAGTAATTTGAGGTGAAACTTCTTAAGAAGACTACGCATTATGTATTCTAAAGTTTGAGCATATTTTGCTGCCCATTGATACAAACTGTTTCCTTAGTTTCCTTTTTGTGTTCCCTTTTTCAAAACAGAGGGTGGATACTTCAGCTATTTCTAGTTCTATGAGCAAAGATACCCCAAATAATCCCTCATCTGGTATGCTAGGCCTTTCCTCTTCTTTACCTTAATATACAAGATTGTGCGCTGGATTATTTTTAACTCTGTTATTGTACAATCTTTTATCTTCATGAATAACCTTTGTAGGAAAAAAAACACAAAAAGTTCCAGTGCAGAAAATGGTTCGAACAGATTCCCAGGATCCTGCGGGAAGGTTGCATGCATACTTGCAGGGCAGTCAACTGCAAGGAAGTTCTTGCTTGGCCTCTGTAAGGTAGAGCACATCTACTTGTGGTACTAAAGTAGGTTTCAGATAATAAAAAGAATCGTATGTAACGATTACTGGGTAGACAACAATCAAGCCCACCATTAGTAAAGCGCTGGATGCATGAGAAACAATGACTAATTCTTTGATTTAATTATGAATTTTTTTTTGCCCATAACCTATTTGATGTTGTTGATATTACTTGTTTGCATATGATCAATGTGGGATTGCATTTCTTGGTAAACTTCCCATTACTGTTGTGAGTAGAATGATAACGGTCAATTTTACATATGCTAATTTTCATTGGAAAATCTTTAAAGAAACTTGTGTCTGAGGCCTGTGGTTCTCTGATTCCTCATATTTGCACCATTACTTCTTTTTTAACTGCAGATCTTCAATTAGACAAAGGAGGAACCCCAGGGAAACTGCAGACCTTACTAGCATTCAGGAACTTGTCAGAGAGATTGACTCCAGCTGCCATTCTGGTAATGTTGTGTCCTTGATAATTCAGAAACTTATTCACGAAACTTGTGAATAACATTTACTGACTTATGTTCTTGTAGAGTTGCTGGACATTGTTGGTCACTGCTCCTACATTGGGATGGCAGATGATGTTTTTGCTCTACTGCAACACAACACTCACCTTTATCTGGCTAATGTGGTCAACTTGAGGTCACTTATTTCCTTTCCGTATTTTTTTTGGGGGCAGTTATGTGAAATTTACTTGTTTAAAACAGAAAATATGCCTCACTAATTTATTAGTAATTTAGGCTATTATATTACGTGGCGACATGTTTTTTGTTGTTTTTTCCATGTTTGAATCTGTGGAATTTTGTAATAAAAAATTGATTGGAGAAAGAGAAGACAAGAAATAAATAATGTGGTATGGCAATCAATTTTCCAAATGGCTCAGCGATTATGTTATTCTTTCTTATTTTGATATTAGAGCAAGAACTTCACGTGTTAAAATAAGCCAAAAAAAAAAAAACCCTAAATAAAATTATATCAAGAATATCACAACAATTAGTTTTTAATATCGAGCTGTGATCTTGACATTTAATGGATCAATCTTTATTCTTAAACACTTCCCTTAAGTTAAATATGGAGATTTTGATTGATGTTTGTAACTTGAAATAAAATGCAAAAGTTCAAGAATTTTGGGTGCTTAGTGTCTACAAATCTATGATTGAAGATGCAAGATAAAAAATATAGGCACAGATTACACATAGTATGCTATAATATGAAATAAGCCACAAACATTTCATGAAAATATAACTAATAATGATCTGGATGAACAAACATCATGCTATGAAAAAGTGGATGTAAGTTACACATCCCTTAGGGACTCAATTTCATGAACAAGTTTTCAAAATACTATGCTCAGTTGTCTTAGTAATCTGATTAGTCTCCCATTCTTCTTGTGATGCCTTGACAGCAAAGAGCTCATGTACCAGCAAGTGTTAAGGCGGTTTGCACATTTTAGTGCAATTCAATTGAGTGATCCTGCTCCATTGCCAGAATTGATAATGCTAGCATTGAAAGAGGAGGATTTGGATCCAGAAGGCAATGAACATGATGACCTGAAAGAAAAGATAGCAGAAGTAACTTGTCTAATTATTAATTACCAATTCTAGAATGTATAATAGTTTTCACATGAATTCAATTCAATTGATCCTGGCTTATTTCACACTTATTTCTAGTTTGATCATCCCAGGTAGCTTTTTGTGTAGATTCCTTAATTTTCTAATTATGTTTCTTTGGTAGACTTGATTTTTTTTTTCCTTCCAATTTATGATAGTATACATGTATGTGGGATAGTCCATTACTTCGTGCATGGAGTGAATAGGTTCTCAGATTTATGTTCATCATAATATACAAAATACACTGAATGAATATATTGGAGCTGCATCATAATTCATAGAATACTGACCTTGCTATAAAGTGGAACTCTTTAGGTTTCATTATATATGGTCAGCTGGTCATTCTTTCCTTTAAAAATCTTCTTGTTTTTCATTTCTAGATGAACACAGAAGTGATCAAGAATAAAGCTGAAATGCTGGAGGAGTACTTTGGAATTCATATTGACTCAAATGGTAATTTGTCCCGGCTACCCATTGTTCTTGACCAATACACACCTGACATGGATCGTGTTCCAGAGTTTGTTCTTCTTTTGGGCAATGATGTAAGATTCATTTAGATTATTTCCTTCTCCTTGTATTGTTTACATCAAGATTATCCTGATTTTGGATTGTCTCAAGGAAAATGAACATCCTGATGTCAATTACTTAATTTAAGGTTTGCATTTATGCGGTTCCTTGACCAGTTATCTACTCTCTGCCATTCTCTTTTGACATTTTGTGATGGAACATATTTATCGACTGAGTTTCTGGAACTATAGAGTGAATGCTAAGTCATGCACCGTTTTCTTGGTTTAGGTTAGCTAATGCAACTGTTTTCTTACTATAAACAGTTTCTTCTATGTAATTCTATGTGAATCCTCAGCAACTATAGAGATCCAATTTTAAATTCACTAGATCTGGGTCACGTGTCTTTATTTTCATCACAAAGTTGGCAAGCTGCACTCAATTTATTTTTGAACTTTTTCACCTACTTTGAAGAAGTAAGCATGACAACAACATAACAAGAGCTGTCTATCTGAAACCAAATAACCTTCTAATCCTAACAGAGTTACAATTAGACCACCCAGAGATCGCAAATGTCCCTCCAGTTGATGAATCAATTGTTCTGGTCCGGTTGAGGATTATCTTTCATGAGTTCTTCTCTTGTTCAACGTTAATCGATAATTATATAGTGTTCACTGAGAGAAGCCTAATTGAGGTGCTAGATACTGATTTTTGACTCATTACTGGAAATTTAGTTGATGGTGTGACATTGAGGCCTCATCTACCAAAATTCACAGTATTTTGTCTTGGGACTTGCATATGATGCAATATTTGATATATTACTTGTTATTCCAGGTTAATTGGGATGATGAGAAAGTCTGTTTTCAAACTATTGCTGCAGCTATTGGGAACTTCTATGCCTTTCATCCCCCATTGTTGCCTAATCCATCAGGTGAGGGGTTGCAATTTTATAAGAGAGCGACTTCTGGAGATCCTGAAGAAGGAAATGCCTCAAAACAAGCTGGTATGACTGTTGATTGTAGCTCGTTAAATTGCATATAGTATGTGGCTTTAGTCTGCCTGCCTTAGTGTTTTTAAAGAACAACGCAACTGCAGTTTAAGATTATGTGTAATTATGCCCGATAATTTTTCCTTTTCACCTGGTTCATTTATTGATTCCTATCTGACACATATGTGCTATTGCCAATCAGAGGATGTAAAGGAGGAAGAAATTGAGCATGAACTGCTTTTGGAAGCTGAAAGTGCTTGGTCTCAGCGTGAATGGTCAATTCAGCACGTTTTGTTCCCCTCCATGAGACTTTTTCTCAAGCCTCCTACTTCAATGGCTACAAATGGAACATTCATCAAGGTATTCGAGCTTTTGAGAATCAGTTTTCTTATTATTGCTTGCTGCTAATAATTTAAGAAAATATCACCACTACTTGAGCAATGTTTTATTCACTCTGAGCCAACTTTTGCTATTTCATTAGGCGTATGCGCCTCTTATATGCCTGTCATAGTGTGCCAAGATTTGTTGCATTTACTTTCTATTGTATTATTCAATGTTAAGTATTCAACAGAAAATCATTGTATTTCTTTCCAGGTTGCTTCATTGGAGAAACTCTACCGGATTTTTGAAAGATGCTGAGTAGTTGTCTCCTCATTGTAGCAATCGAGTTGCAACGATGCATATTGTTGTTAAGTTTTGCCCCATTTGCTAAGCGACTAGCTTTTTTCGTATTTTGATCGTCTATCTTTTGTATGTAAAGTTTCTCAAAAAGAAAAAAAGAACATAAATTTTTTTTGCATGTATTTAGTTACATCAACTCATGGTGTTAAATCCATACTGTAAGGCATTCTCTACTCTCTTCTATATTTAGGTTCCATTCTTTTCCAATCTCGTATTTTATTCTGTTAGTATAATGTGTTACTTGTGTATATCATGTAACATTTCAACAATGTATCAACATAACTTCCCCACGCAATTCCACGTAAACCCACAAACAATGAATCACAAATCCAATGATACACAAGTTAGTTGATGTACAAAGAAACAAAAAAAGAAAGGATTCAACTAACACAAGCATATGAGATGATCATTTGACAAAATTACAAAACCAAATCATGCACCAATTCTCTAAGAAGAATGAGTACTCATACTAACCACTTGGATATTGCGCTTTGTGGAGGCCAAGCTCGTGCTTTTGTAAAATCGCAGCTAATTGATTACAGCGAAATGAGAAAAAAAAACAGCTCAAAAGTTGCCATTGGAGTATTCATTGGTTGGTTTAGGAGGCTCAGCAGGTCCTTTGCTAGTTTTGCTGATGATTCCTTTGCCAAAATACTCAGCAATCACAGAAAAACCATCCTTGGAAGATTGAACTTGCTGGAAAAAGTAATCTTGGTTCTTGGAATTCTGCTCTAAGCTTCTCTTCATTTCTAAAACAGCTCTGTACTCAGGGGCACACACTGGACATTCCTTCTCGTTGTCACCAAGACATCGTTGATGGAATGAATGCATGCACATGAAATGGACAGCAGGAAGGTCGAGAGTGAAAGTGCATGCAGTGCACTTGCTGAGCTGGAAGATCCTTGCGTTTGTCCTAAGATCCTCGGTTTCTTTTCTCATTGCTGAGGTTTCCTCCTGCAAATAAACAAACAGTAAGCATATTTGTAACTGCATCCAAGTTCAGATTAATAAACACACTTAATAGTCTTTCAGAACAGGCCTAAGGAAGCTAAGAAAAGCATAAGCCAAGAACGAGCATGAATCTGTTAACTGAAAATTTGATAGAATAAGGACACGTTCATAACCTGATACCTAGAACTCATAGAATCTAAGTGTATTGACATCTAAAAGTATAGGGTAAAATGCAAAAAAACAACCTAAATTATTGGCTTTTTTTCATTGTGCAACCTAAACTTTTTTATTTTATTTTATCAAATTGCAACTTTTGAACCATTTTTTGATGAAAACGAGATCACGTAACCCACACGCCGAAAACATAAGGGTATTCTTGTTATCTTTTAATTAAAGGTGACCCTTATATGAAGTTAGCGTGCGCGTCACGTATTCACGTTTTTGCCGAAAAATGGTTCAAAAATTGCAATTTGATAAATTTTAGTAGTTCCGGTTGCAATATGATAAAAAAAACAAAGTTTAGATTGCAAAATGAAAAAAGCCAATAGTTTAGGTTGTTTTTAGCATTTAACCCAAAAGTATATTGGGGATAGTTGACCAACTTTGATAAGTTGATGGATACCAGTTATAAAATTACCTGTATGGTATGCCGTTGTCAGCTCATACCATATTTTGTAAGACTATTCATTGAGGGAATAACTTTTTTTTTTCTTGGAAGAAGTTTATTCATGTGATAAAATAAAGATATCATAAAGAACATGAAAAACCAACCTGATACTTTTCAATTTCTTGACGATCTTTCTCAATCAGCTTTGATTCGTGTTCAAGCTTTCGAGCGATGTAATCCTTGATTACAGAGAGTGTAAGACATGGATTTCTGGATAAGGTTTGAAGAACTATAACTGGAGGCAAAATGTCATCCCTTTCAATGTAAGTCAAAACCTCTTTAACTTCTTTGGAGCAATCTTCCCCAAGTTCACCAAAGTACTTCAACACACCAGCCCAAAGAGAAGGGTCTCCACCCTTACCCGAATCCCCCAGTCTCTTGCAGCATGCAATTAAACCTTCATGATCATGTTCTTGCATATAGCAGGCAATCACTTCCTTATATAGTTTCAACTTCTCATATAGATGCAAGAGTCCTTGTTTAAAAGAGTTCATCTCGCAAAGAATAATTGCTAGATCAACATCATACAGTGGCTGCTCCTGTTCGGGCGGCCATGCACTTTTGAGCAAGAACAGTCCCTTTTGATGTCTCTCCAGGCGATCTTCCTCTTCAGATGCATCATCAGAGATTATTTTTCCATTAGATTCTGCTCTTGACATTATTGCAGCATGCGATCCTCTATCTTCACTAAAATCACCATTTTCGTTGTTGCCAGTTTGTGAAAGAGATGGAAAATCGAAGTCATGGGACAAGTATAACTCCAAGAGGGTATTATGGATTTCAACTTGAGCAGGAGAATCGTTCACTTTGTCTGTGTATTTTTCCAGGAATTCCATCAGTGACTGTGGATGATGTACAAAAATATTGATAAAATCAACGGGAGATGGCAACATAGATAGAAAGGCTCCATTTGAGGATCCCTTCTTTGCGGATTCTCCTTCTTCAGTGCAGAGCCTCATCAATATTTGAATTGTTTCCTTTGGCTTGTGCTCTATGAGAATCTTTCCATACTCTTTAACAGTCACACCAGCTTGACTTGGCTCAAGGCTATTTATATATTCCAATGCTTCATCATATCTATCTAAGTCCTCAAGTAAAATCTTCAAGTACCACTCATGTCTCCCAGCCTTCTTGGCAACATACATCGCATGCTCATGGTAATTTGCAGCTCGGCATACCCTTATCGCAGTTTCAACATCGAACTTATGTTCCCCCACTCCATCCTCGCTTTTAATGAATATATTCAACTTATCAACATCCTTCAGTTTGGTATAACAGTTGAGCAAAAGAGTGGTGTGATCTTTGGAAGCAAGACCCTTCTCGTGTAACTTCTCCAAGTAATTTGTCAGGTTGTATATTCTCTGAGCATCCAAAAACTTTTGTATGACATATGAAGGTTCTAGATGCCCAATGGTATGGATATACTGAGCCATAGCCTCATCATAGTTTTGTTTGCTATATAAATGATCACCATATTTCCTCAGCACTTCAGCAGTGGCCACAGCATCAGCTTGCTGGCTCTGGACAAGATTAATAGCTACTGGGTAAAGATTCTTCTTGAAAAGCATATCTAACTTGCTTTCCATGTCCTTCTCCACCATAAAAACAGCTGATTTGTCAGCCATTATGAGTAATATGTTACCCCACTCGCAGAGCATGTGAGAAACTTCACGAACTACTATGCTATGGGCTATTAAATGATTCTTCAGGTCATAAATGTTAAAAGAATGCTTCCCAGTTCTTTGATCAGCAATAACACATAGAAGATAACCACGAAACCATCCGAGCAGCTTCTTCTCTCCCTCAAAGGCCCAACATGGACCTCGGCCATCAACTTCATAGAAATAGACAGCTTCACGTCGACCAATGATCAGTTCCTGATTTAAAAAAAGAAAAAGAAAAAGAAAACATTTCCAGTTTTAGTTGAAGACAAGCATCACTGGTTAACATGCTATATGATATAGAACAAAAGAAAAACAGAGTAGCCTACCGAGCGATCATTCATTGCTACACTAGCAGTTTCTGAACCAATATGATCAAGTGTTTGCACAATAGGTGTTTGAGACTGCAAATTAAACAAGCTCACTGAACTTGGAGTAACAGCAAATAGGCTCAATGCTTGTCCATCCACACGGAAGCCAAGACCTGTAATAGGCGAATGCACTTTTCCAGATGGACCGCTGTGAACCTCAAGCTTGAAGCGCTTGATTCGTTCACGGGCAATGTCGCCTTGAATGCAGTAAATACAGCCATTCTCCAGTCCAAGGGCAATAAAAATTATTGGTGGAGCTTCCTCAAATATGACAAAAGACGTGATCTGTAGAACAACCATTAAGGGCATTCTCAAAGAACAGCCACAGAAATTGATATGCAAACAATTGAAACTAACAAGCACCACCATTTCATATCAACATCAGAAACAGGCATATGCAAATTACATGTTTAACGATAAATCCACATCTAGAGTGTACCTTTGCTTCAGGAAATTGATTTGTAAATATCCGCAAAATCTGAACGCATTCTGGACTTGATGTACTTGATTCTTCTTCTTGTCTTTTATCGAGGTCAAAGACCTTTAGGCATATAGCTGCTTTCTGTGGCGGAACCTGCTCATCCTCTCCAACCGTCACCAAGAAGTTCCGTTGCTGATGCATCAGCAAAAAACCAATTTTTCCGCATAAGTTAAATATCAAAACCAGAAATACAAAGACAGTACTTTGAGGTTCACAGTCTCATCAGTGCAGATTCAACTAAAGAAAATTATTAGCTAATTGCAAAACCAATTACACTTCAGTTCATTAATAAGAACAATAGCATGATTAATTGATCATATCAAACAAACAATTATATACTAAAAAATATATGGAAGCTTAATAGCAACCGATAATCAAAATATACATCATGATAACCTTTTCTCTAAACTGAAGCTCGCGATGTTAAACCCAGGGGCAAAATAGTCATGATCAGACTGATAATTGATAACTATACATGCATATGTAGAGATGAAAACTTCATAGCTATACCTTGAGCTGCTGGAGGAAGAGTACGGAGGAGTGAGCAGGGAAGGAGTACAAAAGCTGGAGACCGCGATCAAGCAGTGAAACGGTGCCGTCTTGGGACCCCAAGACGATCCTGCCTCTGCCACTGGAGCAACATTGGATTTCTCCTTCTATCTCCTCCGGAATTCTGGTTTTCTTCTCCTCGAAGAAGTCGAATTTCCTCCATTGATACATTATTCCGATGATATATCCACTAATCTATATCCTCGGCGACAAATCGAATTGCAAGAATATTTTTGTTGATTTCACATACTACGTGGATCTACGCGAATAAATAGAATGACGAAGTAGAGCTTCTGCTTCGGCGCCGGCGGCGGTGGTGGTGGAGGAACAGGAGACAGACGGTGGCGCTCCGCCGTGTGAAGAGAAAACGTGGCGTAGTCTCAGCTCGTTCGAATTCTTTTTGTGTAAATACAAATAATTAATTAAATATTATAATTATATAAAAAATATCTTTTCAAAGCTTATAGTTGGGCTTGGGCCTGAATTAACTTACTAAAAATTAGTCCATTTTAAAATTGGCCCAATAACTCAAAGTCCATCCTTTATATTGAATAAATGAAGTAATTAGCCAGTTACGTAAGGCCCAGTTTGACTCTAAAATAAAAATAAAAATAAATCAGCATATTTTATATTTGCTAATGAATTATAGTATATAAATGTTGGTTTCTCAAATTTTAATGATTAAAATAATTTCAAATAAAAACTTTCAATTAAAACCATGTTGTACCATCTTGTATATTTATATTGAGGCTATTTATAGTGTCCCCACATTAATCAATAATCATCATTATTTTAGTCTTACAAATTAATTTTTTTACTTAAATATTAGAGTTTTGTCCATTTTCCAAATAAATCTAAATACAATCACAACATATTTGCATCGATTACAAACAATCAACCAGACGTTTTATAAAATAGTTAGAATTCCGATTTTATATGAATTTCATTTATCAGCATATATTGTATATATAATTCAAATATGATCTTATATACATGATGTAAACTTGTAAAAAATTACTTCAAAGGTTTCCATAACCCATTAGTTTACATCTGTTCAAACAAACTATGGAAAATAGTATTTAATTTGTCTTTCTACATATATGTGAGATTAACACAGAGTCTTGGTTGGTTGTATGAAATGTTGACTAATAGTTATTAATAAATAGTACTTTAAATGTTTTAATCAAATTTGATTCTTATGTTGGGAGAATCAAAATCTCATAATGAATGCACCTAACATGCAGCTGTCTTCTTGGATTTTGCATAATTGATCGAGGGATGACCAATTCATTTTTATTTTACTTTCAAAATATAATACACACATAATTACATAATTGTTTATATTCATACATAAATATACACTATTATAATTCAAAAAGTAGAATTCTTATAAGACAGTTATAAATCGAACTCGGATTAAATCTAGCTGTAATATTACTAACCCGAATCAAGATTAAATCGACCCGATCGAGTGACCCGAGTCACCACTTTTAATTGTTTTTTAATCCTTGACCCACAAAATAATTACTCCTCTTTTGACTTAGGGTCCAATCATAACAATAACTGCAAAGTTCTGAAATGGTCCACTAACTTTAATCAAGGTTTTTTTTTTTTTTTCAAACCTAGATGATATTACACTTTTTATGGGGCCCTATATGATATTAAGCTTTGAAAACATGTTTATTACAAGCTAGAGATCTGGTGCACAGTATTGAGTCTAGTTATTATCTCACATCCACATAAAATGTAAATATTTTTACACACCAATATGAGTGTGTTTTTGAGTGAATATATGATTATTTATTTTATTTGATATCATGTATTAGATACAGCTTATAATGAACTACTTGATATATGTTCAGACCGTTTTAATTTAATTTAAATAGATTCACATAGATATGTGTATGTTGCAATAATATCCAACTCTCTAAATTGTGTGTTTGATCCATATTTATTAACTCGAGTTTTATTCAATAAACATGAGTGTTTATTATTTTATTTGCACTTTTAGTGTACTTTTAAAATTTTATGATTTGTAGTATTTTGTTATCTAGAAGAAATCTTGATTGTGGATTGTATATCAATCAACGGTTTAGATTTTTTCAATGTAACAAAGTTTGGAAATCATAAATTTCACGAAGCAAATTGCAAAAAAAGAGATTGTAAGATGAAGTGCAAAAAAACCATAAAATTCAGATAACAAATTGCAATTGCTCATAAAAAGTAATATTCTATGATTCTATCCGTTCCTAAAAAAGATATAATCATATTTGAATAAAGTTTTTTTATTTACAACATTTTATAATGCATTATAATTATAGGGATAATTATTTGTCTTTACCAAAGAGTCATAGCATAGCAGAAGAAAACAAACGTTGAACAAAATGGCAATAAATGCATCGTTGTTTGCTTACATTTGCAGTTGAGCTGTTTTGTTTTTTGTTCCCACACATTTTCTTCCTTTTTTTTTTTTCTACAATTATACCACAATTAATTATACACCAAAACAATCTCTCTCTTCATTCTCTCTCTCTCATGCGGTTTTTTTCATCTCCCAATTCCGCAATCATTTAAGCGAAATTTCAAGAAATTAACAAACTGGGCTTTGTTAAAAATCCAATCTTGTTTGGCAAAAAATGGGGAATAAGTTTATTTGCATGACAAAGAAGGATATCAAGAGTGGTGGGATTGGATCGAGAAGCAAAAGGGGTTCAGCTTCCAAGAGAAGGAGTTCAATGGAGGAAGAATTATTACACAGACAAGCTCTTGCCATGGCAATTCAGCAGCACCAGCTTTCTCAAAGATTTGATAATGGTTCTATGTCCCGCCGCATCGGATCCACCTCCTCTCGCCGCCGCACCGCCAATTTATCCGACCCTTTTTCCACTACTAATAATACTAAACCGGTAAACCTCTTTTCAGCTTTGCCTGGTATGTGTTTGATGAAATGACTGGCTGAAGTTTTTGTTCTTAATTTTGTGCCTTCTGTGATTGTGGTGTTTGTGGGATGGTGTTATTGATCTTTGCTGCTTTATATATGTTTATTTATTTATTACTTTATTAACTAGTGCTGGAAAAAGGTGCCTTCAATCTTCATGATTCTTACAAAAAGGAGGGGGATAAAGTTTTTGGGGCTTTTTGTTTAGGAAAGCAAAAGAGGAGCAATTTTAAATTAAGTTTTTTCCTTCAGTCTTTATCTATAGAAAAACCTTTTGTGATAATTAGGATTTGTAGTGTAATGATTTCTCAAGGAGAAACCTGAATTTGAACAAAGGGATCACAAGCACTCCATTTCTTTGATCATTTATATGGCTATTGCACATAAGTTTCGATTGTTAATGAAATATGTATCTCTTACAGCCGCCAGAGTTTCTGGAGAACATCAAGACAAAGAAATTTGTTTTGGTACATGGTGAAGGATTTGGAGCTTGGTGTTGGTATAAAAGTATTGCTCTCCTTGAGGAATCTGAATTGCTTCCAGTTGCTTTGGATCTAGCAGGATCTGGGATCAACCAAACGGATACGAAAAATGTCAAGACACTGGAGGAGTATGCAAAGCCATTGATCGATTTTCTAGAGAAATTGCCTGAGGATGAAAAGGTGAGAACATATAGGACTTCAACATGAGTTTAGTTCGAACGAGTTATTTAATGGGGTTGTCTTTGCAGGTGATATTGGTTGGTCATAGTAGCGGCGGTGCTTGCATTTCGTATGCATTAGAGCATCTTCCCCAGAAGGTCTCAAAAGCTGTTTACGTCTGCGCTACAATGATATCTGATGGGCAAAGGCCTTTTGACGTTTTTGCTGAAGAGGTATGGATTCTTAAAGTTGAACTACTCTTCACAATATCATCTCTTTAAGAAGCAGTGCTAATGCAGAACATCATCATAGAACGATAGATCTCTTAGATGAGTTGAATTCCGTTACAAAATCTCTTTGTTCTAATAGAAAACGAACCTGTTGAACATCTGTCATTATGGGTCTATGGTCGTTCCTTTTCGTGCTAATGTTGATCCTCTCCCAACCCAAAATGTGAAAAAGAAAAACGTCAAGCTTTGACCATGGTGTCTATGACTGTAAATGAGTTATGAGATAATACACCTCGTGAGTTACTTGAGATCGATTCGAAAAAAATCAAATTTGATCGCATTAATACTCGTGTTGTTCTCGATCTCGAGCACATTAATACTCGGCTCGACAAGCTCACGAGCCTTATCAAGTAGAATTGAGCATATGTTAAATTTACTAATATGCCCTTGATAGTTTATTAAAGTTTCAAATTTTAAGCATATTTTTAGAAATTCAGGTTATTGTATAAAACTTATTTAGGTATCGAGTTATCTGTCGAGTCGAGCTCGAGCCTTGAGTTGAACTCGAGTTCGAGCTCGAGCTTGGCGGTACTCAGCTCGACTCGACTCGTTTCCATCTCTAATGGCGTCTGTCTGTGGACTTTGAATTTACTTTTCTATTCTTGATGTCTTAAGATGATTCATTCTTGCAGCTTGGTTCTGCTGAACTTTTTTCGTCAGACTCGAAGTCTCTAATATATGGAAATGGTGAAGACAATCCCCCAACAGGATTCATGTTTGAGAAGCAGCATTTGCAGGGCTTGTATTTCAATCAATCTCCAACCAAGGTATAATAGTTTTGTGTTCGTATGTTAATAGGATGGTGTTTCATTTGGACCGATGAGACGAGATCTTTATCTTCTTCATTTCAGGATGTTGCTTTGGCAACGGTTTCTATGAGACCTATCCCTCTTCGTCCTATGATGGAAAAACTGTCTTTATCAGCCGAAAAGTACGGAACTGGGAAACGATTCTACGTTCAAACATTGGACGATAATGCCCTTTCGCCTGATATTCAAGAAAAGCTTGTAAGAGACAACCCACCTGAAGGAGTTTTCAAGATCAAAGGCAGTGATCATTGCCCTTTCTTCTCAAAGCCTCAGTCTTTGCATAAGATCTTGCTTGAAATTGCTCAAATTCCTTAATAATGATTTCAAGGGATTCTTTGTTGTAGTTAGGATGTATAATATATACAAGCATATTTGTCTAATTCATATACAGAATGATTTATAATTTTATTTACCTAACTTCTTTGCCTGTTTAATTCTTTTCATTTTCTTGCATATTATTTTGATTCCTTTTGCAATATCAAAACTAGGCATCTTCATAAAACAAATTTGGTTTTTATTTCGAAATAGTATAGAGATACAAATAGTACTACAACCATGGCAACATGATCATTGCAAGATCAGTTCATATATAGCCTTAATAGTACAAATTCCGAAAGCTAATTGAATCTTCACTGTTTTATTACTAACAACCTTCGCTCAAAATCTCTTCCTGTTCGTCCTTGTCAACCTCGTTTTGCATCCGTTCAAGAAAGCATAGCATGCTCTCCAAACCCTTCTCATCTGCAAAATCAAGAAACGAGATGCAAATTGACGTATGTCTTAATGTGAACAACCAAAGAACGCTAAGGTTAGGTCGTTACCAAATCTTGGAATCGTGTGGCCCTTAGGATGACAAATCACCAAGGGATCTACATACGAGTCGATAAGCTCAGTCCCATATGGCTTCAAGAAATCTTGCTCCCCTGTTTTATTACCCAATTCATACATCAGAATTCAGCCAAACCCTATGATCTAGTAGTCAAGGATATTAATTTTCTTGTATCGAAGACTTTAGAAAAAGCAGGCCCTTCTCTAATACTAGTCCTAATATACTTCTTGGTTCAAATCAATTGTACACAGCTGGTCCTAATGTAGGGAGTAGGATTGAATTAGGCAATGACTTATAGATCCCAAAATTTCCATTTCATTAAATAACATTGCGAAATCGGCCATTTCATTACCTAAGAAGTGAATGGAAGGGCACTGAATTGGCGAAGAATAAGCTTTTTCAACCACTGATTCGTTTCTGAACTTTGCACCTCCGATTATTACAACCATCTTTATCTTAGGCACTCTCGTAAGAGCCGCGCCCTGCAATGCAGGGCCATATACATTGCCAATATCATAACATTAAACATTCTGATAAACGAGGTCCAAAAAATGGTAAAAGAAGCACCACTTACATTTGCTTGTAATCCAGGCAAGGCAGCAGATAAAATTGCTCCCTGGTTTATACAATTTCGAGCATAAGTACATTACATTAGATACCAACAGCATAATCAATACCTAAGAGAAACATATTGAATTTGAAATGATCTCAAATTCACCTAAACTTTAGTATATAATGGAAGAACAACTCGAATTCAACTCGTGTTGAAAACATCTTATCTTCCCCAACGAAGAACAAGCACACAAGATTCAAGCAAATCAGATTCACAATATAAAAGTAAAATGACACTATGATAATTCTTGCAGATTCTATGAGTTTAGTATCAGAAATAACACACAAGAGTAAATAAAACATCAAAATTAACTAAAAAATAAACACACCTGTGAAAAACCAAGAAGACCATCAAAGGGCCCATTCTTAATCATGAAATCTTCTATATACGCAAGACACTCATCAAAATTCTCATATTCTGTAAATTCCTGTGTTCATCTCCAATAATTAAAAAAAAAAAAAAAAACAGAATATCTGAATAATAACAAAAGAAAAAAAAGGGGGGGGGGGACCTTGTTAAACTGAAACCACTCATAATAGGGGGGATCGAAAATCCCCTCAACATCGGATTTCCCCTGGCATGGAAAAGGGGCGTCGGTGAAAACGAGATCGAATTTCTGCAACACAGATTCCGGCCACTTTCCGGTGACCTGTGCTCGGATAATTTCGCCGCTGGTTCGGAAGCCATGAAGGCATAGCAGCCTCAGCTTTCTCTCTCCCCTACTTTCTCTCTCATCGCCGCCCATTTCCTGCTGCTATCGCCAATTGTTGTGAGCTCCGCTAGTTGTGGAGATGAATAATTTGGCGTCTATATACACGTTTATTTTCTGCCATATATATATATATATGTATGTATAAATTGATACTGTAGGATTCTTGCGCGTTGTCGACTGCACGATAAAAGCAAATATGTCACGTTGAATGTTGAATGAAACTGTCACTGTCAATTATGTATTGCCACACGTAAGCTTTTATTCCAGAAATGGAGAAACAGTATTTTTGAACCAAATTTCTTAGTAATAATAAAACTATGAAGGTTCAGTGGCCTTTCTCAACTCATTGCAATTTAATTTTGTTTGGAAATGATTATTGATTGTTTCTTAAACAAATCAACCAAGTCCCAAGTGAAATTGACCTAATATTGTTTGACATTTTAATATATATATATATATATAAAATTTATACTTATTAAACAATTAATCCATGAAGTAGTTCATCAGGTGAGAAAGGATGTATTTATGTCGTGTTCTATTTCACTTCTTTATTAATGAAACAAAATTGAATTTTTTTATTTTGTCTTAGAGAAAGGCTTCTTGCAGGTTAAGAGTGTCATTCCACTGGTTATGATAAATTTACAGATGTTTAATTATAATTATTTTTAGAACAAGTAGTAAGTATTGCAAGATTTATCATATAACATCTAATCATTATATAGTTTGATGATACAATGTAATATATATCTTAATTTAAATTATTAATATTTTTAGTATTTATATTAATAGATGTTTTATATTTTAAAATTCACTATATATTATTCTAAATTATTGCATTCACTAATATTAAATTTGAAATACAAGCAATAACATACAAATTAAAAAAAGTATATTTTATAATAGAAGTAGTAGTAGTAATAATAATAACAATAACAATAATATATTATTATTGTTGTTGTTATTATTATTATTATTATTATTATTATTATTATTATTATTATTATAACAATAAGAAAAAAGAAGAAGAAGAATTATAATGGAAATGGTATTTGTTAAAAAATTAGAATTAAAAAAAATAAAATTCAAAATATTATTTAAGTAAATATAAAAATATATTAAATCAAAAATGTTTATTTAAGAATTATAAAATTACTTTTAAATATCTACCCATCAACAAATGAAGTATAAAAAATTACCAATAAAAATGATAATTATAATAATAATTACATTAGTCAATGTTATTTACACTTAGTATTTGGGCCATGCAATGTAATTTTATGAAAATGACTTACTGATGAAATTAAACATTCAAATAATTATTTTCTTTTTACTCAAAAAAAAAAAAATCCAATTTTAAGACCCAACATTAAAAAAAAAAAAAAAAAAAAACACAACTAATAGAGGGATTTTAATGATATACAAAGAGCTTGCAAAGAAAGTTATTTTCCATTTTTTAATACATTTTTTATGACAGGACATTTTTTAGTGAGAGTGGTATATTTGTAGTGTTTGCCAACTTTTTTGCAATTATATTAGTATATATTGAATTATAAATTTTAGAAAATATAATATATATTTTTAGAATATATAAAATTATTTTGTCTGTGAGCTGAGGAATAATATAAATTATAATATACATTCTTCGATACCATCCCTCCACAGTTTATAATAGTATTGAAGTTCACCTCTCTTTGCAATGAGGTTAAAACTATAGCATAATTGGTTGGTGCAACACCTAGATCGATCATATATATCATCATGAATCTTTCTAACATATAACCTTAATAGTACAAATTCCGAAAGCCAATTGAATCTTCATCGTTTTATTACTAACGAGTTTCGTTCAAAATCTTCTCTTGTTCGTCCTTGTCAACCTCGTTTTGCATCCGTTCAAGAAAGCTTAGCATGCTCTCCAAACCCTTCTCATCTGCAAAATCAAGACAACAAGATGCAAATTAGCATATGGACGTCTTAACGTGAACAAATGAACGTTAAGGTTAGGTCGTTACCAAATCTTGGAATCGTGTGGCCCTTAGGATGGTGAATCACCAAGGGATCTACATACGAGTCAAGAAGCTCAATCCCATATGGCTTCACGAAATCATGCTCCCCTGTTTTATTATCCAATTCATACATCACAATTCAGCCAAACCCTATGATCTAGTAGTAGTTAGATACAATGCCGAGCAAATAGTTGTTCTAAAGACTAAAATGCCCCTCGTAAGCCTAGTCGTTAATTTCGTATTGAAAACTTTAGAGTATGTTTGTTTAGGAATTATGTGGGATTGAGAAAATCCTGACTTTGAAATCCTAGATTTTATAGTAAAGGTAAGTAGTAAAAATATATGTTTGTTTGAAGATTTTGTACGGTAGGATTATACTATAGATGTCAAATCAATGATGGAAAAGGTGAAATAATATAATATTTTATTTTGTAGATATAAGTGGTAATAATAAGGTATGATTGTATTGAGATTTTGTAATCCAAATTGAAGTTTCAAAACAAACATACTTCGGGAATTTTGAAATCCTAGATCCTGACTATTGAAATCCTTTCCAAACATAGCCGGTAAAGTTTAATCCTAGTCCTAGTGTAGAGAGTAGGATTGAATTAGGCAATGGCTAATAGATCCTAAAATTTCCATCTCGCTAAATAACATTGCAAAATCGGCAATTTCATTACCTAAGAAGTGAACGGAAGGGCAATGAATCGGCAAAGAATAAGCCTTCTCAGCCACTGATTCGTTTCTGAACTTTGCACCCCCGATTATTACAACCATCTTTATCTTAGGTACTCTCGTAAGAGCCAACCCCTGCAATGGCGAACCGTATATAACATTTTCCTTTTCGTAAACATACTGATAAACGAGGTCCAACAAACGATAAACGAAGAACCACTTACTTTTGCTTGTAATCCAGGAAAGGCAGCAGATAAAATTGCTCCCTGGTTTATACAATTCCGAGCATAAGTAATTCACATTAGATACGAACAGAATTATCGATACCTTAGAGAAGCAAATTGAATTCAACATCATCTCAGATTCATACGAAACAAAATAACAACTAGAATTCAACTCGTGTTGAGTACATAAAGCAAATTGACACTATGATAATTCTTGCAGATTTCATGAGTTTGGTATCGGAAAAACACATAAGAGTAAATAAAACATCAAAATTAACTAAAAATAAACATACCTGTGAAAAACCAAGAAGACCATCAAAGGGCCCATTCTTGATCATGAAATCTTCTATATAAGCAAGACACTCATCCAAATTCTCATATGCTGTATAGTCCTGTGTTCATCTCCAATAAAATCAAAATCAAAATCATAATACCCCAGAAAAACCAGCATGCCTAAATAATTAACAAATAATCAAGATTTTCATATGCCGTATAGTCCTGTGTTCATCTCCAATTAAAAAAAAAAAAAATTATATATATTCAAAAAACCCTAGAAAAAAGGGGGGGAAATTAAGACCTTGTTAGCCTGGAACCACTCATAATAGGGTGGATCGAAAATGCCCTCAACAGCGGATTTGCCCCGGCAAGGAAAAGGACCGTCGGTGAAAACGAGATCGAATTTCTTCAACACAGATTCCGGCCACTTTCCGGTGACCTGTTTGCGGATAATTGCGCCGCTGGTTCGGAAGCCATGGAGGCACAGTAGCCTCAGCTTTCTCTCTCCCCTACTTTCTCTCTCATCGCCGCCCATTTTCTGCTGTTGTGAGCTACTGAGCTCCGCTAGTTGTGGAGATGAATGATTTTATTTTCTGCCATATATATACAATTTTGATCCCCTACCTAACTGGTAGGTAGGATCTAATGTGCCCAACCTATTTGTCATTCCAAACTCAAAGTAATATTTTCATCAATTTCTTTTTCATTCCTCTTAATTACAACAATTATTTCATATCACTACAAAATCATGGTATTAAATATAAACCTACCGTTTTCATATAAAATTGTTGTCTACCGTTGAAGAATTAACAGTATTTGAATATCAAATTAGTATGACAATTCTTTTACCATCACATCAATTATATAACAGCGGAGATGATGACAATTTCAGGTTCACAGCAACAATTGAAAATTCTCCCTTCTTATTTCTACCTAACAGCTGCTGCTGGATAATCTGTAACATAAATTAATAAATCAATACAGTTTGAGTTCCAATTCATATTTCAGTTCACACGTTGTTAGAATTATTAACATAATACCTAGGGTTTATATCTTACATTGTCAATTTTAGCACATCCTGCATTAACTATATAATGGAAGTGATGATAAAAATTCACATACCTATTTTGTTATTCAAATATGTGTGTTCATGTTGATAGTTCTTTCACGATAGAACACAATTCCATATAAAAAAGTAAATTCTTAATTCAGACCTGTCTTTTTGTTGTTGTTCTTTTATGTGTTTAGTGTTGATGTTGATTTTGTCAACTTATTTTTCCTTTTTCTTGATTAATAAAATCAATTATTAATTAACAGGAATTGGTTAATTAATCTTGTTTCTCACGTGTTTGCAGATTTACAAGGAGTGAGAAGATTTGTTTAACTAACTAAGTCCTATTCTCTAGGATTAGGTTATAAATCATATCTTTCTTTTTATCTCACATGATTTATTTGAAGATTGACTTATTCAAACCATATCTTAACCATATCCTATATTGTGGGATTGAATATTAATAAGTCTATATCTTATATATTCTTTTGAGAAACGTGTTTATATTTTACACAACTCAGAAGGTGAGATCATGGTTAGCTGATCATGGAGGTGGTGAACGTAGATCATGGAGAAGAAACGTGACTTGCAAGATTGGAACTAGATCATGGAAGGAACGTGACTTGCAAGGAAGAGAACAAGATCATGGATGAAGTGGAGATAGTGGATGAAGAAGTGCTCGATCATGGATTCAAGGACGTCTATAAATATGAGACGATTTGCAGATGAAAGACACACTTCCAGATTTGCATACAAGAGAACACAAACAAGTTATTCATATCTAGTTTTTCTCTTGTATTGATGGATTCAAGGACGTCTATAAATATGAGACGATTTGCAGATGAAAAGACACACTTCCAGATTTGCATACAAGAGAACACAAACAAGTTATTCATATCTAGTTTTTCTCTTGTATTGTTTTGTCGACCGCTTTTTGGTTATCAACTTTTCTATTTCTTTTCCGTAGAACTATAGAGTATGTCTTAACATAAGAGTATGACTAAGTATGTCTTAACATAAGAGTATGACTAATATAACATAAATGTATGATTAATATAATATAAATATATGACTAATATAATATAGAAGTCAATCTGATATAAATATATGACTAATATAATATAGAGGTCAATCTGCGGACCTAACCCAAGTGTATGTATGCATCAGGTGCACATGAGTGCTACTTACCATTGAAAACTAATTGCAACATTAAATTGGAGAGTTGTCCATGTACAAATCACGATGTGCTATCTGACCATAAGTTGCTGTTGGAGGTTGCAAATTTGAAGAAAATATATAGTATATGTGTTCCAAGCAAATTTGAAGAAAATATATAGTATATGTGTTCCAAAATTGAAAAAACACGTGTAATATATGTTGGAAAATGATATTAACTCAAATGATATATGTTGAACTGATCTTGCAAGATATGAACCAATTATTTGATATATATTTATTATATTTTTACTTAAGTCAAATATTTAAACATTTAAATATAATTATCTCTAAATTATATATATTTTAGATAATATATTATATATTTTTAGAATATATAAATTATTTTGTTTGTGAGTTGAGGAGCAATATAAATTACAATTTGTATTTATTAATTACACTGGTCCATGTTATTTCATCCCTCAATACCATCCCTCCATAGTTTTAGTTTATAATAATATTGTAATTAACTAGTGATTAGTTATAATAAAACTATATATAAGATTTAATGAATAATTTAAGGCGTAAAAATTAAACTTCATATACTTGATAAAATATTGCACATTTTTTAATAAAAAGAAAGGGTGGGACTATCCACACCCCACCAATTTCTAACCACACCCCAAATTTAATTAATTCAAAAGTAATTATATATTAAATGTCTAAAATATCCTTTGACCACACCCCACATATAATTTAAACTACTAACCACACCCCATAATTTCTAAACACACTCCATAGTCCTCTTCTTCTCCTTCATGTTGGAAAAGCTCATTTCTTCTCCACCATTATCAAAGATTTCATCTCATTTTTAAACCCTAAAATATCACCCAACAAGAATTCTCGATTGAAATGTCTATGGAACGGGAAGATACATTTGAAACGAGCAATGTAAGATTTCTACTACATTTTAAACTGTTTTTAGTAGTGTATTACAAAAAATCGAGTTTTAATTTGAATGTTCGAAAATCCCGCTGGAACAGTCCCGTTCGACCTGTAATAGTCGAACGGGCTGAAGAGTGTTCAACACACAGGATTCGAACAAAACTAAGGGTGTTCGACTTATATTGTTCGAACACAACTAAGGGTGTTCGACTTCTATTGTTCGAACACTACTATGAGTGTTCGATTTTTGATTGTTGAACATCCTTTGTAGTGTTCGATTTTTTGAAGTTGAACATCCTTTGTAGTGTTCGATTTCCAAAGTTGAACAGTCTTAGTAACGTTCAATTTTTTAAGTTGAACAATAGGTTTATTGAATTTTTTTTATATTTATCGTTGAACAATATGTTTATTATCTTCTATTTGAATTGTTTATTAGGAAAATGGCTCAAAATCCACGGAACTAAGTGTGGTGAATCCCATCGATGAAAATAAGATAGATGATCATGAGAATGATCCAATGTATGAGGGAATAGATTACACAATTGAGTTTTCCATGGCCAACCTTTTTGATAGTCGCACTTTTTTGGTGGAATGGGTAAGAGGAGTAGCGCATATGCTTAATATGGTGGTTTTAGTAAAACGCTCAGACGGAGTTGAAAGTGGTAGGAGGCCTAGAGTGTTTTTGGGATGTGAAATAAGTGGCAAGTACAAGCCATCTAAACTAAAATCGCAAAGAAATAATCTGGTGTTTGAAAATCATGTTGTTGAAGGGACAAGCTCTAGAGAGAGACTTACCGGTACGAAGAAGTGTGACTGTCCATTTCTCTTGAAGGGGACTCAATTGGATGAAGGCCAATGGTCACTTGCAGTTTTATCGGGTGTTCATAATCACCCGATGGGGTTACTTGGTTGGGCACTCTTACGCCGGTCGACTTACACCTTTTGAAGATCGGTATGTGTTTGACTTGTCAAAGAATAACACAAAATCGAAAGAAATTTTGAGCAGTTTGAAAGAAACCTTTGTTGATAATCAGTCGACGCTGAAGACCATTTACAATGCTCGTCATAAGCATCGAATTGTTGAGCACGGAGGTCGTTCTCAGATGCAATTTCTATTGGAGAAATTGAAACACCATAAATATTATTATTTCGCAAAGAGATGTGAGCAGACGGACATGGTCAATGGCTTATTTTATGCTCATCCGACCAGTGTCGAGTTGTTGCGTGCATTTCCTACTGTTTTATTGATGGACTGTACGTACAAGACCAATCGGTACAAGATGCCTCTTTTGGAGATTGTTGGGATTACATCCACTGATATCACATTCTCAGTGGCATGTATTTATTTGGAGGCAGAACGTCAAGAAAATTATATTTGGGCGCTCACAATTCTGAAGGGTTTAATGGATCAATCAACACTACCTCAAGTGATTGTTACTGATCGGGAGATCGCATTGATAAATGCGATAGAGGTTACGTTTCCGAGTGCGAAACAATTGCTATGTTGGTGGCATATCAGTAAGAACATTTTGACCAAGTGCAGACCAATGTTTCATACGAAGAAGGATAAGTGGGATTCATTTAACAACTCATGGAATACATTGATACTTGCCGAGGACATAGTGAAATTCGACGAGTTGATGCGGAGATTGAAGGAGGATTACATCGAGTACCCAAATGCCGTTAATTATGTCGTTGACAATTGGATAACACCTTATAAGGAGAGGTTTGTGTCTTGCTGGACTAATAATGTCATGCATTTTGACAATACAACAACTAGTAGGTACGTCTATTTAAGATAATAAATTCGTATATCAATTGTTTTTTTTACTACATTAAATGAATTTGTTCATTATCGATAATTATTTGTACTTGGTCTCACAGGACGGAGAGTGCACATTCAAGACTGAAGAAACAACTTGGTACGAGTCAGTCGAACTTTGAAGTATCTTGGGAAAGGATTCACGGCTTGTTGATTATATCTCACAATACAATCAAAACATCTTTTGAAAAGAGTTTGAATGTGTTACACCACCGTTACAAGTCCTTCGTTTTCAAGATTATCAGAGGTTTGGTCTCACATGCTGCTCTGCAGAAGATTTATGAAGAGCTTGAGGGTGCAAATTCATGTGGTGTTGATTCGTTGTTGTGTGGATGTGTTTTGAGAAGAACCTGTGGGTTGCCATGTGCACATGAACTTGCTGTGTTGAAACTAAGCGGTGCACCAATCACCCTGGACATGATTGACAGGTTTTGGAGGAAATTAGACTGTGAGCCTTCAAAGACAGATGTTCATATTGCTCATGATCTTGGAAATCGATGGCAGGAGACTGTGGGTGATATTAACAACATCTTTGAGTCTGCAAATGAATCTCAAAGATTACTGTTGCTCAAACGACTCAGAGAGATCTCAAATGAGGTACATACTCGTGTTCGTGGTCGTCCAAGCAAGACGAAAAGTCGTAAAGACAAGTCCACCAAACGAGATAAGAGTGCATTTGAGTATGTGGGTTCGGTTATTGATAGTTGTTCACCGGTTGAAAATACTATTCAACTATCTGGACCTTCGTTAGTTGGACTGATGTTTACTAAATCACGAAGGGAAAAACAACCTGTCCAACGTCGATCACTGCGTAATCCATCTCACACTCCACTTGTTGAGCTACTCCCAACTCAATAGAGACCATATGTGTCAAAAAAATTGATGTGAAAGGTGACGGACATTGTGGATTTCGGTGTGTCTCACACGCCCTAGGATTGGGTGAGCACTCGTGGGCAAAAGTTCGTGACAATCTGATAAAAGAGTTGGAGGAATTTAGAGCGTTATATGCTACTGTTTGGTTGGATGCTACAAGGGTTGAGAAAATGTTAGAGATGTTGAGGTGTTTCCGTGATGAAGTATACGACACGAAGTTTTGGTTTATTTTTTCGGAAAATTATAACTTGGTGGCATCAAGATATAATATGGCTTTCGTGCATATTTCTCCCCAGCAAAACCTGACATTTCTACATTTGAGAACATCGGTTCCGGCGAATCCCCAATTAGCATGCATGACACTTGTTGGAAACAACCATTTCATTAAGGTAATTGTTTCACGACACAAATTTCATTATTATATCTATTGTTTATCCACTAATAATGTGATGGGTACAATGTTTTTGACAGGTTGAAATGGTAGATGGCGCACCGATGCCTCCTATCAGTACCACATGGTACGGATATCATTATCCATGCGCTGATGGATGGGCACTTGTCTACCAAGCACAACTGGCGAAATACAACGATATGGTAAGATGTGATAGTGAATCCATTGGTGCGACTCTGGATATTATTGACAGTGATTAGATACTATGATGTTATAGTATTATGAACTATCGACATGTAACAGTGGAAACTGTATTATGATGTATTATGGTGTATCATGTGTTTGGTTTAATTAGATTGTACTTAGTGTTTGGTTTTGGATGTGTTTGTTAGGGTTATTACCTTATACTAACTTTTGTTCTACTGTTCGAACGTGGAATTCGAAATATAAACTACATGTTCGAACGACGAAATTCGAACACTTTGAGAAATGTTTGAACTCTAATATTCGAACACTTTGAGAAAGGTTCGAACTATGATATTCGAACACTTTCATTGAGGTTCGAACTATGACATTCGAACACTTTCATTGAGGTTCGAACTATGATATTTGAACACTTTGAGAAAGGTTCGAACTGTGATATTCGAACACTTTGAGAAAGGTTCGAACTATGACATTCGAACACTTTCATTGAGGTTCGAACTACGATATTTGAACACTTTCAGAAGTGTTCGAACTATGACAGTCGAACTACATGCATAGTGTTCGAACTATGATTTTCGAACCATATAAACAGTGTTCGACTCTTGTAGTTCGAACACACTACACACTGATCGAATTCTGAAGTCGAACAGTACGATTTGAATTGTCCATTTACAAAGCGATTTCCATACAAAGAAAACAAATGAAGTACTCATCAAAACATTCATGTTAAGTACTATCCGACCTCAAAATCACAAATACACATAAGTTTTGAAACAACACAACAAAGTAGTCATAACTCCGAAGTATTCATATAACACAATAATGTACTCATAACAGTGTTCGACTAACTTCTACGACTTCTATTACGCCTAACTTGCGGCCTTCGTGAGGGCTCGGCCTCAGAAGACTCATTCAGACTTATAGATGCAATAACATTCTCGACGATCGGCATCACATAATCGAGGGATAAGTCGGGATCACGACGGGCCCACCTCTCAACCAATGGATGGAGTTGACCACAAATCGAGTGTAAGATCTCCAAGGGTTGTGGACCCTGAATAGATGTGGCGGCAGAGACACTGGAAACATTGTCAGGATTCTGCACCCTAGGATGAGACACTGCATAGTACCATTCCAAGTAATCCGTCGAGCATTCCCATGCAGGGTGGGCGGCTATATGAAGACGATCCGCTGACAACAAATGACTGTTCCACGCTAGGAAGTAGTTGCCCAGCAAATGGAATGCAACCTTGTATCGAGCACCCGTGCTCCCTCTTTTCACGTCATTTGGGATCAGTGGCATGTCAGAAATCGTTTGCACATAACCGTACTGTCGCAAGACACGATCGGGATGGTATGGCTCAACGATGTCAAATGCACTGATGCATCCAACATAGAATGTAACATTATCACGAGGGTAGACATCCCTTATCCCAGCATAGAAAGTCCAACAAACCTGCATTACATTTAAGTACACAAACTCTCACAAATATTTAAGACCAACACTTAAGTACACAAAAATTCGCAATGACAAAATGATTTCCACTTACATGACTCGGTGACAATGTGTCTAGTATTTCCTTCCATGCAACTATACGACTGATTGAAGGTCCGGCAGCGGCTTGTTGGGCCCACCTACATGCTAATGGATGGCCGCTTTGAAAGTTCACATTGTGAGTTGGCTTTGTCATGGGAAAGTATTCATATATCCAGGCCTACAACACAAAACATAATTGAAATATTATGAAAATGAAATAAATACTTAAGATAACTTAAATGAAGGTTAAACGATTCTTACCTCTAGCAATGTGAAGTATCCCGACATCTGTTTCACGTCGTAACGAAATGCCAATCCCAACTGACGATAAAGAAAAGCCAGTGCAGCAGCCCCCCATGCATACTTACATTTTTTGCCCACATTACATACCATCCTCAAAATATCAGTTGAAACTCTGTTGCCGCTCTTATTTGAGAAAAGAGTGCAACCAAGCACAAACCACAGATATGTACTGGCTGCACACAGTCTGGTGGCCTCGTCTTCACTACTCATGTCCTGACTAAAATTTTTACGCAGCCACTCAAGCTTGACTGACGAGCCTCTAATATACCCAAGGGGGCCTCCTGCGCCACATCCGCTGATATCCCCAGAGATGTAGACATCAAGACTGTGGAGGGTTCTCTCCTTACGTCAGGTAATACAACCGGTAGGCCCGTCACTGGAAGTCCGGGAATGCAAGAGACATCATCTAGCGTGATGGTCATCTCACCAAACGGCAGGTGGAAGCTATTCGTCTCCGGGTGTCAACGCTCTATGAAGGCTGTAATGAGATTCTTGTTCGGATTTTTATAAGATATGAACGGGAGCCCATAAAGCTTGGTACGAGATATCAGACGGCTCTAATCATCAGATACACCATCTAGCTTCCACGACTCCATCTTCGTGGTATAACACCAAAACTTGAGCATAACTCTTTCCTGATTGAACCAAATCTTTGACGCAACATGGGTCTTGAAACTCGGAATCAAGATAGGGTTCATGGGTCCACCAGGATGGGGACCGGTCAAAACATCGCTCTCGGCCTCTTGCTCATTCACAGCCTCTTCGGCCAATTGCTCATTCACAGCCTCTTCCTCATTCACAGTCTCATTCTCAGGCAAATTCATATCTGCATCTATCTCGGGGAGCTCGTTCATGAAGGTCTCAGTTTCAACTGCAGCTTCTTCCTCCACCGAAGGAGCATACACGTGTTCAGTCACGTGTTCAGTAGTGTAAACAAGCTCTTCATTTCTTCGCTTCCTTTCAGATGCTGTTGGTCGGTTCTTCTTCCTCGTGTAGATTTTGTCCCCTACAATTAATATCAATAACAAAAAATAAGAGAGACAAAAAAAAATTGAACTGTACCAATAAAACAACACTGTTCGACTAAGATAGTTCGAACACAAACAAGAGTGTTCGACTGAGATAGTTCGAACACAATCAAACGTGTTCGACTATGAATGTTCGAACGCATCAAGAATGTTCGACTTTTATAGTCGAATGATTTAAGCCATGTTCGATTTCTAAATTTCAAAAATTCCGGCCTTGTTCGATTCTCTGCTGTCGAACATTCACGCTATGTTCGACTTTACAAGTCGAACACCCTACACATTGTTCGAATTTCTACTGTCGAACAACAATGTTTATGTTCAACCAATTTAAGTCGAACACACTGCTATATTTCGAAGAACCAGATTCGAACAAGCCAAGAACAAAAACGCAAAATTCGAACAATTTCAGCATAAAAAACACAATATTTTCGTACAATAGACTACAATTATATTTTCCCACAATAAAATTGGTTCGATTTTGACCCTAATATCAATCAAATTTACATAACTTTTTCAACATTCAAAATTTCTCAAAAATTGGGGTTTGGTTAAAAATCGAACCTGGCACAGAAGTATTTGGATTGTCCATAGAAGTATGTTCGATTTCTCAAGTCGAGGGAGTGCTAATTTGTTCGACGATCTTCAAAACTTTCCTATTCTTCTTCTTGTTCGATTTCTGCAGGCTTCTTGTTCGATTTCTAGGTGTTCGAATTTCTTGTTTTTTTTAGTTTTTTAGGTTTTTTTTTCTGTTTTAAGTCAAAGGGTAAATCAGGAAATATTTAGGGTGTGTTTAGAAATATTTTAAGATGTTCAAATTAAAATTGGGGTATGGTTAGAAATTGGGGTGTGGTTAGAAAAGGGTGGGGGTATGGATAGTCCCACCCAAAAAGAAATTGTAGTTTATATTTTTTAATAATTGATATCATAAAAGTAGCTATGAATGCAGATTGCAAAAGGTTGAAATATATAAACTCTTCAAAATCATCCTCTCCTTCAAAAGGTGAAGAGAATCTTAAAAGAATCAAACCTTGGAATCTGTTCAACTGCTGCGGAATATGGAAGATCATCGCTTTGCCACTGCGTGTATATATACGTATATGTATGTATTGCTATATGGTCAGATTCAGCAATTTACTTTTGCAACACAATTTTGTCCAGCTTTTCTGAGTGCTGTTTAATTTCTTTGCCATTGATTTAGATTCAGAAAATGGGAGGATGTGCAGTTGATGATGGCTTGGAGTTTGCTTCTCTTTGCAATGAGGTCAAAACTATAGTTTTAGTGGGACGAACTGGAAATGGGAAAAGTGCAACAGGGAATAGCATAATTGGTCGCAAGGTGTTTGATTCAAGGCCTAGCTCAGCTGGTGTTACCATGACTTGCCATCTTCAGAGAACTGTTCTTGAAGATGGCCAAATTCTTGATGTGATCGATACTCCTGGTATTCTGCTACATTGATCATATCATATCATATCTTTCTAATGAAATTTTCTTTACCTTAAGCAACTGTAATTTCCCAGGTCTATTTGATTCTTCGTTTAAACCTGAGTCTGTTGGCAAGGAAATTGCAAAGTGTATAAATATGGCAAAAGATGGCATCCATGCTGTTCTGTTAGTATTTTCAGTAAGGAGCCGTTTTTCGCAAGAGGAAGCTTCGGTTGTCGAGACGTTGCTGCAGTTCTTTGGTGGGAAAATTGGTGATTATATGATTGTGGTTTTTTCTGGAGGCGATGATCTAGGAGACATGTCTCTTGACGATTACTTGTGTCCTAATCATTCAGATTATTTGGAGGTACTTCATTTATCAGTTACATTGTTAGTTTTTCTTGATGATGTCAAATGTTAATTTCTTTTTAATCTTGAAACAGAGAACACTTAAGTGTGGGAATAGGTATGTTGTATTTGATAATATGACAGACAATGTGAGCAAAAAATCTGCACAAGTTAAGAAGCTTCTTTCCTTTGTCGATGCTGTTGTTGATAATAATGGTGGGGTGCCATATACTAATGAGCTATTTGCAGAACTCAAAGTGAGTGAATTTTGTAACATCACTTCTTTTTTTTTCTTTTAAAAGCCAGAATTTTGCTGATCAAAGTTTATGATGTGATTTTCAACCTTGAATAGATGGGAGAATTGAAACTACATGATCAAACTGCTGAATTGGAGAAACATGTTAGAGAATCCTATGAAGTGCAGCTGAAGGGGTTCGTCGAGACGGTATTCTTGATCAACTCAAAAGTTAAAACTTTTCTTGATTGTCATTATACAAGGTATATGATAGTGAATAATGTTCATTGTAGATTGAGTTGAGGCTCGAGGAACAGTTGGCAAAGGAGAGAGCTGCTCGAGTCGAGGCAGAAACGAGAGCACATGAAGCTCTTGCAAAATCAAATGGTCGAATACTTGAGCTGACAGAGTGTTTGGATGGGTCTCGCAGAGATACTGAGTGTCTCCAAAACACTCTTAAAGAGATAGAGGAGAAGCTGCGAAATAAAGATTGCGAGATTGAGATGCTTAAAAGTAAGAATTGTGTCATTTTGTAATGGCTTTGATGAATATGGTAAATGTATTACATTTTCTTGGACATAAAGTCCACAAGGTTTTTGTAATTTTAAAGTTGCTATGAGTTACGACTTTTGCAAGCTTTAATCTCGTGTTTTATTACTTTATTCTTAACAAATGGAAAATGATGATATAATATGATAGTGAAGATTTTTAGGAAAATGTAACAAATTTGAGTGTGGGTAGTGAGGATTCTAACGGGTTTCTAACAAATTTAGCGATAAGAATATATGCTAAATCTTAGCAACAACTTTGTATTTGATTTGATTTTTTTTAGTTTTTCTGTATGTTATCTTAAATTTTTTTTTTGTTGTTGATTGATTTTTTTGAATCGTATCTAATTTGATTAAATTTGAAATCCTATTTTTAATTAATTAATATTTAAGTAAGTAATAAATTCACGGAAGCTGAATATCGAAATTTTTTCGGGAAATATCAGAATCAAATATTTAAACTCCCAACTCAACAACTTTTTCACGTTTATTTTAACAAGTTTATGTTAATATTGTTATTTTAGGAATGGGTTACAACTCATTATTAATTTTTGTTTGTGGTATCTACCTACAAATTTTTTTTTTGACAAGTTAATGCATAATAAATATTATTTTCAAGTTAAAATACCATTTTCCTCTAATATTCTTATCATTTTTTTATTGAAACAAATTACATAATTATTTTAGGAATGGGGTTCCCACTTATTATTATTAATTTTTGTTTGTGGAATCTACGTACAACATTTATTTTGACAAGTTAACGCATAATAAGTATTATTTTTTAATGCATGATAAATATTATTTTTTAATACATAAAAAAGTGCAAGTTAAAATACCATTTTGTTGTAACAAACTACAAATCACATAAAAGTAGCAGAGAACAGATTATCATTTTTTTTTAACAAACCACACAAAATTAGGGGAGGAATAAGAGGAATTGAGTAGGCCTTGATTCTTTACTATATCTACGTAGTATCATAACTACTAAGTCTATTTCCACCCCGAGTTCTCTCTATTCTCCGAGTTAGTCTATTCTCTTGTGAAGGTTAGATTCAAACTTTTCCATATTTTTCTGTGAAGGATTCAAACTTTTCCGTGGAGGTTTTGTATTTATAAGTTTTACGCTTTAGTTGTATTTGTTGTGAGAGTAGGAGGATTCAAACTTTTCCGTGGAGGTTTTGTATTTATAAGTTTTACACTTTTAGTTAGTATTTGTTGTGAGAGAAGCAATTCGTTTGTGGAAAGGTTCTGTGCATAATCAAAAATTGATTGTATTTAAAGATTGTTTGTTCATATATATATATATATATATTGGGGATGAAATGATTGATTGAATATTTAATTGTTTTTGTGCAGTAATTTAAATTACTTTTGAGCAATGGGTGGTTCTTTGATGGATGATGGTTGGGAGTTGAACGTTCCTAACAGCTACGTCCGAACTGTAGTTTTGGTGGGTCGAACTGGAAATGGCAAAAGTGCAACTGGCAATAGTATCTTGGGACGACGAGCATTCAAATCCATGTCTAGCTCGGCCAGTGTTACCAGTACCTGTGAGCTCCAGAGGACTGTTCTTGAAGATGGCCGAATTCTTAATGTCATCGACACCCCTGGTATTCTTGAATGATTCATATCTTGTGTTTGAATTAATGGATGCTTGAAGAATTGTTGTTTGCAGGGCTTTTTGATTTTTCTGCAAAGCCGGAATATATTGGGAAGGAAATCGTCAAGTGTATTAACATGGCCAAGGATGGAATCCATGCTCTTCTTTTGGTCCTGTCGGTGAGGTCTCGTTACACACGAGAAGAAGCAGCTGCTGTTGAGAGCTTGAGGGAATTCTTCGGTACCAAAATCAACGACTACATGATTGTGGTTTTCACTGGAGGTGATGACCTTGAAGAAAACGATGAGAATTTGGAGGACTACTTGGGTCGCCATTGCCCTCAGGAGTTGCAGGAAACTCTGGAAATGTTTGGCCATAGATTTGTTCTATTTGATAACAAGACCAAAGAGCAAGACAAGAAAAAGGAACAACTCAAAGAGCTTCTTGACCTTGTAAACGATGTTGTGTTTTACAATGGTGGCAAACCATATACGGACGAGCTATTTGTTCAACTCAAGAAGGGAGCTGTGGATGTGCACAATCAAGTTGGTTCCGAAGAAGGATACTCCAAACAGGAAATATCCCAACTAAACAAAACCTACCAAGATCAGCTCAACAAAATTACTGAGATGGTAGTTTTGTCCTTCTTATCAATTCACTTGTACATGGATCTTATTTCTACACATAAGTTTTTTTGCTGTGTGTTGTTTTGTAGGTTGAGATGAAGCTTAGAGAGACGACACAGAGGCTCGAACAGCAACTGGCAGAGGAGCAGGCTGCTCGTCTCAAGGCAGAAGCAATAGCCAGAGCTGCTCAAATGGAGTCCAAAGACGAGATATCTAACCTAAGGGCTTCTTTGGAGAGAGCTCAGAAAGAAACTGAAGCGCTTCGAAAACACAATGCACAATGCACTATTTTGTAACTATTTTGCTTCTTTGCAGTTTTTCTTGTTAGACCATGGAACTCACTAAGATTATGGATTATTCTTGTTCTTAATTTTTCTTTTTCTTGGTTTGCCCTGAATCATTAGCTAGAATAGAATCATATGATATGATTAAGAGAGTGTTAAAACAAGAAAGCATAGCAAATTAAGCAGTTGTCTCTAGATAGCTAGCCACAATGCTAGACGTAAACGAGTTATTCCCAGCTTGTCAACACAGAGCTCAGTACCTGAATCAAGAAAAGGAAACACAAGTTAAACACCACAATTATGCACATATATAATGAAGTTGAGAAAAATGAGTACCCAAGATGAAGGCTCTTTTTATCAGGCACAGGGTAGGGTGATACAGTCTCCATCATGTTGAGTTGAAGGCCGTTGCGAGCAAGGTAAGCCTGAAAGGCCAAGTCTTGGCCAGCTGGCATCATGCTAAGTTGCTGAAGCCTATCATTTTCTTGAATCTGAAACCAACATATATATAGTCTTTCAAGAAATGCTTATTTGGTTCAAAGTTAAAGATATTTATGATTCACCTTAGCTCTAAGGCAGGCGTTTTCCTGCTCCAGCTGGATTTCCTGTATGAATCTCGTTGTTTAATTAATCCAAAAACTAATTAAGTGAAAATAAGATTTTAGTGCTTGAGAAAGTTACCCTTTTTTGCAAACACTCAGTTTCAGCAAGTATCATTTCATGCTGTTCAAGAAACAACACAACATAATCAGCACCAAAAACATTGCAAATCTTGTTTGATTATGAATTTTACCTTCTTGCCCCTGATTCTTGTGATGCCTCTCTCAAGCCTACTCTCCAGCTGCTTCAACTCCTTCACATTTAAAGAGCTTAGCCCTTCACCCATAAGATGCCTGCCAAATTATTAAGTGTATATTTTTTCAGTTTTTCTTACAATTTTTCACAAAATAAAAACAAAAAAAAAAAATTTATTATTACCTATTGGAGTTTTGGAGCATTTGTATCTGCTGACGGAGCTTCTTGGACTCTTGTTGGTAGAACTGCAGTAAAAAATAAATCAGGAAAAAAAAAATTATGGAATGAAAATTTTAATTTGGACAGTTTTTATTCTTTAATTTTCAGTTTTAAGAAAAAAAAAAAAAAGAAAAAAAAAGCTTACTTGAGCATTGATCTCTTGAGTAGTGAAGGCATTTGAACTATCTGCAGTTGCTTTCTTGTACCTATCAATAGTTGATCTAATGCTGCATATATGTGTAAAACATTACAAATTATATTAAGTTATACTATACTATCATGTAAAATAGAGAAAGTAGTAATATTAAACTATACTATTATTTTTATGCACATGCATCTATATAATATATTAACATGTAATATTGATTTTAGTGTAATTGGAACAAAAGATAAAACACTTTGTAATATATGAATCCAACTGATAAAGACAAGACATTAATTTTGCAACATGTGATATATATCTTTGTTGCATGCATGTAAGAATCTACCTCACACTGTCATGTAATTCTTCTCATCCTTTGAGAGAGAGAGAGAGAGAGAGAGTTGACAACTGAGTGCTATAGGTAGAAAGTGGGGAAGACAACACATAGTTACCTATGGGGAATTTGCAGATTTTGAATATAGTGTGACATGATTTGATTAAAACCTAGGAGAAATCAAAAGGTTATATGTAATAAAGAAAAGCCCATGAAAGGTGACATGTTTGTGCATGCTGAAATGAGAGGAGTGAGAGCACAACCTTCAAAATGTTCCATCAAGACAGGATAGTGCAACATATATACATACATATAGCCCCCCCTCTCTCTATACACACACACACACACACACACAAACCTCTTGACCCTAATAGTAAAACACAGTTTAGGTTGAACATATTCTCTGTCTTTTGAATGACTTTGACTTGCTAGTCTAGCTTTCACCTTAAAATTTGAATATCTTAGTAAAAGAATCTTGGAAAACATTCAGATGGATAGATAGAGGAGAGAGAGAAAGAGATTAAAGATGAAATCTTGAAAGCTAGAAATGGAAATTTAGAAATTGCAGAGGTAAATAAAAGCATGAATGTAATTTCAGATAAGACTACACATTGTATGAAGTATATACATGAGTACATTGATCACAATATATACATACACACACAGACAGTTAGTGTATATATATTGTCATGCATATATGTAGTGGAATCTTAGATAGGTTGATAAGCCAATAAAGAATGAATTGACATTTATTTTCTCCCTAGTCATCATTTCTTCAGACCAATATACCACTTTTTTCTAAACATTTCATTTCTTCACATACACTTAAAAGGAATAATTAACTTCATTATTTAATTATAACATGCACTTTAATTTTAATTTAATCATTCACTTTAATATAGCCATGGAAATTAAAGAGGAAACCCTAGCTAGACATCTTTTCAATTTTTTTTGTGAAAGAAGGTAGTTTTCTTTGCCTGATTATGTGATGCTAATTAGACAAACACTGAAAGAGGAAAGAGAAAAAACCTAAGACAAATGAAAGATGAAAGCTTTATCTTGAAACATAGCATAAAAGAACAAAATAATATTATAATACTAGAATAGGAAAACATTGGAAACCAACACCTGAAAAAAAACTGCAAGTCTTGAACAACAAATTTGTGAAAGAATCACAAGTGCTGATTTTACCACTGCTTGTTATTAATTATTATGTCTGCTATGATGTGGCAGCTCATGTTTTTCCTTTGTTTGTATTAATATTTTTCAAAACACAAAAACATACACAAGATTTCTCAGTTAATTCAAATTAAGATCAAGAACTCATTTTTCTTGCAAAAAAAAATTAAATCTTGGTATTTAATCAACAAGGGCTTCTTTAACAAACATGTTTGCAATCATCAAGGCATCAATATTCAACATAAAACATACATCACCACAAAATCTTGCATAAATCAAACATATTATATAGGAAATCAAGATCAAGAATGGCAATGAATGAAAGAAGTAAATTGTTAGTGAGGAAAATTACTTGTTGTTAGCATACTCGTAGACTCGGCCACGGCTAGAGAAGACAATAAGTGCCACTTCAGCATCACACAGAACTGAAAGCTCATAAGCTTTCTTCAATAGCCCATTTCTTCTCTTGCAAAAGGTGACTTGTCGATTCGTGTTGTTCTCGATCCTCTTGATCTCGATCTTTCCCCGCCCCATTTCCAAGCCCTAGTCATCGAAACAGATTCTTAAACTAAAATGATTTCTAATAAGAAATTTCACACAAAGTAAGGTCTGTAACAATGCTTATGAGCTAAAAAACATAGAAAATGATCAGATTGGTGGGTTTTCACACAAAGTAAGATCTGTAACAATGTTTATGAGCTAAAAAACATAGAAAATGATCAGATTGGTGGGTTTTCATCAGAGTTCTTGAAAAGGGTTTTAGTGAGAGAAAGAGGAAAAATAAAAAACTTGAAAAAAGAAAGAAAAGAGAAAAACCCTTGTAAGATCTGTAACGTTAACAAAGATTGGGAGACACAAAATTTTCTAAAAATTAGCAGAACAAAAAAAGAACATTTGGAACTGTGCACAAATGCATGGTATAGAAAATAATTAATTAATTAAAAAAAGGAAGATTTTTTTTTTCCTTTAATTTTCAATATATATGAAAGAATGATCGTCATTAAACCTGGATAGCTTCTTCGGAAAATATTGCTATTTTCCGGCGAGTAGAATTATTTTTGCAAGATTACACGAATTCCAAACAATCCCTTCAAAGTTGCTCTTTAACTCTGCCTTCTCTTCAATGGATCATCATAAAACCCTCTTTCTTTCTTTGTACATATCTAGCTTTAGCTCATAGGTTGGCATATACGTCTCTCTCCTCTCTCTCTCTGTACGTATATTATGAGAGAGAGAGAAGAGAGAGAGAGGAGCTGGCCAAGACAACGACATGTTTACCAGATATAAACCAAGCGTGAAGATGTGGGTTGGTGATTATTATCAGCTCTGCTGTGAGAAATATACCAAAAACTGCAATAAGTTTAATTACCCTTTTTCAATGGACTTAGTTTTTTAACTTACTAATTTATTCATTTATTTCTTGCATCTTTTATTTATTTACAATATTAAGATTTGCATGCAATTATAACTAAATCCAATTTCATTAAAAAGTTTTTTTTCAAAAAAAAAAAAAGATAATTAAAATTGTTACAATGGAAAAATTAAATAATTTTGACAATGACATGTAGACAGTTGGAATATATATGGAAAAGTAGGGTAGATGAACGAATTTGAAAGTTATGACATGAATATGAACGGTGTGATTACACGTTCAATCCACTAAAACCCTAATTTAATTTTGTGTTATTGAAGATTGACTCTAAACCCAATAACACTTTTTTTTTTATACAAAGAAATTTAAAGATGTAAATTAATAAAAAAAAAATTCAATTAATGGTCTACTAAGGAAAAAAAAAAAACCAATTAATGGTTTGGTGGGAATGTCAAATTAATGGTGTAAAAATTTTACAATCTTGCCATATTAGGGTTTGGTGCACTCCACGTATATAAGCCACTATATACAACTAATAATTAATTCTCTATGTTTGTTGGAACTAGCTAGTTCAAATCACTTATTTAACAAAGGTAATGATTTGTGAACTTAAGCCATGTGAACCCTAAATTGCATGAACTAGTAATAGGAAATTATAAAATTCTAGCTTGGAATTAAATAAATTAGTTTAAAGCATGGATAGATGCTACTTTTGTGGAAATTCTAGTAGTAGTAAAAGTTGATACAATTATATATATTTGGGATTAATTTCAATTTTGGTTATGTATGCAAGATATTTTGTATTTTTTAACAATCAAGTATCCTTTTTTCAATTTTGGTTCTCTATATTTTAATTTTTTTTCCAATTGCAATCCAATTTTGGTCGGAATTTTCAAGATCGTTGATGTGGTCGTTGAAAATTCTAACGTGACGACCAAATTCTGGCAGCCACGTTAGCAATTTTGAAAATGCTGACCAAAATTAAAATGAATTTAGAAAAAATTAAAACATAAAGGACCAACATTACAAAACAGATATTTGATTGTTAAAAAATGGAAAATGTCTTACATGCAAGACCAAATTTGAAACTACCCCTATATTTTAATCTGTAATAGATCTCACATGCATCAGCTATATGGACTTAGATCCTTACAATTTGCCACACACAAAAAAAAGACAATTAATTTAACTCTGAAAAGTATTACATTTTTCATCCCATAACTATGAAAAATTCAAATTTCGCCGGAAAATGACTTTTTGGTGACCTAGAAGTGATGTAGCGATATGTGTCAATCAATGAGAGTTTGACACGTGTCGCAATGTCATTTTTAGGTCATCGGTTAAAATCCGACATAGTCTTAAATTGTAGGACTAAATTGAGTTTCATGACAATTATGGAACCAAAATTGGAAGGTGCCATAATTATGAAAAAAAATTATTTTAACTCCAAGTATTACTCTATGTTTGTACTTAATTTTTGTTTAAGCAGTACTCTGGATATCTGGGTTTTTATGTATAATTTTATATTGTATGTTGAAAGGTATTAATTATAATTTGCATGTTTAAGAGGGTAATTGGCCGAGCTTATAAGTTCCTCAAGACTGTGGTAAATTTGTAAAAATAAAATCTTATTTCATCTTAAAATACCCAATTTATTTTTAAAATAAGATATTATGTATAATAAACTCCTTCAAATTTATTCACTTAAGTACACATGAATTGTCATTACTAACTTTTATAAGTTTGATCATCTTATTCATCCAAAATTCCAAATACTACAATAAACTTGTTTTTAATACAAGATAAAACATCCTATAAATTCAATATATATATATATATATAAAAGATGTAAGAGTTTATTTATAAGTTCTTTTATATAAACTTAACCATATAGGTATGATGTCAAAAACAAAATATGGTAACAAAATCATTATATATTCATTAGAATATGTCGATCGCTAAAGTTTAAAGACAGAATATTCGATCTACAAATAGGAAACAAATAATGTTTGGCTTTAATACTCAGTTATTAATTAATTCGACTATTCGGATGCATATATATATATATATATATATATATATATATATATATATATATAATGTTATTAATTTTTTTTTGCTACTATGATTATCTTTGTTTCATCATTATTTAGTTATACATAGCTAGCATCTCTAGTCCATAAATTTCTTGTAGTATGCTATAGTTTTCTCATAGGATTATCATATCTTAATTTGCTTATTTTGAGAGAGCAATTGAATTTATTTCTTTAAAAAAATATATCAAAGTAATTTATTTCCAAAGAGTTTTTAATTATTTTTTTAGATTTATTTGAAAGAATATGTATGAGGATTGGCAAGTTCACCAATTGATTGATTGGACGATTGTACAGAAAAATCTCAAAGTGATTAATTTGAAAGGGTTTATTTTGGATTTGAAGTTTAAAGAGGAAACTGACAATGCAGCAAATATGTTTCTTGCTAAAAGTTTTTGAGATAAAATCCAAAAACTGTAACAATACCCATTCAATTTTTAAATTATGTGATTTTCCCAACAAGGTTTGAAAGTTGTAGGAGGAAAATTATAAATATTATAAATATAATTATAAAATTATAAAATAGTGAGTATATTCTAACATTTTGAAGATTGTTCGTGTTGGCTTTGAAAATTAAACCATTCTATATCATATTCGATTTTTATTGTTTCTTAAAACCTCATTTGAAGTTGAGTTGATAAACATAATAAAGAAATTTCAACATATTTTTAAGCTCGATTAAATCTATAGTTCTGCTATATTATATTAATAATTCTATCTAGTTAATTAGTGAAAAAAAAAAGTAAATTAAAATAAAATATGTTGAATTATCAAACTACACACGTTGGATTCGATTAAAATGTGTTCAAAGACACACCAACATAATCGTGTTATGGATTTGACTTATTCAGATGGCTAGTTGGTGCAAATAATTAATATTGATTTCATACAAATTCCAACCTGTAATATTTATATATTAGGACCACTTATATATGTTGAGATCAAAATATATTAGGAGCATTGATTCATGCAATAATATTAAAAGATATGAAACTTACAATTCTGAGTAACAAAGTATAATTAAGCTTTGGAGAAGAGCAAATGACGCTTTATTTAAATTTGGAAAAAGGCAAATAAATCAAGAATAATTACTATTATAAGATCATAAAGAATTCTTGCATTTTGAGTTGCGTAAAGATATCAAGCTGTATATGTACTAGTTTAAGATCCTATGTATAATATTAGATATTAATAGAATTATATTGATACGAAATTATTCTTTCATCAACATCTTTTCATATAATAAAACATATATACAAACATAGTTAAATCGCCAGTGATAATTATAAATCATTTTGTAAGCCACTAATGTGTTCATTCTCACGATTTATAAAGTAGCAATAGATGTAAATCATTGAATTTTACTTATCAATTAATTTTTGTAATTAATTCATAAATCTGTTCTACATGTAGTTTGGATGCCATTTAAACAATAGCATGTTCCTTCAATCTAGTATTGCAATTAGACTAAAAGTCAAAAATTCTACAATTATGGGACTAAAACAATTTGTAGATAAATAAATTGAATGAGCAAAAATCTAAAAAGATAACACAAAAACTCCTATGCACCAAGTGCATGAATCTAAGATCCATGCAATCCGGGTCGATCCGACCCGGATCCGCGAATTTTTATTTTAAAAAAAATTCCAAATTTTTGTCTTGACCTTTATATATAAATATGTGGCTTTTATATACAAACATCCGTACCTTTATGTCTGTAACTTAGAAAAAAAATGAAGATTTTCAACACATTTTGTATTGTATACCTTTATGTGATATCAATGTGACATTTATATTATATTAAGTCACCTTTATGTACAAATATTCTGACTTTTATGTAATATATAAAAGTGCATAAAAGTCATAATATTTGTACATAAAGGTGACATGATATAATATAAAGGTCACATTGATATCATATAAAGGTATACAGTTCAAATTATGTTGAAAATCTTCATTTTTTTTAAAGTTATAGTACATAAAGGTCATACATTTATAATATAAATGTCACACTAATACAATATAAAAATAATAACCTGAAGAAAAAAAAAAGGCTAAATTCAAAAACACGCGGATCCTGGTCAAAATTGGGTCGACCCGGATTGCATATACACCAAGTGCACACAAGACCAACTCAAAAGATAAAGTTAAGATAATTAAAATATGATCACTATCTTTCCCTATTTTTATTTCCAACGAGTTTGGTAGATCATTAATGATGAAATTATAAGTTTCAATGAATTATGCAACATTTTAGAGAAAGAGAGAAACCCTAGTTCATGAATACAAAGCTTATTTCTCAACAATGGAGTAAAGTGACGTTGTGGTCCTAATGCTAATATGGACTAATTAATTAATTTTATTTATTATTATTGACTATCATGTCACTTTCAACATCACTTTCGAATTCAGTTTTTCATGTGACTTTCATATCTCAAACGAATATAATTTCACACTACTTCTATTATTGTTCAACATTAATCTTTTAATTTTCATCCGACTTACAATTGTACCTTTTACATTATTAGTTGAATTTGAATTCCACTATTTGATATTTTTACATTTATTTTATCAAATGGAAGTTCATATTTTGATTTTATTATCAATTTTAGGTATAAAATATTTAATTTATTAATTATTCATGATTCACAAATTTGTTCCAGCCCAAATGAGAATAAATAAAAAATAACTAAACAACCATTAAATTGGTAAAATAATTTTTATATATAACATAGTAATTTTTTTAATATATTTAAAAAATTCTATAATCCTATGCAAACACATACGTCTACTAAGATATTTAAATATTTATCACAAGCAACATGTATAAATTATATATTATATGTAACCTAGTACCTAGTGGTTATATATTTTACAAAATAATTCACGAGTCTTTTGACAAGCCTACTCAGAAATTAACGACTCAAATATCGTCAGGTTTAAATTTATTTTATTTTAGGAGAAAATTTTAATTCATTTTCTTGACAAGCCTCATTGCATAAATTTTCATTGGGTCGAATTTATATAGCACACTAACCACTTAATTTAGTTTGTTTACAACTCTTGGTTTTGGGCTAGCCCAAGGAATAAAGAAAATATAATTTCATAAAAGTGGCCCAAATCCAGCAAAGTTTGGGCCTCACTCAGCTCAACTTCCAATTTCATATAGCCTGATCCATAGCAAACGATCCAATTAGGCCCACCGCATTCCAAATTAAAACAAAATTAATAAATTTCAAATCCCTCAAATTTATACAAAACAAGTCAAGACCCTCTACATGTGAGACCGTATACAAAACGAGTAAGTTTTATGTGAGACCGTCTCACGGATCATGTTACGTGAGACGGGTCAACCCACACTCCACATTACACAATTCACATGTAAATTAATGAAAATGAGTTAGGGTTGTGAGTAAAAAAGACCCGTCTCACGAAAACTATCCGTGAGACCGTTTCACGTAAGTTTTTGTGCACACATATATATATCAAATAATATCACTATTTATATAACACTGAATGTAAAAGAAGATCCGAACGTGAATAAACACACCACATACATGTCAAGAAGGGATTTTTACAACATTTCAAATAATTTGATCCAACTTCAAATATTACAAACAAGAGTAATAGGCTAACAACAAATTACTGCATACACATAAAAAATGAAGATTGGAAACTACAAAGATAATTCATGGACAATCAATCACTTCAAAACTGAAAAATACACAATCTTACGTATAAAAAAGGGCGTTGGGCTCCGCTCGTTTCTGTCCGAGGCATTGGAGCAAAATCCAAACTCAGTCCCGAATACCGAGTTCGACTTCAAGCTCATCGTCTTCTTCAAAGAGCTTCAAGAGACGAGCGTGTTGCTCCTCTCTCTTCTTTCTTTGCCACAGCTTATACAAGAAGACGGAAAATGCACCAGCGGCTACGAGGCCGAGTAATATAAAGAGGACTTCCAATGCAGTCGAACTTCCAGATGATTTCTTGCTTGAAACGTTCTCGTTTTTTGAGTCATCTGATGTGGAATCTGCTAATCCTACGCAAACAACATTAACATTCAAACTAAATCCCATTTGTATGTCAAGATAATTGGCGTTTATAAATCTATATCGATGATGAAAGAATAATGGGATTGTATGTAGATATCCCATCAAAATGAAACAAAACATGAATCTTTAAAATCAATACGATTCAGCTGATTGAAGCTTTAGATGTAAGAATACCAAGCAATGATGATCGACCAACACAGATATTCATCTTGAACAAACTAGTCGATTTTTGACTTGCTTAGAGCTACAATAACTAAGCTTGAATTGGAGAAAATCAACTCACGCTAATTTAGATGACTTCAACACAAAATCTTTAAAATCAAGCTTTCTTAAGATCTGAGAAACAGCAACTATAAAGCAGTGTTACGATACTCTAATTTCAAACAAACAATTATCCCGGTAACATTTTGAGGTTTTGGCTTCCAAAAAGCTACCATTTCCCCCTTTAATCATTTATTCCAAGGAAAAAAGTTGATTCGTTATCCAGATCGTTCAAGTTCTCAAGACAAAATGTACATCCTATGCAAGCAATGTCAACCAATCTTCTTAGCAACTAAATGGAGAAGGCAAATAACGAAATCTTAAGAGAATGTCTCTTCAATCTAGTTCTACAAAACTACATATACAAGCTCTCTCTTATAAGGCCATTGTCATCTTGGATCCAAGTCGAACCTACAAAGAACAATCACACTATGCCCAAGATAGCCTCGTAAAGCATCAAGCACGCATCGGTGATGTTTAGCAAATCAACTCATGAACTTCACCAAGAATTTGGCTCATTCAAGTTTAGTAAGAACAATACTAAGCTCAACACTCAACTAATAGAGATCTTTATCTGGAATACACAAGTAAAGCCAATCTTTAAAATCAACATAGATCAGAGAACAGCAATCACAAACCAGAACTATGCTATATTCTAATTTCAATAAACAATGATAAATACCATAATTAAAAAACTTCAATTTCCCCCCTTTACATGAAAAAGATCAATTCTTTAATTCAGATGATTTCAATTCTCAAGAAAAAAATCAATTATAACAGAGCCCAGAAAGGGCTCAAAGATTCAACCTTGAAATCCCTTTTCTAATGTTCATTCTGCCACAACCCATCTTCTCAGCAACTAAATAAAGATGCGAAATAACGAAATCTTGAGATTTCTTCTTTTCAATCTGATTCTTCCAAACTACATACATAAACTGAAAATCAAAATCTTTAATGAAGATAAGGGATACCTGAAATTAACAGAACGGCAAATGAAGAAAAGAACAACGGAAAAAATGGCAGAGAGCTGAGATTTGTGATTTTCTTCATCTGTTTTGCTTGCCCCTTTTCCTTCCCCTTGTTTGATTTTTTATTTTTTTTATTCTTTTGGCCGATTTTATCGCCAAAACTTGCAAGATTTTGATTCTGAGTTAACTCGGTTGGGCTGAGTTGGGAGGAATAGAATAAGACCATTCAACAACTGTTATTATTCCACCACTCTTTCTCCCACTAACACAATAAATTAAATGTTTTATATTAAAAAGATCTATGAAAATATTTTCAATGACATTAAATGAAATAATAATTGAAAAACAATGAAATGTCTACTATTCACAGAAATAAAAGGCTTCATTGAAAAAAAAAAAATCTACCACTTTTTCCAAAAATTGCAATTTAATCTTAATTTTTTGAACTAAAAAAATCACCATCTTCCTACAAATTTACAATTTAATCCCAATTTTTAAAAATTAGCAAAGAAATCATAACTATAACAAATTATTGCATTTCGAATTAATTATTTTGGATATCACAATTTAGAATTAGGACTTTAACATACTATTGCAATGCAATTTTAACACATTGTTTTGCTTGAATCGTGAATTCTAATTGTTGGAGAATACAATTGTACTTCGACTTGTAATAATGAGGTAAAGTGATTTACATTTTTTTTTTTTTTTGGCTAATTTTTGAAAGTTGGGATTAAATTGCAAATTTGTAAAAAGATTGTGATATTTTTTTTTTTGCTATATTCACGTAGTCCGGAATAAATTGCAATTTTGAAGAAAATCGGTGATTTGTTTTTTCAATTAAGCCAAAATAAAAATAAAAACGACTGAAATCTCATCCTAGCATAATCCCTGAAATGCCCTTCACAAATTAAATAAATTCAGCATATTCTATACTAAAACCGGTACCCCTGAGTGCAATAGTTGGAAACAAACTATATATCCACCACAAGAAACCCTAAACCTCCTCTTTCATATACTCATCACTATCCCCTCTGTCTCAAGCAGCGCACGGCTTCCATCACTCTAGAGGTAAACGCTTTACTTTGTTTCTCTCTCTAAACCCTTTTGATCTATTGTGTTACTCCGCTGTTTTTACAATTTAGGGCATCTCAATTTTGCTCATGTTTTGATGATTGATAAAGATTTGGTTTTTTTGCTGATGGATTTTCAGATTCTTTGGATTGAGAGAGTGAATAGCTTGATCTTGTGAAGCCATGGCTTTGGTGAGTGAATCGTTTCTTTCTGTGAATTTTCTTCTGATTTCTGTGATGATTGTTACAGATCTGTTTTGTGTCTTTCTAGTAGAATGGTAGAAGTTTTAATAGTTTTGTTGTGCAGTGCCTTTTGTTATGGGTTTTTGCTACAAATTCTATTGATGTTTCCCTCTAATTGTTGCTTTATGAGATTTTAACTGTGTGGAATAGTTAGTTTGATAAACATTGAGTTAGGTTTCATGTTCTTTGTTGTTGTTCACCTGAATTTATTCTTCTTGATTCTGTATATTAAATGGGGCTCTGAGTCGAGTTATTCGATTGCTGTCTGTTGTTAAATGATCTATTGTGGTACAATGGTCTCAGTTTATAGAATGCATGTTTCCCATTGATATAATTTGAATATTATTGTCTAAACCTATTACATGGATTTTGGAAAGTCTATTCTGGTGGTTTTATTAATCTATAGGTAATAATAGTTCTCGGCGAGTGGGAGAATGCATCGATTATCTAATGACGATTGATATCCTGAATTGAATAGCATTGTGATTTGTATTTTCCATTTATTAAGGCTTGATCTGGATTGACCTTATTTGGTATGTTATTCAGGTTTTGCATTCTACTGCTGGAAACAAAAATTCATTCAAGGCACTTATCGTAGCAGAATACAATGGTGCAAAGGTTGAAGTGGTAAAGGATTTTGAGATGGGTGTGTCAAATAAGACCCCAGAATTTATCAAGATGAATCCTATTGGAAAGGTATGACAAAATAAGAGAATTTTATTTTACTGATTAGTCAAGATATTATCTGTGTTCCTTAATTTCAAATTTCTCTTTGTAGGTCCCTGTCCTTGAAACACCCGAGGGTCCAATATTTGAAAGCAATGCCATTGCTCGCTATGGTAAAACATCTTCTTGTTAGTCATGATTGTTTGGTTATTTAACTTGCTCTGATGTAATTCTTACCTATTTTCTTCAGTGGCTAAGTCGACTCCTAATTGCTCTTTATATGGCTCTTCCTTGTTTGAATATGTAAGTGACTGCTGTTTGGCTTCTTGACATGGAGTGATTTGTGCTTAATTTTTTTTTTCTTCTGTGAGTTAAAGCTCCTTAAGCTCGATTCATTTATTGATATATCTAATTGTAGGTGTTTTTTTTTTTTGGATTTTACAGGGCCAAATTGAGCAATGGATGGATTTTTCTGCTTCAGAGATTGATTCAAATATCGGGGGCTGGTTGTATCCACGTCTTGGTTTCCGTGTACATCTTCCTCCGGTACTTGTTACCCCCTTTTTAAATCCTTGTGATTTTATCATAATTCACTGGCTTTATGAAATCTCTGCTACTATTACTTAAAGTTGGCCTTTTTCGGTTGTGTACAGGCTGAGGAGGCTGTCATTGCTTCACTGAAGAGAGCTCTTGCAGCTTTGAACATCCATCTTGCCTCTCACACCTACTTGGTTGGAGAAGGTGTTACACTTGCTGACATCATCATGACATGTAACCTTGCTTATGGATTCAAGGCAATCTTGACCAAGAGCTTTACCTCGGAATTCCCACACGTCGAGAGGTACTTTTGGACCTTGATTAATCAGCCAAACTTCAAGAAAGTATGGGGCGATGTTCAACAAACAGGATCTGTTCCACCTGTTGCATCCAAGAAACCTGCTCAGCCTAAAGAAGCTGCAAAACCTAAGCCCAAGGAGGAACCAAAGAAGGAGGTCAAGAAAGAAGAGCCTAAAGTCGAGGCCGAAGAGGAAGCTCCTAAGCCTAAGGCCAAAAACCCATTGGATCTTCTGCCTCCAAGTAAGATGGTTCTTGATGACTGGAAGAGGCTGTACTCAAACACTAAGACCAACTTCCGTGAGGTGGCTATCAAAGGTATTTCCCCAACCAATTAGCCTTTATAGTATTTTTCCATGTCATGAATCACTCAAGTTTAACTGAATGTCCTTCTTCTTCGTAGGATTCTGGGAAATGTATGACCCTGAAGGATATTCTCTCTGGTTCTGCAACTATAAATACAACGATGAGAACACTGTGTCGTTTGTCACATTGAACAAAGTGGGTGGCTTTCTGCAGAGAATGGACTTGGCACGTAAGTATGCATTTGGAAAAATGTTGATTATTGGTTCAGAGCCTCCGTTTAAGGTGCAGGGGTTGTGGCTGTTCCGAGGGACAGAAATCCCTCAGTTTGTGATGGATGAATGCTACGATATGGAGCTTTATGAGTGGACAAAGGTGGACATCAACGACGAGGCTCAAAAGGAGAGGGTTAGCCAAATGATCGAAGATGCTGAGCCTTTCGAGGGAGAGGCGTTGTTGGATGCCAAATGCTTCAAATGAGAGTGCATTAATTTGCTCATTATTCGTAGCTTTGTACCATCTTGATTTTGTCTTTCCCCAAATTCTAAATTATCCACACACTCTTTGACTCAGGACAGATTTCTCTATTTTCATACTGGTTTTAAGTTTTGGTAGCTTGTTTCTTGAGATTTGGAGTTTGCTATATTCTTATATCTGAACTTAGTGATTTTGGATGAAGTTTTGATTTAGTGCATCTCTCTCTCTCGTATGTATGTGTGCCGATTTTGGCTGTGTTGAGATGTTTTCAACGAAATAAAACTCTAGAGGTGTTTGGATTGGAATTGGGTCATCCAGATTTTGGATGAGGTCAGTTCGGTGCATGTTTCGACAAAATCCAAGCTCAAATCATCTCAAAGCAAACATAAAACTTTCAAGATCTATACTCCCAAAATTCTTCTAAAGCTCAAATCCCGCCTTCTAAAAGATGGAATATATTGAGAAAATATATTTTGGATAGCTGTGGGAAATGTGTTTTTTCTTTTTGGGGGGGTTGGTTTTATAATTTAAAATCAAAATCTCAAAGTTTAATCTATATATTCCAATGTATGGGAATAAATCGGCGATTCTTTTTTTCTTTTTCCCTAAAAAGGTTTTATGATCTATGTAGAAATAATGAAATATAGTTACTTCTGTATGTAGATTAACATCTATGATTGGATCGACTTGGAGTTTTTCATATGGCTCTTTGACAATACAAGTTTATTTGTAAAATTTTCTTATGTTTGATGAATATATTCTGGATAGGTTTTGAATGTTGTTTGATGAATATATTCCAAGATGTTGTAACATTCCAATATTGCCATTTGTAAAAATGTTGAAACGCACACTTATAGCAACACTAATTAATTTACAATGAAACTGGGCAAAACAATTTTTTGCATGTAATACATGATTTTTATTTCTAAAATTGACACTAAGAATACTTTATCAAAAGAAATATAAAAAAGAAAAAAGAAATATCCACAATTGGTGCATGTGAGCCTATAGTCAAAGTAACCGACAAAAGAAATTGTCATGTATGACGTAAGCAGATAGAAAAACAATATAATAAGACACTTCCTTTTACCTGTGTCAAATTCATCACGACTCTTACTAATTTTGCAATTTGAAAATTCAAAATAATTGTGTATCTTTTATTTAGTATTTTAATACCTAGATCATATGAATATGGAATTCAATATTTGACTCTTTACAAACTTAATTTCAAAGAAAATTACCAAAATATAATATCCATATCAACCTTCTAACAAGTCTCGTCTGCTTAGATTGGTAATAAAAATTAACCCAAACATAACTAATTTATGAAATATTAATATATGATATATCAACCATTATTAAAATAATAAAATAAGTTAGTAAATTATACCTTTTTTTTTTTTTTTTAAATTCATAGAAAAGTAGCACCAAACCAACAACCCACTGTATTGAACCCATATAAATGTCTGGCGGCTATTATGGCAAAATCTTCTTGATTTTTCACCATCTATAAATAGAGTAGACCTCCAGTTTAATGGGCATTTTCCATTCTTTTGAAAATTCAAGAAGTGAGTGAGATTGAAACTGATAATTGCAGAAAATGGGGAGCAAAGGTGAAGAGCAAGAGAATCAGCAGAAAATCCCACTTCTCACACCTTATCAATTGGGAATCTTTCATCTCTCTCATAGGTATCATTCTTCATCAACTTTCGTTTTTATATTTTGGGGAAAAATCTCTTCTTTTTAGCTGAGGATTAGAAATTGTGGAGAAAGATTTTGTTTTTTGAGAAGCCCACTTTGAGATTCTTGTTGAGAAGAGCGATTTCTTGCATATATTTTGATTATGTTGAGTTTAATCTTTGCTTGTTTTGTGGGGTTTGTATATTTGGGACTCCATTGATGAGTAATTTGTTGATGGGAATTTTTGATTCAAAGTGATGTTTAGTGAACGTGAATATTGGGAATTTTGTTTTCTTGAATCTTGAGTTGCTAATTTTTTATAATCATATCTTGAGATTCATGGCTAATGTAGCTTTTAGTTGCATTGATCATTGCTATGTCTTTTCTATTTCTTGACTCTAAATTTCAACAATGCTTTAATGTGGATTGAATTTGCATCATTTCTCATGGGCTCTAAAAATGGAAATGTGTTGGCTATTTTCTCTTCAAATAGGCAGAATAGTAGACAATTGCAAGAATCCAATCCAAGAATCTTTGCCTAAACTATGAGTTGTTAATTCGTCTTTAAATGATTTTATTCTGAATTTTATCATCTATTTCTACAGAATCGTTCTTGCGCCTCTGACTAGGCAACGATCGTATAACAACATTCCTCAGCCACATGCTATATTGTATTACACACAGAGAGCAACCAAAGGGGGTCTTCTCTTAAGTGAAGGAACTATAGTTTCCAACACTGCTCAAGGGTAAGTAGTATAGTAGGTCCCACAAGTTTCGAGCATTGAACGTATTACAAAAAAAAAAAACGTACAAATGTTAACATGAGTATTTCGTATTGAAGGTATCCACATACACCTGGCATATGGACAAAGGAACAAGTCGAGGCTTGGAAGCCCATCGTAGATGCAGTTCATGCCAAAGGCTCGGTCTTTTTTTGCCAAATTTGGCACGTAGGCAGAGTCTCGAACACAGGTAGTTTTCCTCGATTTTTCTTGATTTATAGGTACCACGATTCTTGCTTCGTTTATTGATCACTTTGTTCGTTAATCATCTTTCAGGATTTCAGCCAAACGGGCAGGCTCCGATATCGAGCACGGATAAAAGCCTAGCTCCACAACTTCGAGCTAACGGTGTGGATGTTGCGCAGTTTACTGCTCCACGGCGTTTGAGTACAGAAGAAATCCCGGAAATTGTCGATCATTTCAGAATTGCTGCAAGAAATGCTATCGAAGCTGGTATACTATTTGTTGGGATAATCTCAATTTTAACGATTATTTGGTTTGATTTTGCTCGAAATGTCGATTTTGTTTACATGGACGTTGGATTTGAAAAATCCATGTTAGCGATTACGGCATCCACGTAGGCGAAAATCACAATTCCGAGCAGAGTCGGATGAAATTGGAACGAAATAATAGTTAGAGAAGCAAAATTGGAGTACGTAAAATCAGGAGTAAAAAACAGGACAAGGCCTGAATTAAATTATGAGACAAAAATTGCAATTTTGCTCGGAATGTTGAATTGTCTACCTGGATGTCGAAATTGAAAAATCCACATCATCAATTACGGCATCCATTTAGGCAAAAATCCGAAATGATAGTTAGAGGACCAAAATTGGAGTAGGTAAAATCAGTAGGAAAATGGTGGACAAGGCCTAAATTAAACTACAGGACGAAAGTTGCGATTTTCCCGGTGTCAGATAGCACAACTTAGTCGGTCACTATATATTTACCAACATGCCCGTCCCGTTTTTTCAGGTTTCGACGGAGTTGAGATCCACGGCGCGCACGGCTATCTGATAGAACAGTTCCTCAAAGACCAATGCAACGATCGAACAGATCAATACGGAGGGTCTATGGAGAACCGGTGCCGATTCGCTCTCGAAATAGTCGAGGCAGTGAGCAAAGAGATAGGAGCAGATAGACTTGGAATAAGGCTTTCACCATTCGCAAATTATTGCGAGTGTGGAGACTCGAACCCTGAAGCCCTCGGGCTATACATGGTCGAGGCCTTAAACAAATACGGGCTTCTGTACTGCCACATGGTCGAGCCAAGGATGAAAGCCGTGGTGGAAAAATCTGAAAATCCCGAGAGTCTCGTGCCTATGAGAAAGGCGTTTAAGGGTTCGTTCATCGTTGCTGGTGGTTACGATAGAGAAGATGGTAACAATGCCATAGCTGAAAATCGAGCTGATCTCGTTGCTTATGGCCGCCATTTCTTGGCTAATCCGGATTTGCCTAAGAGATTCGAGCTCGATGCTCGTCTCAACAAGTATGATAGGGAGACTTTCTACATCCCTGATCCTGTTGTAGGGTATACTGATTATCCATTTCTTGAAGAAATTGCATGATTTCATCATGTGAATTATACACAATTGAAATGGGCTTTGTGCCATTGTATTTGCTTAAGAATGAATGTTAGTTTTGAGTATTTGTGAGCTTCATTTACTGCTATCTGTGATAAGCTTTCGTGCACTTATGAACAAACATTTCTTTTTAATCAATTTTATGAAATTTAAGATGTCTATTTGCTAATATAATATTTATACTTGTGAGTTCATATTCATTCAAGTTGTACTTGGTTCTTAATGTCTACAAAATTTCTTAATTTGCATATGTAACTTGGGAATGGATTGTCAGTAAAATTATGTAACAATAATAATATTCATTACCTTGTATGACTTTCCACTAATTAGTTTTGATATGTACTTCAAGTTGTCCCTAATTGTAGGGTGAATCTTGCAATAAAAGATTTAGTAATTAGAATATGTTTTAGTAATATAGGATTTTGTATAATATCATCCAATTTCATGTATTAACCCATTGAAAAATGGATTGAACAATTTGAAAAACAAAAAATTTGAATAAGTATATGTCCTGAACATAAATCCAGATTCAATAATATAATTTTGGGTTGAATATATTTTGTAGAAATGATGAAATAATATCATTTAGAAATACCATAAATACTAAAAATACATATAAAAATTGTTCGAGTACATACCGTTTTATCGTGAAATACACATTCCAAATTGTAGGCCATACTGACGCCATACTGACTATTGGATTCATGAAAAAATTGAATGATTTCATGGGGAAATAGAGCAATATATGAAGCTGCAAAAGTAAAATTAAATAGTGAGATACTAAATTAAAGAAGCATATTGAACCTTCGAAAAAAAAAAAATTATTTAAAGATGGATATTGAAGTTTGATTGCATTGAATATACGTTTAGGCAAAAATTTGTATACCCTATGGGCGGGGTTCTAGATCCGTGCCCCCATCCTTTTCTTTTCTTTTCTTTTTTTTCTCTTTTCTTTCAAAATTTTTTTTCTTCAAATTTTCTATACATCTATATCTATATATATATAATAACAATTACCCCTAAAAATAGTAATGCCAAAAGTTTTCCCGCCCATTTTCACTTACTAAATATGTATTATATTGATAATTATTAAATATAGAAAATATATTTTGTGTAATCTTCTACATATAAAAATTGCACCTATCATTAATGATCTCATATTAACCAATCACACATTTCCTTATTTAGTGGGTATATCTAAATTTAAACATTATTTTTTTCCACTAAGTTATCTCCTAAATTTTATGCATATAGATATATATATATATATATAAGTTAATTTAATTAATTACTACTCACCAATTGAGTAAAAACATAAACGTCATTTTGTGATTCTCAATTTTCTAATTTTTTTACGCCCACACACACAAATATATATTGATTGAATAATAATTACAATTATATTCGATAAAAAAACACTCAACTTTTATACATAAAAAAGTAATTAAAAAACATGTTTAACAATAATAAAATAGCATTAAACTACTAATTATGATATAAATTTATACATACATAGATTGGTAAACTTTATCTGCATAATTACATTTCAATATGAGAGATAAAAAAAATTCAAGATTAATATAAAATTAGTTGAAACATGTTTGATTGATACACTAAATAACAATTTAAATGATACGTGTTTTTTATTTTAAAATGTTTTAAATAAATTTTGATATGTCATTCGCAGCCAATTTCTAGAATAAGAGCAACTTTTTTTTCATTTAATTTTTATCTAAAAACATTTTAAGTAATTTTTTCAGTCCATTTAATATTTTCAAATGTAACAAATAAATGGAACTATAAAAAAACAAACAAATTACCGATTTTTTTATTTTAATATACATTAAATTTAATTTGTGATGTGTATACAAACATAAATAATTAAACAAATTAATTTGAACAAGTAATATGTTCTCTAGAAAATATCTTAATATTTGAAAAATGTTAAATAATTGAGTACACTAACTATGAATGTTAAAAGAAATAATAATACTTGATGGAATCTAATAAAAAAATGTACAGACTGAAAAAAGTCAATATTAAAATTTAAGATACCCCTTTATATTTTGATTTATGCAATTGTATAGCTATAATTAGAATTTTAATAACAAAATCAAAAAATATATTTTAATATATAGTGAAACACTTATTTAATATTTTCCATCAATTTGTTATAAGTTTGTTCCTCCAGTAAATCGTCAAGATTTATGACAATATCATGACTATGAACATCATACTCAAGTTTTCAAGTGGGAAATATTAGAAAGTTAAACTATGTCGAAATTGTGATAAATATATGAAAATTCATTGGTGGTGGAGGGGGTTGGTAGAGAACATAATGTCGTAATTGGAGAATGAATGTTATTTGACATTCTACTATATATGCCGATGTGATGGAACTTTTTCAAAAAAGAATATTTAAAAAATGGTTGTTATATCTAAAAGATATTCTAAATAATTAAGGTTAGTTTTGCATAGTCAACTTATCCGTATTAAAAAATTATAACACTTGAAATTTATATACCATGCATCACACGGATTAACAAATGAAATTAAAATATTATTAAGAACATGATTTTTCCGTAAATTGACATTTTTACATTAACCTCAAAATATTTAAATTTTATGGTTATGCATCATATTATATTGAAATTAATCTCAAATAATATATTATTTTGTGTTCAACATTTTCATATCAAAATATCAAAATAATAATTTTTATTTACCCGTGCATCGCACGGGACCTATATACTAGTTAGTTTAAGGTATTACATTTTTACTTTCAAGATATTACATAAATACTTTTAAAATGTCACATATTTACCTTTAAAATAATTCAAATTTTCTGCAAATCATCTAATTCATCAAATTTGATCCAAAACACTTCTTCTTCAATTCACTCTCCCAAACTTCACCTCAATTTCACCAAACTTAATAGATCTTCACACTCAAAAAAATCAAACCCACAATGCAACCGTGAAATTCAACAACTGAACAAACTCAAATCAAAACACCAGTTGGGGGAGTTTCAACCTCGCAGCAATCCAACAATAGATTATCGCAACCCCACTTGAGAAGAAAAAGAAATGAGCAGAGAAAAACACAATTGCTACAAAAAGAAAGGACAGAACCAATATCAATACATAATGAGTCAATCACCAACGAAAACCAACGGCTAACTATCGATTGAGATTAGGAGGAAAGATACAGAGCGTAATTTACGATATTATGAATCATAAGAGGACTATTTGTGATTACATGGAAGCGGAAAAAGAAGTATAGAGAATGAAGAAAGCAAAAAAAAAAAAAAAAAAGAAGCGGAGAAAAAAGAGCAGCAATGGAGGAAGAAAAAAGAAGAAGAGAAGAAGAAATGGAGAAGAGCGGAAAAGAAGCAGCCATGGAAAAATAAAAAAATAATAAAAGAGGGGGAAGAAGAAGAAGATGAGAGGAAAAAGAGAGACCTACCTACGCTACGATGATTTTGCCCTAATTTTAGAAAAAATAAATAAATAAATATATATATATATGTATATATATTTAAATTCAGCCGGGTCAGAGCCACGGATCCCCCGATGCACACAAGTCCTCGTACATTTAACAGTCACGTTTCCATATTCTGCATACAGTATCTTACTCACTTTGCACACCTGAAACTGTAGAAATTGTCTTGAAAACAGAAAACATCATTAATTTTGCAGAAATTGTACACAACCTATCGCCACCATCCTACGTGGTAGGCTGCACTTCAGCTAGGTTTTAATAAACACAAAATAATAATAATAAATAAAAAGTTATACAATATATATAGGTTGTTACTTGTATGATATGATCAAACAAAAAATGGCAAACAAAAAGCAAGAAAAGCAGCAAATTATACCACTCCTCACACCATATAAAATGGGGAGATTTCAGCTATCTCATAGGTACTTTTACTTGTTCTTCATCAAATGAAATCATAAAATTTGCCATTAGTATATATAACAACATAATTTCATCTGATATTATAACTTTCAATTTAATATTTGATGCAGAATTGTTTTGGCAGCATTGACAAGGCAAAGGTCATTTAACAATATTCCTCAGCCACATGCAAAGTTGTATTACAGCCAGAGAGCAACAGAAGGGGGTCTTCTTGTTAGCGAAGCAGCCGTGGTTTCCGAGACCGGGCTAGGGTGAGTCAATACTGTAGGACTGTAAACGAGTCGAGCTTTTCTAAGCTCATTTAATGAGACTCGTTAAAATGTATTATTCAAACTCGAGCTTCGATTATATCTTCACTAACACTACAATCTACTATTGAAGTGAACCAAACACTCCAGGAATATGGACAAAGCAACAAGTTGAAGCATGGAAACCCATTGTACAAGCAGTTCATGCAAAAGGTGCAATCTTCTTTTGCCAGCTTTGGCATGTTGGTAGAGTTTCAAGCACAGGTACCCTGTTTGGGTTTCAGATTTTCAAGAAAATAACAAAAAACGAAAAGTACAAGTTCATACTTCTTTCTTGCTTGATAAAGATCGCATTTTTCAGAGTTTCAGCCAAACGGGGCGGACCCGGTATCACCCACAGACGAAAAACTGACCGCTCTTCCGATCTTCTCCACCCCGCGGCGTCTTAGAACGGAGGAAATCCCGCAAATCGTCAACGACTTCAGATGTGCCGCAAGAAACGCTATAGAAGCTGGTATGATCATTTCCTGTTCACGATACATTTATCTCTAAGGTTGTATTTGAAATTCCAGATCTGAAATGAATGAAGGTGATGGATTTCAAATTCATATCAAAGTTACTCACAAACATGGTCATTGACTCCTTTCAATGCCAGGTTTCGATGGGGTGGAGATCCACGGGGCCCACGGTTATCTGATAGACCAGTTCCTAAAAGACGGAGTCAACGACAGAACGGACAAATACGGAGGATCACTGGAGAATCGCTGTCGATTCGCTCTTGAAATAGTTGAGGCTCTGAGCAACGAGATAGGAGGAGATCGAGTCGGGATCAGGCTCTCTCCGTTCTCGGATTTTTGGCAATGCGCGGATTCTAATCCGGAAGCTCTTGGCCTTTACATGGTGGAGGCTTTGAACAAATACGGCCTGGCTTATTGCTCCATGGTCGAGCCGAGGTTCACGATGACGATGGAATGTTCGGAGTGTTCGCAGAGCCTCGCGCCATTGAGAAAGGAGTATAAAGGTACTTTTGTCGTGGCTGGTGGCTACGATAGAGAAGACGGGAACAAAGCCATAGCTGAAAATCGAGCTGATCTCGTTGCATATGGCCGTCATTTCTTGGCTAATCCGGATTTGCCCAAGAGATTTGAGCTCGATGCACCTCTCAATAAGTATAACAGGGAGACCTTCTACCTACATGATCCTGTTGTAGGGTATACTGATTATCCATTTCTTGAAGAAATTGAATGATTTCTTGTATAATGAAACGAGGAAAATGAAAGAGATAAACGAGCTCTTTGTTTTAAGCATTAAATTAGAAACAATATCATACGAATAATGGATGGGATCGAGCATTGAAGCAGGCAGAAAAGTACTCTTGTATTTCGAATAAAAACTAACACTTTGATATAATTTGTAGTCTAAACTATTGAGATTTTTCGATTTTATAATTCGAACTATTTTTGTTTATCGAACATAAGTGAGTTGTTGAAGTGTATTTTCCCAACCACAATTATAAGAAGTCTTCTTCATATTGTAATATTTATTAATAATTTGAGTTTATGGATCAAACTGATTTCATATTGAAATAGATTTGTAAAGCTTTTCAACCATATAGTAATGAATTTTTAAGAGAAAAATATAGGGGTTTAAATTGAGTATTATATTGAACTATGCAACAATAATAATTTGTTTATTCTTTTATGATGAATACTACATATATCCCCATTGATCCTCCACACTACCTTTACGAGCCAACACGTCGAAATCGGAGACGGCCCACTCAGCGGTAACCCCAAACGGGCTTACGTATATTTCCGTACCAACGTTGATTGAAGTCCACACCCGTTTTGCTGGCTTCGTTCCTGGATCCTACATAACAACAACGAAATGAAGATCAAAAATCTATAGCAAATCATGATATGACCGAGTTTCGGTTAGATTCTTGGATCACGATACCTGATAGAAATATAGCCGACTAGACAAGGCCCCGGTGTCAAGTTCCCAAGTTCTTGAATCGCCGATCCACCCATCCCCTTTCCGCTCCGGATAGCCATGTGGGGCCCACTCGGGATGGGGGAGAATTTGCACGAGTTCTTGTGCCTGTGGATTGCTATACGGGTCACAAATGTCGTACGGTTTCTCCAAATACTCGGCGTTTCCAGGCGAGCAGTAGAGATGATAGGCGGAATACGGAAATCGAGACGTCTCGTTTCTATGTATCGTCTCTCCGGTGGAACTCACGTGGTACGGTGGGCATGACTCGAGCTTTTCGGGACTACACCAACTCGTCGTTTCCGGATTTATGATCATCTCACTATACCTCGTTACATCCGTCAAAACGTCTCCATCGCAAGGATCTCCATTGTTTTTCCAACAACTTCCTATATCGATGAGATAAAATTGGCTGTTTGGACCTCCACCTTGTAAAACATCGAGAGTCAATCGAACCTTGAAGTTCGGAGATTCCGGCAACTGCATGAAACGTACAAAGGGTTAATTACCAATAAAATCACATTTTCCTAATTTGCAATTTTAACCAAACATTTCAATACTTGCAAAAATAACACGACCTTTTTCATGATTCCACGACCACTATAGTGATATCCTCCGTTAAATCCTTTAGCTGCATCGGCCCTCAAATACAACATAAGCCAAGGATACTTGGACGATGTCGTCAATTTGTGTAATAAAATCCAACTACCCGAGCTTAAATTCTTCTGCCACGAAACAGAGAAGAAAGAAACTTCTCCTACACCACCACTCAGATTGGAATCAAGATCGTACGTCCCATAAAAACCTCCAACCAGAGAAACATCGATGTCGTTGAAAAAAACCATCTTGGACCGATTATGGTACACAAGTGGTTGGTTCATGCATCCTTCACCGAAACAAGGAAAGCTTCTATGTGTAACTATTTTGGGGACTTTCTTGCCATTTTCGGGACAAAGTGTGGTATTCTTGTCAAAATTTCCGTTTTTTAGCATTATCATCCAAAAATACCAAGAATCAGAAGCCTCACAAAGCAATCCAAGAAAATTTTCCTTCTCGACAGCGTAAAGATCAGGATCTGTATAAGGTCTAAATTTGCTAATTGGGAATCGATCACCAGCTCTCAATCTGTTGTCGGATTCCCTAACTTTTTGGTGTACTTCACACTTGCTTCTTTTATCGACAAATGGATTGCTCAAACTATCTATTCAAAACATATGAAACAAAACGGGAAGTATAAGTTATTGTATATTGATTGAAACTTAAGTGAGAACATGATTTGTTTATGTAATTGGTTGTAATTTGTAAGAACCAACTAAAGGTATAATGTAATGGAAAAACACGTTATAACAACTATTATCGTGCATGATAAGTTAGCGAAGTTAAAACAAGTACAAAGAATCAAACTACTCAAACTCGGTGGTATTCAGTTTGATGAAAACTCATTCAAACTCAATTCAATTGATAAATTGGGAGAGAAAAAACAACCACCACTTCAAAACTCATTTTAAAGCTCGATAAAAATTCAAACAACGATAAATCGAGCAACATTTTCGTTTGCATAAGTTAACAAGACAGCAAAAACTTAGCAGTTGCATAAGTTAACAAGACAGCAAAAACTTAGCAGGTGCGGTCCGCACCCCAAAACTTACTAAACACACCTCATTTTTATAAAAATATTTTTCATTTGTATAAAAATGAGGTGTGTTTAGTAAGTTTTGGGGTGCGGCAAACTTAGCAGTCATTATTCTAAGTAAATTCCAACAAGATAATCTATTTATACTATCATCTCATTTCATCATTGCATATCAAACAAATTCCACCATTGCACCATACTCTAATCCACCAATTAAGAACACAAAAACTGCATCGTAATTCACCAAAAAAAACAGTAAACCTGTGGAATTTGGGCAGTAAAGATCAGCACAATCAGCCATTCTTGGACTCCCCATTTTTGGCGCTTCAATTCCAACTTCATTGCAAAAATTCCAAGCTTCCAATGCAAATCTTGCATTAGGGTTCTTCATTCCAGGATCTCCCACTGCTGAAACATACGAATTTTCTCCAGAAAGTCGGGTGTTTGAAGCTAAATCGTGAGCCTGGACAAGATCAAGAAAAATAAGAAGAAGAGTTGATAGATGAAAAAATCCCATGATTTTTTTTTTTTAGCTTCAACAAATCCCAACAAGGGTTTAATTCTTATATTTGGATTGACTTTCTGAAACTCCGAGGATTGCAGTTTATAGCGTACGCTGTTTTTTTTTTTTTGTTGCCAAAGTGTTCGATGATTTGCCTTCAAAGCAAATCTAAGTGGCGGGTGGATCATGTCTGATACTGCCACGTGTCTGATTGCTTAAACAACTAACCAAAAAAAAAACCTGTAAATAAAAATTCAATTTTTGCAAACTAGTGTGAATTAACGGCAATCGCTTTGAATTTACCGAAATGAAGAAAAAAAAAAAAAAAGATGGTCATCTCCCAAAATTTCGGATTTCTAGGTAAAAAAAAAAAAAAAAAAAGGATAAATAAATATATAACATTAAATATTTTTTTTAATAAAATAGTTGATAAATTTCTGATGGAAAATCAAGTTTATATTTAACTTTATTATTTTACAATAATAATGCTCCACCCATTAATAGACCTCAACTTTTTCGTTTTTGTTTTTTTAAGTTATAAATTCTCACCTATATTTCTCCATTTATTCTTCAAAATCAATTTTAAGATTGTTATTGAAAAAAAGTTTGTTATAGAGTATCATAGAAATTAACATGAAGAATGTTAACTTTTGAAATACGAGTAGTGTTTGTATGTACTAAGTACATGGACTATGATTCATATAATTGGGCATGCAGGTCGAATCGGGTTGGGTTTGGCCCAGATTCGTGTTCAGGTTTTTTTTTTTTTTATGACATAACATTTATGTTTACTGAATATACTATTTATATTTACCGAGTATAACTTTTATGTACAAATATCATAACCTTTAAGTAAAATTATTTAGAATTTTTTCAATATAAAAAATATAATTAAAAGTTATGTAACATTTATGTTAACCGAGTATAACCTTTATATTATATTAGTATAACTTTTACATACATATATGACCGCGCGTCGCAACACGTTAAAATTAATTAAATTTCTTTCCTAACCTAACCAACTAGTAGTTAGGGCAAGTCAGAGTCGATCCCACGAGGAGTGAAGAATAAACTATGTCACCTTTGTTCAATTCAAGAGACAGAAAATGTGGGGGGGGGGGTTCGGATTGATTATCTACCACTAAAATACTAATAATCTATAAAGCAAATTAAATAAGGATTCAAGATATGCAAATATTCTAGTTAACAGTTCAATTATTCCCTAATCAATGTATTACCCCTCTCTCAAATTATCATGGAATCATCATCCCTAGCTTAACACTACGCGTCATTAAGCCGAATCGTCTCTTAAGATTAGTTAAATTAGGATACGCTCGCTAATTAACCCTATTTAATTGAACAACCTAGGATACACTCGCTAGATTTAATTCATTCAAATGCATTAATCACCAAGACGATAGGATGATCTAGACTCCAAATCAACACGCGTGATATGATAATTCTAGGATTATGTTACCCTAGAAATGCACGACCTCTAGTTTACTTCTAGCAGTCAATTATCAAACACTTAACCTAGTTGATCAGGCTAAATCAAGCATCAATAATCGAGAACATTATGCACAGATAACATAATCAATTTCAATCAAACATCGAGAGAGAAATACATGATTAATTAGAAAATAAATAAATATACGGGTTCAAATATCCCTTCTAACCGAAATTAAGAAATTAGTCGAGCATCTTCAAAATCAAATCCATCCAAACAATTAAAAACTCCATCTAAATTATAGGGAAATAAAATTGTTTCTCTCTCCTAATCTATCTAATCTCCTGACTCTCTCCTCAGACTTCCTCCCTACGTGAACATTGGTCATCATCTTTTATTTTTAGGAAAGAAATCTTTCTTTTCCTTTCTCTTTCTGCGTGATGTCTTGAGGCCTGGGGCCAAAGAAAGATTAATGAAACTTGGGCTTTTCTTCTCCATTTTGTTTGGGCCCATCTTGCACTTTCTTTATCTCCAAAGCCTATTTCTTCAATTTCCAATTAAACTTCGGCCCAATCAAATGTTACCATTGACATGATCATTCTCTTATCTCCAAAATACTTCAAGAACTCCTAAAATATCAATAAAACAACATATGAAGTATTTGAAGATCGAAAACATCAATAAGTACAAAAACGGTGCATTCAATCATCTAAAAGATTATAAAATCACAAATATGTCCTTGATAAAATGCATCTATTTCCTACTTATCAATATATCATAACTTTTAAGTGATATTACTTAAGCTTTTTTCACTATAAAAATTCAATAGTATGGCTTAACCTTTATGTTATAGTAATTTAACATTTATGTTATATTAATATAATATTTATGTACAAATATCATAATATTTATGTACTTAAAGAATAACATAAAGTTATATTATTATAACGAAAAGAATAAATTATTATACATAAAAGTTATATTATTACAACATAAAAGTTTTGAAAGGTTTTGAAAGATATTATAAGTTTGTCATACGGTACAAAAGGTTTTGTACAAAAGGTTTTGTGAATATAACTAAAAGGTTAGGTCTGATAAACTAAAATATTAGGTTCTCCAAACTAAAAGATTAGGCCAAATAACTGCGAAACTAAGGTTTGAGTGCAGAACACGCATGTGGGCGCATGAAATGCACCCGAAATCGGATCGACTTTAGGATCCATGCATTTGGTTAAAAAAAAAACATTTGTGTTGAAATACACACGAAGAATGTTAACTTTTGAACACGATGCAAGCGAAAACAATCTTCTTATTCCAATTCCTAATATAAAAATGAGGGGTTTTTTTTTTCATTTTCTTTTCCATTATGAGATTCTACTTCGAAGGGAGATTTTTTTTTTTTTTTTTTTTTACATAACTGAAGTAATTAAGTTTGTCTTAGAAAAACCACAATGATTTTTTTGGATACTTTAAATTAAAAGAAAATTCGAGGGTTAGACTAAACTTGAATAATAAAATATAAATAAAAAAGGTGGGAATGTTGAATAATATAATAGACATAATTAACAATATAATTTTCCAAACTAACAAACAAATATTATATATGTTCCTTCACAAATGCAATATATTGCATGTTTAAATAATTAAATAATATATTAATTATATTGTGTTATATTTAATTTTAGATTATGCGATGTGTATTGCACAACTCCATAATTTTTTCCTTATATAATAATATTTAAAATTTTAAAATTGATCTATTTAATTTAATTTTTTTATTTTAATCTCGTGTATTACACGGATACTATACTAGTTTGAAATAAAGTGGTCCTAATATACCAGTCGATATAATAAATTAGTCCCATATATCATAAAATTTAGGAAAATACTATTTTACCCCCCACATTATTCCATTTTATGAGACATTTATGTGGCCACCTACCGCACGTCCAGTCAAAAATAACAGTGCATTCACTGACATACACAATTTTGGTGTAAATTAAAAAAAAAAAAAAATTTTGGGGTTACATGAAAATTAGATTAATTTTTGTGTAACCCTATAATTCATAGAGTTCACGAAAATTGATCAATTTTCGTGTAAATATTTTTTTATTATAGGGTTACACGAAAATTGATCAATTTTTGTGTAAATATTTTTTTAAAAAATATTTTTGGGGTTACACGAAAATTATTTTAAAAAAAAATATTTTTGTGTAACCCTATAATTTATAGGGTCACACGAAAATTAATTTAATTGTCATGTAACCCCAAAAAAATGAAATAATTTTTATTTTCGAATTTTCGTGTAACCAAAAAAAATTATTATTTATTTTTTACACGAAAATTGTATATGTCAGTGAGTCAGCCGTCAATTCTGATTAACAAAATTCATGCAACCGTCACTTCAAATCTGATAACATGTGATTTTTTTTTACTTTAAAGTACAAAAATAATAGAAATGAATTAAAATTTATATCAAGTGGTATAAAGAGATTTACATTATATGTTTTGTAGTAGTTTTGACCATTTACTCAATATTATTCTGGCCGTTGATTGCAGTTTATATTTTATTTGGTTTACATATGCAATAAAATACTATATCGTAATATACTCGTAAGAAGCCGTGATAATTGACGATTTAATAGACATTTCATGCAATGAAATAATTCCAACAATGTAAATAGGGCGAACCTATTAAATTATTGTTTTTTTAACAAAATTAACCCTTGTAAATTAATTAAAATGTCGTTGAAAAATAGAACACAAAACAGAATATTCACGTTGTTCATCAAATCTTTCCGTTTAATATTAGGTTTTCATCATTTTCCATGTAAAAAGTGGTTAAATTATAACATTGTTTTGCAATGTTTGATATTGGTTGTTGAACATCATTCAACGTTTTAATGAATGGTGGTCAAACAACATTCAAAACGTTCGGCAGATATGATTATTGAATAACTTTTATAGAGATTGATAAACAATGTTGAACGTTGTAAAATTAAATTTGTTTTTACGAAATAAAAATAGATAATTTTTTAATTTAAAAATTAGGGATACATTACCCTTTTATTGATACTCAATCTTTAAGCATTGCTCATCTTGAATGGACTCCCACAAATTCAATGTTGGATAGAACGTTGTAGATAGATCTTACCACATTATGAAAAAAAAAAAAAAAAAACTTTAGAGAAAACAAAAAACTCCATATATATTCGATCACTTTTTTGGATATGTTCCCCAATTTAAGACTTCATCTAATAAATCATTTGTTTTTACAAGTTACATCACATCCAACAATATTATTCAATTATCACTTGCTAAAAATTAAATGAAAAATACTGAGCAATCAATCACTTCGAAAAAACAATACCACTCAATAAGGAACAAATTTTATGTATATATATCAGATTTGAATGTGTATCCATATCTTAATATATAAGATCATGGAGTATAAAAGTATAATGATACAATTAAAAAAAAATTCTTTAAAATATCCGAATAATGCGTCTAGCTAGGAAGAGACATTTACTTTGTGTTTTGTAATAAAACGGGTGATCTTAAATATAATTGCCAGAAGGTAGTTTCTCTATTACTTGTCAAAACTATAACTTCCTCACACACAAAAGTATTATATAGTATTACTTATCAAAATTATAAAAATATTATATAATCATAAGAAAAGTATTACCTACGTATTGACCGACCCTGCAACCCGCCTTATCTTACAAAATGAGATTCATGAAACGATTTTACGCAGGACCTATTCTAAAATATAATTCATAAAATAAAGATTGACTCGTAATAATGAGTTTTAGATGTGGTAGTGTGACTCATTTCAAGAAATTATATCCGTGATATTTGTGATTATTAAATAGCACATACGTGTATCAAATAAGATGATGCATACATACATAATCATGTATACGGAAAGTGCTATATGTTACAATGTAAGATATAATATCATTTTGCAACATATATAGGAAGGACAATAATTAATATACTAGTAATATCTATTATTCCTTTTTTTCAAAGGTCTGTTGGTATTCGTTATTCTAGAATTTACAGAAAAATAGTATTTGTATTAAAGCTTAAAGGAATGCATCTATTAATTTTTCTCTTAAATATTCCAGAAAAAATTCGATAGTCTATATCATATCACTGTATATATAGTGACATAGTAATTAAATAATTACTAAAAAAATTGGGTTTAAGCTAAAAAAATAATTAGACATAGTAATTAAATTCATTTTATAATTCACAAGTATTAGGAAATGTTCCAATTTTGATGAGAATGTTACAAGGCCAAAAACTGATTATCTAAACAAGAAAAAGATACACACGTATACGTGAGTAAGTCTCCTATGGAACTGGTGCATGAATTTTATATCCATGCATTCGGGTCGAGTTAGATTCGATTCAGATCCGCACATTTTTTTTCCTCTGATTTTTATGTTATATTAGTCATACTTTTATGTTCATTTATCATAACCTTAGTGTAAATTTTAACTTGAAAAAAAAAAAAATCTCTGACCTTTATACTATGTTAGAATACCTTTATATTATGTTAGTCATACATTTATGTTATATTAGTCATATATTTATGTACAAATATCATACATTTATCTAAAATGTTAAGGTATAGCTAACAATACTAAATGTATAACTAACATAACTAAAATGTATAATTAATACTACATAAATGTATAACTAACATAACCTAAATGTATGACACTTGTTATCGAGTTTGTGCAAGTTTATGTATGGATATCTAGGCGCGTGGCGGCATGTCAGAACGCGTCAAACCCGAGTAGATCCATGCATCAAGTGTATAAAAGTTTATATATATATATATATATATATAATTGTTGCAAATTAGTGAGATCTTATCTTACACATCTTCAATTTCATTTTCTATTTAATTGATAATCATAAAACGATCTTATAAATTAAAATAAAACATTAAATATTATAACATATGATTCATTGTAGGTTATTATAATGGATAGATATATCCCTAATAATAGATCCTTATAACACTCAATAATACATATCGTCAATTACAACAATTTATTACCTTAAACGAATGAAATTATAATTATTCATTAAACACTCAAAACTCTAATACAAAAATTTATATTAAACTTATTCATATATATAGTTTCATGTGACAGAGACCACTAAACATAAAAACCAATTTTCATAAATTAATATCTGTCTAGTGAACCATAACTTATTTATAATTAGTTGACCCACCTTATAAAATTAAATTCATTTGATTAGAATCTTGCCCACAATTTAATTATGATCGCAATTAATTCATTTTTCCTATTAATTTTATAATGAAATAGCAGCTAGCCTAGCTAATTATCTAGAAGGGTAGAAAAAGATGAACTAAATTAGATGAATTCATGGCTTTTTCATTTAAAAATTAATTTTCATATATTCTATAGAAGAAATTCGTGCCTTGACCTGTTTACGAAACGACGACGGGATGAGGACTCACTCAAACACATGAATAACAAATCAAAAGGAATAATCTTTTGAATATAAAAGAAAGAATATATATATATATATATATATATATATATATATATTATTTTTTTACAATTTCCAGGAATATTTTAGCATCAATTTATCTATTCTTTTAAATAGAAAATAAATTAGTGCAACTTGGTTTCTGCTACTGTCGATGATCATACTTTTTGTTGTGCTTTGTGAGAGAGAAAAAACGCTTTTTAATTTCCTATGAACCACTCAGGATTAAAAACTGTTGTAAAAGCGCTTTTTGCCATAGAACGCAGGATTATTTAATCCCATTGATTGGATTATTGGTATCGAAATCCGAGATGTGAATTGTTGATTGAGTATCACGACACGTGGTAGGAATATTGACGTGCCAAGTCCTGAGGGCCTGATCTTGTATGCAACCAATGATCAAGATGCAAGAGATGTGAAAGGGGAAATTAAATAATTAGGGTTTTTTTTAATTAAAAATTTCAGGCTTTTTTGTTGAATGTAAGTTTGATTTGACAAGATTCGACTTAGCTTAATTAATATTGTGGTTTATTGAGGGAGCTGAGCTGGACCTTTTGCATTTATTTATTTGTGAAAGGTTAAAAAGCTCAAATAAAGTGGGACGAGAATTAAATTAATTCAAAACCTTATATTAAATGGTTTTACAGATAAATTCAGTAAAATAAAGTCTAATTATTAATGTACAAACATAATTTCACAAACTCATTACATAATTTATGGATTGTGATTTTGATTTAATTTGTCAAATATGTGAAACGGTTTACGAATTCATATTTTTAAATTACGATACTTGTAGAATAGATCATAACTACAATTTATGATTTAAGTGTACATACACCATTCTTTCTATTACTTCGTATAATTTTTTACTATTACATTCTACATTTAAGTAAGAATTAATCATTAAACTCAAGAATTGATTTTGTAATCAATTATTCAATGTGTTCATATATAATCATCATATTTGCGACTATCTACAGGAATATCACATGGGTTTTTCGAGCTAAGATGATTTTCCTTGATCCTAACCAGCCCTTTAGAAATATTGGGTCACATGTGGATCTAATGCAAATTACTAGCACTCTAGCAACTCTATTTGAGCCAAATTGACTATATATATATAATACCCAATAATATGTCACTTATGATAAAAGTAAAAAAATTTATAAATCATAAACTGTTGGTAAATAAAATCTCCATTCATACCTTGAGAGAATGAAATAAATGAGAAATAACAGAAAAAAAAACCTCTAAAACCAGAGAAAAAAATTATTATTATATGAAAAATTCTTTCAATCATACAAAAATTCGCGCAACACTCCCATACTCTTACAAGTTTTTGAATGACTATCACCTTTTTCACAACATTTTCTAAAAAAGAAAACAAGAAATAATTTAATTAGAATCAAACACAAGACTAAAGTCTATTGATTTGGATACTTATGACGAAGACACCTAAACTCCTTAAATAACCTTATAGGAAACCTCTTCCCATTTTTGTTCACAATCCAATAGAGGACAAACAATTTTTTTTTTTTTTTAAACAAACCCAACATAAACATCGTTAATTCTATTTTAAGATATTGTTGAATTTATCTTTACATGTATTAATAATCTTATTTAAGACTTCTAATTTAATAGTAGCTTGTTATGTCGTACATTTGATAGAGTCTTGATCAGATACATTGATACGACAATTCAACGACTGAAATAAAAGATAAAAACATAATTTTGGAATAGATGATCGATTATGTATGATTAAACAATAAGATAGCTCGAGTAACATGGGCAGGTCATTGGTTGAAACAATTAGAGTTTGGAAGCACATGGAAAAAGCAATTGCAATGCTGACTAGGCACTGAGGTTTCCCACGTAAGCCCTCTTCCTCCATTGTGGATGGCCACTTGGGATACTCTAATCCCACTTGAATTTAATTTCACCATCATGCATGTTCAAAAAATTCTAAAACCAATTAAGTTTACATGTGGGAAGCTCCATGTACACCCCTGCAACATCACCCAATCACCACTCGCCACGTCAGCTTCTCAAGGGCACAATAGCCTTTTTCTCTTTGCAAAGTTGTGTGTTGTCTTTAGGTAGCAAAATCCACAACTTTATGATCACCAAGTGTCATATAGCTATAAGTCAGGAGATGTGTAAATTAATTAAAGTGGCTTCCAACCATGAAAGTGATGGTGTAAATATTTAATTGGTTGTTTCATGTGAAAAGAGAATAATAACAAGGTGTATATAAGGGTAAATTGTGCTAGTACATTGAGAACTAAGTGTGTCATTTTTTTTGGCTAAGTAAAAGAGTTGAAGGCATCGATCTCGAAGCTAGTTCAAACTAGTGGGAGGTTGTGTGCGAAAAATATTCAAGCAATTAACAATTTTATTTTTTCACAATCTCATATCATTTTTAGCACCAAATTGGAAGATCATTTTCGATTATCCAAGTTCAAATATTCGAGATACAATTAATCAATTGACCTAATTGTATCGATCAATCATGGCTCGTGGGAAGATCCAGATGAAGAGGATCGAGAATCCGGTGCACCGGCAAGTGACCTTCTGCAAGAGACGTGCAGGGCTTCTCAAGAAGGCTAAGGAACTCTCTGTGCTCTGTGATGCTGAAATTGGGCTTTTCATTTTCTCTCCCCATGGCAAGCTCTATGATCTTGCAACCAAAGGGTTAATTCTCTCACTCTTCTCTTTCTCTCGAACACATATTAAGACATGCATTTGAACGATTGTATGTGTTTCAGTTGTACATATATATGATGTTACATCTGATATAATATGACGAATGTAGTACACATAATCCAATGTAGCATATATCTCAATTATTATGTTCGAGTATGTTTTTTTTTTTTTTAAATTTCTCTTTGAAATATTATAGTTGTTGATTATTTATTTATTTATTTGTTATTACAGAACCATGCAAAGTTTGATTGAGAAGTACACAAAGTATAGCAAGGAAATCCCAGCTCATGAAGAGCCCAAGGTCAAGCAAGTTGATGATCATTTGGTATGTGATTCAAACCCTAATAACCTCTCTCAATAACTCCTTTTTTTTTTTTTTTTTTTAAATCTATTTATTTTGTTATAACATGGAAAAATTACAAGTGTGTGAATTTAGTTAAGAAGATTATGATATACATGTTTATGAGAAAAGTGTTAATTATTAGTTCGACAGAATCTGGTGCCTTTTCTAGAGATATATATTAGCATATTCAATAGTGCAAGAAAGCTGTCAAGAAGTGAACTCTTATTCCTGCTTTTTGGGGACAAAACTCCATGGGCTCAAAAGATGTAAATACGTGTTGAATTATATATCAAAATCGAGTTGAGTGGAATATATTATTATTTAATCTCTCAATCATTAAATTTCTATTATTTGAACTTATTTGTTTATTGAAAGAACAATGGTAGCTTGAGATATTTTCCACTTATTTTTATATTTTTTTCACCAATCAAATCCGAACACTGGCTTATAAACTACAACTTTACCATGGGATGTTTGGAATAGTAGGAAGTTTTAAATCATTACTTTTTTTTTAAATGTAAAAATATTTTCAAACTCATTTGTTATGCCAAACTTGGATCTCAAGTTGAACAAAAAATATACATTAATATAAATATATAGTCAGAAATTTTAATTTAACTGATTATTTTAATGAAATAACTAATTTTAATTGAATAAAAAGTACCACTTCAATATTGATAACCTTAATTTTCCCAAAATTGATTTTATTTTGAAGTCATTATTTAATTGTAAAAACATGAATCAAATGCAAATTTTCCCTCTTAGGACCTGAAAGAAGAGGTTAATCTGCTGAAGCATGAGATTGAAATACTCCAGAAAGGATTAAGGTAAATTATATTTTTTTTTCCATAATTAATAACATGATTAAATACTAAAATTTTACATATATTACATTTTTCAGCAAATTTTTTTAATTTTTTTTTAATTTGTGATGATGAAGATTAATTATTTTATAGGTATATTTCTGGAGGGGGAGCTGCAGGTGCAATGACTTTGAGTGAGTTAAATGTTCTTGAGAAACATCTTGAGATATGGATGTATCAGGTTCGCTCTGCAAAGGTATATAATTAATTGTATTTTATTTTGTTCATATGTATATAAACTTTATTAATTTAGCATTAAAATTTAAAAAAATTTATTTTCAAAATTTCGAATTTTTAGAATTTTATTTTAGGTTCAAGTTTAAATGATATGATATTTACAATTACATACAGATGGACATTATGGTTCAAGAGATCCAGTTGCTGAAGAATAAGGTGAGCTTAATTAATAATTACATAGTTAAAAAAAATGTATATATATATATATATATAGATTTATTTTTTCAAAACATTTGAAATAATGTTTCATGCATGGTTAATAGGAAGGGATTCTTCAGGCTGCAAACAAGCATCTCCAAGAGAAGGTACAATAAATATAAATGAAACTTGATTTTTTTCACCTAATAAAATCAATATCATGTGTAGTACAACATTGGTGAAATGTAATTAATTTTGAGTTATTTAATTTGGTGCAGATTGATGAGCAGTTTGGGATGGTTGAATTGGAACCAATGCTGACAAATATTCAATATCCACTAACTACTAACAACATTAATTATTGCCCATTAACTATACCAAGCAATGAGATATATCAGTTTTAGCATGTCCATTTTATTACTATTTGGGCATATTTATGGTTTGCAGTAAGAAAATAATAAGATTTTCCTAGTCTTGTGACATATAGTTTGCAAGTGATATTAGTTATCTTGTAATTTTGTGTTTGTGTTATCTCAGTAAGAAAAATTGTGTGTTTGTTGCATTATGCTTCCCTATATATGAAGACTTGTTATATTTATTTCCTATTTTATATTGAAATCAAAAAAAGATTTATAGTGGTTTCTGATATTTCAAACTTTGATTTTGAATCTATATCATTTCATGTCTTAATAAAATTGTAATGATTTTGTTAGATGATGTGTAATTCTTTGTGTTTCATAATCAAGCATTTTGAGTTGTGATTTAAAACAATCATATTTTTTCAAATAGTATTGACTAAAAAAGCAAAAATATTGAGTAAATACTAATAGGTCATTATTATAGTGAATGCATATACAAAAATTATTCAAATCAATGTTTTCATATTCGATTCTCGGGGTTAAGCACATCGATAATAGATTTATGATTCAATCGATTGAACTAGCCTCCATTTTTTGAATCAGGTTTAATCGATTGAACTAATAAAATGAAAACTATTTGAAAGAAAATTGAGGTAAACTCCATTTTTTTTTCCACACTTTGTGGCTAAATATGTGAACAATAATGTAAAGATAAGAATTTGGAAAATTTTAAAATTTATATTAAAATAAAACTTGAAAATCGAAGGTAAAAAAAAAGTGTTTTTTCTTAAGTGGATATGAGAGTTAATAAGGTTTTTAATATGGTAATTGGTATATGGGCCAAATGCCCTCAAGTGAATACAACTGATGGCCCATATTGAAGGGTAAGAGTGGGTTTAATTGGAATCTAGCCTGCTATAAATAGCCCACTTAAAGTGGTTGAAGCCCAATCATAAAGTCCATGAAATGTGATTAAATTCAATTAAATAGATATTTAAATTTTAATAGGTTTGGGGTGAATAATACATTTCGCAAACTATACCCATTCCAAAACTTATTAAAGACATCACATTTAAAAAAAAAAAGAAAGAAAAATAAACACAGATTTTGGAGTATGTATAGCCACTTCCTAATAAATTTTAGTGTTTAGTTTCAAACGTATCTTTGTGAATCGACCAATTGATTTAATTAATGATTAAACTCGAATTAGTGAACAGTCTAATCGATTTTATAAAAATAACATATGTTTTTTCTTTTTTCAAAATTTTATTTACACTATCATGTAATATGCCTTATATTTTCATAATCCTTTTTTTTTTTTATTGTTTAAAATGTTTTGCAAATTTTACGAAGGATCAACTAGAGATTTAATATATGTAGATACAAATATACTCATATATCAAGGGCTCTTATTTAATTTAGACATGTATCACACAGTCTCTCTCACTCTCTCTCACGCACACGATTTGGGGTAAAATCCGCCAGAGTTTTGAATAATAGGGTTTAAGTAATTCCTACAGTCTGCAACAACACCACGCCATGTCTTCGACGCTGGAAATCGAAGCTCGAGAGTAAGCTCTTGCATCTTAGTTATTGTAATTTCTCTGTTTACTTGTCAATTATAATTGAGGGAGCATGAAAAGCTCCAAACTTTTTGAAGGTTTAGGGTTTATTATCCGTAGTTTTTGTACTCTGAGCTGGTATGCTAGTTGGGAGGTAAACAGTAATTTGGGAATTGCTTAGCTTTCTGCTTATATTGGATTCAGTTTTGCAAAGCTCAGAAAATCGTGCTATCTTTAGTAGTGTTGGTTGAACACATGGAGTATTCAGTGGCCAACAACATCGTACTTGGGTCTTGCAATTCGAAAGCCACAGTGTTTTATGCTCATGGTTTGAAGATATAAATATCACTTGATTTCAATTTTCAACGTACAATTCCTTTAGTTATTATCAACGGCATTTGAGCCATTTTACCGGACCATTATATGCCCTTCATTGGTATGCAGTCCCAGTTTTTTCCTCATTTTAGCAGGCATTCTGTGTGATGGTTTTGATGGATATTAGCTTTCTTAGCCAATCTTTTAAGGGCTATTTTAGTATTATATAACTATTTATGAATATAAATTTTTCTTTGTTTTATTACAGTGTGATCAAGATTGTACTCCAATTCTGCAAAGAAAACTCCCTGCATCAAACTTTTCAAACGTTACAGAATGAGTGTCAGGTTTCTCTAAATACAGTGGACAGCCATGAAACATTTGTTGCTGATATTAATAGTGGAAGGTGGGATGCAATCTTACCTCAAGTTGCACAGCTTAAGCTTCCCCGGAAGAAATTAGAAGATCTATATGAGCAGGTATAACTTAACACATTGACATTTCCACCTGTCCCTTCACTAGACAATTGACATCTTGTAGCTGAGCCTGTGCTAATTGGTTGATTTCCATAAGTGAATATATTTTGCACGATAAGAATCTTAATTATCAGGTGGCCCAGGTTAAGATTTACTCAGGTTAAGATTTACTCAGATTATAGTACCTTATCAGGTGGCTTTAACAGCTATTTCTTGAAAAAATTACACCTTGAAAGTAAGTCTAAGTTTATTTTCTACAAGTTATTCTAAAGTTAGTTAAAATGTGGTGCTTAGTTTAGTGACTAATTGATACTGCACTTACAAGAATTTCTGTCTTTTGTGGATTTTTAAGCATTCCATTCTTCATTCTGTTGGGATTTGTAATTCTTCTGTTTTCTTTTTTTTTTTTTTTCTCTTCTTATACATAGATAGTTTTAGAAATGATTGAACTTCGGGAGATTGATACGGCACGTGCTATATTAAGACAAACCCAGGTGATGGGTGTCATGAAACAGGAGCAACCTGAGAGGTACTTACGACTTGAACATCTGCTGGTTCGGACTTACTTTGACCCAAATGAGGTATGGGTGATTGTTCTTTGTTATTGAAGCATTCTTCCCTCTTTATCTTAGGCTTTTTGGAACTCACCTAAGCTTATTGATACCAATGCTGTCTCGATCTACAGCTTATAAAGTGCATGCCTTTCACTCTTAAGAGTATACCTTTTGTATTGAACTAGTACCTTCTACATCTACGCACAGGTGTATCAAGACTCATCAAAGGAGAAAAGACGTGCACAGATTGCACAAGGTTTTATCCTAATCTTCTTTGTCGTTTAGTTGACCTGTCAGATAATATTCATTTTAGATGTTCTGCTAAGTGCCATATATTCTTTTATGTTGCATTTCTCTTCTCATTCAGCTATAACCTAAAAGATTTTTTTATAGAGTAATTGATCAGGAACATTAAAACTACTTAATGGAGTAATTGGTTGGGAAATTTGATATGTTTAACACTTTCACTTTTATATAGTTTCTAGATTTAGCATTTGACACCAACTTGCTAGACAAACAAGGAACCTTAAAAAATACATGGAAGTTACACATTAGTGTTTCAGTTCTTAGAGTCTTTGTAGCTGATTATTTGGAACTTGCTAATATACTTCCATTTCTATCAATTTTTATCTGACATGCCATTTAGCAACTTCTCCTGAGATTTGAGCAATATCCAACATAGTGCGATGATTGTTCTTTTTGGTTTTATGGCTAGATGGGTTTGAATTTTCTGTAGGTCTTTAGTAACTTTTTTGTGATGTATGTTCTCAAATATATTTTTTCAACTATATTTTCAGCTATTGCAGCGGAAGTTTCAGTGGTTCCACCTTCAAGATTAATGGCTTTGATTGGTCAGGCTTTGAAGTGGCAGCAGCATCAAGGTTTCATGAAAAAATGGCTGCATTTGATTTGAGTTATTATTATCTCATTTTCTTTTGTCTATTTTTGTTAAAATCTGCAACTGGACCTGGATTTTACACTTTTATATTAGATGGAAGAAGACTTTGATTTCACATTCTTTGTTAATTGGTTATGACTTTTCTTATGAAGTTGTAACAAGAAAATAGTTTATAAGATGATTGCTGTTGTTTTGAAATGTTTATTATGGTAACCTGATTTCAGAAATATTAGTATTGTAAAAGAAGTATCATAAGCACAGATCATTTTGGATGGCTCATCGTCAACATGAGAACTTATGATCCTAGATAATCATACAAGGTTCAGTTCATTTAGAAAAATGTCATTGCAACATGTCACCATTATTAGAAACTGTTTGTCTGTAAAATTGTCCAAAATCTCTAGCTTTGTACTTGCCAAATATCTTTGTCCTGGTCAAATTGTGCATGTGTTACAAATGGCTTTGCATATCATGTGACATCTTTATTTGACTTTGTCAGGCCTACTTCCACCTGGAACACAGTTTGATCTGTTCCGAGGAACAGCTGCTATGAAACAAGATGTAGAAGATATGTATCCAACAACTCTTGGCCACACTATCAAGGTACATGGTACATCTAATTGTAGGCTGGTTTCGTATATTATTTTGAATACTAAATCCTTTTCTTTTTCTGTTAATAGAATGCTAGTTGCATGTGGTTTGTTAATTGATTTTCTGATACAGTCTGATCTCATGCTCACGAAATACTTAATTTCCTCTACAAAAGCTTTACCATTTCATAATTGTGTGTGGATTGATGAGCTTGGGCCTCTAGAGTCTACTATTAAACTTTTCTTTTTGCGAAATGCTATCTTGGGGCCTCTGTAATTGTGTATTCTTTTAGTCATCCACTTTATGTCCTGTATTATTGATAGGCATCTAGGATTCTTTCATTTGCTGCTTGGTTGAATCATCATTAACTAATCATGTTTTTTATTTTATTTTATGTTTTATTATAATGAAAACAGAATTTATTTCCAAATATCTGCATAATTTTTGACCTTCTTGTCTGCTATTTCCTTTCTGCGAAACTTTGAGATCTAAATTTAATCATGGTTTATTAACTGCAGTTTGGGAAGAAAAGTCATCCAGAGCATGCTCGGTTCTCTCCAGATGGGCAGTTCCTTGTTTCTTGTTCTGTTGATGGATTTATTGAGGTTATTTTCTGTGAATCCTCTCATTTTGTGTTACTGTTGGAGTTTAGTTTTTTGGTTGCTCATTTTTTGTGCATTCTAGGTGTGGGATCATATAAGTGGAAAATTGAAGAAGGATCTCCAGTACCAGGCTGATGTGAGTTGCTTCTTTTCTTCTTTTATTTACATTGTTCCTTCATTAAATTATTGTTCCTGCTATATCGTGCATGAAAGATCAATTTATAATATCTGTGCGCAAAGGACTGAAGTAATGTTTCTCTTACTATTCTGGTTCTGAGTGTAAAGAATGTTGAGTGTTTCTTCCCAATTTGTCTTTCACCAAGTTCATGTTGGGAATCCAGGGGAAAAAAAGCTGTTTCCCTTGTTTTGTTCTAATTTTCTGGTTGACCAGAATCTTAACTTTCCCTGCTGTTTGATGCTTATTTCATGGTTGTATAGAGGCAGTTGTGTAAAGGTCATTCCTACTGTTTAGGTGGACATAAAGTTACATACTTGAACTTGATACTACAATGCACTAACTGGTGATAACCTGGCAGGAAACATTTATGATGCATGATGAAGCCGTCCTATCTGTTGATTTTAGTAGAGACTCTGAGATGCTTGCATCTGGATCACAAGACGGGAAGATAAAGGTAAGGCTCATTTGTACTTCTAATTCTCATTTTAGATATCCTTACTTGTTTCTTTATGTGGATTTATTTCTTGGAACTTGACTGGAAAAAGAAAATAAGAAACTCAACTTGGTTTAATACAGGAAAATAAGGGAAGAAATTGTAAGAAAAATAATGGTAGTGACTGTTATAGTTGTCTATTTCTGCGATGGCCTGTAATTCCTTGAAAGATGTTAAAATATCAGAGTATATGAATCTAGTAATTTCCCATATGTGTTATAGGTTTGGCGTATCAGAACTGGTCAGTGCTTGCGTCGGCTCGAGCGTGCGCATTCTGAAGGTGTCACTAGTGTCAGCTTTTCTCGAGATGGAACTCAGTTGTTAAGTACATCATTCGACAGCACTGCTAGGTTTGTCCAACTTATAACCATATAGTTCGGCAATTATTTCATCTTATTCTCATGTCTTAAGCTTTTCCTTCCCCCTCAAAACATTTTCTGTAGAGTTACAGCAGTGTAGATAGTTGGAAATATTAACAGTGCTTGAGTTAGAAGTCCCTCATTATTTTCATTTTATACAGAATTCATGGCCTGAAATCAGGGAAGATGTTGAAAGAGTTTCGTGGCCATTCATCTTATGTTAATGATGCCATCTTTACCGCTGATGGTTCTCGCGTCATTACTGCATCCAGTGATTGCACTGTGAAAGTAAGTTATCTTAATATTTGGGGTTTTCCGGGGCCAGTTTTCACCTTTCCGTTTGACTCATGTCCAAAATGTATTTAGGTTTGGGATGTGAAGACTACAGATTGTCTGCAGACATTTAAGCCGCCACCTCCACTAAGGGTATGTATTTTGTTAGCACCTCTACTAGTAATTTGAGCTCCTAATGTTTTGGTAAACTAACTTTTTTTCTTGTTTGCTTACATTGTACAACTTTCTTTTTTGATGCTTATCATCTTATATGCCACAGGGAGGTGATGCATCTGTGAATTCTGTACATCTTTCCCCAAAAAATGCAGATCACATAGTTGTGTGCAACAAGACATCGTCAATATACATCATGACACTCCAAGGGCAGGTAACCACGTTACTTAACAACCCTCCTCTCTGGATGTTCCTTATCTCTTGCATCTGGCAATTATATGGCAAAGCCCAGCCATTTCCATTGCATATGCTGTTCTATCTTCCATATGTCAGATGCCATAGAGTTCTTCGATTTTAATGTTGCATCATCAGGTCTTGTTAGACAGCATCTACTACTTAAATCACCGGTTCCTTTAAAGTTTTCTTGCTACAACACGAGCATCATCATAGTAGAGGGTGTTAACACCACCAAATGTGTTCTTTAGTTTATTTGGTTTCCAATGTTTCTTGAGATTGTTATTGAATAAGAGTATAAAACTGATATGCTATGATCTAAGCGTCTGATTTCGGCTATGATATGATATGATACGATACAATTTGATCTAAGCCTCTGATTTCTATAGTATAAAATGGTATAAAACTGATATGCGATGATCTAAGCATCTGATTTCTTTTGTGAAGGTTGTGAAAAGTTTTTCATCCGGTAAAAGAGAAGGAGGAGATTTTATGGCAGCTTGTGTATCAACCAAAGGGGAGTGGATCTATTGTGTGGGTGAAGACAGGTATGCTTCAAATGAAGTGCTTTTATTTTCAGTAGAGTTTGGATTCTTTTCATCATATTGTGTAAACATATCAGTAGAGTTTGGTTTTTTTGTCCACTGTGAACTTTCTTCCGCTTTAGTGAGTAATTCTCTATTGGGCTATCTGTCTTAAGAGTTAAAACTATTATACCTGATTAACTCGAGTCTTTCAAGATAATGATGCCGCCATTATGAAGATTAATTGAGCCCCCCTTCTCTTATTCCCTTTTCTCCACCTTCTAGTTTATCAAAGGGTTATAAAAGGTCGTCATATTTGGTCAGAAATATTCGTGGTTGGGGTTTGAAGTGGAACCATTTCCTACGGAATTCATTAAGGTTTGTGTTTGGACTGAAGGGTTTGAAATATAATGATTCAAATGAATATTCAAATCCACCAACTCGCTCAAAATTAGTTCAAAATGTGAGTCATGGATTTCTCATATAAATCCAAATGACCACCAATGGATTTGATATCACGGATTTCAAATTCATCCTCAAATTCTTCAATCCAAACACAACCGAAGAAAACTTATTCTATTTTGTTGCTCAAATTTATAGGACTTGATATTAATCTTTTTCTCTTCCCTCATTTGCTTGGATAACTCCACTAATTCGTTCAATTCATATGCAGAAATTTATACTGCTTCAGTCATCAATCTGGCAAGTTAGAGCATCTAATGAAGGTAAAGTCACTTCATTTGAAGTTCTGCATTTCCATGCTATGCTCTATAACCATGCTTTTCAACATTGCTCAATATTTATAAGCATTTTCACATATTAAGAAAACGATGCTTTCGTCTACTCGCAGGTACACGAGAAGGATGTGATTGGTATCACTCACCATCCTCATATAAACCTCGTCGCCACTTATGGCGCCGACTGCACCATGAAATTATGGAAGCCTTGAAGCATCTGATTCTGCTATAATTGCAATTCTTTCTACTGCATTGAACAATCTCTGAGTTTTTAACTTAACAGTTCTTTTTTGGATTACCATCTAGGTTGTTTGTAATATGTATATTCCACCTTTTTTTCTTTTAATTGTTTATCAACTCATGTTTGAATATATCCAGATTCTTATTAATTTTGGAGTTCCTTCTATCTTTATGGCAGTGTTAAATTTGCAACTATCCCAACTGTTCCCATTCCTGTATTAAATGAAGTGGAATTTGAATTCAACTTTCTACTTGGTCAATATCCATCGTTGGTTTATTCATAATTACACAATTTATTGTTTAGAATTGTTTCACATATATAATATCCATTTATCATAGAATGGCCTATAATTTGACACATATGAAAACTAAAAAAGAGTTAACATCCATTTCTACCACAATTAGAATAGTGATTACTTTTCTATCATAATAGATAATATATATACTTTTTAAATATAAATATGAAAAATGATCATTTTACCCTTGTTTATAAAACATAAATAACATTTTCCATCATATCAGTCAATAATTTTGCATCATACACATACGAGTGCAAGGGTTATTCAGACTTTTTCACCCAAATTGGTGTAGAAAAAGGTTATTATATCAGTTAAAAACTAGATTTATCTTTGAGGCATAAAGAAAAGAAAAAAGTAATTAATTGAGATGGAGTAGATCTGGGACATAGGGTTCTTGTTTTCTGAGTAAAAGTGATGTTATTGCTGGAAAAAAGAGGTTGCCGTTTATGATGGCCAATCAATTTGTTTAGGTTTTTTTTGGTATCGTTTTAATTAATAAAGTTAATTGGTGAATAGCAGACACGTTGACATTATTGCAACCCAAGTTGACCAAGTGTTACAAAGTCAGAAATCTGTCTCAGTTGACTTTTGGTCGACTTAATGATTAATTTAAGATGCAAAAATCTCAAGTTCTTCAATCAAAACATCAAGAATTTTAGCATAATATATCTTGAAAATTTTGGTAACTTTAACGAAAATTATTCGGTTTAGTTGAAGAAAAAATTAAAAGATTGGGATAATCTACATGTATCCCTATGTATTTTCCTTAATTATTAAATTTTGTGCCACACTAACAATCCTTGTATTGTTTGAAAGAAAAAAAATGTGAAAATGACAATACATTAAAAGAGTGTAAATCAAAGTAAAGTACTCAATTAGATATGGCTTATTTCAAATTTGCATTAGTTCACTACAATATGTATATTAAATAAGTTTGAAGTACATTTTATGTTTGATAAAATCTAAAGTTTGAATTCAATTAGAGCTCAATAAGTTAAAGAAAACTTGTATAAAAATATCAAAATATTTAGACATCAACATCAAGTAATGATTAAACTATGAACAATAGTATATTTAGTTATTAACCTCAGAACTTTTCATTTACAACTCTATTTTAGAAACCTTCCCACAAACTAAAAACCTTATGAAATGATTTATTTGTCCTTATTTAAGTTTATAAATTATTAAAAATGCTTGTTCACTCACAATACTCATTTTCAAATACTAAAACATTTAATTCAAGAAATAGTAAATATATACAATTTTAGAAGATTAAGGTAACTATTTCTTGAATTACACTTGTTCTGCAAAAAAAGCCTCTCGGCAAAAAACATTTATTTTGAAACAGACAAATGAATTATAATCTAAAAAATATGGACATAAAAATCATAAATAAAACAAGAAATTAAGTGTAATGATTATTACATTGCATGCATGCATTTACTACAAGAAGCACCATACCGGTGAGAATATTTACTCCTCCCAACCACCACCTTACTCAGCCTATTTAACATTCCACCACCACCACCATTTTCACACACACTGCGTGAGAAAAAATGGCCGATAGACTCTCGAAGCTTTTCGTGGTTTTGTTCTTGGTGTTGAGTGCAGATTTTGGCAGGGGCCAAGATGATCAAAGTGCAAGAGGAAGTTCATCAGTTCCAGCCATGTTTATTTTTGGTGATTCTTTGATAGATAATGGCAACAACAATGACTTGCCATCTCTTGCTAAAGCTAATTACTTGCCTTATGGGATTGACTTCAATGGGGGCCCCACTGGAAGATTCTCTAATGGCTACACTATGGTTGATACCATTGGTATACATTCGTGAAATTCTATTTTCTTTAATTTTGCAAATTTTTTAAATAAATTATTTTAATTTTTTTGGTTATATTTGCAGCTGAATTGCTTGGATTGCCACTAATTCCTGCTTACTCTGAGGCCTCTGGTGATCAAATGAGATATGGAGTTAATTATGCTTCTGCTGCTGCTGGGATTCTTGATGATACTGGAAGAAATTTTGTGAGTGTTTTTTTAATACAATTTGTTTCGATTTATTTGTTAGATTTGAATCTTATCAAGAAGAAATGAAGGGTTTTTTTAATCCAAGTTTGTGTGTTGTTGGAAATTATTTTACAGTATGAAACAACCTTAAACGACACATAAATTGAAAGAGACATTAGAGCACCTTGTTTTATTGTTAAATGTCTAGAAAAAAAAAATGTGTTAGTGTTATATATTTGATCTAATTGTTAGCTTTGATTACCAAGAAGAATTAATGGGATTTTTTTTTTTTTAAAATCCAAGGTTGCACGTTGTTGGAAATTATTTTACTGTATGAAACAATCTTAAACGACAGATAAATTGAAACAGATGAGGAAGTGCCTTGTTTTGTTGTTAAATGTCTTGAAAAAAATGTGTTACTGGCTAAATTGGTAGTAATTTGATTATATTTTCAGGTTACTAGAATTCCATTTAACCAGCAGATCAAGAACTTTGAGAACACTCTTGATCAAATAACGGCTAGTCTAGGTGCAACGAATCTAGCGGATGCTCTCTCGAGGTCCATTTTCTTCGTTGGAATGGGTAGCAACGACTACCTAAACAACTACCTAATGCCTAATTACAACACCAAGAATCAGTACAATGGCCAGCAGTATGCTGATCTCTTGGTTCGCCAGTATTCTCAGCAACTAACAGTAAGATTCCGATTAACCTCGTCTCGTACGTTGCAATAGAAAGTTGTGTTGCGTTTCTCATTTTCTTGCGTTTGTGTTGCAGAGATTGTACAATCTTGGAGCTAGGAAGTTTGTGATTGCGGGGCTTGGACTGATGGGGTGTATTCCGAGCATTCTTGCACAGAGCAACAATGGCGTTTGTTCGGATGAAGTTAACGGGCTTATAGTCCCGTTTAATACCAACACCAAGGCCATGATCAACAACCTTCTCACCAATCTCCCTGGCTCAAGATTTTCTTACATTGATGTCCATAATATGTTCCAGGATCTCCTAGCTAATTCAAGACAATATGGTAGTGTACTATTCCCCTGTTTTGCTCTGTTTTTGGAACATTGTTTTACTCTGTTTGTTTGGGCTATTGTAGGTTTTAGTGTAGTGAACCGAGGTTGTTGTGGAATCGGGAGGAATCGGGGGCAGATCACTTGTCTTCCGATGCAGACACCGTGTCCAGACAGGAGACGGTATGTGTTTTGGGACGCGTTCCATCCAACGGAAGCTGTAAACGTCTTGTTTGGTCGACAAGCTTTCAATGGGAACAGTGATGTTGTTTATCCTTACAACATTCAGCAACTTGCCAATCTTTGATCCATGTGAAATGTACTTTATTTCTCTAGTTTCAATGGATTTGCAATGTTTACTGTTAATGATTGACAAGTTAGTGTGTCTCTTGTGTAATTGGATTGAGTTTGTTTGAAAAGTCATTAAACTACTAATATTGTGTTTGAGCTTTCTTGATTGATAATCATACCGGTTTCGGCTTAGTTTTAATTGAGGCAGATACGATTTGAGTTTGAGCAGTTTGATATATTTATAAATGTTATTATCAATCAAAAGAGAGTAGTTTTGAGCTTATTTGAAATCGAATTTAAACGAGTTTTTAATGAGTGACCTTGAATCGACTTTTGAGTAGTTTATCCTAACTTTGTGTCATACTCATGTGGAGAGAACCCGTAATATTGATTTGATACAGATGCGATCCTAAGGTGAGCAATCGGTCGGTTCAATCGACAATGGAATCATACCGAAAAAATCCGAAAACCGGAAATCCTTTCTTTTCTAAACCTAGCCAATCCAATTTACACACAAAAATCAAATCGAACCTTCGGTTCGATTTTTTATTTTTTATTTTAGTGTAATTTAGACGATTTGACATAAAACCTAACTAATTTAAAGAAAAAAAATGAAACCAAAATTCTCTAATTTTAGTGAACCAAACAAAATCACTCAGTTCGGTTCGGTTTTCGGTTCCGGCTTGGTTCTGCTCACCCCTACTTCTTTGCACATGTAATACTAAAATAAAATCACTAATGTACACGAACATCGTTTGCAAAAGAGAAACCAGACTGAATTAATTCGATAATCAACATGAATCAACAATCTAGTCCACAACACAGATTGCATTCACAAGATTCATAACAATGCAGAACATAAAAAACTAAACAACAATACAAAAGTTCATCTCCAAATCTTCAGACACTAAATGAACTTCAACAAATCCTACAGCATAGCCAACTTCTGTATATTCATCGGATAAGCATACGATTTACTCTTCGCACTGTACGCCTTCTTTGCAAGCAAAATATTCGCAGATTCAGTCGGATGAAACGCGTCCCAAAACAAATACTTTCTCCGATCATCACATGGAGATTGAAGAGGAAGACACGTTATTTGCCCGTTGTTTTTTCCAACTCCACAACATCCCTCATCAACCACTTCAAATCCTGTTCCATTGTAAATCCAAAACAAAGTTTTTCATCAAATTGTTTTCAATTAGTACAATGCAGTATAATACATGTTTAGTTAATTACCATATGTTCTTGCATTCTGGACAAGATCTTGGTTGCTTTGAAATGAGTCTAAGTAGACAAATTTTGCTCTAGCAAGTTGCCCCTTGTTAAATCTTTCGACCAATCTTTTTAGGCCGGTATTGAATAGTGAAATCGCGCTATTGATCTCTTCATTGCATTTACTCGTTCCATTACCATCATATCGCGCTAGTTGATAAGGAATGCACCCGATTTTCCCAACTCCTGTCACAATTATTTTCCTAGCTCCCAAGTTGTACAATTCCTACATAAGTACCAATGTTCATATGTATAACTAAGTGTATCGAGACGAAAATTGTTGGAAAACGAGGTTACTAACCGTTAGTTGTTTGGCGTAGTCTTGGATTAAAGAAGCTGCATAGGCTCTCGGGGTGTACTCGGAGCCGGTTGAGTAATAATCGCGCATGAAATAGTTGTTGAGATAGTCGTTGCTTCCCAATCCCGAGTAGAAAATGCACTTACTGAGGTAGTTGCAAAGTGTGTTGTTGTTAACATCGCCTTTGAAGTATCTTCTTAGTTGTTGCACTGTTTTTGCAAAGGTCTCAACTTGTTGGTTCATTGACATGTGACCTCCCTGCATTAATAACATTCATATATTCGCCTCAATTGACATGAAAATTGCAAATTTAATACACTATTTCCATATTTGAAGGACTAAAGTTGTGATTACCAGATTATTTCCTGTTTCATCTCGTATTCCAGAGGCTCCTGATGCGTAATTTGCTCCTTGAAGCAATGCTCGGCCACGAGCCTTTGCATAGGGAGGAATGTAGTTTGGAAAGCCTAATAACTGAGCTGCAAATAGCAACCAAGAAATAGTCAAAAAAACATGAATGTCTTAAAACATGTTGAGATTCAAGATAATGCAAGAGAACACTCTCAAGGTACCTAAAATGTCGACAAAAGTACGACCATTAGTGAAACGACCCGTCACGCCTTGTGGGAAATCAATGCCATAAGGACTATAATCAGCTCTAGCAAGAGTGAGCACATCATTGTTATTACCATTATCAACTAATGAATCTCCGAATATGAAAAAACATGGCACTTGAGGACCTCGATTATCATCTTTCGAGCAATCCTTGCAAGCCTTAGTTCCGATTAAACATGAACTAATAAGAAGAGCCCACAAAAGAAACACTTGCAAAGTTGCCATTTTTCGATGGAAAAGGATAGGTGATTTTTAGTACTGATTTTGAGTATGTTTTTCATGTCTATTTATATCGAAATTCTTTGAGTTTGATAAGTGAGAATCCGTGAGAAAAAGTGTTGAAGAATTGTCTTTTTAGCTGTATTTGATCGTGAATGATTTTTGGATGCATTTTTGAAGATAAAATCAGCGGTGGAAAAAGGTGAAATCTCGTGAGAGTTTTTTTCATGGAAATGCATGCAGTTAAAGCTTCAACCATGCAAATATATACCCGTGAATAAACAACTGCATTTTCATTATTGTCTAATAAAAAAGGAAATTGTTGATATATATATATAATTTTACATTTACTAGTTTGGAGAGAGAGAGAGAGAGAGAGAGAGAGAGAGAGAGAGAGATGCAAAGAACATATCATGAATATAAAACACAAGATGACTTCTTTTGGAAAATTAGTGATCCACTATTAGAAAAAAAAAAAAAAGATTAATTACATAAAAAAATACGAATTTTCATGAATTTGTAAGTTCCACATGATTTTTCAAATTTAGGAAAATAAATCATAAACTTTAACATTATTTTGTGGGAAAAAAATGTTTTTTTAGTTCTTTATGTTTGACTCATTAGATTTTTAGTCTTCTATCTTCCACCTTTTGATTTTTAGTCCTCTATGTTTACAAAGTATAAGTTTTTTAGTCATCTATGTTTGACTCATTAGATTTTTAGTCCTCTATCTTTCACCTCTTAATTTTTGGTTATCTATATTTACAAAATATCATTTTTGACATTTACCTATAATAACAGATTTTTTTTTCTTCTTAATTATATTTAATCTTAACACCATTTTTTTCCATTCATCTAACATGTCTAAATTAATATTGATAATTAAAAATTATATATTTCATCCTGATACGAGTGAGTTAGAATTTTGTGAGTTTGAAAAATAAAACATTTTATCATCAAAATTGATATTAAGCAATTGACAAATTTATTTTTCACAAATTATACATTTTGTGCTGAAAATAGACAACACGAAAGTAAAAAAATGACATTAATCATATTTTATTAGCTCTCAAATTACACCAAATGTCCATGGGGTTGCTGTCAGTTCAATTTTCCAACAGATAAATTGATATAATTTGAGAACTAGCAGAATATGATTAATGTTATTTTTCTAATTCTGTGTTATTTATTTCAAGTACGAAATGTATATAATTTATGACAAATAATTTTTTTAATTGCTTAATAATTATTTTGATGCTAAAATGATTTATTTCTCATAGTCACAAAACTCTAATCCACTCATCTCGGAGTGAAAAATAGAATTTTTAATTATTAATATTAATTTAGACATGTTAGTTGACTAAAAAAAATTTTGGTGTTAAAATTAAATTGTAATTAAAAAAAAGTTACCTACTATTGCAGGTAAAAAGACTAAAAAATGATATTTTTTAAATATAAAGAACTAAAAATCAAAAGATGAAAGATAGAAGACTAAAAAATGATATTTTTTAAATATAGAGAACTAAAAATCAAAAAATGAAAGTTAGAGGACTAGAAATTTAATGAGCCAACATAGAGGACTAAAAAACTTTTTTTTTCCCCCTGTTTTGCAATTCGAATTACTATTATTTTCCCAGGTGAAAACTTACGGATGTGTCCGGTCAAATTAATTAATTATTCACTTTGGCTGCCACAATGTCGGTTAAATAAATAAATAAATAAAATTAATTAATTAAAAGGATAACATACTAATGTTTTTCTATTCTATCATTTGTGCAACTCTAATAAAATTAAAGTGAAAAATCAAAACATTTGGTCAAATATATGCACAAGTTTTAGATTGAAAATCAATAGTGATTCTGATATCAAAATAAGGTTGGGTACATTATATATTTTCCTAAATTTAAAATTTCTATTAAAGTAATAATCTTTAATGTGTTCAAATTAGGAAAAAGGATTTGAATGAAATTAGAGACTGAAAATAATTTGGATAAAAGCTTTTAATTTTGCTGAAATTTACACACCTATAAAAGGCCACTATTCTCACACACTTCCCACCATCACTTCAAACTATATTTCCATTGAAAATTTTATTTAAGGAAAAAAAAAAAAAAACCAGAAAAGATGAAAAGCTTTGCTGTGATTTTCACTCTGTGCTTAGCAATTTTGCTAGCTCTTTTCACTCCATCCCTAGGTAATATTTTATCCATCTTAAAATGTTATTCAATATAGAGATTGCATATATATATATATATATATATATATATATATATATATATATATATATATATTATTATTAATTTTATGTGTGATTTTTATTTTTTATTTTTTTTTAGGACAAAAATATTGTCCAGCTCCAGTAATTCCAAGAAAAAGTCAGTGTGGTGAAAATGGATTTAGTGAGTGTGAGTTCGTGATATTGGGGAGATATGGAGCAAGTCAAAAGACCCAAAAACATTAAATGTGTGGATATTGTAGATAATAGTTATAGAAGCCAATGCACTTGTGACATTCTTTGTTAGATCTCAAAAATGAAGATTAAAATTACGTTATTTTATATTTGTATTTAATAATTAATGGGTTTGGTATGATATATATATATGATCATCCTCAATTGAATAATTAAATTTTTGCTTGATTTGAGTCATATATATGCTTTCATGGTTGTTATCTTGATTCACTCATAAACGCAACTCAATCTTATGTTATCAACTTAACGATTGAAAGGTTTTAAACTTACTTATATTAAAATAAAAAATGAAAGACAAATAGTTAAAAATTCAAGAAAACAAAGTTAGAGAAAAAAAAACTTTTCCCCTCTAAAAAAATTATAATATATATAATTATAATTGCAAAACTATCAAATACTAAAAAAAATAAAATAAAAATCAGAATATTTGAAAAACAAAAGTAAAATTTTTCTCAAAAGTGAAATCATCTTTCTAGACTTGAAGCATTACATAATTAACTTGAAATTTGGATTTATTAATCATAACACTAATTTTAGATTAAGTAATTTAAAAATCATTTCGTATATAAAATCAAATAATAAACATAATAATTTTTCTTATTAAATGTGATTTTCTATATTACAATTAATCAATGCATCACACGAGTAGGGGTGAGCAAACACCGAACCGAAATCGAAAAATCGAAGGTTTTATATGTTCATACGGTTCGGTTCGGTTCGGTTGAAAAATTAAGAACCAAATAAAATTTCAGTTCGATTTGGTTTTGCTTTGAAAAAAAATTCGGTCAATCGAACCGAGCCAAAATTTAATTCTTATTTAGGATTTTTTTATTATATGTATATTTTTCTTGTTTGCTTATCAATTATGTAAAATATTTGGTTTTGTTTATCAAATAACTCTATGTTTTAATTCATAATTTTTTAATTAATGAATGCTAATGTATAATAATGAAATGCAAAAATTTGAACAACTCAATTAGCAAAGTCCAAAACCAGGAACCCAACCGAACCAAAAAATTTCAGTTCGGTTCTGTTATAAAAATCTAAAAAATTCAGTTTTCGGTTTTGGTCGGTTCAATTTGCTCATCCCTTCACATGAGTGATCGTAATAGTTTATATTTTAAATTTGTAAATATTTAATTATTCTAATTAACATCATAACTCGTAAGTCAAATACATCCAGAAAAAATACTCATCGAAAAAAAATTTGTAAGCAAAGAATTTTTCTAGAAATATAAAAATTGGATAGATGTACCTTTAACTGATGAAGGAATTTTGGATTCAAAATTAAAAGAATCAAACCGTTTTGGTCGGATATGTACACAAAATTTAACCGTAAAATCAATATAGTGATTCGAATAACAAAATAAGGGTTAGTACACAATTCATTTTCCTAAATTTGAAATTTCCCCCTTAGTAAAAGAGGAAAAAGATTAAACCTTGTTGATTTCCCTAAATTTGAAATTTCCTTATTGAGCCTTAGTAAAAGAGGAAAAAGATTAAATCCTGTTGAAATTTACACACCTATAAAAGGCCACTATTCTCATATACTTCCCACCATTGAAAATTTTATACAAACCAAAAAAAACCCAGAAAAGATGAAAAGCTTTGCTGTGATTTTCACACTGTGCTTTGCAATATTGCTAGCTCTATTCACTCCTTCTCTAGGTAATATATTATTCATTAGACCAAATCATTCTCAAAAATTATTCTTGACATATAAATATATTTTTAATTAATTTTTTTATGTGAATTATTTAGGAAAAGAGAAGTATTGTCCAGCTCCAGGTATTCCAAGAAAAGGGTCATGTCCTGCTATTGGAGATGAGGACTGTATATCATTGGTATTGGGGACATATTCAGGAAAACAAAGGCCCACAAATGTTAGATGTGTGGATACTGGAAATAATAGTAGCAAATGCACTTGTGACATTCTTTGTGGCACTCTAGAATGAAGAACATAATATGCTATTTTGTATTTATTTTTAAATAATTAATGGAACAATTTTCAGGAATATTGTGGAAATTCGATGTTTGATTTTAGTCCTTCTCTTTATTTACTTATATAATTGTTATCTTGATTAACCCAAAAATAAAACTCAATCTTATATTATCGATCTTATAGCTCGTCGCCAGGCTTAAAAAATTTGAAGTTTTTAAACTTATACGAGTAATAAAAATACGATATGTATGTATGTATATTTTAGGAAGCAAAGAATTTCTTTTGTCATATATCAATCAACTTAAAATTTTGATAAATGTATCTCTTAACTTAATAATTTTGAATTCAAATTTGAGAAAAAAAACTTGTGTATTTTCAATTAATTGATGATTGAATTCATTTTAGCCATATCCATTTCGTTTTACGCATCGCACGATCAATCTTCATCCTCAAACCCTAGGATCATCCATTTTAGTCATGGAAACAAATCCACAGTGATATTAAGGTTTCAACTTTTTTATTTTCTTTTTAAATCCATATGTAATTAATTGTTTTAGTTTTTTTTTTTCTAAATTCCATGTGGTTGATGATTAAAATATAAAATTACACGTGTATTGATGACTGGAATTGATTTATACATTTCGGATTCCATGTCAGCAATTGAAGTTCGAAAAATTCAATCATGTCCTGAATTGAAACATATGTTAAATTGAACGTTTATGGTGTTACAATCAAAAGTTCATGTTGCAATTGAAATAGGACCCTAAATTCGTACTTTTTTGATGTAATTAACCCTAAAAGAAATCAAATTATTTATAAAAGAAAACTATATTTTTTTTTCTAGAAAAGTGAAATTATCTTTTAACACTTGAAGGCTTGAAGCTTAGATAACCTGAAATTTGGATTTATTAATCATAGTTTTTTTTTAATTTATGAAAGTGTAAAATTATTCTCTCATATGTACACCTTCAAATTGAAAACTAATAATACTAAACATTGATTAATTTTAAGCTCTTTTAGATTAATTCATTCAAGAAAAGTCGTTTCACATATAAAATCAAATAATAAAATATAATTATTTGTTATTATCAAAAAATTTCTTATATTACAATCAATGCATCACACGAGTGATGCACTAGTTTATATTTTAAGTTCTTAATATTATATTTTAACCTCATAACCCGTAACTCAAATAAATCAAGAAAAAATACTCATAAAAAATTGGTAAATAAGAGATTTCTTTTCATCATAAATTAAGGAATATAGTAATTAAATATATATATCTTACTAATTAAGAGATTTATCATTTAAAATTGAAAATTTCTTTTTACCATAAATTAAGGAATATAATAATTGAATAAATATATTTTACTAATTAAGAGATTTATGATTCAAAATTGGAAAGAGAAATAAATTAGTTTCATTAAAAGGAATCTTAGGTAATGAATATTTATAGAGATAATTTGAAAATAAAATTGTATAAGAGTCTAAATGATATTTAATTGGAAACAAATTTGATCTCTAGAGATTGACGTATTATTTAGCATGTAAAAGAGGAGGAAAAGGGAATCTATTTAGCATGTAAAAATGACAAATAATTTATTAGTGTGTAAAAAAAGGAAAATGGAATATGTTTATAGCAAGTACAAATAGGGAAAACAATGAATTGTTTCAAATTAATTGTTTAAATCGTTCAAATTAGGAAAATGATTTAATGAAATCAAAAGTTGAATATAATTTGGATTAAGGTTTCAAATTTGTTCAAATTGTACACATCTATAAAAGGCTTATTATTCTGCTCATATTTTATATATATATATATATATATATATATATATATCATCTCCTTAAACTGTATTTCCACTCAAAATTTTGTTTGGGAAAATTAATCAAAGAAGATGAAATATTTTGCTGTGATTTTCACACTCTGTTTAGCACTTTTGCTACCTTTAGTTGCTCCATCTGTAGGTAATATTTTATTTATTAGTCTTTTTTTTCTTTCTTTCTTTTTTTCTTTTTTCTTTTCTTGTGTCTGTGTATATATATATAATTTTTTTATTTTTTTGTTTTATGTTTGAGTTATTATTTTTGTAGGACAAGGACAATACTGTCCAGTTCCAGATATTCCAAAGAGAGGTGCATGTGGTGCAAATGGAAAACAAGACTGCTTGCGTTTGATATTGACAAAATATGCAGCATTTCAAATGCCTACAAATATTCAATGTGTAGATCTTGGAAATAATAATAGCAAATGCTCTTTTGAGATTCTTTGTCGTTAAAATTTTTTTTTTTTCTTATTTATTTGTTTTTGTAATAAGTAATGGGTTTGGCATGATGATCATCCCCAATTTAGTAATTTTCAGGATTGTGGAAATTTTATGATTGATTTTAGCCATTTGGTTTATTTTCTTTTATTATTAATTGTTATCTTGATTAACCCAAGAATGCAACTCAATCTTATATTATATTTATCAATTTGGATATTCTATTTCAATCTTTTATTTATCATATATCCTAATCCACATATCAAATCACAATTTACACTAATTTATATTGAAAATACTTAATGTTTTATTTTAACCTCATAACTCATAAGTCAAATAAATCTAGAATTTTTTCTCACCAAAAAAAAAAAAGATCTATTAAATTATTTCTTTTCCCAATAACGATGGGCTAAGAAAATATCAAGGCCCAAATAAGTGGGTCACTTTCAGTAAATAGCTTTACAAGAAGCCCTATGAACTTTTTATGATCAAAATAAAACAAAAAAAGAAAAAAGAAATGAATAATGGTCAATGGAACTGAAGCTCAGCCAATCTTCTCTTCCGGTTGCCATCTTCAATCCCCCTTCTTTTTCCCCTAGGCATTTTACTCTACTTGCTCAGGTGCTCTCTCTCTCTCTTCTCTCTCTCTCTCTCTCTCTCTCTCTCTCTCATATTATTCATGTTATATGTGTATGGTTGCTGATAAATTAAGTGGAGAAATATTGGGTTTTTTTTTATCACTCTCCCAAATTTATGCATTTAGTAGTTAGCTAAAGTATGTTATATTGAGAAAGTGAACTAAATTTTGTGGGTTTTCTTGATACAGAAATGGAAGCTCGATATTCAAAGAATTTCTTGGAAGGGCCAATACATGAGCAAGGAAATCTTGGTTCATGTGGTCAAAGAGTAAGATATTTTTCGTGAAGCAATTTCTTTTTTTTCTTCTTTTTGTGTGTGTTTAATATTGACCATGAGAGCTGCAGTTGAAAAAGATCTAAGCTTTTTCTGGGGTTTTTGAGTACACACTTGTATTTACATGTTTTTTTTTTATTTCTTATCAGAGGTGAAACTCTGAGTTCTATTTCAAAAATGTATGGAGTATCAATTCTTGAAATTGCTGCTGCTAATAAGGAGATTGCTGATGTTGATCTTGTTTTCCATGGCCAACATCTTAATATACCTTCTGCTATTGTTGGATATGCTCAAGTGGTGAGCTTATTCTTTTGTCTCTTTTTTTGTTTCCTTTTAATTGATCAGCTATTTTTTAACTTGTGAGAGCCAGATTTGAGGATATGTGATTCTTGGCTTAACATATTCACTTGTGCTGATTTCGTGTTTATCTTACCTGCCAGTGCAATGCATCTCCAAATCTACGATTTCATAGCATACAATGGAATCAGATCTTCACCATGTCATCATCCCATCATTTACCACTTGTAAGCACTCCCACCCTACCAATTTGCATTTGTGTTTGTACTGTAATTTCTTGTGATCAATATTTTAGTTGTAACTTCAAACTTGTTAATGTTATTGTCAGGCTAAGACCGCTGTCTCTTTTCTACTTCTGGTTCCTCTGATGGCCTTTTGCATCAGATGCATAATGGGAGCTTTTCATTACATAATTGCCAGAAACTTGAGACATCAGGCTTCAAAAAAATCTAACTTGCATCATCATAGATCCAACGGTGTAAGATGGAAAACCGCTCTCAGTGACTTGAGGGATCCAGAATCACTAGATGTTGAACCTGAACCTGATTCTGATGTAAGTACAAGCTACTAAATTGTTCAGAATTTAGGACTTTATTCGCTATTTCTGTGGGCCAAGTGACTCGTTAAACATCCTTAAACTTGCTTGTCGAAATTTAATTACAGTCATTGATGGAGGACCAAGAACAGTTTCTGTTTGAAGATGTATCTAATGGTTATATCAAACTTGAAGGTGACTATCAGAAATTCCTTTCGGAATGTGGAATGAGCAACTGGGGCTACTGGCGTGGAGGCTCGCCTCAATAAAGATTAACAAATATGAGTTATTCCATTTTCTTTGTTAGTATCATTGTTTTTCTTGTTCTTTTTAGATGACTGTGCAGGTTTGAATTTAGATTTAAGGTTAGTATAAGGTCACTGTACAGTGCTCCATTGTAGCTATAGTTGATTTTCATGTACATATGTGTGCTGTAAGATTACAAGCTTGAATGGATTGAAGATTTCTTTGAAATGAAAAGATGTTTCTCAAGTTCTAGTGCAATGAATCGAACTCTTTGATCAAATTTGTGAGTCAATTCTTCCAAAAATTTAGTCATACAGACCATACTCAAGTCTAGAAGGCGAAACTCTAGCAATACAACGACACGGGTTCTTAAAATCTTGAATATACATCATCAACATTTCAACCAAATGGATGCAACCATCAAAACTTTAACGGACTTTCCGAACTTTCTCTTCTTGACCCAGTCCAAGTGATTTTTGTGCATCTGCTATACCTTCAGGATCTGCCAAGCAAACAACAAAAGTTCAGGAAACATGATTCAACCATTAAGAATGACAATTCTTTCAAGAAGTCTAGTGGTTTGTTGTTTTCTTTAGTCATTTTCTTGAGTGAGAGATCCACTTATGTTTTACTCGTAGATCTTTCTCCCACAACATATGCCTCGTCGATGTAAATGAGGTATATGTTCAATCGTCTTTAACTCCCAATCCTTTGTTTTGATTCAATTACAGCATTAAACCATGATTAAACATCATGATTCATGAAGTCCAGAGTTGAGATCTTTATCAAATGATGCAGACTCCACATAATGAAAGAAGATTTCACCCACTACCAATGCAAGGAATGCAATGGCAAGATTCGAAGTTCCTAGCCCGGCTTGAAGCCAAGTTTCATTATTTAACTGCTACATCAATTCCTTACGATAGACCCGATGAAAGGTTCGCTAAGACTGGTATTCATTCCTCCTCCTGGTTGGCTCGATCGGGCAAGAGAACGGCCGGTAATCCCCGCTCCTTGGATGTTACAGGCGCGGGGGCAGGACAGAAAACAAAGCCGGGTATGAGTAGGATCGCCCTCCCCAAATGGCTTATCCTCAATTACAAAGCAGATAGAGAATTCAAACTTACCAAAGAACTGTGTGAAGATCCTTGTGAAGAAGGTCAAATTGCGTGAAGCATTGTACGCCATTGCAGGAGGAAGGGGTTTGACAATTGTATCGATGCTAAAGACACGTTGAAGGAACTGCAGAAACATGAGAGAGTTACATCACTGACTTCATCAGGAATACTTTATGCACATAATAAATAGGATATGACATGGCAGTCATAGCAAGCAAGGGAAACTTATTTGTTTCTTTGCATTTTCCTATCTCTTGTCAAGGAAAATTGCTAATAATCGATATCAGGGAAAGAAGTATTTCAGCAGCAAACCTCAATACTACTTGTTACAACCAAGAAGACTAACACATACTAAGACACACAAGCTGCCCTAAACATAACATATTTTCAATTTGATCAAATGTTCTTGAGCTAAGAAAAGACTTTCCATGGAGTTTTTTCGCACATCTCAAGCACACAACACAGTCCAAGATCGTACGAAGCCTACAGTTCTATGGCTTTCTGCTCTCCACTTTAAGACTCCATGCCTCAGTCTCAATGCCAGAGGTATTGCCAATCAATAACAGAAGTGAAATATCACTCACAGAGTAAAATACCTTGAAAACATATTTCATTATTTATCATTTGATCATACTCAAGCACTCTTTTCAATATAAACATCTCATGGTTTCAAATAAACAACTCTCTAAATAGAAGCAGCACCAAGTCGTTCCTCACGCCTCAAAGATTGTACCTTTTTTCATCAATCCACATTTTCATATTGACAACAACAAAGAACCCTAAAATCAAAGCTTTCAATCAAACAGAACACACGCCAACATAGACTGCATTTTTTGCAATAATATTAATGAAAATTAAATTGCGCGACTTCTCTCAAATCACCTGGAAATTGCGCTGGAAGCTGTAACGTAATTCAGGGTCAATTTCAGAGAGAGAGTCCTCATCAACTGCATCGTTTTTGGAGTTAAACTTCTTCTTTCCAGGGACGTGCATTTTGGGCGTTGCACCTGGCTGTGACGTCACTTTCATCCTCGCGTCTTTGAATTTCTCATCGTTCTGCTGTGGGTCCACCCTCCATGGCGCTGACGCCAGCAGCTCTTTCTTCGTTTTCGCCATTATCGAGACTGATTCGAGCCTTTTCTGTTTGTGTTGTGAGAGGAAAAGAAGCTTTGTTTGGATAGAAGTTTGAACTGTAATCATACGGCGTCGTATTATGCCATTATTTCCCTTCTCTACCCTTCATCTTTTGGGTAATTCAAAAAACACCCCTGAGATTTCTAAAGTGGTAGCATTGCGTCCTATTAATTACACCATCATATTCTTACACTATTAGTGCATATCACATATATCTTGATGGTAATCTAATGAGATTGAAATTGACGATCTCGTTTGAGCACAACCCTTCGCAACTTTTTATTACATATCAAATGTGTATCAATGATATCATCAATTACACAACGTATGATAAAAATATTGAAATAAGCGACAAAACATTGTTTGTATTGGACGATCTCATGTAAGAATAGTCCTCATCACATTCTCTTCTTTATTTGTAGTACAAACTTTGAATTCGAAATGTTTAATCTCATATATTAATATTCCAAAAGTGATCAAAATGAGCAAATGCATACATAATGATATCAATAATACAATGAACTCAGATGGTAATGAAAAACCAATGCAAATCTATGGACAAAAAGATCTTCCTAAACGAGCTCTATGGCTTGGGATAGTGAAATGCCTTATCCTATTTTCTTGCTCAATCATGTAACCTTCACATAGCAATGCCTTAGAAAATTTATCCTCCACCACTCTATTAACATCATGCACAAAGACATCAGTTTCACCACTTTCTCTGTTTCTTGCCATCAATCCTGCAGTGTATATTGCACTCATTCTTCCCGGTGCTTCGTCAAAGTATCCGGTGGGTGCATCGACCATGATCAGATCCCATTCGATGTCGTACACTTCACTAGGCAATCCCTTTAGAGCAAGTTGGCATTTTGAGAATCTTGGATCACTCACAGCCTTGCACTCTTCTTGCATTGCAATTTCTAGTAGCTCGTCGGCTTGTGTAACCTTGGTGTCGTAGACGACGTGGTAGGCTTCTAGGGATGGGATTTGCTTCTGGATTTGCTCAATCCATGACTTGTCTTCTTCGAGGAAGACGGTTCGTCCCCCGTGGTTGAGGGCTGTCCACATGAGGCTGTCGTGGCCTAATCCGAAGACGAGGAAGTTGCAAGGTGACTTCTTTTCGAGTACTTTGAGGGATACAGAGATCTCTTTGATTGTTTGTTGGGGTGTGATGTTTAAGGTTGTGTAGTGGAGTATAGCATGTGCTAAAGAAGGTGAGATTTTGGTGCATGTTGGAAGAGATGGGCAGTTTGTGGGCTTTGGTTCTTGATCTTGGAAATGTGATGTGTTTGTGGAGAGAGAAGATGGATTTGGTGAAGGGTTTTGTTGGGAGTATGAGAAGCTTGATCTGAGTATTAGAAAGAGGAGGAAAAGAAAGAAGAAACAGATCAAGACTGTCTTGAGATTGAAGGGGTGTTGAGGTTTGCTTCTCATCTTTGTTCTTGGGTAATTCTTGAATTGAGCCTAGAGATGAAGAAAGTGTGTGTTTTTTTATGAGATTGCGAACTCAATTTTAAGATTTGATGAGTGGTTTCTATGGATAAATTGGCAGGAAAAGTGGAAATGAAGCAAAGAGATGGGTTGATGGGGGACAAATAAACTAATGATATGTTTCTAGTCTTGCAAGACAGATAATTTCCTCCACGTTTGGTGATCATTTTTTAAGTAAAAGTTGGTGTGGCATTAGGTGAAACTTAGGTTGTTATATCCAATCAAATAAGTGAATTGAGAGGTGTCCTAATGTTGGATATTTTGAAAAAGTAGTTATATATATAATAGTATGTAATAATTAAGAGTAGTAGGTGGTTTTCCTCATTATCATATTAATTAAAATGTTGCTTTATAAACAAACAATAACAAGTATTCTTCACGCACATATATGCAAGCTTACAAGAGTAGAAAATTCACATCTTTCAGTTGTTGGAACATAAAATCGTAGGTTAGTTGTTGAATGTAAGAATGAGGTTTTAGAGTTGACATTGATCTTCAAACCGGATATCAGAGATGACAACGAATAGGGTACCTACCATTTAGGGTATCACAAATTCTAACCATATTAATATTATACTATTCATACCGATTTCAATCCCATATAAAATTATCCATACCTGTACCCATCTCGTTCCACTACCCGGCGGGTACCCATAGCCGCCCAATACTCGTTTATCAAATAGAAATATTTATTATTTGAATCTAAATGGGTAGTTCAAGTGAATGGTTGTAGTATTTGATATATTTATATACATTTTTAGTGAATGTTTTATCACAAATTACCAGCTAGTTCAAATGGTAAATGTTTCTTACTCAGTATCCATACCTTATTATATAAACAGGTAGAGGGTATTCGAGGGTATCTACCCGAACCCTAGTGGGATTTTCTTTTTCCCAAACTTGCCCAATTCTCATTTTGAACTACTCGCAATTGTACCATTAAGGTTCAAGCACGTAGGGTATCCATATTACGAGTATAATGCATCAGGTGTAGGGTCATGAGATCTTGTTTTTGATTAAGCTTATTCAAATAAATGAAAACCAAGAAAACACATTTGCTAATGATTGCATGAACATGAGAGTCACTTGTAACATCTGACAAGTAAACAAAAGCCATAGAATAATAATACAGGAAATAAAACAGTTGTACATTACAAAGCAAGCAACCCAGATCACGGATCCCATAGAGTAATCAATCAACAAGTTTACTTATTACCTAGCTAAAAAAACCTGTAAATAAATCGAATGGAGTCAAATATTTGAAATAGAAAATAAAACACGAGACTGAAACACCCCAACAGTGAAAATGAAGTAGTAGATAAAATACATCATTAGCACAATTTACAGTGATAGCAATTATTTGTAAATATTGCAAACATGTTCCTAGGATACAAGGTCAAAAGAAAATTGGCAACCCGGTCAAAAAATATTAATCATACAAAAAATATAGGAAAACATGATGTTTGTGTGCTAATACACAAATAAAATAAAATAAAAAAGCAACTGCAACACAATACAATTGATAAAAGGTACAAGGTGTAACATGATATTTATATACAAGGATGTTTATATAGATCCTCAGGAGCTACCATAACAAGATTTTTTGAGCTCGATCAGAGCTCAAGAAACTGATCAATCAACCATGAACCACCCAACAAGAATTGCAAGAATCGATTGTCAAAATTATCCGTTTATATTCTAAAATCTATAACCAGAACCAGATGACGGAGGAGCCGGGGGCAGACGGTTAGGTGTACGCCTACTGCCCGAGTTTGCCCCGTAGTTTACATCACCATTTTGGGAAGGGTCGCTATTACGACGGCTGTGACCATTGGACCGAGAATCACTGTAGGAATCGGTGGGACCGTTGGCAGCAGAATCAAATGCAGATCTCCAATCATCGCCGGATGATGGACCTGAAGCAGTTGGACTGCTTTCTGCTCGATATAATAGGAGGTAACATTAGTCTATGGGAAAAGACATGTTCTAAAGTTAATTGATTGTTCAGAAAGTTAAAAAAATCTGGTTTGATTCATAATGGCTAGTGATTGCAATAATGTATGACAAATGGTTTCAAACTTATATATATCCAATATCATTATGTATGTGGATGTTTTCTCTCTATTCTATAATGATGATTACCTGCTCCGACACCATTTGAGAAGGATGCTGCAGCTGCTCGATTGTCATGAATGCTTAATTGTCGAGTGAGCTTGGAAAGAAGAGAAGACTGTTTCTGACAACGTTCTCTCCTGCGCTTCACATTCTGGTCTTCTTGGAGCAGCTCTTCTATTTTTGCCATGCTTTGAGCACTATCATTCAAAATTAGATCAAGTCGTGTTTTGAACAAGAGAAATATATATATATATATATATATATATATATATATATATATATAATGATGGGCATGTGGGCATTCTCTTTATTTTCTTTTCTAAAGTATAGCATTACCCTAATGGATGTAGGAAAGGAAAGGAAACGAACCTGATAGAACTGTATAGCTTATTAAGCATGTCTTCTTTTGCCTTCTCAACTTGGCAAAGAACAACAGCCTGTAATCACATCATATAAGATGAAAAGGTGGTTTCCACTTAACAAAGTCAAAGGAAGTTGTTGGTTATTATATTTGACCTTTGGGACATTGGCTGCAAGACTGTTGAGAACAGCTTCAACATAACCACGCACTTCCTGAGCCATCCATCGAAGTTCTTCCTCTGGATCCACAGGTCTTCTTGCCATTGTATCCTAGATGGAATTACCAAAAGTTAGTATTGCACATAAACAAGCTCTTGTTTAAACACAGAAAGAATCTTAAGGTCAAACAAGTAAACATTAAATTCAACCATAAGCCAAGAAAAGCATTTGTAATGCTGTTCATAAGATGTGACCCTTGTAAATTGAGAGAGAGAATGATCTAAGTATCTAAAACTTTATAATTAAATAGATCAAAATTCACAGCAATAAGAACAAACTAAACATATTATATATGCAACGAACTGGCAAGCCTAGGAAGTTAAGGGATTTACAAGAGATCCATCAGAAAGACTTTGGCGCATTGGATGACCAGATTCACCCTTCACTTGACCTCCTTTAGCACTGATAACATTTCGTAATTTATTTAGCCATTCTGTCTTGTCTGCCACACTTTCAGCCTTCAGAACAACAGCACTGTGAGCTGCAGGTATCAGAACATTTCTAGTTAGTCCATAGATTTAAATAAAAATAAGATTTCAGAAAGTGAGAGCAAACATTTGTGGTACCTTTTAGAACAGTCTTATATGCAACCTTGCTTGTTAGCTTGAATACAAGACTGGGCCCTTTTGCCGCATCTGGACCATTCGCTTTTTTATCTTTAGAACTTTTTGGAGGAGGAGGAGTTTCTTCATCCTCTGATATTTCTTCCAGATTACATTCCTGATAATTTCAGCCACAAATCCCAAAATTGGAGTCTTAGAAGATTTTTTTTGCATACATATCAAATAATTTCAACAATTATCAACACCTAAATATGTTATAAGGCTTTACTGCGTAAAGACTGCATTAAAGGAAATGATAAGTAAAGTAGTTTCATAACATGAGGAATGGAGATTTAAAATCAACAGCTTCCTAAGGTCAAAATGTTCTCCAAATGGTTGGTAATTCCAACATAGAAGCATCTCCATATACAGAAGTTAATGTCTATTTCTCTTTAACAAATAAAGAATTTGATAAAAGTACGACTACAGAGAAAAAGATTATCCATAAAACAAGTAAGAACATTTGAAACTATATTTGTATACGAGGCACTAGACTGCCCTCAGTTGCCCCCCTTTTTTCCCAATTTAGCCTACCAAACCCCGTCAAGACCCCACTCAGGCCCCACCAAGGCTTTAGGCCCCAGTCTACCAACCACTTGGCATGTTTTGCAACACTAAAATGCTTGGCTTGAAACTAGTCAAACTAGTATTGTGGTGTGATCTTCAGCTTATTCTGTACGGTTATTTTTCTCCACATCTCTGTGACAACCGGACTCATCTCTGAATTCAAGTTTTGTTCAAGGTTTTTACCCAATCCATTTTCACTTTAGATATAATGTAACAGCAAAGAGCGATTAGTCCAGCATCGTGATAGTAATTTTCATGACATTCGTTTGTCCAATATTCTTGGTGAAAACTTACTCATAGACGAATTATTATGCACCTAAAGTTATAGATGTATTTCAGGTCTAATGAATGCAGGCTCAAAATAATACACAACATACAGCCTATAAGTACCTCCAAAGTAACAACACCGCGGAAGTGTCGCTCTTCTTGCTTTTTTGTGTATCCTAGCTGCAGAGGTCATAATATTTCATCAAAACAAAATATCAGCAAGGATGAGAAGATAAGTAAAGGACTCAAGAAAAACCAATGAATAGTAAACAAGAGTTCATTTATTTAGTCAACAAACGTAATAATTTCACATGCATGTTAACTCTTAATGAACTTATAAGAGGAAGTCTGAAAATCTACAATATCAAACATTTTCGCATAACACTAACAAACCTAGAAGGATAGGAAGTCGAAATTTGATTATTATCAAGATTCCATGCTGTAAAATTAAGAAAATATGAAAATCAAAGAAGTGAAATATAGAATTATATCCACACACACACACAAACCAAAAAAATTTAAAAAAAAAGCAACAGAAAAACGCTTTTCAGTTACCAAACAAGAATATTCCAGACCAGAAAAATAAGTGCAATCACAGTTTGTTTGTTGAAGTCTGAAAATAAATTATCTTGCAACAATAGTTTCCAAAAGTTTGAGCTGCTTACTTTTCCAGTTTTTTCATTTAAGACAAACCATCTTCGACTCCAACCATTAGTTTTGGCACTTTTCTTCAACAGAAAACCTGCAGAAAAAATAGAAGTTAAATTGTCAGCACGTCATCTGAAAATGAACATAAAGGAAGGGTAGAATAAGCAATTTTTTAAAAACATCTATCCAGCACCACATCAGTTACAGTTTCATCCAAGTTTACAGTGTCAACTAAATCAAAATAAGCTACATATTTCCAGAAAAGTTACATGTGCCAAAGAGCAAGCAATGGAAGAGATACACATGGGAAGATCTTACAGATAGATTTTATTGATAATATCATAAAAACAAAAAAATAGTCAGCTCTTCTTTTTTTTCTATTTTGATTTACCCTCGACGACAAACCCCAGCTTCTTTGGCAAGGATATCTACAAAAGTTTTTAACTGCACCTAAAATGTCCAGGCAATCTGAATAGCTTAAGTGCCCATTCTAGAGTGTGTGTGTGTGTGTGTTCACTACCAAGGACTGCTTTTTAAGACAAATAATGAGGACAAGGAAGAAAATCCATAGGAGACAATAACAATATTATGGGACAATCAGTTTGGATTCTTCATTACCAACCTCACCCAGATACCAAAGCAATTGGATATCATGACATTAACAAGTCCCTAATTCTTCTACTAAATGATTTATACCAAGAAATCAAATGTATATGCCAATAAAATCTACAGCTGTTATGTGACTGTTCTGTATGAACCTGCTGTTATTTCCCCTTCTGGTCCTGCAGTCTTCAGTGCAGGTCCTTCTTGCACATCTTTCTCTTTATCTTTATCTTGAGGAGTAGATTTGTTATCCTTCATCGATTTTAAGCTTCCCCCAGTTTGCGGACTAGTTGCCTGAAGGAGAAAACAGGACACTTAGAGAGGCATGCAACATTAAAGAGAAAACAAGAAAAAAAAAAAAAAAAAACCTCAATGACATAATTATGATAGGCAATAATGTGATCATTCACATACATTCAATGAGTAACGAATTTTAATTGTAAATAAAGATATTACAACTAAAAAATATCTTATACCCGATTTAATATGGATTGCTCTGCCTCAGACCCCTTTTTGGAAGATCGGCCTTTCAACTCCTCTTCACGTCGTTGTCTATCCATCCTGGAAAGGATGACCAAAGACAAGAATTGTAAAAGAATAAACATAGGAAGATGGGAAATATAAAACTAAATAAGTTGTGACTTGTGATGCATACCGCCTTTGCACGAGACGAATGAAATGTTGTGGTGGGACGAATGCACGTTCCATGTCAACAAGTGCAACTACCATGTTTTTAGCTTCGTTCTTGAATCCTTCCAAAGCAGTTGTAGCAATTGATATAACCTACAAAAATTTCAGCAGAAAATATGTCATGAAGATCCAATGACAAGAAAAGATACACATTGCACTGAATGACTGAAATCAAAGCCCCTTTCATGTGTACCTCTCGCTTAAAAGGAGGATATCTTCCAAGGCCTGGTGTGGCATTTGCAGAAGCTGAGACAATTTCAACAAGTACCCTATGCACCTGTAAAGGTAAAATGGAAATTGTAATGGGAAACAAGTGCAAGAATTGTAAAGAACCACAAATGATTAAGAAGATTAAAACAGGTTTACCTCCTCAACACAAAGGCGTGAAGGTTCTTTTGCCAGCTCTAAAACACCTTTAATTAATGACCTCAATCCTTTCTCAGGAGAGATAAGATAAGGTTGATAACCATCTGCTTCTAGCACAATCTGATATGGATATGGAAACATCAACACAAATACATGGAAAAACATTAAGATTTCAGAACTTAATGATGTCAAGTGGCAGAAGGGTGAAGACACATACCCTCTTAACATTAGTAAGGTCAAAATGTCTATCTAAAGGCAATTGCTTGATCCTGTTTGGGAAATTGCCTTCAAAACTGGCAACCACTTTCCATCCACCACCCTGACAAGTAAGGTAACTCAGAATCTTAACATAACACACCAATAACGTAGAGCTCAAACAAGTGCAAACTATCCACAAAGCCAACTATGCAAAAGGATGATATCCTGCAAAGGAAGACCATTCCGGAAAAAGCATGATAGCAATGATAATTCATGATGATATCTTTTGAGGTACCCACCTCATTTAAGTTGAAGTACCCACCTCATCTAAAAGTTTAAGAAGACTACAATATTATTTTATTAATCAATTTAACCTATTCAACACACCACCTCACGTGCAATCTACTTAATTTGTATCAAGTCTTGCACATTAAAATTTTCAATAATCAGTAGCAGTAAAATTTGAACCTTTCATTTGGTTGAGCTCTGATGATTCCATGTTAAATGGGTTCAGGTAAAACTCATCCCAAAAAGCTAGCTCAATGGAAGAGGGTACTCAGACCACATGTATACAACTATATCAGCCCAGTACAATTGCAATGTGGGAGAAACTCTACTTCCTAAATGCAAACATAATATTACTAAGAAAGGCAACATAGATGGATATGACTAGAAGTTTAACAAAATTAAGAGTTTGTGAGGGCCTTAGGAGACCAATCTATAATGAGAAAAAATTTGATTTGCACATCATCCTCTCCCCTTGAATTAAGAGCATCACCTCTCCTGTTAAGATATGCTGGAGGAATTTGTCCTCAAATTCACGGCAAAGCTCCAAAGCTAAAGCTCTTGTACCCTCAGAACTGCTAACCATCTGTTCACCAAGTCTGAAAAGTTCATCCTGCACTATTTGGGACTTGCCCTGAAGCCTGCAGCAGTTAGCAAATTAATAATCAATGAGTCAATAAAGATACTGAATGCTGAAGAATACCAAACAAAACAAGCATAGCAACTTTCAAGCAGCAGACTGAACTTGTCCAGAGAGAAAAAACATGAAATTTGATCGTTAGAATAAGGAAAAGAAAAAACACGAGGAATAGTGTTTCTGGTTTTGTTAATATGCACAAGAAAGCTCTCCCCATGTGCTGACCACTATTTAGTTTTTGTGAGTCTTAAATAAACAACACATTGTTTCAGAAAAAACTGAAATATGGAAACAGAACTCCAGCAGTGGAATAGTGAATAGTTCCAATGATAGTATCCACAGGTTATGTAATAAAGCAGTGGTCATAATCTCCAGCATAAAGAGAAAATCATCATACAGAAGAGATAGGAATTGTGTTTAAATGAACAGGACTGCATAGAATAATACTTTGTAATGCACAAATAGAATCATTCTCTTTCCAGAAGGAGTCGAACATGAAACCAGAAGACAAGAAACTTGAAGAGGGAACATACCCTGACAGAAGACTTGGCAGCCTGACTTTCATGCGACTTCGGATCTGTTGAGCAAGGGTCTCCACCAAAGCTAACCTCCCAAGCTTGCTTTGAGGGGCTCCTGTAAGTATAGATTTCAAGCTTTCACTCTCTGCTCGCCATGCAGTTTCTAAAGAACTATCAGCTCCAACACTCCCAGATTGAGCAGACGCTATAGCAACTGATTGACCAATTAATGCAACCCATGGGATGTCAGATGTACTTCTAGGTCCTTGATTTAACAAAAGAGCCTGCACAGCAGCAAGGACTTTTGGATCTGATGATGCTTGATCAACCTTGCTAATCACTCCAATAGTTCTTGTACCTAAGAAATAGAAGTTAATATAAGTTATTCACATACATAGTCAAATTTGACATATATAGAATATGCAGAAAATGTCTTCCTTTTCATTGTTTTTTTAAATTGATAAATCAAGAAAAATCGATCTGGCAAACTCACAATCTCCATCTAACTCCTTTGCAATTCTAAAAGCTTTAGTTGTGGCAACTTCTGGAGCCTGGGCAGCAGATATTACAACCAGCAATATTGCATCACTGCGTTCAGCATACTGACTCTGTAATGAAGAGAAAGGCATCATATAGCCGAAAATCCAAACATTGTAGGTCCAAGAGCATAATTGGCAATCATTATTATCAGCTCAGTCAAGGTCAGAAAGAAACGAGTTGAGAAAAATTGAGGTGGCCCGTGGAATTCAGATATTTAGTGCCAGATTTAAAAGCATTCCATCTCAATTGCATTCTGTCTCAAATTTGGATTCAATCAACGGTGATCTAGCATGACTACACCATTTGAAATTAGCTTTAAGAGAGACCAACCACACTAAGGTTTTTTTTTTTTTCAGCAAAAAACATCATACCAAATGCTATTCAGAAACCACTCACCAATGAATCATCAAGGTTGCCCTTATCTGCTCCGGGTAAATCGATCAACTTCAATGGTGGACCTGCAAAACATGGAGATCAAAATATTAGATAACTAACCTTACAAATTGCAATAATTTCATTGTTGTCACATGATACATTTAAATATATGGTAAAAACACATGAAGAGGTTATAATAAGCCAACAGATAGTTCGAAAACTTAATATGTTCATGAAAATGACATGTTGACCACCAAGTCACTAAGTGCACCATCAATTGTCTCAAGTATCCATCAAATTCATCTTAGGATAAGAATACACTACAGTCCAGGCTGTTACACTACATACAGCAATGATGATGACTTGATAAGATAATCAATGCAAACTTCATTTCTATCTTTCTAATCCTCGCCCAATTTTTTCCCACAAAAGTTTTGTAATATCTGAATCCACAAACAGGCAAAGCCATAAATAGGCTTCACTGCCTCAGATGATATTTTCCAAGTAGGTAAATAAAATCAAATACTAAAGCAGACACACCTGTACTTGTGCGAAGCTTCAAATATATCTCATCACGACTCTTGCCAGATATTTTGCTCAATCTGTCTTGTAATGAATGCCGAAGAGAACCTATTGATGGGACATAAAGATAAGATAAAACAGATTCCATAAAATGAGAAAACCAAGAGATAAACAGGGAAACAGGATCCAGCTTAATTCATATTTGCTGCTTTAGGATTAAAGTTCAGTTAGAGGTCTCACTTGCATTAACTGCTTGAGATTTACTATCAATCTGCAAAATAATGGATTTGCTGCTTATTGAACCATCCCTTGTTAAATCAACACATATTGGAGCACGTGTTGCACCACCTTCACCAGTTGGCTGCAAATTTGAAAAGTAGCTTTTGAGAAACTGGTTTATCACTAGACAAGTTAGCTTTAAATACTATATATATTCAATAAAAAAGCATACTTACCAACACAGGATGCCCGATTAGACTATTCAGTACCGCTGACTTACCTGCACCCTGAAAAACAAACAATTCACCATATTGAAACAATTATTTTAAACAATATAAATAATGGCTAAATAAAGTAAAGCAAAAGTATATTTCCTTCAAAATAAAGAGAATGGTAAATAAATTGAATTTTGAATGGAACTAAATTAGAATATCTTAATCTATATAAGATGCTTGTTTACACATAATCGTAAAAAGCATACACATCATGCAATCATTCACAATACCCAATATCTAGTTATACAACTTCAAAACAGATAGATATTAAGCATGAATCTGATCCTTGATTGAAATTCAAGCTTGCACCATTGTCTTTGGTTTTACATTCCAGGGGATACAGGTCTTTCAATACATCATCTGCTTGGAGGGTAAGATCCACCATAATCATGAATACTCAAGAGGAACAAGTTTCCAGCTACAAATAAACATTACAAATAAACGGCACCAAATGATGTCTTAGAAAAATCTGGAGGCAAACAAATCTAACTCTTAGTTTAAACCCTTTTAGGAATAATTGTCGAGAAAATGATATTTTTCAACATATTTAACAAGTAAAACACCCTTCTAGGTTTTTACTAAAATTGTAGACATCCGTCTGCCTACTTTATTTCACATTTTAGTTTTTCATTAAACCTACTAAAAAATGCATCAACAATGCATAAGAAGTTGCATGCTATAGCACAGTTGGTGTTACCATCAGTTAATCACTGCAGCTTTTTACAATCTACATGTTAATATAGTTTCAAAGCCTTTATTACCTTTGGGCTTTGAGAGACTAAGGATCGCTAAGCTTGAAGTTAGAACCATCATGACTTCTTTTTGTATCATATCAGTTTCACCATCTTATAATATACAATGAAGAGAAAAATATAATCGACATTTCACATGATTATACTCAAAATCTAAATCCACAGCCACAGGTCAAGGCAATGTTACAAGAACACACTGATCACAAATGTTTGCAGCAAGAAAATTACAATGCACAATGTTTGCTCTGTGTTTCACTTGCTCTAATCCTTAATAACACGGCAAAACCCACTGATCACAAATCAAATCCCATTCTTCCAACCGTTTGATTAACAAAAAACACAAAATCTAAGTCAGCTTCACACCAAACAACGAATAAAAGAACACAAATATCACATAAACTGCAATTTTAAAGCTGAATCAGAATTCAGATCCCCAAAACACCTAGAGATCCAACAAAGCAAATCCGAACAATAATCACACCCAACCAATCCGCAACTTCAAACAATGCTCCGGAGAAGATATACTCACAGTGTTTCCAAGAGCAACAACATTGAGGAAAGTGGACGCACGCTTGGAGGAAGCAGACGACGGCGTCGTCTCATCCACATCCTCATCCGCAAGCAGACCTGACGCCTGCCGCATCGAATCGGAGAGCTGCGCCAATTCCTCGATAGCCTCCATTAACTCAAATCAATCTCCTCCCAAAAAACAACTGCTAAGTTACAATAAACCAAAATTGTCAGCAAACAACTGGATCGAGGCACCGACAAGCGCAGATCCAATGGAATGGGAGGAGATCGAGTGTATATTTATACAGTATCTATAAATTCATGGGCAAATTTTTGAGATTTTTAGGGTTGAGGGTATTGAGGAGTTTGAAGTTTTGAAAATGGGGTGAAAACCGTGAAATTGAAATGGTAGAGAGAAGTAATTTAAAGGTGAGGCGATGATATTTAAAAATTTTAAGGAAGCTATATACTACTTTAGTCTCGTTCTAGTGTAATAAATCTATACGACTAGATTGTGTGATATGATCTAGAAATCAAAGTTTTTTTTTTTTTTTTTTTGGGTATAATTGTTAAAATTACTATTTTACTGTAGATTCTTTAGATTTTTTTAATATAAAAACTATAATTTAAATATTTTTTACATTAAAAAACAAAATTCCTAACCTGGTGTAAGAATGACAGTTAAAAAAATTTTGCTCAACATTTTACTTCACTGCTATAAACTATGATTCATCCTCATGGTCTACACTATTTTCTTTCATAAAAGAAAATTCATAATATTCTTCATTATTATTAAAAGAAGAATGAAAAAAAATAAAGAATTAAAAAAACGAAAAAGAAACTGCACTGCTATAAACTACGATCATCTTTAGTGATCTACACTATTTTCTTTCCATAAAAAAAATATATTTCAAAATGTTCTTCATTATTATTAAAAAGGAATGAAATTAAAAAATGAAAAAAGAAAAGAAAAAAAGAATACACGTGAGTCATTTCCAAGTCACAACAAATTAATGGACTGTAGTCGAATAAAGTAATCTGATGATTTTTAAGAAAAATTGGCACAACCTTTTACAACATCATATTCGGATGTTTTTACGGCAGTGTTGGTCATGTTGGATGATCTTATATCTCAATTTTTTTAAATTATTAAATGAAATTTCTTTTATTTTTCATATTAAATGAAGAAATAATAAAAAAAACAACAACATATTTATTTACTAAGTAAATTATAAGTTTCACGATCATGCGTAATAATGTGACAGAGCATTCAGAAATTAAATGAAACTATTTATTTCACAAGTTCAAGTTTCACATGTGTATCATTGTTAAGATATGTGAGTTAGCTATAATTTAGTTAATAATTTGAAACTGAGATACAAAATTGTTTTTGTATGGTTTTAATTCAATAAATAACTAACTTCTTGTAGTTAATAAATATGTAAAGAAGTATTTAATATGATGTGACCTACTGACCATAAAACTGAACTTTTACTATCTGGACGGCAACATGCCAATATCTAATGAACTTATGGTAGATACAACCTACGATGCGCAAGGTACAACTTTACATAATTTGAGTTCCAAGTACAACTTATGATGCACGCGGCACAACAGCATGATGTTAGGAAGAAAGAATTAGATGTACATTTTACATTTACTATTGGCACCAATTTGAATTTAAGGATATGTTTCTTGAATAGTCAATGTTGATATGTTTCTTTAATGGTCAAAGTTGATTGAGTCAAAAAGAAAAGAAAAAAAATAGGAGAGAGAATTTCTTAATAGGGAAGTTTATAGAATGAGAAGAAAAGAAAATATTAGGGGTCAAATTCCAAAATAGAAAATAAAAAATAAAATTAAATTGATTCTTTGAAAATAACTATTAATTGTAATCTTTTTGTTTTACCATTTAAAAAAACTTAGAAAGATTGAGCTTGGTTGGATTAAGTAACATCACGAAGACACTTAGGATTAAATTAGATTTAAACTCTTACCTGATTATAGCCATTAATCTCAGTTAAGTCGTGGTCTTTGATTTCAAAAAATGATGCAAATATATTGAAATTTAAAATTTGGGCCACTAAGCCCATTCAAAATTATCTTTTTGGGCCATGATATCACTTATTGGGCTATCTTAGACAATTTTATATGTCCACATTGCCATAAACTTATGTCAAATTGTTTGTGTTTCATTGTGTTTTATTTGATAAAATACATGTGCCATTGGATCATCATTGTAAACAATTTGCATTCTAATATGTAAAATTATCCAACTTGAATTTTCACCAATCATCCTATCAATTTAATATGAACGAACCTCCTTAAAAATATAATTACAAACCAAACTTAACATAAACTTCTTTTATTTAGTAATGTTACTCAAATTTGCTAAACATATTAGAAGTCAATAAAGATGGGATGGAAGTGTAGGTTCCACTATGACAGAAAGAGTCTCTTTAGGGTGTGTGGAGAGTCCATACATTTCCTCAGTAGATATATCTTGAGGTCTCATATCATCAACCAATTTGAACTCAAATCCATGCAACAAATTAGCCAACGTTGTTCGAACAACCTTAAGTCCGAGGTTGTACCCAGGGCATCTCCTTCTGCCAGACCCGAATGGTAACAAAGCATAATTACTTCCCAACATATCGATTTCTTTGCCCATAAACCTCTCGGGCAGAAACTCTTCGGGTGCATCCCATGAGTGCGGGTCCCGCCCTATGCTCCACACGTTGATTATTACCATTGTGCCCTTTGATATATCGTACCCTGCAACGTTGCAATCCTCAATTGCATAATGAGGGGCTAATAACGTACCGAGTGGATGCAATCTGAATGACTCCATGATGATGGCATCAATGTAGGGCAATTGGGAGAAATCGGACTCATCTACCCATCTATTTCTCCCAATTACCCTATCAAGCTCGTCCTTCGCTTTTTTCAATATCCGTGGTTGTTTCAGGGTTTCCTGCATTGCCCATTCGACAGCTGTAGCTGAGGTATCGGTGCCCCCGACCAGAAGGTTCTGAATCAATGCCTTGACACAATCTCTAGTGATTTCAACTTCAAGATTAGGATCCTCGGCCATTTGCAACAACACATCTACTAAATCTTTCGCCTCGCATTCCTTCTCTAAACCCTTTCTAGCTAAGTGATCATCTATCACAAAGCTGTAAAACCTATCCATTTTCTTGTTCAATGCCCTCATTTTCTTGACATATCCTTGCAAATCAAGAATGGCAAGCCAAGGTATCCAATCCCCAATATTGAACACTCCATTGAGATAAAACCACTCATCCACCATCTCTGGCAATTCATCCATGTTTGCATTGGACCCTTCTTGATCTCTTATCACCATATTACTAATAATAGATAAACTATAACGTGACAACTGGTCTTTCAACACGACTGGCTTCCCTGACAGGGCTCGTAGATGAGCTAGGAACTTACGCTTCTCTTGAGCACGAGTTTGCTCGAAGAACTCGAGTCTTTTTGCACTGAACACCTCAGAGATGTAGATTTTGCGCGCTTGTCTCCAATACGGGCCATAAGGAGCCCAAAGTAAGTCAGAATAGTTGTAGCTAGTGTATTTACCAGCAGCTAGAGCTGGCCTAGAAGCAAAGGATGTGTCATGCACCCTCAAGAATTGTTTGGCCATCTCAGGTGATGATGCAACCACAATGGGAAATTTTCCAAACTTTAATAGCATTATTTCACCATACTTTTGGGATAAATAGTGAAGGGATTGATGTGGGATCGAACCAAGAAGGTTCAAGTTACCAATTACAGGCCATGGTTTTGGGCCGGGTGGCAACTTTCCTTTTGACTGGCGTCTGGTGATTATTTTAGAGACGAATGCTAGTGCAATTGCATACAGTACGGCTAAAAGTAGCCAAGAAATCTCCATTAATGTTGGTGAATGGTATAAACAGTTTGTTGCTGAGAATTTTGTTAGGAGGATAAGGGTTCTCATAGTTTGAAGATAATGTTATCTCCAATCTATAGTGCATGTGTGCTGGATAAAATCTATTGGTTGCACTTTTTCTTGGCCAAGTTGGATTTTGGCTCAACTAAAGAAAAGTCCATGAAATTGACTAATCTTGATTGGTAGAATTATTTGTTTCTTCTTTTTGGAAGTGCAAAGAGAAACACTTAAAGGCTTTTATTTAAAGGTCAGTTTGGTTGTTATGCAAATTGAAATCATACACATATACATCATCTTCTAATTTTTTAACCATTATTTATGGTTGTAGTCATTTTTTTTTTTTTTGGCTTTAGTTATAAATAAGAGAAAATATCTTGAATTTGAGCTCTTATTTGACAATAAAAGTCTATATTCTTGTCAAAAAAAAATTTCAAATACAAATATTTGAACAAGTCGCACAAAGGACCATTAATGTGGGTCTTTTGTCTTTTGTTTATTCTTAATTCAAAATTATTTCTTTAAAATTTGATGTATATGTATTCGTATATCGTATATCATCATTCGATATAGTGATGAGATGTTTATATTGTATATTTAGAATTTACGTGTAGCTAGCATGATATTATCATAGCAGATTCTCTAATAAAAAGAAATATTACGAAATAATTAACAGAAGATAACAATAATAAGGACATATGATAAAATAAATTTAAGAAGGACAAATCTCGACTGAGTGACTTTCCACATAATCTGAAAATTGATACAATATAATGGGAGGATTAGTTTTAAAATTGATTTTCAATGGTTATTTTGTATTTGTTTATAATGAATTCTATTTGGTTTTACAGTCACAATGAAATTTGTGTTTCAATAATTGGGTTGGAATTGCTGGTAATGTAGCAACACATCTACTACTAATTCTCCATTTAATTTTCCTATGTGGCGATTATATTTAAACTAAAAATATATTAATAAAAATGTAAAAAAAAAAAAAAAAGAAACAAGTAAGGTCTAAACCTTATTAACATAAAAAAAAAAAAAAATTTATATAAAATCTGAACGTTGTAAATAATAAAATTGGGAATTAAAAATGTCAAATTTTGATTCGTCCTATAAAATAAATCATGCATGTCCACCTTTTTACCATCAATTTTACGCATTCCATTTTAGTTCACCTACCTTGTTATTTTTTTTTTCAATTCAAATCCAAATTTGATCGAAGTTTTAGTTCATGTTTGGCGTGGACGTACGCCAAATCATTAAATTTTGAATATAACAAAATGCAAAATAAAAATACAAAACAAAATAAAATGATTTTAAGTTCCCGCAATTGAGATTATTGAAATTCCAAACTTAAAACTATCTCTTAAATTAATCTAAATCTTGACTGCAAAAGCAAAATTAATAAACCACCATTGAAAATACTGCACAAATCACTCTAATGCATTGAATCACCATTTTTTTTTCTTTTGAATAGTGCATAGGAAACTTGCAACAAAAATATCTTTTCCTAGCGAATATTAATCTATTAAAAGAGATTTTCAAAATTAGGATTTGAGTTATTCGAATGTAGTTTGTTTTCCAATTTAATAATCCTTTTGAGATTATACTTATAGATGAAGAGATATCTACAAATATTTATATCTATGTGTATATGTTGAAATGATGTCGAAGGAAATTAAAACAAGTTATCTATGTATTTCTTGAGAAGAGTAAATTGTCATTATAAAGTTTGAAAATCACTTGAATATTTACTAAAATTGAAAACTCATAAAGATTATTTATAAATATTAATTTTCAATTTTTTTAATTAATATTAAATATCCATGTGATCGGTCTTACACTAGTATAATAAATTATAATAATTGAAATCTCAACACGCCAAAATCTGCAAGAAAATGACATAAAAATCTGTACAGTTTGGACTGACTTCATTACTTAATTTGAGTTAGTTATTCAATCATATTCAATGGTAAAAAATTTCCATGATAAACTCAGTGATGGGAGCCTGGGAGCCTCGATTTATAGGCACCTTAAGAATCGTTTCTAAATGGCTGCTTTGATGGCTGACCGTTATAGGAAGTTGGAAAACCAAAAGTCACATGAAGATGGAACGAAAAAGTGGCAAAAGGAGCGATGCCGGAGCCGTCGCTTTCCGGATCGACATTCGTTTATCAGGACAAACTTTGCAAATAATATGAGAACTAGATAATTTCAATTTTGATCTTTTATGTAAGACATTTTTCATATTTTTATGATCAAGTATCCATTTTCAAATTAGGTTCTCAATGTTTTAATTTTTTTTTTTTCCAATTTCAGTTCTTTTTTATAGAAATTTTCAAAATTGTTGATGTGGCAGCCTAAAATTCTGAAGTGGCTGCTGGAAATTCTAACTAGACATCCAAATTCCGACAATCACCTTAGCAATTTTAAAAATTTTGACATAAAAAGATTGAAATTGGAAAACAATTGAAACATAAGAGACCAAAATTGAAAAACAGATACTTGGTTGTCAAAAATTGAAAATTTCTTACATGTAAGACCAAAATTGAAATTAACCTAACCAAAAATGATACATGCAAGGAAACATAGACTTTATATATAACAAGAACAAAACAACAAACCCAAAAATACTATTCTTCCTAATATATATTCCTAACATTTTGCCCTCTAATTATTTTATCACAAATTAATTAAATTATAGATCTTAATTATACAGCAAAATAATTTATTAGCAGAGTACTGCAGGGGCCAGCTCAAGCTTCATTGCTTCAAGCTTCATAGAAAAGTTCTATTTTTCTTATTTTCTTTTTAGGAGATAAAAAGTGGACACCTAAATATATACTTCAACTATACCTGATTTCTTTTCATTATCTCAAGTCTCAACTAATTGATAAAATTAAAATTCTATAAAGTTCTATATATTACTCCAATATGGTATATAAGTTACTATGAGTCCTAATTTAAACACATAAAACATATATAATATTTGAATTAACACATAAATAATTTAACTATAAGTCATTATGAAATGATCATGATAATTAACAATAATGTCAATTATTCATAAAAGAGATGTAATTAGAAATCTGGGGTGTTACATGGAGGAACAATGTAGTATGTGGAAATATTGGAAATTAAATTGATTGCTCATATAATAATAATTAAAATTCCAACTCGCCATATATAATCTTCAAGAAAATGACATGACAATCTGTACATTTTACACTCATTCCATTACTTAAATTTGAGTTGCTATTCAGTCATATTCAAATTGATTTAGTATGTTATTTGTTTTGATAATTAGACTGCCATGCATGGGAAAATGATATTTTTTTAGCTAATATATCAATAAAAAATCATATTATTATGTTTGCTGATTTTAAAAATGCATGAACCATGTTTATATGGCATAATGACTCATCTGATAAGGAACGACAATAATTGTGTGTATGTTCATTTGGAGAAGACATTCGACAATAATTTAGATATGTTTACCAGAGGGCGGCTATCCGCACCCAAAAACTTTCTAAACACACCCCATTTAAAAAAAAAATGATTTAAAAAATTCAAAAAAAATAGTAAAATTACAAGTTTACCTTTACGAATTAAAAAAAAAACTAAAAAATTTTCAAATTTCTTTCCCTGCCCAACCCGTCTGCTTCTTCTCTCTTCTTCATTTTTTTTCTCTTTCCTTAAACCTTGAATTTGTAAGGGGGATAATGTATGAAAAACCATTCTATGAGTTAACAAACTATACAATCGTGTGAAATCGTGTAAAAAGAACGAAAAAAAAACAGGAAATCTAGGACCCGTTCGACCAAAGAGGTGTGTTCGACCCTCTTTGTGTTCGACTGGTGGTTGAACACAAAGAGGTGTGTTCGACCACTAGTCGAACACACTTCTTTGCATAAGGGTAAAATTGTAATTTTGTTATTTTCTAAAATTTAAAAAAAAAAAAAAAAGGGTGTGTTTAGTATTTGTTGGGGGTGCGGATAGCCGGACCCTTACCAAAGTTCTAATAAAGAGGACAACACCAATAATATATTGAAACCCAAAATATCAGTTGATCGATATCTAAAATTGTTATAATTTCTAAATTAAGCATTTATGATGTTAATATTTAAATATCAAGTCGACCTAAAAATATCCCAAACAGAATTCATGTCCTAGATGTCATATTCCATGATGGTTCAAAACATTACAGAAAAAAATAATATTAAAAGACTTATTATGAAACCCAACACTAATAAAAAAAAAAGCTCGGGTAGTATAAATAAAACACCAACTTGAAGTAGCTAGTGTCATAATTGTCCAACCAAATGTACAATGGAGAAGTATTATGCTATGTGTGGCTTACTAATAGCACTCATTTTTATGATGAAAATAATCCAGAACCGAAAACCGAAGCAAAAACACCCACCAGGTCCAAAAGCATGGCCTATAATTGGCAACATGAACCTTGTTGGTTCACTCCCACATCAATCCCTTGACAATTTATCCCAAAAATATGGTGAAATAATGCTACTAAAGTTGGGAAAATTTCCAGTAGTGGTTGCATCATCACCGGAGATGGCGAAACAGTTGTTGAAGGTGCATGACAAAGTGTTTATATCTAGGCCAGCTCTTGCTGCCGGCAAACACACCAGCTACAACTACTCGAACATGGTTTGGGCGCCATACGGCCCCCATTGGAGGCAAGCGCGCAAAATTTGCCTCTCCGAGGTTTTCAGTGTAAAAAAATTGGAATTCTTTGAGCAAACTCGTGCTGATGAAAGGCGTAATTTCGTGTCTCGTTTATGTTCCATGTCGGGGAAGCCAGTCGTGCTCAAGGACCAATTGCAACGCCTAACTCTTTCGACTACAAGTCGGATGGTCTTAGGCAACAAATACTTCAGTGAAATGGAAGATGATTTCAAGTTTGAAGAATTGCAAGGGATGTTGGATGAGTGGGTCTTTCTCAACGGGGTGCTCCACGTCGGGGATTGGATTCCGTGGCTTAATTTCCTCGATTTGCAGGGATATGTCAAGAGAATGAAGGATTTTCACAAGAAAATTGATAGATTTCATGATTATGTCATTGATGATCATCGAACTAGAATGCTTCAAGAAAAGGAGCATTTCTCTCCTAAAGACTTGGTGGATGTGTTGTTGCAGCAGGCTGAGGATCCTAATCTTGAAGTCAAATTAACAAGAGATTGCATCAAGGCAGTAATACAGGTACTACTATATAATTCAATTGGTTTTAATCTTTTTTGGATCTCAATTATACATGACCAAACACTATATTAACCTTAAATCATTTTATTTTACCTTATCAACTGTAAATTTGGTTCATTTTTGCATGTGATACATATCCTAACGCTTGGTTTCAAACACGTGTACAGATAGAATTTATCCAACACAATAAAATAAGGTTATAAAAGTGGACCGATTCAAAATATATACAAAAAAATGGGTCAACCGAAGATTGTGGAATGCAAAATATATATAAGGAAAATCTCAATTTTCGTTTTGTAACTTAATCTTTGCTCACCTTTTTACTAGCAATTTTACGTATTCTAATTATAGTCTTCTAACTATCATTTTTTTTTTCGATGTTGGTCTGATTTTGCCTTAAGTGTCAATTTCTACCTACGTGGACATCGGAATTGGATACAACACACCAGCAATTCCGGCAACCACATAAGATAACATCAAAAATCGGATTAAAATTGGTAAAAAAATGAGTTAGAAGACCAAATTTGGAAACCTAAAATTATGGTAGAAAAATGGACTAAATCTACTTACGAGACAAAATTGTAATTTTCCCCCATATATATTACAATGCAATATTCAAAATCATTTTAAATAATAATAGTATTGTAGGATCTACTAGCTGGTGGAACGGATACCGCAGCTATCACAATGGAATGGGCCGTACGCGAAATTATGAGACATCCTCGTATATTGGGAAAGGCGAAAGAAGAGCTTGATAGGGTAATCGGAAGAGATAGATGGGTCGATGAGTCCGATTTCTCCCAATTGCCCTACATAGAGGCGATCATTGCGGAAACGTTTAGGTTACATCCAGTTGCCACATTATTAGTCCCTCATTGCGCGATTGAAGACTGCAAGGTTGCAGGGTACGACATATCAAAGGGCACGATGGTCCTAATCAACACGTGGAGCATAGGGAGGAACCCACACTCATGGGATGCACCTAACGAGTACCTGCCCGAGAGGTTTATGGGCAAAGAAATCGATATGGTCGGAAATAACTTTGCTTTGTTGCCATTCGGGTCAGGCAGAAGGAGATGCCCTGGGTACAACCTCGCACTTAAGATGGTTCGAACAACATTGGCTAATTTGTTGCATGGATTCGAGTTCGAATTGGTTGAGGGGATGAGGATAGAAGATATATGCATGGAGGAAGAATATGCACTTGCAACACATCCTAAACAAACACTTTCCATCATTATCAACCCTACACTTCCACCACACCTTTACTAAAGTTTCATAGCTTAAAGAATAAATGTAATCAAATAAATACATTGAAACTGTCTTATCTAGATATTGCAATCAATGGCAGGATCACTGTTGGAGATAACCAGGAATTGTCTTGGAACTATATGTTTCACATAAGTACGAAACAATCTTCTTGTACTCTTGGATTTCCACGCCCGTGTTGTGATCGACAAGGTAAGGCACCTGCATAGCTTTCCGACTACTTTAGACTATAAATCAATACACAAAGAAGATGTTCATAAGGACTAGAATCAAGTAAAAACCAAACCTAAAGCTAGCTATATGGGTTGTGGTCATTTTATATAGTTGGCTCAATATGATGGTTATATTCATTTTATTAGCTAACCTCTTTTGATCCGGACTTCTCATAAAGCAACTTTTCACGTATTGATCCTTGACCCACACTTTGAAGTATATAAGGAAGTTCTAATTCACAAAGCACTTCACGAACAATCCGAGCATACTGCAAACAACATGGAATATATCAACTGAGTTTCATTTCAAGGAGTACAGTTCATCCACGCATGTGTAAGTATGATATTACATGTATGTCCTTTCATATCATGAACTTAACTTCAATATTAGCAAGAAATGGATGAAACGATAAAACTGGAGAAATAAAAAACTCCCAAAATGTCAATGCTTACAGGGTTGTTTTCGTAGGAGAAAAGTTCCAACTTGCGAGAAGGTGGTTCTTTGGTAGAGTTTTCCCACAATGTCAATCCTCTGCCAGCTCGAAGTATGGTTGGCATCCATCCAGTGAGAAGTGTGCTGCATGTTCAAAATTAATCGATTAAATTGTAATGAACAAACAAGGATTACTAGAAGCACATTAACATCCTAATTCATTACAACAAGTTAACAGATAGAATACCTCTCCACGATGCCAAATGAAGGACTTCTCTTTCCACCATATTGTTGGAATAAGTACTTGACAATGTCACCTTGAAAAGAAATCCAGTAGTAAATGGTTAAGTACTGTGAATGCACAGCACTAGTTAGAATTCAAGCGAATTAAATCTTGATGCAAAAATCTACAAATCCAGGAGTGAAACAGCAGAATTTTCAAAGGTAAAGAAAACCAAATCCTTATAGAGAGTTTGGAAGAATTTGAACAAGCTTTTTACTTACTGCTTTCATACATTGAAGTTCCAGTATTCGGGTCTACAAGGAAGGGAAACCTGCAAGTTAATATGAATTCCTTTTGTCAAGTAAAGAAGGCATTTTAGTCTTAAATATTTAGGATTCAACTAGTATGCTAGTTAAAATTTTCCTCACACAACCAAAATTTTACATGCATTGCCCAATCATACTAAATGGGTCACATAGTTTCAAAGAAATTTGAAAGGAGAAATCCTTACTGATCCCTCCCACCAAGTCGTCGAACCATTGCCCTGTGCCTTACTGACCCTTTAGGGCATGGAAATATCTGTAAAAACATCAAGAGGTAAATAAATTCACTCGCAAGTGAAATTGGAAGATTCCTTTTTATAAGGAGACATCAAAAGAAAACTTATATATGCTAAAAGTTTCATTATGCACCTCAACAGACAGATCAAGCTCGGTTATAGTCTCCCTAACTCTCCTGCAGAACGGGCACGCCTCTGTTCACAATTCCTATATCGCTTCAGTTAATCCAAGCCATTATACAGATTAGTTTACATAAGTGGCCTATCAAATTCTTGATACAGTTCCCTTGATTAAGCAACTCTAATAGTCGTACTTAACGAAAAAAGGGAACTTACCGAATTCATAAAGTTGCAAAGGCAGTGGAGGATCAGCCCTCTGTTGGTTGTTTAAACCATCATAGAGTGATCTCGATCCCCATGGCAACCTTACTAAAGTCGACAATGAAGAAGTCGCCTCCTATATCAAGTTCAAAAGCACAAATATGTAACATCTAAGTAACATCCAAACAAACTCAATCCCCAAAAATCATTCACACTTCTCACTAATGTACATAACTATCTGATAAGAATACTTAAATTAATGAAATTCAAGAACCAACCATAAAGTACCAAGAACAAGACATTTTCTATTACAATTACATTACAAAATCAAAACCATGTAATAATTAATACCTCCAGTACATAGTTTCTCTCTGCAGAGGGATCTCCTCCCTGCAACAAGACATAAATAAAGCACAATTAGACAAAATCAAAAACCCTAATATCCCAAACAACAAGTTTTAACTCATTTCCACCATAGTCACTTACAGAGAAGAGTTTAAGCAAGGGGCAAAGCAAAGAGAGGAAACTAGTTGATGGGCCACCGCCGCCATAGCCAACATCTTCATTTTCTTCAGAAATCTGAGCTTCATTTTCTTGATTTACAGAATTTTTTGCATAAAGTCTGTATCTTTTGCAACAAACCCCATTTTTGTTGTAATTTCTGTAAGAAACTGCAAGTGTTGAGGCCCAAGGCTTGAATTCAATAACTGGGATTCGAGATATTGCCAAAGCTTTGTCATTTTTACACGAATTTCTGTGAAAGATTCCACCAGTTAAAGATGGTGTTGCAGAAGAAATTGGCATTGAAGATGTGTGGTGGTTGTGGCCGTTGCTCTTTCCGTACAATTGAAACCGATGGAACTGTTATAAATCACTTTTCATTCTAATAAACAAATGCAAAAATATGTGGATTATATGTTTTCATCTCATTTCATGTAAAATCTTGGGAATGTATTAAGGTTAAGTTATATCTCTAAGGGAAAAAAGAGTTTTTTTTTTTAAAGTTTATTTAATTAGATTTTTCATTCTCTATTTTTCACCTTTTATGTTTTTAGTTCTCTATATTTGAAAAAAAAAAAAAAAATCATTTTTTGGTCCAACTATCTACTACAACAAGTAATGATCTTTTTATTTTTTGATAAATTATATTTTTTTATGATCGATGTTTGATTAAATTATTAAACAAATCCAAAAATTTATGAAAATTACAATCAAACCATTTAACTAGAAAAAAACTAAATTTATATTGATAGAAAATTATTATTTCCAAATTGGAACCAAATAAAATTATTATGAAAAAAGAAATGTTATTAATTAATTTGTTATTTTATTGTATATCCAAACTCGTGAGAACAATATTCTAAACAAACTATCTAATTTTCGCTCATATATGTTCTTGTAATGATTAGGAGCTTCTAGAAAGTTTATATGACAATTTAACTCATTTTATATTTTAGAATGATTAATTAACGTGTGGTTTGGGTGAATATGACCCGCACAACAAAATGCAGCCTAAAACGTCCATTCATAAATAAAAAATAATTTAAAAAAACCAAAAAAAAAAAACCTCTATAAATACATTATTTACTCTTATAGTTTTGTATACTCTTTTTTTTTTTTTTTTTTAATTAGACAACTAAATCATTGTCTATACAAGTTTAGGAAGTAGGAACTAAAAATGTAGATTAAAAGAAACAAGTCTTAAAAAAAATAAAGAATAAAAAGAATGGTTAAACTAGATTATACATTTCTATGCTAATGCTTAATACAATTAGAAATGCTATAATTCTAGTTAAAGTAAACTAATTAAGAATCATCAAATTAAATAAACTAATTAAGAATCAACACTGTACGTTGTTATTGAAAAAAATCATCACTCATACGTCCCCATGATAGAATGATTTCACGTGCACCTCCTATTGGTGCCACTGTCGTTATTACAACACCAATTGCAATGGAAACCTATAATTGAAAGAAGATTGGTGTAATTTGTAAGATATTTATCAAGTATCAATATTTATATTTGGGAATGATATATCTTACCCAACATGCAACCCAATGGAAGCTCCATCTTTTAGGTTGATGGATTGCAATCCAAACAGCAGCTGGTATCTAGTTCAAACATATGATTGAATCGTGAATTATGTTTTCAAATAATTTAACATTTTATTTTATTTGTTAATTTTTCAGAAAACTCACAATATAAGATGTGGTCGAGAATGCAAGTCCACCAAAGAAGCCTAATAAGCCTCCGAAAAATGGAAGGATAATTGCTACGACTCCAGTGATAACTAACATAACAAAGCAAAGTAAAATAATATGAAAAGTTCGATTTTCTGTACAATTGTATAGTGAATGAATGAATCATATGTAAATTTAGAAAAATTACCAACATATGCACTTCGTGCAATAAGGCGAAGGGGTCGTCCGGGACTGTAGTTCCACCTCCCAACTAATGCAGACTCGATCTTATCGAAAATTGGCATAGCAAAGACCTAAGAAAAGAAAATGATTGTGAGAAACAAGAAATTATAGTAATCAAGAATTAAATTTAGTTGAAGTATGTACACAGATAACATTACTTGATAGCTTCCAACAACATGAACAAAGACCATGAAATTAGCTAGACTTATTAGCCAAATTGGTTTCTCTAAGGAGAGTAGCACATCATCCTCAACCCTATTACCAAAGGCCCAAAATCCAGAAACTGCAACCGGAAAATAGCAGATTGCTACGATAAGATAAGCAACAATGACCCCTTTCCACATTGGCTTCCTAGATGGTTTTTCAGGGGTGGACGGAATAGTTGCTTGTATTTCCAAAGCGACACTGTGTCCGGCAAAGGCGAAGGCAAGCACGCCTAAGCTGCTAAAAATATCGAAAATCATACCAGCTGTCGAAGTTGCTCGAAGGCCATGCTCGACCAGATGATGATGCTCAATGCCTTTACTTACAGATGCACCGGTGGCTATGAAAGAGTAACTGATAGACATGACAGCTGCAGTGAGAGAGATGATCTTCAAGGAATTGAAGTTGGGAACTTGTGATAATACTAAATGTATAGCAGCAAAGATGATGATGTAATATGTCCTTTTGAAATCGGCTTGTGGGGTTAGGAGTCCGAAACATTTCTTGAGGGATTTCCCCCCGGTAACCATGTACACAATGTTGGAACCAACTTGAACAACCAGTTGTTGTGGCATCACTATCCAATACCCGAGTTTCTCGCCGAACGCGTGCTCTCCCAGCTCAGTAAATCGGTCGAACCTCTTCCCCGCCTCGGCTTCGTGCAGATGGACCAGTAGCCACAGCGTGTACCACGTCACCAGCCACGACACGGCTATGGCTATGATCCCAGGAACCCTAGAAGAAAAAAGGTGTAAATTTAGAATTTCTCTAATATTTCAATAATAATGTTTCATCTCGTATTTCATATGCTTTACCATACCAGCCAAGACGAGCTAGGACGAGTGGTAAACCGAGGACACCAGCGCCAACCATGGCGGTAACGTTGTGGAAAGCGGAGTACCACCATTTTGCTTTACGAGACGCAGTTATGGGCAGCCAATTGTTGAGGTTGTTGTTCGGGTTTTCAATCGTTGTCTCAGCATTCTGATCATACATACATACAATAACAAAATAATTATAAAACTATAACATTAAAAAACACATCACATGTATATATGTTTTTAATAAATTCAAGATATATAGTACAAGCATACCACCATGATGATAGTTCTTCAACTGCAAGGCTTGATTGTTGAGTTTTGCAATGCACTAATTATTATGGTGGTTTGAAGTTTAAGTGAAGAGACTTGTACATGTGTGTGGATACATATATATAAGATTAATTAAGGAAAAATTTGTGGCCATATGTTGAGATCCGACATTTGTGAAATCTTGAAACATTCGTGGAATTTAATGAATCTAACAACCAAGATAAAAGTTCAACATGAGAAAAATAAGGGATATGTATCGGATCAAGTTATACTTTTACCAATTATTTTTGAGAGGATTATTTATCCCAAAAAATGGATAAGATAAAGTCAAAAGTTCTATACGATACGTGTTCTTTGCTGTTTTACAGGGTTCTTTAGATGCTAGATGATAGGTAACAGAAATGGATTAAAATGTTTATCTAATTTAATTCATTCTACATTGCATGTCCAAATCTCAGGTTTTTACCAACTATAACATTCTTACATATTTAGTATATATGTGACACTCTTTCATGATATGATGCATAAATACTATATATATGTAAAATATGAGATAGATAATATTTATAAAATGTGATATAGTTTATGATTTGGAAAGCTTAAATATTGAATAGAGATCTAGGAAAAAAAATTGAAGAATTTGAATTACATGAGAGTTTCCAATTGCAGTTTATTTTATTGTTTTATATTCAATTTCTTTTGGATGCTTATGTGCATGGCTTTTTAAAAAGAGAAGAAAAAATAAAATAATTTTCAGCTCAACTAAAATCTGTCAAATGACTTGTATGTCTAAAATGAAGTTAATTTAGATGAAAAGACCACTGGATTTTTTAAAATTTGATGGAAAATGAATAAATAAATCGAAGTTGGACGTTTTCCTCTCAATTACGGAACTAAAGTTGATTTTTTGAATTTAACAAAACTAATATTGAACAAGTTGTTATTCTTGAACATAAGCTAAAATTAAATTGAACCTTTTAGTTTCATATTTAAAATGCTATTTTGCATCTGTAACATGTATAATATTTTGTTTTGAAAAGATAATAATACATTATGAATTGCCATATAGGAAATAGATTTTGACTGAAATTATTCAAAATGTTCATAAAACGAGAACTAGCCATAAAATAATAGTTATATGATGACAACAAGAGTATATAATAGACTAGATATATGGACAGAAATAAATAAGTGAAAAGTAAATTATCTGCCAAAATTTGAAAATTTCAAGGAATTAAGTGGAATTAAATAACATAACATTTGTGTTTTATCCCATGTTTTTGTCTTCTATGACATTTTCTTATAAACAACAAATTATCCTTATTAAATACCCTACTATAAGATTACAATGATTTTATTGGCATATCCATCCATCAGTAACGAAATGATAACATGGGCTAGAAAGTAAATTTTTTTTATAAGATATGTATTCATTTCAATTATCATGCCCATGTTTTAATTGGGCTTTGATGTATATCTGATTTAAATTTGAGGCCCAAATCTGACACAAGGCCCACATAACATTTAATAAACCAAAAAATCATTATGAAGAATCTTAAGTACAATCCATAGACAAAATAATCATCATAGCTCCCCTAACCACCTCTATATATAGAAAAATGTTTTTATAACTTATACTTGTAGACTTGTAGTTATTATTTCCTCATGTAGAATTAGATTTTTATGAATTGTATAACTAAAAATATTTTTTTCGTGTAGAAAGATTTCAACATAAACTTCCTTTCAATGTTTTTAATAATTTAGTAATGATAGGATTATTTTTATGAAAGAAACAGAATATATATATATATATATATATAGATTAAAGATCATAAAAAATTATTAATTTAATATATAAAAGTTTTATATGAGACGATCTAATAGATACTCCTACCAAATTAAATGTATTAAAGGATGGTTGTTAAGAGGAAAGAGAACAAACTCCCACAATAATTATACTTAAATAGGCATATATATATATATATATTAAACTTTATATCACATTTCTTAATCTATGAAATAAACTAAAACGACATTTATGTTGAAACACTTTTTTTTTAAATAGTCTCATTACTTATATTTATAATTATTTTCATAAATTAATTTTTTCTTTCTATGTTATGAGTTAAGCATTTACCCGTCATACATAATTAGCTCAGTGAAACTCTCCAACAACTATTTATTTTATTTTAAATATTTTCATAGTTGAGGAGCATAGTTTGTAACGAAAACTAATATAAAATTTAATTTGTTTCACCCCAATTAGACATGACTTTATGGAGCATAACATGTAGGACCCACAAAGCGGCGCAAGATAAAATATCTGCCCCAACACCGCTAACTTACATCCATCATCCGCAGACGAGTACTGCATTGCACCAATTCCCTTCACTTTCTCTTATCATTCTGTATAGGTACCCAGCATATTCTCTCTCTCTCCTCCTGTGGCTGATAATTTCATCTTTCGTACAGAAAAAAAGAGAGAGGAGTTAATTTGGGTTATTTCGTGTTTGAATTCGAGTGAAATTATGGATCTCTGGTGTGTGCATGCTAAAAGCAATGGCTTTCTGCTGAGGAATTCGATTTCCGAGAAACCCATTTGCTGGAATTCGAAAAATCATTCGATGAGGGCTGAATCTTTACCCAGCTATAATTGTAGGTATCGATCGCTTTTAGTTAAAGCTATGGGGAAAAAGAATCCCGGAAATCCCAGTAATTCCAATTCCAATTCCTCCTCTTCAAGTTCTGGTAAATGATCTTTCTTATTTATTTTTATTACCAAAAAAAAAAAAAAAAGTAATTACTGTTGTTGAAGGAAAGTAATCAGTTGACTAATCAGTTAATTTGGTAAGATAGGCTGAAACTTCTAATTGCAATTCCTCCTCTTCAAGTTTTGGTAAATAATCTCTCTCTCTCTCAGAGCTTCTGAGTGCTTTGGTATTGTAAAAGTTGTGTTCTTCTTTGGTGATGTGATAGATGAGTGTGATGCTGTGTGAAATGATCAAAGATTCCACTTTGGCTTTTACATTTATTGGTCAATTTTAGTGAAAGTTGCTCAATTTAATTCATAATTGAGTGAATGGAGTAAGGAATAATGAAATGTAGTTTAGGTTTAGTATTGTGCTAACTAAGACCATTGTTTTATGGGAACTGTGGTTTGTGTTGGTGGACTTAATTGCAGCTTCAGACAGAGTTGATGGTTATAGCTTAAAGGAGAACTATATTTCTAGTGCACAGTGGAGAATTTGATGGATGTCTTAACATGATTCCCTCTGTGTTGTTAAGTACTATCTGGTATAAATCCACGAAATAGTGCATATTCTATTTTGGTAGTCTTTCTCCTACACTTAGAGAGATGCTCAACTTCCTCAAAAGACTCTGAGGATCTTGTCTTTGATTGTTTTCTCTTAATATTTAAGATTAGGAGTTAGGACCAACTTTCACTTTTACTATCATCATCATCATCATCATCAGACTATACTATGGCTTTAGCAGACAGTGAATAGTTTTTTTGTGATTTGACGTGCAATGAATGTTCCTTTATGCAATTAAAGTTTGGAGATACAAAGAACTATCTGTACTGTCACAAATATTACCATGGTGGTTCTGTTGTCTTGCTTTGCTATTTACATTTACAATGAAGATAAACTCTTGACATTCCACAAAGTCCACTTTTTAAGCCCTGTGGACTCTACTTGGTGACTAGAGCACGGATTGTAAAGAGTTGTAACTCATGGAGCTTCATAAGAAAATAACAAATTATTTATTTGTGTGTATGTGTGCTGGCTCACTGCTGTAAAGTAGTGTTCTTTTTTCATCATCTTGAATTTCACTTTAAACAATATTACTGAGTTCTTTGAGAATCACCCACTCTATTGCATACTTGTTCTTCTGATGTTGACTTGTAACAAAAGATGAATCCATCAGCTCATTATTGTTTAGCCATCTCTATCATGTTTACACTCTCTTTTTGGCATATCTGCTTAAATAATGATTAAACAAACCATTGAGGTTTGAGTAAATTGTCAGGCATTCAGGTGTTGGATAAATTGTCATCTCTGAAAATTGCCTATAAACTTGCGATTCATAGTTATACATGGCTTTGCTTTTGCAGGAAACAGTGATCATTTGAAAGCTGGAGGAGATGGCTTAAAAAGCAACAATCCTTCTCCTGGAAGCAAGAAATCTGATGATACCAGCTCACAGATTTCCCAATGTAAACCCTTGGATTGGAGAGAATTCAGAGCACTGCTCTATATTCAGGAGCAGGTAATCCCTCTTCCTTCTTAATGACACATTATTAAGCTTTATAGGAGAATTGCTTCATGCTGATGAGCCTCAAATGTGAATCATTGTACTTGAGATAAACTTTTAACTTGGTTGTTGTACTACCAAAAACATGAGGGTTGAACTATGTGTTATCCTTAAAGTTGGATCTGTGCTGAAACATTCTTGCAGGCTGAAAATGCCGATTCTGTTCACAACCAAGATGGAACTTTTTCCGGAACAAAATCTCTTCCTGCCAAGTGGGCACACCCTATATCAGCACCCGAGAATGGCTGTATCCTTGTTGCTACGGAAAAGCTTGATGGAGTTCGCACTTTTGAGAGGTCTGTGGTTCTTCTTCTCAGATCTGGAACAAGGAACCCACAGGAGGGGCCTTTTGGGATTGTCATAAATCGACCCCTTCACAAAAAGATGAAACATATGAATCCCACTAATATCGAGTTAGCAACTACATTTTCTGACTGCTCTTTGCATTTTGGAGGACCCCTTGATGCAAGTATGTTTTTGCTAAGAGCTGAGGAAACTAGTGGACTTCCTGGTTTCGAGGAGGTAATTCCTGGGGTCTATTTTGGTTCGCGAAACAGTTTGGATGAAGCTTCAGCATTGATTAAGAAGGGAACACTCAGGGCTCAAGATTTCAGATTCTTTATGGGATATGCAGGGTGGCAGCTGGACCAACTAAGAGAGGAAATCGACTCAGACTATTGGTATGTTGCTGCATGTAGTACGAACTTGATTTCTTGGGTGTCACAAAATTCTTCGTCTGACAATTTGTGGGAAGAGATTCTGCAACTAATGGGAGGTCCCTACTCAGAACTGAGCCGTAAACCTAAGCAAGATAGCTAGTTCTTTCTGAGCCACTTCCACGGAAAATCAAGGTCGTCCAAGAAGCACGCTCAAATGTACAGTATCTATCTTAAAAGTCGTAAAGAAGTAATTTTCTTTCTTTTCTTCTTTTATATGTTTCTTCTCCTTGTTTCTTTATAAATAAAGTTGAGATCTATGCATGTAACCAACTAGATGTTTAATGTGTTAATGGTAACTTTTATTGGAGACATTTGAATTTAAGCTGCCCTTTGTTAATGTTTTCCAGACAATGCTTTTGACATGCATGTTTTGGTTGAATAGTTTACATAGTAGAAATCTTACTCCATTAAGTGTAGATGTCATCCTACACTTCAATCTACATTAAATATGATTACATTTTTGTCTACAAAATGTTAAAAACTGTCCTGTACAAATACAAATCTCCTCGTCATAAAGTCACAAGTTCATATACATTAGCTCTATTATCATCTTTAGAAGTTCTTCAAATGGAAGCTAATGTAGACTTTAGTATCAAAGTGGCCATAGTTTTAAGCCCTTTCCACCACCTTAAGGTGATTCATCTCTCATGACATTTTCTTTGAGGCACAAAGTATCATCACATCTATTTAGTACATTTATATGGTTCTGCTAGTTGAACTGTTAGTTCTTTTTGATTGCTGCTTTGTCTAGTAGAACTATTAGACATCATAGAAGTTCTTCTTTGTCCTGTCTTTATCTTGGCGTGCCTTGCGCACCGCCTCTTGGATTTGCCTCTCATGCTCTTTTAGCATGTCCTCCATGTTCCCACCTGGAGGCATTAATGGCCCTGAGAAGTGGATCCTGTTTCTCTTAGGCAAATGACCCTGAAAAATAGGTTGAGCTTTAGTACATAATATTACGAAACAAAAGTACTAGGTAGATAGATAACTTAGTTCTGAGAAACATACTATTGAGTCATTATTATTCAATATCCTCCCAACATTCTTCGGATGATAGTCAGTCGAGTCTATTATAGGTTGACGCACTTGAGTCTCTTGTCTCGTTAGTCCTACTTGAGCATGGACTGAATGGCCCGAATTGTCCTTCATATTCTTGTTCCAAGACCGCCCCACTGCATTAGGGTGAATCACGGACCTAGACTGAGAACACCCGTTCTTGTAGTTTACTCTCGGAGGCTCAATAGGGAATCCATTTCCACCGTCCTCATTTGGATTGTACTTGTAACTTGTGCTCTTGTTCGATTGTTCCTGTTGTGAAAATTCATTCAGATTATGATGATTAGTTGAAGGGATTATATAGAAAAGATGAAGTGAACACAGATAGATAACCTGTCCCTCTAGATTATGATTCTGTTTGCTTGGATTCTTGCTTGCATTTTCAGCTGCACCTCCTTTAGCAATCTCATCTCTTTGCCTGGATAAAGACAAGATATTCTTAGCTATCTGATATCTCTATGAAGATAATGTTTAGGACCAGAGACGATACCTTTTCGCGTACTCTCTAAGCTTGGCATCGAATTCCTTACTTGGAGGGTACTTTGGTAATTCAGATGGATCACAGGGCAGAGGCTTTGAAGTGAAGAACTGAAACCAAGAAACATGGCTATTTCTGTGAGTTCATATATCTTCTTCTGTTAAAGTATATAGATTTCATCTTTCTGTTAGTAGAGAATACGGTACCTCGCTCTTGAGCGCGGAAGAAGCAGTACCCCTTTCCTCTGGATCGATAGAAAGGAATACTTCTAGAAGTGCCAATGCAGATGGGGGAAAGTCTTTGAACGTATCAGAAACACGACGCTTATACTCGCGTTTAAAGCTTGTAGCATGTGGTAACTTAGCTTTTTTCCAGTATTCTTCTGTTGGTGAACCACACAGCTTGAATATCTTGTGTATTTGCTCCACCTGCATTATATGCATTCCAAAGGTTCAGATTGTTCATCAAAAAAAAAAAATCCCAGAAAAAAAGAAAAACCTCTGTTCTTCCAGGCATGATAGGCTTCCCAGTGAACAACTCAGCAAGAATACAGCCAATACTCCATAAATCTATAGCTGCCCCATACTCTGTTGAGCCTAGCAATAGCTCAGGGGCTCTATACCACAGAGTCACGACTCGGCTCGTCAATGGCTGCTTCTTCCCCGGCTCGACTATGGTGGCCAAGCCGAAGTCTCCGATCTTGAGAACCCCCTTACTGTCTACAAGAATATTTGCACCCTTAATGTCGCGATGAAGAATGCCCCGACTATGGCAGTGCTCTAGCCCCCGTAAAATCTGCTGCATATAGCATTTGATCTGCATTCAAGAAGTGTTAGTCGAACCACACATGATTGAATGATAGAGAAATGAGAAGAAGAGATTGTGACCTAACCTCCGGTTCGGAAAATTTGACCCTCGGAGAAGCTATAAGCCCAGCAAGATCATGCTCCATGTATTCGAATACGAGGTACAAACTCCCTGATACTCGTGATGTCACTAGGGCTTCAAGCTTCATCACGTTCGGGTGGTCTAAACGACGAAGAATGCAGATTTCTCTGGCCATGAAACGAACACTCTCCGGATCCATGTTTACGAATCGTACTTTCTTCATAGCTACAATCTTGTCCGTTTTCAAATCACGAGCTTTGTATACACTACTGTATGTTCCTTGGCCGACTTTGTTTAACTTCTCGTACGAATCCGCACTTCTTGGGGTCCACCCTCTGATGGCCTCTCCGGCCACTGAGGCTAGCCACGACGGCCACCCTGCGGCCACTTGCTCACCCCGTGTGCCATGTGGCATGCTCACAATCCTTGACATCTTGTTTTGCATTCCTAAAGAGTCCACTGTCGAATGCCTACGATTCCCGTTTTCAGGCCTTTCGATGACCTTCGTCTTGTTTTCAGGCAAAACTGGACTAACATTGGCCTCGAATGATCGAGCATGGCGACTACCTTCGATCATTTCGACTGCGAGTTCTTCTCTGATAAATGGAGCAACCACCTGAACTGATGATTTCTTGCTTTGTTCTTTGAATTTCTCCTCTTCATATTCTGCCACATAATCATTTACATCGCTTCCTTTTGAACAAAGACAACCCATTCTTAATTTCTAAGAAAAATTCAATCCTGATTAATCAATGGCCTCATGATATCAACCTCTTGAGAATTCAAAAACAGAAGGTTTGGATTCTTCTCAGAAAAGGGCCTAAAACTGCATGGAAAAATGATGTCTAGATTTTGAATAAATGGAGGGATAATGTCCCTATTGGAAGATTCTCAAAAGGAAGAAATGTTGAAGAGGAAATTAAATTGCAAGAAATGATTAAAGATCAAAATCCCAGACCAGAATTTGACATTACATCTATGTTTAAGATTCTAAGCATATGAAGATATATACAGAAGAACACAAATGTATATTGAAACTATATATGCCTATGATGAATATGATGCAAGATTTCTGGTCAAGGTTTGGAGGTGTGCCTAATGGGAGATTTTGGGTTCCAGAAAACTTTTTATGCTTCTTGGAATTCCAGTAATTATTACTGTAATTTTTTAAAAGTAAATAACAGCCTTTACTCCTAATTTAAAAAAAATAAAAAATTTAGAATTTTAAAAGTAAAATAAAATATGGTATAATTAAATGTGTTGATCATTGGAGAAGAAAAGAGAGAAAATTGTGGGACTTGTTGGCACCTAAAAATGCGTGTGGCCATTTGTTTCCAAGACCAAAATCTCTTCAGAAAGAAAATATGACTTGTTTGTCACAGGAATCTTCTATTTTAATATGTATTTCGTCTAAAATTATAAAATAATTATCTGAAGCTATATGTATAATTTATAAATGACCTTATTTATTAATACAGATATAAACTAAAAGTAATGAACACAAGAAGAGCACTAAATACAACAGAGGGTCCACTTTCTGGTCCATATAAAATGCAACTATTCTTCTTCTTTGTCACTAGTTTTTGGTCAATATAAATCCTTGAGATTTTTTTCTGATATTAATGCTTAAATGTTATAAATTGATTGTAAAAGGGTGTGTGATTATTTAAAAACAATCTATTCAATACTAACACTAAATTATTGTTGAAATTTCTTTGAATTACAGTTGAGCTTTGAAATTATACAGCTGAAATGACAACCCTTCGATGATACAAAGCTGAGACGACATCGTTTATAATCCTATGTCAAAGGTAACATCCACAATTTCCCCATGCAGAAGGTCCAAAAAAGCCTTGTCCATAAGCTAGTGACAACGTTTTCTTGCAAGACAACACGTGTTAAATCCTTCTTCTGCATGTAGCAATGGTGTTCATCTTCTAGCACTAAATGTCAAACCAGAAACAACCCATCTTCGGAAATTGCAAGAAAACCTCAAACCCCCCAAAAAAATCAAATCTTGTTTCACTTGACAACCTCTATTCTCCACATCTTTCTTGCAAAATTAAAAAATACATATAAAAATCAAATCTTGATAATTTTTCTTTATTTCTTGCATAGAGAAAAGTATTGATGGATCTGATCAACAGTGTGCTCAACTTCTTTGTGGCACCAGCAAGCTTACTGATGCTGGCTTTTGCATGGCCAACTCTGTTCTTCATTAGCAGCTGTGAATGGCTTTACAACACTTATCTCAACTCTGAAAATATGGAGAATAAAGTTGTGGTTATCACTGGTGCTTCTTCTGGGATTGGAGAGGTAAAAATCCTGATTTTATTAATTGGGTTAAAATCATTTTTGGTCCTATAACTATGTGTCATCTGATTTTGGTTTTATAATTATCGCAATTTTCAATTTAGTCCACAATTTAAGAATCGGTTCGATTTTAGAACAATTCAGCCGTTTTGCTGGGAAATATTACATGTCAAATTCTTATGGGTGGATGTCAAAATCAGAATCCTAATAAAAATTTCACACGTGATATTTTGCGGCAAAATTCAAATTTTTTGGATAAAATTGAATTGAAATCGTACAAATTCTTAAAATTATATGACTAAATTAAAAAAACATGATAATTATAGACCATAATCGAAAGACAATATAGTTATGGGACCAAACATGATTTTAACTCTGATTGAATCTCTTGTTTTTCTATTACATGAATTTGATGTATATTGTTGTTAGAGGGATAGATTTGTCCATATTAGATCAAATTTCTTTTATTTGCAACGATAATCAAGAAATGAAGCAAGGGAAGATTGTAGAATTTGAATATTAATTTTGGACTATTTACTTTAGGAAGGGATCTTTTAACTCAGTTGTTGGATTGTGTTATAAGTTAACCATATATATTATTTTGCACATGAGATCACCAATTCATATGACGTTTCATCTTGTATTTCAATTTAACCATGTGCCACATGTTCGTAATGACTCCCTATCGATTATTATGCATCATAATGTTTAAACTAAAATTTGTATTGAATCATTGCAAAATCTGCTACCTTCCATTGGCAGCAAATCGCTTATGAATACGCGAAAAGAGGTGCAAATCTGGTGTTGGTGGCACGAAGAGAAAATAGGTTGCGAGGGATAAGTGAGAATGCAAGATTGCTGGGTGCACCATATGTCTTGATCATGGCTGCTGATGTTGTTAAAGAAGATGATTGTCGTAGATTCATCAACGAAACCATCAACTATTTTGGGCGTGGTAATTAAGCCTCGAATATATAATTAACACGAGTTTCACTTCCATCTGTATATTCTTGATAGATCATATGTTTAATTTCTTCCATGTAAGTGCAGTGGATCATCTGGTGAATACAGTGACTTTAGGACATACTTTCTACTTCGAGGAAGCCACCGATTCCAGCTTGTTTCCGATTCTAATGGTAATTTGTTCTCATCTTCTAGCTATATTTTGGCTTAATCATAGTATATATGATTGAAAATAAGTTGTGTGTGCGTGTGCGTGAGTGTGTGTTATTCAGGATATAAACTTCTGGGGCAATGTGTATCCGACGTACGTGGCGCTGCCTTATCTGCGAGAAAGCAACGGGAGGATAGTAGTGAATGCTTCGGTTGAGAACTGGCTGCCATTGCCAAGAATGAGCTTGTACTCTGTATGTTAGTTATAACCAATTACTTTGTCATAAGATGATGATGATCAACATTATTAATTGTTCATATGGTTTTTTTGACTATTTGCAATATGTAGGCTGCAAAATCAGCGGTGGTGAACTTCTACGAAACACTTAGGTTCGAAGTGAAGAACGAGGTTGGGATAACGGTGGCGACACATGGTTGGATTGGAACGGAGATGGTTAAAGGAAAGTTCGTCATGGAAGAAGGCGCCGACATGCAATGGAAGGAAGAAAGAGAAGTAAGTGCATGTGCAAATAAGGCTGTGTTGGGATTGAGAGATTTGAAATACACGATTTTAAATAAATGGATTTCAAACTAGTTCAAATCCAAACACAAAACTTCTTCTTCGTATGATAACAACATTGTCGATTCTATGTTAGGTGCACATATCAGGGGGTCCGGTGGAGGAGTATGCGAAGCAGATCGTATCGGGAGCTTGCAGAAGAGATCCATACGTGAAGTATCCGAGTTGGTACGACATTTTCTTCATCTACAGAGTTTTCGCGCCAAAGGTCCTCTATTGGACATTCCGTTTTCTCTTGACAAATGGTGGGGCCCGGACGACTTCTTTTATAGGAACAGGGCGGCCCCTCTTGGAGGGGACCTCGTCTCCTAAAAGACCCGAAACCCCCCTCCTGGAGTCGGCTTCTCCTAGAAGGTTCATCGGAAGCCCTGAAAGGGCTTTCGGTTCCGGTAGGAGAATTGAGTGAACTATATTTGCCTTTGCTTGTAACTTGATGTACTTGTTTTAATGTGTTTTGTGATAAACGAATGAAACCGGTTTCTTTTTATGGGAGTTGGTCAAGAATGAGGGTTATATCAGACATTTTAACACTCTCAATTGCTCAAAAGCAATACAAATGCCTTTTAATCTTGATGAGTCTTTAATGATTTTTTTTTCTTCATTAATTCATGTCATGGTCATTGGTCAATGTTGTTCTCAAGTATGTTGTCAAAATGTTCAACATTTTAAAATTCAAATTCAACAACCAAACTTTCACATCACTCAACAAAGTCCCATATATGATATGACCAACTCAAAGGAGTTTGAAATTTGATATACAAAACATCCTCAGATCCTCTGTTTAGTTACTCTATTAACTAGTAACAAAAATCATCATTTTTTTTTCCTGAAGATAAAACCATCATATTATTAATATATATATATATATATATATGCATATTAAAATATCAAATAAACGGGGGAAAAAAAACACCATTTTATGTAAAAATGTGTGCAAGAGAGGACAAAAAAACAGAGCAAGAAAGATTCTCGCTGCATGCTTTGAACGGGAATTTTCAAGATCCAAATTCTTACCAAAAAAATGAAAAAAAACTAAATCACTTTGCTAAATTAAGCATGGATTATAAATCAGAGATAATCTTCGACAGAAATATTGAGAAATTCTGCATCATTTTTCCGCGACGAAAAGCTCGAATTCCCCCCTCCTTCAAAATTACTCATCAATTTATTCCGATTTTCATCGCTTCTCAGATCGATCAATCGCGCATCCGTCGCCAATCCGGCGTCGGACGCCGCCTTCTGCACCGACCGCGGCGACATTCCGACCCTCGCGCCGGCGGGGAGGACCAACGGGAAGTTCAGATTCTGCGGCGACGAGTTTCCCCTGAGACAGTAGAATGCGACGTCGTGCGCCACCGCCGCCGCCTCCGCGGTGGCGTAGGAGCCGAGCCATAGGCGCTCCGGCGTCCCCGGAACCCTAATTTCAGATACCCACTTCCCCCATTTCCGGCGACGAATACCTTTAAACTTCTTCTCCGACGCGGCGGCAGCGGAATCGCTGGTTCCATAAGCGCTTTCATCTGATGAGCTGCTCATTTTAGGGTTCTTTTGAGCTGAGATTTGTGGAAGAAAAAATGGTGGTTTTTGGAAGATGAATGAGATAAGTGCTTATATAGGTTGAAGATTGAGAAAGTCAATTGAATTTAAAAGTTTTTTTTATTATTTTTTTAATTATTAATCCACATGATTATGATATAAGTCAAGATTTTCCTAGGTCAAAGTCAAAGGATGGCCTTGGTAATTTAAATAAAATAATTGATCCCCACTTGTGCAAGAATTTTGTGTGTGTGAACTGCAAAAGGTGGACAATTTATTAAATTCAAGTCGGTATGATGTGATTCATCAATTAATTCAATTTGTCTTTTTTTTTTTTTTTTTTTTTTAAAGAAATTTAGGATTGAATGAAAGTGGTAATGTGTGTATGGGTGGACAAAATAAAATCGAAACCGAAAATCTGAAATTTCAATAAGTGATTTTTATTTGGATGTTGATTCGGGTTGGTTTAGTTTTAGATTTGAATTGACATATTCTCACCTCTAAATGTAGGTGTTTTTAAATAAATAAATAAATAATAATAATGTGATCAATTATGATCTATAATTTTGAACTAGGACTGATTTCAAAACCGTTTGTTATTAATAATAGGATTCGGTCATATCACTAACTAAAGAGAGCTGTATTCCTTTATTTAATTATTATATATTAGAATATCAAATTAAATATACATTGATAGTTCTTGATAATTCTATTTTGGAATGTTCAAGGACCCACAAACATGTAAATTAAATCTAGTGTTATAGCTTTTTTATTATTCGATTTCACCTTTTACATTTAAATCTTAATAATTGTATACAACTTTCATTTTGGATTATTCTGGGGTTCAGTATTCTAATAGAATATTATTGAATCTCATAAACACAAGATCATCTTTTCTTTGTGATACCAACCTATTTGAGCTTACAAAACATACATAATTCTATTTTTCGGGTTTTATTTTATTCATATTTATAAATTTAAGGTCATTTTCACATCTCTTATACATGAAATTATAATTACACAACCAACATAAACTTATTTTCCTAAATTATGAAATCTCGAATGGGCACGTGTGTAACATGTATATTTCCTACAATTATTTCTTTTTTAACTTTAATTTGGTTTTCAAACAAAAATTTGGATTTTAACTTTCCAAAATGACAAGAATTTCCTTGGCCGTATAAGATGAATCACACGTGAAATTTTACTAAAATACACTTTAACAATTAATAATTGGTCAATTATAAATTCAGTCAAAATGTGAGTAATACTAGCTTTGTCGTTTTGTGTCAGTTTCATCATGCATGACGTCACACAGGTCGGTGGTAGACCCATCATGCATGTTAGTTTTAACTTTTGAGGTTTTGGAGATTTCAGTTGAATGAATTTGACCCTTACTTTATTTAAACATTTATTAATATTATATTATTATTATTATTTTATAAAAAGTCTTACCACCTCAATTTTGACCTTTTCCAATACGTATTTACAGATGGGGATATGTAGATCATCATGTTACGGTTACAGCTCAAGCATATGTTGTATTTGTCATAGCAATTTATTATTGTAACGAAAATAAAAAATAAAAACAAATGACCTGATTGTAGAAAAAATCATATTTTTTTTTTAAATTGCAATTTAAATATAAACCTTTTGCTTTTAACAAAACAAATAAACTTTTGCAATTTATATATATATTCAATCACTTTTGCAATTCTATTCACTAATAAACTTTTCAATGATTTAAGTCCAACTGTTTAGAAAATAAAAAATAAAATATCAACTTCCCATGGCATCAACCATGAAATTAGCTTAGTGATTCATAGACAGTTTATGCAGAAAACTAGGAAGAATGATGAGCATAGAATGCATGTCTATAAGCACTATGAGTTCTTGCTGAGTGTTTAGTATTCGACTAACAATTCAAGAATCGAAACAACGATCTAGAGTATCGATACAAGAATACACGCAACTATACTTATTACGATCTGATACTCGTACAAAATGATGCCTAGAATCAGAGGTTAAAATGGCAATCTTCTTGTGAATCTACTCTATTTTGTGTTTCTACATTCGTAAATGGCTTCAAGACAATCCCATCACAAATACACATGTTTGAATGCAACTACGAAACCTATTAATCATCCGTTTTATCATGCACATAATGCTTGCAAATCTACAAAAGTGAAGAGGCCTATCATGTAATTCAAGATTGAACTCCATTGCATGAGTTGAGGTAGTGTTCACCTGGGATGAAGTACCATGCAACGCATGCTTAAAATCCTTGGAACGAGAAGGAAAGAATTCTGAAAAGCCCGTCTGGGTTGTCTGCATGTACCTGAATCACAAGTAACAGTGTATGCCATAGATTAGCATATACACTAAGTGCAAGTAATGCTAATTTATTCAGGTGAAAATGGAAACATACCCAATGGCCAGCATCTTCGAGAACGTGCATTTCAACTCCACCACCCTCTTCAACAGCTTGTTCCTCGGCCACATGGATCCGGTGAAGGTCTTCCTGGGCCCATCTATGCAGACTTCTTTCTGCTTTGAGAAAATTTATATGTACGCCTCGAGGAACATCTTCCACGAGCTCCCTGCATGGACACACGAGGAATCCTAGTAACACAAACACTGGCAATGTTTTTCGCTTGAAATTGAGAACTATGATTACCACATATTTGTGTCTTCATATGATTGATACATCTCGGAGATACCCTTGAGATCGAACATCCAAGAGAAGCTTGATGGTGCTCCGTTAATCCTGGTCTGGCGAAGATTAGTTACCACCCACTGTGATAAAAGAAGAAGAAAACGATAATTATCAAAAGCTATAGGTATGTCAATCTGACTCTGAACGCATATAGGCAGAAAAGTGATATTCACATCTACAGTTTACCTGTGCAACATCTTTTGAGAAGCCATCCTTAACAAGAGCATCCACAATATCCCGTTTGGAAGGGACCTTCCTTGAAGAATAATTTGACAGACAAGTGCAACTTAGTATCAGTAAAATTTAAAGTGATCAAAATTCATGGGATACAGATTGGTGGGAACATTAACAATTCTCATCGATACAAATGACAGTGACAATAAACAGTATTGGAGAGGCATCAAATATTAAGAACAACAATTTAAAGGCCTAGTTTGTTGTTGTTTTTCGATGTCCTGCTCCTTTGCCTGCTATGTATAGGAATAAGCAACTAGAGAAGTGTAGACTTGGTTATCAGACAGGAAAAGACCTAGTATCTGGAATATTAGCATCAATACATTGTAGGAACATGTTACTAATATAGAGCATTCAGAATTTTCCCATTCCCGAGCACAATTGAGTTGATGACGCCAAACATTTATATTCTCGATCAATTAACAAAAATCAAATCTAAATCAGGTTTTGGACCTAATGGGCTGCATACAGATTTAAACTTGTAGAGTTTCATCATTTTTCTCTATCATCAAAGTCAATTCTTGCTCCTTGCGATCGGCTACATGGATATTTGTTCCCCTAAGTTGCTTGATCATCCCAAATACCATAACACGTTTAACCTTTTAGAGTTAGAGGAGCAATTTGACACAGCAACCTCAATTGAAAACAAAAAATAGACCCCTTTCGACAAGTTCCTATGTTTGCTGATGTAACAGATCTTATTACAGAATGCTAATGAAGAAGCAAAAGGTAAAGGAAAAGAAGGGCTGAACTGTTTCAGAAAATGAATATATACTTACCTCCTTTGGCAAAGTACTTAAGAAAGAAATAAGTTCAGCAGGATGGTCATCCCCATCTGCGCCAGTTCGAACTTTTCCAGGAGTAGCATCTAAAACCCAGACCTGAAATGTCATTATAGAAAGAGGCGAAGAGGATAAGGAAACAGAAAAATCAAAGAAATGAGCAACTAGGCAAAGTGAAACGCCTAAAGTTTCCAGAACTGAGATAAACAGAACAGATTTTGTCCCAAGCAACAAGAAATTGGGTAGGAAAACTCATACAGCATATTCAAATTGATTATATAGACTGGCGAATATGATGCGCTAAATATATACTCTATGCCTTGAAATGGCTAGTTGTTTAACTAAAACTGAAAATTATACGGCCTAGATTGCATACTTACTCTAACGGGCCGAGCTAGAGGCTTTGCAACTTGATCTACCATGCTCAAGGCAACTGCATGAAAAATAAAATAAGTTATTACACCAATTCAGAGAAGTAACAAGATCCCTTATGAAAATGCATCATTCTAACAAAAATTGTCTGACTAAATCTACACAGGGATGAACAGTAAGTTACCTTTGCCACCAAAGCTGTGACCAACTACAACTCGAGGAGTTAGCTTCAGAGTACCAAGCTAACAAAAGAAGGGGGAAAATGTTAGATGAAAGAAAAATATTCAAACTAACTTTATTCCATGTTCTCTGCACTGGAAAGATAGAAGGTGAACTCAATATAGGCCAGCTGATAGGCAATATAAAATAAGGTGATTCTTACCATTATAAGACAGGTAAAACTAACAATGAGATAATGGCAGGCAATATGACAAATACTTCATGTAGAACCTTAGAAAAAAAAGAATCAGAGAAAAATAATGCTCAATTTCAGAATACATACTAGCTTTAAAACATCAAGAGCAGCTGAAGCAACAGTATGAGGCCCTCTCTTCTTTAAAGATGCTGAATCACCATGGCAACGCAAGTCTACGAGAAGAAACTGAGTCAATGAAAGAACGAAAAAAGTGTAAGCTTCCTATTACCAATGCCATCAATATGCTTATATAGAAGCTGAGTAAATGGAAATCTGAAATATCTTCAACTTTGCACCCTCAGAAAGTTCTGGTCAAGAATAGGAGCTGTCACATTATATAACTGAAGAAAGGTATTTGGAAGTACAAGGAGCAACAGTTGTTAAAACCCCTTTTCATTCAATTAAAACAAAAATGGGTCCTGTAGTGAATGAAAGTGGATGTAATAAAAAACAAAACCAACATTATTGATTACCTGCCATTTAGGGAACTCTTTGGCCAATCTCCTAGCAAAAGTCCCTGTCATATTTGCAGCAATTTGTCAACATTTTCAAGAAGTTATTATTGGATGCATATGAATTTTCAAAGAACTGCAGATCTTCTGACGAAGCCTTAATTACAATTTGACGTTACAGTAACACATCAAGTTTAGATGCAGTTTAAGTATAATCCAGCAATGCCTAGACTATTCCACGTGAAAGTTGTCTTGCTTTCAACTTTATTTGGAGAATGTAACATCAGCAGGAAGTTCCATAGTTATTTTGAATTGGCAAGATAGAGAAATAAACCTAGTTCAACTTCACATAATATATAAATTATGGAGTGTTCAACCATCACTGTTGATTTACTTTCAAAAAAACTTCACTCCTAATAAAGATTAGTACCTACCCCAATTTTTCCTGCTACCAAGAATGCCATGCAAAAGAACAGCAGTTGGAGGCTCAGGCACTGTTTTGTTCAAGATGTAACTCCACCTCACCTGTGGACCAAACATTAGTCACATGAAAGTGGAACACCAACAATAAAATAACCACAAAAAAAAAAAAAACCATGCAGAGTTCCTCATCTTCTATATCCTTGTGGGGATTTGAAAATGAAAATAAATAAACAAATAAAACCTTCATGATCACAAAAAACCAGGAATTCAAAGAAAACTTCAAATATCAACATAATTGTTCTTACACTAATGACTACATCACTAAAACTTACGGATACTCTGGAAAATGGAAATACTGCAATATGTATCTATGATGACCTTAATTGTATAATAATACCAACATCTCTAATGAGAAGTTAATAAAAAAAATGGTACTCACATCTGCTCCTTGGACAAGATCATACGCCTGTATGAAAAAATTATTTATCAGTACAATCTATCAGAAACAGAAATACAGAAGAATGAAGCACTCTGAACTGAAGCATTAAATTTAAAACATTTGATTTCTTTACATAATAAAATGCAACAAATGACATGCACTTTGATTACCAAAATGTCAGCAGGCTTCACAACAGTACTCCTATCTGCTAGTCTCTCGTCTACCATTGTCATGCGTATACTCGGACATATTGCCCTTCTTGAGCGACTCAAAGCTACCTGACGATGAAAATCAAGATGACATTCGAGACAATAACATTACTTTTACATTATCATTCAATTCTAGATGCCAAGACGCAATTAGTAGAAACACACTTTATGCTTCAATTTTAATATTTGCCACATAAACATTATATGATAATTTACTAATTCAATGAAACTAATATTATACACAGAAAAAATGTAGTATCAACTCCTAAAAATGCATTGTCAAGCTAAAAAGCAGATATAAATGAACCTGCATTGTAATTGCAGAGATTATAATGCATTTCATTTTTTAGACAAAAATAAACAAGATTTAATTGCAGTGTCGCTTCACCATTAAAGAAATGATATAATTTTTTAATCACGTTTAAACATCAAAAAACTACGCAACCTAGAATTCGAATCTCATCGCGCAATTGACTAGAACAAAGCATACACCGAACGAAACGCCAGCTAAAAATCACCTTACACAAATAAAAAGGCAACCTTCAACCAACTAAACATAGAATCAAATAAAATAAAATAAAAAATCACCTCGCGAAACGGCCTCGAAATCTGAAGTTTCACAGGTCTATGAATGAAGGATGTCGTCAAAGCTAAGCGATCTTCTGATCTGAATGCAGGTCTGATTTCAGAATGCCGGCACGAAAAACTCGAAACCGCCGACATAATAACGGGATGGTGAAGCAGGAATCGCCGGCGAGCAAACTGAAGCTTTAGGAAGAAACACGCGGCGGAATTAGGGGCGAATTGTGTAATGTGAAAGTGAGAATGAGGCGGAGACACCGAAGCTTGTGGAGCTTTTTTCGTGGCTTTAACTGTTTCTCAGCTCTCTCTCTCTCTCTCTCTCTCTCTCTCTCTGTCCTTTTCTCTCTCTCCGTTTCCTCCGTAGAAAGGAAAGAGACACGACAGCATCTGACTGTACCAAGTCAATGGGCCCCGTGTAAATTGACAGAAATGCCCTCTGTAGCATTCTTGTTTTGCTATCATTTATATATGAATTTTTATCATGTCATTTATCTCAATAATTCATGTTTTAAATCGAATATTTTGTGTTATCATGTCATTTGTCTCGATAATTAGTGTTTTAAATCGTATAGTAATATCATATCGTGTAAGTAATTGCCAAATGTTCTCTAGAGGAAGAAACGTTTTGTATTTTCTGAAAATATTGAGCTATTTAGGTAAAACTTGCACTGCACAGTCGAATTTGAGTCAAGTGTTGATTGAATATTTGGAAAATATTGAGATATTTAATTTACGAATAAATAGGTAAAACCTACACTCCACAATCAAATTTGAGTCCAATGTTGATTGAATATTGGGTGACAATTTTGGATTTTGAAATTTTATGATGGGACTTGGGACCGTGACAAAATGATTATAATTTGGACAATTTTTTTTTAGATAAATTTGGACAATTTTAAGACAACTACTTATGTTTTTATATATAAAATCATAGTATATGATAAAATTAACACTTCCAATCTTTTGAGAACCAAATATAAGTTTTTAATTTTGATTCTCTCTATTTTGATTTCTTTTTTCTAATTTCAATTCCATTTTGATTAGAATTTTTAAGATCATTGACATAACTACTTATGTTTTTATATATAAAATCATAGTATATGATAAAATTAACACTTCCAATCTTTTGAGAACCAAATATAAGTTTTTAATTTTGATTTCTTTTTTCTAATTTCAATTCCATTTTGATTAAAAATAAAATTAACACTTCCAATCTTTTGAGAACCAAATATAAGTTTTTAATTTTGATTTCTTTTTTCTAATTTCAATTCCATTTTGATTAGAATTTTTAAGATCATTGACATAACTACCAGAATTTGGTTGTCATGCTTGAATTTCCAACAGCTCATCAGCGGTTTTTAAAATTCCAACCAAAATTCGACTAAAATTGAAAAATTAAAACATAGAAGATCAAAATTGAAAACAAATATTTGTAAAAAAGAAAGTGTCTCACATGTATAACCAAAATTGAAATTAACCCTAAATAAAATAATGATCCGATGTTTTGTCATCCAGGTGTCCATTTATTTCTGTTCAATAAGTAAAATAGACAAGTTTTGGGCACATTCAATATGTGTAGACTTAAATCGGGTTTAGGACGGGTACAAGTGATAAAACGCAACAATTCAATCATAAAAACCAACGAATATCAACTCATCAAAGTAACACATCTGAACAAAACTTGGGTATGGATTATCAAAGGATACAAAAACACAACTCCTACCAAGAAAACCCTACGGGGTAATTTGAGAATGTCGATATTGTTTCTATTGATATGAATGACATGATAAGCAACACTCGATGAGCATATAAATTGGACGTACGTCATTAGTTTCTTAGCAGAAGATGAGGTGATGATTAAGCCGATTACTCCTCCATGCGAGTATCCTCTGCTTGCTTTTGGGACACACCGACCTTGACCTTGGGCATGGTGAGTGAGGGATCTTGTTGAAGAGCAATAGGAGCTTTGACCATGTGAATGCTCTGATCCAGTTCCTTTTTATCCTGTTTCTGTATCTGGGCCTTCTTACCCTTCATTCTGTACATTTTCAACAAGTGTGTTTAGATAGTGACTTAGAAATAATCAAAGATACTGTCAATATGGTGAAAATTGGAAACAAAACTAACCTCTGTGCATGGTGTCTGGCCTCCCTATCGATCCTGACCTTGTCGATCTTCTTAATGGCCTTAAGAGTGTTCTCAGTTACGTTCCTGTCATATCTCTCAGGTCTGTTCCGCTTCCTCTCAAACTCGAATGTTGCATCCTTCAAATTTTCATGGACGTATATAGAAAGGTAAGATAGCAAGAATAAGAGGAAGCATTGAATAAGAGTGAGCATCACTATGGTGTTATACCTGAGTCATGTCCTTTCCATGCAACCGTCTGAAAGCCTTGGTCCATTTTACTTTACGGGGGTTTCTCTTCATCTTGAAGTTTTTATGGCATTTAGACCGGCAAAACCTAAAGATCTGCAAATCAAATTACAAGGAAGCCATGGAGTATAAGTCATAACTACATCAAGAATCAGCAAGCATTTCTCTTCATCTTGAAGTTTTTATGGCCTTGAGATTGATAGACAATAGACAAAATATAAATATCTGCAGATCAAGTTGTAAGAAAGTTCCTCGCTAAAACTAAATTAAGAGTCGCTAATGAATTCTCTTAATCTCAAAGTTCTTATGTCATTTAGATTGAAAATATAAAGATCTGCCAATCAAATTAAAAGGAAGTTCTTCTTCACTAAAACTACATCAAGAATCACTTATGAATTCTCTTCATCTTGAAGTTTTAAAGGTATTTAGATTGACAAAATATAAAGACCTGGCAATCAAATTATAAGGAAGTTTATGCACTAAAACTACAACAAGAATCAAAGTATTGAAGAATGCAACCAACAGATCTATGTTTTGTCAAAGCAATGTACCACCAATAACTTATCTACTCGAAAAAGGTTGAAAACGTAATTCTACAGGATATCCAGTTGGCTTCTGATTGTTCATTCTCAGAACCCCATATCCAACAATCATAAAAATGCAAACAGCATCAATCACATCACAGAGCTAAGAATTACAAAACCTGATACACATCTCTCTAGAACACATTAACTTTGACTTAAGAAAAGCTCAATCAAATATATCATGTTCCCACAAATTCAAACTGGAGACTATCTATATCCTCGTTTTCATTCAACTAAATGTCAAATGAAGAAAAGCACCTCCTAGCACACTCCACACTTTACATTAAAAAAATCCGGAGCTTCTTTACATAACTAATACTGCATTTTACACACACAGAGCTACATAAATCTTAGCAACAAGCATCAACTTTTAAGAAAAAAATTGAAATTTCAACAACAGTAAAAAAAAAAAACCTAACCTTTGCATCGTTACGAACAAACTGAATCCCATGCCCAGGATATATAGTTGAAGAACAGAACCAGCATTTCTCCAACCTCATCTTTCACTACTATAAATTAAACAAAACTTCTCACCATTAGTCAAAACCCCAGACTTCGCGAATTAGTGAACAAATAAGCGACAAAAACAACTTGAAATTAAAATAGATTCAACCGTTGATGCTATATACACATAACACAGTAGAAAAGCTTGAAATTGAATAATCAAACCATCGGAAATAGGGGACGAACAAAATACATGAATAAATCAAATAATAGAGATGAAAACATAAGGCATATTGGTATAGATTAGCGTTTCTTCAAAACAGGGCACCTGTATTGAGCAAGACGGAGGCGAGAGAACTCCCTGGGAATTGCAGGGTTGAGAGAGAAGGAACAACAGGGGTTAGGGTTTTATGGTGGGAGGGGCGAATTCGTCCTTTCGGTACTTTTTGGCATGTGGGGCTTCTTTCATAATAATAATAATATATGGGCAGGGTTGCTGTTGTAATTTCGCGTTCTCGACCGACTATGAATAGTTTTAAAAAATAATTTTATTTTGAAGAATATATATGAAAAAAAAAATGAAAAACAAACTGAATAGTCTTATCATTCCATAGAATTATACATCGTAATCGAGTTTAAATCATTTTTCACAAATATAAGAATTTATAAATATAATTTTCAATTCAGTCTCAAAATTTAAGAATTTGTCGATTTCAGTTTCATTTTGGGTAAAAAATTCAAATTGAGACTATCCAGTGACCTATAAATGACATGACAACATGTGTCAATCAATAAAATTTGACACAAATCTCTTCATGTCACTTATAAGTTATAGGAAGTCCTTTACGATTAAATTGAATTGAAATTAGACAGATATTTAAATTATAAGACTAAATTGAAGATTGTGATAATTACAGAATACAAATCGTAAGATACCATAATTATTGGGAAAAAAAAAATGATTTAACCCTAACTTACTCATATTTTCTATCTGAAAATTAGCACATGAAGTTATATTCCATTTAGAGTTCATGAACTAGTAAGTTTCTGTATAAAAAAAAAAAAAAAACTCCAAATTAAATAATTCAATTATCTTTAATCGATGTAAAATATCTTCAATGATAGCGTCACAAATGGCAGCCAACATGGCCATGCAAATTTTGCTATATATCAATATGAAGAATGGCAATTTACAATATGATACACAATACAGCAAAGTGAAGTTGAATATCAATTAACTATCTAGTATGTTATACAATCTCTTGGATCATCATAATTCAGCAGCAATATGCCATGACTCAGACTAAAAACGGTCGGCCAAGAAAGGGAACTTGTGCAGCAGCCAAGTGACTCCTCTGATAGCAACCTAGAAATACCACCCGAAGAAAGGTTAGCCTGTCGATCTTGGCGTCTCAGACAAGCAATGGTAGAACAATGAAACGCATGAATGTATGTATCATCATCAAGATCTTCTTACTACTTTAGCAGAATAATACTGAATTCAGTTGAAAATGGAGTTGAAATTTCCATAACATGTTAGCAGATTGAAAGAAGCTAGAAGCATACCAAAGCGGCTTCCCCAGGCTTGATGGCAGGTTCCACAGCGTCTCTTCCAAAACTGTCATAAAACTTGAGATGAGTAAAGATCATATCACATAACAAACTAATGTAGTGGATTCTGAAAAAAATTCATTATCAAATCTCCCACCAACAAACATGTGTGTGTGTGTGTTTGAGTGTACAGCCAAGGCCAAGCAATGTATTATGGCAATAATTACAACACATGAGTTAAAAAGAATGTTGAGAAAATGTAAACATGCAACTATGTGGCTGACAACTGATATTGGAGCCTTATCACAGTGGTTTAACTAGTGTCATTAGCTTGTAAAAGTTCTTTCTTTTCTTCTGAATCTTTCCAAAATTAATTTTGTTCTACACGAAGCAAACAGTACTTCAGATGCTGAAAACTGGTTATATATGCAAGTTTGTTCAGAAAACCGAAAGCACATTTGAGAATGCAGAAGCTCCCAAAATAAAGTACAACTTGCAACATTATGTAATCAAGGACAACAATTCTGATTTCACTCGAAAGCGAATGTTCGTTTACTAATCCATCAATACTATATCCCAATACATGAATTCATATTTCAAAATATATGAAAATGTTTGTTCTCACAAATCATTTTGGCAGCTTTATAAGTCAATTTCTAACTATTGTTTTTCAGCATTTTATAACATAAGCTATTTGCCTAAATTTGTAGCAAGATCAAAAAACCGAGACAGAAAGAGAGCTCACACTATTTGCCTCCGGCCATTAACTACATCCAAGCGATAAAAGCTGCATCCTCTGCTGAAAGGAAACGGTTTTCCTTTCCATTCTGCATCATTTAATCGAATCAAAACTTCAGCAACTCCAAGCAACATCGAAAGCACTTGAGCAAGACAAAATTATCACATAAGAACCAAAAAAAAAAAAAAAAAAGTCATATTTTACCCAAATGCCAAATAACCCCTACAACAGAGGTATCCTCCTCAGATAAATCATCAATAGCAAACCGCAAATCTGAGCTGATTGTATCAATAAACTGCTTGAAGAAATCAAGGATTGCCTGCAAACGTGAAATCAGAAGTAAGATCACTAATCACTGAAAGAGGAATTCAATGAAATTCTGAGGTTCTTACGACCTTACGGCCAACGAAAGGCTTAGAGAAGATAAGGTCTTCGTAGACGCAATTGAGAGCAATTAGATCCTCCACCAAGGCCAAATCGCGACAGTTGATTCCGTCATAAAACTTCCTGACGACGTTCGGCGCCGATTCCAAATCAATCGCGGCGGAAGGCGGTTCCACCGCCGTCTGGTTTTTGCTCCGCCGCACCAGGCGGCTGCTACTTCCGTAATCATGTGAGCTTCGCTCTCGCAGAATAGTAAGATTGCTGAAAGGAGTTGTAATGGCGGAAGCTTCGACATGGGGTATTGCTTTGACGTTCGAAGGTTGAAAATGGAAGGTGGGAATCGAGCGAATCATCATATAGAAAAGGGTTATGCTAAGATAACTGCTTCTCCATGTTATTATAGTATTTATTTAAAGTCAATGCTTTTTCAATCATTTTTTTCACTCAAAAACTGGTGTATTATATTGAACAAGTTTTGAAATTTAAGTGTAAAATCAGCTTTAACAGACAACAAATTTAAGTAATATATTTATTATCGTTGCAAAAGTTTCGTAATTACAAATCGTGCATTCCAAGTATCTAATCAACATTTTGCAAGGATTCAACATTATATGGTGTTAAATTGCAAATGGTTCAAACTATCAATAAAAACTGTTAAAATAACCAAACTTTCAACAAATTAGAGATGACAAGGTATAAGACTATTATCAATTCAATTCATCAACACATACACCAAGTTATAGCATCGAATAAAATCCACCGAATATATAGCATAAAACATACCCCGAGTGATTGATTACGATAATGGATATGTAAAATGAAACAACAGCTAAGACAGAAAAAATAAAACTCCGCGATCTTTCAGTGGTTTCAACCAAAAAAAAAACTCAAGTCAGGGACATGCGATTTGACAATATGAAAAAGAGTACAAGGTAGACAAAACCAGTAAATAACATATCGTTCAAACGACCTAAAAAAGGTGTATGAAACCAAAACTGCTGGTCCTTGACATATATTGGCACTGGTCTCTTAACGATTGGCCTTGGCCACCCTCTCGATTTCATCCTTCTTCTTGATTGCATAACTGCATGTACGTTGAACAATGGTGGTTAATGACTGCAAAGTGATGCAATAAATTGTAGCACCATGATAACAAAAAGTATATCAATTCCAAGGAAATAAGCACGTGTGTCACCTGTTGGATGATCCTTTTGCAGCATTGATGAGTTCATCAGCAAGGCATTCAGCTATGGTTTTAATATTCCTGAAGGCACTCTCTCTTGCACCAGTTGTCAAGAGATATATCGCCTGATTAACACGACGAAGAGGTGAGATATCAACTGCTTGACGTCTCACAACACCAGCAGAACCAATTCTGGTTGCATCTTCTCTTGGACCACTGCCAAAACAAGTTAAAAACTAATGTCAAATAAAAAATTAATGTAATAATACCAGTAATTAATCCACACACACAAAGGAATAGCCAAAAGGCTAGAATAAGCTTGTAATCAGCTAATTCATTCATTTGTAACACTTGTGACAAATAGTATAAGAACATGAAAGAACAAGTCAGCTATAAGCTATGCAATAATGCAAGTATCCAGAGTCCAAATATCAAAAGAACAAGTCATGTTGACAAGATAACAGTGTAAAGATCCATTGGAAACTACATGAAAGAACAAGTGCTACAACTGCTCCCTCAATCATCAAACGAATTATATATTTTAATACCTGTTAATCACAGCATCGACTATGACCTGAATTGGGTTCTGATCAGTTAGCAAATGGATGATTTCCATCGCATGCTTGACAATGCGGACAGCCATCAACTTCTTTCCATTGTTTCTACCGTGCATCATGAGTGAGTTGGTCAACCTTTCAATGATCGGGCACTGGGCCTTCCTGAACCGCCTCGCTTGGTACCTCCCAGCAGTGTGGGGCATGTAGATAGGGTGCTTAGAAGCAGTTGCGGTGATGTAATCCTCAACAGAAATGTCACTAACCTATAAAGAACATAAATTATCAAAACAAATAAGTGGTGATGCTCAAATCATTATACTAAATCCTTAAACACATAGGAAACACTATCAACTGAACACCAGAAAACGATTTATCAACTGAACATAAAGAATGAAATACAAAGAGAGCACAGAAATAGCATTATATTGTTAACACACTGAAAAAATCAAAGCTTTAGGAGTTGGAAGCATATGATCAAAAATCTCCAAAAGCTAAAGGGAAAATATTTACAAAATTAAGCCTAAATTCCAATTCATACCACAGCAAACAAGAAGATAAAGTACATATGAGATACACACCCATTACTAAAAGCCTGCAAGTTCATAAGAGATACACACTCATTACTAAAAATCTGCGAAGCTACAGCTCATATAGCATAGTATATTTTAGGAAAAAGAGAAAAAAAAAAAAAAAAAAAAAAAGAGCCCTAATTTCCATTAGCTAATCTAGAAAAATACATCAATCCAAACATTTGTGCCAAATAACGAAGATAGCACCGATAATTCCACGCAAAATATGCTAATAATTCTCAAATTCCTATAATAAGAAACATGAACAAATCTAATTCAGAACTTAAAAAAAAAAAAAATCGACAACAGATTGAAAAGCAAGAAATAACAAAAAGCGACAATCTTATGAAATTGAAAGAAAAATTTCAACCTCAACTCCGTCGTAGGACCAACGGTTGAAAAGCATGACATCGCTGTGAAGCTTATCCTGAGCTTCAGTGCCGGCAGCTGCGGCAGGTACAGCAGGTACGACATCTACAGCACCCTCCATTTCTGCTCTTCACTGTCAAAGAGAAACGCAACAAACGGTGGCTGCTAGGGCTCCGACAGATTTCGGTGGCTGCTGCGGTGGTGAGGAGCTTTGGAGAAGAAGAAGAAGAAAATAAATATGAGAACTATGTACAAAACCCTAGGGCAAATTTGTGCGGTTTTGTGCGAATTTACATTTATGCCCACTGATTTATTTAACAATAGAAAATTAATTGGACTTCTAATTGTGGTTGGGCTTTCGGCTTTAGCAAATGGGCCGTGTAAAATATTACAATAAAGTTGGGCCCCCAAGATATTGTGGATTGGATTGGCTAGTTATGTTTATGGGCTACTAACCTATGATCAAATTAATAATTTGTGCATATTTGTGAAAGTGAAATCCAATAAGAATGAACAAAAACTTCTATTTATATGATGTCTAATATAGAATTAATATAAATCAAGTTCAAGTAAAATTTGAGCCTCAAGTTTTTCAATAGAGCTTTAGGGTTCCAACCTTCCATAAGAGGTTTGGTTCAAATGGAAACAATTTTGAAAAGCATTTCAAAGGTTAAATCTTAATTATGTGTCCTATTTAATAGTTATATGTTGCATTATTCGTTTGAAAAGTGAACAAAATCATAGAGAATTGGGAAAATTATTGTGTATGATCTTGTTTGTCACGTTTTTTTCAGTTAATAATTTGCATATAAACTTATATGAAATTGTTTTACTACTGACAATTCAAACTAATTTTAACCAATCAATTTATATTCTGAATGTTGTGAGTTAACACATCCGAACAGATCTAATTAAATTTGTAATTGGTATTTGAATAGAGTTCTACTCAATAATTTGATATAGATCATGTGGTTTTCATGTTTGTGTGGAAGGCCACCTTATTGTTCTCTCATTAACCATAGATTTCTTCATTATGTTTTTTGGAAGAAATATTCTCAGAACTCACCTCTCGAGCTTTAACAATAAAGGAATTAGGACTCAATATGAATATCGAACCATCAATGTGTTGAATATTATAAGATGGAGTAACACTTCCGTGCAATTGGTGCACGGAGTTGCACGGAAGACCTTTATATTATAAATGTAGTACCTTTATGTACAAATATTTGTACCTTTTAAAATGAACATGCATAAAGGTATTATATTTATAACATAAAGGTACTACATTTATAACATAAAGGTGCAGATTGCACGATGCAACTGGTGCACATAAGTTTTAGGCTGCCTATAAGATGAACTCAACTACACTCAATATATGCACCAAAATATTTCAACCAATATTCAATATATGCACCAAAATATATGGAAGTAGTGCAACTAATCATGAGACAAAGAGAGTGGAAAGTGAAAGTACTTGGTGAGTTTTACAAGGTACGATGAATGAGGGCTGTTTTTATTTCTTTTTTATTTTTTTTTCTGTCTGTTTGATTCTGTCGGTTATGGAAAAGAAATTATGGAATTATGTTGACACAAACACTAAAGCATTTTTTTCCCTTTTTTTTTTATTACACATTATTGCATTTGGTCTTTACAATATCAGTCACTTTGAGTCAAATGTCGATTATGATTCCAACTTTTATTCATTGCAGTGTTGGTTATCAACTTGAAAAAAAAAAAATTAGAATATCAATTTCATTTTACGACACCTAATTACAAGACTGTTACGATCATTCAATACACCATAACGAAATCATCGATCTTGGATCGACCACCAACTTCACCATCATACAAAGTTAATACAAATTTAACTTTCACTCTCAATTTAGGACTGGTAACGTCGAATCATAAAATTGTTGATCGATTTTAGTTTGTCTTTAATCTTTATCGAGATTCATCTAATAATATTTATCATGTTGTAATTAGATGCCAAAAAATGAAGGTGATATTTTGATTGAATTTTTTTCTATAATAATAAAAATTTAACCAAAATTCACAATGTTTATGCAATTAATTAAGCAAAATAAAGCTACTAAAAAAAACATAAGTACTTGGATATGACGAGGGAAATGAGTCATATGATTATGACCACCTTTGAAAGACGAAACCGCGTCTTCCAATAGTATCAGAATTAAACCTACTCATCTTTTTTTATTTTTTTATTTTAAATTCTTTCTATCTATTTATTTAATTTAATTTATAATGTTTATAAACAAATCAAACCACTCAAATCATGTTTGATGGAAGAATAAACTCTATTAATAGAGAGGAGGTTGGAGATTCTCTAATCCTTCCTTTTCCATTGGTGGAATGTTTTATTGTGTAAAACACAAAAATACATAAATAAACGAATTAAATACTATTTGTTATCATACTCAAAAAATTATGATTTGTTTGAGTATTAATCGAGAGACTTTAATGAATCAAGATGAGTCGATCTTGATTCGTTTATTAGACATATTATACGAATTTTGTTTTAATATTTTTTTAGAAATCGAGTTCAAATTGATTATGGAATGATTTAATATGATTATTCAATGTTATGTATAATATATTATAGACATCAACGTTTATTAGAGAAATAAACACGATGTAAAATAATAAATTCCCGCATGCTTGCATTTTCTTCTTTCTAGTCTTTTAATCTTGCAATTAATATGCTTGAATCTTCGTTTTATTTAAATAATATAAAAAATATTTTTTAAAGTTTATTTATTCTCTTTTAAAGTCAAAGATACTGATTCAAAGGATAGATCAAAATCGAATGAATATTCTAAATATTTAGTGAGTCAATTCCTTGCCGGTGTCTAAAGTTCAGTGTGAAAATCATATTAAAATATTCGATTAGGACTATTATAAGATTATTAATTTTTATTAATTTAGTTTTGTGAGATAAATCAATAATTGATTTATCCATAAATAAGAGATTGATTGAAACACGTTTGAATTGTGTGTAATTTGATTCTAAGTAAAAGAACTGATATATTTTCAAAGTTTATAAAATCTATTAACTAATTTGTTTTGTTGGAACTCAATTAAACAAATTAAAAGAAAAAAAGAAGAAGCAAAACATAACAAATTTGAATATATTTTTGAAGGTTTATAATCTAATATTGACTTAAACTCAAATTCAATAAATACATATAAAATTAAATTATGAGTGCTCGATTAGTATTCAATATGATTAAAGTTTGTTCAGACTCGATTGAATTGATATTTAAATAATTTAAACATCAGATGTGATATACATGAGATCTTTGGTTTAACCATAAGTCTTATTATATTTCAAAATAATTACTATACATATGTATCGAATCATACTATTAATTAACATGTAATGCGTATTAAATAATGAAAAAACCCGTACTGAATTTGGTAACATTAAAATATACTTAATATAATAGTGTATAGGGCTTTAATTCCATTTTTTTTACAACGTGGGGAACATAGGGAAAATGTTAATAAAAACAATTAAACAAACAAGAATAAATTAAAGGATTAATGGGTGACAGATAAACAGACAATGAAGAATTGTTAGATACAGCTGTTAGTCATGTCTTTGTAAATATCAGACATTTAATAAATACATAAAATCAAAACGTCTTTATTAAGGACCAAACTTAGTGTTCCCCTTCTTAATCATCATCATTTTGCACCTCCTTAGATTTAATTCAAAAATCAATTAATTACATAGTTTTGCAATTCAAATAATTATAAATTTCCAATAAAGATTATCATGTTCTAGTGATATGATAATTATAAAAATAAATGTCTCAAATTCAACTTGTATTCATCTAGAATAAGGCTCAATTTAATTGACAATAATCAATGAAACTCAAATATGATTTTCTTTTTTTGAAATATAAATTAAAAGTTCAAACTAGCCGACTTGTTTGGAGGACCTTAATTATACACAAGTTGATATCTTTTAAATTTGTATTTATATGTTAAAAATGATAAAAATGCTTTCAAAACTCTGTCATCATAAATTATTTAATTTAAGCATATAAATGTGCAATACAAAATATAACAGTAAATTGTAATTAAAAAATTAGTATTAGTTTTTAGGAAGTCTAAATTCAATACTATTTCATGTTTAAGTTTAAACTTTAAAGTTTATTAGATGTGTTTTTCATTAATTAAAATTAAGTTTCTTGTATATAAATTCAAAAAACAATAATCAAGCTATCGTTTCATGTAAAAATACAATAAAACTCTAAATAAATATCGTAGATTTAAATCGATCAATTTAACTGGTCCGATTATAAAAACACAAGTCAATAAGTTAGAATTATAGGCTTAACCTGATGCACAAAAATTCATGTGAGACGGTTTTACGGATAGTTACTTTGAGACTGAGCCACATCACACACAGACGGTTTTACGGATAGTTACTTTGAGACTGAGCCACATCACACACAGACAACAACATGTGAATTGTAGGGTTTGACTTATGAATGATTGGGTTGTGGATTGACATGTCTTACGCAAGACAGAGTTTGTGGTGAATTGTAGGGTTTGACTTATGAATGATTGGGTTGTGGTGAATTGTAGGGTTTGACTTATGAATGATTGTGTTGTGGATTGACCCGTCTTACGCAAGACAGCGTTTGACCTATGAATGATTGGGTTGTGGATTGACCCATCTTACGCAAGACAATATAAATCCATGAGACGTCTTACAAGAGACTTACCTAGCCCGATGGTAAATGTTAAATCGATCTTAATCTTAAGTAAGATCTCAAACTCGAAACCCGATTGTAACTCAAAATGTGAACCGATATGTATATACATAAGAATAAATATACATTATCCATTGGCTTCTTCTATTTAAAAAAAGAAAATAAAACCATAAAAAAAATGAAGAAATGTAGAAAAATATCCACAAATCCCACCTTCCATCAAGAAAATGAACTGGAGATGGATGAGGTTTCAACTCAAGAACAGTGAAATCAGCACAAAAAAATAATAGAAAAAGAAGCAATCTTCATCAGTGTGAAACATTCTTATTTTATCAGATAAAAACAACATAAGATCTTTCTTAAAAAATCTGAGCATGACAAGTGTTGTGTTATTACAGCTGCTCACAAAATCTACAAAAAAACACACATCTCCACTTTCATGCAACTACGTGGAAACTCACCTCAACCAACACCATATCCATACCATGATCATGCACACTACAAATACCCACCATTGGAGCTCACTTCTCAGCTCCAAACCAAGCATGAGAAACCAGGACCTGAACGAATGCAGTGCGCCAAGATACGTGGGAGTCAGGAAACGGAAATGGGGGAGGTGGGTGTCTGAGATCCGTGAGCCTGGCAAAAAGACGCGTATCTGGTTGGGAAGCTTTGACACGCCTGAGATGGCGGCTGCCGCCTATGACGTGGCGGCTTGGTACCTGAAAGGCCCGGATGCTCGGATCAACTTCCCTGAGCTGGTGGAGAGCCTTCCCAAGCCGGCTAGCGCTGACGCCGATGATGTCCGCCAGGCTGCTCAGCAGGCAGCTATGAGGCTGGGTGTGGTCCGGTCAGGGGACCTCAATGTTGGCTCTGGTGGGTTCACTGTACCGGCTAGAGTGGAGCTGTCACCGAGCCATATTCAAGCCATCAACGAGGCGCCACTCGACTCGCCTAAAATGTGGATGGAGCTGGCTGGTCCATCAGAGCCTGTCAATTATGGTGAGATGAAGATGGATATGGAGGAATGGGATGAAATGGAAACTTATCCTATTTGGGACTGATGGTATCTATATCTACATCTATATATATATATATATATATATATATATCATATCGACAATTATTTGAGGTGGCTAACATCGTATTCCTAGCAAGGTAAGAGCTTGGGGATTTTTAAAACCACGGTTCTGCATTATTTGTTCCTGTGGCAAGTATTTACGCCGCAGTTCTAACAAGTATTAAAAAACGAAGAATTTTGATTCTATTTTTAGGACAATTTCATGTTCAAAGAAAATGTCATTGTTTCTTTTCAGCTGTTTCAGATTGTATTGGTTATTGTTTGTAATACATAAAGGCGAAGAGCTTTTTCTCTGTTAGTTTCTTTCTTCTTTCTTATTCTGCTCCTAAGTAAAATATGAGCAGTTCATGTAATGTATTAAATGAGTAAACTCACATACTATTGTATTGCTTCATCTCAAGTTGTCTAGATGAATACACCCTTTGCATCTTCTACGAGCACGAATTGGTATCCAGAACTAGCAATTTGAGCCACTCTATGGCTTCATGCAATGCAAAACCAAGCAAGCTTTTGACATTGAATACATATTTCAGTCCCCTATATATGAACTCCATCTTTAACTATTTCAAATGAGAACAAGTGCCAAAATAAGTCTGAATAACTTTACATGACATAAATCAACTAGGAGGCCACATAGTCGCATATTGATATTTCAAGAAAGTGCCCAGTTCATGATGCAATGAATACCAGAGAGCATTGGTAGGTGAATAAACAGAATGATATCACCATCTTAACAGGCCACATGTACAAGTCGCATAACATAGTCCGTTAAGAAGGAACAGAAAAAACTGAGAAGTAGTTAGTTACCTGAATTCATGGTCTTGGTGGCAATAACTGAGAAGCCCCATATGATGTCTGGCTTTAAAGATTTAAGTTGCACCCTTACTATCAAGCAGAAACAGATATATGGAACTGTTATAAAATTTTAACCGGGACATTCATCCTGAGCTTGGAACAATTATAAGTGAAGACCTATAATGTTTTTTCTTTATCATAACTATAGGAGAAAATAAAATGATAAAAAGGAAAAAAAAAAAAACCAACAACAAAGATCATAGCAGTGGCCATGGACGAGAGTTGATTCAGCCTCTCAGCAGCATATTTCAGAAATTTCATGAGCCAAAATTTAGAGGAAACATATCGACAAAACAGCCTAAATAGCAGTAAAATGGTGAAGTGTTTAGATTAATTGTAAAGTTTTAACAAGTACAGGAAATTGCAAGGAAAAATAAAGATAAACACGTAAAATAATAGAATTTTTTGCTTGTTTATCATTTCATTCCTTCAAAACTGTGATGGTGGACAAAGATTGAAAACAATCAATAGAAGATCCTACATTCTTTTTTGCGAATTAAAATATTCAACTAAAAACATAACTGAAAAGCTAGCAATAGAATTCATATACTTCTGTGATTAATTCACAAAACTCCTGCACGAGACTTGATATGAAATCTGGAGTGCCTCATTTCCAAGTCCCTCGCCAGATTTGCCTTCCCAGTCCTTCTAAGCTGCTTCACAATTTTAATGTAAATGCTGAAATTTGGCTTCAGACTCTTGTCCATCATTTCAACAAGAGTGTTCCGAGCGCTCTTGATATCACCTTTTTCTCGATAAAGGCTGGCCAATAAACTGTACATAACATTGCTAGATCTCTTATAAATGACACTCGAATCAACAACATGTTTGTATGCTGCCTCATATTTTTCAGCAGCAAACAAAGTCTTTATAATAAGAACGTGAGTTGAGTGGCGAGGTTCAAGTCCTTGAGACACCATCTGATTAATCAGCTTGTGTACAACATCAATATTGCCTAAACTACATTCGGAGTTGATAAGAATCTCAAAGGTTATTGCATCTGAAGGGATACTGTTTTCTTTCATTTCATTAAGAAGCGTAGAAGCTTCATCCATCCTACCATTCTTCCATAAGCTGCCAAGAATGCAGTTATACACTGTGGTATTAGGGACACAATGAGCCTGTCCCATCTCTTTGATTATATTATACGCGTCTTCTATAAGACCAATCCTACATTTTTCACGAATCAAAAGGCAGTAATACGAGGCTTTGCTCTCTGTGATTTTAATGACATACTTAGCCATTTCGAACAAGTGCAATTTACAGAACATTTCAATCAAAGCACAAACACCAGATATTCGACATGATCCTCCAACCAAATCCAACAAATCCACCACTTTTTTAGTGGATTCTTGCAGTGAAGAATTGGTGCAAACAGACATGGGTAAAAATCTGAAGGCTTCATAACTGAGACAGATCTTTTCGGATGAAAACTTCTTAATCCATGCATACATGGTCTCATAATCATCCAATCTCCCAAGGTTATCGATAATCAAACTACAAACATATGCATTCTTGCACAGGTGAGGATTATTACTTCGAATCCATTCAAAGAATCTCAAACCAGATATTCTCTCACAATTCAAAACCTCAAAAATCTCAGTAATTGTGTATACAGACAAGCTCGAAAACAGCATATTTAACCTAGACTCAAAATCCTCCCCATTGTTCCTAAGGATATCAACAATTTCCAAAACAAACTTTCGAGCCTCGAACTCAAGTTGTTTGGAACAAACATTAGCTCCACTCCTGCTATTGGAGGAAGATATACTGTAACATCTAATCATGTTCCGACAATGAGGCCACCCAGAATTCGAACACACATTATAAGAGCTGTAAGAAGCGCAGTTCGATGAGTGCAACACAAAACGGATAACTGAAGAAGACCCAGAACAGGAAGTGCTTAAAGATCGCCTTTTTTGAAGTGGATATGATTCAGAAGAGAAAAATGAAGATGGCCCAGATGAAGAATAGCATAAAGAGTAGATTGTGATAACAGAATTTGAAGGCGTGGCAGAGTGTAGAGTCTTGGGGTTTAGGGTTTTGGGGAAAAACGATGAAAGAAAAGCGCAGTTCAATGGATACCTGAAGAGGATTTTTGCTGTGTAATAATTATTTGAGATTCTCATAATAGCTCAGTTGTCATCTCTGCAATATTTCTCCTTTGTTCTTCTACTGTTATGGCGGAAGAGAAGAAGGGAAAGAAATGAGCTTTTTTGTAGGGATGGGGGTTTATTGATTAGTTTAAACCTTAGAGGGGGCAAAGATGGGAAAACAAATTTTCACAGGTTTTGCTAATTTTTGTAATATTTCTTCGATTTTTCCGTATCTTATTCTCACCTGTGTTCAACTAATAGACTAATAGTCTAGAAAATAAAATTGTTAATTTTAATAAATAATTTTAACTCACTCATTTTATATATTTTGAAAAAAATTAAAAACATGAAAATATCAATTTTATCCCTCATGAAATTAAAAAAAAAAAAAAAATTGAAACCCTAACTCCCTTTCCTCTCCACCCTCTCTTTTGATTCTTTAAGATTCTTTCTATAAATTTTTTGAGGAAATACTAACATAATAACGAATGTTTTAAGGATTAGTTAAATATATGAAAATTGTTTGAAATGATCTGAACAAATATAAAAATCAAATTTGTGGCGGAATGAAGTGAGTAGGGTTTCAATTTATTTCTTAAAATTATTTTGCAAACGGTAAAAATAGTTTTTTTAATTAATAATTAATATAAATTAATGTAATTTTAAAAAATATATTTTTCAAACGGTAAAACTAGTTTTTTTTATATTAATAATTAATATAAATTGATGTGTGGTTTGTAATGATTGGAGTCCACCTCGGTCTATTTAAAGGTTTGAAAAAGAAAAAAGAAAAAAAAAAGGGTAAAATAAACCACAAAAATAATGGCACGCCGCCATTAAAGAAACTTCCACCGCCTTTCATATATACATTTCACAGTTTGGGGGAGTCGTCAAACTTCTCCTCTAAAATTTCGATCTCTTCAATCCCTACATCGAATCAGGCAAAAGGTTTTCAATTCTGAATCGAAATGGCGTCGTTTTCAGAAGCTCCACCAGGAAACCCAACTGCTGGAGAGAAAATATTCAAAATGAAGTGCGCTCAGTGTCACACTGCTGAGAAAGGGGCGGGTCACAAACAAGGTATGAAAAAACTGATTTTTTTTTGCATTTGGATCGTTCGTATTGATTTATGTATTAGTCTGTGTTTTTCGTGGCTAGATCTGATCTGTTGGCCGATTTTCTGTGTTGATCTTTTGTGTTGTGAGTTTGGTACTTTTTTTGGTTGAATTAGTTGAGATCTTTTGCAGATCTTTTTATGAGTTTGAAGTTGGAAAATTTCGTAATTCATAGCTTTATTGTGATCTTTGTGTAGAAATATATGTATAAGGTAGATGCAAGAAATATATTCTGATCTTTGGGAACTGTGATGATATGACTTAATCCTTCAGCTCAAAAAAATTATGAGTTATAATTTGACTAATTAGAAATTACTGTGTGGTAGATTGAATCTGTAGGTTATTAGCTATTTGTTGTTTTAAGTTTTGATTTGGAGATAAATAAAATGTGTTTATGGGTTACGGCTCGGTACATTAATCAGTGGAAAGCATGAAAACTAGAGTAGTCTAAAATGCCTTGCATATTCTACACTTGAATGTCTTTCCTTTGTGTTCTATGTGTACAAAGAGTATGTTTATACATAGACTGGGTAAGACTGATAGATGTTTGACATTTGACTTCAGTTACATGTAATGTTAATTTACCTTGTGCATTTCTGTTTTCCGATAATTCTATTCCCTTCTAATTGATTGATGAAAATGCATAAATTGATAGGACCGAACTTGAATGGCCTCTTCGGTAGGCAGTCTGGAACTACACCTGGTTATTCCTACTCTGCTCCTAACAAGAACAAGGCCGTTATTTGGGAAGAGAACACTCTGTATGATTACTTGCTGAACCCCAAGAAGGTACATATTTGTTTTCGATCATCTAATTGATTTCCATACATTTGGATGGTTTGGAATTTCATCTACCAATAGGATATCAAATCATATGTTTTGAAGTTAGTTTCTGTATTTACCAATATCAACTTATATGTTTTGGGGTTAGTTTCCATGTTAAGTTAAAACTTTCACGTCAAAGAATGTGGTTTCTCATTTCTCAAAGAGTCATTATTTGCTTGATTTGCATTCGTCTTCTTTCTGTGATTGTTCATCAAGGAAAAAACTTCAAATGCTATGAATAAATATTAACTTTTCTAGCAAGCATTGTCTGCTACAGTCATCACTGTCTTCTTATTTTTGCTTCATGTTACACCAATAATGCATCTCATTTGGTCCATTTAGAACTTAGTGTATTTGGTTCTTCTATACAGTTATCCTCATTATTGAAAGAAATACTTTTTTTATATGCAATCCATTAAGATAGGTGATGGGGCACCAATTCAGTTCAAGTAGTTTTTCAGTCTTCCTCTTCTGTAACCTTAGTAGTTAAGTGCTTTATCTTATTGTTCGACAAAAAATTTGCTTTGGTTCCTTATCTGTGTACTTGGTGGAATTTGTCAACCAAAGTTTTTTTTTTTTTTTTTTTCTTTTTTGCAGTATATACCTGGAACAAAGATGGTTTTCCCGGGACTCAAGAAGCCTCAAGATCGTGCAGACCTTATCGCATACCTCAAAGAGGCCACCCAGTAAACTAAGTGATGTTTGTTTAATCCTTTTCCCCGTTTTGCAGTCTAGAGGCATAATATACTATGCGGAGAAGAAACTCATGATTCTTGTAATAAATTCTTTTGGTAACTTCGTGGTCTAAATGACCCAATTTCATATACTCTTGCAAAAGGTTATTTTTCTCTGAGAAACAGAAATGAATTCAAGTTGAACTTGAGCACATTATGCTATTGCCTGAATAGTTTTCAAAGGTTTGTAGACTTGTTACTTGAACAGATGTTCAGAGAGAAGCTGGATTATTATTCTGTTTGCATTCAGTTTGAATCAAACTACAACATACAGGGTGTGCTTGCTTATGCAATAAAATCCTCATTTCAACCTTTTTATCAGCATTTTCACTGAATTTATAATTGTTATTGTTTTGTCTGATGATTCCATTTAATTGGAACAACACTGTTAAGAGTACTCAAAACAGTTTTACTATGACATTTTCTACTCAGTTGAGAAACATGATTGCTTTCAAGTTTCAACTATCTAAGCTTTGAGTTCAATTCTTTCTCGGAATGTTTTGAGAAATTGATGATCTAAATGGGAATAAATTGAATAAAGAAGAGTGAAAACACAACCAAATACGCAGTTGATATTTGTTGTAAATATATGTAACAAGCATACTTCCAGGGCAAAAAGTGCTCTTAATAGGCAACAAAAGGAACGTGATGATTATTTATTTAGACACATTTGTCAGTTCATTCTAATCAACAAGTCTCTACACTTCCTAAACCAAGAAAATGCAGATGATAACTAATACACATCTCGTGCAATGACCCAAACTTTTGCAATCGACCCATCATGGAGTACTCTTTCTTCGCTTCAATGAGCAAGGTTTGGTTGAGGACGAATTAGCCCTGGGATCTGCAACAGATTTGAGCGGATGTTAAAAAGAAAGATTATGAAGCCCTTCCACTAAAAGCCACATCTCACTTGCTGGCTCTTTGATATTTTCAAGTGGTATATGACAAAAGAATCCAGGTTTACGTTTCAAGCCACCATGAATGCTAAAGTGATGGACAATCAAGAAAGTTTGAAAGTGTAATAAGTCTAAACAAAACTGAGAAAACTGACCTCAACTCCATTAGGGCCTATTCTATTGCGAGATACAAAATTAAGGATCAAATCGGCAAATTCATCAGGTACATCCTCCTGCAATTTTCAGATAAGTGAGTAATTATGCGGACTGCAATATGCCAATATCAAGGGGGTTCCACAATAATCTAAACGATACCTGTATGGCATGGCCTGTATGTCTGACGATCACCATTTGGAATTTCCCTTGCATCTGACCTATTGTGAGAGTTCTGGGACAAAGTAAATAAACATTAAACTCATAAATCTAGAGGTTCCTCTCACTCTTACTATCCTGGTTATGTAGCCAAACTATAATGCTGAAGATAGGCTCGCAAAATTATATGTGTGTTTCCATTTACTACATGAGATAAGGATCACATTTGTTAGTATAATTTCAAAGGAGTAACCTGTCCAGTCTATCAGTCCCTGCCAGAAGCAAGAGTTTTGGTACAGGACTAGACAAAAACTTTTCTGAGAGACCTTCGTACCTGAAACAAATAATTCAATAAATATGTCAGTTCTGATAATATAAAAAGAATATCTTCAAAAAAAAGAGCAAATAAAGTTTAATAAATTGATTAGTCAATCATTTCCACACATAGAAAATCAGCAGAGAGGAGTATGATTAATACCAGCCTCTCCAATATTGCTCAGTTTCTTCCAGTCTAGCTCGGTGGGCATAACTGCAGGTCCAGAATCAGTGTCGCGTGTTAGTTGGAGCCAAATCAAAAGAAGTACAGGTCAGACATATATCGGTTCAGAAAATGCTTCTCATAATAACTACTAGGTCTGAGAACCAAATAAGAGAAAAAGAAAAAAACACTTGATGAGGATAAACTAGCAAATATGGTTAGTTTACTCACCATTTTTTTGAATCATCATGAACTAATGTACTGGGAATAGAGACACGAGCAGATTCAACGTTCCTCAAAGAGCCTCCTTTGACACTCCATTCAATCTGTCACACAAATTTATATATGCACACTCACTGTTACCAAACTTAACTTGGAGAAAACTCTCAAAGATGCCAAAATTATTGTCTGAACTAGATAGAAATGGATGAAAATATATAGCTGTTTGGTTTTCCATGTTTCGCATATGCCCTGAAAAGATTGACCACTGCTCCCAGGCAGCCAAACCTGCTATATAGATATTTATTTACAGCTTTAGGGAAAAGATGCAAAGTTTAGCTAAAAGGGTTATTCCTAATTGGACAAGGCATTTACTATGGGTTTTGAGGCAGATCTGTTACATACAGATAGATTAGAATAGACATGCAGATTTTTCTAGTACACTATACTGCTAGAAAAGATGGGAACTTCATAGACACTGGCTTTTCCAAAGGATGGCCACCTGCTACTAAAGCGGTATGTTATTAATTTAAATTTGAACAGTAGTAATAATTCATATATGAAAAATTATTGAGTGTCAAAATAGGATAGCCACGGCATGGGTATGGCTAAATGTAACAAGCTGGCTGCTGAGAGGGTCATATGGCAATTGAAAAAACACAATAGAACAATAAATGGTGATAATAATCATTGTTTGCAACAATATTTATTACCGCTTTCTCAATGGTCGAGAAATGCTGCATTCGATTTAATAAAATCTTCTGCATATGCATCAATGAAGCCATTGCTGTACCCTGAAAATTTACATGGTTATCAGTTCACATAACCAAACATTTGGTCCATCACAAATGTATTATGATTTAGTCATCACAGAAGAAAGATTCTATATATTAACACCAACCTCAACAACATCCACAACAACCATCCCAGCCAAGCTAGGAAGCACCTTCTTTGCAGCAATATGAACAGCAAGTGCGCCTCCCATGCTGCATTACACACACTAAATCTAAATAAAATCTGTCTAGTGCTTCATAAGAAGCAAAAATTAGTAAGCATAAGTGACACAAAAATCACGGTGACATAGAATACAATTAAACTACTCATGCTCGAGGAAAGTGACTTCTCCATTGTTCATACAAATATTCCAATTAACTAGAATAAAAAAACATTAAGGTGACCGACTACATAACACATGAAGCATTTTAAATGTATTCTATTATAGAAGCAAAACCTGTGGCCAACCATCACAATTGCTGGAGGAGAATCCCCATATAATGTCTTCAAGACAGCCACTACATCACTGCAAAGAGTCTGCAATCAATGTTGAAAAACTTCAAACACAGAAACAGATAAGAATGTGCCAGGGAGAAGGTCTCCCCAATACTATAACCAAAGAATGGGCTTAAAATACATTGTCTTTGACTTTGGTTGCAATCCAACAAGCACATACCTCAATAGATAGATCGAGATCATTCTCAGTGAATGACTTCCCATGTCCCCTCAAATCCAAGGCTACCACCCTGACTTTCTCCTTTATTTTACTTGCTGATAGAGCGAATGAGAGCCTGGTGAAAATGATCAAATACATTATATAGCTTAGATGCAACTGAGGTCTCTGCAAGAAGTACATGCTCTTGTGAGATTCAACTTCCAAAATTACTGTGAACTCTACTATCTTCATCAATTTTCTATTTGAGAACTCAAGAATTGAAATATTCATATCGATGGCTCAATTTCTAAGAGAACAATTCTCGAGGCAACTGACAGAAAGTTTACATTAAGTCAGCTGCTGAATGCTGAAAAAACGAAATATGCATTAAGTTTTAACTCATTTGATGATGCACAATAAAAAAGTGGACCAAGTTACTTATTGTTAATCAACACAAACCAAATTCTTGTATATCAAACTAATTCATTTCATTGTTTGAGACAATTCCACGAAAAACGATGTGAGAAGCATGTAGTATGATAAACTAGGTAGTTCACTACCCAAAAAGTTAGCCTACCCTGAATAACCTCCACCATGGAGACAGAGAACCACTGGACCCTTGGTTCCAGCCTTGTAAATGTGAAAAACCTGGATCAGAGAGCAAACATAAAAGAAGCTCTTAGGCTTTCCAAATAAAGATGGCAAACATCAATTGAAGATGACATCACTTACATTATCTGAGTCTGGGATGTGAACATCATCTTCTTCGTCAAAGTATCCTGACCAATCTATAGGTGCATATTTTTGTGATGAGACCCTAAATATTAAATATCAGAAAATGAGAGAACAGTTTCTGATAGAAAAACAAATATGTCATGATTTAAGAGGCCAAAAGAGGAATATGAGAAAAGATTGTGGTAAACTACACATGAAAACATGCTTGAAAATCTCTCTCTCTCTCTCTCTCTCTCTCTCTCACACACACACACACACAAACATGCAAACCTGATCCTACGCCTTTTAACTCTGACTTACTTGGTAGAAGAATGAAAAAAAATCGAACACATTAAAGCCATAAAGGTTCGCTGGCTGATATTACCAACCTACTTAAATATCTGCTTTCCATATAATATTTTTCCAACACAATCCTTTTGCCTAAATAACCAGTCCCAGGTTTGTAATTCTACTTGCATATAAAATTCACAGATTTCTATAAAGATGCAATTTTCCATTTCATATTTTTATATCTCAATTCATTATAATTACTCCACCACCACCTACATTAAACCCACATCATCCAAAAAAACATTCATTTTGACACACTTTAATAAATCATAATTCGACCTACAACTTAATACGCCAAACATAGTTGAAATCTCACTAAATTAGATTAAATCCAATCTAATACTAATAAAAAAGCAATTCTAACATTCTATTACAACCATCACTCATTTTAAGCAAAAAGAAAGAAAGAATAGCTGCAGCACCAAAAATGCATTCCAGTATTCCACAACCAACTTTTTTGGATAAATCATAAACTGATTACTGAAACATGACCATAAATGGAATCTTGAAGCAGAAAAATACAAACAAATTTAACAAATAATAATTAAAACTCACAACTGAATCATGAACAGGCGAAAATTTATACGCGAAAATAGGAAGAAATAAAGGAGCACATACTGAATTGGAGGGCGATCAGGTTTGGAGGAAAAGGCGGAGGGCAATTTGCTCGCATGGTGCGGGGAATTTACGCCATTTTGCGGTTCATCTTCTGGAAGGGAGCTTAGATTTGATGAATTCTCCATTTCTGATCACTGAGAAATCAGAATCTGCAATTGTCAGTTGATTTGAAGATACGTTTTGGGCTGCCAATTACATTGGGCCATCAACAATGACTATTTCCCAAAGCCCAGATTAGGTACAACTGGGCTTGAAAAACATTGGGCTACGGTTAGTTGATGGGTAGTTTTTTACAGAAAAAAAATATATAATGAAAGATGATAAATCAAGTACATTTTCTTTTGAAATAGAGAAAGCAAAAAAAAAAAAAAAAAAAGCACGGGGAGAAATGAAAAAGCCCATTTATCCATTTTAGACACGTGTTAAATTGTTGATGTTTAAGATTATATAGCAAAGGAATTAATACCTTTTTTCAAGAATCTAAAAATCCACAAATATGGAAAAATATAAGCACGTGTTCTCGATGAAGTGAGACTAGTTTGAACCAGTGGATCTCGTATAATAAAGTAGATCTTGAGGATGTAAATGAACCCATAATTAGATAGAGATAATTACTTCATTAATTTCTAAAAAAACTTTTGTTTTAGAAAATAAAATTTGTTTCAATTTATTTGTCAATGTTTTATTACTAAGAAGTGTTAATAATTTTTTTACAACTTTGCCTCTATTTCTATATTACATTTATGAAAAGAAAAAAAAAACTTTAATAGTTATATCTAATGAAACATAAACTTCCTTGTAACTATTCCATTTGTTTTTGTTAATTAATAAGCTATAAATAAAGGTCAAACGCATTGGAAAGCACGACGACTTTTGTCCATTGCAAAAAACGTGATGCCACTGAAAAGAGAAAAGGATTCATGGTTTGAAATTATGATTTATTATTTTAAGGTTTCGTCAATCGAAACGTGAGATCAATAATATTTAAAAACAATCATTAAATGATATTGCAATTTGTAACTATATTTTGTTCATATTATTTCCATTTGCCTACAATGAAAATCACATCATTTCTTCCATTTCCAATGACTTCTTTTCTTTTCTTGTCTTGTGATGATCAGTTGAAGTTGTATCCGATCTTGTTATGAGCTGAAAATCTCAACAGTTTGAATAGAAAAGCAAATTAAAATGATGGGTTAATAAACTTCACTTATCATCATCAAATGGTCACAAAACATATTCTTTGGTGTATACGATATAAATAAAGTACAATTATAACTCACTAGTGTGAATTTACATTTCATTGTACAAATGAAGGCTCTCTATGCATTAGTTGGTTGTGTCTTGTTAGGCACTATACACATGTGATGTTCATCAAAGATATATGATTGGGTCGTTACATATAAGACCTGATATCAAATTGGTTTTGATATTGGTAGAGGCTGGATCAGACCCATCGAACATAATCATTAAAATGATCCGATTTTGGTTTTCTTTTAGGACAAATGGTTGGATCCGATTTGACTTTGAAAACATTGGTTAACATTAATTTGTTCAACTTATGATTGTTTTTTGACAAATGCAAAAAAGTTGTTTGGCTACAAAATATTAGGAGCTTTAATAATGTATGAATAATGTCACATAAAAGTACGAGTAATACCACATAAATGTATATATGTATAAATTGTGCCGAAATTAGAGTTTTTTTTTTTTAAGTTAAAGTAATACATAAGTGTATGATATTTGTACATAAAAGTATGACTAATATATAATATAAATGTATGACTAATATAAATGTTAGGATATAAAAAAAGGCACGGATCAGGTCGGATCGTATGTGCTTCAAGTGCACAGTATACCAACTCTTGTAATTAAAATTTATATATATATATATATATATGTATATTTATTTATTATGGGAAGTATAACAATATTGTATGGCAAGTAGGAGAAGTGTTAGCTAGGTCTCATATCAGCTAACGTGAATCGGTAATTATAGGACATATATAATTTACTTTTCAAAATTAGTTACATCACTAAATTAAATATTTCATATAAGAAAAAGTCAGCTAGCCTCAAGGTAATTAAATATCTAATCATAATTTTCGTGGTAGCTTAGTGAGGGTATATATATATATATATATATATATATATATATATATATATATATATATATTAGTGATATTAATGTAGAGAAAACAGAAAGAAATTAAATGTTGAATCATGCTGCCCTAATCATTACATAATCTTGTTTGAAGATGTCCACACACATAATGATGAACTTATTTATATATAAATATTTGATAGCATATATTATATATAGTTGTCTGAACTTATTTAATTGTAGCTTACTTTAATGATCATAATATTTTATAATTAACACATATTATTAAACAACCAATTGGTGAAGTAGATCCGAGTTGTACGTTCAAAATAGATAGTTGAGGAAATAAATAAAATGTTTAAATTATTTAAGATGAGGAAGTTGTTGGGGATATTATTATTATTATTATTATTATTATTATTATTATTATTATTATTATTATTATTATTATTATTATTATTATTATTATTATTATTATTATTATTATTATTATTATTATTATTATTATTATTATTATTATTATTATTATTATTATTATTATTATTATTATTATTATTATTATTATTATTATTATTATTATTATTATTATTATTATTATTATTATTATTATTATTATTATTATTATTATTATTATTATTATTATTATTATTATTATTATTATTATTATTATTATTATTATTATTATTATTATTATTATTATTATTATTATTATTATTATTATTATTATTATTATTATTATTATTATTATTATTATTATTATTATTATTATTATTATTATTATTATTATTATTATTATATTTTTTTTTAATTTTTTTAATTTTTATTTTTGCCCGCGTTTATACATCATCTCTAAAACTTAATCAATATTGAAATCAGTTATACCTTATTTTCTCAATATATAATTACAAATTCTATTTGTGTATTCGTTTTGTATTTGTACTAGTGTTGGTTTTGTATTTGTACTAGTGTTGGGTTTTTTGAGTACCCCTTATACTCAAGTTGATGAATTCCACTTTTACCTTCCTAAAAAAATAATAATAATAATAATTTGATCATTTAATACATGTATAATCATAACTATTAAATAATGTCCATGCAATAATCTTACAATGCAACAATATAGCATTAAAACAAAGAGAATATAATCCACTATATTAAATTTTCGAAAAATACTACCCCATGAAGATATATCTACAGCAAAATAAGTGTCTAGCTACACTAATTTAATGACGCTTGTAAAATGTGTTATTAAAAAGAAAATTTTAATAACACTTTAAAAAAAGGGTACTTAAGGTATGAATTTTACTAACATAAAAAAAAAATGTAAGCATTTTTAAAAATTTAGAGACGTTATTATAAAAGCGTCATAATTTTAAAACATTTTTGACATATTTTAAAAAGTGTCGCAATGAAAAAAAACTTTAGTGACGCTTTTTCCGTTTGTGTCATTCAAGTAGTAACATTTAATTTTATACGTCATTAAATCGATAACACTTTATATTTTGGGTTTAAAATTGTATAATTTAGTTTTGTCTTGACACATATTTCACAACACTATTCAAAAATGTTGATTTTTAAAAATATAATTATCACGCTATTTAAGAGTGTTGCGATATTTGATGACACTTTTATTGTCTGTGTCGTCAACAATATGATGCTTAAAAAAATAATGTTGTAGAAAATTTAATTGGCCCGCTATTTAAAGTGTTGTGATGCTTGCAAATACTTTTATTGTTTGTGTCGTTAACAAATATGACGCTTAAAAAAAATTGTCACAACGCTATTCAAAAGTGTTACTGTCGAAAAATTTAATTATAACTCTATTTAAAATTGTTGCGATACTTGCAAACACTTTTAATGTTTGTGTTGCTACCTATATGACATTTAACAAAAAATGTTACAATGTTATTTAATAGTGTGACTATCAACAAATTTCATTGTCACGCTAGTTAAAAGTGTTGCAATACTTGCAAACACTTTTTTTGTATATGTCGTTAACAATATGACGCTTACAAAAAATTTCACAATGGAGAATTTCATATTTGCTTACTTTCTTGATTTTGAATTGGCTACTATATATCTCTAATCATTTTTTTCTTTAAGATGGTATCAATGATTAACATGTAAAAACATATTAAAATAATAGAATAGAATAAAAAAATGAAGTTGAATATATCCTTATTGCAGTATACAAATATCATATATATATATATATATATATATATATATATATATATATATACACTGTATACATCCAACATAAATTACTATAGTCAAAATAAGTATATGAGTCAATCAAACTAACCATAAACTAAACCATATTTCTTTCTAAAGCCGTAGACCAATAAGTATATGAGTCAATCAAACTAACCCTAAACTAAACCATATTTCTTTCTAAAGCCGAATACCAAAAATGTAGAGAAAAGTAGTCTGTTGACTTTGATCAATGTAAGAAAGTATAGAATCACAATATTCAATCCGCGATAAGGGGGCTTTAATTTTGGCCAAGTATAAAATCTTTTTTTACTCTATTTATTTCATACCATCTTCTGATTTGAGCTTCAAATTAGGTATTCTTTTATGTAGGAAGAACAATCAAATCAGCTCCTATTTCAATTCGATGCTTAGTGGGGCTGCGATTTGGGGATTCTCTCTAATTAGATCTTAGATTGAGGCTTGGTTTCAAATTGATTCTACACAATAGGGCTACAATTTGGGGTTTTAGATATGGAAATCGGTTTTTTGGTATGTGTTGAAGCCTCGAATTCAGAGATTGCAGCTGATGCTTGGAATACACAATTTGAATCACTGAGATTTGGGAATACAGATTTTACCTCAAATTTATATTCATTTTATTGTAAAGGCTTCAAATCTTTCATTTTTTGCAAATTAGCGTCATCAAGTGAACAAAAAAAGCGTAGTTAGCCATTCTGTTTTTTGTAATATATTAATACGAAAATTAATTTTATAAGCAACATATATATATATATATATATATATATATATAAAATTAATTTCCGACAAATAAATTAAAAGTCAATTAAACCTCATTAAACTCCACAGGTCGATAACGTTGGGAACTGAGACTTTTGTCCATTCAAGAAAACGTGAGTAATAAATACTACAAGAAGAGGACAACATAAGAAACCCTACACAAGTTCCATTATTGAAGCATGAGTAGACATATTTGAGGGATTATTTAAAAATTATATATATTGATAATGATTTACCAACTTTTTTCTTTTTTATAGGAGAATATTGTTAACTGGTTCCCTCTATTTGAGACGAAGATTTAGATTTAACTCATTTCCAAACTTGGTTCCAATTTATTAAGAAGTTGAACTTTCAAATTAAATAAAACTCACTTTTGCTTCACATTTTTCGTTGAGTGGATTCAGATTAGATTTTCAGTTTGAATTACAAATGAAGTTTTAGGTGATTTTCAAGTCTGTTTAAAGTGGCATACACCCCTTTTAACAATGTGAAAGTCACCGTTAGATGTTGTTTTCTTCGAAAATACTGACGAGACGGGGTTTGGTTTGATCCTTCGAGATGAGTTTGATGAATTTATTTCTTGTACGTCTTCTTGTCTTATCCTAAGTAAATTGCGTGTTGAGTAAGGAATAACAATGAGACTACATGAGACTCTTTCGTGGCTAAAGAATATGAGTTTTGAGATAGTTATTTTTGAAATTGATGTCAAACTCGGTTTTGATGTTGTATTTCCCACAAGGATAAACCTTTAGGAATTTGGGGACATTGTTGCTTGTTGTAGAGATCTACTTCTACTTAATCCTTTATATTTCATCTGTCTCATTCGTCGTAATGTCAATGTCGAGGCACATTATATTGCTAGGGCTACTCGATCTTTTGATAGCCCTTATCGTTGGGTCGAGTCTCCTAACCTTGTGGATGACCTTCTCAATGTTTGTCACTCTTATTTTTCTTAATTATTATATTTCCTTTTCCCAAAAAAAAAAATACTAATTAAGTGTGTGTATATATATATATATCAATAATAACTACTACTTCCATTTTAGTAAAGTTGTTTTACAGAAATTAAGAATTCACTTAATATATATAATTATATGTATAAAATGACTATATTATAGCAATCATCATTCAATAAGTGTCTATAATTAATGATAACACTAAATAAAAGTCTTAAAAAAATGATAGCTGGGAATAAAGTTGTTAAAATATATTTACTCTTCTTGATAATGTTGGGCGCCAGTCCAGATACATAGAGCTTAACCAAACTATTACAAGAAGAATACCTAGATACATATTACTAGGGAAACTTAAAGCAACAGAAAAACAGAATATAGCAAGAAGAGATAGCACCAGATGGATCCAACACATGGATCAGTGAAGCGAGTTGAGAGCCAACTCAGATATTCCTTGGTTCAGTCCCCTTTCTCGTCCACAACCACAATCACACAGAGAATCTGGCGGTAGCTCCAAGGGACCCTCGAGGAAAACCCTATACCTCAACCCAAACCCGAAGAAAACCCCAACTCAGCTTATCAACACATGTAGCTGAATGGGAAAGCTCAAATCCCCCCCCCAAGAACACCAAGATCTCCCAGTGGGACTCAAGCACAAAGAACTACACTTCATCTTCTCTCTCTCACCCCAGGGTTATAAATAGAGACCTAGCCGACAAGGGGGTACAAGCCGCGGCCAAGGAGCACCAGAACCACGGCAAGGACAAGGTCGACGGTGTAGAGGCGCCATGGCACAGAAACAGTACGAATGAGAGTACTGGAGAGAGGAGAGAGAGGGCGCCGCGGGGAGAGGAGAAGAGAGAGAGTAGGGTTGCAACAAATGGGGGGGATGAGATATATATATCAGCAATCAACGGGTAGGATAGAAGGGTTTGAAATAGAGGGCTCAGATTAAAGCTTCCAACTAAAAGAGATGGGCTTGGACTTTCATCAAGAGGGTCAACACTTGGGCTGCCAAGATTTAAGACACGGGCCCAACACTAACAAATAATGTGGCCCATATACAACAATCTCCACCTTGGGCCAGATTATGGGTTGTGTGGTCTTTTTCAAAAATAGGACATGGGTCATCATTACCAATTTGTTCTTTTCCTGCACAATCACAAAGAACCATCACAAAGATGGGAGCAAGAATAGAAACCACACATGGAGCACAAAACACATAAGGAAAAACACAGGTAGATCACAGAGATCACAAGGGGCAGCAATCACAAAGACTGCAAAAACACAAGAAGAGCATCACATAGAAGGGGAGAGGTTCAAAGCCTTCAAGCAGGACTTAAACTTCTCCAATGTCAAGCATTTTGTTCCCATATCAGCAGGGTTAAATTCAGAGGGAATTTTCTCTAGATTGACAATTCCTTTTTCAACAACATCTCTGATAAAGTGGTACTTTACATCAATATGCTTGGTTCTGTCATGGAAGACAGGATTTTTGCAAAGCTGGATCCCTGATTGAGAGTCAGAAAACACAACAACATCTCCAGAAAGAAAACCAATATCAGATAGGAGGCCCTTAAGCCAAATAGCTTCCTTAATGGCCTCAGTGGCTGCAATGTATTCAGATTCAGTAGTAGATAGAGCCACAATACTCTATAATTGAGATTTCCAACTAATACATGCACCACATAAGGTAAACACATAGGATGTTGTTGATTTTCTGTTATCTTTGTCATTAGCAAAATTTGAATCCACATAGCCACAAAGGTTAACACCATTATCAGATTTGCCAAAATTAATACCAGTTTTTATGGATCCTTTTAAATATCTCAAGAGCCATTTAACAGCCTCCCAATGAGGCATTCCAGGATTTGACATGTATCTACTCAAGCAACTCACAGAATATGCAATATCAGGCCTTGTACTAACCATAAGATACATCACAGAACCAATAGCATTAGCATAGGGCACAGAAGACATCTCAGTTCTTTCAAGATCAGTCTTGGGAGACTGATCCTTACTTAACATAAAATGAGCAGCAAGAGGAACAGTCACACTTTTGGCATCATTCATGGAGAATTTATCAAGAATCTTTTGCATATAGGCAGATTGATTAAGAGATAAAGAACATGCATCCCTATTTCTGATAATATCCATTCCTAAGATCCTTTTGGCATCACCAAGAAGCTTCATATCAAAATTATCACTTAAGCACTTAGTTATGTGATTTATAGCATTCAAGCAAGGGCTGACCAGAAGCATATCATCAACATAAATAACCATGAATGCAGGAGTTTGAGCATCTTCCTTAAAATATAAACATGGGTCATAGGCACTTCTTTTAAAATTCAGAGAAAGCATGCATGAATCAAACTTCTTATTCCACTGCCTAGGAGATTGCTTAAGGCCATACAAGGATTTTTTCAGAAAACACACATGATCAGGATGCATTTTATCAACAAAACCTTCAGGTTGTTTCATGTATATATGTTCATCAAGTTCACCATGCAAGAAGGCAGTTTTCACATCCATTTGTTTAAGCTCCCAATTAAAATGAGCAGTTAAGGCAAGTATGACTCTCACAGTGGTGAACTTTAGAACAGGAGCAAATATCTCAGTATAATCAATGCCTTCTTTTTGAGTGAATCCCTTTGCAACAAGTCTAGCTTTAAATCTAACAGAATCAGTTTCATGCTTGACCTTAAACAACCATTTACAATCAACCACAGAGCACTTAGCAGGTTTTGGTACAAGCATCCAAGTATGGTTAGTATGCAAAGATTTGATTTCTTCATTCATATCTTTTAACCATTTATCAGATTCTTTAGATTTCATAGCTTCATTATAAGTTTTGGGTTCATTTCCATCCAGAGAATCAAACACATTGTGCACAAAGGAAGAGAACTGATAATCATTTAGACATGAAGGAATCCTAACATCTCTCCTAACTCTATCTCTAGCAAGCATATAATCACTTAGATCATCAGTAGGAGGAGTCTCATCAATTTGATCAGGTTCTTCATTATCAGTATGATCATTAACAGGTTCAGCTTCATATTCCATAGCATCAGTTTGAACAGGTATATCAGGATGAGCATGTATAGGTGCAGTCAGAATTGGTGGAGTCTCCACCTCAATAGGAACATTCACAGAAGGGGCACATACGCATGGAAATTCATCTTCATTAAAAATCACATTTCTACTAGTAATAGTCTTAAAACCAGGTTCAGATCTCATCCAACACCTATAGCCTTTTATACCTTCTAGATAACCTAAGAACACACATTTCATAGATCTTGGTTCAAGTTTATCAAGTTTCTGATGCACATAAGCAGAACACCCAAACACTTTCAAATTAGACAAGTTGACAGGTTTTCCACTCCACACAGTTTCAAGAACATTACCATTCAAAGGCACATAGGGGCATCTATTTACCAAATAAACAGCAGTGATTGCAGCTTCACCCCAAAACATCTTAGATAAGCCAGAAGTACACAACATGGATCTTACTTTATCTAAGATAGTTCTATTCATCCTTTCAGCAATACCATTTTGTTGAGGTGTGTGAACAACAGTCCTATGCCTTCTAATTCCATATTCAACACACAAAGTATCAAAATCAGTATTACAAAATTCAGTTCTATTGTCAGTTCTTAAAGTTTTAACCCTTTTTCCAGTTTGAGTTTCAACCAAAGTTTTCCAAGACTTAAATTTATCAAGCACATCAGATTTGTTCTTCATAAGAAACACAAAAACTTTTCTAAAAAAATCATCAACAATAGACAAGAAATATCTATTTCCACCATGAGTAGGCACAGGGACAGGCCCCCACACATCAGCATGCACATATTTAAGAATGGAGGAGCACTTAGAGGGATTAGGGGGAGAGGATACAGGAAATGGCATCTTATGTTGCTTTCCAAGAATGCATGCATCACATAGAGGCAAATCAGAGATAATATCATCTCCTAAGTATGAGTTTTTATGCAAGATTTCAATACATTTTCCACTTATATGACCTAGCCTTTTATGCCATGTTTTAGTCATATCATGTTTCACTGAGTTAGCATGCAAGACAGGTTCAGCAGAGCAGACATAAAGGTTTTGCATTCTCATAGCTTTGAAAGCACACTCATTACCCTTCATAATCATTTGACAACCTTTCCCCCAATTACCATTCAAGCCACAGTCTTCAAGGATAGCAACAGAGAGCAAATTACTTTTTAAATTAGGGACATGTCTAACTTGTTTAAGAGTTAATTCAAAACCAGTTTCAAACTTAAGACAGATAGTTCCAATTCCAATTACATTACTCTCACTGCTATCAGCCATAGAGACATTGCCATTTTCAAGTTCCACATAGGATGAAAACAAGTGCCTGTGGGGTGTCATATGATGTGTACATGCAGAATCAAAGATCCAATCATTGTCACATAGAGATGCAATCACAGAATTCACATAGTCATTTGTGAGAAACACATCACCAAGATTATTAGCCACAACATTAGCTTGACCATTGATTTTATTTTCCTTTTTAGGTTCAGTACACACATTAGCATAATGACCAGGTTTCCCACAGTTATAGCACTTTCTATTTTTGAACTTAGGCTTAAAACCATCCTTTTTCTGAGTTTGATTCTGATTCTGACCTTGACCTTGATTATGATTCTGATTCTTACCTTGGTTACTAGTTGATGGTCTGTTCTGAGCATTGTTTTTAGGTTTACCTTTCACAAAGTTAACATCACCAAAAGACCTATTTGTTTTAGAAGATTTTAGATCCAATTCTTTGCTTTCAGACCATTAATGACAGTGTCCAGAGTAACCTGATCTCTACCATATTTAATAGCAGATTTAACATCATTATAAGAATCAGGAATAACATTCAAAAGCACAATGGGAGTGTATTCATCTATATTCTTATCACCAGTCAGCTTTATATCTTGAACCAGTTTAGTGAAAACATCCAGATTAGCATCTATATCTTTACCTAAATCCAGTTTGAATCTAAAAAACTTTTCAAGTAAGAACATTTTAGATGGTAAAGATGTTTCAGTGTAGAATTCCTCCAACTTTTCCCACAAAGATTTAGCAGATTCATGCTTTCCTAGTTTCCTAATCACAAAATCAGACAAGTTCAGAATTATCAAGGAGTATGCAAGTTCATCCAATTCACTTTTCACATCATCAGTAATCTTATCATCATAAGACAAGGTTATAGCCTTAAAGCACTTTTGTTGTACAAGTATGCCCTTCATCTTCTGTTGCCAAATAGAAAAGTCTCCATTTCCATCAAAAGAAGCAACTGTATAAGCATTCATGATGAATAAACAGAACACACAAAGCAGCACAGAGTACACAAAGACCAAGCAGCAAGGTGGAACAGGATATCACAGAGAGAAACACACAGAGTCTGGTTCTCCCCCCAATCCCAGATTCCAGGGACACTATTGGTCCGGAAAAGGTGCGTATACCGGGGAAAACCAAGAGACAGAGGATAAGCAGCGGAATAAAAAAAAAAGATCCAGAAACACAAAGAAAACAGATCAAAGAACAAAGAGGCAGGTCAAAGCACAAAGCACGACCTAAACCTATACCAGCACGTATCAGCCCAACAGACACAGATCACACAAGATCTTACCAGAAAAGAAAACGAAGAGAAAGGTTAAGCCAAGATACCTGACCACCGCAGCACCACTGGACTGACCTTATCAACAACAAGGCTCTGATGCCACTGTTGGGCGCCAGTCCAGATACATAGAGCTTAACCAAACTATTACAAGAAGAATACCTAGATACATATTACTAGGGAAACTTAAAGCAACAGAAAAACAGAATATAGCAAGAAGAGATAGCACCAGATGGATCCAACACATGGATCAGTGAAGCGAGTTGAGAGCCAACTCAGATATTCCTTGGTTCAGTCCCCTTTCTCGTCCACAACCACAATCACACAGAGAATCTGGCGGTAGCTCCAAGGGACCCTCGAGGAAAACCCTATACCTCAACCCAAACCCGAAGAAAACCCCAACTCAGCTTATCAACACATGTAGCTGAATGGGAAAGCTCAAATCCCCCCCCCCCCCAAGAACACCAAGATCTCCCAGTGGGACTCAAGCACAAAGAACTACACTTCACCTTCTCTCTCTCACCCCAGGGTTATAAATAGAGACCTAGCCGACAAGGGGGTACAAGCCGCGGCTAAGGAGCACCAGAACCACGGCAAGGACAAGGTCGACGGTGTAGAGGCGCTATGGCACAGAAACAGTACGAATGAGAGTACTGGAGAGAGGAGAGAGAGGGCGCCGCGGGGAGAGGAGAAGAGAGAGAGTAGGGTTGCAACAAATGGGGGGGATGAGATATATATATCAGCAATCAACGGGTAGGATAGAAGGGTTTGAAATGAAGGGCTCAGATTAAAGCCTCCAACTAAAAGAGATGGGCTTGGGCTTTCATCAAGAGGGTCAACACTTGGGCTGCCAAGATTTAAGACACGGGCCCAACACTAACAAATAATGTGGCCCATATACAACAGATAATAATAAAAATAACACTAAATTAATGAAGCAAGTTACATCTTTTCAAGTGAGAGTGATTCTGAAATTGATCAGAGACGTATAATATATAAGTACTACAAATAGTCAAGAAGTATTTAATATACATGTGAATATTAATGATTCGAATTGTATATATAAAAGTCGAAACACCATCTGTAATTAAATTTGACGCGATTGATTAAGGTTGTTGTTTGATAATATTGTGACAGTGATTCAAGAAATTTGTATGAAGATGATCAACAATGTCATTCACCGTGCCCTTAAATCCACTCTGCATCTGCATACAGTTTATGAACAAAAAATTTGAGACATAGCATAATTAATAATTTTAATTAGTCACAAGTAACTAAAACCAAATGCAAACACTAGCTACTACAAATTAAGAGCACAAAGTTACCATGAAATATATAATTAATGTTTTTTTAGAAGTGGATTTTATACAAATTAAAATTTCACATAAATTACTAATTATTGAAGAAAATAAATAAAAACATCAATTCTAAAATTACGCACATTATATCCAAAATATAAGAAATACTATTAGAAACATATTAGCTAGCCATTTTTTAAACCTAGGTATTTTCAATTGTTACAAAATCCAAACCCTACTAAAAATATGATAGCTATAGAAATGTAGTAAATTACTTGAGAATTTTGTTAATTTATGTATTGATAATAAATGATCCAAATTATCAAGAATGCCTGACAATTATAATGTTCCTCAAATAGAAGTGAATTTTTTTATTTAATTTATATTAGTTAGCACTGTTTAATTTCCATAACATTAATCTTGATTATAAACACACAAAAGTTGAATATATTATTTTATCATGAGTTGGGAAAAGAATAAAATGACCTGAGCAAGAATGGTGATATGAAGAGCAGCTCCTCCAAATGGCATGATTCTCATGTCTATGACATTGAGATTTATCTTGTCCATTTCACCTGGAATTCTTGACATCATTTCCATGTGTTTATTGCAGAAGATCTTCACTAGCACATGCTTGTCTGAAATCCTAGCTTGGATTTCTGGACCACCATTATCATCATCATCTTTTGATGTACTGTGCTTCATCTGATCTTCTTCCACCTCCAAGACTTTCACTCTTTCTTGAAGGGCTTTTAAGTAATTTATCCCATCTTGAAGTAGAGAACCCTTGTCCAACTGATAATTTATAATCATGTGAGAATATCAAATATATGTCACGTATTAATTAATAATGGTACGTACGTACCTTCTTGAGTCCAGGCACGAGTTTGGAAAGATTGATGAAAAGTTGGCTTAGATTCTCGCGGCGCCTCCTCTCAGCGATGAGATGCTCGTGAGCTTGAGATGGCGAACGAGACACTGAAGAAACCCTAACCCCTGTCGTTGAATCGGAATTAGATGAGAAATTTATGATTGAATTGGGTGGAGAAAAGTCCTCAGCCTTCTCAACACTGGAATTGTAATCCAAACTATTTGTCGAGTTTTCAAATGAGATGAGATTTGGAGATGGAGGAGTGAAGCCACCATTAATGGAGAATGGATGATGAGAAGAATTAGAGTACATCTCAGGAACAATAGGCTTTAGATCAAACAACATCTCATCCATAATATTTTCTTCCATTTATAACCCTAGCTAAGAATTTATGGAATCATAAACCAATGGAAATAAACTGAATGAAATCCAATGGAAATAAACTGAATTTAGGACAAATTCTTGTCCTCGGAAAATATATATATATTCAATAGTCTTGAAATTAAATCCACGTGTGAATACCCTTTTTAGTACTGTACAAATGGAGGCGCATACGTATATTAATACTTATAAATATACGACTACGATTGATGATGGTCAAAGGTTGTCTTAACTAGCCGGCCAATAAATGCAACTTTCTGGGAGAAATTAACCACTTTTTATTTATACTTAATTAGAGGTAATGGATGAGCTTCATGATTGGTGGACGCCAAATTTGGATTAATGAAAATTAATACTCCTTCCGTCCCAAATTATTTGTCGTTTTAGCTTTTGAGATTTGTCCCAAATTATTTGACGTTATAGGAATTCAAGGCATAATTTCCCAAATTCTTCCAAATTTACCCCTATTTATTATTCCTTACTAAATGCTCTATTATTTCAAAGTAGGCATTGGAAATATGTATTAAATAGGGATATATCGGTTTTTTTGTTAGTTTCCTTAATTTGCGTGAAAAACGTTAAAACGACAAATAATTTGGGACGGAGGGAGTATATTATTAGTTTAAGTTTCAAGAGTACCTTAAACATTAACATCTTTCCATGTAAGGAAAGAGTTAATAATTACTACTTTTATGTAAATGTCGTGATGACGAACTATGGATCTAAAGAATCTTTCATTTCTCATTAAAATTGTTTCAACTAAATTATTTAATATGCTTGTCAGATAACCTACTTATATCGGAATGTTGATTAGTTCCTATAATATTAAGCCCAATTGGTGAAGTGGTGGTGGTGAGTTGTTTTAATTAGTGGGCTAATAATTAAATTGTCCCTAATTGTTTAATACCAGCAAGCTGTTTAGGATAATATATTTTTCTTATTTATGTAATAAAACAGATCTAAGAATTATATCATTGGTTTTGATTTGAATCTTCTATTCATGTTGATGTTGAGTTACTTGAGTATAAGATCAAAAACCTTATTTTCTTTTAGTAGAAATATAATTTCATTTCATTTCTTCAAATAGTGACTGCCAAACTAATTATATATAGAAGCCTGAAATAATTAACCAATATGTTCACTAAAAAATATAACTTCATGTACAAGATCCTATTCAATTTGATAAAATGAAATACCAAACAAATGAAATAATCCACCAAATGATTCAATTCAACATAAACAAAGTAAACTGCAACTTTATTTCATATAGGATATGGGAAATGAAAGACAGACCAAAGCACGTGTCTTATTCTACCATTCTCAGTTCAACATAACAAAAAAGCAGGGTTCCAAAACGCTGGAAACATTGAACAAAGAATAATATCCAACGAAACATTTTTGGCGATATTAATGTGAGCTACGCATGATCCCGTGCAAGTAGCCACCAGTCATGACTAGTGACGTGAGAGAGACGACGCCAGCTGGAAAGATCTTACCCGACTTCTTGAAACGTGAACCCATCACTCCAAGAAGAGAAGCAGAGAGAACGAGACCAATGGATGATGCGAAAACAGGGTTTGATGGAAGTAGAGTGTAGACGTAATACAATATGGATGCAGACAATCCACCTGCAATTAGCGACTTCTTGCTTCCACCCTTGAGATAGCCCATTGCTCCCCCGATTCCAACCAAGGCAGCATAGCCGAGTGTGAGTTTCTGGGACATTGACATGCCCGTTTTTTTCTCATGGCCCCCACTTTGATCCTCACTTCCACTCTCGTTGCTGTCATCACCACCTCCATTGCCACCGCCTCCACCACCACCATTGCCGCCTCCTCCACCAAAATTGTCGTCGGAGCCACCAGAGTCGGGTAGAATATCTATGCCTTCCCCACCTGAATCAACAGTGAAGGTGGTTGGGACTGTAGAGCCTGAAACAACACCAGCTGGAGTCCAATTTCGCTTAGCATGAGATATTGGAGACATGGTTAGCCTTGTTGATGTGAAACGCATAGGTGAAGTTACAACTAGAGATGGGCGGCTGCAATTGCTAAGGAGACGTACTCGTGGTGAAAAGTGAAGTGGAGAGTGGGGTAACAGCAGCAAAGATGACTGAGAAAATGCAAAGACTTCTCCCATGCTGATATTGTTTTCTATGTCAAGATAGTTATCTCAGATTTTCTGTTGAGGAAATTATCAAATATTCAGGAAGTTGGTTTCTCAAGTTTTGTTGTTTCCGCGAATTCCACAAACATAAGCCTTCCGTCCACTATCTACAGTTTCATACCATTGCAATCATCGATAAGTAAAGGTGAATCTACATAAATATTCTAGAAGCAATAATAATGAAAACTTGGGAAAGGGAAATCAAAGCAACAGGAAATAATGAACACATTTACAAGTCTTAAAAACATGAAAGTCTTAATCTAAGTATACATAAAAGTTGCTCGCCTAATTTTATATGCTCTCAGAAAAACTGAAATAACAAAGACAGCTCAAACAGCAAACCGAAAGCAAAGATCAATGAAATCAAAATGCTTATGTCAAGAAAGCCTTTCACCTATATGTTTGAGGTACTTAGTGTACTATACATCAACTAAAATTGTTGTCAAAATGCATATCAACAAAATCTAACTTACAAAAGAAACCCGAGACAATTGCCAAATCTCAATTAGACATATTGCATATATGCAAATGATGAACAGATGGAGCACACTACTGATGAATATGCTAATAATCATGTATCTCCATCGATAAACATGCACTGCAACAACAATTACATATGAGGCGAACGAACAGCTAGTAAACAATGATCCTTACCCTGCCATTCATAGCCTTAACTGCATTTTGAGCATTTACCTCGGATGCAAATTTGACAAATCCGAACCCCTTAGGCCTTTGGGTCTCAGGATCTTTGACTAGCCTTACTGCAACAATACCAAAAACCAAAAAGCCTAATTCTGAGAAATCAAAATCGAAAAAAATAGCAAAACCATTGCTTGGATAGAAACATGATGATTAAATCAAGCAAAACTTCACCTTCTTCAATTAACCCAAACGGTGAGAACAACCTCTGCAATTCCCCAGTTGTTGTATAAAAGGACAACCCTGATGGCGAAAAATCCTCGTCAACAAGAATCCCAATGGAGAAACGAAGAGATTGAAATACGAGAAGCAAAACAGAACAATATATGCAAAAATCTTCAAAATTAGCAATAAATTAGAAGTGAAGAAAGGACAACATACTGCTTACAAAGAGCTCAGAACCAACTCTTCTCGCCATCTGAGCTTGAAAAAGCCATAAATTTGTCAATAACTAAGCTCAACAAACTATATTCTCCAATAATTTCGATCGCTAAGAACCTCTATTCAATAATGAAGAAATTGAGCAGCTAAATTGGGGCTAGGGTTTATGAAGAAGGTGGGCCACTTATGGTTTTTCTGTCCATTTATAGGCTTACCAAAACTTAGGTAAAAAAATAGTTATAATTGCAATTAACCTTTATTTTATTTTAGGGTTCTTCTATAGTACATTATTGCACTAGTGTTTTCAGTCATTAGATCTTGAATGATTGTATATTGATACTTCATTTATATTTTAACCTTTTTACCTGTTTTCAAAAGTTACCACTGTAAAAATCAAAAATTCTCATCAACAAGTCTAATAGAATGGACAATATACTCAATATCTACCTTCTTCGATTATCATATTTAACAGTCAGTTGCTACCACAAAATCGCAATCAAATCTACTTGTATTATACATCTTGTTATGACGAATCATTTAAAATCCATATTCTATATATTTGAATTATTTTAAGATTTTCAAATCATTAATATCAAGATTTAAAAAAAAAAATACTTCAGATTTTTTTAAAATAAATTGTAAATTATGTCCTTCTATTTTCTTAAGATAATTTTTTTTTAAACAATTGCCCAATATTTTTATTTCGAATTCATTTAAATATTATTATTAAATATGTTTTTATTTGTTTATTCTTTTTTCAAACTGAATATTACATATATAAATATATAAATTAAATTTTAGATTTGATTTTGTATCTTCCATTTTGAAATTTAATCAGAGACATTATTATTATTATTATTATTATTATTATTATTATTATTATTCAGACATTAATTGTATTTTTTAGTTTTTAAAATAACCTTCTCACTTTTAAACATTTTTTCCTATTTCTAGACTATGTTCTTATATATGTAATTTTTAATATTAATTTCGGATTTTAATATTATTTTTCAAATTTATTTTGTAGAATTTTACAATAATTTTCAAATTTATTAGTTCTTTATTTTCAAAATTTCAGACATAATTTTTTAAATTTAATGATTTCCAAATTTCGAGCATATCAATAAAGTATGTGGTTGCTATTTAATACCCTCCAAAAAATTATTTAATGTTTATTGTTAGGGGTGGAGAAAAATATTAAATTACTGAAATATCGGGTTTATCATACCAAAAAAATATCAAAATACCGAAATTTCGGTGCGGTGTGATACCATACCAAAAATTTTGGTACGGTATCGATGTGATATTTTCAAAGTTTCGGTATTTCGATATATACCTAAATATGAAAAATATTAATATTAATTAAAAAATATATTAATTCCACATTGATAAATTATAAAATATAATATTTTTTATTTTGATATACCAAGTTTCGATATGTAATTTTCATTTGGATACAACGATATTTTCATTATACCAAAGTTTCAGTATATATTTTTCATTTTGGTATAACGGCATTTTCAGTATACCGATAAATTTTGATATACCAAAATTTATCAGTATAAAACCATATGGGATACGGCTACTTAGTATACCGAATTTGGGTATATCGAAATTTTCGATATGGTAACAATATGAATTTTTGCATATCGAAATTTTCGATACAGTATAAGGTATGAAATTTTCAATACGGTATATATCGTACTGACCACCCTTAATTATTGTTATTTATTACCTTTCCAAAAATTATTCACATTTGAAATTTAAGCAGTGATTTCTTGAAATATAATTTTATAAAATAGATTCATTTGTTATTGGATATTCCACATTACTCATTAAGACCCAACTAATAGAGCCATTTTTATTACTAAACTTAATATTAAAATGCAAGACTCAATTATTTTGTTGATCAACTATGATATGGGTGCAAGGAAAAAAATTTCGCGAAATTTCGCTAATTTTGAGTCACCGAAATTGAAACGGGGGTTGAATAAATTTCGTCAGCATTTCACCGAAATTTCGGTAAATTTCGATTTCGATTTCGATTTCGGTGAGGTTATAGTATGAAATGTTTGAAAATCTCGAAATTTAGGTAAATTTTGATTTCGGTGAAATTTTTGTTTTTTTACCCCAAATAATTATAATATTTTATAATGAATTACACCAATTTTTTAAGGGAAAAATATTGTATTTTGCACATTATAATTATAACGTGTATAACACTATCAAATAATTTTCTTACATATTTATCGTAAATGGCTCACGGATTGAAAAGATGAGATGGATTATTCCACTCAAACCACATTATCTAATAATAATAATAATAATAATAATAATAATAATAATAATAATAATAATAATAATAATAATGTAGTGTCATTCATAAGTTATTCAATTATGTATTCAATTATTTTTGGTTATAGTAATAATGTATTCAATTATTTTGAATTTCTCATGTTATTATACCAGACAACATTTTAATAATAGTTAATTTCAATATTGGTTGTAAATATGTCATTTTGTTTGAAATTTTAAGTTGAATATATGCATTAGTGTTAGTTATAATATTCTATACAATATCATATCCAAATTCCCAAATTTTAACACAGTTTTTGACATTTTTCTAAATTTTACCGAAATTTCCACCGAAATCGAAACTTTCATCGAAATTTCTGTAAAATCAATGTACCGAAATTTCTACCGAAATCGAAATTTTCATCCTTGTATGGGTGCAATAATACATAATTATCATTAAAAATCATTATGTCAATCTATATAAAATATAGATTTGATTTTAAATATGAAATATAAATTATTGAATTGATCCAAATTGTATAAATTTAGAAAAATATATAAATGATTTTAACATAAATATATAATTGAAACCATTCTATCATGCATAAAATCAAATTAATTAACAGTTATGACGACGACGTATAATTAATATCAACCTATTACTATTATTGCATATTTCGGCTAGTGAAATTAGAATCGTTTGTTCGTAAATGACACCTATTACTACTATTGCATACTTCACCTAGTGAAATTAGAATAGTTTGTTCTTATGTCATTTACGAATTAGGATTATGAACCAATAATTTTCTGATAATTTACTTATAATAATTTTAATTAACATCGCAAAATAATTAATTTAAATAATTAATTAAATGACTAAACAATTACTGCGAATTAGGCATATGGAATACATGTAATACTTGTAACAACAATAATGAAATGGAATACATGTAACAACATACAAAATCATTAAAAGACTCACTTGTATTGTAACCCAAAATTAAATATAATATAAAGAGGCCCAATGCATTAAGCAGCCCAAAACACAAAAGTTACATTTCAAAGAAGTTACTGCAGTAAAAAATATCAGTGTATTAATACAACGATGTATTGTAGAATTACCCTTTATTTTAATATGTTTTATTTTTTAACTTTTTAAAAAGAATTTTGTATTCATTTTGCTTTATTTTTTTCTGACTTTTAAACAGAATTTGATGCATGAAACGACTAAAAACACTTAATATAAGTCAAAAATATATAGTCACTTTTTCAAATCAAATGTCAACATTTCATAAATTCTTTATCTCTCCAAATTCAACAAATTAGCATAAAAATATAAAATTATTCAAACTTGATTTTTATTGGACCGATTAAAGTTTGTCAGTGATCAATTATTGATAAATGAAATAATGTCAGCTCTAAGTTTATAAATATTATAACTAAGCTTGTAACTTTTTTTATTATAGAGAAAAAAGTTAAAATAGTAACATTTCAAAAAAGGCTCCTATGCAACAACATTTTGCGTTTTAAGAGGGCTCTTTCTTAAATTTACACACAGTAGGGGCTTAAAAATAAATATTGTTGGGTTTAAACGAGAAAAAGAATACACACTCATCAGTTCCACTTCTCCGACAGAGATGCAGGCCATCCAGAGCTCCGGCGAACCGACCCGGAAACTCACGCCGGGCAAGGCATCCGGTTTACGGGTCGGGAATAGGGTCCACTTTATCGGTCAGCCGAGAAGAATCGGAACGGTCAAGTACGTGGGGACAGTGGAGGGGTACTCCGGTGATTGGATCGGAGTCGACTGGGACGCCGACGGCGAGGGCAAACACGACGGGTCCCACAATGGCGTCAGGTACTTCACCGCGAGGGGCCCCAATACGGCGTCGTTCGTGCGGCCCCACAATCTGAGCACGGGGGTAGCGCTGTTAGAAGCGCTTGAAACTCGGTATCGAGCTCATACTACTAAAGAGGAAGAAGGTAAATATGCTGAATGAAGTTGTACTCTGTGAATTAGATTTGGTACATTGAAGAGAGTGGTGCTTTGTGTATTAAATGTTGGACCTTAGTTTTGAAAGAATTTAGCTGTTACTTGAGTTGAAATTTGTGATTTTGATATCTAGTATATGCCTTTTCTTATACTTATGTCAAATCTTACGAGTTAGAACTTTTGCAACGATGTTCGTATCTGCTAGTCGAGGTTTGAATTAGAATTTGGATTAGCCACAATGTGGTGTTTGATAGCTATAACATTTGAGAATCTAAGAGTTGGAACATGATCCAAGTAAAACTGTGTTGTTCTATAATCAAAAAGTGCATATGTTTTATTACTGTGTTCATTCAAATTTTATTCAGCTGTTTCTATGAAATAAGTGCTGAAATGTGCTTACTCTTGTTATGTCACTTTTTAGATGAGATGTATGTCCTCTCTGCAAGAAACAAAAAGGTGTCGATTGAACTTCTTGGTAAATGCCAAATTGAAGACAAAATGAGTCGATTTGAGGAGTTGACTAGTGCATCATTATCTTTTTTGGGAGTTGGTTTTCCTGGATCCCCTGACAATATCAATTCGACACTGCCTAGTACGTTGTTACTTCTCCTCTTTGGTCTTCTATTTGACCATGCTGTCACATATTTTCCAATTCTGTAAATGCTTGATCTACGATCATCAATGGTTTTAAACCTTTTATACTGAATATTTATTGAATTCTGCTTTTCGTCCGCAGGTTTAAAAGAGCTCGACTTGACTGGAAATCTACTTGCAAACTGGGAAGTATGTGTTCCTTCTTTAATTAGTCTGAATTTGGATATTTAGGAGTTTAGCGTTTTATTGTTTTTGAAACCAAAATCAGGACCATTGTTATTGTCTATATTGTTATAATTGATAGTGAAATGTCTTAGATTCACAATTTAATTAGAGCTAATGTTTTTTTAGAATGATTGGCATGTATGCTTCTGCAGAAGTTTTAATATGGGAGAGTTATTGTTCAATGCTGTCCACAATGATAATATTGTTCTATAAAGACTTATAAGGTGTTTGGATATGTTTATTTAAAAGATCTTGTAGGCTTTTACATTTTGTATTATGTTATATATCTTATTTCGAAATTAAATTGTTGAAGTGTTTGGATAAAATAAGATGATGGAGCATTTAAGATGCTACTATTGTCAATGTTGTAGTTAAAATGTATAAAATTTAAGGATTTTTTGAAAATAAAATCTTCTTTCATAACTAGATGGGTTCCCTTACTTTTCAAAATATTGGTTATTAGCTCATAACATCATATTTTGAAATGAAATAAGATTTTTCTTTAAACTTGACCAAACGCTTTAAAAGAGTTTATAAGATATTATACATCTTATAAGATGTTTTAAAGAGCTTTTACGCCCAGCCAAACACCCTCTTAGTTTAAATGTTCATCGCTTCATAAAGGAAAACATTTTTCATTTGCAGGATATTGGCACTATCTGTGAAGGATTGCCAGCTCTCACAACTCTTAATCTATCCAATAATTCCATGTCACCTGATATAACTAGCATACCTCTGCTAAGAAACATTCGCATATTAGTCTTGAACCACACTGGAGTACCCTGGAAGCAGGTACAGCTCAACTTTTAACGTCTTTGCAATATGTTTCCAGTTCAAAGAAGAATATTTAAAGCATGATTCATGTGATTTTCCAGATGGAAGTTCTTAAGGATTCACTCCCACAATTGGAAGAGCTGCATCTCATGGGGAATAATTTGAGAGAAATAACGGTCAGTAGTTATTACATAGTGTTACGAAGCTGTATCTTAGAAGTTGCCAAATATCTGTCATTACTATTTAGTGACTGATTTTATCCTTTTACTATGTGGTTCATTTCCTGTCAACAAACTCTGCTTGATATTGTCTTATAAAATCTATTGTTCTAGTTTTCTCTTCCCAATAATATTATCTTCGACTGTCCAGCCAGCGTCTTCAGCTTTTGTACAAGGATTTGACTCTCTGCGACTTCTTAACCTGGATAACAACTGTATATCTTCTTGGGATGAAATCATAAAGCTTTCCCAGTTACACAGGTAGTCAAGACGAGGAATGATCATACTTTTGCTATTTTATCTTGGTAGATTATACATCGTTTGAACTGTAACTAAGATTTCATGTTGTGGTTCTTATGTTTAGCCTGGACCAGCTTTTCTTGAACAACAATAAATTAACTCACGTTTGGTACCCGGATTGTGGTAAACTGGATGAACCATACGATGGGTGTGAGTCTCTTGAGAAAAGTTTTAGACCTTTCTTGAGTTTGCATAGCCTCTCTCTGGGTACACTCTCACTATACAATCGTTCTTTACTTAGTATATTTTCATACTAGAAGAGTTACTTAGTATATTTTCATGCTAGAAGAGTTATCTGATTGGTTACTGTTTTCAGGGGGCAACAACATCGAAGCCCTGGAGTCCATTAATTCACTTAACTCGTTTCCTAACTTGGTGGTGAGCATTGTTTTTTTTTTTTCTTTTTTTGAGCACATTAACCATAAAAGCCCTGTTGTGTATGCCTAATCATGAATGTTGCTTCTCCTTCATAGGATATTAGGCTGTCTGGGAATCCAGTTGCAGATCTAGGGAAAGGAGGAGTCCCCCGATTTGTCTTCATTGCTCATTTAGCGAAAGTTGAAATACTTAATGGAAGTGAGGTTAATCCCAAAAGCTTTCTTCTTTCCATTTTTATTTGTCTATGCATGGGGTGAACGAAAGGTGACATTCTGATATGCATTTGTTTATTACAGGTTAGTCCTCGAGAAAGAAAGGACTCAGAAATTCGGTATTGTTTTCCTTCAAAATGTTGATCTCAAATTATAAATTATCCATTTTCCTGTTCTTGCTAACTATCAAGATATATCTGCAGGTATGTACGATTGGTCATGTCAAAGTCTGATGGTAATGTAGAAGAAATTAGGAGGCTCCATCCCAGGTAATCATTAATTGATACCATTTTATCTTCAACTATTTACTCTGAAGAGATTTAATGATCCATTTCTAGTGTAAATAAGCAGGTTTTCTGAGCTTAAAAAGATCCACGGACTTGATGATGAAAGACCATCAACAGAGACATCGGGCCCTCAGAAAATGGCTTCCGGATTGATTTGTACGATTTCTACGTTTGAATAATCAATCTCCCATTAATGTGAAATTATATTCTAAAATTCGACACTTGTTTGTGCAGCTATTTCATTGAAATGTGTAGGGGCATCAATGGGCGAAAAGCCCCCGTTGGTGAAGAAGTTACCTGCAGCTACAACGGTGATAATTCTACTGGTTTTCCAAATGTTGTAATGTCCTTTAATGCGATTTTTGAAGTTTAAACTGCATGCATATTGTTTGATAGGTTGGAAAGCTGAAGAATCTTTGTGAGAGCTTCTTCAAGTTGAAGTCCATTAAACCGATACTGTTTCTTAAAGAAGAGGTACATGCGATAGAACAATCATCTGAATACCCGGTTTTTTGCTTGCTTTGAGACCTCAAATAATGCTCAATATCACCAACAACTCACTGTTCTTTTGATAATTGTAGCATATTTGTGGAGCCTTCAGCTCAAGAAATTTCTGATTTAGTATATGATTTTCTAGCTTGGGTGCTGCATGATGTTCTAGGAACTGACTTTAGCAATCAATCCATATTTGTTGGGTTTACAGGGCTCACCGTTGCCTGTATTGCTTGAAGACGATATGGCATCTCTTATCGAGCTTGGAGTTGGCAATGAATCCACAATTCTCGTAGACGAGCTGTCTTGATTTTCTCAGTACCTCGACTCTAAAATCCAAAGACATGACTTCCTTAAATTAGATACATGCTCGATGAGCTTTATGCAGCTTTGTCTTTTGCTCATACAAAATCCATTCAGTTTAGTTCTGTAATTTATCATAGAAGACTCACAATTACGAACCTCTTCTAGTTTTCTTTTTTGGTGTGAACAATATTTTTGATTGAATCAATTTATTTTCTTCAGCTTTGTCATTGAAATGGAATACTTCCAGCATTTCAAAGTTCTGTTTGAAATAGTCATGAATTATTCATACTATGCAGTACACAATATTACGAAGAACTTGAAATATTTAGAAAAATACGCTATTAAGACATTTACCATTTACCCAAAAATTCATATAATTCGAAATTGAGAAAGATGCTATAACAGGTTATGAATTTAGTGAAGAAAAAAAAAGTGCAAGAAACTGAAACAGCCAAAATAAAACTCATGTTATAAAGCGAAATGTTTACAATACACTGCCACTACAAAAGCACAACAAGAAGATGAATGGATAAAGTTGATAACCTGTATACCTAGCATAGCAGGAGGAAATAGCAAGGCGCGAGATGAGAGTAATCGATAGACGATTGTTAACATGTTTTTAACTAATCATGAGTCCAAAATCTAAACGACATCACTGAAAATGTCTTCACAATCTATGATGTTAGAAACTAGAGCTCAAGCAGTAATAAAGAAGATACCATATAAGCTGAATTCAACTCCACTCTACCTCCCTTTCATCAAAGAAAACTCAACGATGAGCACCGTACATCTGACTCGAATCATATTGTGCATATGCTGCAGGTTGGGGAGACGCACTTTTTCCATAAACGGCAGCTGCAGGTACACTTCCATAACCGCCAGATTGATCGTAGGCAGGCTGAGTTTGAGACGGTTGAACATAGCTCGACTGAGCAGCAGCAGCAGCAGTTGTAGGATAAGCTGCCGCGCCTTGGGTAGCACCATATGCTGCATCTGTAGTACCTTGGTACCCGTATGCTGCATTGCTAGCAGCTGGTTGTTCAGCATAGCCAGGTTGAGCTGTTGGATATGAACTATAACCGCCTGTAGGTCCCGCCTGAGGGTATGCAGCTGGCTGTTGAGCTCCAGGCTGACCATAGCCAGCAACGGGCTGAGCACTTTGAGGATAAGCAGAGGCGGATGCAGTGGCTGGAGTATGAGCGTATCCGTCGGCTGTACCTCCATAGGGAGGATAGCTTTGTTGGACCGGTGCACTTGATGCATAGGGGTAAGACTGTTGGGGAGGCATGTTTTGGGCATATGATTGAGCTGTCGAACCAGGTCCTTGGTATGGCACTTCCCCGGGTTGATTGGGCCTAGGCTGACCATAGGGCTGAGAATGAGGTGCCTGTGCCTGCATGCCATACATGGGCGGCTTACCATATTGGTCCTGTGGACCATATCCTGAATGAGACCCGCCTTGACCGTATGGTGTTGGCTGAGAGCCCATGTGCCCATAATGTTGCGAGGAAGCATGGTGATGATCATATTTAGCCTCGTTGTACCCATGACCATAGGGTTGCGAAGGGGCTTGAGAATAAGGAGCATGATGCCCGTAATCTGGGCCTGTCTGCTGTCCATAGTTGTAATTGCCCTGGCAGAGGAAAAAAAATTCATGAGTACCAATATGAAGTGGACACTACATCCAAGAAAATATAAAGCACCGACCTGAGGTGAGGGCCCGTGCATGGATGCTGGAGGCCTTTGCTCCCAACTTGGACCAAAGTTGCTCCTCGGAGCCTGTGGTGGAGGGTAATTATTATATGATGGAGGATATTGGGAATTCTGAGAAGGATACTGTCCTCTCTGTGGATAATCATAACCCGAGTATTGAGCATGATGACCACGAGGTCCCCATTGTGGAGCAACAGGTCCACGTGGACGATAACCCTGCTGGCTGTATCCACTAGATAGAGGTGATGGTCTTATGTTCTAAGCAAAGCAATGAGCAAAGAATAAATCAGTGGCTTAAAATGAGGATACGATACTCTAGAACCAAAATAACATTGAAATACAAGCTGCAATAGCTATTGATTACAACTAGTAGATGTATGTATGTATAAGCTAATTGATTATAAACACAATCACAGGCTGGAACAGGCATTAGAAAGTATAATAATGAACAAAAAGAGATGTCAAATAATCATCCACCGAGAGCATAAATCACATAGATTTTGCAGAAACTCATATATGGTAGAAAATATAAAATATCTAGATTTAAACAAAACCACCACAGAAACAAAGATGTAACAACAAGAAGCTAGGGAAAATTAGTAAATTCACGAGAGAAGCAATATGATAAAAGTTGACGATACAAAGAATAAAATGCATCCATGAATTGTGCGCAACTAAGAAAATAAAATGAAAGCAGCAAAAAACAAAATCCAACATAAACCCTTACGATTATGTAGCTAAGCATTTATTCACGGTCATACATTATTCTTATGTGCTTTGGTAAATAGAAGTCCCCAAACATCATATCCTTTTCTAATTGTGATATTCCATTGCTGAAAATTGAAGCAGGCGACTAAGCGATTCAACATTAAAAACAAGAAGAAAGCTTTTTCTTCAAGTAAACAATCAGTTGTGACAATGGTTAGAGTGCTATACAAGACAGGCTATTCATTACACAATTCATGAACAAACCAAACTTCACCTCAGAAACAAATCAGTGTTAAAAAGTGACCAAATGTTAAAGATGTAATGATCTTTTAATAATTCCAATTAAAAATGTGTCAAGTAATTTTAAAGAATTCTTTCAGAACTAATACAAAATTAAGTGTAATTGATTAAGACATAGTGAGAAGTGTAAAATTCCAAATCAACTGAGTTGATTTCAAGATGGCCACCAATCACCAGAAACATACATAAGAATGGCAACCACCCAATCCTCCGATATCCAAGTGGAATTAATGTGATCATAAGATCCAATCTACTTTATGAAGATGATTTCACCACGAGAGGCATTGTTCCCAAGCACGTCTCAAAAATATATACCAGGCATGCCACATAGCCTTAATAGTAGTATTACTATCAGTTTCTAAGTCTCGAAGCAATCTTACCAACTATATAACATCCTGCAATGTCGAGGTCTAATGCTTGTACCTCTCTTCTGGTGACGCAAGGGAATAGTGGTTGTTATTGATACACCAAGAAGGCAAGGCGAACTGGAAGAGAAAGGAAAAGCCAATCTGCATTTTTAAAGTCAACCAATGCGAAATTGGCACCTTCAAGACAGATAAATCATGGCAACCGAAATCTTAGTTTGAATTCAAGATCATCCTAACAGCATTTATGAGATCTTGTTACGCATGCTTAATCAGTGGTATTTAACAATAAATTCCTCAGCCTATGGAGTCATCATCAAGAGATCTTCTCAAACTTATGAAAGGCATCACTTGATGTGAAAAAACTGTGCTGATAAGTAAAGAACCCATGTGCTGATAGTTCCGATGGCCAACTATTTAGAATATTTATCATCAATACAAACAAAATAAAACAGAAACTACAAGCTCTAGCTACATACTCATATCAAGTTCAAATGCTCAACAACTAACATTCTAATTATGTCTCCAATAATTCATCAAAATGGCAGCATCAAAATATACTTAGATCCTACCAACATAGCAAATGGTATGAAGCAGAATTGGTTTGTCTATGCAATTGATTAATACATCAAGAAAGCATGAATGCACCATATATAACCTATAACCAGGTGTCTAAAAACCATCTTATTTTTCCCATCCCATCCTTCGCCCGCCCCCCCCCCCCCCCAAAAAAAATAGAAAGAGCTTTCAAAATACAGGAATCAATCTGGAGGCAAGGAAGCCGTTGACAAAAGTGGTAATAGTACTTGGGGTCCTAAGGATGATGTAAATATAATGGAAACACATAACCTGATGGAATATTCTTGATTCTAATAGTAGCATGGAGAGAGTATCCATGTCCGAGCATACTAAAATTCGACATTGCCAACAAGTTTAATTGCTCACACAGAAATATACAAAGAATATAAGACACATTTAAACAAATATTAAAAAAACCATGCTATTTAAGTCATTAAAGAATCAGCACAACAAAATAATATAAATTAAGGAACTGCACATGCTTATTTGGTGGCAAATAGCTCAGCAGACATTGAGAGGAGAAAGTTACAAATGAACAATTTTCATGGTAGCTAAGAGAGGAAGGGAAACTTCAAGACAAACCTGATTCATAACATCTTTGATCATTTCTCTTGCAGTCTCAATCTGTTTTTTATTACCAGTAACGCGAACAGTCCTCTCCCTAGATTGGTCTCCATCAGGAAGATTTTGTTGTATCAACTAGAGAAGAAAGGGGACTTATTTCATCAGATGTGGAATGGAACCATAAACACGAAAGGTAATACAAGATGTACTACCTGAATGCGTGCCCCAGATCTTGTCTGCAAGTTTCTAATTGTTTCTCCACCTTTCCCAATAATTAAACCAACCTAAAGTAGCAGAAAAAATTTACCACCTTAGTTCCACAATAAGTAACACATAATAAAATAATACATTGAAGACGATAAATAGAGAGCACCGGAGATGTGAAAAGGAGCAAACCTTTTCAAATGGGACTTGAATTTCAAGTTGCTCACCACCAGTGGCAGCCTGAACCGTGTTGAATCCTCGCGCAACAAGTGAAGGTGAACCTCCAGCATCAGCCTAACAACACACCATTTTAAAGTAAATTAGAGCACAGGAATTTAACACAAATAACGGCTAGGTAAGTAAAATAGTTATATGAAAGAACCCTGCCTCAGCAATTACGTTCTTTATCAATTTCTCAGCCTTGTTTATACTTTCCAAAGTCCCAACTAGTTCCAAAGGCCTGGTGGCAGACCGTGGATCTGCATCAGCATCCCTCACAATCTGAATTTTGGCACCTGAGTTGTCCTGCAGGGATCGGATGGTATCACCAGCTTTGCCGATTAGAACCCCAACCTAGAAAGCAAAAAAAAAAAAAAAAAATTCTTAGAGACCTCTTTCATACATAGTTGAGACAACATATAATCAGCAAACATCCAGAATATAATTAGTCAGATTCTTTACAACTTTCCACATAGTTTCAGCATTATTTAGCTCCACTGTATGCAAATATGTAAGCATATGGGTGAGCATATTAAGCATCATGTAAATGTAGCTTTTATCCATCACTCAAGAACATTATTTTCAGCAAAAAGCTGAACATGAATAATCTATAAGGAAATTGCCTATTCCAATCTCCAATATACATTTTGCAATCCTAAACAAAGATAGCCAAGAACTTCTGGTTAATTTAATATATTCTCTTGACATGCTTAATATTATCATTTTATGTTAACACATGTAGGGGTTACCAAAAGGCAGACAGGTGTTCACATACGAAGTTCTTATCACTTGTCAGACCAAGAGTTCTCTCCAAGATCCCATAACCTGGTGATAACAAGAACCAAAACCTCAAAAAGTCCTTTCATTTTCGATCAAATTTAATTAGTATGTGACTGTAGTATGATTAAAGTCCTTCATTTCCTTCCTTCCATTTTCTGGGTGTACTGGGCAAGCTAAAAAGGGAAGCCATAACAGACAGGTGTTTGCAAATTTCAAAGCCACATAATTGCTTATATTTTAACAAATAGCCACTTCTGTCAAAATAAGGGAGAACTTAACCACCGATATTCATCCTCAGTAGATATTTCCAAATCAAAATAAACAACATCGAAAGCCGCTCTAGAACTCTGAACATCAATTCAAACAATTTATTACCAAAAACAAAAATACAATACAAATCAAATTACTCAGATAAATACCTTGTCATTGGGAACCTCCATTTTGCGGGACAGTATTTGGGTGTCTGATCCTGCTTGTGATTCAGTAGAGTGAACAGGAACATCCCCCTCTCTAGGAAGTGCAGAAGATTCGTCAGCTTCAGCATCCTGTTGTCCCAGTTGATCGGCACTTCCAACCTCAGTTTTCTCATCCTCATTAGGAGCTGTTTCTTCAGTTATTGTCTCAAGAGTCTCAGTTATTGTCTCAAGAGTCTCAGTTATTGTCTCAGTTATTGTCTCAAGAGTCTCATTAACTTGTTCTTGACCCTCCACTGGCTGGCCACTATTATCTTCAGACTCAGGCCTCCCCTCCTCCTCCACAGGCTCCTCTCCTTTCTTCTCCTCCACAGGCTCCTCTTGGTTCTTCTCCACCACAGGTTCCACTTCTTTCACAGGATCCTCTTCTATCTCCTTCTCCATAGGCTCATCTTCTTTCTCCTCCTGGTGTCCATTCTGTGAAACTGGCAAGAAGTTAATCAGAAACCATTAAAAGAGTTTTCTATTCCACTTTTGTAACAATGAAGTAAAATAATCTGGGGCAAATATGACAGACATAATCGCAGCATTATTAAAAATTTCGTCATTGACCATCAAACCAAAATTTCAGAAGCAAAATACAGTTCATGCAACAATAAAATAGGCCAAGTATGTCTATCAAACAAATCAAAAGTTTCAAAAAAAAAAAAAAATCAAATTTCCTTGCAGTATTACGAGACAAACAATGAATTGATATCAGAAATAAAGTCATACACACTTAGTTTTTTATATATTTTGCAGCAAACGCTATCACTTCCAGTTTTCACCGGATATTCCACCTTCCTCAGAAATGCACTTTTTACAAATTTCCAGAGCAAATCCCTAATTAGCTACAAATCAACCAGAATACCAAGTTCCACAACAAAAACCGACAGATATATCGAGGACCGACAGCTATGTTATATCAGTAAAATCACCTGTTACATCGGCATCGTCAACATTATCGCCATTACTCTCCAAACGCGGTCGTTTAGTCTCGGTTTCTTCTGCGCCACTATTCCCCTCCTCCTGCGACCCGTTATTCAACGAGTCACGATCCGAGTTGTGATCAGATTCGGTAACCGGTTCGGGCGCGTTGTTAAGCTCCATATCCTCAAGCTTTCTCTTGTGGCCATCGGCAGCGGCGGATGAAACGGGGCCAGCTTCCGACGGCGATATTACTTTTTCATCCGCCATAGGAGAAAATATCTCCAGATCAGAGAGCGTCTCGGCTACAACTAGGGTTTCCAGATACAGTTACTACGTGTGTGGATTTTGAGCCTTTTTCTTTCTTTTTTCATCTTTTTTCTTCATCTCAATATTTGTATATATTACATATCTGGTGAGAGATTTTTTGGTTAGGGTATCTAATGGGAAGTGGGCCTGGGCTACCAGTACAGGTTTTATGGGCCGAGTTTTGTTGTACAGGCCCAATAATTAATGGACTTACTTAAAAGGGTTCTCCAACTTGGTCCTTTTTCAATCAAAATTTCTAAGAGTACTAAATGAAATCAATCCAGTAAAAACTTATAAAATGTATGAAGACATGACACTACCTATTATTAGATTCTCAATAAAAAATGAAAGAGTGAAAGGGAGAGAAATATATAATTAGACACACATAATTTTATTTGTTTCTCGATTCGATTCAATTTATAACTTCGATCAAATCAATCTAAGTAGATTAGGCTTAGACGATTGTTCTGGTTGAATAGAATAATATTTAGATTTCAACATTTGTCTGTACAAACAGAAAATTTGAATTTAATTATATTAAAATATCAATGGTACATTAAAAAGTTTAACATCAAGTCTTCCACTTCAATTCTGAAATTTACTAATTTGAATACTTCCTCCGTCCCGTAATAAGTGTCACATTTACTGTTCGGTCATGTTTTTAAGAATTATTGTATTTAAATGTGAGTGGGGGGAGAGGTAGTGAGATATATTATTATAATGTAAGTGGGAGGAGAGAGAGGTAAGATATATTATTATAATGTAAGTGGGGGGAGAGAGGTAGTGAAATATATTATTATTATAATGTCCATTTTTAGTAAGTGTAAAATGTGATATTTATTTTGGGACGTCCAAAAATGAAAAGTGTGACACTTATCACGGGACGGTGGGAGTAATATATAAGTCAACATTTCAAAAAAAAAAAAAAAAAAGGTGGTGAAAGGGTGATAGAATTAAAAAGATTGTTTCATGATCGAAAAATAAAAAAGATTCGAATCCCTTTTTCTTTTATTTTTTCTTTTCAAAAAAGCCAGATAGGCACCACATCAGCATATGTAGTAATGTCGGAAAGGGAAAGTGCCAATTTTCAAAGTCTAAAAAGGAAAATAGTCACATTGAAGGAACAAACATAAAAATAAATAAATAAATAAATAGATAGATAAAATTAAAGACTAGGAATTTCGCACATTGAGACAATATAGAAATTGAAAATGCCCACATCACGTGAAGCCCCATACCCCTCCCTTGTACTAAAATCTTTTTGTTGGGGGACCCTTTTTTTTTAAGAAAATAATTTCTAATGGTTCAAGTCAATAGATTCAGCAATTCAAAAATTAAATCCACATCTTATATTTGAAATTACTTCCAACTTCATAAAATTCTGTATTTATGACATATATATATATATATATATATATACACATAAAATAATTTACCTAATCTTAATTTAATTAGTTACAATTGTAGTATTCCATGCCAATGCATGGAATTTAGAAAAAAATTAGGAAAATTATGTCATCCAATCTTTCATGAAATAAAACATTTTATAGATGATTATATAAAAGTATTTTTTTCTCTCACTAATTTCGATTTGTTATTCTCAATTTCTTTTTCATGACTGTGGTAAAGACACGCACACACTTTCGATCAGTCACATAATTATCATATATGACTTGTACTATAACTTTATCAAATCAAGAATAAATATATATACATGTACATATGATCCTAGCTAGAAATAAATGAAGAGCCACATAAATTGTTCAGGTTTTAGTCAATTAATTTCCTCGTACTTTTTTTTGTAGAATTGGACGTTATAATGTCTCCTCATGTTGGTTGCTGAATGGACCATGCATTTATATCCAGCAATCATTTCATAGGACATAACAAATATTGTGAATTAATTAACTACAAAATTAACTCAGGTGAATGAATTAAGTCAAGATTCAATAGTTAATTTTAATTGGGTTAAACTCAATTTTAGTCTTGTCTAAGGATAATTGTCTCAAACTAGCTAGCTGTTAATTTTAAAAATTCAATTTTAATCTCACGATTCAAAATGTTGTCCAATTTTAATCATTTTAAATGGGAATTTTGAAAATTCGGTTGTTTTTTCACGCTTGTTATGTACTTTCCCTTTAATTAATTTTATTTCATCTAATTAAACGATTGATATGACAGATTTTGGATGAGTTGGAAATTGTTTGTCTTTCTAAAAAGCCACATTATAAGCATTTAAAAAAAAAAAAAGGAATTATGCATGTGAAATCCCCAAATCGTAATTTCCACAAAGACTTAATTGAGCATTGTGTGGAATTTCATTTCCAATTTACTTCTTTGTTATATATGCTTGCTTATGTGGAATTTTAAAGAAAAAAACAAATGGAAATATTTTCCATATCAACAAAATTGCATCATATCATTTGAGTTTCTGGAAAATGAAATTAATTAACAGGACTGTGCATCCCATGCACAGTCGAAAAATCACAAGTGTTTTTAAATTGGGTGATTCTATACATACTCCATAACTTACTAAATACACTCCAAATATTATGTTTTTATATCTTTCATTTTTTTATAGAAATGAGGTGTGTATAGAATCACCCTTCTAAATTTCACTTAAATGAAATTAATAATTTATTCAATTATACGACTAAATTGATTTTTTATAAAAATATTTAAGATGATGACTACCAAGGCATATTCTTGAATTGCACTAAAACTGAATTAAGAAACTAATTAATATATATTACGAATTGAAACAAGCAATCATAATTACAAAATTATCCATACATAAGTAAAAAGAAAAGAAGTTAATTTCTATCTTTTTCTCCTAAAATACACCAACCTTAAAACCTTCAAAAAAAAAAAACCCTAAAGAACACAACCATCACGCTGCATGAAACCAACATCAAACAAATGCTCTTTACAAGAGATTAAACCCTAAACGTCTCTGACATGGAAGACGTTGGGATTCTTGACGACGATGTCGTACATGTAAATGGAGTTGAACTTTGAGAAGTCTTTAGGCAAAGAAATGAGATCAATGGATGAGCGTTTGTGGAACTGGAAGAGATCAGGGTCTCCACCATAGTACCTCTCCCAACCCAAGCCCTTCAGGATCTGGTCGAGGCACGAATAAGACGACACCACCTGTCCCGTCGCCAGGTGGACCAACGCCTTCCTCTTGGAGGCCGCGCTCCCCCGGTTCGCACCCCCGTGCTCCCCCGGGTTCTCCACCAGCTGCATCACTCCATTGTTCTTGAAAACCCAAACACCAGACATGTTTGTTTGTACTAGGTTTGTTGATGATGGAAGACTAGTGTGTGAGATGAGATGAGATGTGTATGTGTTTAATTGATGTTGGTGATGATGAAGGAATGGAGAGATTGAGGGGTATATATATATGTGTTTGGGGATGGAAAAAAACAAGGGGAAAATACTCTTCATAGTGGCATGAAAAAGATGGGTGATGGGTGATGTTGTAGGGTTTTGTAATGAAAACCTATAGTTAGATATTGTGGGACCCCTTCAATTGTTATCTAGGGTACACGTAGGATTGATGCTTTTAAGTCTTGTTCCATATCGGTGGGAAGGGATTGGGGAAGAATAGGATTGTTGTAAGTTCGTTTCATCGATTATATTTGTGAGACGAGTCGATTCATTAAACTGATGTTTGGGTAGGGATTGGGGAAGAATAGGATTGTTGTAAGTTCGTTTCATCGATTATATTTATGAGACGAGTTGATTCATTAAACAGATTATAACATGAGGTAATTTGTAAAAATATGGTACATTGGATATATTGTAGATTTCTACTCATAGAATTAAATTGGTGAAGGGTTTTTTCCCTTTTCAATAATATTTAAATCTTCATTAGAGAATCTAAGGAGTGGGGAAGCAATTTACAATATTCTCCAATATTGTATAATATTATTGACCAAATGCATGTGATTAAAATACATAGTTGCTGTGACCACTTACACATGACCCACACGTGGAAAGGAATTTTAATTTATGTGATGGTTATCTCTTTACTCTATAGAGACCATCATGTGTAAGAAAATATGAAATTAAACTATATGGACAACAAAGAAACATATTCTTTATCTAAAATATTCAGAACCATCAATCTATGTTCACAATCTCATGAAGATCTTCAAATGGATAAAATTAAACACACACAAAAAGAATTTAAAAAAAAAAACAGAAATTTATGACATGAATGTAAAGTGCATTCCAACATATGGAAGAGGCTAGGACCACAACCAGCTTTGAGTAGTTATAGTTATGGATAATACATAGGCTATATATGTAGTGAAAATAATGAAATATAGTGGCAGTTGCTCACATGTGATCACATGGAGAATGTGTGGTTTAATGGTCCAATTCCTCATCCATGCATGGCTTGCTTCAACTCAAGAGCAGCCAACTTGAGGGACCTCTCTTTTTCCCATCAATCATGCATATACATCTATCTCCTTCTATCTCGGATATTTTTTTTGTCTAATCCACATACAACATGTGATGCAATCATCTCAACTAACTCTATGTGTTTGTCCCAATTGAGTGTTAGAGCTATTATTTGTCTCCAATCCTCATTATTAAACTGATTGAGTGTGTGTATGTGATCTGATTGGACGTTTTACTTTTGTAAATTAGGTTTTTGAGATGAGTAATTCTATTCGGAATCCTTTTATTAATCATTGTGTCATTACTTATTTGTACTTGCAATTAATATATAGTTTGTTTGGAATTCACTATCATGCTTCTTATGCATATGTATGTAATGTAATTAAGCTCCCCCCCCCCAACTTATTTCCATTCACATCTTCTATCCAAATGAAGCTTAATTCACACTATGTTTGGTTATGTTGGATTCTCCATAATCACAAAAGAGTTGGTCTCTTGTGAGGCCGTCTTACATGCGACGGGATTCAAATATGCCTTCTACAGGTATAAACATGTGTTTTTCAGCTATAAGTATGTTTTTTATAGTATAAGCATGAGTTATTCAATTATGCCTTTTACGGCTATAAGTATGTCTTTTTGTACTATAAGTGCAACAGTCGCACGATGAGACGATTGCACATGAATTTTTGTCATCACAAAATGATGTTTTAATTTATTTTACTCATGAGGATATGTTGTGTGTAGCAAAAATATTATTTGTATATATAATTGATGGCATGCATGCATATATTTATAAGATGAAACAAATCAAAATGTTATCGATGATTCAAATAATTATAAAAGAATAATAACAAATGGACATATACAATATGTATTAGGGTTGATTTCAATTTTGATCATGTATGTATTACTTTTACGTTTTTTGATAGTTAAGTATTTGTTTTTCAATTTTGGACATCCTCTATGTTTTAAATTTTTCCAATTTTGGTTGAAATTTTCAAAATTATTGATGTGGTAGCCAATTTCCGGCGACCATGTTAGTAATTTTGACAATTTCGATCAAAATTGGACTAAAATTGAAAAATAGAGAATCAAAATTAAAAAAATGAATACTTGATTGTCGAAAAATTAAAATTGTTATAGATATATACAAGATCAAAATTGAAATTACCACATATTAGTATATATATTAAAAGAAATTGACAAGTAAAACAAGAATCAAAAGACATCCTATATCCACAAAGAGATGCTTGGATGACAAATTGAATCATAGATTGAGAAAACAATTTTAAACAAGCCAACCTTCAATTAAATAAGAATAGTTTCTTCTATAACATGACAAAGCTAACCTTCAAGACTTTCCACACACTTCTTGATTCCTCTTTGTGATGAAATATAATATGATGTCATTATTATTATTTTTTCCTTTTTCTTTTCATCCAATGAGTGTGAAGTACTATATTTCTTAGAAATCACATGTTTGGTGGGGGAAATTCCCACATTCCCACATTTTTCCCATTAGCTTTTACCTAAAGAAATGAGACTTTCTTAATGGAACAAGAATCAATAAGAAAGCTCCCTCCAACTATGATGCCTCATTCCACCATCTTTAAAAATAAAAATAAAAAATATTATAAACTCATTTTCATTAATTAATATGCCAAAAAAAACTAGTATTTATCATGTTTTAGGCAAAAGCAATTTTTTTACTCCTTAACCTTCATTTTACTTCACCAAACCCTTATATAAAATATATCTATTATGTTATTATCAAATCCCAAACTTTCAAATTTGTTTTAATGTCTAACCCTTCTGCATTTATTTTGTTTTGATGACTAAGCCCTTTAATCATCTTCAAAATTGTTCAAATTGAGTACTCAATAGAAGTGTATTAGTATATAACAAAATTAGATTGCAATCTGAATATTCAAGGGCTTAGCAAAATAAAATAAATAATATATTGGGACTTAGTAATAAAATTTGAAAGTTAAGGTCCTAGAAAATTTAAATAAATGTGTATGGACTCGGTGAACAAAATTTGAAAACTAATTCAAGAGTTTAATAATGGGCTTATACACACACACACACACACGTTATATATATAAGATGGGGTATATCTACATAAATTCTACTAGTACACGTCATTCATATATTTGTGATGTCATAATTTACACAATTAATGAACAAAAAGATTAATATACAATAAAGGCTTCTCATAGCTCAGAAACCCAAGACAAAGGGGTATGGAGGCCCAGTGGGCCAGTCCATGTCATAATTATACTTCTTTTATCCAATATATATATATATATATATATATATATATATATATATATATATTGTGTTTCTAAGATATTATCCTAAACAGAGTCATTTAATTTATCAAAAATCATAGTCAGTTTCTAATTATTCTTTTTATGTCTCTCACAATTCAGTTTCACCAAAAATAAAAAGTAAAATTGTAAAATATAGAAATTCAATACTTTCTTTGATTCATCTAAAGTAGACTATAAAATACTGGTAAGTTGTAACAAACACAGCTTGCTAAAATGACACATATGCACATATTCTCACTCACATTTATGTACGGATTTTTATGTATATCTTTCCCTTTGCTTAAAAAAAAAAAAGAAGTTTATTTCGAGATAAACTATATTACTATAATGTATTAATATAGTAATTCTTTTACGAGGATATATGCTGAGGAGCATTAAATCTTTCCTTCTTCCTCTCAAATTAGAGTAATTAATATATGTCACTCTGATTTGCAGATGCCTTGCTTATGCATGAATGCATAAGAGTTTATATAATATATAATCAACCATTAATAATCAATGGAATAATACTTTGAATTAAGATTGTCTACTGAGGAATATTTAGGAATATATCTAGAATTATAGCTTGTGCAATAGGCCTAACTTAAATTGTTAATTAAATGTAATATAATGGCCTAAGTACTAAAAGTTCTCTTTTAGATCATGGGAATATTAGGACAAGGGTAGAGGAGAATATAAATAGATAAAAATCATTGTTTAAAAAAAAATTATATGTCACGGAATAATTCGTCGTGGATTATAGGTAGAAATTAGAATCCATCGATTTACAAAATGACACACGATAATCTCTATTTCATACCGTGTTTGATTCCATATTTATAGCGATAAAATAAAATACGAAACTGAAATACGATAGAAAAGAGAAGATAACCAAAAATAGAGAATCTTAGTATCTCAAAAATGTTGCTAAGATGTTTTAGTGTGAGAAACTTCAACATATAAGGTAGAAAGGCCAACAGTATCAGGGCTCTTTAGCTGATCTAGCTGTTTCTTACCACGCCTAAGCAAATACTCGATGAAGAGAAAGTTCTTGCGATCGACCTGTGAGGAATTGCGTCTAAACTCTTGAGAGACAAATGCCTCGATTCTGCTACGTTCTTCGGGGGGTTTAGAGCGCGCTGCTCGTAAGAATCCTCTGTATAAAGCGAGGACTTGCTTTTGCATTCCTGAAAGCCTTGGTTTTGTTGAAGCCCCCATTGAATGTTCTTGCTACGTTCTTTTCAGGCCCAAGAAACACAGACGATCTGAAAGAGAGAAGTATAGAAGACGAGAGTATAAATAAACCATGCAATAATAGGCATATCCACAACCAGAAAGAAACACTGAACAATACAATTCATGTAATTAACCTCTGTCTACTAAGATTAATTTGTACTAAAGTTTGTTTTCTTGATACACTAATCAGCATAACCATCTGTAAGCTCCCAGAGAAGCTATTCAACGGGGCGTTTGCACATACCTTGTGGCCGGTGATTCCCCCCTCCTCTCTACAAACTACGAATAATATGATTCAACTTTGATTTATGTTATTTAATGTTCATATTAGGCCATGTATAAAGTTTGAAAAGGGAACCATAATAAGTAGATAACAAGCCTATGCCTACACTGTGCTCTCAACATTGGTAAGAGAAAATGTTAATTCCCTTCACTGAAATTATTATGGATAATGAATAGATGGATAAAAAATAGTCTCACTTTACACTAAAAGCGTGACAATATTAGTATTAGCTAATATCTATTATAGGCAATTGTAAGAGTTTCCTTCTGTACAAAAGTATTCCTTGGCCTCTCCACAAACTCAGAATAGACTGAGTAAAAACATGATAGGCAAGCTTTAAAAATACTAACTGATGTGAATTGGTCCAACTATTACCATCATATTACTGAAACTCAACAAATGAGCAATGAATACACTGCCAAACAAAAGATATTGTAACTTTCAACTAGACCAATAGTATACACACAATAAAATGGTAATATCTGTACTCAATTTTTTCTTATGTGCAATTAGCAAACAATGTGCCCAGAGATGTTCAGTCTGAAATCCTACACATCAGATATGCAATTTTTCCGATTTTAAATTCTTTATTCATGTAAAGGTAACTACATTGTCCAATAATATATGTGCAAGAAATAGATGAGATTGTTTTCTTTGAGCTCATATACATTCACAAAGTTCAAGAAATTCAACTAAAATGACAAGTGAAAGGACCCAGCATTCAGCAAACATATTTGTAAGCTAAGATAGCAGGGATCAAACCAATTGCTAACATTTAATACCCCGGATTTTATCATCATAATTGAACACCAACACACTAGAACATATTCCTTGAGTTGCTACATTGAGAAATGCAAAGTCCTTATATAAACTACAACTGGATGACAAGTCACCTTATCTGAGTAGATAACATTACGAGCATGAGTCCAATAATATTATCTAGGAGGAGTTTGGTTAGAGTTAACCTTGTAAAAGCCAATCAAATGACCGAAAAAGGCTTAGTCTATCTAAACACGATTCGTAGTGCTTGTCGATTGGTAGTATATAACGAGCTAGATCATATATACAAGTGAATATTGACATCCACGTTCTCTGCAAATGTTCGGTATTAGGAATTCTGGAAGGCGAACCCTATAGATAAGCAGAAAAACCACAATCTCATATAGTCGAACAATATTCATGGGAATCAAGAAGACGAATCCCCAAAAAACCTTGCAAAAATGCAAAGTGAAGATCTACAAATCCCAGCTAGAACTAATATGCACACAAATAGAGCAAGAAAATGCAAGAGACTAATTCCCAGAAACAGTAAAGCCCAAACTAATCAATTTCCATAAAATTATACCAACAAAAAACAGCATGAATCATTCCACATTTAACTTAAACATAACCATTCCAATTCCTATGTCATAAATAATGCTAATCAATCAGCAAAACAACATCATCATCATGCTGCCATCTTAATATTGCTTTAACTAAAAATAATAAAAATCCCACCATATCATCCAATTAACCTAGAGATGAATCCACCCCCAATAACAAGAAATGCATAAATGGGAATACAATAACGATAATCAGAGCATAAAATAGTAAAGAAGCAGATCATGAAAGCCCTAAAAAAGCTACATATTAAACCAATCAGAAATCTAAGCAACATTGTTAAATTTTCCTGCAATTAGTAAAAAACACTTGGGAAGAGACGAGGTTTTTCATCAGTCCTTGGTAATAACTTCGCCACTTACCGGAATTCAAACATCAACGCCTGCGGATCCAAATCGGTGAAGGCAAACCCAGAAACTTGATGCGAGAGGAAGAAACAGATTGATATGCAAGCGTTCCAGATTCTGATTTTTTTGCCAATTGATGGAATTTTCCAGCGATTTATTTCTTTTTCTTCCCCTTCTAATTTTTTTTCCCCTTCCTTTTTTCTTTACAGTTGAAAAGACATTTATTTCTTACATAAATACATTTTTTTTTTTTACATAAATACTTATCTAGACGAATTTGCCCAACTTTAGAAACATAAGAAAATTCAATATACAATTTTTTATAATATTATTATTATTATTAATTGATTAAATTTATAATGACAATTACATTAAATTAAAAATTGATCTATATTTCAAAACAATTATTATGCATTACATGTATTAATATGAAATATGACATCCCAACTAAATTTACATCACATATAAATACATAGTTAACTTATGTAAATACACATAAATATATGTCTATATGTTAATCAACGAACAAGCTTTGTGAGAATTAATATTTATGAAATTAATGGACGGCTAAGAACAATGATACGTGGATGTAATATTTAGCACTAAACTAGAATAGAGTTTACAATAGTGACCTTTTTCTGATAAAATTTCTCCAACAAGAGTGAGAGAGAGAGAGAGGATAAACATTTCTTGATCAATTTGGTCACAAGTGAAAATTTGATTTACAAGATAAATGATGCTTTTTTCCTTTTTTTTTTTTCTTCTTTATTGTAGTTGCCGTTAGGCTAAGCTTATGGGTACGTCAAGAGATGTATTTATCAATGTAGATCCGAACACCAGAGTCTACTCGATATCTTTCATTGCATCCTGCATCATCAGTAAACAAGAATCACTTAAGATCAATACATCTTATATTTCAGATCAAACACACACCAAGTATACATAGGTGGCATTCGAATAGAAAATGAAACACGATTTAGAATAGTAGGGTTACCTTAGCTAGGCGTGTCACGTACGTTGCAGCGAGGGCTGTTGCTAACAGCCCGAGCCCGAGTGTCCAAAGCTGACTATTACTTCCAGTGAACCCCATTTCTTCATCTTGCTGGAAAAAAAATTCAGAACAAGCAAAAAAAAGGCCAATTAGCTTATGCAAAAGCCCGAAAGACATTGTAACTATCGAGCATGAATTTGAACGTTTCTAAGAAAGATTTCCGAGTATTGGAAGAAAGACAGGCATTAATTCAAGAATGACGCTAGACAATGACAAATTGACATGAGATAAATAAGAACAACAAGACATGTCTAGAGATGAATGAGTTTAACTCACAATTATTGCTCGACCAAATGCACCCGCGCTCACATATGCCCATGTTCCAGGAAGCATACCTAACCAACTGCATGAAAGATCGAAGAAATAATGCTTACCTAATAATGGATATTATTTAACAATGATACAATCTAATCCAAAGAATAAAAAGAGTGACTAAAACTTGTGCATATAAGAAACATATTGAATTTCTAATCTATCATTACCATTCCAAAAGTCAAGATTCATCAAAACCTCCAATTGAATTTAGTGAAATGTTCACATTAATTTAGAAAATTTTCACACCCTCTCTACCCTAATGAAATGTAAGGTTCAAGTTCATCGATAAAGTTCACTAACTTGTTTAGCAACCTTAATAAAATGTAAATTTACTTGCACCTTATTTAACTTTTAGGCTATTAGGATGGGAAAATTCCAAATTTTGTAACTCAGCATAATAGGACATCCATAACTATTTTGATATAAAGTAATTAAAACTCACTTTCGAAAAGTGAAAAAAAACCAAGCTGTTCTCAAGAATCATGCAAATTTGCACACGCAAAGTTGAGTTGTTTGACGGGCATTAAAGAGTATATAAATGGAATAGAAAAATATGAAGCTGACCTTCCTAACACGTATGGGACGAACTTGACGGAAGTGAGTCCATAAAGGTAATTTCCGAGAGAGAAGGGAAGCAATGGACTCAAACGGAGAAGAGTAACGACCTTGAAACCATTTTCCCCAATAGCTTTGTCGATTGCAAGGAACTTCTTGTTTCCTTCAACCAGCTTGAGAATTCTCTCACGAGCAAAATATCTGGCGATTAGAAATGCGACACTAGCTGCCACCTGTCATATAGGAAAATCGACTCAGTTTGCAAATCATGATCTTTCTACAAATCCATGAAGATTTGAGACTTACTGTGCCGCTAATAGAGACAATGATTGTCCCAGTAACTGTCCCAAAAAGAAGACCAGCAGACAAAGTCAATGGGATGGCTGGAAGTGCAAGAATCTACACCACAGGTAACACATTGCATCATTTTACGATGAATTTCCCAAGTGAATTCATGTGAAGAAACTTTAAAGAAAGCACATAACTAGATTTTAGTAAGAATATCAAGATAGATTCAGGCTTTTTTTAATCCATTTGTTTCCACCCATGACTCAAGAATTCAGTTGGCAACATTTTTGTCGTTTTGAAGATCATTTTATGCCTCAATGAAAATCTAAACCAAAACCATCAACTAATTTCATTATAGTCACAATTCAAGAAGAGAACTTAATTCTTACTTCCAAACCAGCATAAACTGCGACGAAGAGAGCATATCCAGCTGTCCCATAACCTGATAAAGAATAACTTTTGAGATATTGGAGGCAGAATACATTGTTATTCACATATACAATGAAGGGAACATCAGTTAAATATTCATGAATTTCAAAGATGACAATGGTCAAAAGGCCTGTAAAGAAAACTAGATGTGCAAAACAAAAACTCTATCCATTATTAGCAAGGAATAGCTAATTGTTTAGAAAGGCATAAACAACTAACTGTTTAGAATTCCTTTAGAAATGTGCTCCTCTATAAATACAAATAGTATTTGTTATTTTATATACTAAGACACTTGTCACACTTCAACTCCAGCAACAACACACAATCTCCTAGGGAGACAACTAAAATTGAGATGGAATTAAGTGTAATAAAATCAAGTAAGAAGCATGAAACATGAAGAGAAGCAATCCGGAAATCCAAAATAAAGTATCGTTATGACGAAAAAATATAATATCTTGATTTGGTGCATTGAAGAACTTATTAAGTACTCGAAACATAACATGGATTGCATTCCAATTTCAAATGTCATGTATGGACTTTAACTTCTCCTACTTATTGAGAGTGTTCTTCAGTACAACACCAAATCGTAATACTGAGAAAAATCCACCTCAGTAGTTTGAAAATTCATTCAATTCACATCAATTACAACCAATAAATGCATTAAGCAACAGATCAACCACCACACAAAACTAACGAGTATGCATTATTGTAATACCTCAAGGCTCAAACAGCTCCAACATTCACTAACATAACTTCCCAACTGAGAAATCAAATCAGTGAGCAGGAAACATAATAATGAATCAATACAACCTCCAATTATATCAAATTCTCCCAAAATTCCTAAGCACAAGAAGAATCTCAGCTAAAAAATTGTTCTGCCCACAACATATATCAAGCAAAAGGGTCGAAAAAAGATCAAATCTTGATTTCACCTTGAAAAAAAAGCACCTGAATTTCAATCAACAATTCATGCAAATATATATCAAAGGGCACACAAATTTCACAAGAAATTACCTTCTATGATCCCAGAAAACTGGTTCAAGATAGTATTAATCTGCTCTTTGTATATATATCCAACGGTCCCAAATCCACCAACAACACCTATAAGCAATAACCCAGCCAAGATTGTGCCTTTCACTGCAGTGTCATCATCTCCGCCATTTTCGTCATTTTCACCTCTCGAATTGAAATTCAAGATTCTCCTGAAGCTCTGAGGCGCAGTATTGGGAGCTTTGGAAAGCGTTTGCTGATGTGGTTTCTTGGTTTCTCTGAGTGAAGAACATGGCTTTAGGAAATGGAAGCGCTTAGGCTTGAAACCGAATAAAGACAACTGAAAGCTAGGCCCCTTCCGGCGAGAGGCCGCGGCGGCGGAAGATAGGCTGAGGCACGGCGGTCTTGGTGGTGCTGTTCTAGTTAAAGGAATGGTGGGCATTTTATTTGAAGCCGTGGATTGTATGAATGTTGTTTATTTTTCTTGTTTTCTTTCTTTTTTGGATTGGATTTGGTTATTTTCTGTTGGTGTATTTGTACACTGCTAAGCTGTAGAATCTACTGGTGTCTGGTGGTATCTTCTTATTCTGAATGATTATGTGAATTTTTTCCCTTTTTTTTCTTGATAATTAAAAGAATTTGGTTAAATTCTTGGATTTTGAAGGATTTTTTATTTTTATTTTTTTTCTTGTTTTGGATTTTGAGAGATATTGAGTGAAAAATGAGGATATTTGAAGTTGTGTCCAATATTGTTGCACGTGTAGCTTTGTGCTTTTTCCTTCTCATTTTGTGACTTGGAGTTTTGTAAATATTTAAAAACAAGAAATTGGCTCAAGTTCGTTTTTTCTTAGGTAATTATGTAGTGTGAAAATCTGAAAAAAATCGAAAATGTATCCTCTATATTTCTCTTGGTAAAATTCTTGCGCCAATGAATTACTATAAACTGCAGTGATAATTGATAATGGAAAGAAAGCAAATACTATGCATCAAAAGATGAAAAAAAAACATCAAGAAAATTATAGTCTCAAATTGTCAATAACATCTAGTGTGGACTGAGCCTACATTTCACTGAGCATGTAATCCAGGGTTTTCTTGAGGCAGATCCGATGAATGAGATGTTGATTCCGTCTTGTTAGTACTCATCAAAACTAGCTCTGCTTTCTTTATTGAAGAAGCCATTTTTTGCATTTGATTGGTGAGAGTAGCTTCAACAGCTTTGGATGAGAGCATCTCTGGTCTTTCAAGGATGTTCAATGTGGAGATCCCTACAAAGTTTACCTGTAAACGAAATAAGCTATAAGAGAATCCAAGATTATTGCAACAGAGTTGTAACATCAAAATCTTGATTAATTTGAAGTCGACTGAGTTCTAACATTAAGATCAAGTCACCATTGAGCACTTGCAGCACAACCAGAAGACTACTTCAGAAGTTCACACTTGTAATAACACTCATCACATCACTACTACAAGACTATATTATAGTCAACAATCTCAGCAGCTTCTAAGTCTTGACTTCATATTTAGGAAATTCAGTACTAGACTGTCCAGCCCAAGGAGAGACGGTAAAAGACTTCACTACTACTCTTCGAACACTAAACGGCCTTAGTAGAGAGAAATGTGTGATTTGAAGAATAGGATAACTCTGATCCTATATGATCGGCTTTTCCTCCCAACAAAAACATACAACAAGTACATTTCTTGACTAAAGAGAAGATATCTATCTAGCTTGTATATGATTCAGAAAGCAAAAGAAGACGACAATCTCACACATTATAAAACTAGGGGAAGTTACCACTCATGCATTAATGAGAAATATTTGTTTCAATCAGCCAAGTGGTTCTGAGAACAACACTGACAAGTGAGCAATGAAATATATGAGAATATAGTATCACTTATAATACAATCAAGAAAGGTATCTTTTTTCCTTGCATCCTCTTTGTCCTCTACATATTTTCACAGGTAAAGCATATGCAACCTTGTCCTCCTTCCTCACAACTTCTTAGTTCTAGAGGATCGATAAGAATAATTCATTCTATCGGCTTTTTGGCTTCTAAAGACTAACTCAATTTGGTACTTGCTTATAACTTAGCTTACATTTCCTCAACATTTAAAACAACATAAAGGCTCAAACCAATAAGTTAAACATTTAAAGTTCATACTTTTGGAGTTTACTTAATTCTTAACAAGAGTTGCAGATACACTACCATGCTTTTTGCATAGACAAATCCTTATAACACAGAGCTGACCTGCAATTCAATGTTCTAAATCTCCCATGATTTAACAATTCAAAGATACTTTTAATCTGGCTATATAACAGAGTTTTATGAAAAACAGTATCAGATTCCCCTTCTCTGCATCTTTAGATATCAATACTAAACCTGATGATCAGAAAACTAAGCCCATAATGAAAATTGCACGTCTCAAAAGAGATAGACTAATTTAAACAAACAAACAAACAAAGAACCTTCATGTCTTCAAGAATAAGAACTTTTAATTTGGAAATCCCAATTGCAATGCAATTGAAGTCATAAACTTCAAGCAATAATAATTTCCAAACTAACTTCAGCTACCAAATGGAAGGTTTAAGATGCCATACCGATTCCGAAGCCTTCTTAAGCAATGCTTTAGCTATGGGCACAATGCAGAACCTTTCAAATACAGATAATTAAAAAAAATTACAGAAAATGAGTACACATTTAACAACAAATAAAGCTTATTTTCAGAAATTTGGAACTATTTGTCTCTTGATCAAATAAAACCGATGATAATATCCAATTATCCAGAGAGAGAGAGAGAGATTGAAATCCATACATTCCACGGCCACCAGATAAGGCTTCTTCTGAGGGCTCTTTCCATTCATCTAATCTGCAATTCAATTGATAAATTTAAAACTTATAAGTAACGAAATTGTGTGAAGATAGAGAGAAAAATGACTTACACCAAGCCGTAGCGGCGGTCGAACACGAGGTGTTTGCGCGGCGGAGTTGCGGTGGTGGTGGTGGAGTTCACGGAGGCCATTACCATTTTTTCACGGAGCTGATGAAATTGCAAAATCGCGTTTAAATAGCATCACGTTTTTTATTTACAAAATACTAATACTTGACTCTTCACTCCCTCCATTTCCTCTTGTTTAGCAAATAAACCCCTGAAGAATTTTAAAATTAATTAACAGCAGTTTCAGCCTCTAAATTCTCTCTAAATTAATAATCCAGTAAAAATATTTTATTAATGAACAGAGGAACTAATCAACCAATAAACTAATGAATGAATGTATAAAAATATATTAAATTTTTGGATGTCATAAACTTTATAACCTCAGCTTGGACAAAAGTTTAGTAATTTATTTTGGATATTGCAAACATCATTATATAATTTTCACTTAGGTTTCGTTTCCTTTGGGTTCCATTTACTTTGGCAAACAGAGATACGTTAATTATCTAGACCAGTAAAATAACTTTATAGGATAAGATATAAATTGTTATCCATTTCCAATGTTTACTCTAATAACTATCTTTATCCACCGTTTACTATGTAATATATGGAGGTTAGGATAAGAGTAATAGTACCTAAATGTCTCTTTTAATATTAAGCTTTCAAAAGAAGAGTGATGTTTAATGTCTACTAAGGATATAAATGTAATTTCCTAATGTTATTCCAAGTTTTGGATAAACTATCCTAAAGGGGTGGCCTGGATTATTATCCAAGGTATTATCCGGATTATAAAATAAAAATGATATTATTTGGAAACTTTATTTACTTATAAAATATATTCCAAATAAAGTTTTGAATTGAAGCACTACTTGTTGTTTTCATATCTGATATTGTGATATTGATTTTGTTTTGTTCAACTAATAGCAATGGACAACAACGACCACTATCAATAAATTAAATATTTTGAATCTCACTACTTTATTCTAGATTACCACTCATCAGATCAAAGATTGTCATCCAGAAATCACACCACATTCTACTGAGATCCAAAGTATTATCTAAACTGAAAGAGAGTTGTGTGATTTCAAAAGGTATCAACTGACATTTCGTGATCGACATTATCTCGTTACAAACTTACGATGAAGGACTTATGATGGTGCACCGAGATACGATGCGAGGCGCAATATGTCACTGAATACTCCGCCAGCTGTCACCTCAGCACCAGCACCAGGGCCACGCACAATCAGTGGTTGCTTCTCGTATCTCTGGGTCGTGAACGCTATTATATTATCCGATCCAGATAGTTGGGCAAATGGATGGTCCTTCTTGTATCTTCGCAGTTCCACTGTTCCTTTCTGGTTGACGACGTCCACTACTCCGACGTATCTCAACACCTTCAAATACATCGACAATGTTAGGTTCTGATTTTCGTTGTTTTCAAATCTTAGAAAAGCTTACTTCATCGGTGGCTTCAGCCTCCTGTCTTTGCTTGGCCAGGTCTCGATCGTACTGAGGGAGCCGCTGCAGAAACTCCTCGGCTGAGGTAATGTCCTGAAATGAAGCATTGGAGAATCACATCAGAGAGATGAAGTGGTGCTTTAATCTTACGTTGATTAGTTTTGTGCGTGCCTTTAATTGATCGGGGACTAGGCTCTGAATGGGAATATCCGATAATTCTAGCCTCAATCCAGACTCTCTAGCAAGGATTATCACCTGCACCATGCAAATCATCATCATCTCACTGGATGCGCTTTGAGATATATACATGATAGGCATTATGAGAGAGGAAAACACGGGGCAATACCTTCCTAGCCACATCGGTTCCTGATAGATCATCTCTTGGATCAGGTTCAGTGTAGCCAGCCTCTTTTGCCCCCTTCACCACATCACTAAATGTTCGTTCACCCACGAAGTTGTTGAATATATAACTTAAGGTCCCACTGGATAAGGAAGTTATCAAGTGAAGTCAATGAATAGAAACCCATCTTAAATATGACCTACATCAAATTGACTTAAAAATAGAACTAAATGAAAACTCAAGAAGCTAAGAACTATCGAAAACACAAACCTAAAAATGCCTTCAATTCGCAGTATCTTATCTCCAGTTTCAAGGAGACCTTGCAAAGTGCTAATGATTGGTAAACCAGCTCCAACGGTTGCTTCATAGAAATAATGTGTATAGGACTGTCGCTGAAGAGTTCTCAACTTCAGATACTGCAATTGGGAAAAATTAGTCTCACAATAGGTCCAATTGAAACTAAAAAATAAAATTAATCAACTATGTAATGTTTAATCTCAACTATTGTGGCTGGAGTAATGAGTATTTTACCTGTTCAAGTGGTCCTGAATTGGCTTTCTTATTAGGGGTAATGACATGGATTCCTCGACGCAACCAATCATGGTAATGACTTGCAACGTGAGAGTCTGCAGTGCAGTCTATTATGACCGTGTTTGGGATGGAATGATTGCCATGCACATGTTGGACAAACTTCTGCATGTCCACCTTTTCCCCTTTCTCCTTTAGTTGATCTCTCCATATTGACAAGTCAACTCCACTAGAATAATCGAATATAAGCATTTAGGTTGAGCATGAATACTGGTTATACTGTTTAAAATCACAAAACTTACGCATCGCTCAAGACCATAGTCCTTGATCCGGTAATACCCAACACACGCAGATCAATGTTAGACTTTTCCTTGAGGACCGATGCCTAAACACACGACATGATCTAATTCAGTTTATGCAGAAGCTATAATCTTCATCAATTAGAAAGCAACAAAAACTCCTAGCTAAGATTTAATCTTGCCAAAAGATCAAAGGATAAAACTTGTCATGAGTACCTGTTCTCTGAGCTGATCTAGCAATGTGCCACCAATCAATCCAGGTCCAACAATACCCATTGCGATTGTAGTTCTTGATAGATAAAATCTTGCATGCACAGCCCGTAATGCCTTTATGCAATCTTCTCGTTTGAGAACTACAGTGACATTATATTCTGAGCAGCCTTGGGCTATTGCACGTATGTTGATATTGGCCTGTAAGGGACATGGTTAAGAGTCTTATCTGCTGATTCACTACAGCATGTAAACTGATATTAATGAAAATGTAAATTGACTAGGCTTGGAAACTAGATCAAATCCTTTATGGGAAGATATTAGAAAACTTTGAAGATGTGCAAGTTTTACCAACCTTAGCAAGTGCACTGAAAAGTGTAGCACTAACACCAGGTGTGCTTGCCATTTTCTGTCCAACTGCAGCCAAAATGCTACAATTGCGAATAACTGCAATCTGCAAAGGTTCCAAGATTATCGAGTCACAAAATGAACAATCTATTCAAAAATAGGTATTATGCATAACACCAGACCTGAAACATGATGAACTGAAAATATTGATGCTAATGAGTCCAGAGAAAAGATTTATCCATTTATGCAGTTTAGTAAAGATAAAAACTTATATAAAAACTTCTTTAGACACCCAACTGATATATTACCAAGTTTATATGCTCCAGTTTTGAAGTGAATTTCTTTCATAAGAGGAAAATATATTTCTTTCACACTAAATTGGAAGGATCAGTTCGATGAAGTTCTATGGTTCTTCGACAGATAAAGAAAGAGTCCAACCTTAAAAAAAAAAAACAAAAAAAAAAAACAAACAAACAAACAAATTACCTGAGAAAGACGACCAGCATCCAATGCCTGGCGAAATCTGGCCTCTAAAGCTGCGGCTACAGCTTTAACTTCATTTTCAGGTACAGCAAAACAAACAGAATGCTCACTGCTAGCCTGCATTGAAGAAGATTAATCAGATCTTGTATGAAATGCCACAACCATAAATTATAAATATAAGATAGAAAATAAAATTACCTGGGATATCATGATTACATTAGCTCCAACATCTTTCACAGCGCCAAAAATGGCGCTTGAAGTACCAGGAACACCAGCCATTCCAGTTCTGCAGTGTGTATTTGCAATTAACAGCTCAATCGCAGTTACAGAAGAAAAGGTTGAACATTGACTTTGCAGTCTATAACTATCGTAATTCTATAAATCAGAAGCTCACCCTTCAACATTTACAAGGGCCAAATTGTCAATCGTTGCAAATCCTTTAACTGGAGAGTCAAAGCCGCTGTCATTTTCAGTAGGTCGGCAGATCATCGTCCCAGGTGCAGCGAGGTTGAAAATATTTCTTATAACAATTGGAATATCATATTTCATTACCGGAATAATTGTTCGAGGATGTAAAACATTCGCCCCAAAGTATGACTGCATATTCACGAGGGATCGATGATTGATACAATGTCAAATGTAGGATTCATTAACACCAGAGAAGTACAGAAAAAAGTATTACCATTTCCCATGCCTCCTGATAAGACAATTTGTTCAGAATCACAGCCTCACTAACTGCCAACGACAATTGAAACGACATGAGGTTCTAAATTCAAATGAGATTGCAATGTTATAAACAAATTTTGTACAGAATGAGTGGAATATACCTTTTCTAGGATCTGCACTGTACACACCATCTACATCAGTCCATATCGTGACTTGACGTGCTCTGAACAAAGCACCCATAATTGCAGCAGAAAAGTCACTTCCATCTCTCTTCAAAGTGGTGGGAATATTATCACGTGTGCTGGCGATAAACCCTGTTGCAACGATCGTGTCAGATGGATCTTTTGAGTACCATTTCTGAAGTCTTCTGCCCGACTCCACGTAATCTGGATCGACTTGATTTGAACTCGTAGGATTTACCACAAGAACTTCTCTAGTGTCCATGCAAGTACATGCTAACCCACTCTACAAGAACCAAGAGAATATCCTAAGGGATCTGGATGCAAAGAACTTGCATATTTATCAAATTCATAAAACTAAAAGCCTCCATGATAAGAAGCACCTTTCTGACAACAGCAGAGAGTAACTGAGCCGACCATAACTCGCCGTGTCCAACCACAAAGTCGGAAAAAGATTCTGTCACATGACCAGCTGCAGTGCATCAAGAATTCTGGTCACTATTAATAACATTGCTCAACGAAGTATAAAAAGATGTGGTAACTCAAATTTGTGAATAGCCTTGAAGTTATTTATGAATAGATCAGCAAGTGTTAGGAATTATCAACGCATACACATACCAATATATATTGCACGTAACATAGCCTTGAGGTTATTGATATCCTGATGCAGCCGAGCTAAGAAATTAGCCAGCTCATCCCCTTCAAGCAGATCGATTGCAGTAGACTTATGCTTCTCCAGGACAGCATCCAGAGCAATATTGTAAGAATCATCGCGGGCTTCTGCCTTGTGTATGAGATCGTACATCATATCCGTCACCTTTGACATTGCAGAAACGACAACCAGCTTTCTTTCTGACTGATCATTGGCAACAATGTTTGCAACATTTTGTATTCTTTCAGAAGTTCCAACACAGGTACCACCAAATTTATGAATGGACCAAGTGTCCCCCTTCGGAAGTTGGACTTGTTCCACAGCTTCATCCAACACAGGATCTACAAATTTAGTCAACATTTGTGAAACGTAAAGCTTATTAGTACAAGATACACGCTCATGAGGTCTACTTAAATATGTCCAAGTAAAAAAAGGTAAAAAGGGCAGAGAAACCTGCACTAGTGACTGAGGCAAACAGATTGAAATTTAACGAATCCCTTCCTTGCAACTGCGAACTGCAGCCTACTCTGTGATTAAGAATCGAGAAATAATTAACAAGAAAATTCGACACGAACAAGATAAAACCACTGCAAATATTTAGCACATCAGTAAAGCAATTTCATTCAGGGTCATTTCATCAAGAAGCACACATGTTGCATTGTGTTTATGATTAGTAATAATCTATTAAGAGTAGTCCATTATAATCACCCATCCCACCCCCACCCCAAAAAAAGAAGAGGGCTTGACAACTACACTGCAACTTCATAAATTGAATCAGAAATTGGCAAAAAAGCTAAACAATAACTACACCTCTTTGTCAAAATCGAACTCAATTTCAGTACATGCATTTAAAGACACACTAATGCAACATCAAACCTGAGAAATGTAGAACCTTGACACAAAAAACAAAGCAGCAGAAGTTACCAACAACTGAATCCAAATAAATGTTGAATCTTTACTACCTCAATTAATCCATTACTAACAACAAAGTCCAATCTTGACACACCATACAACCAAAACCACACAATAGCTCCAAAAGGCAACAGAAAAACAAGAACCCATTCCTCAAACTTCGATTTCTTGATACATTAAAACTCTAGTTACCTGAAAATGGGAGAGCGCTTGAGGAGAGAGAAAGGGTGGATCTTGTTTGCAGCAGCAGATACTTTCTTGGGCTGAGAAGAAAGATTGAGCAAAGTATAGGGAGAAGAAAAGGAAGAAGAGAACGCCATTGCTGTTTGCAGCGTCACCTCGCAGATTGCTGTGTGTATGTGTGTGTGTTTGGCGGCTGATTATTAATTATTATTGAATTGAATATTGAAGAGTGGTAATTGATGAGAGAACACAGGTTCAATGTGTCAATCAATGCTAACCCTTGTTTTCTTCGAACAATCAATTAATAAATACTTACAAAGCAATATAATAATTGTTATTTTTTGGTTTTGCTAATAAAGTTGGTAACTTGATAAATAATACTAATATGTAGATTGTAAATTAACCCGTCATTTATCAAATTTTTAGACAATTTCACAAAAAATCGAAACATACTTTTAATGTCATTGGACAAATAATAAAATGCAGATTGAAAATTAATCTGTCACTTATTTAATTTTAGATAATTCTACGAAAATCGAAATATACTTTTAATGTCAGTGTCTCTTTTATGAGTATCCCTTTGTGCAATCTAATGGCCACTTTGGTAGGTTTGTCTACAAACCTATTTGTCTTTTATAGATGTCTATTATTATATATAGCTCCATGTGAACTTTTGCTTTCTTATTTTTTTGGTGTTTCAATTTAAGTACAAAGTCTTATTATGATGTTTAATTCCAAATTCATTCCATAATTTAGTAAGTCCTCCAAATCCAAATTTTATATGTATTGAATATAGTGTTTTTTTGTCCTTGAACTTTGATTGTTATATTTTTAACCATTTATATAATAATTTTTTTATTTTATAATGTTCAGAACTTCTTATTTTTAATCTGATTATTTATTGTAACAAGTTAAAGTGGTTTTCTTGCACAATCAAATATAATAAATAACAGGTTAAAGTGAATTTCTTAAACACTATTTTCTACAATCATATGAATTTGTTGAACTCTCTAATGGAAACAACTCTAACAACAAAGAACCATGAAATAAACACACACAAGACAACATCATAAGACAAAATATACTATTCGGTGTTGATTCCATTTATATTCTGAAAATCTAATGTTGTATCAAATTAAGCAAATATTGAATTGCTGCAAATATATCAGTGCTTAATGAGGCGGCCCATTAAGGCCCAGTGACTCAAAATCACTCTCATCAATCAATAACTAGAAATACATTACTCCATCCTTCCCGCAATACTTTGCACACTTTCCTTTTTAATCTGTCCCAAAATACTTTGCACACTAAAAAATGACAAATTTTATTACAATTATTACCCTCCCAATACACACTTATTTTCACACAATGCCATTTTTTTTTTCTCTCAACACTTTATTACTTTTTATCTTTTTCTCACATAATTGACCTTTATACCCTCAATCAAAAAGTAAAGATTCTTTTTTTTCTTAAAAATTGTGCCCAATTTAGTGTGCGAAGTGTTGTGGGACGGGGGAGTACTATTTTCTGTAATTGATTCCACAAATTTCAGATTTTAAATATTATGTGTTTATTAATGGAGGAATTGATTTGATTTTCATAAAGATGTTGAACCTGTTGGTTTATTCGTTTATTGCAGGAGTGTTAATGTCATTTTCTAGGCAAATAGCTTTGGCATTGGTGGTTCTATCTGGAATTGAAATTGCTGTTATTGCAATATTAAGAATAAGAAGAATCCATCTTCATCTTCACAAGGTAGTATGATATATATTCTATGATCAAATTATTCTGTTTACATGACTAAAATCTAATATTGAATATATGTTTTCAATAAAATCCTTTTGAGTTTTTTTTTACCCAATAATTTATTGGGTCTGTCAATTTCAATCATTAAGGTGATGTTTAGATTGGTGTTATGTAGGATTGAGGAAATCCGACTTTGAAATCCTGGGTTTTTGAAATAAAGGTGAATAGTTAAAATCTGTGTTTGTTTCGAGATTTTGTAAGGTAGGATTAGTACTGTAGATGTCAAATCAATGTTGGAAAAAGTGTTATTATATAATATTATATTGTTAGTTGACGTAATTAATGGTAATGATTAGATGATTGTAATAGTAGAAATTTAGGTGTGTATTGAAATTTGTATATTAATAGGTTAGAGTATAGAGTTAATGATTGTTTTTTTATTTAAATAAAGTAGGATTTTGGTAAATTATATAATCCTCTTCTAATCTCAAAATAAACGGGGATTCGAATGAATTCAAATTTCAAATCCCGACTAGCAAACACTAATCCAAACATCACCTAACTTCTCTGTTTGATAATTTTATCCTTAAATTTTGAAAATTTAAAAATGACATGAATAATGTGTTTTTGAGAATTCTAACAACAACTCAGCATCCTGATGGGAATATTTCAGAAACAAGTCATGGACGCATTGAAAAGACAATATCTCGTATTGTTGTCCTTGCCAATGTGACGAGATTGGGTGGGGTGGACTGTTGCAAACACTACTGAAATATATAAGAACATATGATTTTTTGAATTTTTCTTTTTGACTCACACATTATCTTTGTGACAGACAATCCAATAGTCACTGCAGTACTTTTACAAGTTTAACTGTTTAAGTAGATAAATTTTTTGAAAACCTCATCTTTTAGCTTTATGTTCTCTAATTTGTTAATACAAATCTTTGCTCTGCTCAAATTTCTTCATTGTTTCGGAGTGTTATAATCTGTTATAATTTGTTATAATTATCAATCAATCCTCAATAAATCTTCAAGATCAATTCTATTGTAATCCACAATTAAAGAAAAGAACAAAAAAATATTTAATTAGTCAATTCTCAAGAAAAATCCTAATCAACGTTCAAGAAATCCTCAAAATGAATAATAAAAATTGAATGAAATCCTCAAAATGAATAATAAAAATTGAAATATTAAAATCGACAAATCATATCCTCAAACCCAACAAATCCTCAAAATCAACAAATAATATCCTCCAACTCAATCATCAATTTTCGAGAAGTTTTCAATCAATCCTAAAATTCAGGGTCTCTTTAATTATTTATATTTTGTCTTCAAATATAATGGATATCATAATTTTTTTAAATATAAAAACTTTCAGAAAAGATAAGAAAATATTATACAATTCCAAGGATTATTTTTTCCTTTTCATGATTTATACAAGAAAGTATGTGAACTCTTGATTTTGAAATTGTTTTTTTCTTTGATGATTTATATGTGAACTCTTGCTTTTGAAATTATTTTTTCCTTTGATGATTTATACAAGAAAGTATGTGAATATATTGATGAGGGTTATGTCTATGTGTGTGAGATGAGAATTTTGTATGTGAAGTGGTAGGGTGAGAAAAAATTATGTGTATAATAATATAAAATATTAAAAATTTTATTGATTATGATTTAGAATTTCTTGAGCATTGATTATTTGAATATTATTCATTGTTTCGTTTAATTGATTAATTGGATATTTTTATTGTTTTCTTTGGGATGAGAATTGAGAAGTGGTAAGCTGATAAAAAATTATGTGTATAATAATATAAAATATTAAAAATTACATTGATTATGAGAATTGGGTATTAAAAAATATATGCATGCCCACTCCTTACTTAGGTATTTAAATAAGATAATGGTTTCTATCATATGCCCAAATCGAATTTATAGTTGGTAATTTTAAAATTAATGATTTCTTTTCTGCTACAATTACATGTTATATATATATTAAATACTTTGCGATTTTTCAGGGTTTTTTTGTAATTTTAAAATAATAAATATCTATCAATTATGATTTATTTAATTGATTACTAAAATTTGCTTAGTCAAAAACGGTCTTGTCTTCATAATAAACACAATTTTTATGAATCAACATAAAAAAAATCAATAGATATTTCAGTTGCATCTATATGAAAATATAGACACGATCAAACTTTTCATACTTGGTTATGCTACCACTTTATGAAAATTAAAATCTTAGCACATGTTATATGGAGGAAAATTCTGTCATTTTCACTTTTAAGACATGAGTAAATTCGGTGTTTCATCTATTTTCAATGGTAAATAGATGTTATTTTTGCTTGAACTACACCAGTCACCACTATGCTTCATTAAATTACGCATAAAATTTGCAGAAGAAATGAACCTCCGTTATAGGTGTAGTGAACGTAAACTCATGTCATTGCGATATAACTGTTGCAAAAGATTTTGAGTATGATTTTGTAACGAAATTACTTTCCAATCGTAATTAGAGCACACATATAGACATTGGTGAACTCATCCCTCTTTTTGTCTCTGATTTTCCAGCCCACTCCATTCAAGAACTCATTCTCACATAAAGGATTTTAGGAGAAACTATTTGAAATTTTGTGTAATCTTCTGATTTAGGGTAGAGTTTGATGGTAGAATTAGGAATTTTTATTTTGGGAATACGGAAAGAATAGGGCTAAGTTTAGCCCGATTTAGGAAAGAATACTAATATTTAATATTTAGTAATTAGATGTTGTTTGCATGGTGTCAACATCATGAAATTAGGATCTACTTTCAAAAGTAGAATAATAACACTAAAAAAGAAAAATATCAAAGGTATCCAATCTTAGCATGCATATTTATAAAGATTTCCAAATTACATGGTCAGGATTCGAAATTGATTATTATTAGTTTGAAAGAGATCCACATCTCATATATTACTTCTATTTGAAATATTCAATCATTAATTCGAAATAAGATTTTGAGATTTTCAAATTCAAATTTTTTTAAAACTATTTAAATCCCATTTTTTAGATAAACAATCGAATATATTATGTTAGAGTTAGATTTTAAATACATAAACTTATGGGTTTTTTTTTTTTTTTTTTTAAATTGAATGTATATTTTAGAAATTTATTTTTCTAAATATACATATTTCTACAAAGAAAATTGATTTGGAAAGCCAATTTGATCAATCCAAAGTTTCCATATCATAGATTTGAAATTCAAAAATAGCTAAATTTGATAAGAATATTTCCGGATATAAGGGTGTCGTGATTCTCCAAATGTTTTCAAACATATTAAGAATGGCTATTTTTTTAAATGAAGCTTGATAAATATATAAAAAGGAACAACCAGGCCCAATGGAAAGAGAAAATCAAAAAGTCATAAACAGCAACTTTGAAAAAAAAAAAAAATATATATATATATATATATATTCAAAATATAAACCAATTAAGATAAGATAAATACAATGCTATATCATTCACATATTTTTAGTTATAACTCAAGTGTGTGTATGTAAAGATTGTTAACGAAATACTTGAAATATTATTGAGGTGTTTCAGAAATCCTTGACCTAATCGTGGCAGCTACTTAATTTAACAACATTTTGTCCCTATGTTTTCAAACTGCAAAGAGAACTCAAGACTTTAATATATATGGAATAAATTAATTAGTAGTAATAATAATAATTTCTACATATAAACTTCGACAATGGACATAGGTCAAAGGAAAGAAAACATTGCACATGACAAGAGTTGCCACCTTTAGCTCAATTGAGATGGTAAATTAATAATTAATTTGGATCCAAAATATAAAAAAATGAATTTCTTTATACTTGATCAATTTTTAAAGCTTGTACGTATATGAAGATTTGTAGATTCCATATGTTACGTAAAATTGAGGACAAAGAATGTCTTAATCCAATCATTTGCTCCAATGGCTGGATTCTCATTAATTATGTTTTATCCTAGAACTGATTTTGGATGAAATTTAAGAGTGACAATTTATTGAAAATTTTGACATTTTATACTTAACCTATATGATAAGTGTGGTATATAGGTTGAATTCGTTAACAATCTTAAACCTATCTAGAGATGAAATAACCTTAAACCTAAATAATAAATTTGAATTCAACTCATGTAATTTATATATTTTGGAGTAGATATTTGGATCATAAATAGATATCATACAACAGCTCTTTAATAATTATAACAACAAAATAATATGGAGGATTGAACTATGATAATGAAATTGTTGTATCATGTTATTAGTTCTATAATTTTTTGTCTATATAAAGTCAATAATATATTCATAAAATATAAAACTATGAATTTTTTTAATCCCTTTAATTTTTAAAAAAGGTCAAAAATAGACTGGATATGATTATGAACGCAATCTCTTTTAGATGCCAACACTAGTAAAAAGGTTGGCCCAAATCATAAACTATATAATAACAAATTATATAGCTAATAAATCCAACATACTAGTATTTATTTTTTGAAAGAAAAAAGAAAAGAAAAATACTAGTATTTATTACAACATTAAAAACTGGTGGCTAAACTGAATTAACGGGGTGTGGGGGTGGGTAGGGGGGGTTATGACTTATTAATAATATCCTTTCAGATTTGTTTCTATCCTATCTGAGAAGGAAAGAAGCTTCTCTCTCCTCCCTCTCTCTCTCTACTCTTCACTCTGTTGGGTTTCGATTGCGCTGAATCGGTAACATCCCCAGCTATTATGGATATCGTGGAGGCGACGAACGAGTTTCAAGATTGGGAGCTTCTCCAAACCATCTCGGACTCTGAGTTGCCCCCGGTTAGCTCCGCCGAGTCAGGTAACTCGTTCGATGAAATTGATTCTGGGGGATTGATTCAGGTGAACTATTTCTCATTGGAGTCTCAGGATCGCGATGGGGAGAGCGTGCGTGATGATAAATCAGCTGGGTCTGATAAACCTAGCTGGATCGATCCCGGGTCGGAGGAGGATCCGAGCCGGTACCTGAATAAGGATTCTGGAGAGTTTTGGTCCGATTCTAGCAGCGAGCGTTCTGAGGATCGGAAATTTGGCGAATTGGAGGGGATTAATGGATTGGGGTTTTTTGGGAATGAGAAAAGGGAACAAAAATTTGAAGGAATTGGGGAATTGGTTGAGGGAAAAGGGGGAATTGATTCGAGTGGAATTGATGTGGGCTCTGCGAAATTTAGTGACTTGGGGGAGAATTCTCAAGTGGGTGCTGAAGGTAACGTGAATTTGCACGTTGAGTCTGAGGTTTTGGGTGAAGAGAAGAATGGAAGTGAGGAGATTGAAGGTGGAGTGGTGGATGATATTGGGATCAAGAAAAGTGGTGAGCTCGAGAGGAGGAGCTTGGTGTGGTGGAAGATGCCAATGGAGTTTGTGAAGTATTGTGTGCTTAGAATGAGTCCTGTGTGGACTGTCTCTGTTGCTGCTGCTTTTATGGGCTTCGTGATTTTGGGCCGGAGGTTGTATAAGATGAAGAAGAAGACTAAGGGGTTGCAGATTAAGGTGACTGTTGATGATAAGGTCAGTGACTCGTTCTCGATTAATTCAGTCGCCCTGTTGTTTATGTTTCTTTATATTCGAATTCAGAAGTTCCTGTTGGTGCTACTATGTAGTAAAAGTGCATATATGTGGTGATATCATGAGACTAACTTGCAAATGCAGTGTCTTTTAGAAAAAAAAAAGAATACTATTACATTACTTTGTTGGATTAGCTAGTAATGTTGGTTTCATTGAGTGATTGGATATGTCTTCATGATTACATCCCTCTCTTAGCTGTACTTGTCTTGATGCATACATGTTAATAATAAGAGCTTTAGATATTGTTCATAGGCAGTAAGAAGGCTAGTAAAGTGATGGAGGTGTTCAGAGTGCTTTTATTATGTTGATTATCAATAAGGATTGAGATTGAGACTTCTTGGTTGATCATATACCACTTAACTACAGACTTCGGCATCTTCACTGAATCCCTGTAAAGTGAAGTTCAATTTGAAATTGTAAACTATTTATTTCGTAGTACTAGACTATTAGTCCAGTAGACTATAACTTAAGTCCAATTTGGATTTATGTTACAATAAGGATGACACAATTAGCCTTACTTCCATGGACACTGCGGCTGTTCAAAGTTTCATGCAGGGATCAGATCACTCAATAGGATGCCATTTATTTGACACAGTTTTATCTGCTAACATAGAGGAAATGCGAAATTTGCACAACTGTTGATAGGTGTTTGTGGACTTTGGCTTATGCTATAGAAGAGGTGACGCCTCTTATATATGTTCCGTAGCTTTTGGGGGAGTTCTATGGCTAAAGTCAAATAATTTATATCAGCTTTAAAAAACTGTATATATCAGTATGCATCATTATTTTTCAACTTATATTAAAATATTTTGCAACTGGCTATTTGTTTACTATTTTTCCTTATTCTACTGAATTGGTTCCACTCCACACATGGGCTTGCATTTGTCTACTATATATATTTCTTTGACTGGACAAAGTTGCACCTCAGATATGTATTTTGTTATTTATATATATATCGACAACGACAATATATGTTTCTTCGATCAGTTTGTTATGATTTGTAAATTTTATTGTGATGCAGAAGGTGTCTCAGGTCATGAGCCGTGCTGCTCGTCTGAATGAAGCATTCTCAGTGGTGAAACTGGTGCCTGTGATTCGACCTTCACTGCCAGCTGTTGGGTCGACCGGCACCTGGCCTGTAATGAGTATGAGATAAGCATAGCTATTGTCATACGTAAAACATGTATCAAGATGATAAGAAGATCTTGTCAAGTTTAAGACAATATATGTAGGTTCTGATGCAATATATTAGTGTATAATCTGTGTGTATTTAGTTTTCCCCTTCCTTTTGTCTGTAACATTGAAAGCTTTTGTTTCACACTTTCATTGGCTATGTATTGGAAACTCATATGTTTCTTGGGATCCCTGGCTTTGTTTCTTCTATTCTTCTTTCGAATTATCTTGAATCTTGAACGAGTGAAGATTGATCAGGTTTTGCCATGAACACATCAATGTTTCAAGAATCCAAGATGCAATAAAACAACTTCATCAGCATACACAAACTTGAGCGACCTTACAACTTCATAAAATTGGGGCACACGTTTCATTTCAGATAGTATTCAAACATTCAAGTAAGAGTGCTCGAAAAAGTATACAAAGAGACTGTTGTCGTTTATTCGAAAATGGGAAGCTAGTATATCTCTAGCCTCCACTTATAGGAGGTATGATAGCAAGTTCATCTCTATCTTTAACAACGGTGGACTCAAGAGTGTATTCCTCGTTCAGTGCGAGTACCATACAGTTACGAATCTCTTCAAGGCCTGGAAATTGTGAAGTAAGCTTATTTAAGCAATCGTGAGTTGTGGTACCTGGCGAGACATCCAACAACATGTCTGTCATTCCTGTTAGATCTCTTGCTCGTGCGAAGAACAACACCTTTATGTTAATGGACTTTGGATCATTTCCACCCTCTTTGTTCTCCATCTTTGCAGATGAACTTTTAAGTGTCCTGCCAAGAACCACCATGCTTATTAGTTCTCATGAGCAAAATTGAAGTCCATGTTGTGTACACAATGCACAGAATCAAGATGTATGTACTATGAATGGTCCAAAGAATCCATCTTTTTCTTCCATCATAAATCCACTTCAAGTAGTTGCATTTCAGATACTAAGAAGAAAGGAAAATGATGGACTGTTTATTTCTCTACCTCTTTAACAGTGATTAAATGGTCATATTGTCCAAAATCTAGCAAGAAAATAATTCAAAACAGAACCACAACTACATGTGAATAAAACTAATTTCTTTTTCTGAAAAGCTCCTTCTTTCTACAAAACTGATTACCTCTCTCTCTCTCTCTCTCTCCACTCCCTCCTCTATTTAAGCAAGTTCATAAAAACATAATAAGATGATCAGATGAACATGAAAAAATCAATCGATGACAAAAGAATTGTCACATGACAGTTCTTGCAATGTTGCAACTTTCAGATTTTCTTATCAAATCCATGAAAATTCATTCACATTGAGGTATTATGCAGTACTAAATTCTCAATTGCAAATTGAGAATGGAGGTATCAAATGATTAGGGATTTTATCAGAGACATCAAACTCAGAAATTCTCTCTCTCTCTCAAAAAAAATTGAGAAAAAAGTTGCAGTGTGAAAAGATAACTAATTGACTAAAATCAACAGTGAATTACTAAAACCTATAATTAAACCCATTTGGAAAAATCTTGAAAAAACAGCCTAAACTGATAAGATAAATGAAATAAACTAAGATTATAATAAAGGAAAACAGTAAAAGCAAAATAATTAACTAAAGATCGTACCTTGATGTCAAGCCCTTCAATTTTGAGCTCTCAGGTATCCAGAAGTGATGAAGATGAGGGGATTCTGAACTGGGAAATGAGGAAAGAGATGGGGTCATGATTATCAAGTCACTTTTATATTCTGAAGGTCAAAGGTACAACTTCACTGCAGTAAGGTACAACCAGATAAAATTTCCAAATTTCAAGTCAACATTTCCCAAATTCAGGGGTTATGTGTAATTATCTGAAGTCTTGTATGACAAATTCTTACAGTTTGGGGGTGTGGTCTGGTTTTTATCCATATATATTATGCAAAAACATATATAACATAGTGTATGAATATAACTCTATAAGATTAAATCTGCATCTATCTAAATTCAATTCAATTTTGTGGATTATAACTTATAGTTTGATCGGCATCATCTTATTGGATTCTCGTAACGATCTATCAAAAATTGTATAAAAAAAAAAAGGTTGTTTTGAAATTAACAATAAACTGACATGTATCAATGTATATGATTTATCAAATTAAGATATTTTTTCTATTCAAAATTTCATATCCTACATCTGTGCACAAGATTATCCACAAACGTGAACTTGATCATGATATGAAGAATGGAATTTTATTTATAATAAATACATATTGTGACCGACATGATATTGTATTTATTGACACGTAGACACAATCATTGTAGACGCATATGCTTTGGTATGGCATTCAATTATCATATTGTCCTTTTCGTTTCCATTCCAAGGTGGTGTGCAAACAAGGCAGGAAATCCAAATTGTCAGCAAACATACATGATTGTATAATTAGAACAGACAAAATGTTTTATTACATTCTAAATCATCAAGCTTTGCATGGTGGCAATGGAGATCCACAGAGACAATCATTCCCAGAAAAAGCAGTGGCTGGAAACTTGTTGGATGGCAATGCACCACAGAGATGATTATAATTAACATTCAGCTGAGACAGGCCTGATATTTCCTTTGGCACTTTTCCGAACACCTGGTTCCTAGACAAGTCCAAGTTCTTCAATGTCTTAACAATCCTCAAACTTGCAAGATCAAACTTGAGCTTATTGCCGGAAGCACTGAACCCCACCAGATAGTCCGTTCGGTTCAGCAGCTGAACCGGGCTCCCTGTAATCTCGTTCTCGGAGAGATCGATGTAGTCGTAGTAGTAGGTCTGAACAGGCTTCCAATCATCCAGTTTCAACTTTATCCCACATTTGGCTAACTTCAATGAGTAAATAATCGGAGAAGTGGTCACCCACTGAGGAATCGAGCCTAGGTGGAAGTTGTTGTAGGATAAATCCAGGGACTCGATCCCTTTCACGCGCAGCGCTGGAAATGGATCCACTAACTGGTTGTGAGAAAGGTCAAGATTGAAGATTTTTGTCAGGTTGGCAAAGCTTTTGGGAACTGTTCCTGTAAATTTGTTCCAGGAAAGATCCAACGTATCCAGAGCATGGAATATCGAAAGAAATTCAGGGATTTGGCCTGTCAGGGAATTATGCCCCAATTCAAGATAACCTAATTTTCCAGCGAGTGAAGCAATGCTCCCTGGAATTTTTCCGGTGAACTTGTTGTGAGAAAGCCTGATGATTCTGAGCTCAGGTAAGCCGGAAAAGAAGTCCGGGATTGCCCCGGAGAGCTGATTCAGGTCCAATTGCAGCACCGTCAGGTTCCTCAGCCGCTGCAACGCGGCGGGGATGGTTCCGGTGAGATGATTGCCACCGAGTTTCAGCTGAGTCAACTCAGTCAGATTACCAATTGAACTCGGGATCGACCCGGTGAACTGGTTGGCTTGCAGGCTGAGTGCGCCGAGCCGGGTGAGGCTGCCGATGTTGGCGGGTATTGGCCCGGAAAGATTGTTGTTTTCCATGTAGACAAAGACAATTCTTGGGAGCTTGAAGAGGGAGTCGGGGAAAGGGCCTGATAAGTATCTGAGATCTAAGAGATAGAGGCCGTCCAAGTACTGGAGCTTGGAGAGAGAAGATGAGATGGTACCCGTGAGAGTGGTGGTGAGATTGTCGGGCACACCCGAGAGATAGAGGGCAGTGACCCGGTTACCAGTGAGGCAGGTGACGCCGAACCATTTGCAGCAGTCGGTGCCCTTTTTCCAGGAGGTGAGCATGCCGGACGGGTCGGCCCGGATGCCCGACTTGAAGCCCAGCAACCCGGCTTCGTCGTCGCGGTGGCATGTGGCTGCTGAGGTTGAAACAAAGAAGAGGCAGAGAGAGAGTGTTAGGAAGAGAGATGAAGATTGCATATTGAGTAGGTGGAAATAATAATGCTGCTCTTCTCAAGTCTATATATAATAATATGAGAGATAGATCCCACTATCGATCAATTGCTACTGTTTATATATATTTTATTAATTGTAATTTCATTTATCTAGTTTTGACTGAGAGACGATGATATTGACTTTGAAACTCAAAAGATGAGAAAACACGTTTACTCCATCTAAAAGTGGCAGCCGGAAAATGGCGGGGCCATATATCCATCCTAATCCACTTCATAAAATAACCTAACAAATTATATATTTACTAACCTTTTTTTTTTTCCTTGTTGTTTTGAGGGTAACATAATAATGGTTATTTTAAAGTTTGTGGGTGGGGAGCATGTATTGCTTTTCTTTCAAGTTATAAGATAACCAGCTAATACAACACTCCCATCAATTATTAAAGCATGACACATTTTTAGTATCAATATATCTAAGTATATATTGGACTTTGACATATTTTTCTAGAGTCCAGCAATGAAGATTTATGTATTTATGAATTTTTTGATTTAAATAATTATTTATTGAGTGACTCTCTTGTGTTCCTGGATCCCCCAACCCACCCTGACCTAATATGACCAGTGTATATATACATTTTTTTTCCTCATCTCGCGTTCTCCTTTTTGTGTTTTCCCTCATCTCGCATTCTCCTTTCTACAAAATCCTTCCCCTCCTCCGCCACCGCACCACCACCGTCGCCACCGAATTTGGTTTTCATAGTGTTTTTTTTTTCCTTTTCTTCTCTGCCCTAATTCTCAAAATCCATTTTGCATATATCAATGTCGTTGCTTTCTTTCTCTAGAGCAACCCCACTACTCGAAATCCCCCTTCCATATCCTCCTTCCTCATCTTCTTCTTTTTGTCCTGATTCTTCTATCGTCGTTCTTCTTCTCTCACTTCTTTTTCGTTTCTTTCTTTTTTCTTTCTCCAACCGTGTTGTTCTTTTTTTCAAACATTAGATTGCAACTTCTTGTATCTTGATTCATACTCAAAATCACTATTGTTTGATGTTGAAGATTACGGTTCGGTTTGAAGAGAAAACAATCTAAATATGATGGTGATACTCATTTTGGATGTTGCTTGATTAATATGTACTCAAATAATGGCAAAGTTGATTTATGAAAAAGAGTTTTTGATAAGTTTGAATTGCAAGTGATGTATTTGCATGGACTGCAGTTATTGATTCAATAATATAAATTTATTTGCAGAATTTTAAAGGAAGGAGAAGATGAAAATTCTCATTTGAAATTTACACGGTACAGTACACTAATATTTTAAGATTATACAAGTGATACATTTTGATTATATGAGTAATACCATAAATTTCTATAGCTTGTAAAATAAATTTTAACATTTTAAACTTACATTGATACCTTTTGAGTATATGAGTAGTACTTATAAGTTATATGAGTAATAATACCTTACATGAAATAAGTAATACCTATACATATAATAAATAATACCTTAATCTGCGTTGTGTCTACACTAGTACCTTAAGAGTTAATGTGTGATAACACTAGTACATTAAGAGTTAATGCGTGATACCTTAAAAGTAAATGTGTGATACCTGATGCATGTCTTAAGAATAAATGTGTGATACTTGAAGATTATAAACCCGATATCTTCGCAGAATACATTGGTGCGCGCACGACTCACACAAACTATGATGTGGACGTGCGTGCTAGCGGCTCACGTGCTAGCTCAGGTTAGGGCACAGATCTAAGATTTGTGCCCCCGAGGCACACAAGTTTTTGCATAATTATTTTTATGAGTTTGATTAATTAAGTGTCTGATTATTGGAATAAAATTATGTTTATATTTGAAATTATGGAAACTCTAAAAAAATGAAGAGTTAAAAGTACTCTAACAAAGATATTTATAAAGAACAATCTATATTTGTAAGGAATAAATGGGATTAGAGCATCACCAATGGTCAAACCTAAAGAAGGAAGATGTTGAGGTGGAATGGGGAGAAGAAGGGGGAGATGGTTGGGGGAGAAGGGGGAGAGGAAGAGGGAGAAGAGTGGGGGAGAGAAACTTGTACCCAGGGAGAAGAAAGGGAGAGGAAAGGAAGAAAGAGAGAGGGAGGGGGAGAGTGGCGGCCAGTCTCCTAGTTTGTTGGCCAGATTTAGGCGCGTGACCTCCACGCGCGAGTGGCGTGGGGTCCGCGCCATTAATAATTTTTTTTTTTAATTTTGCATTGATTATTGTTGCTTTTCCTTTTTTTTTTTTTTTAAATTAATGGGATTGATCACTGTATATTAGCCGTTTCTCCTTTTTGTTTTTTTTTTTTTTCTTTTCCACAATTCAATTAAATGAACAATGACTTCAATAAATTGTTGTTTACTATATTACCGTTTATAGCCGTTTAAAAACGGCTATATTGTAATAATTTTTTTTTAATTAAAAATTTTTCCACTATAAATACATGATCTAACAACCCCAATTTTCTATCACTTCTTACCATTTTCAAATATCAATTTCTACACACACTCTCACACATCTTATTCATATAATGGATAAAGATTCTTGGATGAATTGGTTTAATTCTTCCAATTCTGGAGAAAAAACATCTTCTCAAAATAACAATATTCATTCTCCAAATCTCAACATCCGTCCTGAAGATGCTAATTCCCAAAATTTCCCCTTTCATCCTCCAAATTTATCAGAAGGTCGAAACTTCCCACTACATTATATGTATCCACCTCAATTCCCCTTCATGTCGCATTCTCCATATGGAGTTCCTCCGACCATGGGTTCAAACTCATCAAGGAGATTCAGTACAGATGGATCCGGCACTGACAAAAACTCTCCAACTCCATCTTCTCAAAGATCATCTCCTTGCTCACCACAGAGCTCTCCAATAGGCCTTGAGAATATCAACCTCGTTGCCGATCTTTCAAGTACCGAAGATGTCAACACTCCTGAGCCACGTCAAAAGACAATGTACTCTCATGCAGAAAACGAGCTTCTTGTAAGTTGCTGGCTAGATATTAGCACAGATTCGATGGTAGGAAATGCTCAAAAATTGCAGCAAATGTGGATCCGGATTGCTGATGCGTACAACAACAATCGTCCAGCCAACACACCGATGAAGACATGGGTCGTATTGAAGTCACATTTTTTCACCCTTCAGAAAAAATGTAAATGGTTTAATGCAATCTACATTAAGGAAAAGAGGAATTGGGGGAGTGGTTCAAGTGATGCAGATATTATGCTAAAGGCACAAAAAATGTATGCACAACTCCATGAGAAGCAGGGTTTTAAGCATGTGGGATCCTGGATGGTTTTGAAAGATAGTCCCAAGTTTGCAGATCCAGATGATGATTTTCGTGGTATAAAAAAGACCAAAATTTCTGCGTCTGGAGCATACAGTTCGTCTACCAACACCGAATCGAGCGCTCATGAGGATTCCAATACAGAGCGCACCCGTCCAATGGGGCAAAAAGCGGCTAAGAGAATGGCAAAGGGTAAAGGAAAATCAAACGACGCCGAACAAAGTCGAGAGAAAATTGACTCGAAACTAGCTGATTTAGAGGGGTATAACACGGCAAAACTATCTGCAGTAGTTAGTCTCGCTAAAACACGTGAGTACAAAATCCTCATGAAGGATACCTCAAAGATGACAGACGAACAGCTACGCATACATCTCCACATGTGTGATCAGATAAAGAATAATTGGGGCTTGTAATTTTATTTACCTATTGTTTTAATTATGTAATTTCATTCCTTGTTGTTTTAATTATGTGTGTTGTAGTTTAAATTAATTTTATGTAATGTAATTTTCCGCTTTTATGTAATATATCTATTTTTCGTTATTAAACTAATTGTTGGAAAACTAGCCATTAGAAAACTAACCGTTGCAAAACTAGCCGTTATAAATTTGTTTTCAATAAATTTAATAAAATATTGTCCAATTTTATTTCATATTTTATTATATTAAATAAATAATTAAAATTTAAATTAATTACATCAATTGAAATATTATGAGTTTTTATTTATTATAAAATAAAATAATTAATAGAGATTGTAAATTAATAAAGATTAACAAAATTGATGAGTGATTTGATAGTGGGACCGTGAATAGTTACTTTTGGGTAGAATGGTTGGTGGGGTATTTGTTTAGAGGTAGAGGTTTTTGTACTTTTGAGGTGGCGATGACGTGGCATCAAAAAAACCCAAAAGAGAGGTAGAGCCATTGGTGATGCTCTTATGGGTGTGGGTAGATTGGTAGTAACGAATAGATGAGGGGCTGGATGTGATAAACCCAAAAGTTTTAAGAAATTATTATTCTATTTAATTTAACTGAAATTTCCTACGTGGCATTTGATTTGATTTGATTTTTTTCCCGGAGAAAAAAGAAAAGAAAAAAAAACAAGTCTTTCTTCAACAGCCAGAGAGAGAGAAAGAGAGAGAGGGGGTGAGATCTGAACTCCGATCATCTCAAAATTTCCATCTTTCTCCGCCACCGCCCTCCGCCAATTTTGATCGCCGGAACACCCTAGTATAAACCCTCGCAATACCGACCATGTCTCTCAACATGAAAACCTTAACACAGGCCTTGGCTAAGGCATCGGCTGTCATCGAGAAGACCGTGCAAACCACCGTGCAAGAAGTAACCGGCCTACCTAGGGCCATGCAGGACTACGAACTCATCGATCAGATCGGCTCCGCAGGCCCCGGCTTGGCCTGGAAATTGTACTCTGCCAAGTCACGTGACCGCCACGTGCCCGCCGTCTACCCTACCGTGTGTGTTTGGGTATTGGATAAGAAGGCACTATCGGAGGCGCGGCAGCGGTCCGGGCTATCGAAAGCCGCTGAAGATGCGTTTTATGACGTGATTCGGGCCGATGCGGCCCGGCTGGTGAGGCTGAGGCACCCTGGGGTGGTTCACGTGGTCCAGGCGCTGGATGAGAGTAAGAATGCCATGGCTATGGTCACAGAGCCACTGTTTGCATCGGCCGCCAATGCGCTGGGGAGTGTCGAGAATATTGCCAAAGTGCCTAAGGAGCTCAAGGGAATGGTATGGCCTTTCAATTTCAATTTAGGTTTTTCCTTGAAGCTAAAAGGAATCGTATGAACTTTCAATTTCAATTTAGGTTTTTTCTTGAGTTAGGAGTATTATATTAAATATATGTAGCTAGCTAATGGATGATAAAAGATTGATAGAATCAAATTTAGCTTCTTGTTCTTTACTTAAATGCCAGTAAGTTAATCATACTGTAGACGAACATTAAATGGAGATGTTATCTAATTTGCTCTGAGTGCAAAGAAATATGAAAAATGTTCAAGCACAGTAACCTTAGCAACATCAACTTCTTAGTGGATAAAATTGCTTATCTGAATTTAAAGGTTAATATACAACTAATCTCCTTGGTGCTATGTGTCAAGTTTCAATTATGTTAGCGTTGGGAAATTGTGTTCTTATTCCTGTGCCATTCCTATTTCCCCTTCGACATTCTGGTTTACTGGCTATTTGCTACAGGAAATGGGATTGTTGGAGGTAAAGCATGGTCTGCTTCAGATTGCGGAGACATTGGATTTCCTTCACAATAATGCACGCCTTATCCACAGAGCTCTATCACCTGAGGTAGTGATTTATTTTATTTTATTTTTTTAATTAATTTAAATAAACTTTCATTTATCTTGTCCATTTTTTTGTGACCTGTAAATTGGCATCTTGTGTTTTAGGAATGAAATGGGTAATGATTATTTTTGTTTGTACTTTGAATTTATTTTTTGCTATATGCAGGTAAAATTTGAATTAAGTGCCTACTACTAGGTGTATTATTGGTTTTGAGGAATTTTTTCTGAGCTGGTGTTCTGATTGCCCTAACCTAACAGCATGAATGTGCATTACTGTGACTCTGTGTTTTGTTAGGGTGATTGTATGTTTCCAGAGGGTAAAACGTTTGTTTGACTGAACTGATTTCGGTTGTTTCTGTTGCAGACTGTCCTGATTACTTCTAATGGAGCTTGGAAGCTTGGTGGTTTTGGTTTTGCCATTTCATCTGATCAGTCTTCCAATGATTCTGTGCAGGCGTTCCATTATGCTGTGAGTCGTATATCTGTTTAACTTGGTAAATATGCATGTTTCATCTTCACTCTTCTAGAATACTTAAACTGCAACATTTTATGCATTTTCTCTTTGGTATATTGTCTATTTATTGCTTTAAGATAGTCTGTGTTGCACCTATATTGTAATATCTCTTGCTTCTTATGAAAGAATAATCAGAAGAACTAAATTCTGTTAATTTTCTTTCTAGATATATACCTATTTAATATCTCATTCTTCTTATGAAAGAATAAACAGAAGAACTAAATTTTGTTAAGGGTGATGAATGTATAAATGTGCCTGCCCTAATGGGAAGGAAATATGTGATGGAGAGTGATCACTAATCTTACTTCACAAAAAGAGCCATATGTTGTTGGATACCCAGTCTAGTTCTGGAGCCTATAAGCTAGGTGTCTGCCTTGTATTATGTCTATGTTATTGTGCAGTTGATCCAGAGTGTTCTATAGTGATTGTTACAACAAGGCAATTTGGTATAACAAAAGTTTGAATTGTATTAGATTAGACTCTAACCTGCTTTGTTTTATAGGAATACGATGTAGAAGATTCTATTCTACCCTTGCAGCCATCAATAAACTACACTGCCCCTGAGTTGGTTCGAAGTAAAACATCTTCTGTTGGGTCTGCCTCTGATATTTTCAGTTTTGGGTGCCTCGCCTTCCACTTGATAGCTCGGAAGCCTTTATTTGATTGTAACAACAATGTGAAAATGGTATGCTTTCATTTCCTTTGAACTTTTGCATGTTATATTGCTGAATGATTGTGTGGTGCTCTAATATCCGAAATAGCTGCACTTGCATTATGGTCTATTCAGCTAAATTATTTGCTGTCAGCACTATGTGCTTTGGCACATTCTAGATTCAAATCTGATTTATTTAATTCTTTTTGTCTCAGAAACAGGAAATCCTTATGCTTTCTATTTATAGCTTGATCAGGACCAAATATATTGGTTCTCATATCTGATGTATATGCAATATTATGTGTTCAGGTTTACTAGAATGTCATGTTGTCTCCCCTCTTTTGGTGTAGAGTTAGGAATGGATCTTCAAGTCATTGATATGTTTTCTTGTTTGGTAAAATGCCTGATTCGTAAATAAGTTGATTTATGAACTTGTCTCACATTCTCATTTGTTGTACTCTGTTTTAATTCAGTTATAAATTTATGTTTCTTATAAAAAAAAATGTCATTAAAGTTAAATTTTCTAAGAATAGGTCTGAATCTTCTAAAGTATCCATCTATTTGATTTGTATTTGTGTACCATTTGTTGTAAGAAGCCATCCTTCTATTTGGTTTATATATTGTACTCTTTGTTATATTGGATTTGAAGAATTCATTTTTCTTTCAGTCTCTTATTTATGTTGAATGGATACATTTTATCTTGGATGTCGAAAGTATTGGCATCTAAAGTATGATTTTGTTTTATGCTATATGGTCTTAGAAAAAAGCTTGCACAGCCTAGGGTCCAGGACCCTTGTGCCTTGAATAAATATGATTATAGTTTTATCAGCAAAAAAAGTTGATTAATGACTCATGGACCTATTGTAATTTCTCTGGTCATATTACTTCTTAATTCATTAGTCACAGACTCACACTTAGAAGTGTATAGTTATATTTCAGACATATCTTGGTGCATTGCATGGGTTTGAGTCTGAGTTTTGATTTTTCAGTAATCCGTTTAAAGAACTTGAAAAGCAATTGCAAATACTCAATGGATAAGAGTCAAATGTAATGTAGCTTAAAAAATTTGTTCTAGACATTATTTTTGTGGATTTGATCGGCTTAGCGTTGAACTTTTTAAAGTTTTTCTTGCTTTATATCATGTAGTTTTAGACTCTTCATGTAAGCCTCACTTTTGCGCATTTAAACCCGAAATGGAAACTTGGCATGAAGTAATGAGCTCTGATTCATGAGCATGACTGTTATGGACAAATTTGTGCTAAGTTATTGGACATCGTCTCTTGTTGGTAGAGTTTGTTGGTCTGATTTGTTGTTTGATTGAAAGAATTAAGAGAGCACAAGAACCTTATCCCCCCCCCCCCGGCACATTTTTTACGTTCTCGCCAATGTAGCACCACCATTTATTCAGTTTAGACTCTAAAGTTTAATTTAGTAAAATACAAGTAATATAACTATGTAAGAACTTAAAGATTCAAGGACAGGCCTTCTTGTTACCTCATTCTTTGTGAATTTCCTTTTGATAACCATGTGCCTTTTGTAGAGAATAATTTATTGTCTGCTTACTTTCTTGCAGTATATGAATAGTCTAAATTACCTAACCAGTGAGGCATTTTCAAAAATTCCAAGGGAGCTCGTTCCAGATTTGCAGAGAATGCTTTCTCCAAATGAGGCATCAAGGCCAACAGCAATAGATTTTACAGGTTAGTATTGGTTCATTTTGGTTATAGCTCTTTTCTTATCCCATTTATGATCACTAGATGTGCATTGTGTCATTTGTTTTGGAATGGCAGTGAGACTGCTAGAGATAAATGATATTTAGTTGAATTTTTTTTTGGTTTTTTTCGCTGTTTTAGTTATTTTTTTCAGCTTATGCCAAAACTTTTTCTCAGTTTCTGTGCAAGTATTTTAATATTTTAATTATCTTTGCAAAATATTTGTTCCCTGCTTGCAGGTTCATCTTTTTTCCGAGAGGATACTAGGTTGCGTGCTCTTCGCTTCCTGGATCACATGCTTGTATGCAAACTATCTCTTAGCTCTGTCTTGACTTGCTTCTTTAGAAAGTCACATGTTACAATTTTGTGATTATGAAATCTGATCGCACCTCTGACTGCTTCCAGGAGAGAGATAACATTCAAAAAACTGAATTTCTTAAAGCTTTATCAGACATGTGGAAAGATTTCGACCCTCGTGTTTTGCGGTATAAGGTTTGAGTTTCTGCATTTCCTTGATGCTATTCACATTTGAGCCATATCTATCAATTTAATGTCAGTATAGATGTATTAGTGCTAATTTTCTTGTAAGGAGAAAAGGAGATCAAATTCATTTAAATATTTATCTTCATGTATGTGGTTATTCATATCTTTTTTGATGCTTTGTAGCAACTCATAATGTCCTTTTTACAAAATCCTTTAAGGCTCCATTTACTTCTCATGAAAAGAGGTGATAGGATAATTTAATACAACTTAGTCACATGCTTACTTAAAATGATGGGCCCAATTGGATATCCTGAAACCCGGTACTAATTTGAAAATTCAGGATTAAATGGGTGATATGGATCCCATGGTGGGGGGTGTGATAATTCCTATCCTTTAGTCAAAATGACAAAACCACCCCAAAGATCTAATCTACCTCAACCTTTTTGTTCATTCATATATTTCGTTTATTCTGTTTTTTGACTACTTCATCTGAGTTTTTTGGATTTTAACTCCACATCCATCTGAAAATCTTCTTGTTTTGAGATCTCTTCATTTCCCCCTCCGAACTCATGACCACCTTTAAACTCAGGCTAAAACAGCTTCGATTTCCCACAGATTTTCAATGTGCAACAGATTTTCTTCCAAAGAGTTAAGAAAAGAGTGGAAATTGCCAGATCCATAAAATTTTGGAGAAGAAAAGGGTGGAATTTACCAGATCCATAAAATTTTGGGGAAGAAAATGGTGGAAATTACAAGATCCATAAAATTTTGGAGAAAAAAAGAGTGGAAATTACCAGATCCATAAAATTTTGGGGAAGAAATTAGGTAAAACTCCAAGAAAGCGTTGTTCTCTTCATTGAGTGTTGTAGCAGTTTTCCTTTGTGACTCCTGAGATCTGAAGTTGTTTTGGGTGGGATTCGAATTTGGTGAGCTTGGAAATTTGGAATTTTTGTTTTTTTGAAAATTTGCTTCGTTTCTTATAGAAATAATACTTTGTTTCCATCTTGAAAATTTCATCAAATGAAATAAAGAAAAATGATCAAAATTCTCAGATTTGAACCCCATTGATTTTTTTTTTTCAAAAAATCAGAATAATGAATATGAAGGAAAAATCAATGGATGTGAGCTATGCAGTTACCCACTCACATTTGGCTGATTATCCCCTTTTGACAATAAAGGGCAATCTGGTCTTTTTAGTTCAATCACCTGTATAATACTTTGTAGTAAACAGCTACTCAGGATTGCATTCGTGGGATTGTCATGCAATTTCATGAAAAGTAAATGACGGACGGGTTAATATGTTTAGTCCTTGTCCTGCAAATAATCCAATTCCTATCAAGGCATTATTTATCCCATATGTCAAAGTAAACGGGGCCTAAAAGAATTTGGATATGATGGTCATGTGGGTACAATGAGTATTAACATTTTGTTTCTGATTGTATTTCTCATTTCGTTTGAAAAGTTTGATAAACTAATCTGCAGATAATATTCTGCATACAGGTTCTCCCTCCACTTTGTGCCGAGCTCCGAAATTTGGTAATGCAGCCTATGATTCTCCCTATGGTTTTGACTATAGCAGAGTCTCAGGTACTATCTTAATTCATCAGTGCATTCTGAAGTCTCTTTGGCATAGTACATGTATGACTGGAATTGGACGTGATTTAGTAATTGTATCTCTTACATGATGAATTTGTTATTTCTATGTCTTTTGCATGTACAATGGTCAAAATGTGTGGTTGGGAATAGTTGTTTTTCTACAAAATTCTCAAAAAAAATAAAAAATAAGATAAGATACATGTGTTTATATTAGCATTCTTATAAGTATGTGGATGTTTTCAAATGATGTCATGTAGAAAAATGAGGTGCAGTGAAACATTGTTGCTTCATTTATGATGCATGGGAAGGAGACATGATGTAATGTACCACAGATTACCACTCACTGCATCTATCTATACCTTTTAAATTCTAATAATATTTCATTATTACCATCGGGCTTGATACCATAGGCTTATGCTTCAAATTTTACTGCAGGACAAATATGATTTTGAGCAATCAACTCTACCAGCTCTTGTACCTGTCTTCAATTCAGCAGCAGGTGATACATTATTGCTACTTGTGAAGCATGCAGAGCTTATTATCAACAAGGTAATGCAATTATCTGTTAAACTACCATTTATGCACTTGATTACTGTTGTACATTACAATTTTCCTTTTCTCGGGTCTTTCCATGGTTAATTTGAATTTAGTTTCTCATGGCTTACAGCCCACTTCCCCCACTTAATGGAATTGTGAAGTTACTAGAAGAATAACTATTCCTTTTGAATTAAATTGAGGCTATCAATTGTAGTTTCATGCACGTCTCTTTGAAAGTAGCTGCTACACCTTGTTCCACTTCTGTTTCTGTGCACCTAACTTTTATACTTGCTGCTTTCAGTCCCTTTCTTATGCGATGACTTTATATGTACTTTTTTGTTAGAAATGGAACAGTAAATGAAATTACAGGTGAAAGTCTGGAAAAATTTATGGACTTCTTTGATGTTTTTATCGAGAACAGTTTTAGTGTAGAAGTCGGTGATGGTTGTAGGATTTGAATGGATAAAGGGCAAAGACCTACCTTAATAGAAGTGAATTTTTTGCTATGGTCATTCTGCTAATAAAAACCAAAATGTGCATTTGATAAGTGACAGAAGTTCAGTCGAAAGCACTGCTTAAAAATCAAGGAACTAAAACGTGTTAAGTATATTAAACATACTAATATTTCAATTTTTCCTAGTTAGTCTGTTACAGACTTATTTATGTTATAAATTAAACTTATTTATTAACTTCAGCTAAGATCAACAACATAGTAACCTAACAAAATTTTGGCAACTAAAGAGAAGCAAATTATCAAATGAAAAATCAGATACATGTTAACCACTTTTTTTTTTCATGGGAACATAACTACTATTTTCTTCAACATGCTTTGTAGAGTTAACATGTGACGTCTTTTTTAAGTTGAGAAAATTATGGCAATTGACACGTGATGCCTGAGGCATAAACATTTCTTTTATGTTTAGTTCTTTTGTAAGCAAAGGGTAACATGATATGGTTATTTTAAAGTTTCACAAAAATAATGCTGGGAAGATACTGATAAGTATTAACACTAGGAAGTATTTATAGCTTTTCTTTGGAGTGGTTGGATTGTGTGCTAATGGATGAACTTATGCGTGCTAATGGATGAACTGATGTACAATGCACATATACATAGAGATAAAGCAGGATCCCATCTTCAACTTGGGAAAGTGGTTTACTTTGCATTATATGGAGGCTTATACCATTGGTGGGATTTATCTTATTTAGTTTTAACCTGGCAGGCCAGTCAAGAGCATCTTATTTCTCATATTCTTCCCATGTTTGTTCGAGCTTATGATGATACGGATGCTCGCTTGCAAGAGGAAGTTCTCAAAAAGACTACCCCACTTGCAAAGCAGCTGGAGGTTCAGGTAAATTACTTGTCTCAATCTGGTTGATAATTCTATCATTTTGGTGGTTAGAGCTTAATAAGCTACCCTTCTAGTTAGATGCTATATACTTTGTCCAGAAGCTGTTCCCTTGAAAGGAATTAAGTGTGCCACTGAATGATGATATTGATGGTATATAGTAGAGAGACATGCTTAATTGTGAGCATAATTTATTAATGAGAGATATGCCTAGAACCAGATAGTTATCGGACATCTCGTTTCCTTTTGTCTGTGAGGGCAAGGGGAAAATAACTAGAGGAAGTTGTGACGAGATATACACCTAATCCTGGATTTGCGCTCTTTACATGTGAATGGAATATTTGTGTTAGCTTACATCTGTAAGGATGGTGGCGTGAAGATTGTTATTCCAGTGCAATTGAGTTTTTCGCAACCGCGTGCTATCCCCTTCAATTTTTCAGAATGAAACCATTATTAGTTCTTATCTGTTACTTTCTTCTCTTGCAGCTAGTCAAGCAAGCTGTTTTGCCTCGTGTTCATGGTTTGGCCCTTAAAACGACTGTAGCTGCGGTATGTGATCTCTTTGGTTCTTAGCATTCCAACTATCCAATGCATACAAGTGGATATTCTTGAAGAATCTGTCATCACTGAAAAAACCTTTTGACTATCTAAAGAAATATCTGCATTTAGCATTGTGATTGATGGGATAGAGTGACATACATCAGTTTTTCCCACCACTCTAGACTCACCAAAAGTGAATTCATTAGTCTAAAAGCTTGTTTTTTCTTCTGTTTGCAGGTGAGAGTGAATGCTCTCTTATGTTTCAGTGACATGGTTCAAATACTAGATAAAACTGGTGTTCTAGAGATTTTGCAAACGATCCAACGATGCACTGCTGTTGATCACTCTGCTCCAACCCTTATGTGTACCCTTGGTGTTGCAAACTCAATTTTGAAGCAGGTATGTGGTTGCACCTGTCTTTGTGGTGATTGAAAACATTATTAATGTACTCTTCACCTTAATTAGACCATCTCTTTTCCTTATACCAGCATGGAGTTGAATTTGTAGCGACACATGTTCTTCCGCTGCTCATACCTCTTCTCATTACCCAACAATTGAATGTACAGCAGTTTGCAAAGTATATGGATTTTGTCAAGAATGTATTAAGGTAAGATTACCATCGTTGCCACAACAATACTTACTACCCCTCTATTTTCATTTGCCAACTTACTATGTCAATGTGTACGGTTCATGTGTTTATTTCTACTTAATTTGATCTTCAACCTCTTCACAGGAAAATAGAAGAAAAACGAGGAGTAACCTTAACAGACCATGGATTTCCTGAGGTAAAATCATCACCTTCGGTTGAGTTGCACTCATTGGGACAAGTAAATAAAACTGTTTCCACGGCCCCATCTACTACAAAACGCAATTCAGCATGGGATGAAGATTGGGTACCTGCAAGGGCTGCTCCAACAGCCCCCCAGTCTACAACTACAGCATCAACTACTCAGCGTGCAGTACGAAGCCAGCCTGCTCAAGCCAACTCATCCTCGATAACATCTCTTGCCTCTTCTCAGCCACCGCCTTCTTCATGTCCTGCAGTTGATGTTGAATGGCCTCCCAGATCTTCATCAAGTTCTCCAACTCAATTTGGTGACTTGGGAACTCTAAATGGAAACAAAAGCACTTCAAATTCCAATTTAGACGATATAGATCCTTTCGCTAATTGGCCACCAGGGCCCAGTGGTGGCACCCCAAATGTTTCCAGCTCCACAAACAATGGCACAGCTTCATCATCTGTTAACAAATATGGGTCAAGCAAAAGTGCAACTACCACCAATGGTTTGAGCATGCAATCTCAGTCGTGGGCCTTCAGCATGCAAGGCCAGAATCAAGGAATAAGTTCATCAGCAAACTTAGGAAGTAGCAGCGGTGGATTTAGTTCGCAGAACTCTCTTGGGCATTTGAAGCAAAACCATGGAAATTCAGGTCTTGGTTCATCCACAGAGAAGGCAACAAATTTGGAATCCATCTTTGCTTCAAACAAAAATGAGCATACTGCACTGAGGCTGGCTCCACCTCCCACAACCGCAGTGGGTAGAGTTGGAGGAAGAGGGAGGGGAAGTCAAGGGCAAAGTAGGTCTGCCCAAATGAAAAAATCTCAAAGTGATCAACCCCCTCTACTGGACTTGCTATAGTTGCTTTGCCGAAAAGCGTCCGCGTTTTGTGTCTATGATTTGTTTCCCAGGTACAGATTTTTGTTTGTGATGTGGTGTGGATGGAAATATACACGTTTCCAGTGCTTGATATGGGGATTGATTGTCCTCCAATACAAATAGTGAGGTTTTGTTGTTGCATAACATGTAATCCTATTTGTAGCATAGTCATGTGGTATAGACTTGTTTTAGCATTTTCTTTTTTTGATCAGCTTTCTCTCTATTATTTTTTGTATTCTTGAAACAGGCAACTCCCAGTAAATAATAAATTGAGGTTATATTACAGTCACTCAGTTGTTCGTTTTACCTACAACTTGTGGTTTTTGATGCCATGTAATTCATTAATTATTATCGTTTTAAGCATTGCCATTTAATGATACGCTATATTAATTAATTATATGAATCTGGCTCAGTTTACAACAATTCTGCCAAACCAATCCTCCAATTCTTGCAAATCTATATATGGATGATGTTACCATTCAACGAGTCTCTTGATAAATAGATATAAACTTTAAATAAATATAAAACGCCCATGCTTTGGGTTTCCCTAAGAACATAAACTGCCTCAAATATTGTCATCATGTCTAATATATTATGTACCCAATTTTAATTTGGCATTTTCTCGTTATAACAAAGTATGTGTATAACTTCTTCTTTTCTTCAAAGAAAAAAACAATGTGTGTGTATATATACGTGTGTGTAATATCGCCCAATCGAGTAATCCATCTTAGTTTTAAACCTCCAACAAATAAGTAATATTGAAATGCAATATTTTAGTTTAGCTTCTTTTATATAATTATAGATAGATAGATAAAATGATTAAAAGATGTATTATAATTGTAGATAACTAGAAAATTCATCAATAAAGTATGTATAGATAAAGGGAGGATACGTAGCTTTACTATTTTAGGGTGCAGTTTGAATGTTACGGGGTCCACAACAGCGGAATAAATCGAGAAAGGGAAAAAAGAAAAAAAAAACAAATGTGTGAGAGAGAGAGAGAGAGAGAGAGAGAGAGAGAGAGAGAGAGAGAGAGATTCATACGTAGGGAACTTATTAAATCATGAAACATCAATTTGTGACGTTCAATTTGCTTGTTTCCCATGCACATTCATCACATATATAATATGTATACTATAGATTTATTATGGAGAATTAAAATAGCAACTACACTCATATTATTTATTTATTAATTTAGGAAAGTGGAGTAACATGGAATTGATGGTCATCTCCTTGAACTCAGCATACAATTCCTCATTCCCCTAAATTAATAAACAAATTAGTTAGACCATTCACAAATTTGTAGTTTTTGAAAATAATAAAAAGAAAAACCAATAAACGTGCATGAACCCTAGCTAAGTAATGGTGACATAATCGCATGCATGTGCTCTTCTAACCAACTCATTATACACACAAATATATATATATATATATATATATATATATATATATATATATATATATATAAGTAACACCACATGTGCCGCATGTCAACAATACATTTTGTCACATTAATTTTATTTTTTACAAATTAAATTTATAGTAATTAAATAGAATCTTAAAACTAATTGATATGACTATTTAATGATATCAAATTTAATGTTGATAATAAACATTAATAAATAATATTGAGATTTTTAACTAAATTTGTTAAAATAACACATGCTAGATTTTAACAATGGAAATCATTTATAAATTTGAAATTTATATAACTTAAAATTTTGAAAGGAAAATATAAATAAATAAAAAATGAAAAATTACAATCTATCAATAAAAAAGATTATTCAAACATTTCAAACTTATTAATTATTGAAATTTAATAGTTTTTGCAACTATGTATTTTATAATAATCTATGAAATTTATGTGAAAAAATTATTTCTCAAACCCATAAATAGATTATTTTCTTATATAATTATTATTTATTTTTTTTAATTTAGTAAGTTTAATTTTTTAATCATGTGTATTACACGGGCCTATACTAATATATATATATATATATATATATATATATATATCATGCACTTAATTAAATTGATTTCAACGCCTTAGTTGTGCATGATTGCAACAAAAAAAGTTTATTAGTGACAATATATATATATATATATAGAGAAAACATTGATAATTGTCAAAAAAACATTTTACTGCAACATTATATCGCTGAATTATTATCTCAAAAGTCTTGCAAATAGTCTTTTGCTATAATATTATCGTAAATAAGTTTTTTAAATTGTTTTTTTTTTTTGTGACAACTTAATTATTTTCAATATAATATCAATTTTTTTGACGATATGTTCTTGCTAAAAATAAGCTTTTCATTACAATTTTTGTTGCGAAAAATCTCATAGGTAGTAAATAATCAATTTTCTTGGAGTGGAAGCTGGAAAATAAGATAACCATACTATAATTGCAATATATTAGTGGTAATAATTAATATCAATAATAGACTAATAGTAGTTTTCGTAGTAGGTGTTAGAGTTTAATTTTTTAAACTCTTATTTTATTTTGCATTTCTCACAAAACATAATATTTGGTATTTTTATCCAAAACAAATTAATATTTCAATTGATTTGTTTGGAGCGATTTTAGGAGATTTGATTTTTCTCATATACGTTGTTTTCTTGTTGTAGGAATGAAGATTTGACTAAATTTTAAGAGTTAGTTATTTGGAGTATCCTACAAGACTTGTTTCTCACGTTGATAATGCATGGAGAATGAGATTTGATTAAGTCTCATGAGTTATTTAACAAATTCCTAAATTTAAGGATTATTGTTTCTTTATGTTTAAATTTTTTGTGCAGAATAAAACGTGGAGAAACAGAAGTGGTGGAGGCTGAAGAAAACATGAAGAAGCCAAAGTGGAGAAGTGGTGCATGTCTTGAAGATCATGGAAGTGAAACATGACATGATGAAGATGGAGATCATAGGTTGTGATTCATCAAGAACAAGAATCTGCAGAGGTCTATAAATACCAGAATAAAGTCTGCAGATTCGTGGGGTGAATGAGAGCGAGACAAGCGAGCAAAGAGAGAAGAACAAGAACAATTTTTCAAAGCAATCCAATGTTGGAACATTTGTGACAATATTTCCTTTATAGAGTTTTTCATTCGCTGATTCTTATAGTTTCTAGGATTGCTTTGTATTCCTTTGAGAGTTTTACTCCTTAGAGAGTTTTGTCACATTCATAGAGTGTTGAGAGATAAACTTGTAGAGTGTGTTTTCCAAAGAGTCTTTCAAGATCTCTTTGTGTTTTTTGTAATTACTCTTCGAAGTAATAAAGTTTTGCCCTGCTGGCATTCAACGAGTATTTTTATATACTCGTGGATAATTTTTTTGTTCTTTACTTCTTTCTTAAAGTTTAATTCCGCTGCATGTTTTGGTTGATGTTGTGACATTTGACACAACATTTATCATTCTGCTAGAACTATCAGTAGGGTATAAGTAATACTAGTAGATCGTAAAAATATTAATAATAATAATAATAATAATAAAATAATAATGATAATAATAATAATAGTAGTAGTAGTGGTGTATAACTGTACATTAAATATTTTAGTATATCGTGTGAAAATTGAAAAAAAAAAAAAAACTCGAGAAACCACTATAAATTTTAATCTTTATTTCAATCGATAATCTAAAAGACAGACAGACAGACACTGATGTGTTTCCATATGATTTATTACATATCATGAAATACATAAAAGAGAATTAACAATACAAGAATGAGAGGAATGGAAATTACTTTATTTCTCCATTTCTTGAGAAATAATGAACCTAATGAAATGAAACCCAATAAACTTAAAAACTTATACTTCCTCAAGAGAGTCGTAATTTAGACATTCCTTGCATGTTTCCTTCCATGGTTCGTATTCTTCGTCCCATGATGATGATGATGATGTCCATGGCCATGGGCGATCATGAGTCCACCATCATCTCCATAGCCATGGGGATCATTGGACGTAGTGAACAAATGGGATAATGCACTCATGGCATGTGATTGTCTAGACATGATCCCAGCCGTTGAAGGGCTCTGAGACAAGATGATCTCATAACCATCATGATATGCATCCATCCCTTCTGCCATCAGCTGCCATATCAAGCTTCCACTCATTGTTCCTCCACTTCTTGCAAATCTGAATATATCTCTATATACATTTCCCATGTACGTGTCTCTTTCATTCAATGTGAATCCTGGATCCTTGCTCGATTTTCCAAACTCCGCGATTACTAATGGCTTCTTCAATACGCTTCTTGCGTCGTTCCAATGGCTCGACATCCATCTCTCCATGAACCCCATTTCCTCACTTTCACTCTTCCCAGATAACCTGTAAGATCAAATCAAGAATTCATTAAGAAATTAAGCCCTAGTTTTAGTTACTATTTTCGATTCAAGCTCGATTTGAGTTATATAATAACCAACCAAATATCCGGGTAGGCATGAATGGTTGCAAAATCGATTTCTCTTATGAGATTATTAGTGATGAAATCTGTTCCAACTTGGTAACCAGGGTTAACTTGCTTCCTCTCTGGCATTGTGTCGCCATAAAAACCTTCCATTCCGATTTCGAGCAAGTGTTTCCTGTCCAGAGCTTTCACAAACCTTGCCATTTCTTCAACCCAACCCTAATTTGATCATCAATTATATCATTAGTTATATTGCATGATTAAAAAAAGTATGTGAATTGTTGCATGCACTTACGTTGACTGTTCTTCCAGAATAGTCAACCTGGCAACGGGGCTCGTTCATGAGCTCCCACGCCATGATTGTGGGGTCATCCTTGTATGCAACTCGAGTAATCGTGTTCAATCTTGTTACCACTCTCTATAACATTAAAACATACGAAATTAATTACTTTTTTTTCAACAAAAAGAAAAGAAAAGAAAAGGAATTATTACCCTAATGTGGTTCTTGTAATAATTCTTGAGCAATGGATGTGTGTAGAAATCATCATCTCCGTTGATTTGTGCACCTGCACTTCGACCCCATTGAGCGTACTGTGCTTTACCTCCAAAATCATTGTAGTTATTCACAAAACTCAGTATCAAACGAATCCCATATTTTTTTGCTTCAGAAATCACAAAATCCAATCCCTGCAACCACGTGACATATATGTATGTATTAATAATTATAGTTGAATTGCAATAAAATAAAAGAATTATATATATGTATACCTGGAAAACACGTTCATTGTAGATGCCAGGTGAGATTTGGAGGGCATGATCACCTGCATCGCTGAAAGCCCATGTCCTACACACACTGAGCCCAGCAGCTGAGGCTTCACGAAACACCTCTGAAACCTTGTACCTTTCGTTGGGGTCCGAAGCCACGTTCATCATCCAGTAAGAGTTGAAGCCATTGAAGAGGAAAGGTGCTCCGTGGAGAACAAAGTGGGACCCTCTTGTTTTAACGAAGGCTAAGTCTCTAGGAACCCTAGCTTCACAAACACTGAAGATGATGATGAGAAACACACAAAGAATACTATTCAAACTCGAACCCATTTTGGAAGATGGATGTGTTGATTTGATGAGTTGTTGCATGCATGGGTATTTATAATGGATTAGATGATAAGGGAATTTGCTAAAAATAGAAAATATAACGGGAAATGGGGTGGGATTTCGGTGGAGTATGATTTTATTTCATTTTCTATTTTCTTTTTGTGGTGATTGGAGTGTTAGAGATCAAAAGCTTAATGAAAAGGGAATTAGGGTTTTGTGTAAAAGTGAAGAGAATAGGGAGGTTGGAATAGTTAAATGTCAGTTGAAGAAATCATGGGATGGATATTGGATACTAAAAATAGAGTATGTGTGACACGTGCTTATCCATGTGGGTTGTTTATCAATTTAAGGAAGTTACATAACTACATATATATATTCACTCAAGAAATTTAAGTCATATCCATGCATGTGCTCAAGGAATTTATTTAATCTATTCATCTCCAACTTATATAGCTCAAGAATAAATTCAAGATCCATGCTATCCAGACCTATAAATTCGAAGCATGTATTGTATGTCCAGTCCAATCTCAAAGTTTTGAAATTTGGTGACTTGTGGGATAACAAAAAAAAAAAACACATATTTGGTTTTAAAAAAGAAACACTTATAAGCTCCAAAAACAAAAAAAAAAATTGTTATGAAAAAAAAAGGGGATATGTTTACATATTTTCACTTATAACAATGTTTACCAAATTAAGCACTATTTACATATATGATAGGTATATTGAAACAAGTTTTATTTTTAAAGATGCAATTAATTGAAATGGGAATAATAGTAAAGAAAGAAAATAAAACAAAAGAACAAATTAAAAGACATGGTTTTTTTTTTAAATAAAATTTCGAAATGTTGATTATTACTGACTTTAATATATCAATTGCTTCATTAAAAGTTGACTAGTATAATAATGTAGTACTATATATATCAATAAGCTCACTTGAAAAAGTAATTTCTACAGCTTATAAATCAATACATTATGTAATTAATATGACCTTTCAACTGAATACAAAAACAACTGATTTGTCAGATTCATTACAATTAAGATGATACTATTTTTACTGATTTAATTCTTCTGATTCATGATACAAATTTAAGTACTTGAAGAGTTGTATATTACTCATCTTTTCAGTTGCGTATTTTATAATACTACGAAATGACCAAAAGCAGTCTTGACATACATTATCCGTATATGGCTAATAAACATATAATATAAATATAAATATAAATATAGATAAAAAGGGGAATGAATAAACGTGGAAGGATCTAATTATAGATAGTGTAACGCCTCAAAACTAATAGTCAATAAAAATAATTAAATTAAATTGAAAATTTATCATAATTAAGTATATATATTATAGAGGATACTGATTTTTCTCTGCAAGTTTTATTAGAAGCTTAAAGAATCCAAAATTTAAAAGGTTAATGCTAAAAGTTCAAATATGGTGGATATCTTAAATGTTATTTCATCTCATATTCTTATATATATGTCACATTAAACAACATCGTCAATATGTATATTGATGTGAAGTCGAATGTATTGAAATAAATAATACTCCTAAATCATTATTTAAAATATAGAAATCTAATGGATGTTTTAGCCTTTTAGGTGAGTTTGCAAAGAAAGATGCTTGTTTGGTCCATGTGTCTTGGGCTTTCATTGCTTTTGGGTTTTGGAGCCCAATATTGTTGATGTTGGTTTTATATTTTGGGTTTGTAATTAAAAAGATTGGCCCAATCGACAATATGGTGGATATGTTTACGTTTTTTTATTATCACTATACATTAACAATACCAAAAGACATGTATAATTTAATTATGAGTAGATCTCTTGTAAGACCGTCTCACGAATCCTTTTTCGTGAGACGAATATATTTGACCCACTATCCAACCTAGACCCAACCCAACCCCAACATCCAGATATATTTGTAATTATAAATTAATTGAGCCCAGGCCCAATCCAATAAACCCATCATTGCATAAAAGAATACCAATCCAAAAAACTTGTACAAGGAAGCTGTTGCACTAATCCAAGAAATCCACCGTCACACACCGTTGTACAAAGAAGTTGTTGCATAGGCCCCTCAAATTAATTGTTTTTTTATGGAAAGTGTTGTGCTTGCATCTATCTCTTTTGACTATTACTACAATTAAATTATGTCTTATTAAATAATTATATTATAAAATCAATGTATTAATTTTATATTCACTCATTTTTAATTTACATCTTATTATATTGGATTTAATAGTAATATAGTAATACCAAAAACACATAGTTATTTGTAACTGTGAAAGGTGTGCTTATACTGAAATTTGGTGAGAAAATAAAAAAATAACATTAATTAAGTTCACTCCAATTACAAAATTATCTTTTTTAGTGTTTTTTTTTATTGAACGAAATCTAACTAAAATAGCTACAACTTTCATAAAGGACCCCAAGCCAAAATCCAATGAAAAAATAAAATGCATACTTATATTTAAATTTGGAACCTCAAAATTGGTTTTAGAATTTTCTAAATTAATATACATGCTAAGTTGTTTATTTCAATATTATAAATAGATGCATACAATCAACTAAATAATATATCAAGAAACTTGTACTGTTTGTTGTCTCTACTTTACAATAATTAATCATTATATAAAATGCTTACTTATATAACAACATATCTATTAAAAATAAAACACATACTTATAATTATAAACACATATTTATAACTATAAAATACATACTTATATAACAACATAATTATTAAGAATAAACACATACATATAGTTGTAAACACATACTTATAACTATTAAACACATACTTATTAAAACTCTTATTTAAAAACATAAGTATTGAGATTAAAACGCATACCTACAATAGTAAAACACATACTTATAGTTATAAAATACATACTTATGTAAAATGCTTACCTCTATAAAAACATAACTATTAAAAATAAAATGCATACTTATAAATATAAATCGAATCCTTATAACTATAAAATACATACTAATATAAAATGCTTCCTTATATAACAACATAACTATTAAGAATAAAAACACATATTTATAGATATAAAACACATACTTCAAAATATAAAACTCATACTTATATAAAACACTTACTTATATAGTAACATCACTATTAAGAATAAATTGCATACTTATAACTGTAAAATACATACTTATAGTATAAAACACATATTTATATAAAACGCTTAATTATATAGCAACATAACTATTAAGAATAAAATGCATACTTATAGCTATATGACGAATACTTATAACTATAAAATAAATACTTATATAAAAGCCTTAACTATTAAGAATAAGCACTTACTTATAGATATAAAACACATACTTAAAACTGTAAAACTCATACTTGTAAAATAACATAACTATTAAGAATAAAAAGTATACTTATATAAAACTAGTACGAATAAAACACATCCTTGTAGTACTCATACTTATATATAACTATTATGAATACTTACAGTTGTAAGTGCATACTTATACAACAAATACTATATAGTTGTAAATGTAAAACACATATACTTATATGACTATTATTAGTACTTATAGTTGGCAAAAATCAGAATATAAACTGATAATTTACTTCACTGCTGCAAGTACATCATAGCTAATACTTTTATTCATAAAATTTGCATTATATTTAAAAAAAAAAAAACCATTGCATTATAATTTATAAAAATATATCATATGAAAAAATTATTATATAATGAATTATTTCAAATTTGTATTAATAAAATAGAATACTATTTAGAAGTTTTCAACAATGAATTCGATTGTTATTGTCCATTAAATTATAGAAAGATTCATCATAGATCCTTTCAAATCAAAAAAGAAAAAAGTAAAAAATTCAAATATCACAAAGGTTGGTAAAATGCTTGGAGTTCAGGTGCGACGGTGCAACAAATTATATTCAAGGTTGGCCTGTAACAAATTAATTCATTGTTTGGTGCATATGGGGCTTATTGGGCTGATAAGTTTATTATGTAGTGGTGAGCTAGTGTTGGGAATGAGATTGGCTAAATTTAAGGGGGTTGGGTTAGATTATGATTTGGGTTGGGTTGGGTTGGGTTGGGTGGTGGGTCAAATAGATTCGTCTCACGGAATAGGATCCGTGAGACGGTCTCACACAAGTTTTTGCGTTTAATTATATACACATAACATGTTTTAAAAGAATCGATATGTAAAATGATAGTACCACTTTAAATTGCAGTAGAAGAATTCAATTGTAGAGAAAAAAAAAACTATTAAACTTGCAAATGCTTTTGACCACCCCTTTTAGTTTTTAGCCGTCATGAATTTGCAGAACGAAGCAATCAAAGTTTAATCTTTAGCAGAAAATGCAATGTACGTAGATGGAGTAACGAACAAGAATTTTCAATCATAACTATGTGATAAATATTAACAATGTATTTCAATATTCATGATTTTTGTATGAGCGATTCACGGATTTAATTTCATGTAATAAGTAATCTAACGTGTCTCAACCCCTCATCCGTCAAAATAGATTGATTTATTGTGAAAATGGATTTTAATTGTGGATCGCAGGGCTCCACCTCATCGAATTTTATCCATGAGCCAATTTCGTAAATATTTGTGTGCAATATAATGAAGATGTACATATGTTGAATTATTCTACAGCTAAAAGTATTACAATATTATCTCATTGAAATATCATAATAGTAAAACTACAAGTGTTGCTTATTTTAAAGTTATTGTTATATTATATGTTCAAATTAGTAATATATATATATTCATTTTAATTAAGAGTTGCTTTTCAGAAAATCAAGTAATAATCTAAAAAAGCCTACATTCTTGCAATTGACTAGGATATGATATTAATTAGTAATTGCATGCTTGATATATAATCCACCTGTCCCGTCATCAAGTACTGTAAATTAGTTTTAAACTTTTAATTGCATAAGGACTATAATGCTTCTTCATTTTATGGGATCCACAGTTTTAAATCAACTTTAATTTGTTATTGCTCTAGTTAATTGAAAAGTAAAAAAAAAAAAAGAAGAAGAAGATGTCAGTCCAACCTAAATTAAAGGAAGCTTTAATTTATTTTATAAGAGTATGATTGTTAGAAAACGTGGGATAATTGTTTATAAATTTTAAGCTTATTTTAGTTTTAAAAAAAATTAATTCACACAAAAGTATAAAAGTGAAATGATAAAATAAATGTGTGTTGATTGAAACGTATCAATCAAATTCAAAGCCAATATTAGTTAATGAAAATCGAATGAATTTTGCAAATATATGATTAAATACGTTGTAGAAATTATTTGAGAAACTTAAATTGTACTTTGCTGACATAGAAAAAAAAAGAACATTAAATAATATATGAATCAAAATATGAGAATATGTTCAATATTTACAAATGCAATCTAAGTTTCAATAATTAAATAATATATTTCTCAAATTATATTACATTTTACTTGCTAAATTATTAAATGATAGAACATAAAAAAATTATATTTAAATCTTATTATGTATTAAGTAAGTCACTTATAAATAATTTTAAATTCTTATACTATTCGGATCCTTGGCGAGCATAGTGAGAAAAAAAAAATTAACGTTCAAGTTTTCCAATAATATTTGTTTGATTTCTTGAGTTAAGTAATTAATTAATAAAGGTAACATGTCTCTTTTATTGTACTTTCTTTTCATTTTTCCCAATTTCTGTACTAATATGTGCAAAACAAAATGTTTGAATTGATACTCAGGTCTCTTCTTTTTTTTTTTTTTGTGAATTAAAGTAGGAAAGTATTGTATTGTGGGCCTTCAATAATTTAATCTCGTAGTAATCAACGAATTTGCATTTCAACTATTTAACAGTACCCTTTCATATTCTATATACTAAATATGAAAGTAGTTTACAAGGTCCATTATTATAGGATATTAATAGTGTTATTACTGCAACTACTTATTTGGAATTCAAGGGATATATTTTTTAAAAAGAAGGAAATCAAAGTCTTGGTCGTAAAGAAAGGGTGAAAAGAGGATTTTTTTTTCATAATCCCGAGAAGACTATAGTAATTATTAAATTAAATGAAATAAAAATTTAATTAAAAGTTGGGCGCCGATTAATTTAAACGCAATCCAAGGAGCGCCATTCGCGCCTTCCTCTCAATTTCTCTAACTATAATCTATTTTTTTTTGTATTTATTTATTTTTAATATTAGTTAGTGATGATATTAAATAGGAGGGGTGTTAATTAGCCGGTTTTTCAGTTATATGTTTCGTTGCTTTATTAGTTAGTATGGATTTGGTCGGGCACACCACCATTCTTTCTGCTCTTTTTACTAATTACTTAACACCATGCACACTATTAATAATCATTATTACCAAGCTTTCATTATTATTTCATTTCATATATTTATATTTGAAACCAAACTCAACCTATATAAAGCCATGCAACTCGTCATACAAACTCAGTAAAGAAGCTAAATAAACCTTGTACCTGGCGAGTCAACTCACCAAGTACAATGGCTTTTCCCAAAGCACCGCATTTTCTTCAACCCATCTTCTTCTTCTTGCTCTGCTTCACATTCCTCTGCAACTCGCCACCTGTTGAAGGCAACCAAAATTACAGGGATGCCCTTGCCAAATCCATTTTGTTCTTCCAAGGACAAAGGTCCGGCAGGCTTCCATCAGGGGCAGCTCAGGAAATCACCTGGAGGGGCAGTTCCGGTCTTTCCGATGGCCGTTTGGCTGGCGTAAGTAAAAACTGCCTGGAAACAGTCAAATAGAAAGGAATATTCCGTTTTGTTTCTTCATTAGTATAATTTGAAGAAAACCGTTTTCTGCTACAGGTGGACTTAACCGGCGGCTACTACGACGCCGGAGACAACGTGAAGTTCAACTTTCCGATGGCGTTTACCACCACAATGCTGTCGTGGGGCGCCATTGAGTACGGCAAGAAGATGGGCCCGCAGCTGGCCGGGTCTCGGGCCGCGATCCGTTGGGCCACCGATTACCTTCTGAAGTGCGCTCGGGCCACGCCGGGGAGGCTCTACGTCGGCATCGGAGATCCGAACGCCGACCACAGATGCTGGGAAAGGCCCGAAGACATGGACACTTCTAGAAACGTGTACTCTGTTTCAGCAAGCAATCCAGGCTCCGACGTGGCCGGGGAAACCGCCGCCGCGCTGGCTGCCGCCTCCATAGTTTTCCGGCGAGTGGACCCCAGTTACTCCAAACTTCTGTTGCAAACAGCTAAAAACGTGATGCAGTTTGCGATCAAGTATAGAGGGTCGTATAGTGACTCTCTTGGCTCTGTTTGCCCCTTCTATTGTTCTTACTCTGGTTACACGGTATGTTAAGGTTAAGCCTAAGTCAATAATTTATTAGGCGCATTTTAGCACATTGACTAAGCTTTTTTGTAGGATGAGTTGTTATGGGGAGCAGCATGGTTGTTTAGAGCAACTAATGAGGTTTATTATCTCAACTTTATAAGATCTTTGGGAGGTAACGATGGAACTGACATTTTTAGCTGGGACAATAAGTTTGCTGGTGCTCGTGTTCTTCTTGCAAGGGTACTTACAACTTTGGAATAAATGAAAAGATGTTTTTTTGGTTGATTTGAAGTTATTAACAGTAGTTTACACTTTACAGAGAAGTTTAGTGGACAATGATCCGACATTTCAGACATACAAACAAGAAGCAGAAGAGTTCATGTGCAGAATATTGCCTAATTCTCCTATGTCTAGTACACAATACACACCAGGTTGGTTTGATTGAATTGGCCTAAAAGCAGGCGACCATGTTTCTTTTTTTCTAACTGTTTGAAGTCATGCAGGTGGTCTGATGTTTAAGATGAGCTCAAGCAATCTCCAGTACGTAACATCCATAACATTCTTGCTTACCACATATTCAAAGTACATGGCAACATCCAAGCACACATTCAACTGTGGAACCCTCCTTGTCACTTCAAACACTCTACGAGTCCTAGCAAGGAGACAAGTATGTAGATTGTTTGTTTAACTCCATTTTGAGTTCAATGGTTTTGAAATTGCAATGAATGCAGGTGGACTATATTTTAGGCGATAATCCGATGAAAATGTCGTATATGGTGGGATATGGGACGAATTATCCGAGGAAAATTCATCACAGAGGATCGTCTTTACCATCCCTCACCATTCATCCACAATCCATTGGATGTGAAGCTGGATTTCAGCCCTTTTATTACACACCCAATCCAAACCCGAATGTGTTAACGGGTGCGATAGTTGGAGGGCCAAATCAGAACGATTTCTACCCGGATGAACGAGGGGATTACCCTCATTCGGAGCCCGCTACGTATATCAATGCTGCCATTGTTGGACCTTTAGCCTACTTTTCGGGGCTCAATTGATCGCGATTTAAGGATACTATGAAACTATTATATAGTTTCGGAAATTACAAGTGTAAATATGTATGATCATCGAAAACCATGTTTGCCAACACAAAAGTTTGGTCCACATTGGTTAAGTTTGTATGATCGTGGGTTCATTAATGAAGCACATTTAGTGCAGTTTCAGTTTGATGAATTATTTTTATTTTTTCACTTTTATATAATTTGGTTCAACTTGGAGATTTCACTCCATTCCAAACTTATATTTCTTAGCCTAAAAGTACATGGTCCATTTATACATAGAATTTTCATGAAAATGTATAAATGGCATATAAGTTGTAAACCAAACTCCACGAGAACTCTGTCATAATTCCACAAACATAGTACCTCGTTAAGAAGACAATTTTGTTGCAGAAATCGGTAACAAAATGTATTTTGTTGATTATAAATCCATAAAATCTATAGTGCAATTTCTAGTGCTATCATTCAATATAGTATTAAGAAATACCGATTAGAAATATATTACAAGATATATTATGGGGCTCAATTGGTCCACCACTAATAGTTATTTTTGTTCTCAATATTTTGTTAAGAATTTGAGATATATTTAGTGTTAGTTTAACACCTTGGAATTGATCAAACTTAATCAAAACCAACCTGCAAAATAATCACCAACTTAAATCACAAACCCTAGTTATGTGTAAGAGAGATTAATCAAATAATCAACAATGAAAACATCAAGAATTGGTTCTGTCAAGAAGAAATCTTGACCTACGGTTCTGTCAAGAAGAAATTCTTGACCGGGAGAAAGAAAGAACTAATCCACTATCAAATCAAAACGAATATAGATCTGAAAAATAAGATTTCAGATTAGGGTTTATATAGGCTTAGAACCCTATCCTATCAGAACCCTAATCCTATATCTAACTGGATTCTAATCTATCCAGAGTGAAGTTTGGCGATTAAGATTGTCTCACACTTACAAAGAAAAGTCCTAAAATTTATTTAAGAATCAGATAAGATTTATAGCTTAATTTACCCGATTTCAATTTTCCAACCCTAACAGAAATCCTAGGACCTCTCAACCTGCTTGAGTCACCGAAATCACATTTAGGTTTGTGAAAATCAGAATCATATAGAAATTTTAAATCTAAATGCAAATATTGCATTCGAAAATGGGACCAAAGAGCCCATGGGCTTTAGGCTTTCAAGAGTAGGCCCATAATAACAATTGGACATCCACTAAAGGGCCAAAATAAATTGGGTCAAGTTGATTGAATCTGCACAAAAGTTCTCTTCGAAGCTCAGACACACACAGAAGAGAGAGAATTAGGGTTTTTCAGTCCTCATCTGCCTCTATTTTGCTGCCGGAATCTGTACTACGACCGGATTTTCATATAATTTCTCAAAGGGAGCTTAATTTAGAGGGATAAAGATGAGGCCGATTTTGATGAAAGGGCATGAGAGGCCGCTTACTTTTCTTAAGTATAATAGGGACGGGGATCTGCTCTTTTCATGTGCTAAAGATCATAATCCGACAGTTTGGTTTGCTGATAATGGCGAGCGCCTCGGAACTTACCGTGGCCACAACGGTGCTGTGTGGACTTGTGATATCTCAAGTAATTCTCCTCCCTTTTCCCCTGTTTTAAATATTTTTATATTATTATTTGGAGAATTCAGTAGAATACAAGATTTTTTTTCTTCATAATTTTGATTTGGAGGGGGGACTTTACGCTAATGCATGTGATAAAATAATGCAAGTTTTAGATTTTATGTGACTATTGGTTTTGTTGGTGTACCATGATCGGAGAGGAAAATTTTGTTAGGGTTTATTCAAGTTTTTGCTCATAGTTGTAGATATCTTGAGGATTTTCTTATTACTACGATTTTGAATCGGCAAAGAAATTATTTTTCTGCTAACTGCTACCTCTATCCTCTTATTTCCCATTGCCAAATTGGTTTCTCATATGATTTTGATGGCATATTTAGAACCACCTGATGTTTTTTTATTGTTTATAGGGGATTCCACCAGGCTTGTAACTGGAAGTGCAGATCAGACTGCAAAGATTTGGGATGTGAAGACAGGAACTCCGCTCTTCACATTTAACTTCGATTCACCAGCAAGGTCTGTTGATATTGCTGTTGGTGATAAGCTTGTGGTGATCACAACAGATCCTTTCATGGGCTTGCCCTCTGCTATTCACATCAAAGGCATAGCCGGAGATATTGATAACCGTGAGTGCTTCACAAATCTTTGTGTTTTAAGCAATTATGTCAATGTTATCTGAGCTATATACAAAAGGGTTGAAAACATTTAGTTTAAGCAGTTTGGTTGTCTATACTAATATTTGTTTTAAAAGTTCAATAAATTAAGGAGGGTAAGAAATATTTCCTGGTTGTATTATGATGCATGATTAGTGTATTATTAAGATTGAAAATGAGGAAGTAAATTCAGGAATAGATATTTTAGATGAGCATAGTTGTTAGAGGCGCTTTTGTGCCTTTTTATGTGTGCCTCCTGGGCCTCAGGCATGCCTCTTGTTCACATGTCGCCCTCCAACCTCGAACATGATGTTAAGATCCTTTTTATGATTTTTAAATATGTTTTTAATTTGAGGAGAACATAAGAATGGTCAGAACTTCTTTTTTGAGAGGAGCAAATACTCGTTTCTTCATTCTTTTCTTGACATTTAATATGGTTCCAACAATTTGAGGTATCAATTTTTGCAAAGTGTACACACATATCATTTTTATAGAAATTTTTAATCTTTTTTGGATTTTTGCACCTTATGTTCTAGAGGCGCACACATATCGCCTCTGTCACCAGGATCACCTTTGCGCCTTGCGCTTCTAACAACTATGTGGACGAGGTAGATTCAATGTTGTAAAACAAAATAGTAATATTTTATCTACATGTTAATATTGGTGTTTCCAATTTTTTTTGGCATCTGATTTGTGTCTCAGTTAACTTTACTGGTTAGGTGGGTAAACTTCTTTGGTTTGGTATCACAGAGGATGGTGAATCCATTCTCACTATGATTTGTGTCTCAATTAACTTTACTGGTTAGCTGGCTAAATTGTTATGGTTTGGCATCACAGAGGAGGGTGAATCAATTCTCACTATTAAGGGGCCGCAGGGAAGAATTAACAGAGCAGTTTGGGGACCTCTGAACAGGACAATCATAAGTGCTGGTGAAGATTCTGTTGTTCGCATCTGGGATTCTGAGGTTAGTTTTATTTTCTTTTCAGCTTTTGCTATTGATTTTTTTTATTTATTTATCATTATGATATGATAAAGCATGTAGCAGAAAATATGACTGGGACTTTTCAAAACCTTTCTTGTTTTGTATCTAGTCTAATCTTTCTTGGCAAATGGTTGATCCTGCTGCCACCATTCTTCAAATTACAGACCGGAAGGTTATTGAAAGAGTCGGAGAAAGAGGAGGGTCACAAAAAGACCATCACATCACTTTCAAAATCAACGGATGGTTCACACTTTCTCACTGGTTCCTTGGATAAATCGGCCAAGGTTCTTGTTCTTCTTAGTATCTTTTGATTTTATTCGTCTTTTGTTTCTGTTGTCATCGTGCATTTACTGATCTATGCTAATTTTTTATTTTTCAGCTGTGGGATATAAGAACATTAAAGCTCATCAAAACCTATGTGACAGAACGGCCAGTTAATGCTGTTGCAATGTCTCCCCTTCTTGATCATGTAAGTCTTAATACAAGAATATCATATGCAGTTATGTATTGTCCATGATAATTCATTTCTATCTTTTACCTTTCTCCTATGTTCCATTTTCCATTGTATGATAAATATAGTGCCTGTTACTGGAGTACCCTTTTGAAACTGGGATCTGTCCTATGAAAATATATTTATTTAAATGAATGTAAATTAATGGCTCAGGGTAAGATTCGGTATTTTGAAACTAGGTGGTGTTAAAATCGACCATTAGACCAAAGTTCTGATGTAGCCATCACCTTTTCCCTTCTACATACATCTGTTTGTGAACTTAAAACGGAGATGCTGTGGTACTCCGTAGTTCAGATTGATATTTGTTATGTGTTTTTGATTGTAACATCCATGGCTTTATAGGTGGTTCTTGGAGGTGGTCAGGATGCATCAGCTGTTACCACTACCGATCATCGTGCTGGAAAGTTTGAGGCAAAATTCTATGACAAGGTAAAATCTTGTATTAATAAGTTGAGAACAAAGATGTCATTGCGGTTTGAAAGAGTTCATTGATGATATTTTGTGCTCTTTTTGTGTATATAGATCCTTACCGAAGAAATAGGAGGTGTCAAAGGCCACTTTGGACCAATTAATGCTTTGGCGTTTAATCCCGATGGGAAGAGGTGACTTTTTTTTTTTTTTTTTTTTCCCGTCAATGGATTTCACATGATATTGTCTTAAAATTGTCTAATTGTGGTAGAAATCTGCTGTTCGTTGTGTGGTTGATTGGTTATGGGCAGATACATCATTAACAACTTCCTTGTGAAGTGTGCAATATGATCAATTTATTCGGTTGGCACTTATTATAATTGCCTAATGACTCTTGATTTTCAACCTAATTGTTGTTTCTGTCCTTGTGTCCACAGTTTCTCCAGCGGGGGTGAAGACGGATACGTGAGGTTGCACCACTTTGATCCTGATTACTTCAACACCAAAATCTGATGATGAAGTGCGTCGGGCTTATAGTAGTTTTGTTTCAAATTTCTCGTGTGATGTTTGAAATATGGGGCTAATATTCGAATTGTAGTTGAACTGTAGTAATTAATCACCAAATATAACCCACTTTCAGTCGGGCTAATTTTGATATAGCCAACTCTTATTTTTCCCAATTTGCAAAAACATGTTTTATTTAATATGAAGAGAAATTGGTTATCAACCTGTAAAGTGTATCGATTTATATATGTTTGTTTATTATGAAGAGAAATTGGATTTGGTTTTGCAATGATGGATACATATTCATTAGTTGAGGTTTGATAATTTTTTCATTTGCGACATTATGGCGTTGGAAGATGAACATTTTTTGAGTTTTAAATAGTCCCTAATATGATTAGTCTCATAAATATATATCTTTATTTAGATTGTCAAATGAAAGATATATATTACAAGCATTATTTAATTAATGTGAATGTGGTCAAATTTATAGTTATAAAAGTGAATGTATATGAAGAGATAAAAACGTTAAGTTGATCACAAGTTAGTGAGGATGTAGTCATATGAAGTAAATGAATCACCTGTAAAATTACGATGCATGGCACTATATAAAGAAGAAAGCAAAAGCAGGCAATGTGTGGAGAGAAAAAGTTGAATGGAGAAGAAAAGAATGGAAATAGTAGTGGTGTTGATGGTGATGGTGTTAGCAGCAGCTAGTCCGATAATGGGCCACTTGCCGCCTGGAATCTGCATCGACCATTGTCTGAAAGAATGCAAACTGAGCGGCATAGAGATAGAAGCGTGCATCAAATACTGCCCAGTGCACTGTCTTCCTCCAGACACTTCTATTAAAGAGCATTACTGTAATCTGGGATGTATGCTGGATGAATGTGCTCACTTCACCAACGGTATCTAATCTATCTTCACCTTTCTACTTATTGCACTCTCGTCTCGTCCTAACTATTCTTTCTTGTCTTTAATTGCAGATGAGAAGAAGATGACCGACTGTGTATCCAAGTGTCGTAAATATCACTGCAACATTGATGCGTAGAATGAGATCATTGATGTTGTCTCCGCCCACATATGTTTTTTTTTTGCTGCAAATAAATGTGGCCTTAATAAAGATTCATCTTCGATATCACACTGTCTGTTCAACCAAATTATGCATATATTGTAACATTGTATGATGGTAAAGCAATACAAAATATAAGCTATGATCCTCATCCACAACAATGACATTCTCAACAAATCTCATGAAATTGTGGCACTCTAAACAAATGCTTACATTCCCAATCAAGTTTTGTCAGATGACCAAATTCTTTTCTTGACAATCAAGATTAATCTTGCATATAGGAAACGATTTGTCAATTAAAAAATCACTTCTTTTTTATTATCATATGATGTGTCATCAAACCATAAATGGCTAAATCATCAATTCAATATGGAAAATACTTCTATCATAATTGAGGTCCCTTTTGATAATTCAAACCACAATTTTACACTGTTAAACATTTATTCTAACTTCTTATTTGAAATAAGGCTACAATCCTACTAACGTTTTTTAAATCAAAATACAAGTATTCTGAAGACTAATTACTAAAGATTTCACTCCAAATGCTCATTAGATAATATGTATCCACGTTTTTTAGATCTAAATAGATGTATACTCTGTATTTACCATGATAATAAAAAATTCATTTAAAACATGCAACACCAATATTATGCGTCCAAAATAACGCGGAATATCCAAATCCACCAACTTTAACATAATATGTAATATCATATTTTATTGTATGTATATTAATATATCTATAAATATTCGCTAAATATAATATTATATACAATATAACAATATAATCTTTTACTGGTAATAAAGGAGTGATTGGTGGGGACAAGTATCAAAGAAATTCTCAAAAAAATATTCAATATTTATATGATTAATATTCGGACAAAAGTTGGTTAACTACTTTGAAAAATCCTTTTTTTGTTTTTAATATCATCTATATACCTCTCTCTCTCTCTCCCTCTGAGTGGATTTTTCTTACTGTTTATGAAAAATGGAAGTAGGAAAGCTTGTGATATATAATATGCAAGAACTCATTTTGAAATGTTACAATGATGATCTGTAATCCTATACACACACACACAGTGAAGGGACATAATTTGTTGTAAAAAAGCATAACTGATAAGAGCAAGGTTTTTCTTTAATCTGCTGCATTTTTCCAGACAAATATAAGATTAGTACTATATTCACTTAAAAAACATAAATTGTTGTAAAAAAACACAATGACACTTATTAGTGGCAAAAGAAAAATAGTTCAGTTGATCACAAGTTATTGAAGGTGCTGTCATATGAAGTAAATGAATCAACTGTAAAATTAGGTTCTAAAATAAATCACTTACAATTCTCATGTATGCAACTATATAAATAGCCATTCCCTGCTGCATCTCCCCACACCACAAAGAATTATCAGTTAATCTGTGCAGCTAGAGAAGAAATCATCATCAATGGAGAAAAGGAGAATGGAAGTAGTTATGGTGTTGGTGCTCATAGCAGCACTGCTTGGTGTAAGCCCAATAATGGCCCACTTGCCGCCTGGAATCTGCATCGATCATTGTCTGAAAGAATGCAAACTGAGTGGCGTAGTCTTTGGAGCTTGCATCAAATACTGTCCAGTTCACTGTCTTCCCCCAGACACATCAACCAAAGAGCGTTACTGCAATCTTGGATGTATGCTCGATGAATGTGCTAAGTACACCAATGGTATATATGCTCTTCCTTACTCTTCCTTTTCTATGGCTTTCAAATTCTTGCAGAGTCTGAACCACTGTTTGTCATTGCAGATGAGAAGAAGATGACCGACTGCGTAGTCAAGTGCCGTAAATCACACTGCAACAATGTCGTCTAAGAATGACAGCGCGGTGATGAAGTGTATTCTTCTGTGATGCTTTGTTGCAAATAAATGCAGTCCTAATAATCTTGTTCTGTTTCAGTGCATTGTAACCGTTTTCTTTATAGCCAGTAAGATATCAAAATCTTGTCCAAGTTTCAGTACCGAGTTTCCATTCTAGGATAGCAGATAAACATGATTACCAATAGTCATTGCAAGAGCAAGCTCCCCCCTTGAAATGATGAAACCTGTTGGCATCTCTTATGATGATCACCTTCTCAATAAGTTTGGATGCAAATCTCATAAAATTATGGCAGTCTAAACAAATGCGTATATTCTTGATTATTTTGATAACATCCCTGTTATGGCCAGAATTGGCATCACTCATCAAGGAGAAAGCTAGTGCAAGCTTTTCACTGTGGTGATACAGCTGCTCCTCTTTATGCTCTTCTTCCACATCAAACAAGACTGAATTGGTCTCTGGAACGTAGCCCATGTTCTTTAACTGTCTTAGTAGCTCGTCCATATAGGTTCGTATTTCTCTTAGCTGTGGGTGTCGTTGGCCCCCAGAAGCAAACTCATGCACTCTATTACCCACTTCAGTCCAACTCAAACCGGGCTCCTTCCTAACACCAGCTTTTTTCATGTTTGTTCTTATGAGACCACCTTCATCAAAGCTATTAGCTGAGCAATAAATATTTGAGATCATAACATACCCTAGTGAATTTTCTGGGGCCAGTTCTTTTAACTTGGATGATGCTAAGTTGGCCATCTTCGTTTCTCCATGTTTCCGACATGCTCCAAGAAAAGCACTCCAAATAACATAATCTGGTTGCATAGGCATTTTCTTTATGACATTTTCAGCCTCCAAAATATGCCCAGCTCGCCCTAGAATATCAACCATACAAGCATAATGATCAAGTTGAGGAATTATCCCATATTTCTCATACATGGTATCAAAAATCTTGGTTCCTTCCTTCACCATTCCGGCATGACTGCAAGATGAGAGAAGGGCAACGAAGGTGGCTTCATCAGGCGCAATATCCATTTGTTTAAAGAAATGCAATGCTACTTTGACCTTCCCATTCACTGCATAAGCCTTCAACATTGAATTCCAAGAGACAATATCCCTTAACGACATTCCATTAAAAACTTGCTCAGCGTTGTCAATGGAACCACACCTAGCATAAGCATGAATCAAAGCATTATCAAGCTCAAGCACATTAACAAAACCTGTTGTGAGAACTTGACAGTGCACTGCAGAGGCGCTACGTTCTGTGACAAGGTTGGCACAAGCTTTTAATAATATTGAAAATACATAACAATCTGGACTGAAATCCTCCTCCCAACGCATCTGATTGAAAAGAACCAGAACCTGTTCAGGGTACCTTTCAGCCGAGGCAGTCATAATTCCAGTCCACAGAACTATGTCCCGATCAATACCACTTGTTTCCAAGAACAACTTACGACAAGAAACGATCTCTCCTGAAAGAATTGAATAACCTTTGATTAGAGAAGTCACGACTCCAACATCCAGTGCCAACGCTGTCTTAATAGCAGAACAATGCAATTGCAAACAACACATAAGCCCCACAACTTTATCACTGCATTCACTTAGTTCACATAGTGAAGAAACCAAAGTTAAGAGTGTAGTATGATCAAACTCAACTCCTTCACGAAGCATTCTTATGAACAAAGCCATAGCTTTGTGACATTGTTCGTGCATTCCAAGTCCTTTAATCATGGAATTATAGGTAACAAGATTGTGGAAGTCCATTTCTTCAAACACCCTCCAAGCCTCCACACTGCAACTATTCTTCCAGTACATCGCCATGAGAGCATTAGCGACGTAAATCCAAGCATCAAAACCAGTTTTGAGAGCAATCCCATGAACCTGCAGGCCATGGCGGTAATCACAAACAGAGAGCACGCTCGCATAAGTGAAATCATTAGGTCTATAATGGGACAGCAGTTGAGAAAACAAACGGAAGCATTGGTCCAATTTTCCATGCTGAGCATAGCCTGAAATGAGCATCGTCCAAGAAACAATGTTCTTCTGAGGCATTTGAGCGAACAGCTGGCCTGCAAGGTGTAAATCACCAAGCTTGGCATACTTGTTGATGATGTTGTTGGCGGTGAAGAGGTCCGGTGGTGGTGGGGTGGTGGTAATATGTGTAAGCATGTGGCGGAGAAACGGTTGCAATGGGTGGAGATATGGTTTCCGAGCAAATGACATGATAGCAGTTTTCATGGCGTTCAAACTCTCAGAAAATGCAGCTCATTGAAAAATCTTCATTGCAGCTCTGGTTAAGCATTAAGATCAAGATGAATGTTATCAGTAAAACAATTTTCTATACACGGAAAAACATATTCTTTCATATAATTACACGTTATAACAAATATAATGAACATATTTTAAAATTTCACCAAAATTGAATATTGTGTAATACAAATAATATATTACATGTTAATAGCTAGAAAGAAAATAAGTTCATCAATTTTGTTTTTGCTCAGAAATTGAATTCAAATTTTGAAAAGTTAATTTGATATATTATTGAAGACAGCCATCTTATATTCTTATAAGTCATTTTTATTTTATTTAGACTGAACTATTATGTGAATCTTAATTTAAATTGGTAAGTTGAATCATTACGTGATTCTTATCTTAATGTCACTTTCATTTTTTCGGTTAAACTGTGAAATTCTAATTTTAGAAATCTCCAAAATTCAAAAGTATGTTTGAGAAAATTTTCTGATCCCTAATTATATCATCTCATAATGTTATTCGATTGCCCGATCATGTAATATAATATTTGGTGTTTAATTTACCTGCATGAGGTCTGTGTTTTTATGCATAGACAGAAGATATAAAGGATTTAATAGAACTCATGTATAAATCATACCATATAATATAGTGGTAAAAGCAAGATTATGATGAAGAAGCACATATGAAGTCATTGCTGAGAATGAGGATCTTCTCCTACAAAGAATTTCAATATCATTTTCCGAGTGGGAAAACGTGGTATGGTGGTGGCTTAGTTCATCTAAACACATCTCTCTGTCTCTGCAATTCAGCATATCATCGATCCGTGCAAGTGATTTCCCCTTCTTCCTCTTCTTCTTCTTCTTCTTCTTCTTCTTCTTCTTCTTTGTCTTCAGGAGGGTCTACAGTGTATCATCAGCTACTATCACTCTGCTGTGCAACTAATTGCAATACAAATATGTATGCATGCATAATAATAGCAAGACTGTAAAGATGTAACTGAAGAATGACATAGATGCTTTCTTCCTCAACTGTAACCACAACCATCGCTTTCAAATTCATTGTAACATGCTAGCTGCATACATTCAGCAAACCCCCATGATAAGCTAATGTGTATATCCGGCTAGAGCTTAAAAGGGTCCATCCAAATATATGTCCAGCTAAGTATCCAAAAGTATGCCTACATGAAAGTTAACCACTACGATGTTTCTAAAGAAAATTAAACACTGTCAACTATTCTATATTCACAATTCAATTCACAACAAAACTGAACGCATATATAAGCTGGAGCAAGGATAGTCAAGAATGATAAATTTCATTTCATAAAGGGAATGGTCACCTTCTCAACAGAGTAACACAACAATGATCCTTTAAATCTTTTATATTAAGCACAATAATAACCAGAGAAGAAATGGAAAGCCAACCCTTTCAATGCATCCTCACTTCAGCATCACAACATTAGAACACAAACACAGAATTCCAACACAAATCTCCATTCTACACAATACTACAATTGATTAAACAATCTATACCCAGTACGATTCTTTATAATTTTACACAAAGTAAAACACAGCAAGAGATGATGTCAGGTATCATGTGTGTACTATGAACTACACACTGTCATTCAACTAAAAGTTTTTAGAACCTTAATACACATTATCAGAAGCATTTGACAGTCTGGATGGATAAGCCACTGAAGACTAGAACACCAACCCACTATCTTTAACACAAACATATTACACAAATGAACTAGTTGTCAGTCCAAAGGTGTCACTACAATATCAAGTGCTACACCACTTCATACAAAAATGGGCTATGGACTACCAGAGTTGGTCTTCTATAGAAAATCAGTAATAACGGTTATGATATGAATCACGCATCTCATAACGATCCGAGCTAGAGCGACTAACACTATCCAATACTGAACCAAACACTCTTCGGTAATGGTAATCGGTGCTGTCATGGTATGATCTATACCCACTAGGTTGGTGCACAGATATATCAGAAGGAACTGGCATGGAATGAAAAGAAAAAAAAAATAGTTAACCACAAGAAAAAAATCAGGAAAAAGAAGAAGCAACAAATATACAAATTAAAGCTTTGAATAGAAAAACAAAATCACTGTGTTAGAAACTATCTCTTACCTTCTGGATGATTAACTTTCTGCTCTGAAAACCGGCAAGATGATGATATCCTCGAAGGTTGTGAGTGATGTACATCATTGTTATATGGGGCATGATGTGGCCTTTGTTTGATAGAAGAACCAACTGTGGGAGAGGCTGTTATTACTAAACTTGCAGAGGGTTTGTCTTGCCCAGAGATCTGTTACATAAAAGTGATTCTGTTAAATAAACAAAATACAAAAGAATGAGGCTCCTACATAGAAGTTGAAATTGCCAGCCCACAACCATCAGCATGATTACAATGGATTAACATCCCATTTACTCTTCAATTAAAGCCAATGGCAGTCACATACCTCTTCTCAGAGAAGCTGCGAACTTGAATATTGAATAGCATGTCAATAGGGGGCTGGTTCATTAGAACCATTGAGGAGCTATAACTACAAAATACAAGATCGCAAGTGTTTTCTACCAGTGACTTACCGCAAATTTCAAAGTCCTTTTGTAGAGTGTCACGAGTCCAGTAAAAAGCTTGACAGCATACTCAGCTACCTCTTCGGATTCATATTGCGCAAAAGCATAACCTTTAGGTTTATCAGTCTCCCTGTCTCGAGGGATATATAAATCTACTACACGGCCTGCCTGAATGAGAATGTCATACAACACCCTATCACTAACTCTTTCATCAAGGTTGCCTGCAAGAGAAAAATTAGGAACAAAGTTAAAAATTCCATATATTTCTGAGAAAACACAAAGAAGAACAACAATTGAACGTTCAGGTGAGAAACTTTAACTGTAACGTCCTTCCTTGCTAAGAAGGTACAATTACGAAAAGCATTAGGAGACTAAATTGGAACAGGGCAATAAAACAATCACATTGAGGTTTAAGCTTTTGAATTCATATCTTCTATCTATTTAAACCTTCAAACATTATGAAGCAAACTGAATCCCCGCCGACAAAAACATAGCAATACCATAAAAATCAGAGCTTTAGATAACACTTTTTTAGTTTCTCTAGAAAACCAAACAAGCCGAAAAAAAAAAAAAAAAGGGATTCTAGAAACCTCTAAAAAGTAGCATGCTTCAAGAGCTCCGATTACTTAAATTAGAAGATAGGAATTACTAAATAGTTCTGCTAGAGATTCACCATTGAAGATCTCGGAACTATATCACAAAACTATCCCTAAATTAAAGCTAAAGACGTGAAAAAATAATTCAGAATCGTAAAATTAACGAAAATTTAAACTCGAAAGAAACAATAATAGACGCGACAAAACAAAGAAGAAAGCAAGTGCGAAGCACAGTACATACCAATATAAACAGTAGAATTAGACTTCTCCGCCATGATTACAGTTACACAGCTCAATTCAGAATATTCTCGCAAATCTCAGCTTTGATTTATTTACGTTTTAGGTAAAAATTGAAAATCCACAGGACACAAGGAATGGCTCAGGTATGGTGCTAAATAGTCAACTCCCCACCCAAATTGGTATTATATAGGGATTGGGAAGTGGGAGGTTCAACAAATGCCACTGAATTTGAGTTTTATTACGAATATGCCAACCTGACATGAACGCCATGGACAAATAAATAATTAAAGCCCAATTAATAAATAAAATAAAGGCCCAATAAAATAGTTGGATCGGGGCCCACATAAAAACATGCGCCAAAATGTATCCAGCTCATCACCATCTTTTCTGTCAGACTACCGACGCCACGCCACCTCACCACCACCGACGCCACCAATCACATTCCTCCACTACTTCAAAACGACGTCATCGCTATTCCGTCGTAAAATCAGTTACCATTTCACACCAAAATTCACTCTTTTAAATTGAAATTCTGATTGCGTTGGGCTTTTTTGTCCTATTGTGGAAAGGACTCTGATTTCGAAAATCCCAAAAATTTAGCTGAATCTAACCCTTTTTGTTTTTACCGGTGGCTGATTCATCTAACCCCGATGTTTGAATTGGCAGTGAAAAATGTCTGACGCGTTTCAAATTGTAGTCTTTCGAGAACCAGCCCGTTAAAAAAGTATCTGTAGACTTTCCATTATATTATTTTATAAGCAAGAAAATTCAGGACGATGCCAGCACACAAAGCCGTTATATTATAAAGGAGATCGCTAGAGAGAGAGAGAGAGAGAGCTCAGGTGAGTTGGTTTTTAAAATTTTTCTCGAATACTTCTTCAAGAAATATAGGATTGCTAGTTTTTGAATTGGATCTCTCAATCGGAGCCTTTCCCTTTTCAGGGCCAATTCTTTTTGTTCTCTTTATGTGATAACCAAGATTTCTGGGAGCTCTCTCTTATTCGGTCTTCTTCTTCTTCTTCTTAAATTCTGTTGGTTTTGAGGTGGGATTTAATCTTTGAGTTGTTTGAATTGGCGTGTAGGAAAGGCCCCCATAAACATCACTCTAGGTATAAGTGTTTCTTATTCATAAAGTGTTTTTGCATACTTTACGTCACTGCTAAGCTAAATTTTCGGTTTTGATCACTTCAAATAGCTATTGCAGACTTTTTCGTCATTGCAGACTTTGATTGGAAGCAAATTACTTTCTTATATATTTCTTGTGTTTGTGGATTTTTTGTTTTCTATGTTTGATCAAGCTCTATGGTTTCTGATCTTCGCTTGTAGGCTTTGACGTTTCGAGAATTCTTTGTATTACTAATATTTTTGGTAACCTAGGTGATTTTATTGTTGATTTTTTAGCTTATGGTTTTATGTAATCTAGTTTTAGTTCATTATTTATTCATTACGAAATGAGAGGCTTAGAATGGATATGGTTTTCTATGTTGAGATATGCTGCCTATAACTTGGTTTATTTGTTGTAAAAATCTTGAAATTTTGCTTCCATCTATTCTTTTTCTTGGCTTTACGTTTTCTGGTAATATGGAACTATTTTGTGGGGGAAGTGTTGATTGCTCTAGTTTTATGGAAAGCTTATATCTTGAAGTGCTCAGCTTGTTTGATGAACACCTATGTGCGACAGTGAACTATCATTTGCTTTTTTAAAGATATTGTGAATATTGAATAACTCCATTTTTTTTTCCAGCTTGGGCTGCTCTGTTTGCTCCAGTTAGAGCTGTTCTGTGATCCACTGCAAGTTGGATTGATGTACAATGCAGAGGTCAAGAAGAGCTCTTCTGCAAAGGAGAGCTTTGAAGGAAGCGATTTGTGGTAGAGATCGCTTGTATAAGGTCTCTCTTTCTTTCGTTGTGGTCCTATGGGCCATTGTGTTCCTCTTAAATACATGGATTGGCCATGGCGATGTCCAAAGAGGTCAGTCCATCATGTGTTCAGTTCTTGCTTTTAGTACTTTAATTGTTTTAATTTGAACAAGCAAGTAGAATGAACTGAATAGCAGTTTGACTAGTGTCTCTCTCTTCTTCCCCACCCCTCACCCTTTTGTGTGTGTGGTTTTGTTGATCATTTCTTACTAATGCAGTAAAATGTTGCAGATTTTTATTTCTAACAAGTATCCCATTTCAATGTTATCATATGTGTATTTGGTATTCTCCTCACTAAATCTGTCTTGTTGATGAATGTAGACAAACCAGAAGAGTATTCTGTTAAAGCAACAAGTTGGGGTGACGATAAAGTGGCATTCAATAGGGATGCAAATCCCAAATTATCTGTTGATGGACATCCATCAGATGGAATTATCTGTGAAGATCCTGATACTGATTTTAGTAAGAGAGAATCACATGTTAAATCTGCAAAAGTGAACTCTGAACCTGCTGCTGAGGATGATGCCATGGGGAGAAACTCACCAGCAAATGTGGAAAAGGACAAGTATTTAATTGACAGGTTTTCCCATGGAGTACATATGGGTCTTGATGAATACAAGAATAAAGCATTTAATACTAGAAGTAGATATGTAACAGGTGAGGCTGGAAGTATTATACGCAAAGTAGAGCCTGGTGGGGAGGAATACAATTATGCCTCGGCTTCTAAAGGAGCAAAAGTTTTGTCTTACAATAAGGAAGCGAAGGGTGCTTCTAATATCTTGAACAGAGATAAAGACAAGTACCTTAGAAATCCTTGCTCTACCGAAGAGAAATTTGTCGTAATAGAACTTTCTGAAGAATCCTTGGTGGATACTATCGAAATAGCAAATTTTGAGCATCATTCGTCTAATTTGAAAGATTTTGAGTTGTTAGGCAGTCCTGTTTATCCTACTGACTCATGGGTCAAACTTGGTAATTTTTCTGCTGCAAATGTGAAGCATGCTCAAAGATTTGTTCTTCCAGAGCTAAAATGGGTGAGATATCTTAAACTGAATTTGTTAAGTCATCATGGTTCAGATTTCTACTGTACGTTGAGTGTTTTAGAAGTGTATGGTGTTGATGCTGTTGAGAAGATGCTTGAGGACCTGATTTATGTTCAGGATAAGCTACCAGTATCCAATGAAGTATTAGATGATAAGAAGCCTGATATAAGCCAGCACGTGTCCAATGAAGGTGTTGGTTATGAAGAACTGGTTGAAGAACCAGATACCATGATTAGGAACTCTGATGTTAAACGTGGAAGGTTGGACATTGATGTCCCCAACCCAGTCGAAGAAATCCGCCATCAACAGGTTAATAGGATGCCTGGGGATAGTGTTCTTAAAATTCTAATGAAGAAGGTTAGATCTTTGGATTTGAATCTAGCCATTCTTGAGCGATACCTAGAGGAGTTAAACACCAGATATGGTGATATTTTCAAAGAGTTTGATAAAGAAATCGGAGACCACGGTGTACTTCTTGAGAAGGTCATGTCTGATGTCCGAAGTTTATCTGAAAGCAAAGAGGATATGGTTTGTAAAGTTTGTAATTCGTTTCCTTTTGCATTCAGTATTTACGTCATCTTCTAACTTGCTCATTCTTGCAGAGTAAGGAGATTGGTGATCTTTTGTCTTGGAAATCTCTTGTTTCCATCCAGCTTGGCAGTGTACTCAAAGAACATGCCCACCTCAGGTTGCCATTATTTCTTTGCTATAGTACTATTTCTCACTGTCACATTTGAAGTATTTCTGTTGCTGTATTATTCCTGTTTTGCAGAGTGTTTAGTTTTCTTTTTCTTCTTTATATGAGTCTACACCTTAAGCATCAACACTCTTTTTGGTGCACATAATGAAGAAAATTCTCAAGAATATTATGACACCTTAAGAATTCATGCATAAATTGAAATCAGAATAACTCCCTTACACAAATATTTTTATTCTTTTTCCTCGGGGATATGAAAAATCCTTGCAGCTTTTTTGATGCGTTGGTTTCTTTGGCACGAAATCCACTCAAATTGGTGGGGATTTCAAATAGCATTTTGGTTTCACTTTCTTTGCATTTGGTAACTGAATGTTGACCTGCAATTCTTTACACCAGACGACCACTGGATTACACTGCATCTATATCCTTTTCAATGTATGAAATCATGGTTTAGTCACTTGACATTCGAGAAGTTCTATATGCATGAAGTGTTTCTGAGTATATCCTCTCTAACATGATTGCAGATTGGAGGTGGAAAAGGTTCGAACTCAGCAGATGCATCTGGAGAATAAAGGGATCGTTATTTTTCTTGTTTGTGTAGCTTTCGGATTCTTAGCAATTATACGGTCATTTGCAGAAATGATGACGATGAAGATGGATGTTAATAGAATGGAGGATTCTGTTTCCAGGAAATTTTGTTCAGAGAAGCCTTCCTGGTTTTACCTGCTACTAAGCTGTAGCATAACTATAGTTATTCTCTCCTTATAGATATTTTTCAATTTATCCAATTCTTTCTTGCAAATTATACGAAGTACTCTTTTTGTTATTGCCACTATTTACTATCCTTCAATGTTTAGTTCTTGTTATTCTCAAATTCCCACTTTACCAAATTTTCTGGTTTCTAAGCCCATCATACACATGTGGATTTTCTCAAAAAAATTAAAAAATAATTGATGACTTAAAGGATATGAACATTATTATTTATAACTAAAATACATAACAAATGAAAATGGCACTTAGTTTGTTATTTCTATTTCTTCTTGGAATTTTTTTGTGTGACTATTTTGAGATTATGGCAATTATGACATTATAGTTCATTAAAGTATTACTTGTAAGAAGAAAGCAATTTTATGTTAATCAAAGATGCACATTTTAGAAATCAGATTCTTCAAATCTTGGACCATACTTTCACCAATAATATAACTAAATTAAGATTAAAATAATTTTAAGAAAAAAAACATCTAAACATGTACAAACAGAAACAACTTGCACTTGTTGCCATTTGCCAAGACTTTTCTTCAAAAATGGGACAAAGCCTTTCACTACAATAATTGTTTCTGATTGCTCCATGCTTTCTCATTTTAGGTTTGCTCTCTGAAAAATGGATTAATCGATATGTGTTGCCTGTTGTGATAACAACTTATGAAAATTAAATGTATTTCATTCAAGGGTAGAACTCTCCTAGGAATAATCCATAATCCACAAAATAAAATTAATTATGAAAATTAGTTTTTGTTGTGGATAATGAATTTTGTTTCATGAAACTAGCTTCATGAATCAGTTCAAATACATTTTTGTGATCATGCAATTATGAATTTACTTATGTATTTTGTGTGTGCAAATAAGAGAGTAATGAAGTGTGTTGATGAGCAAATTGCTCGTGTGCAGAAATGAAGTCTCAAACGTGTAAAACGAGCCTTACAAGATTAGGAAGCCTTGTTAAGTGAGTCGCCAATACAACTAAACCTCCCATTCCACCGAAATTTGACTTCATAACATTTTTTCATGTTGAAATGCAAATTTAGAAAAACTATTCAAGACATATCTATAGTTTGTCAAGTTAGCTTTTCAATGAATCAAGAATGAAGCCATTTGAACATTTAATTTACGAGTTACAGTCCTTTAACTACCATTGTGCGTCGAACTTGAAAACTCAAAGGGGGTGCCCGTTTGAGTTTTTTCAAAAATCCACGGTGATGAAATTTTCGATACAATATTCAACGGACTCACTTAATTGGAGCTCCATATGTAAGATATGGGGAAAATGGGTCTTACACTGTTAGGAAGTCTATAGAGTGAGTAATGACCAAGGACCAAAATATCGGTGGATATATCGATTTCGGTGGAAATATCGGACATTTTTTAAAAAATATGAAAATTTTGTATAAAAATTGGAAAATATGTGTAGTAATATACAAAATATTATAGCTAACATTAATACATATATTGAACTTAAAATTACAAATAAAATGATATATTTACAATAAATATAGAGATACACTAATATTATATACATCCTAATCCTTTTATTAAATTTCAAAAAAATTAACTAAACTTAATTAAATTATGAGAGGAACCTAAATGCTAGAGTACTAATCTATTTTAAACAATTTAATTAAATTTATATAAAGTAATTGTTTGCTCCACTCATAGACAAAAAATATAGATATATAAAAAGAGAAAGATAAATAATTCAATTTTAATAAATATCCTTCAAATACACCATAAAAAAATCATAAAAAAAAAAAATTCACTTAATTCATAATGAAAAGGGGGAAAAAATCAACACCATTTTATTAAGGAAAAAAAGGGGAAAAAAACACAATAAGCGTTCAGTCCTTTAGGAAGAAAAAAAAAATCAGCGTTTAGGTCCATCAGCGGTGATATTATTGCGATATTTTGGTCGAAATCGACATATTCGAGATATTTCGGCGAAATATCATCGAAATATCGTGATATTTTTACAGAAATAAATTGTTACCCTTATATTATTTCGGTACCTTCATCTTCGCGATATTTCGCTGAAATATCGTGATATTTTGGTCCTTGGTTATGACAAATACATCTAAACTTCTCATTCCACTGAAATTTGACATCATGACCTTCTTTCCCTGTGTTGGCATGCGAAATTTGAAATGCTATTGAAGGAATATTTATAGTCCGTTGATTTATATTTCCAATGCATCAATAATGAATCCTTCTAAACAATTATGTTGAGAGTTATAATCGTATTACTAACACTGCGCGTGGAGCTTATAAAAACTCAAAACTCAGAGGAGTACTCTTTTGAGATTTTTCAAAAATCCACGGTGATGGAATTTTTGAGACAATATTAGATGGACTGACTTAATTGAAGCTCCAAACATAAGATATGGGGAAAATGAGCCTCACGAGATTAGAAAGCCTGTAGAGTGAGTTATGACCTATACACTCTTCCGCCAAATTTTGACTTCACGACCTCCTTTCATTTTGTTGGAATGCGGAATTTGGAAATGTTATTAAAGACATATAGTTTGCCGACTTAACTTTCCAAATAATTAAGAATGAAGCCAACTGGACAATCGTTTTAATAGGTTTGACACTCGATTTATTATCGAATAAACTCAAAACATAAAGTTTAAAATTTGATGACATTTGGAACTATATATTAGACCTGAGTCCATTGAGTTGTGTGATATGTAATTGTTGATGACGTTAAAAGGCAGAGCGTGGATATAACTCTCTTTCTTTACACCACCTCGAGCCGAGCCGAGCCGAGGCTAATTGCATCTAGAATCCTCGTTTCTCTGGGCGAGAGAATCTTCGAAAATGTTCAAGAAGGCAGTTGAGGCGAAATCACAACAGCGACTTTCAGGCGCTGATCGGAAGAAGTTGAAACGCGCAATCAGAGAACGATTTCCCAATGTTTCTGATGCTGATGTCGATGTTTTGCTGCCTCCCAAGGTCTATAAATCTTTTGCTTCTTTGCAATTTATGATGTTATTATTATTATTATTTTTTAAATATTACATATATTTAACTTCCTTCTGCTGCTTGGATGGATTCTTTAAAATCTTTAAACATCTATCTCATGTCTAATGTAGGTAATGATTGTTTGAGTAATAGTTGGGAATACCAAATTGGAATTATTCCAAAGAATTTACTTCTGCTATCTTCAGTATTGAATTTGTTAGATAAGAGTTTTTGTGTAAAGGGTTTCTCCTTTTACCATATAAAGTTCGATGTTTGAGTCTGATAAGAACTCCCTCTTCCGGGGCTTATGAATTTAAGTTGTCAAAAGTGCCCTGAATTTGTGAAAGAAAAGACAAAAGTGAATTCTTTTAAAATGAGAACTTTCTACTGGTGTATTAACCATCAAAACAATGTAAGTTTTGTTCTGTCATTTCTAATGAATTGTTCATTAGAAAGAGAGCAGTGTCCTTATATAGCTGCTACATCTCAGGGAAACATACACACCCTACTTTTGGTGCAGCTTCAAATAACTTGTGGCCATGTTATTGGGCTGTGATGAAGGTCATGCTTAAAAATTTTGATGAAAAAACAGAATTCCATAAGTTTGCTAGTTAAGTAACAAATTTTTTAGGTTTTTGATACTTCTTTTAATGCAAGCTTTTGTGGTCTGTTGTTGACATAATCATTATTTTTCAGGTAGAAATAACTGTATCGAAGTTTCCAAACCGAGTTCTTGTATATGGTCTGGAAGGTGACTGCCCCATGTTTTTCGATGGTGATGGACGAGGCTCTGAAATATACCCTACAGGTATTGATATGCTAGGGAGTATCTCGTGTATGCTTACTAGTTTTTATTTCCAATGATAGACTGTATTTTTTGTCTCTATCTGCCATGACTTTATTGCAAGTTATTTAAGTTCACGCATATTAAGTGATGCGATCAATAAAGCTGAACAATGAATTGAGTTCATGTATCAGAACTATTAGATGAGAGAATTGATGGTTCTGCTTGCATGTAAGTCTTCTTTTAGATTAGTTAGGGTAGATTTAGCACTGTTGATTATAAATAATTAGCTCGACCTGAAGTCAGCTACCAATAAGTGTTGTCCATCTCTTTTAGTTATACAGGTCTTGATTGAGAGTTAACTGTCTATGGCCTTCCCATGGGGGCCATCTGGGTTATTATTAGTTGTGTTTAGACTGATAAGATGTAGTTTTGGTGAATCCATTATAAGTCGGAAAACCTATGTGTTAGATATTTTTGGATGCATATGAATTGGTGGACTCTTCTTTGCTTAAAGTTAAGTGCATGAATCATTATATATCTCAGCTGAAGACTGCGGATTTGGAATTGTGATTTTTTGGAAGGCAAGATGTAAAATACAATGAAGCAAAAAAGGATTGTTGCTATTGTCTGTTGTTATATACAAGGGGTCCTTATATTAAGACAACCTCATGGCGTCTTTGAAGTATTGAATTTCTCAGGAGTTTGATATAGAGCCACGAAAGATCATTCTTTATAGTTATGGTATCTTGTTTCTGTTCTGAGAATGTTATCTCTTCTGTTTAATCTCTGTGAAGATCATTCCATTGACTTCATTTATTGCTGTTTCATTAACTTATTCATAAAAATCTGTGGATCTTGTATTAATCTGATTATTTTGAGCTTTTCATGAAGTAGCATTCCTGATTATTTCCACCCTTCTATTTGAGGCAGTTTATGCTTTGTGGAAGGTTCCAGATCTTTTGCCTGTTTTCATGCTGAAAGGGGGGGAAGTTTCTCGATTTGTGCTTGGTGGGGCAGATTTGATGTTTCCTGGCATCCGAATCCCTTCTGAAGGTCTTCCATCATTTTCTGCTGGTGAGCCATGGGCTGTTAAAGTTCCTGGCAATTCAGCTCCAATAGCTGTAAGTAATATAAATATGTCAATTAGGCATTAGCGATATCAGATCTGTGTAAAGCGTTCTAATCAATAAGTCGTGAAAATTTTACACACAGGTAGGTGCCACGACCATGAGCAGCACAGAGGCATTGAAGGCTGGATTGCGAGGGAAGGCACTAAAAATAAATCATTACTACAGAGATACACTTTGGTAAAAGCACCCTGTAGCTTTGTCTAGAAAATACAAATTTCCATTATATAAAAATATTAGCCATGGTTTTCCTTTATAATCATTTCTCTATTTCTTTGTTCGCGTAATATAAATTTCCCCAGGGAATCAGCTGAAAACTGTCATGTTCCAAATGCTGGATTTTTTGAAGATGCTGTGTTTGAGGATCCTGCTCTATTTTCTGCTGGCCAGGCTTCTGATTCATGTGAAGGTGATTTCTCAGTTGGCCAGATAAATCCCGTCAACAATGAACATGTGGGAGATGCTGGTGTTGCTGATAGAGCTCTCTCTATTTCTGATTCTGCTCCCAAGGAAGAGTCCACTGTGACAAATGGAGAAAGTGAACAAATAACCACTGCCATGGTTGGTTTGCAGGTTGTAGAAAATGCATCAGGCAGTGAGTCTAATGTGGATGACCAGCATCCATTGTCTGTTGAGGATGTAGATTTGCTATTGGATAGGTGTCTTTTGCAAGCGTTGCACACAACAGTCAAGGATAAAGATCTTCCCATGCTAGGAAGTATATTATGGTAACCACAAACTGAACTCGTTAGTATTTATTTACTGCCGACTTCATTTCATTACTTGAGTATGGTCAAATTTACATTAGTTCAACTCCATAATGTGCTTATGTGATTATATTTCTTATTATTTCATTTATTCAGGCATTACTTGCATTGTTTCAAGTGCCAGTTCATTGAATGATCCGACAAGTATAGAAGTTTCAATTTTTTATGTCAATCATAGTGGAACTATGGATGACTGGGTTGGTTACACTTTACAGTGTGAAATAAAATGCCAACAGATTCTCATGAGTTTGTCTGAAGTTTTCAAATTCTGCCCAGAGAATTTTTCTGTTGAAACTTGTGTTCGTATGATTAGGTCCAAAGATAATATGCCACTATAATGAGTACAACCTGTACAAGCTTGTTTGTTAGGAGTAGAGAATTGAAATAGTGAATGACCATTTGTTGACTTGGGCAGTGCTTCACTTATAGGTCCCTGTGGTGAGGTGAAGTTAGATCAGAAGTCTATTACATCATCTTCATTGTTTTTATTTAATGTCCATGTTTCTCTTGTCACAATATGTGTGTTACTTGTTTTCATGTTTGATGTCCAGATAGAAAGTCAGTCTAACTTTGCTTGTGCTGCTACAGGTCTGGCCATGTGCTACCTTGCAGGCCTTCAGGTATTACATTAGACATTAAGAAGTCTTCTCACAAGAAGTTGTCCAAGTGGCTGCAGTCTAAATCTGCTGGTGGGCTGGTCAGTTTTGAATTTGTTTTATATTGCCCGTTCAATTTTTGTTGGCTATATTTTGGATTTAAGTCTTAATACACACACACACACACATCCATCCTACTTGCTAACAACAACCACTGGTTGAAAGTTTCGCTGACCAAGACATTCCTAATGAACTATTTATTTGACCTAATTGCTTTTCAAACTCTTGTTATTATTATTTTGTGTGTGTGTGTGTTGTCATGTTACTATTTTGTTGTAGTACAATTTGCCTTAGTACTTATGTGTAGTGTAGATTTTATATGCCAGTACAATTTGTCATGTTACTATCTTGATATTGTATCATGTACATTTTATATGCCAGATTTCCATTAAAGAGGATAAACATAAAAAAGAGGTGACACTGGTCTTGGTTAATCGCAATCACTTGGAATACACATCTTTCAAGCCAGAGAAGAAGAAAGTGGATAAGAATGAACAATCCCCAAAAAACACTGCCAGTGAAGGACAGTTGCATAAGTTACTTGAAGTTGTGGAACTTTATAAGCCAAGTACACATGTCAACCCTATATTTGCTGCTGTTGGAGCAGATACTGGGAAACTGTATACTGCTTCAGAAGCTTCTCAAATTGTCTTCGGATATGTTGAGCAGGAAAAGCTAGTGAAAGAAGCAAACAAATCCTTCATAGTTTTAGATGTAATATTGTGTGATGCTTTGTTTAAGGGTGCTATCAAAAAGGGTTTAATGTATCCAACTGAAATTCATAAAAAAGATTTAGGGCAGACCTTTATCAATCGGATGCAAGCTCATTGTGAAGTGAAAAGGGGAAGTGATACTGTTGTTCGGAAAGGTGCACTTAAGCCACTCCAAATACTTACAGAACGAAGACAAGGAAATAAAAAAGTTACAAAACTTTCTGGTCTAGAGTCTTTTTTGATAGATCCAGAGGCATTGGCTTCAGAGCTCCAGAAAAAGTTTGCTTGTAGTACAACAGTATCAGAACTTCCAGGTATGGCTTGATCCTAATGTGTCATGTTTTTAATCATATGTTAATCTTTTCTGTCTACATGGTGCTTGTTTGTTCATTTCATTGATTCATATTTTTGGAGAGGTGAGGACACTGAACTCCTACACCTTTTCTGTTGGTGGAATCAGTCTTGGCAAATTTAAGCTTGAGAGATTTCTGTCGTCTTACTGTCAAAATAAGTCTTGCATACATTTGATTTGAAATGATATTAGATTAGGAAAATTTGTGGTTAATGACATGTTTGTTTATCATGACATAGTTATATGTGAAATGCTCTATTTTCCTTTGAAGTCCTATGCTGAAATTTTCAGTGTGGATGCAATGGCACCTTGTGAAGTAAACCGGACCCTTGTTGATTTTGGAATGGGTGTGCCTACATAGTGATCTGATGGACTAGTTATATAATATTGATTCAGGTCTTGTAGTTGTACTTTTTTTTGGGGGGGAAGGGGTGGAGGCGGATTGAGAAAGATCATGAAGGTTTCTGATGTTAACAATGTCATCTTGCCTCTATAACAGTGCCAACAATTAGGCAGTAACTAGTGACTAGAACTAAAGAACTATCCTAAATGCATGTAGCCTTCCATTCAGTTTTTTCTGCTGCATTCATGTCTTGTATAACTAAATCAAGATATCTTAAAGCAACAGTTCTAACACTTATTTCTACTACTTGAAGTGGAGTTATGTCTACAAATCTAATTTTTTTTTTCTTTATTCGGTACAAAAAGGTAAAAAGGGGCTCGAAGTTTTAATACAAGGTGGTGTCATTGATGATGTTGCGAGACATCTTGTTGAACAGTATGGGGTTCAAAAGAGATACATTGAAGTTCTTGACAAGACCAAAAAATAAGAAATAAGGTTAGCTTTTCTGCTTACTGTTGTACCTCTTTCTCCCCTTCCTGGTGACATCACCAACTCTTAAATGTGAAAATGGTAACCTGCTGTTGCAAAGTTTACAGGCAGACTATAGAACCATCTAATTGAAGAACATTTATGGTTTCCTATGGTTTTACATCCCAAATGATGCGTCACTGTGAAGGATCCAATCTGGAGTAATAGAAAATCTTATCCGTAATGTAGATATTTCATACTTGTTATTCAGAAAAAAGTTTGAGAAGACATTGGGTGTTCAAAGAACAAGAAGAAAAGTCAATATTTTGATGGAAAAAGGAGTTTCACATTCCACCACAAGATCTATATATATACACGTGTAACCAACCATTTTAACAATCATGTTGGATTACTTTGTAGAGAGGTTTACATGTATTTGCTAAAACTTTCTTACATTTCAGGTCTAATGGTGTATGAAAAGTATGGTGAGCGGTTGACATTTCTTGTATCAGATGGCGTATTGGTTTTTTCAATAAGCATACGTGGTCTCCAAGGTTCATTAAAACAGAGCGAGTCGTCTTCAATTATCACCATATTTATGCAAAATTAGTTTTTTCTTGTATAGTCACCAAGATTCTTATACTTGATTCCATTTTTGGTTCGTTCTGACATTTAAGGGTGTTGCAATGTGAATCAATTGACTTTATTACTAGAGCCGTTGATTAAACAAATCTTTAGAGTTTTGATGCATCATCCAAAAGTCGACAAATTGGTTGATTAAATACTGTGATGGTAAGATGGAGGAATCTCAAGTGAGTTAGTAAAGAAACATGTTTGGATATTCGGAGGAGATATCCATAATCATCGTTGATTATTGATTGATTCCTTTGTTTATTGACACTCAATGATGGTGTTGGCTTTACCCTTTTATTCTTGTGCTCATTTTGCAAAACTCAATTCGATTATTCTGTGAAATGCTCATCAGCATTTGATTGTTGAGATGCTGGAGGTATGTGAATCTGATGCCACATGCCTGCTGTGATGTGGAAAGCAGTTCTGTTTCAATACTAGCTAGAATTCAAGCTCATTATTCTCTATCTCTACCCTTTTTCAGCTTTGGCGTGGATGAATTGAGGGGAAAAAGGTCAATTGAGTTAAGGTTTGTAAGACGAGTTGTGAATTGTTTGGAACTCGATCGTACAATGATCAAGTTTGTCTCGTCCTTTGATGTCAAATTTTACATAAATCGACTGGTCGGGCATACTTGATTAAACTCGGGTTTAATAGTAAATGAATCAAAATTCAGTATACATGTTGATGTCCTCAATTCTTCCTTAGTAGGCGAACAAATAATAGTGGTGAATATGGCATCTGCTTTTGGAAATATTCGTGATTGCCTCTACTGTGCCAAGTCCATGAAATGCTCAACGTATATGCTAATGCTATGCTATAATAATACTTGTCCAATTTCTATCACTGACAGCTTACCCTAGAAATGATTGATTAATGAATCTGGATTCTTGATTATTGATTTTGAAAAGGGTACATGAGAATTTGATAATATCCATTAAATAAATATTGAAATCTTATGCTCAAGAAGATTTTTTATACATAAAACATTGATCTTAATTATTAGTCTTATTTGATTCTAACAAAAAAAAAAGTATATATATATATATATATATATATATATATATATATATATATATAAACTCCAAAGTAACACTTTTGAGTGTTAAGATTTTTAGTATTAGAAAGAAATATAGAAAAAGGAATCCCATGCACATGAAGGGGAGAAGCATGCAGGAAGAGAATGAAAGCTACCTAAATTCTTAAAGTGAACAAAAAGGGTCTTTATAAGGGTGCTCTTCCTTCTTGTCTTTCCAACTCACTGGTGAATATGGGAGAAAACGAATGGTTGAACGGGTATTTGGAGGCAATATTGGAGGTTGGAAACGGGAAGAAGAGAGATGGAGAAAAGAAGAGTGTAGGAAAGAAGGTTGTTGATGATGAGTTGATGTTGAAGGAAGAGAAGATATTTAGTCCTACCAAATACTTTGTGGAAGAAGTTGTGAATAGCTTTGATGAAGCTGATCTTCACAGAACATGGATTAAGGTGATAGCTACAAGGAGTTCTCGTCTACGCAATAACAGCAGGCTGGAGAATATGTGCTGGCGCATTTGGCATCTTGCTCGTAGAAAGAAACAGGTTCATTCATTACCTCACCTCTTCCACATTCAACCACATACATGTAAACCTTTTACCTGCAGATAGCCTGGGATGCTGCACAAAAACTGGTAAACCGGAGATTTGAGAGAGAGAGAGGCCGTAATGATGCTGCTCTAGATCTTTCTGACCTCTCTGAAGGCGAGAGAGACAATCAAACTCACTCTCTCACAAACATCTCAAGAATACATTCTGATACTCAGATTTGGTCCGATGATAATTCTAGACAACTATACATTGTTTTGATAAGGTAACTAAAGCATGCATCTATGCTTGTATTTTCAATTACTTTCTCTTTAATGGTTTACCATGTAGTTTACATGGTTTGGTACGAGGAGAAAACATGGAACTTGGACGAGACTCTGACACCGGTGGGCAGGTCAAATACGTGGTGGAATTAGCACGAGCTCTAGCTGACATGGAAGGCGTACACAGAGTAGATCTTCTGACAAGACAAATGACATCCTCAGAAGTCGACTCCACCTACAGTGAACCAATTGAGATGCTTTCATGCCCCAATGACGGATCTGGTAGCTGTGGTGCCTACATTATCCGAATCCCTTGTGGCCCTATCGACAAGTATGCTCCTAAACACAACACAAATCAAATCTTACTACATGAATTGTGCTCTAAAGATAAACTGTACTGAATCTTGATGCAATAGATATATTCCAAAAGAGTCACTCTGGCCCTACCTTCCAGAGTTCATTGACGGAGCTCTGGGCCATGTGGTTAACATGGCAAGAGCTTTGGGAGAACAAGTCAATGGTGGAAAACCAGCTTGGCCTTACGCTATTCACGGCCACTATGCAGATGCAGGGGAAGTGGCGGCACGCTTATCTGCTGTCCTAAATGTGCCAATGGTGTTAACAGGGCACTCCCTGGGGAGGAACAAGTTAGAACAGTTACTTAAACAGGGTAGGGTTTCTAGGGAGGATATTAACACGACATACAAGATAATGAGGAGAATTGAAGCTGAGGAGTTGGGGTTGGATTCTGCTGAGATGGTTGTAACGAGCACTAGGCAAGAGATTGAAGAGCAGTGGGGTTTGTATGACGGGTTTGATATCCAGTTGGAGAGGAAGCTAAGGATTAGAAGAAGAAGAGGGGTAAGCTGCCTCGGAAGATCCATGCCTAGGATGCTGGTATTGCCTCCATTTACTTCTCTATAGACTCTATATATAGTAGGACATGTTAGAAGATGTACAAGTAACTAATCTAGTGAACTTAATGACAGATTTTCATTTGTTGAACTAGGTCATACCACCAGGTATGGATTTCAGCAGTATGGCAGCACAAGAATCATCGGACAATGATGGAGATCTCAGATCAATGATCGGCACTGATAGGATCCACAAACGGCCGATGCCTCCGATATGGTCTGAGGTTAGGTTAAAAAGAAAAATGCACATTGCTTTTCTAATGAAAGTCAATCAATGAATGCTGATAAATGACCACAAGCCAAGTAAAAATAAAAATGAAAATGGTACCTCTAAGCTTCTGATAAAGTGTGGTCTACTTGTGTTAAATGCAGATTATGCGTTTCTTCACGAATCCCCACAAGCCCATGATACTAGCATTATCTCGTCCAGATCCAAAGAAGAATGTAACCACTTTACTCAAGGCTTTTGGAGAATGCCTGCCCCTTCGAGAACTGGCAAATTTGGTAACATCCAATTTATCCTCACTATGCATAATCCAAGTGTAAACATTAAGCTAATAATATCAAATGTCAAATTGTCACTGCAGACACTGATACTTGGTAACAGAGATGACATTGAAGATATGTCCAACAGCAGCTCATCTGTTCTTACAACTGTTCTCAAGCTCATTGACAAGTACGATTTGTACGGTCAAGTTGCATATCCAAAGCACCATACGCAGCCACAAGTCCCTGAAATATATTGTCTAGCAGCCAAAACCAAGGTGAGTCATCTAATAATAGATTATCATCTGTGTTTCTATAAACTAGAAAATATTATATTTTACTATTATAACTTAACTAAAATGCTTATACTGATCCGTAAGTAACATTGGTTTGGTGGATCTTTCTTTAAGGGCGTTTTCATCAATCCAGCTCTAGTCGAACCGTTTGGTCTCACTCTCATAGAGGTTAGTTACTGTTAACTACCGTCCAACTTATAACCGGCTAAGTTCTAATACTATGTAAGCAAGTACGTTAACTGTCAAAAATCATGCTTTTGTGTAGGCTGCTGCTTATGGACTACCCATTGTCGCCACAAAAAATGGTGGACCTGTGGACATATTAAAGGTAATTTCTATGGCTACTATTCTTACTCTTTTCTATACCAACACAAATATCAAGGTCATAATCAAGGTCCAAAAAACACACATTGATGTGCGCGAGTGTGAATCTAATGGTAGTCGTTGATGAATCAGGCGCTCAATAACGGTCTGCTTGTTGACCCGCATGACCAGAAAGCCATCTCAGATGCTCTTCTGAAGCTTGTCGCTGAAAAAAACCGCTGGCAAGACTGCCGGAAAAATGGCCTTAGAAATATCCACAAGTTCTCATGGCCGGAGCACTGTCGGAACTACCTCTCCCATGTTGAGCATTGCAGAAACCACCATCCAAACAATCATCTTTCTGTCATGCCAATTCCTGAGGAGCCACTGAGTGAATCACTCCGTGGCATTGAAGACCTTTCGTTGAAATTCTCTGTTGATGTAGATGTGAAGGCCATTGGTGAACTTGATCCAGCAGCCAACAGTCAGCAGAAGATCATTGATATTCTATTGCAAAAGACAATCTCTAATGGAAAATCCGTAAATGTTTACTGTCCAGGGAGAAGGCAATGGCTGTATGTAATAGCCGTTGACAGTTACAACAGTAATGGAAGTCCTGCTGAGGCATTGCCTTTAATTATCAATAATGTTATGCAGGTTTCAGGATCAAAGTCTAGCCAGATAGGTTTCGTACTATTGACAGGTTTGAGTCTACAGGAGACGAAGGAAATTCTAGGAAGTAAATGGCAGGTAAAACTACAAGACTTTGATGCATTAGTTTGCAGCAGCGGAAGCGAAATCTGCTACCCCTGGAGGGATTTGGTAGTCGATGAAGACTACGAATCCCATATTGAGTACCGTTGGCCAGGTGAAAATGTGAAACAAATGATAATGAGGCTTGCCAAGATGGAGAACACAGTGGAGAATGATGATGATATGCAGCTAAGTCAATGTAGCTCGCGATGCTACTCTTACTGCATTAAACCAGGAGCCAAGGTACCATTTAATTTCTTTCTTCTTTGATCTAAATACAGACAATGTAGCCTCAAAAGGAAATACTTTATCATGACACAGACTCAGAAGATCGATGATCTAAGACAGAGGCTACGGATGAGAGGCCTGCGATGCAACCTGGTCTATACCCAAGCTGCATCGAGATTGAATGCCATGCCATTGTTTGCATCAAGAGCCCAAGCACTGAGGTCTGTCCATCATTTTAAAATCACTTATATGGTGAAATTTACCCAAATATATTTCCATTGCTTCTATATGCTATGCAGATATTTATCGGTCAGATGGAGTATAAACCTTTCCAAAGTGATTCTATTTCTGGGGGAAGGAGGAGATACAGACTATGAAGACTTGCTTGGAGGTCTTCACAAGACTGTTATCCTCAGAGATTCTGTCGTTTATGGTAGTGAGATGAAAGTGCATAGTGAGGATGGCTTCAAAAAGGATGGCGTAGTTTTCCCTCAGGACAACACAAAAATAGCTATGGCAGAGGGGTTTGGAGTTCATGACATCTCCAAAGCCTTGGGACATTTGGTATCATGTGAATTCTCAGTCAAAACTCTGCTTCCTTAAACCTATATAAATGCTGTTATAGTGCTATGGGATCAGAAGCTTGTAAAATTCATGTATGATCAAAAAGAAAAGTGGAAGGACATTAATATCGTTGGAGATTAGAAATGTTACTGAGACAGTATTCAGCAGGAGAGTAAAAAAAAATCATTTAGTTTCAATGTTGATAATAAAGACTAGTAACTCAATTGAGTGGAGACTGGAAAATCAAAGCACCTATGATGTACTTCATTAGCTTTATTTGTCCACATCATTCGTTTTGCATATTCATCGTTTCAATTATTAGAACTTTTCTATACATTCATCAGATTAGAAAATGTTGAGAGATATTACCCTGAAATTTCCTACTATATATTCCTTTTTTCCTTACTACCTGTCAAACTCATAAATCCAGCTTAACATTGTATTCCTCACCACAAGAGCACCGAACTGTGTGTGAAAGTTCCTGAAGAAAAGGGGAAATCTTAAATTAGATCAATGAAATAGTTATCCTAAAACTTAAAAGTGATTAGCCAGATTTTAGAGGATTATGTTTTCCTTAATCACTAAAAGATCAGCTTGCCAAGTTTTGAGGTCACCAAAGTTGAGATTGAATCAAATTTATATATATATATATATATATATATATATATATATATATATATTAGTTTTAGACCACTGCGTTGCACATGGAGATCAATTCAAACTAAGGACACTTTTTTATATTAGAGTTCTAATTATAATAGGATTCTATAGGATTTTGGATAAGGATTTTAATATAAAATTATTTAAATATGAAAATTCTAAATTACTATTATAACCTTAAATAATAATTTTTGATAAAGATATATTTGGCAATCCATATTTTGTAAGAAACATCCACACTTTTATATAGGTAACACACACACATATATATATATATATATATATATATATATATATATATATATATATAAACTACAATGCAAGAGCATAGGAAAAGTAAGTCACTATTTGTTTGACTTAAATGACAACCTAAAGAAAGAGTAGCAAGCTCACCTTCAATCTCATAATCTGGTGTTGCAGAGATTGGACATACTCAGCTTCTCCAGCTTTGTCAGATAGGAGTGCTTGGAGCTCTTCTTCCAATCTTTTCTCATCAGTCTCCCTAAGTTCTGGCTGCATCACTCAGCATTGTGTTTCAATATTAGAATCATATAAATCAGGATTAGACTGGGATTAATGATTTAATGATTCCATTTAGAAGATGAATGCCTATATAGTTAAAATACAAAACTAGCAATATATTCTGTTTTGGCTACAGAAAGGAAAGTGTGGTGGTTCATTTGTTTATTTGTGTGGTATACTTATCATAAAATGCTGAAACTCAAATAACTACATTAACCAAAGTGCATTATAGTCCTAAAGTAGATACATATCAAATAGAAGAAAGAAAATGAATAAAAATGTGCTCATTATTGAAAGTCACCTTGAAGTTGGTCACTTTAGCCTTTACCAGTTCAATAGACTGCCTCAGCTGTGACACCAAAATAGTTATGGAAAAATGTCACATGATTATTTTTCTAATTACATTAATCAACAACTGATAATTTTTCGTCCTATTACTATAGCTAAAAATAAGAGTTCATTTTCTACCATAAATCTTTGTCAAGAAACAAAGGGTAACATTAGTAAATTAAACATCTCCGATTTGAAGTGTGAACAAGGAATTCAAATTGAAATAAGGATCATAATAGATAACATTAAGTACAACTTAAGTTCTTCAATGAACCTATACCTAAAAGAATTATTTATATGAATCTAATGATATGATGATTGCTTTGTACAGTTTTGCTTCCCAACTTGGAAGGTAAAAAATGATGGATTCAATACCAGATACATATACAAACCTTAGTATTCTCCAAAACATGATTTGATTTTAGTTGTTCTATCTTATCAAACTTGGCTTGAGCAGCTTTAAAATCTATCATCATGCTTTGATCCACGTCATTCAGAAACTCTGGAAATTGCCAAGTCATTTTTATTTGAAACTAGAGCATTACACATAAATCAGATTATAATCATGACTAATATTTGTAAAAAGATTGCTAATGAAGAGCATAACAAAAGCTATGGGTTGGAGAAATCTCCAATCTACAGAATTTGAACACTAAATGCTTGTAATAAACAGCATGCATATTCTGAAAATTGTACTATGTGATGATGATAACGAACTGGAACACCTCATATTAACTGCTGATGATAAAACTTTAATATTTGACACCCTTACGAAAAAATGTTGGAACTTGAACTACTAAAAGTGAAGTTCTATATACCTAGGACAGTCCAGTCTACTTTTCTCATAGATCTTCTAATTATTTCACACATTTCTCTAGAGGAGATACACTAGAAGGGGATTAAGCCATATATCCCATCTCTGGGAGATTTATTTTCAACTGCCATCATCAAATTATAAGTGAAGGTTTCAACTGTAATACATTAGTTACTATGATTTCCATCATTTAAATAGGAGTACTCTAGCTTTTCATAATAGCTTAGTTGTTTACACCCATCAAAGGGCATAAAATAATAGGAAATCTTATTATATATTGGATATGAAAGGAACTTGTATTCCTTACCTTTTGTTGGACCTGCTTTCTCATTTACCTGCACAGTTACTCAATAGTGATTAACAATATATCGCGATCTTAGGAAGAGAACATGACAGAAAAGATGAAATAGTTGAAATTCCTTCAATATCATGTTTCTCTCGTGAAATACCAAATTCCAGAAAAAAAAAAAGAAGGAAATTTGACCTATGAATTGAAAATTGTTTGAAGTGAATTCTCATATTCAGAGCATATGGATAACTGACTAGATTGATGTATTAGAGATGGAAATCATTCAGGATAAGGATGACAATGATGTTCCCACAAGACTTAGCTGAATTACATGGTAAGAACTAACACTTGATATCGTCACATGTGACTTTATGCGGATTTGACATAACAAGCTTAAAGCATAAAACCACCTCGTTAATTACATATGGTGCATGAGACATAATACGAGTTTCTCACTTATGAGTGTGGGGTCAATTATATATCCAGTGCTATTTAAGAGCAGTGAAATCCTTTAATTTTGCAAAATGAAGGAATGCAATTAATATCTGACTCATGTCATACTTAACAACAACTTATGCTTATCCGAAGTCATTTACATGCCAAATATTTATATTATTTGGAATTCATATAGTATTAGATCTAAAACATGATTACTTGTAGTTTTTTAATGTTGTCCGAATGAACAAGTAGTCATTACATATTTTAAATATATTTTGTGATGACAAGGTGGAAAAATACTTAAAAAGATTACCAAGCCCTCTCTGGTCTGTGAGATAAAATTCTGAGTGTTCAGCCACTCCTGCATAGTTAGTTACAAGTCCAGTAATTGTGATTAGTACTGCATTGATATCTGGACGGTCACAGAAGATCTCAAACCTGTTGGTCTTTTAGTTGTCCATTGATATCCTCATTAACCTTCGTGTAATGTGCACTGTTATGGGAGCAAAAAATGTCATTATATGATTTTCCATAGCTCCTTGATATATGATCCACATGTTACCTTCGTTCCAAAAGTTTTGCTGAAAGGCTAAGTCTTTCTTGTTGCATAAGCTCCAATGTCTGCATGTTAAGAAAAACCAAGACTAGAATGAGTCTTTGCTACAAGTACTGATAAAATTGAATGATCCAACATCCTCCCACCCCTCCCCAGCTCAGAGGGGGTCTCTCCAGGGAATTCTTTTGTCTACTTGACACACAGCTGCAAAGAAATGTATCCAATGCTTCTTGTATCTTTCAACCATGTGTTTGTATATAACCAACCATGTACTTGTATATAGCGAAAGAGACTACGTATACAAGAGGAAACCATAAGTCATTTTGGGGTTTGGGTATCTACATTCTAATGAGGACGGAGCTTTTAGCATCTAAGAGAAGTTGCCATTTGAGTGATTGCCTTGTCTCATGATCACTTGCAAGATTAATAATATTGAATAATCAGTGTTCAAGTCAATGACAAAACTTTTACTGGATGGGAATATTGTCATCGTCTATTCTACAAAACCTGCTGATAAACTACTTCCAAATACTGTGCACTAGTTGTATGGAATGACCAAAAATCAGATTTCTAAAGAATTTTAGAATAATTCTATCACCATCGACATCCATCAACTATATATGCATTAACAAAATCTTTGTACCTGGCAGAGGGTGTAACAGTCAGATCCAAAAGCAGCGATTTTCCTCTGTGTTTCCAGAATCTGCAAACAGATCTCCCCCTTTGCTTTGGCCATCCGATCAGTTTCCTCCTTGAGTTGCGTAATTTCAGTCTTCACTGCACTTTTTTTAAGACGAAAAATAAAATACAGGCATTTGATGAACTGTTAAAATTCCAAAATGAAAAAAATACTGTTCCAAAATAAGAACAACAACTTCAAAACCAAAATGTAAAACATCCTTTTTTGTTGACAAAATATACTAAAAACAAAAATGAAGAGTTCCAGTGTCAAACTGTGAGCTAGAGCATAAAAATATTAGGAATACAAACAAGATAAAGCACTTTTGATGTTATATGCAACAACCGATTATTTGCTTCTAGTAGAAGAGGAAAAAAAAAGTCATAACATATAACCGAATTCAAGATCCTTTTGGAGAGTCTGAATAGTGGTGCACTGCATATGCTCTTCAACTGACATTTTTGCCGCTTGATCCGCCACATCTGCAATTCAATGAATTATAAATTAATTTCTGTCTCGCATTTAGAAATCGATCCAGCTTCTTATCAGCAGAAACTATTTGTCCAGTGCACACAAGGTTAAATAAGAATTAAAATGAAGATGCTGATTACGAAATTAATGTTATTGATTTCAAAATTATCTGAGGACGTTTTAGAGATGATTTCTGTCCGAGGCACAGAGAGGGAAGGAGCACCAACCGTTGATCTGAGAGCGGAGAGTCTTCATGTACTGAAATAATTCCTCCATTGACACCGATATGACGTCGATTTTAAAAAATGACTGATCAAACTTACTTCCAATGTGTGTTTGAGAGAGAGAGAGAGAGAGAGTTTTGAACTATGTTCTATGGAAAGCTGTCTATATATATGCTGCAGGGGAGAGGGAAGTGGATTTGGAGGGAAGCGGAGGAAATTCTGGTGCCTGTGAGGTGCAGGATAATGTGGTGAGGTCTCACGGTAATCAGGGTTAATTTGGTAATTACAAAAGGCCAGATTTACTAAGATGCGGCGGCGGAATGGTGGCAGCAGAGAAGAAATGGCAACATTGATTTCGCGGTGGGATCGGCAACAGAGGCAGCTCCGCCTCCAAAGACGCAGCCTATTTCCGCGAAAACTCGCTTTGTTTTCGTCGAGGAGAAAACTCGTGCGATTCCTATTCATTTCCCTCGCCATTATTGCAATCCTCCCCCCTCTCTACTTCCATTTCCGCCTCCGTCGCTTCCACCAGGTCCTTTTACTCTCTAAACTTTATGGAATTTGGGCGAAAATTGACTGATCCCTGCTGCTTACCTTTCTATGTCTTATGTTTGCCGTCTATATGCAGATGCAATTACGCAAGTGCAGCTGGATGCAAAGTCCACCATTAGTGTGTGCTCATGGAGGTGACTCAACCAAGGCTTTTCCCAATACTGTAGGCATCTCTTATCACTTAAAATTGTTTTCTTTTTGCAAATAATCTGTTCAAAATCCATAGGAGCAGCTGATAATATTAGATTGATACATGCATTGTCTGTCTGGTCTTGAGTGAGAAAAACTGCAAAACTAGTAACTATCAGAACCATAATGGAAACTTAATGGAAACAAAATGTTGAAGTGATTATTTGAATATTTTAAAATGACATTGTTGATTTGATCATGTGTGCCCTTTTTTCTGGGTCTAGTTAATGCTGTTCTTTATGTTTACTTGAACTCTTGATATGAGAAGAAATGTAAATAAAATAAACTGAGGAAGACGGAGCAGAATCCAGAAATTGCTCTAGAATTCTAGGCATTTCAATAATTCTATCAGCTTCATCTTGAAACATCATCTTGCTTGTGACAGATGGATGCTTACAATATTGCTCTAAGTTCTCAAGCAGATTGCATAGAGATTGATGTGTCTCGTTCTTCAGATGGAATATTGTTTGCTCTTCATGATAGGTACTGATTCTCTCATTTAGATGTTCACTGGTGTTACTTTTTTGACAATTTTGTTTCTTTGGTCTATTCATGTTTATCATAATCACTGCCTTAAAATATTTCTAAGCAATAAAACTATGTGCTCCTGGAAAAGTGAACGAGCTCTGTTTACTTGGTTTGTTTATGTTGAAAACATAATTCTTCGAGTACAATTAGGAAGACTGTGGCAGGACTTGGAAAACGGTTAATTATTGGATGATTAGGATCTTCTATGATCCTCTTAGGGTTTTTACATCCATTTAACACATTTTTAAGGCTTTAAGCAAGAAAAATCAAGATGAAGAAAACTCTCAGAAGATTGTGGTTTCTTCTGATGAGATGGACGAAAGGAAATGCAGTTGTAACTGGATACATAATTTTGCTCTATGATGGTGCACCACAGCTGAGAAGTAGTTATATAAGAAAAATGACTGGAGATGAGTAATAAGAAACAGCGTCAAGGTGATTTTGACCTTGAAATCTTTGATTTCACATAGTTAAATCAAAATAGACTTATCATTCTTGGATTCTGAAAATTATGATTGTTGCATTAGTATCTTATGCACTGAAATTCATAACCAAATTAGACGATGAAGTAAATATTGAACATTTTTTCTGCCCTTTTTTTTTTTCTGACCCTCACTGCTCCAACTTGTTTATTGTAAATTTGTCCTGGAATGTTGATTCTCACATGGTACAGGCAGGGATCTGCAGCGTATATCTGGGAATAGTTCCTCTAGAGTTGGTTATTGGAGCATGAAAGAGGTGGGCTGCCCTTCATGATGTATAAACTTGAGTATGTTTGGCTGTTGATCAAAATCTTGGATCTTGTTTTACTTCATGTCTGTAGATTGCAGAACTGAGTTCTAGAAATCAGCATGCCCTGGAGTTTCATGATGTAAATGTTCCAACCATTGAAGAAGCTTTAAAGGTAAGATGCAGCATCCCTTTATCTACTAAGAAAGATGTGAGTCTGTGACTCGGTTCTACAAGTTGTTTTGACCAGAAACAACCTCTCTACCATCTTGCAAATAGAAGAACAAATGGTATGAGATGGATTGAAACTGAAAGTCTGAGCGATTATATTCTAAGGTTGGTTTTGTTGTGTATTAGTTGGTATCAGGTTCTGTTAGGCAGGTGATTCTCGATGCTAAAGTTGGGCCTCCACTATATGAGAAAGGACTCGCTAAGGACATCCTTTCTGTTGTAAGTCTCTTTAGTTGTTGCCAAAGAGCTTTATTTTTTCTTTCACCGTGTCACTTAATTAATTGGAAAACAAATTGATTTTGCACTTTGCAATTTGTTTTAAAGTGTCATGTCTATTTAATTGGAAATGGCTGCTATCTATGTAAGGTTTACTCGTATCGTACCAGTGAGTATTTGATTAGGTTGTTCATTAGAACCCAACACAAAGAAGGAGAATGGCCTGAAAGGAATTTGACTGCTGCCTGATTAAAGGGAGTTCAATGGCTAGTTCACATTATGGAATCTGATTATGTGCCATACTTAGTACCCTTCACAGTGGATTACCATCCAGTTTTTGTTCACAATATATCCAGAACACACACTAAACTACAAGTTTGTTTGAAACAGTGATGAACTTGAAACTGTAATCAACTCACAATTGTTCTCCAAATGAAGGGTATAAATCTTATAGGATTGATTTATGGTATATTTCTGCATTCAAATTAGTGCAACTTTGTTTATTTGGATGTAGGAAATCTACTCACATCCGGATAAAGAAATGCTAGAGTTTAAAATACGACATGCCTAATGCCCAGTCTTATTTATTTACTGATTTATATTTCTGTTACAGAGTTATATTTTGACTTTGGCTTATACTGTTGGGGTTGTTTTAATTTCGAGACCTTGTCAATAATTTCTGATTGCAATATTTGAATAACATCCAATGCTGTGTCCACAAAAATTGTCTGATAATCTGGCAGTTCTAGTTTTACAGTTTACCTTTCCTTTGCTTTTGACTTTTGACTGTCAACATTGCAAATTGAGTAGGCCAAACTGTCTGCTCTGCCTTCTCTAGTGAAACTTTAATACTATACTTTTTTGCAGGTCGAAAAAACAAAATGTAAGAACTGTCTTGTATGGGCGAAAAGTGACAACCTAGCAAGGGATCTTATTAGATTATCCATAGATGCAATGGTAAACGAAAGTTATACTATTGTACCTTCCCCAGATTTTAGTTTCATTTTCATTCTGATCCGTTACAATAATCTCGTATTGTGTTCTCAACTCAGTAATTCTTTGAATTAAGTTGAAATAAAAGTAGTTAAAGGCTAAGTCTGCAGTAAAAGGACTATGGAAAAGGTCTGAGATGCATTGACCATATAGTCTCTCTATCTCTTTGACATATGCAAGAGATGTGAAAAGGGACAATCTCGATCCCTGGTGTAATTTCTGGTGGTTAATCTCAATATGCTGCCTAGCAGCTTATGTTCTTGTAAATGATTATTGCAAATGTGGAAAAACAAATCTTCACCTGACAATAAACTAGCAGTTCATAGTTTAACTCCATAACAAAACTTGGTCTGCAATAAACTGGTTGTTCTTAGTTTGAATCCGTTGACAACTAGTTTGTGTTGCTATCCTCATCGAACTTGTTAGAGAATCAGGTTGGTCGTTTATTACCATTGAACCATAACCTCTTGATTGTTTATGAAGGTGGGGTACATTGTAATGATGGATCCATCCACTGGAACTAGAATGAAGCTATTAAGGATGAGAGGTGCTGGGGTGGTTGGTGTTTACCACCCATTGATTGATGAAAAACTTGTGAAGATCCTCCACGGGTACAAATTCAACCAAATTTAGAATTTGTGTCCATATATGTTTGGGTGCACCTGTGTTTGATGTAAATGTAATTAATGGAAAACAGGAGGAAGAAGAAGGTTTATGCATGGACAGTTGATGAAGAGGAGTGGATGCAGAAAATGCTGTTAGAGCGTGTGGATGCAGTGGTCACAAGTAATCCGACTCTGCTACAACGCGTTATGCAAGACACACGAACACAATGCTTCCAGGAAGGGTTTTCGTTGGCTTCTTGAGACTTTGCAACATGTGTTGGCCCCCTCTCACTAGTAAATGTAATGCTTTCACAGACTCAAATCTATGCATACATTTTCACTTATAACATCAAATAACTAGTCTGTCTATATGCAAAATTTATAGGATTAGTCTTGAGTTTTGTCATAGTGATGAATACCACCCAATTCGATTGGAGCGGCTTCTTATATATTTCTTCATCTATGCAAGTGTCTAGTTTTGAATATTATGGAATATGTAACCATCTTTGTGAAAAGGCAACTTATTGAGATATACATGTGTGTGTTCCTTGATGACAACTTTGTCCATATAATTAATATACATTTTTCAAAATTGGATTTATTTATTTAGAATTGGTATTAAGATAAATAAGGGTTTAACTATCTAACAAGTATATTCAACTCATCAAACTTTATGAGACAATGATAACGGAGACTAAACCTGTAGGCATAGGTCCTGAATTTGAGTTACCGCAGAGCAAGGACTAAAATATCGGTATCGATGGATACATCGGTACCTTGATTTTATGGATATATCGACGGATATATCGATATCGGTGGATATGGTTTTTACGCAAAAAAATTGAAAAATTTGTAAAAAAAATTGAAAAAAATATCTAGTACTTTATATAATATTATAAGTAACATTAATACATATATTGAACTTAAATTTCAAATAAAAAGATATGTTTACAACAAATTTAGAGATAAACTAAATAAATAATCTAAAAAAAATTAAATGAATTTCTTTAAAGTAATTCATTTAATTTTTTTTAGATTATTTATTTAGTTAATCAATAATTTCTTTATAAGAATAATTAATCAACTAAATAAAGAATAATGGTTTGGAACTTATAATATGGACCAAAAAATAAAGAATTGGCAATTAAAATTTTATCAAGACAACTAAAATGAAATGTAGGATAATAATGGTTTGGAACTTATAATATGGACCAAAATATAAAGAATTGACTATTAAAATTTTATCAAGACAACTAAAATGAAATGTAGGATTAAAATTTTATCAAAACAACTAAAATGAAATGTAGAATAAAAATTAAATAAATGCAATGGTTGAGATTTGAACCCCAAATTCCCAAAACTTAAATTCCCAAAGAAACAAGCTACTATTTAAACATTTATATAACAACCAAATAATATGTAAAATATGTAAAATTTAAAAAAAAAAATATAGAAAATGAGAAACTGACTGATATATCGCCGATATATCGAGATAAAATGACAAATTTGTACACAATCTTTCCGATATTCAAATATCGCCGATATATCGTCGATATATCGCCGATATTCCAACGAATTTTGATAACACTAGAATTTTGTATCGGTACCTTGATTTTTCCGATATATCGACAAATATCGACGATATTTTAGTCCTTGCCGCAGAGAATAGTGGTGAAATCTGTTGAAAAAAAAAAACAAACAACGTGTAGATACGAAATTGGGTTAGTTTGGATGTGAAGGGAAGTAGGGAATAAAATAGCAAAAAAATTTCGTAAGTGGTGAAATCTGTTGATAAAAAAAAAAAAAAAAAAAAAAAAAAAAAAAAAAAAAACCAAATAAAACAAAACAAACAACGTGTAGATACGAAATTGGGTTTGTTTGGATGTGAAGGGAAGTAGAGAATAAAACAGCTAAAAATTTCGGAAAAACGACACCGTTATGGGCTCTGGTTTCGATTAGCAGCATTAACTTGATTGTCAGATTCCCAAATTCAAGCAACGCAACCGACCATCTGAGCAAGACGCAGAAGTAGTATTGTAATAGCTGTGGAGATCCAACTACTTCAGATTGAAATTTGAAATCAGCTTTGCATTTTCAATTTTATATAATAATTATGCTGAAAAGCTTCGGATATGGGTTGGCCTCATGGTGCCGGAGAAAAATTCTCGATCCTCTTCATTTAATACTTCGCCGGTTTGTTTTTCATTTCGTTCATTCTTTTCCTAATCCAATACTCTGATTCAATGGTAAAGCCATGATTTCTCGCAATGATGTTTTTATGTTTACTGATATTTATTAGGGGAGCTGAACCGAAGCAGTTGGCCTTCTCCGCTGCGCTGGGAATCACCTTTGGACTGTTTCCTATCTGTGGTATGTTATTTGTCTTTTTGTTTCACCAATTTATGTTGCATTTGAATTCAGCTCATAATTAACTTCTTTTTTTCTTTTTTCTTTGTCTTAAACTTTTGTTGCTGCATTATATTCCAGTTATGCTGTTTTTGTAAAAATTGGTCATCTTTTAGAAGTAACGAGTTTGCATTCAATTTGGTATATCATATATGCAGCTCCTTGCTTCTAAATCATAGACAATGGGAGAGTCCTGTAACTGCAGGATTTAAGAGTGTAATATGGAGTGATGAGAAATTCTTCACCCCCTGTTTTTTGAATTTCTCGGAAAGGCATTTTATTAATTTGTTTCTTAATCTGATTTCTGGATTGTTTTCAAGTGATTTCAGGAATCTTTTGTAACGTACAACTGAAATGATTGTTTCATGTCCCTCTATTGCTTACATAATACATACACTAGATATAGTAAATATTTGATTTTATGGGCTGCAAGGATGTAGATGTTGCATGTACATTGATTCTTTTATGTGATAAGGATGGATTTTATCATCATTTTTCTAGTGTTGTGTCTTTATGTGGGATAGCTATTTGGATCTCTTTGTCATTTTTATCAGGGGTCTTTTGATATGGATGACACCTTATACTTGGAGTTTATCATCTTTACTAGGTGTTACTGTGTTTTTATGCGGGATAGCTATTGCCATACTTGGATCTCTTTGTCATGCTCCAACTGTAATGCTGGCTAACTTCATTGCTACCCCTATAGAATTGAGGTAATCTTTTTTCAATTCAGATCAGTCTTTCTCCACCCATTTTATATTGAACTTTTACTGGACAATACACAGTTCAATGATATTTGGTCATCAGCTAAACAAAAATCATCATCATCATCATCATTCCATTGTATGGTTTTTCATCCTCCAATAAACTATTCATGGAAAGGACTTTTTTTGCATTTTAAGGTGCAGAATACTTATTGTTACAAGGATTGCTCTGTCTCTGTATCCTTACCACAAGATAACAGTTCTATGACTCTTATCTGATCCATCAGAATGTCAACAACTTGTTGGAACTTTTCTATCTCTTTATCTCTTGCCAGACCAGAGATTGTGTTTTCCGTCAACAGACTTTCTTAGTTCATGTATAGGCCCACAACTGAACACTAGAATGTTGTCATACAATTCTGTGCTATCTGTTTGCTATAAAAGGTCACAGCTTTGTTATTATTCGCCGTTCTCCTTGCATGCCTTCTCTAATGCAGAGTTGGGTGGCCATCCTGATGACTCTTCTGCAACTTGCGGCAAGTTACCTCTATTGGTTTATTGGAAAAATCATTCCTATTCTGCCAGTGTAATCTTGTATCTATACTAACTCCCACAATCGCTTTTATTTTCAGTTATATAGAATTACTCTTTTAGTCAGTAAAGTCTAGGGATAGTGTTTTAGTTCATCAACTAGAAAGTAAGCTGTCATGTGATAAGTTGTTCCTGTTGGCCATGATTTGCTAATATATTTTAGCCTTTGTTAGTTTCAACTAATTATTCTTGTCCAATGCAGCAGGGACTTTGAACGATCAATCTCATAATCCTGATAGTTTTCCATTTCTCTTCTACAGTCTGATGGTTCCTTTTCTACGATTTGGTGAATTCATTACTGGCGGGCCTCATTTCCCTCTTACTTCTGATGCTTTGAAGAAGGTGTTGACTGGACAAGCTTCACGGGAAGTCTTGCAGAGCATTCTCCATGCGGTATACAGCCAATTTGGCATTGTCCTTCATTCCTCTTGCCGTGCATTTTTATTTTAAGTATGCTTAGACTTTAGACCCTCCAGGCTAATAGGATGTCTGGAAAACATCACTTTTTGTGCTTTTTAAAAAAAAATTGATGCTCATGCATGCAATGGAGAATATATTTCATGGGTACAATCTGCATCTCACCGATCATATGATATTCCTGAATGTGCATTCTCATCTACTTGGTTTGGAAACAGAAATCTAGTTTATGATCAGTGCGCATGCCTAATGTTACCATATATATCCCCCTTATGGGTATCAATTTCAGTTATGCTCATGATTTATGAGCTGAACTAATGTATGTGCAGTTGTTGGGGTGGCTTGTTGCGGCACCATTTATCCTAGGAGGCCTCTATATATTGTGTTTGCCATGTTTCAAGATCTTGGTTTATAAGTTCAGCGAAGTTCCTTCAAGCCCGAAAAAGCCACTCATTTCTAGCCCGAGAAAGTCTCTTGGCTCCCCTTCTGAAGTGAGGCTAAAAGTCAGGGATGTATGACTTGAAAAGCCTGCGATCCACAGCCTCATATCTCCTTGTTATAAAACTATTTGTATGTACATATTATTAACCTCAGCTGCTACAAAACCAGTGCATGTAAATGTAAATTTTAAATTTTCTCAAACATTCATGGGAAAAGGCAGGTTTTTACTCCCTCCGTCCCAAATTATTTGTTGTTTTAACACTTTTCACGCAAATTAAGGAAACTAATAAAAAGACCGATCTATCCTATTTAATACATATTTCCAATGTCTACTTTGAAATAATAGAGCATTTAGTAAGGAATAATAAATAGGGGTAAATTTGGAAGAATTTGGAAAAATATGTCTTGAATTCCTATAATGTCAAATAATTTGGGACAAATCTCAAAAGCTAAAACAACAAATAATTTGGGACGGAGGGATTATAATATCCTTTTCTGTGCTTTACCACTTGTTTCCGTTGCAGCATGGGAATGATCCTCTCTTCTGTTGTATTAAAACGATGTCTTTTCATGAAACACCTCCCTGGTGCTGCAGTATGACTAAGATATAATTGCACAAAGAAATCGTTGGAACTGTAAGACTCGATTGACCTGATCTGAAAATGAAATCCACTTTTCTTATCAAATAGGATTCATATAACGTATTATATGAGATGGTTTCACAGATATAATTTATTTAGATTGTGGATTAATTCGTTTGATTTGAATTATATAATATATATGTGGATTATGGATTGATTCTTTTGATTGAATTAGATTCTTTTCAGGCATTTTCTTTATATAAATTGCAGCATGCATTAGCTGTACAAGAAAATGAAAGGTAGCTGTCCTGATTGTCATGAATAATAATTCAGTCTTTATCAGTTTACATATTAAAATGCAAAAGTGGCGTATAAGGCATGAGATTGAACACATTTATATTCTTTTCTTTTTAACTTTTTTGAGTCAACATACACAAAATTTTATTACTAATAAAATGTATCAGTATAATAACCACATAAAAATCATAGGGTGGAAGGTGTAGCATATATAAAGAGCGATTCGCCGCACAGCTATTGATTGATTTTCTGGACTATTTGTTAATTATCCAAGACTTATTTTGGTTTAAAAAGAAACGGACAAAAAAAGATAAGTTGTGTTGTGTGTGTGTGAGAGAGAGAGAGAGAGAGAGAGAGAGAGAGAGAGAAACATCCACAATAAAGCTCAATCGAGAAAAAAAAAAAAAAAAAGCTCAATCGCCCTTCTCTCTCTATATAATAATTAACTTTATTTATTAAGCATTGCAGGTCCAATAGTAGTATACTACTAATTACCAAGATCTCTGTCCTTTTCACTTCTTCTCTGAACAATCTTTGACAGATCTTTGGCTCAAGGTTTCTTTCTCCTTATACATGGTAATGGTATGAATCGTATGATCTTCTTCTCCCCCCCCCCCCCTCTCTCTCTCATGATATAGTCATCATTTTTATAGCTAAAACACAAACTTCCATTGTTTATAAAAAAGTCTCCCAATCCTACTCACTACCCTGCTTGGATCCATTAAAAATCCAATCTTGCCATCTTTTTTCAACTGGGCTTTGCTTCTTCTTCTTCATTAAACGCACCTAGAGGAATGTGATTTGATTTGGGAATAGTTGAAGCAAGTTTCTGTTTGTGATGTCTTATAGTGTAAAAAATAGCTTCTCAGAGCACGAAATAGCCAATAATGGCAGCAGTAATGCTGCCAATTGCTGCTCCACTGCTTCATCTGAGTTGAAACTCTACCAAGCTTTCATCTTCTCAGTGCCAATTTTGTTCACTTTTGTACTTCTCTTCTTGTTTTACTGGTTCTATCTTCGTCGCCGAAGGGCAGATTGGTCATCTCTGAGAATGAGGATTAACAATCCCATCCCCATTTCTGAAAGTAGCGATGAAATCTCCAGGGTATGCTGTATGTTCATCTCTCTTTTATGTTGAATCTGTTTACATGTGTTAGCCAAGTATTTAATGCTTAAATTTACACTTTTTTTTTTGGGTTATAGTGTGAGATGGGGTTGAAGAAGGAGCTGAGAGAGATGCTTCCAATTATCGTTTTCAATGAGAGTTTTTCCGTCAAGGACCCGCAGTAAGTGATTCTTGTAGGGAGTATAATGTTATCATGCTGTAAATTTGTTGGTGTTCCTTCAAAAAAATTTAGTTTCTTAGATGCAAGGTTGAGATTTTCTTTGAAGTTGCTGATTATGTGAAGATATCATTGGATGTATATGGTGACAACTTCTGAATATGGAAATCACACATTTGATTATAGGCTACTTGGTTTAGACTTAATTTCAGCTGCCTTATTATGTGAAATGAAGAGGTACATTGGTTGAGTTGGATAGTTGACATATATGGTATTGGATATCCCTTTTCTATTGCTCAGATATTTGGAGATTATATTGATCAAAAAATGAATTATTTGTAGTTTACTTTGTTCAACTACAAGCTATGATGCCTGATATCATTATTGGCACACATTCCTCTAAAGCAAAAAAACCGTCTTGCTCTTTTTCGCCTGTTTTGTGGATGTGGTGTGAAGCAAAACTTTGCAATATTTTTTTTATAGATCATCTCCAGGGCATAATGATGCTCAGATTTTGTTCTTACGGTTTTGCCCTCATTGATAAGTCTGTTAGAAACTAGCTATTGGCTGTTTGGAAGCTCTTAAACTAAATAGTCTTGTGTACATTCTGAACAGCGTTGTAATGTAATTCATATAACTGTGAGTGAGTCAACAAGTTTATGTGATTCTGTATGTGACTAAAAAAAGTCGTTTCCATGGATGGGTAGATGCTCAGTGTGCCTTGGAGATTATCAAGCTGAGGATAGACTTCAGCAGATACCAGCATGTGAGCACACGTTTCACATGGATTGCATCGACCTTTGGCTAACCACCCATACTACCTGTCCACTCTGCCGCCAATCCCTCCTGGCTTCGAGTAAAGTTGGCGTTGCAGATACTTTTGTAGAAATCAGCAGCACAAGTTCAAATGGTGATGAACAAGACCCTAATGAAGACCCTCAAACTAGTTCAGAAGGAGCTGTTGCTGTTGCTGTTGAAAGGGTTATAGACGTCCGACTTGATGAGGTCGAGACTGTCAAATGACACTGCAAACTGTTATGGTACTCATGCACTCAGTGATAGGTCTCAGAATTTACACTAATAGTGAGACTCCTTGAGAGTGCATAGAGGCATGAATTAAGCTATGGATCTTTTCTCTATTTATTTTCTTTTTTTGGAGTCAATATTGCTGTCTAATTGATGCGCAGAATTGGCTCTTGTATTTCTTCTTGTACCAAGTCTCTCCTCTCTTGCAATGCAACTCAATGCTTTCTTTCACCTAATCTATTTGATATTTTCTGCTAAGAGGGTTTGATACTTTCTTTCTTTGTTTTTTTTAATGATGTTATCATGTATAGGAGTGGAGAGTTTGAGTTTGACTGAGTCTATTTAACTTTAACAAGACGTTTGATAATAATAAAATTCAAGCATTTGATGAGATTGATATTATAAGAAAGGGATTTATAAAGTAAATTATTATTTTTTTGAAATAAAAAGAGTGCATTCATATTAAAAAAGGTTATCATAGCTTAGGTGTATTTTGAAGGGGAAAGCGAGATGAGAGAGTAGAAGAATACAATTCAACAGCAACTGCCGAGTCTTAAGTCAACACTCAACAAACAAAAACAATGGCGGCATCTCCTCTCTCTGCAACTTGACGTAATTTCTGTTGTAATTTCTCTGCAACAATAGCACCATCTTCTTGGATTATCTTCTAATCCCTCAAAAGCTTCGGGATTGTTTTGGTACTTAATCGATGCTGACCAGATTTTTCCAATTTCTAGGGTTCCAAAATCTGATTGAAAAATGGATTCCGTTGGTAACTCTGTTTCTTACTGCTGTATATGGAAGGGTGGTCGAGTTTTGTATACTTACACCATCGGAAACCATGAGATCGACAACTTAGCTGCATTGTGCTTGGAGATGATCCCTCCTTACCACCGATGCTACTTTGAAACCATTGGTAACAACACTTTCAGCTTCTTTATGGACGATGGATTCGTATATTTTGCAATCGTATGTAAAAGCATAGGCAACTCACAAGTTATCAGGTTCCTTGGCAAGTTGAGGGATGAATTCGCCAGGATGGGTTCAACTGCAAGTTTGCAAGAGCAACTATTTCCGGTTGTTCATCAGTTGATTGCGTCGCTGCAACCATCTGAAGAGACCGTATGGCCTGCTCAGAATCCTTCACCGTGTAACAATGCCACTTCTTCAACCAAGGCTCCTCTGCTGGGAAAGCCCACCAAACATGAAAAAAGGAGAATCAAGGATCACGCGATTGAGATGGAGGAGCACAGGAGATCAACGGATAGAGGAGGAGTGAGGATCGACTCTGGGCCATTGGATCCCAACGACCAAGCCTCTCCATTGCACAAGGATTTCACTTCCAGGTGGTGTCGCCAAGTGCGGATTATTCTTGCTGTTGATGCTGCGGTTTGTGTTGTTTTGTTTATAATTTGGTTGGTAATATGTGGCGGTATAGAGTGCATTCGTTGAAAGCTCGTGTTCACGATCATGGAGCTTTCCTTTGATATGCATCTCAAGTAGTCGTTTGATATCGTTTGAGATTTGCATCTGAATACATGTTTATGCTGCTATGTACATAATCATCACTTTTTACTACAGATTGATCTTATTTTAGTTGGCAACAAACATATTCTAGTCTCTCGTTAGTGATTGATTATATAAACTGAGATAGATAAAGTAATGGAGAAATCTAGAGTCAAACCCCAGGCCTAATTACATAAATTCATAAGTGAAAGTTGTCTTCTTTTAAACAGACAGACACATCAAACATCCAAATCCCAGGTGATATTGGTAGGAGAAGTAACAAATTTGATGTTTGATGATTGACAAACATGCAGTTGATATTAGTTTTATCTATCCCACTCGGAGCCCTGAGGATCGGGAACCACACGAGGAGGCGGCGAACTTTGATTGGTATGAAGAGGAAGCTTATAGATAGATTGCTCCCAACCCATGATGTGAGGTAAAGCAAACTGCATCCACAATACACAAAACAGGAAGTGAGATGATGAGAAATGAAATAACTTAACATGAGATGATGATTCTCCAAGTTTCTAAATGAAAGGTACCAGGACTTGCATGTCTTCCATTTGAGGTATTACTAGAGCAAGAACTCGCAAACACGTGGTTAAATTTATGCCTAAAATCCTATTGAATTAATTATAGCCTACGATCTAGTTGGATGTTTTTTTCATCATATAGAAAGAAGAGATGATATGGACACACGCAATGAGTTCCCAAATTACAAGATAACAATAATTACGGATAGTTTCTTACAGAGAAAGCAGTTCGCATGACTGCAAACTCAGCAGTAGTGACGGGAACAACAAACCGATCATTGGTATTGAGGACATTGTTGACAACACCTGCCAGTCATTTTCATTTGGTAAGTGAGATGAACTTCTGTTTATTTACACTTCATCATGAATTTAACACAAAATGTTCATGAACAATTGAACCTCTTGTGTAATATATAACAGTATATTACTTACTCAAAGAAACAAAGTAACCACTGCCATCAGCATGAGCTCTAATTGATAAACTCTTTCTAACTTGACCTGCATTGCTGTGGATAAAAATTATATTATAAACCAGAAGAATGATAAGGTGAGAACATTGAACTACAGATCAAACAGAACTCAAAAAGGAAACAAATAGTTCAACCTCGATAGCATTGATGGGTCATGGAAAAATTCACAAGAATCTTTTGAACCCAAACTGATGAGCGACCCAACCTCAGTTGCAGACAGAGCAAATTTCTGCAGTGTGCATAGAAATAGTGACACAAGCCACAGATCATTCCGGCATATGATATCAATCTTAAGAATATATAGTTCAGAGAAGAAAAGCGGCAATTACCTGCCTCTTGTCCCAATCATATTTACGCTCACCAATAGCAGGCCAGAATGTCAGCATGATGACACCACGACGATCAACTCTGTAATCTCCAGACTACAAATGAGAGGCCCAATGATAACAAACTTTGGAGGAAAAAAAAGGGAAAATGTATCCTGGAGATAACTCTACTTTGTTGTTTAATATCTTACTTCCAATTTACTAAATGTTGGAAGAAGAGGGTCAGCAGATAGTGCAGCTTTTCCCTTGTAAATTGAATAAGGTGCAAATATTTTAGCTGCAAAAGAATAATTAGAAAAGCCAAATTGACTTTATGAAGAGGCAAAGTCGAAATTAATGGTGTAATAAGCAGATACCACCGGGCTCAAATTTTGGTGTTGCAGTAGACATCCCAGTCTGCGTAGCGATGCCACGCAACCACTTGAAGTCGTTGGTAGCTTCATTAACCATACCCTTCCCAAGGAACTGCTCCCTGAGAAATCAAACTGATGACCTTAAACAATACTCCAACTAGTCAAATACAAACTAACAAATAAACCTAACAGATCAATAAATCAATCATCATAAATCGGGTGGGTAATCACTAGTTATTGACAAAACCTAGGGCACCAAGACCTGAGCATTACAACTATTTCAATGTTGGGTTGCATTTCTTCTCCAAGGACACACTACTACTATTCAATACAGTTTGCTTCACACATCAACCTATTCAAACATTCCCCAAACATCTTCTCCAAGAAACTCTCCCCCAAAGCCATCCAAAAATAGGTTTAGCGGCTTGAACCTTTAAAACATAGTGATTACGGTTCCAAGGCGTTTCCATCACCGCTGTTTCTTCTAAATCCAAATATATATCTTTCACTTTAAGTATGGATACTCAAAAGAACAATCTTGTACAGTCAATACAAGCTCAAGCTAGAAAATAAATCGAATACCTCAAGAACATAAACTCTAACCTTGAAGGTCATTTCAACTTAGAGGAAAAGTAGAAGGAATGATGGTGAACAGTGAAGCAGGGTTTTAAAAATGCTACGATTGAAAGAGTTAGAGTAATGAAGAATAGCGATAGGAGAAGGGTTTACCTTGAGGAGCGGAGGAGCAGCCTCGAGAGCTTCAACAGCATGGCGATTAAGGTGAGAGAGAGAGAGATTACTTCAGCTTCCTCCGATGGACAATGGTCACAATGGTCTCTGCGTCTCAGGAAATGTCTATTTTAAATTATGCATAAGCCCAATCATAGGAGGCTCAAAAAGCCCAAGCCCAAGCCCAACAATAAGCCCTAACGTTTATAATGTAATCAACTATAGTGTGGATCATTGGGATTCAATTAGGTTCTTCCTATATAAATTTGGTTGGAGATTTTAGCATAATTATTAATTTCATTCAGTTTCCATTCATATAACCAGATCATATCACATTCCATTAAAAAAAATTGAGACAAGGTGGTTTTTCTTTCATCTTCATCGAACTCTTGACCATTTCAACCCGATACATATGAAATAATGTGAAAAAACCAAAATTAAACTCAAAATATTTCATTTCATTGACAAATATGACATGCTGATCGAAATGGAATCGATAATCTTGATATTGAAATTCAACTCATATACAGATGATGATTTTTTTCTATTTCTATTAGAGGTAGAGGTGACCATTAGACTGATTCTATTTAACTACCACTACCAATAAAAAAAAATTAAAAAAAAAAACCGAATAATAAAATTTATAGTCTTCTCCCACCAAATCAAATATTATTGGACTGTTTCCCTCAATTGTTTAGAATATAATATAGCATTAAAATTATTAAATGGGCTGGCACTTGCCTTGACAAGTTTCTGGGGGGGGGGGGGGGGTTGATCGCTTCAATTTCACGGGCGACTAAATTGCAAATCTAACCTTAATACTCTGCAACTAGCTAGATGGCCGGATCACAACTGTTGAGGTTTATATTTTAGTATCTATAATTTATTTGGGAAAGGGCATTATATATGCTCAAACAACATATATATTTGCAATTTTTGTCATAAATAATATATATCTTCATGGATAAAAATTTATATGCCCTGGTGTACGTAACTCCAAAGGTATTATTAGTCTGGTATTAATTATATATTCATAAGGTATTAGTTGTATATTCATAAAGTATTAGTTATTTAGTCATAAGTTATATATTTGTATAACTGAAATATATGGTTTAGTGAAAAATATTATTTAAGGTATTATTTGTTACATTTAAATGTATTAGTCATATATTAGAGATGGGGTTGGGGTACGCCATAGCTCAGGGCACACAAGCCCTACTCATCTTCATATAGTTGTAAAAAATCTAGCTAGAGATTCAAATATGTAACTTCTACACTTCCATATAGCATTACAACTTAAACGCACTTAGTTCTGGAGTAGATATTCTAAATAGGTTCTAAATTTTTGTTTAATTAAGTTTCAACATATATTTAAATTTGTAGTTTTCTACTAGAATTTAAACATAATTTTAGCATTCAAAGTTCACTTAAGTTTTAAGTAAAAAGTAAAATGATTTTGAAGTGTTGTACATCCCTATTGTTAAAAGAGTCCCATGTCCAATATACTCAAAAGCATAAAACACTTATACAAATATACCCACCAAACTTTAATATTATCCCCAAATACCCAAAAGTATATTTTTTCAGAAATGGTGTAGAGAATCTGTTAAGCGTCGGTACGGATTAGCAAACTTTAATATATACAATATATCAAAAATTTCGTTAAATCCTGAAAATTAAGGGTTTAACGAAAATAAACCGTAATTTTCGTTAAACCCTTAATTTTTAGGGTTTAACGAAAATTATGGTATATTTTCGTTAAACCCTAGTTTTTGGGGTTTAACGAATATTAATTCAATAATACTATATTTTCGTTAAACCCAAAAAATGAAGGGTTTAACGAAAATAAACCATAATTTTTGTTAAACCCTTAATTTTGAGGGTTTAACGAAAACTATGGGTTGTTTCGTTAAACTCTATTTTTTTGGGGTTTAACGAATATTAATTCAAGGCTTAACGAATTAATAGTTGATTTTAATAGTTAATATTAATTCAAGGCTTAACGAATTAATAGTTAATTCAAGGCTTAACGAATTATAACGAATTAATAGTTTTCGTTAAACCCTAAAAATTAAGGGTTTAACAAAAATTATGGTTTATTTTCGTTAAACCCTTAATTTTTAGGGTTTAACGAAAATATAGTATTATTGAATTAATATTCGTTAAACCCCAAAAATAGGGTTTAACGAAATATACCATAATTTTCGTTAAACCCTAAAAATCAAAGGTTTAACGAAAATTACGGTTTATTTTCGTTAAACACTTAATTTTCAGGATTTAACGAAATTTTTGATATATTGTATATATTAAAGTCTGTTAATCCGTACCGACGCTTAACAGATTCTCTGCACCATTTATGAAAAAATGTATTTTTGGGTATTTGGGGATAATATTAAAGTTTGGTGGGTATATTTGTATAAATGTTTTATGTTTTTGGGTATTTTAGGCTATTTTCTCTTAAACAGAAAAAGTAAAAGATGTGGGCTCAAGACAGTCCATTTTACCTAATGGACTGGTCGTAACATGTTTTGAGCTAAAAAAAGCCTGAACTAGAATGGATTCATAATTTGAAATCGTAACCCTACAATTCTTAGGTGTAGTTTCAGTTGGATATAATTTTGGGTTATGAGAAATGGGTGTAAATTAGGTAGGGGACATACATGTGTGTGAGACAAAAAATTGAAAAATTAACTATAAAGGAATTGCAATTTTGCATGAAGGATTAGCTTCCGATCAACGTACCCGTATACATCATGCATGAATTGTTTATCCTTATGTCTCGCCCCTAGCTAGCTATGTGTCCATGGTGAGAAGCATATATAATTGGTTAGATATTGTTAACTAGTAATAATAGGGCGGTCATGAAACCTCAAATATTAGATATGAGAGATGAAATGCATGCTTTTGTAAAGCACAAGCAAGAGAGGAGGAGGTAGCCACATCATTAATTTTTAATGAAGATGCATGTCAGCTGGAATTGTTTCAAGCATAAAGAAAGAAAGTAGTCATTTTCTTACATAATAATCAAAGACATCATCATATGATCAGTCGGAAATAACAAACAGTCACTAAATTACTTGAACAGAAGAAATGAGCCTTGTTTCCTAGTTTACAATTACAAACCATTGTCTTAATTGAAAAGTGCGTCAAGGTCCAGTTTGATCAACACACAAGTTCTCAGAGAGAGAGAGAGAGAGAGAGAGAGAGAGAGAGAGAGAGAGAGAGAGTGAGTGAGTGAGAGATTGAAGCAGCACAAGGATATGATGAAGATGACCTGAGTCCTAACCATGGTTGGTATGTTAGGGTAGAAGAACCCAGAGAGACCAAAACTTTCTAAGGGTAGCTTCCAATGCAATTGAAACTCCATAGCCATTTCATGGAGTTTCTTACAATGTAACTGGCCTACCTAAAATGAGGGGGGTGGGGGGGATGCTAATTAAGGACTGGTATGTCACAGGGCTCCAACTCCAAAAGTTTGGCCCATGAAATCGATATTTATACATAAAAAAAAAAAAGAAAAACGGAATCCATTAAGATCATCTCTCTTTCCTAAAGACGAGAAGATCCGTTTTTTTTCTTTTAAAACTAAAACGAGGTTTTTGCAAAAAACAAGAAAACTATTGCTAGTCAGAGTTTTTAAAATCCTGAGACTAGGGTTAATTGCAAACAAAATCTGGGGCATCCTCTGCCCTGATTTCCTAATCTTGTACTACTGCTAACATCTACATTAACAAAGTGATTTAATGTTGGAAAAGTGTAGCCATTTCAAGATCAAGAATTTGAAATTGAAAGACTGGTTTTGGTGAAGTAGAACTTATTAATATATTTGACAAATATGGATAGAAAAAGACTGTTTATGCAGCCTTGGAGGGGGCCGGGCATATAAGCACTTGAAAACAATTTTGTCTTGCTTGGCCTTTCCAGGGCGAAGCAACAGACATGCATCCGGACCAACTTAGCCATTCCAAGTTGGAGGGGATGAATGAGATGCAATTTCATTCTCTTGTAGGGAACCTTTCCCACAAAGAGAAATGATAATGAAGATGAGATGGAAAAGGGATTTACTCCATTCTGGATGTATCCCCTATGGGGGGCTCATCCATGTGTGGGTAGGGGCCTAATTAATGCCACATGCATATATAGGCCTAGAGAGAGAGAGAGAGAGAGAGAGAGAGAGAGAGAGAGAGAGAGAGATGAGGTAGAAAGGATAACCATGGTTAGGCCAAAGGTGTACTTCATGATGATAAGCATATAGAGGCGATGAAGTGAAGGAATGAATGGTTGTTGGCAGTCATGAACAACTCAACGATGAGGTATTGGTGCGTGTAGAGGCATGGTTAGGCCTGCGGCACAGCAAAGCAAACTGCCAAAGATATTAGTATGTGAATGCAGAGAGACAGATATTAATTAATTAAAAGTAGAGAGGTGATGTGTATGAACCTGCAGATTGGAGTGGAGTTGGGGGGGCAAGAGAGACGGGGGTGCCATAATGTGGAGGGTAAATGCCACTAGTCGAATAGGGGAAGAGGTGGCTGTGCGGATACTGAACACCGTACCCCGTTGCTGCTGCTGTGCCGGCCTCACTCAAGTTCAGATAAGGGTAGTATCCGCTGCTGTATGGATACTGTGCGCTTCCTCCTCCATATACACCATAGTAGCTCTATACAAGTACAACATTATATCAATTCATTTCTACATAAAATACCATATATATTAATAAATCTCCTATTTGCATGTTAATAGCAATTCATGAGTGTGACCATTTTGCAGCGGAGGCAAATGAATGTATACATATTCAATGAATTAAGGCGGGTTTCGGTTTCATCATAATTAAAAGTCATCCTGAGTAAATGGAGCAAAGGAAAAGGAGAGTATTGCACAAACCGTAGGGTAAGCATATTCCGCCGAGTATTGAGAGTACCTGACAAGTTTTTCCAAACAAAAAAAGGAATATTAGTATTGCATTAGGATCTCTCAATCATCAATAACTAATTGTATGTAAATATATTCAAAAGAAACCCTAGACCATGCACTAATATTAGTCATCATTTTCATGATGATGATGGAAGGAATAAGGATGGTTTCCAAAAGAATAATAACAGCTAGCAGAAGCAATATTGCAGGTGGTCCAACTAAACACTGGCTGTCGCAATGCACATGTTTTTTTCTCAAAAGAGTAAAAACGCACAATAAAGAATGCAACCGGTATAAGTAGTTGGTACTCATTGGGTTCAGAGAGAGAGAGAGAGAGAGAGAGAGAGAGAGAGATGTCAGATGATAATGGAGGGTGGTGGGGAAATAAAACCTCAAACACACACAGTGACAGATGTAAAAAGAGCAGAAGCATGCGTGGATAGAAGAAAGAAACCCTTGTTTGAATGGAAACCGAGAAGTGTGCGTGAGTTGGCAATGCACGTGCACTACTCTTCAAACAGTAATAATAATAATAATAATGAAATTAAAGATAATGTAAGATTATCAACTCTAATACTGATACATACCCATAGAGATTGTAAGGAATGCCTTGCTGAATGGAATAATGAGGGAATGCTGCAGCTGAAGCAAAGGCCGCCGCTGTCCCGGCCACTCCGCCACCTGCTTGAAATCCTCCGGCCTGATGAAACCCTCCTCCTCCAGCTCCTATCACCCTTATGTTCCTCCCCCCACCTCCTCCTATTAATTAATTGATATCATAACGATTAATCAAATTGCTTAATGGATAAATAATAATACAGCTAGACCTGTCAGAAGTAAGGAAAATCGTAAAGGAAAAGCTAAGAAATAATATAGCATCACAACATGACCACAAAAGCTAAAGTGTGTCTTTCACACAGAAGAAATGAGCTGTCAATGCTTTTTCGATAACACAATATCCTCTGTCCTCCCAGTCCCACTATACCCTTCCTGTGTGGTTCTAAACATATACAATTTACTTTAAACTATTTTCTTGAGTGGTCTCACACTACTTCACTCATTTCATTAAATTAATATATGTAAATGTATGTGATCGGATTTATTCATAATCATCATCAAACACACACACACACATAATTATACACGGAGAATATTGCAATAATGATTATGTCGTATTAGTTGGGAGGTATTATTTAGGGCAACTACCATGCATAAAATAACCCATTAATTTGATAAATTAAAAAAAAGAAGAATGAAAATACCATGCTTGGGAGTAGAAGGCTTAGATCTTTGAACACCCAAGGAAGCAAGGTTGCAATTAGCCCTCCTTCCATCGATCACAGGAGTTGCATCAACACAGGCTCTCATTGCCGCATCTGGTTCTCGAAAAGTTACCTGATTATTTAATTTCCACTGTTAAATTTTCTGATCTACAGAAATTATAGAAGACCCTTGAATGAATTAACAGTAGAACATTCTAGAATTATAAAAGTTGGGAGAAATGGAGGAGGAAGAGTATAGATAGAGATAGAGATACATACAAATCCATAGCCTTTAGATCTTCCAGTAGTTTTATCAGTGATGACCACAGCCTCAAGGATTTCACCAAACTGTTCGAAGTATTTCTTCATGGTGTCTTTCTGAGTCTCCCATGCTAGTCCACCAACAAATACCTTTGTGTATGTTGTATCTCCGAACTGTCCTGCTATGTTTGCTGGCGTCATCTTTGATTTGATTTGATGATCTTAATTATCTGATCGATTCAAAGTAAACAAAACAAATATTGCTACAAAGTTAGTATAGCATATATCATACTTGGATCTGCAAACAACAACACTGCTTGATCTTCATATTCAAAACTTACTCAGATAAGTAGAGATCTTGGGAGGAAGATGATGATGGTGGTGGTGTTTGGATGAAGAGACAATTAGGTCTGAGGGTGGAGGGAAGGAGGGAGGGGAGGGAGAGAGAGAGAGAGAGAGAGAGAGAGAGAGAGATTAAAAAGAAAAGATAGAAAAAGAGGAAAGGGTCTCTGATAATACGGACATGAATTATATACATATCAGCCCCCACTTCTTTATCATTGCCTCCTCACGCGCTCTCATTCTTCCCTCCTTTTCCATTCAATTTACACACTCTCTCAAATAATCACCATTTTTTTTTTCTGTATCAAATGATATCATATATTAAACATGATGAAATACGATATGAAACATCAAATGTAAAAAAAGATACAAGTAATAAAAAAGTGAATTTGCCAAATTAATTGAACTAAATTCTAATGTTTAGTTTGGTTGAATATATATATATATATATATGTATTATAGTGTTTCATTATATATTCTATTGCATTTATTGCATGTCATCATGTATATATATTAATAATTTTTTGTTATTTACTCACTTACCCCTAATAAAGCTCTGTAGCAAGTTTATTTTCATTAATACCTTTAATTATTTACTTTTTGTTGTTTTGGTTTTTTTTTTTTTTTCATTTCTTTCTTTTGCAGTAATTTTACTTTTTAAAGTTTGTTAGTGTCATCTCATTCCAACCTGGAGATGCGATGCCCAACCGCATCCAATGAGGGGAGAGAAAAAGGGGTGTCTTTCAAGGCTTAGTTGGGCAACTGGTAAGAGGTAGTTGTGATGGAACAATTGAAATAATAATAAACAAAGAATATACAATCATACTATAGAAGACTAAAAAGTAAACATAGTAATAAAATGTGGATGAAGTGGTGAGTTTAGCTTTGAATTGTTAGTCACTTATTCGAAGCAAAATAAAATGGTTCATTTGAACTACAGATCGAGTATTGATTGTCCAATTCACACCAACTGTTTTACTTAACAGTTGACGGTAGAAACAGGACAGAGTATCATTCAGTCGAGTTGTTCTAACTTCTGTAGAACTTGTGCGATGTGGACATTATTGATTTAGAGAATAATATTTTATTTGACACAGTATTTCAACTCCAATATTTATTTTAAACTATTTAAATGTAAGTTGAATATTGTACAATAAAAAAAAACAAATATGTGCTATGTTATCTATATAGATATATATTATGTCGTACTCATGAACTGAATTGTGAAAGGTATAGATACAAAATAACATATGCTCGACTTAACATGAATACAAGCAATACACGTATAAAAGGAAAATAGATCATACAAATGTTTTTAGAGAGAGAGAGAGAGAGAGGATTGTGCAGATATTCAAGTGGTGGTGGTGTGAGGAAGGGGTGATATATAATTATGAAAGTGGGTCAAATTATGGGAGGGGGAGGGAGCATCTTCTTCCTTTTGCCACTGGGATGGTATGGTATGCGTGCTGTCATTGCCACGTCATTCAGATAAAGCCCTAGACCAAGACAGTCTAACTTACAGCAGAGAAAAAAAAAAAAAAAAAAAAAGAATCGCCAATGTTGAATATTCAAAGTCCCATCTTTAGGAAAAGCAGTTATTTAATTTATCTTTACAGCAGCACTATTAATATGTTAGAATATAGTATATCTGGCAAAGGTACAATTACTATTATACTGGAGGGTGGAGGGTATAAGCCTAAAGCCAAAGCTGTCTCCAACTTGTCTTTCTTTGACCAATAAAGTCATCCATTCCTCTCCAACAACCCATATGCTCACTCTGGTACACACATGGACATCATCAAATCCACCAAATTTATATAATTTATATCAACAAAACTAACTTCATTTACACCAAAACCAAAACCATTTTGAAATTGCTTCACTTGATTAAATACAAAAACAAAAAAACAAAATAAAATGGCTTCATCTGATTTAACAACACCGCTATCTACTCCATGTCTTCATGATAAAGATGAAGTCCCAGCCCCAGGCGAGCACAAGCTCTACGAAATGCCATTGCTTCTGCATTCTGCAGAGGATCCCCATAGCTTGGGTCGTTAACTGAAGCTGTCCCTGTTGATTCCCTAAAGATCTAGTTCCATATGGAACAAATCCCATCATCAGTTTGCCCAACATTATCAGGACTAAGAAACAAAATAAACATCTCCAAGTACTGCCTAATAACCTTACATGCAATCTCAACTGAATAATTTGGAAAGAGGTGGTGAGCAGGTTTGTAGGAGAAAAATTAAATTGCACCGACAGAGCAGCCAGTTCAAGTTCACATTCATATGAAGTGGTTCAGGATCATCGGATCACAGATTAAGATGAAGATAAGAATCCATTCTTATACACCAAAGGGTAATAGCATATTCCTCGGGCATCTCAATACTAACTATGGTGATTATTGGCAGCCAATGAAATTGCAACTAAGAACGGAATAAGTGTACTCTTCTGTGCTAAAATCAATTGCAATCCAATTGTTTGTTTCCAGATTGTTATGACAGAGTGGCCGAGTGTATTAATAACATTGTTAATGTTGGAAAAATATCATCTGAATAATTTGGAAAATAATAGAGACAATACCTCTGCATCAGTCCCATAAAGTGTTACACGATAGACAATAGATACAGATTTCCCATCAGCCGAATAAGTTATGCTGCGCACCTCACCAGACCATTCTACAAATAAGAACAGAATACCCTTGCATTCAAAGATTTGCTCACATATCCAAAAAAAACCTATATGATCTCTGCATACCTGGTGCATGTAAGTTCAAAATCCGATTGAGTATGTGCCTGCAAGGAACAGAACTTGGTAAAAAACGACATTCACCTCTTAGGATAGCAAATTCTCCCAAAGAGGATCAAAGGAGAACGAGTTAAGCTGTTCCCTAGTATGTGTCGGAATGAGCATACATGCGATGATTGGGAAAGACAAAGACATGTACATGATCTGATCTTCACTTAGCCAGCATATAGCTAAGACAAAGTATCACACTTATTCAATTTCTCATGGGAGGCAGGCAACAAATTGGTTCTAACATTCAATACTTCAAATTTGATCGTAAAGTTAATAATTCCAAAGATTTTTGCTTTTCTTTCCGTTAGAGAACATTAGACTTAGACACATTATAACTGTAAAAATAGAAGCAAAAAAGAAACAACTTGGTACCATTAATGGAGAAATTGTTTTCAGATGAACATCCAACTAAAAGCCAGTGTTTTTCTCCATTAATTTCCAGCAACTAACAGCTTAAAAGATAGCTAATACCCTAACTCATGGCAGTGATGATTGATGAAAGCAGAAGACATAAATACAGAGATAGAGAGGGAGAGAGAGACCAGGGAATGTATTTGGAGGAGAAGCCATCAGGTTGTTTCCGGTGCCTGATGAGGGTTTCAGGCACCTTCTTGTTCAAGTCTTTGAGAATGTCGGAAAGGGGCCTGCTTATTCCGGAGGTGGGAACGGCGTCGTCTTCGCTTCCGCTATTAGTTTGATGCTGCAGTTTACTAGTGGTGGACATGGACGAGTAAAAGGGCTTACCGGAAAAACGACGACTGTGCAATTGAAAGTGAGTATACTTTAACAAGGAATTTCTCGCCGCCATTTCTGCTCCCTCCGCTCAAATCAAATGTTTAACTCCTAATTTTAACTTGTCTAAAACCCCAATTTTATGGAAGATGATGGATGGTGCTGTTGCTGTAGCGGATTCGGATCTTTTTTGTTTTAATATTTTTTTAAAATTAAACCAGAAATTAATTCAATTGGTAGCCCCATAGGTTTAGCCAGCCATATCTTTTCATTTACAAGCCTAACAATATAGTAAGTAAATAAATTGATTGGAATCAATTACACACAATGGTCTATTATTTATTTTGTTGGCACAAGTATATAATGTGATTGGCTTTAAAAAGAAAAAAATGTGACAAACTAAGAATGAGTAGCATTATATTATTGTTGCTTGTCCGGGTCCAGTAAGAGAGAGGGCTCTAGTCACTCAAAGTAATGTGCTGGTCCATTCATTATTGCATCGGGGGCCCAACTATGTGTATGGGCTTGAAGACCCAAATACAAGTGTATGGGCTTGTCAGAAATTGATAAGAGCAAGCTGGTGGACATTAATGGGATGTGTATCAGAAGGAGGACCAGCATAAGCCCTGTAAGCAAGTATAGCATCAGCAGCTTGTGTTGGATGGAATGCATCCCAGAAAAGATAGTGATTCCTGTCGGAACATGGAGCAACCCATGGCATGCATGTTATCTGTCCCTGATTCCTCCCAATCCCACAGCACCCTCTATCAATCACCCTAAACCCGTAGCGCCCCGGATTGTTTAGTATATCCCCGATGGCACCGTAGCTGTTTCCGTAGACGAACATGGATCCGGGGTGCGTGCCGTTGTTCATGGCATCGACGAGTGATATGAGGCCCTGGTTGAAGATGCCAATTATCTGGTTGACATAGTCAAGGCACCTCCCAGGAGGGGCCCTCCCGGTGGCCAGTTGGTTGGGGATGCAGCCCAGAGGGCCTATGCCGGCCAGGAAGAACTTGCGTAGGCCCACGCTGTAAAGTGCGACCAGTTGTCGAGCATAGTGGTTGAGAAGAAGGTTGGCAAACTGGGAAGGGTTGTAGTTGTAGCTGGAGGTGTACATGGAAGGCATTAGATAGTTGTTGATGTAGTCATTGCTCCCAAACACCAGCACTGCTATGGATTTTGAGAGGTGCTGCCTCAGATTTTCCCCACTCATCATTCTCCTTAGTTCACTCAATGTTGTCTCAAAGTTTATAACTTGTTGGCTCAATTCGTACCTTTCACCCTGGAATTAATGAATTAAATTAAAGAGATATATGAACTAATTAATGAATACAACACAACACAACACATACATAGTGTTGGCCACTCTCGTCGAGTATGCCAGCAGCTGCAGAAGCATAATTAACTCCGCGGAGGATCCTGGCTCCGGTGGTGGTGGGATCGGCAAAGGGAGGCGGCGGTGGAAGCCCCAACCAGGCACCAAGGTAATCAATAAAAGTATTTCCATTAGAGAATCTACCGGTAGCCTGCCCTCTCTCATAATCCACACCATAAGGATAATAGTTAGACTTGGCAATAGAGTTGAGGAAGTTGTTATTCCCATTATCTACCAATGAGTCACCAAACACGAACAACGCTGTTGCCTGTGCCTGTGCCTGTGCCGAAGCATCATCACTACTATCACTATGACTATTTGTGGTTGATGATGACAGCATTAAACTGATCATCACCAACAAAATCACCCCACCTCCTCCACACATCTTATTATTTTTCATTTTCTTCCAACTTGTACTTATATTTACTTAGATTCAGCAAAATATATATTCATTTAAAGCCTATTCTTCAGTAGTCATTATGTGAGTGAGTTCCAGGATATGCTACTTTTCTCTTCAACTTTTTCCTAATTTTAGAATAACGCCCATGTCATTTTGCATTTTAGATGCGTGATTTTTCTCTCTACCTACTGCTATATATAGACACACTCCATCAAAATTCATGTGAACCCTTTATCCTTACTATCCTAACCAGACTCATCAAAATTTTGATCTAATTTAATTTTAAATATTATATATAAAACTCCAAATCTGTTGTTCAACAATGTTTCTAAAACTATGTCTAACCATGAAAGGCCATTATTTAGGTCACAACAAATGTGGTCTGACTTGATTGATAAATAAAATAAATAATTGAATATAATAAATTAAATGGGCCACATATCTGCCCATGTCCCAGTTTTGAAAAGGTTCGTTAGTCAACAGTGGAAGAAGCAATTCCCAAAAGGCTAATACAATAGGGGAGAAAGCTGCATATATAATATGAATATATGGTCATCTTCTTCTTTATTAGTCTTTTGTTACTTTGTAGCAAAATTTACTACAACTACATGACCATAACTTATGTTGTTTGAGGTTGAAGTCGAAATAATGCAAGAGTTTGACTTAACAAAATATTAAGTCATAATAAAAAATAAAAATAAAAATAAAGAAGAAGAAGAAGAAGATTGTCAACCCTTGGCACTCAAAGTGTAATGATGCATGTTTGGATTGCCATTTGGTCACTCCTCAATCATCATTACCTATGGCAATATTGTCATGTTACTGATTAGTTATAAATGTAATGTTGAATTTTATGTATATAATATGGTGTTAAGAAGAATTAAGGCCATTCTTATGCCACATGTATACATACTTTTGCTTATGCTTTCTATATGGAAGGCTAAAAGCCACCACTTAAAAAAGGTTGGGGGAAATAATTATTAAAATCTCCCTTAAAGTTAACCTATATATTACTATGATTAACTAATTAGAAAATGAAAGAAATATGTGAGAGATATATATAGAGGGGTCAATAACCTCAAGTGTGTTTCTAATGTCAGCAAGGTTAATAAAAAACAACCTATAAATAAACATATTTCCTCATTGAGCGTTGATCGACAAGTGTTATATGAATCGGACCAGAACGCTGGAGGGTCTTTATTAGGATCATATTATATATAACAAAGTCTGAGGTGTTAATTATGCATGTTGTACTCATTGGTGTTAACAAAGAAATCTCAGAGTTAAAAGAAGAAAAACGAAAATGAAAATAAAGAAGAGATGGATAAAGTGTGATTGGAGGAAATCTTGATGGATATGCATGAAAAAGACCCATCGGCAGAGGTTGAAACATTTTCAAGGTGTTGATGATCACAAATTAAGAAGCATATAAGTGGGGGGTTGAGGCTCCACAGTTTCATAACAATAATATATATAATATAGTCTGTGTGAAAATTAAATGAAATGATATAGGTCCAGGAATTGGGGGACATTGACAACTTCTGTTTGATGGCTCCCTCCCCTCCCCTCCCCTAATAAGAATGCAGATGGAGAGAGAGAGAGAGAGAGAGAGAGAGAGAGAGAGAGAGAGGTTAGCTAGTGATGATGGTGGGGTCGAGGTGAAATTCACCGAGTAGTTTGCTGAATTTGTGGCAGGTGGGGTCATCCCACTATAGGAAAGTCAACTCAACTGGGACTGTGCTTAAGAAGCAACCAATTCTCAAAGTGAATATGCAGAGGACATTATAAATACTCACCCATAATCCACTTGGACTTTGTCTCTCTCCATCAACACACCTTTTATCAAAGGAATGAGTGATGAATATATATGTTCTAGTACCTACATAGTTAGTACATATATATGAATGATTCTGTTTGAGATTTGTAAGTAGAGGAGAGATTCTTGTGTGTTAAAGGAGAAACATTACTGTGTTGTGTTTCCATTGCAAAGAAAAAAACACAAAAAGTGTAAATGGATAGGGAAGAGAGAGATAGGAAAGGAGGAGGAGGATCAGAATCTGTTGATATGCTATCTTGTATTGATTGGAGAGGAAGACCTTGCAAGCCCAATAAACATGGCGGGATGACTGCTGCTTTCTTTGTATTAGGTATCTTCTTCTTCTTCTTCCCTCTTTCTTTGTGTAATTAGTTGAGTGATGATGTATATATATATTATTGGATGAAACAGGGCTTCAAGCATTTGAGATGGTGGCAGTTGCTGCAGTTGGGAATAACCTGATAACTTACGTAGTGAATGACATGCACTTTCCTCTGTCAAAATCGGCCAACACGGTAACCAACTTTGTTGGCACAGTTTTCCTGCTCTCCCTCTTGGGCGGCTTCCTCTCAGATTCATATCTGGGCAGCTTTTGGACCATGCTCATCTTCGGATTTGTCGAGCTTTCTGGATTCATACTGCTCTCAGTCCAAGCACATGTTGGGGAGCTGCGCCCTCCCAAGTGCACCACCAACATTGGATGTGAGGAAGCTCAAGGATATGAAGCCTGGATATTCTACGGGGCCCTCTACCTCGTCGCCCTCGGGAGTGGATGTTTGAAGCCCAACATCATCTCCCATGGGGCTGATCAGTTTCCCAAGCACCAGCTATCTACTTTCTTCAACTCTGCATACTTCGCCTTCTGCACCGGCCAGCTTCTCGCCCTCACCCTTCTCGTCTGGGTCCAGACCCGTTATGGGATGGATGTTGGATTTGGAGTCTCCGCCGCTGCCATGGCTGTTGCCTTGATTTTCTTGATTTCTGGCTCCCTCGTTTACAGAAACACACCACCCCGTGGCAGTATCTTCACACCTATTGCCCAGGTGTTTGTGGCTGCATTTTCAAAGAGGAAGCACCAAATCTGCCCATCATCATCAACTCATAGCAAGCTGAGCTTCCTTGATAAGGCATGCATCACGAGCACTGAGAACAGTAATGAGAGCTCATGGAGGGTGTGCAGTGCATCGCAGGTGGAGCAAGTGAAAATAGTGGTGTCTCTAGTCCCAATATTTGGGTGCACAATCATGTTCAACACCATCTTAGCTCAGCTCCAAACATTCTCAGTGACACAGGGGAGTTCCATGAACACCCATCTCACTCCAACCTTCCACATCCCTCCAGCCTCCCTCCAATGCATACCCTACATCATGCTCATCTTCCTCGTCCCTCTCTACGAGACCGTCTTTGTTCCACTTGCAAGACGCGTCACGGGAAACGACTCTGGAATCTCCCCTCTCCAAAGAGTTGGGACGGGGCTTTTCATCGCCACTTTCTCCATGGTTTCTGCAGCCATCATAGAGCACAAGAGAAGAACCTCTGCTCTCACCCTCTCCATCTTCTGGATAGCTCCACAGTTTCTCATCTTCGGCCTCTCAGAGATGTTCACAGCAGTTGGACTCATCGAGTTTTTCTACAAACAATCAATACAGGCTGGGATGCAATCTTTCCTCACTGCCATGACATACTGCTCCTATTCCTTTGGATTCTATCTCAGCTCCCTTTTGGTTTCTTTGGTCAACAAAGTAACTTCAACCACCTCCCCTGCTGCTGGTGGTTGGCTCAGCCACAACGACCTCAACAACGATCGCCTTGATCTCTTCTATTGGTTGTTAGCTGCACTCAGCCTCATCAACTTCTTCAATTTCCTCTTCTGGTCAAGATGGTATTCTTGCAACCCCTCGCCAAATCAGCCTCCCCATCAGTTGCCACAAGACTTTGAGAAACACAATTCCCTGCCTGCTTAAAACCACTCTCACACTTACCATTTTAGTCTTGTAACTAAAGCACCGTCCCATTTTTGGACCTCCACCAACCACATTTCACAATTAATCTTGTATCTTTTGTAATCTTGTACTAAACTCACAACTAATTGCAGATACAGGATTAAATTGCACCGTGTAATTCATACTGTACCAAAAATGAGGCCGTCCTACAGTTCAACTGTAGGACTAACGACAGTCAGTAATTTAGCGAGTGACATCAACTCTAATAGCCATTGATGACCACTATACCTGGAAAAGATGCCACAAAATTGAAAAAAGATTATATATATATATATATGATGTATATTGTAATCCCTTGATGCACTTGGTGTTGCAACTGTTTATGCCTATTATATCTGGTTTTCAATCTTTTCCTTGTGCTACTCGTATTGATCATTGACTGTTAAATTGGACATTGAAGGGGCCCCAAAATTCCATTAAAGTTAGGTCTGCAACCATCATCAATCAGATACACTGCACACACACACACGCACTCTCTCTCTGGAGCATAGTTTGATCTCAAATTTCATTTAGAATTAAGTGAGTGGTGGGGTACGTACTTTAGCTAAAAGCAGTGTGTTAATTTAGTAAAGCTTTAGTAATGATGTATAGATAGGAATTAGGATTACTCCGCACAAAAAAAAAAAAAAAAAAAAAAAAGAATGATGTTGCTTTCTAACCACACCTACCCCTACCCTTAAGTAAAGGTGGTAAGAAAATGACAAGGAGTGAATATGTTAATGGGATATACAATTTATGTCCCCCTTCATTTTAACCTTTCACCATCACTTGTAATGGAACATGTCTCACACATGTTCCTTCTAGTCTCTCAACCATGATCATATTAATTCTGGTGGTTTTTCGACCACAGTTTTCACTCTGCTTTCTCCTCTTTCTTTGTTTTGACGAAAGGCCAGCATACACGTTCCATACAACTTACACCAGCTCATGCAGAAACAATATTTCTTTTGAATTAAGCCAGCCATTACTGGTTCTAGTCTTTCATTTTCTTAGGAGCTGCTACTCAATATTTGAACTTTATAATAAATCTTTATATATGTCTAACTTGTTATAGAAGAGTAGTAATTAACTAGTAACATGTCCCAAGAATTGTGCATCACATTAACCCGTTTCTTGGATTATTTCAAGAGTCCTGAATTAATTCAATCAGGTTGATTCAAGCTCTCGTGCCTGTTGAAACATAACAACGTAACAGAAAACCGGGAATCCAAATATCTGGGCATTAATGTTTTACATGCTCTTTGAACTCCAAAAATAATAAACTTTCCTATGCGTCTCAAGTATGCAAAAAATAAGGTGACTGTTGGAATAGAATAAAGCAAAAGAGTAACTTGAAATGACGTTGCGTTTTAAAGAAAGTCTGTTGAAACATGAAAAGAACATGATTGAACTGCCACCCTTAGCAAGCAAAACTTTCATCTCATGCATCATCGATCATCTAATAAACGCCATCCCCTCCCTAGCATCTATGTTTTGCTTCAACCTACATGACTTGCACTTATTAATATTTCATATTTGCATTCGATTATTCTGCTGATCCTAATGATTCTTCATGTCATCATCATCTCCAGGTACTGAGTATCTATAATATTTTTTATTGAAAGTTAATTTTATTTGTGCTTGAGAAAATGCCCCTGATATTGATATTGCCTACAGATTAATAGTGGTTAATATTCTTACAGCATGAAACTTACAGTTACAAGTTGAACTCATCTGGACATGTAAAATTGGTTATCAAAATCAATGATGAATCTACATTCTCAGCTTCTAGCAAACTTTCCTCTCGAAGAATTTACTCTTGAAATTTGCTTTCTTCCTTTCACACACTGCAATTGGAAAATCTTTCTGTTTGTAGGAAGTCTTCTACCTCAGACATCCCACATCCTTAGACATATGACATGTTTGAGAAAAAACATATGGTCTCATCCATTCTGTGGCTATTAACAGACCATACTATTAATGGTTATTGACATTTATTGATCAGTGTAGCTTTACACGCAGCTTTTCTTTTCTTTTTCTAGAAAGGAAATTAGTAAATAGTAGGATGTAGACGTGTATATAATGCTGTTGAGTTATATTGAAATTTGCATAATCTCGAGCATTCTTTTTTCTCTTGTCCAGCAAAAGATCAGAAAGAATAGGGCGGAGGAGGCAGAATTCGTGAGGTTGCAAATGCTGTGGTCGCCCTTGCAGCTGAACAACAACAACAGTAAGAAAATGCGTGGGAAATCATTTTCGGTGAAGGTTATCTTTGCCCTGTGTTTCGCAAGCTTTCTTGCAGGATCACTCTTCACCACACGGACCAGGCCGCACCCTTCTGATTATGATGTTGGTACACATGAATGTGATCACAAGCGTGTAAGAATGCTGATTCATTTCTGTCGTCTATAATAATTGTTTATTAAGTTGCAATTGATGGATTTTTGGTTTCAGAAATTGTCGGAACAAAATCCAAGAGATATTATAGGGGAAGTCATCAAGACACATGAAGCTATCCAGTAAGTTTGATAAACTAAAATATAATTCTTTCAAAAATACATATATATGATAATGGAAGTAACCTTGAGCAGATCACTGGATAAGACAATATCGACATTGGAGATGGAGGTAGGCACTGGAGAAAGAGGGTTGAATCAGAGTCTGAGAAAAGCTTTTGTAGTAATAGGAATCAACACTGGTTTTAGCAGCAAGAAACGAAGAGAGTCTGTACGCGAAACATGGATGCCTAAAGGTTTAATTAATTGTTGATCATCATCATCATCATCTTATCTAGTAGTAGCTAGCTAGAAAATGATAATGATATGCATGCAGGTGAGGAATTGAAGAAGTTGGAGAAGGAGAAAGGAGTGGTGATCCGATTCGTGATAGGGCACAGCACGCCACCTGGTGGGGTTCTAGATAGAGCAATAGATGCAGAGGAGGGTGAGCACGGAGATTTCCTTCGTCTCAAACACGTAGAAGCCTATCACCACCTCTCTACTAAAACTCGATTGTTCTTCTCCACTGCTGTATCTATCTGGGATGCTCAATTCTATGTTAAGGTTGATGACGATGTTCATCTCAATTTGGGTAATCTTCCTTATACTCCTTTCTCCTACATTATAACTCTTGAAATGAAGTTACAACTCCTGGTGTTGATGTAGGGATGCTAGTGAGCAACTTGGCAAAGCACAGATCTAAACCAAGGACCTATATCGGCTGCATGAAGTCCGGACCTGTCCTTTCTCAGAAGTGAGTCAGCCACATCTATCTATTCCATTCCATGATTATTAGTTTGTTAATAACACAAATATTAATAATTGATGAATCATATCAGGGGAATGAAGTATCACGAGCCAGAGTACTGGAAATTTGGGGAAGAAGGGAACAAATATTTCAGGCATGCTACTGGTCAAATCTATGCAATCTCCAAGGACCTTGCCAATTATATTTCCATCAATTCGTAAGTACTACTCATCTCATTATACCTATCATTTCATTTCATTACATTTAAATCAAATTTGCACACACAGAGGCATCTTGCATCGCTATGCAAACGAGGACGTTTCTTTGGGTGCATGGTTGATTGGATTGGAAGTCGAGCATATAGACGATCACTCTATGTGTTGTGGAACTCCCCCTGGTAGGTCTAATTTATTATTCCTTGTCACAATTAACAAATTTTAATTAATTATCATCTCATCCCATGCATGTTATATATATAGATTGTGAATTCAAATCCAAAGTGGGGAATCTGTGCGTGGCATCATTTGATTGGCAGTGCAGTGGGATTTGCAAATCGGTAGAGAGGATGCACACTGTGCATAAGGCCTGTGGAGAAGGTGATGGAGCTATTTGGAGTGTTCATCTCTAATTAATTAATTGATTGATTGATTTTGTCACACTATTATTCCAACCACATAAACCATACTTGAAAATTATATGGATGTTTAATTACCTAGAATAGCAAAGCACTTGGATTTCATTTTTACATGAATTAATTACATCAATGTTTTAATAAATTCCTCTCATCACCCTGCCTACCTGCCCATTAATGTTTTTCTTTTTCTGTTATATCTATTTATTTTCTTCTTCTTATGAATAAAAGATAGTGAAATATAAAATTATTTGCTTGATATTAAATAAGGATATTATAGGCATATCAATTTGTAACAAAAAAAGAAACAAAAAGGAACGACTTTTACAATTGTGATATATATAGATCAACAAATTTATATATATATATATATATATATATGTATATTATAAGCTATTTTACAACATTTATGTACTTAGCCAAGTATATGGTTAATTGTCATGAGTAGTATACATTTATTACATAACTACCTACATATTTAAAATGCAAGACACCTGCATATTCTCAAAAGCAATTTGCATATATATATATATATATATATATATATTTGATTCATATAATTATATGCATGCAGTACTAAATGTACAAATTAAGAAAGGATCGTCATAAATATTTTATATAAGAAAGGATAAATTTCATAACATGATCCAATTTATAGTTTATTTTTCAATTTTAGACCAAATTTTCAAAGTTTCTCAATAAAGGGATCATAAATCTTTTACTTTTTTCTTTTTAATTATATTTATAATTTTTTTATATTTTAATATATATTTATATATTAGACAAATTAAGACAAGTTAGTGCAATTTTGAAACGATCTTCATCCAACTTATATTAATTTATATAAAGAAAGAAAGAAAGAAAAATATAATTAATTCTATTCATAAAATATAATTTATATTAAATTGATTAATATTAAAATTGGGTTTATGTATTTTTATTCATAAAATTAAGAAAATAAAAAGAATCTTAATTTTATGAATTGCATTAATTATATACTAGCAGTCCACCCGCATGATGCACCGTTTATTATTTATTATGTTAATATTATGCAATTTGTAATAATATAATGAAGTTGCATAAATTAACATGTTATTCATAACATTTTTTATTATTTTAATTTAAAACATGTACCGTGTACAAATGATTTTTCATATTACTCCTGTGTTGTACGAATTGTCATATAAATTTAATAATTTAAATTGTTAATTTTATTTTTAAACATTTTTATTTTATTTGTTGATTTATATTTTCGTCAAATTAAAATTATTATATATAATAATATTTCCTTCAATCATAATAATTAATCTGTCCTTTTATATATTTTTTAATTTGTATATTCCACTCTCATACTAGAATCATCATATATGTTTTCTTCGTCATTTTTTCATTTCTCTCTCACAAAATTATTTGTTCAATTTGTATTTAGTGTAAAAAGACAATTTGGTGGGATCTCCTTAGATGAAGATATGAGACAATAAGATTTGAAAAAACTTTTTTACCTTTGAATATTTAGTAAATCTTGTATTCTTTCATTTTTTTTTTCAGTTTTATATAGACAAATCATTATATTTACAATTTTTTATTATTCTTTTTTTCTTTAGACAATAAGATATGGAATAATTTTTCTACCTTTGAATATTTAGCATATCTTGTATTTTTTTTTAGTTTTATATAGATTGTAGAAATAATTGTATTTATGGTTTTCTCTTGTTTTTTTTTCTTCATTCTTTGTATATCTTTTTTTTTCCCATTCTCTATGCATCTCTCTTTTGTTGAGAAATCACTATATTTTTCTCCATTTTTTTGTTTTACATAAATTTGAGAAATCAATGAATCTCTCTCTTCATCTCTTAGCTTTATATAGATTATAGAATAACTTCTAGAATAAGATTGATCTTATTTTTATTCTTATTGAATAATAGTTTATCAAGTAAGATTTACTTTTTTTTTTATTGACATGACACTTTTAGGTAGGAAAGTGGCAATCTTGCATTTTTTGCCAACTTTCTTACTTTAATATATAGTATATATTTATATATATATATATATATATATATATTAATATTTTAAAGTTGCACTAACTTGTATAATTTATTTTAAATAGAAATACATATTGAAATATTAATAATCTATGAATATAAATAAAAGTAAAAAGAAAAAGAAAATGAAATTTTGTCTTGAATAGAAAACTCAATCTAAATTTCAAGCCTTAAATTGAGAAAAAAAGTTAAATTGAACCCCTCATTGAGAATTTGTAAAAATTGGATGTAGAATTGAGAACTAATCTATAAATTGGATCTTATTATAAAATTTATCCGATAAGAAAATCCCCATCTTACATAAAATAATTAACCGATTTGTCAAATTAAGAAATGTCTGATTTAATGAACAAGAGATATTACGCATCCACATATATATATTATGTATTTGAAAATAGAAACTAGCTTACTTCCTATACTGCTACATTAATTATGGTTGATTGGCAGCAATATCATCATTCCTTAACTTATTTAAGAAATATGGCTAATTACTATATTACCTACATATAGCAATTCTATTAATTATATATGAGTAGATTAATGATGAACGTACGACTTAAATATTGTGACGATATATACCTGTGTAATTGGCAGTGAACGATTTTAATTAATTAAAATCATACATATAAATTAAATAATGACAATCAATTTATTGAGAATTATATATATTATATTGAAGCATATGATATGACGATGATACCTATATGAATAAATATATCGAAGAATATAGAAAATCATGCTCATGCAAAATGAACTAGATTGATTCTTTTAATATAAGATATTTGAGTACTGATACGATTTTAATTCTGATGTATATATACTGTTTCATTTTTATTAAAAAAGAATGAATGCTAAGTTGTGATGAAGAAAAGAACATTTTATAACAAAAACTGAAAGTGCACATTAATTGATAACATAATGCACGACTTCAATAGGAATTCGTGAGACGGAGGAGCTCGCGTTAACTCATGCATTAGCGTCCGACCCATTAGTTTGGGGCTTTTTCTCACGGATTTGGTTTTGGCAAGCTAGAGTGCCTCAATTAATCTAATTTCCATTAAAGAACCCATCCATTAGATATAATGAAGAAGAAATTGAAAGAAAGAAATTAAAGGTAGCGTGAAACGTAATTAATAATATATGAATAAAGAGAATGAGGTTGGAAAACGTATTTGTGAATCAAAAAAAGGTCGCAATCCTCTCTCTCTCGTTTATGTGTCTCCAACTGTTAATTGATCATTAACACCCCAAAATCCCTAATTAATTAATTTTGGAGGTAGATATATATGCAGCAATCCCTAGAAGCAGTTAATTGAATTTAATTGGCCTTGCTTTACGAACAATCAAATATCCCTACACTTGAAAAATAAAAAATATTGTAATTATTTCCTTGGGATTGTTTCTTGCATTTAATAACCACTACATCGCGGCCCTTTTTGGAGTAGAGCATGTGGAATATGCATTACTTTACCATCTTGGCTTTGACTTTTATGAGAGTTGACACTTGGGCATATGCATGTATATAGGTAACGAACGAAGTACGATGTGTATGTATCTACGCTATTAGAGAGAGAGAGTTATTTACATGGCGGGTTCATCAGGCGGTGGAGGAGTTCCACCAGGGTTCCGGTTTCATCCTACGGATGAGGAGCTTCTCCATTTCTACTTGAAGAAGAAAGTTTCGTTTCAAAAGTTTGATATGGAGGTTATAAGGGAAGTTGATTTGAATAAGATAGAACCATGGGATCTACAAGGTACGTAAATTCATCATCATATATATGTATTGCCTAGGGTTGACTAGTTTTGTATATATAATGCATGGGTGTTGCGCGCAGAGAAATGTAAGATCGGGTCGAGTCCACAGAACGAGTGGTACTTCTTCAGCCACAAGGATCGAAAATACCCGACAGGGTCACGGACAAACAGAGCGACGAATGCAGGGTTCTGGAAAGCAACAGGGAGGGACAAGTGCATACGCAACAGCTTCAACAAGATCGGAATGAGGAAAACCCTTGTCTTCTACCGGGGCCGAGCTCCCCACGGCCAAAAGACCGACTGGATTATGCATGAGTACCGCCTTGAAGATCATTCTAATTCTCCTCACTCAACCACCACTACTCATGTATGTACATGCATATCTCTCTCTTCAAACTTCAATCATCAACATATATTAAATGGTTAATTTGTTTCAGGAGGAAGACGGGTGGGTGATTTGTCGAGTATTCAAGAAGAAAACCCTAATCAAGATTGGGACTAGTAGCAGTGAAGGAGTAGGAATGATGAGCAGTACAACAAGTGCATCTAACAGCTGCAACGCTAATACTCACCCAGCACCTCCAATATCCATCTTCGGTAGTGCTGCTGAAAGAAACCAATATTTGCTGCATCCACACCATACTACTGATCTCAACTATTCTCATAATAATAATATCCCAGCTGTGCCACATCATCATCATCATCATCACTTCCCAGCGCTTGAAGCCCAGGATTTCATCTCCATTAATAATAAGCCTGCAGATCTAATGCTCACCGCCAACGCCTACCATCACCATAATCTCTCAACCACTGATTATGACCATCATCACCAACCCCAATCAGTGATGACCACTATGCAGGTCAAGCAATTCATGACTTCCAACAGAGATCATGACTGTGAGAGTGCAACTCCAGCTGCTAATTACAATAATATTGATCAATGCGATGACCATTCATCTCAGCCAAATCTCAACCAATGGGATAATCGTCTTGTCATTACCAATCCCACCACCACCACATCCTCCTCCATCAACCAAATCAATCATCCAAGCGAGATGGACTTTTGGGCTTATGGGAAATAGTACTTGCTTGCTTATCATTGCCATCAATCTTCATACACATTTGATCGTTTTTATATGTGCTGCTGTGACATTTATTCTACTGCTTCCTTTTCTTTTTAAATTCATTTTAATTAATGATAGTGTGGTAAATTAATGCATATATAATTAATCATGTGATGAGGTCCTAGTTGTGCGTCTTATTCTTTCAACTCATGTAATTCAATTTCTCATATTGTTTCAATTTTAATTTTTATAAATGTATATATATTATTCCTTAATTAATATTAATTACAGTATACATAATTAACTTTCAACAATGCATTATTGAAGAAGATATCATGTGAAAGGCATAATCTAAAAAAACGGTTTTAGATGTGGCTTCATTATAAGTTAAATTAAAGAAAAATATAAAGGAGTATAAGATAGAATATTCAAAATTTTCAAATTCCATTTCGATCACTATTTTGGAGTCATTGAATGAAACACGTCAGTAGCGGACCATTTCTTAGTTTCATCTCGAATTGTTTCGGTAATTATATAAAATACCCATTTTTTTAAGAGTTGGGCTGGTGTACACCAGTTGCACGGATCTAAATTCGTGCAACTGTGCTGCCCAACCCGAATCAGGATTAATATGGAAAATATAAATAATTTTTTTTCCTTCACTTTCACTTTAGGTTTTGATCTCTCTTCTGTTGCGCCTTTCTTCTTCTTCTCTTCTCTCCTTCTTCTTTGTTTTTTGTCTTTCTTTCTCGATCTCTTCTTCTTCTCATCTCTTCTCCCCTTCTTCGTTTTTTGTCTTCTTTCTCGAAGCACGACGCTCTCTATTTCTCTCAGACCTCCTCTTCTCCATATCGTGATGCGAGACTATTATTTTAAAAGTTAAAAATCCATCTTTATCAGTTCAAAAAATATAAAATTGTATCTGATTTCGTGTTCTTAATATTTTATGATAGATGATCATTCAAATACACATGAAATAGTTGAGTTATCTACTGATGAAGATGAATTTATTGATGTGAATGTCTTGTATATATAACTGACTTATTTTAGTTCTGTTTATAAAAGGTATTCTTAATAATACATAAAGGTCAACCTTATTGAGACAGAAAGTATAAGTAACATAACATAAAGGTCTTGGAATTTATATATAATGTGCCTTAAATGGTTGACTTATAAAGGTATACTTAAAAATACATAATGGTCATCTTATGAACATATAAAGGTATATTTAACTAAATCTAAAAAAATGCTAAGGTATAGCTAGTCTTACAAAATGTATGTCTAACATAACTAAAAGATATGTCTAACACTACTAAAGGTATACTTAACATAACACTAAATGTATGACTAATATAACTAAAAGGTCTGTCTAACACAACTAAAAAGTATAGTTAAGTTAACATAAAAAGTATGTCTAACACAACTAAAAGGTATGTCTAACACTACTAAAATGTATGTTTAATATAACATAAAGGTCAGGCACTTGGGAGCATGTTTGGGCGGATTTTGTCCACGACCTAGAGGCGCGTGCGGGCGAGTGCTAGCGCATATGAGCGCGTGACAAGTCGGGTCGACCCGTGTGCACGGATGTAGGGTCCGTGCACCAGTTGTATATAAGTTTTTGTCTTTTTTTTTTTTTTTTAGACTGTCATTGTTAATTCATTAAAATTGATCATTTGATATGATAAATTGTATATGATTAACATTATGTGTTAAATGTAAAAATCAATCTAAATTATGACCGTTTTTTTATTTGTTATTAATTTTTTTTATTCGATTTCAATCTGAAGTTTAAGAGTTTTTCAAAATTCTAACAAAACATTTCTTTCCGAAAACGTTTCCAGAAAAATGCGCATGCGACTTTCATAAGGGTAATTATATTATTAAAAAAAGTTTAAGTTGCAAATTATATAACGATCATACTTTAAAATGTATTTTATTTTGTCATTTTAACCCCTATTTATTTTAATTGAATGTGGTTAGAATTTTTCTAATTAATATTTATTTTTTATTTTTAGTTCTCTATTCTTCTCATATTCGAATTCTTATTTGTTGAAGTTTTGGTTTGCATGCTGAGTTGCATGCTTGATTGATTTAATTCTTGATCAATTTATTGAGATATCCGTATCCTCATTATTGGAACATTAAATCATTACATATGTCCAATTTAAATCACAAAATTGTCGAAAGTTAACATCAACAATTAAATCACTAAAGTCAAGCACACATTTTTTTTTCAAATAAAAAATTCATTCCAACTCTTTAAATGTAACTTTCAATAAATGATATTCTGAATAATTCAAAAACCATATTAATGAATTATTGATTATTGTTCTGATCATTTTGAAAGGATATATATCTTTTTTTAAGCAGACAAATCTTTTAAACTTTCTTACTAATAAGTTATTGATTATTAGAATATTTAGTATATAGTCATGCATTTTTTTCAAAATAAACCTAGACTTTTAGATTAATTTAAAAAATAACTTATTTTAATATGATTGTGATGCATTCATGTTGCTAAAATAAAGTATCGTCATTATTTTTATGGAAAATTGACTAGTTGAAAATAATATTAATAGGAAATATTTTGATTTGTTAAGTAAATAAATTGGAATTAAAAATTAAAAGAAAAATTAAATGAAGCTTATGAGAGGGAAAATGAATTAACCTGAGAGCAACATGTGTCTCTTGATGGTTCTACTTTAGTATTTATGTATATAAAAGATTTTGGAAGTTTGAACGAATGTATAAATCGAATATTAATCAAAGAAACAAAAAAGAATACAATTTCCACTTTAAGTCGTGGCGAAAAGAGAATTATTTTTCACCGATGGCTAAATTTTGTTGAATGCAATGAATCGGATATTCATTGTTGTTTGTTGCGACATCAGTAAGCAGTAAAATGACAAATAATAAAGAGCACCAAATTTCTAACACACTATTGTTCTCCAATTTTCTATGAGCCTTTAGACAATTAATGTCATATGCTTTGCAATAGCAAATTATGATCATATATAACCTATCTAGCAAGATTTAATTTAGAACCTGGCTCTTTCAAAAATGATGCGTGTTTCTTGATCTTTTAATTTATGGCATTCCACTTGTTTGTTAATTAATATATGTTGTGCATGTTATAGAGATGACATTATCTAGCATATGTTGGCGAGTATGAAACAAGCAATGATTGATTATTCGTAATAGAGGATTAGCAAGGTCGCACCAGAGCCTGAGATTAATTCAGGGCAATTAAGCATATTGGGTGAAAGGGGTGTGCTAAGTAAAACAATGATCACATGAAATATCTCATTGGATTGTACAACAATATTCATGTTTCAGAAAACTGGCATGGATATATAATATAAGAATTACAGAGTGGGAGCTCTTTCAGCAGTTCCAGCAATAACAGTGAGCAAGTTGTTGCCAAAAGGATCGCTCAAGTGAGCAGCAAGGTTCTCAACGGGGCCTTTCCCAGTGACGTAAGCTTGAATGAAGAAGCCAAGCATAGCGAACATGGCTAATCTACCATTCTTGATCTCCTTCACCTTCAACAGTGCTGCCTGGTCTGGATCATTCGCCAGCCCCAGTGGATCGAAAGGACCACCAGGGTGAAGCTTGTCCTCCAGATCCTACACATATATATTATAAATCCTCTTGTTTTTGCTACAATGCAAAGTTCAGAGTCGTAGACATACCAAGCCATTTATAATTCTGTAGTATTCTGCACCACCAAGAAGCACAACCTCAGCGATCACAGCAACGACAAGGTTAATGGGGATGTTCTTGCCGAAGTAATTCAATGTGTTTCCGTCTAGAAGCAGAGCACCAGTCTGGATAACAAACATCGCAATTACTGTTTCTATTTAATATTACTTTCGGTTGTGAGGTAAATTATAATCCATAACACGAGAGCTTATCTGTCATATATATATATGTTCACCACTTACAAATAAAGAACTTGAGATAAAAAAAATTTCTACTTTTACAAGTGAAAAAGAAGAGAAAAAAACAAACAAAAGAATAAATGTACCTTGAACCAAACAGCTTCGGGGCCACAGGCAGCTCCAAATTTGTTGAAAGCTTCAGGGATGACAAATCCAGCAGCACCAAGCATCGCCCATCGAGCGTGGATCAGCTCGTATGCTTGATATCTAAATGGAAATCAAACCGAATTAATATATAATCAAATATTGAAAAAAAAACTTGAGATGATCAAACATTGATTCATTTCACTGACTTGGCGAAGTTTTCAGGTTTCTTGCTGAGGCCGAAGGGATCATATCCATAACTGCATTTTTTTGATGGCATATATGTAAGTGAAGTTATTTATGCACATAACTGAAGAAAATTCATAAGATTTTTCATTAGTAACTCACTCTCCGGGAACTTCTCCGGTGAGGTATTCTGGGATTTCTGATCTGTCCAACAACCCCTCAGGCAAGAAAATTCTCCTCTCAGGGCCTGTTAATTAAGTGTGTATCAACCATGGAGCCAATTTTATTACATACATACATGTATATAATTAATTATATGCATGATGAGTAATTTACTTACCGTACCACTTGGCGAGCTCATCGGTGGCTGGGACGACGGCAGCTGGCTTAGATTTGGGAGCAGCTTTCTTCTTGGAGAAAAGGGCAACAGTCTTGAAGGTGGCGGGGGTGGATGGAGATGGAGCCGATCTGGATGTGCCGGTGAAGCTGAGGGGGTTTCCGAGCATCTCGGAGACGCCAATAGAGGTCGCAAGAGAAGCCATGGATTTCTTCACCGGCAGAGACAGAATCAGAGAGAGCTGTTGTGAGAGAGTTGAGAATACACACTAACTAAAAAGCTTGCATTTGTGGATGTAGAAGCTCCAGCTAGGATTCTGTTTCTTGTGCTTTCATTGGTGCCTGCGCAATCTCATTCAGGATTTTGCGATGAGGATGCTGCTGACCTGGAATTTTACCCTTCTATTTGGATAACATGTGCTATCCACATACATACATTCATCTCTCTCTCTCTCTCTCTCTCTGTTTTTTTTTTTTTTCAAAATTAATTTTCTTTACCTTTTCTTCTTTCTTATTTGGAGTTTCTTTTTGGTTCAATTTCATTTTGCCACAACCAACTACATGTACATATAAGTTGTATATAAGGTGTGATTACTGTCAATTAGATAATAATAATAATAATAATAAAACACTCACATGGAAACCTTTGTTCCACCGTTTATTTCATTACTTCTACTGAAATACAAGATAAACACCAAATGTAACAAAAAATTCGGATGATAAAACATCATTTGCTATATAACGTCCATCTAGTTTGGATTCTTAAACAAACAGCATTTTAGTGTATTTTATAAAACATGAAAGAGTAAACTACTTTTTTCGCCCATTATGTTTGTCGTTTCGCAATTTTACCCTTTTTTAATTCGAGCTTGCAATTTAGGACTTTCTATTTCACGGGCTGGCAATTTAGGACCTTTTGTTTTCAAATTTAGCAATTACTGCCCAATTTCAGCCCGAATTGCTTATTTGGGTTGAAATTGCACGTTTTTCGGGCTTAATTTGATGAGGTGGCTAGTAATTATCTGACGTGGAATTTTGCAATTAATTATGGGATGCCATGTGTATTTCAAGTGGGGCCCACTTATTAAAAATTATTAAATTCAAAATTAATTAATAAAAAAAGAAATAAATAAAATTAATACATTTAAGAAAAAAGAAATTGGCAGCCATTCTTGCCGCCATTGAAGGCCCGCCGTCGGTGAACACAAGCCGTATAAGATGACCAAAAAGTATAACATAAATTATAAACTTATATATCAAAACAATCCCCTCGTTGAACGCATTCTAAATCCCAAGTCAATTTCAAGATTCATTTTCGAACAAACCTCCAATTTCTCAAAAAATTGAATGAAAATCCCGCCGCCGGTGAATGCTCACCGGAGAAGATGATCGGAAAGTGTAACAAAAACTAAAAAATTATGTATCAAAACGACCCTCTCGTTAAACCCATTCCAAACCCCAAATCAATTTCAAGATTCATAGTCAAATAGACCTCCAATTTTTCAAAATATTGAATGAAAATCTTCATCTCTTCAACATGTTCTACTTGTCTGTAAATATTTACAATTCATGGAGATCTACTATATATAAAATGTAACAGAAGCCTTGGAGGCCGTGGACGAAGCCTTGGAGGCCGTGGATGATGATCAGGCCATTGTTGAAGAAGTCGGGCTTGGCGATCTCGATTCCGTTGATGAAGACTTTTCTCGCGGAGGCGGTGATGGTGAGGCAACGGTTGGCGGCTAGGGTTTCGAAGGGTAGTCGCAGGAGGAAGTGGAGAGGGTAAAGGCCATGGATGGTGTGTTCTTGGAGAAGGAGAGGAACAGAGCGGATGGTGTGTTCTTGGAGACGATGGCTGCCAATTTCTTTTTCTTAATTTTGAATTTAATAATTTTTAATAAGTGGGCCCCACTTGAAATACACATGGCGTCATGTAATTAATTGCAAAATTCCACGTCAGATAATTACTAGTCACCTCATCAAATTAAGCCCGAAAAACGTGCAATTTCAGCCCAAATAAGCAATTCGGGCTGAAATTGGGCAGTAATTGCTAAATTTGAAAACAAAAGGTCCTAAATTGCCAGCCCGTGAAACAGAAAGTCCTAAATTGCAAGCCCGAATTAAAAAAGGGCAAAATTGCGAAACGACAAAACATAATGGGCGAAAAAAGTAGTTTACTCAACATGAAATTTATTTATTGGCAAAAAGATTGATACTGCAGAAATTGAACAATTAATCTTTCCATTCTAGATAGACTTCAACTGCAATGAGGTGCCAAGAACGACAATAAATTATATGTTGGGTGGACTCGAGAATTCCAAAGATAGGCAAACATGTCTCAAGTTAAACAAGCAGACGGAAAGGAATTAAAACCTTCATTATGTTGAATAAAGCTAGAAACAGCACTAGTAGGAGTCAAAGCCTTTGCATATGCTCCATTAAATATGTACACATTCCATAGAAGCTGATGAACATGATCAATGTTGCAACCTACTTTAAATTTCTATTATTCATTGACCTCAATGTCTTCTCCACTTGTCCACCTCTCTGGAAGTTGCTTTGATTATCTTTTTTGTATTCAGGACTAGCTCATCAACAAGAGCACCAATCTCATCCCTGAAATCAAGAACCATATGTATCATAAGCGTTGAGATGACACAAAAGATAAATAATGTAACAATAATAAAGCTAAGACCTCGAACATTCAGCTTTTCAATTTACATTCTGAATGCAGTTTGGCAGAAAGAAGACAGTGATGAAATTGTCTAGATCACAGATGGAATTATATTCTACTTAATTCCACAGCTCCGCTTACTGTGAGAGCACTCAAAGACAGACTTCCATTACATCAGATTACAAGTTTGCTCACATTACAGTAAAACTATGAATATGATACTAGGAGTAAGTTGCCTGGATTTCATTAGTAAGTTCCTTTATATGCTTTGTACATATTTGTAAGCATTATCATGTAGATTAGGTTTCTAGGTAAACTTTAAGAACTTTCATAAGTCTTGAAACCTAAACGCATAAACTTAGAAGTCACGGAAGGATGTCAAACATCCAATTCCATTTACTTGTTCCCAGTTTTCCACTTTCCAAAACAAGCTGCTTAAAGAAATTTTGAGTTTCCTAGTCTCAGTCTCTTGAATAAGCATATAGTCGTTGAAAGCTTGCCTAAAAAAACGTAATTACAAGCTCACTAATGAAATATCAAACTTAAAGATATACACTTCTTCCTCCTCTATGTATAAAATTGGATGAAATAAAATTACTGAAAATTCCAAATATCAAATTCATGGGTCAAACATGGATGAGCTGAAATCTTGTTCATTCTCAAAAAACACACAAAACGGGTTTGAAATCACTGAAATTGTATTGAAAACACACAAGGGATCTGGAAACATCGTATTGTTGTAGCATGGCATGCTTTCTAGCTCATTGGTTAAAAGCAACTTGCTTTGCTGACTCCAGGTTGAGCTGGTTTAACTGTTATGTCTCATTGAATTTGCAATAGATTAACCTCGGAGGTTCAAACCATAAAATGAAACAGAAATAGGTGAGACATACACAGATATATTACTGCAGTAGATTCATCGAACATTAAGCTTCATAGCAACACTTGCGATAAAAGAGGCCGGCCCATCACCATATGCAAACACTCCCAAAACAAATAGTTCAATGCTTTTCTCTACTTTTTCATTCCATTGATTAGTGTTCAAATGGACTCAAAACACCACAAACAATGTCAAAGCTGGGATCATATATAATTGTCAACAAACGAATGGACTCAAAACACCACAAACAATGTTGAAGCTAGGGTCATATATATAATCGTCAACTAAGAATCACAGAGAATCCTGTTTTAGGAAGTGAAAACAAAAGATGAGAAAGATCCAAAACCTAGGCCAGCCCCTCTCCCAAAGTATACTAGTATTCAACATTGATAAGGTAAAGTAAAAGGGCCAAGCAAAGTCATAGAAAATTAGAAATCACTAAAAAAAAAAAAAAAAGGCAAAGAGACATACTCAATCCCAGGGCTTTGAAAAAGCCTTGCAACATTAGAGTATTGGCGATTCTCATCATATGCAATCCCTCTCCCCACACCGTACCCAAAACCGACCCCAATCCCACAACCTGCTCCAAATCCAAATCCCACTTGCAAACCTGGAATTCCTGGGCCCAACCCCGCACCTACATCAGAAAATCACTCAGTTTTCAACAATTGAATATAACATCACAGTGGAAATCGATCTAGAGCTCACCTCCGACGAGTCCGACGGCAAAACCAACACCGCAGCCGGCGCCTACGCCGAAAGCAGGGCCAAGCTTTCCCAGTTGATGGGATTTAAGAGCAGGTAGCTTCCATAACAACCCCTTCTCTTCCCTGCCGCCGTTCATCTCTCTCTCTCTCTCGCTCGCTCTGCAACGGAGGAGAAAGAAATAAATATCGCCTCGCCTCGTTTGGGTTTAGAGCTCAAGTCGCTTGACGTTTCTAGAAATTTCCTCCAAGTGTTGGTTGTTTTTACTTGTACCCACATACTTTAGAATTCAGTACAAGCAAACCCCCAATAGGCCAATACTTCATCCAAATAGCTTTTTCGGTACGAATTTGAATCAAATTGACTGGAGGATATTTTTGCAATTTCATCAAATAATATGGGGCAAATTTAAAATTACCCATTATATTTATTTAATGATAATGAAATCATATGTGGAAGAGCAATGCCCGAAATTAATTGTTAATGCCTTCCATGGCTGCTGCTTTGAGTCTATCCTCTGCAACTAACACTTTCCCTCTGTTCCAAGAAAATTCATTCCCGCCCCTACTTCTCCGCCTCCGACCACCACCGCAATGTCAAACTTATTCAGGTGGTAGAATTGGAGCTGCAGCAGCTGCTACTTCTAGTTACGCCCATGACGATATCCATTCACTGCTGCAGGTATTTCTTATATGTGAATTTCCTTGCTGCTTTCTTATATTCAACTCGGAATTGCCATCCCCATTTGCAGATTCTTCCACATGATGTAGGCCATAATCTTCTTTGTAACTCCAAGCTGGATCAACTTTTGGAGGTAATCTATGGATGAAGCTTGTGATGTGATTAGAACCTAACATCTTTCCCTTACTTGTGGACTACATGTTAATGTTAATTTGTGTTGTATCAATGATAAACATTTGTCAGATTAAGACTGTTGCTTTGCTGTGTCATAGGTGACACTGGATCTGGGCAGGCTTCCTCAAGCATGTTATTTTGGTGATTCTGGCAGGCGGAATCTTAGGAAAAAGGAGGTACTTTTTATAAAGGGATCATCAAAATATCTATCTGTAACTGAACATTCGATAAAACCCAAGTCCATTCTCTGGAGAAAACAAGGCTCTTCTTTTCTGGTAATTCATTAATAAGATGTTTTTGGAAGGTATCGATACAAGAACTGGAATATGCTCAAAAATCAATTGGAGAATGGGGAGGTGACAATAGAGCTGGAATTTCGGGCACCTTGCATCGGATATCTGCAATCAGGAATAAGAATGGGAAAGTTGTTGGTTTAACTTGCAGAGTGGGTAGGCCACTTAGTGAGAAAATGGACATGGTCCAGGATTTGCTTGAGTATGGTAAAAGCATCTTATTTCTGGGAAGGCAAGCTAGCATATAATCCTGTATCATATATGAATTTATATCACTTGATCAGTAAATGCTTTTAACATTGATTCATGACATATATACATTCTAAAGTATTGAAATGTTCTGAAAGGTGAATGAGTTTCATATAGTTTTATCCCTTTAGACTTTATCATATAAATAAATATAATGTAACCACTATCCCTATATCAGTTAATGGGCGGCTACTGCTGCTGCTGCATGTCATTGAGGTAAAGCTGAAGAAAAATAAATAGAGCAAGCTAAAAAACACTTAAGCTCGTACACATGTTTTACATCTTGATTCATTTTATGAAACATGCAAACTTGGTGCTAATTTAACAGGTTGTACAAGCCTAGGTTGAGATTCAACACTATAGAAGTCATTCAAGCTCTGACGAAAGAATATACAAGCCATAATCTTTAAAGCTCACACACCTAAGAGCTCAAATTGATCAAATTGACCCAGACTATTCAAAACCATTGTTTCATATAGTAGCATTTATTTCTTTGTTTTTTAATGCAATGATGATAGAACCAACTTCATCCTACTTAATATCGCTCCAGAATGGGCAAAGTAGGGCTCTCAGGTATGTGTTGAAACCTGAACAGATACAAATCTGGGTCCTTATTATTACCCTGCTAGAAAAGAAGAAAATGGGGGGGGGGGGGGGGGTGGATACCATTTCAGAAGTATGTATGCAGAAGTATGTATGGTGTACATATGCAATACTGCTTACATCTCCTACGACATCCTTTGGCTGTTAAAAGAGCCAATATATATTGCATGAGGTCATCAGGGTACCAAAGCTGATTTGTTATGCCTTTTTGCTGATGCAAATTATCATTGCTTTCTGGAGCAGCCTTTTTCTTGTATAATTGATTTACTCACTCCACAGGCCTGGTGTGGGAAAAACTACAGTCATGCGAGGGATATCACGTGTCTTGTCTGATGAGCTTCTGAAGAGAGTGGTTTGCGCTTTAGTGGCTTTGCATTGTTTCTAATCCTCTCACAATTTGATGTTTCAGTTAAAACTGATCTTCACTTTTCTAACCAGCTAGGTTATTGTTGATACGAGCAATGAAATTGGAGGTGACGGAGATATTCCACATCCAGCAATTGGGACAGCACGGAGATTACAGGTCCCTGAACCAAGCATGCAGCATAAAGTCATGATTGAGGCAGTAGAAAATCACATGCCTGAGGTGATCATTGTTGATGAGATTGGCACAGAAGATGAAGTTCATGCCTGCCGCAGTATTGCACAGAGAGGAGTTATGCTTATTGGTAGTGCTCATGGAAAGCAGCTCGAGGATGTTATTAAAAATCCCACTCTATCTGATTTGGTTCGTATAATATGTTTCATTGATACAAAAAACATCTATTCCTGGATCTTTATGTGGGCCTTTTAAGTGCTAATAAATGATAAGGTCTTGTTATACTCTGGAATTAGCACTAACAAAAACTTCTGTAGTTCTTGTACATGAAGTGGAATGCATTTTCTCACAAAACCATTGACCTTGTAATGCCTAAGCCTTCTTTGATATTAACCCATATAAAAATGCTGAAACTTAACCAAATAAAGTTGTAAAGAGAACAAAGGAAATATGAGTTATATTGGATGATCAATCGCTTTTTATTTTTTTTGCTTCAATTAACTGTAAACATCCAATTACTTTCTTGGCAGTGCTCAGTCATTATGACATCATACTACTAGCTGTACTTGTGCTGAGTAACTGTTTTGTTGGAGAGCCAGATTCTGATGATCAAAATTGAAACTAAATAATTTTTATCATTCTTTTCCTATGTTATTTTTTATCTTTTACAGATTGGAGGGCTTGAAACAGTCACTTTGAGTGATCAGGAAGCTAGGACTATAAATTGCAAGAAAAACATTCTTGAGAGAAGACATGCTCCAACATTTCCTTTTCTAATTGAAATGAGGGAAAGGCATTACTGGATAGCACATCGGGTTAGTTGGTCGAGTTTTTGTTATGATGCACTTGAATTGGAGAAAATGGTGCTTTAAAAATTGTAATATAACATCAATGTCTACGTTTGAAGTACTATTATTGAGGAAGATATTCTAAGCTTTATAGTAGGAGAGAGTAGCTATCACCCTGCTTATATTGTGTGATGAGAGCAGCACTACTTTTCATTTTCCATCCTAGACACCAAATACATTGCATCACAATTTTGTGACAAAAATGAGGTTCCCTTACTCAAGATATAGAAATGTTTCATTATACAACTTTCCTTGCACATTATTTGATCATCCTAATCTATAATGTCATATCGTGAAAATATTAAGTTATCATTGAGACTTTTGATTTATTCTATAACTCCTTTTTCTAATCTATCTTCTCAGTTTGGCTCTAAAATGTTAGACATATGTACTTCAAATGATTCTATCTAGTTGCCTTGGGTAGGTAAATAATTAACCAAACAATTCAATGGTCATACATTGTAAATATTTGGGAGATGTCACTGCTTATGAGCAGGGAGAATCCTTTTTTTGTGGTGTTCAAATTCTGGGACACTTTTTTACCCTGCATTCTGCATATTGTGCAATACTCTACAAGAGATCATCGATTTTATTGTCCAGAAATAGCTTGTAGCTTGTCATGAGTTGAGGAGACTCAGGATAGAGAGAAACCATGACAACTTATGACTAATTTTCTGTATGTCTTGCTAGACTGACAAGAGTGTGGATGAGTTGCTCCATGGCAAAAAGCCACTGGTTGAGGTAATTCTGTCATCCTGCCCTGTATATTTTACATTGGATTTATGGTTTCACATTTGTAAAGAAGAGGATATAAATGATGATTCACTTGTAGATCAACTTGAGAATGAAATGTGGGGTAACGGACATTGAGAGCACGGTCATGATTAGATTCTAATGCTTTCCAATGTTATAGGTAAGGCGGAGAGACAAGCAATCCAAGGTTGTGATCGAACGATGGAAAACAGAGGACTGAAAACAGCCATTTCTTGATCCTCATTCAAGATAGAAGCATGTACGTGTGTGGGGGGAGAGAGAGAGAGAGAGAGAGTTCAGCTACGAAGTTGTGCTCTACCCAATTTGTTTACAGATTCAGTGAAGTACTTAGGCTGGAAGGTCAGGTTGTACAGTTTCGGCATTGTCTTAACATACACGCTGTGAGTGTATCTCTTGGATATCTGTATTGGCAGAAATATTAATACCTTAATTTTACAGAATATCAATGGATGCAAACAAGTATCGGTAAAACTATAAAGGATGATGTAAATTATTGATGCGCCTATTTTAAACAAATCGATATGTTTGCATTTCATATTTTGTTAGATCACCGTATCACTGATGCAAACATTTTTGTTGTAAGTTGTTTGCTAACACTACCTATCAAAACAAATTGACATGTGCATAATTTATTTGGAGTAAGATTCAATCTTATGAAATTAATTTGTAAGAAGGATCAAGTCACAAGACTCACAACTAACATATGAATTTGTCAAAATGGAATTGGACGGTGGATAATGATTTCTTCTCACAAAATTATTTTTGCAAAGTCAGTTCATATAAGTTTTTGTGCTTTATTTGAAGTAAAAGAAAATTTGTGTCACATTTAGTCGATATAATATGAAAGTAAAATGTGTGGTATGTAATGAAGAAGACAAGTAGTGGATTTTAGTTCCTCATCTCTTCCTGTGTCATACACAGCCTATTACCATAACACTTCTAGAATCTACTTTTAGAGAGTAAGAATATAAAAATGGCAAGTTTTGGGACTTGTTTGGCAGCGTCATTTCCTAATGTGAAGGGATCTGAACCTGTAACCAAACACCCCATTTGTTCAGTATCAAAATCAAGAAAAGCTTCTTCGCTTTCTACAACTAAATACCCAATCTTGGTGACTGCTGCTTCAAACTCCAGAATAAGCACAATAATGGCGTCTTCAACGGAAACCGAGAAATTAGGTGTTAAGATTGTTAAAAACCCTCCTGAATCTAAGCTCTCTGAGCTCGGTGTTCGTTCTTGGCCCAAGTAAGCACTAGTTTTTACCAATTTTCTGCTAATTTGTCTTCCTCATACTTGAAGAATAGTTGTTTGTTTGAGGGATTTATCTTATTCTATTGAAGAATAGTCTATTCAGTGGATGGAATTTGCCTCCCAACACCACCTGCTGCAAATTAGGCTGTAAAAAAGTGTTTAGTTTATGCTCGAATGAATATTTTTTCATTCATAGTTTCTTGGATTATGGTATTCATTACAAATCAATGTGTACGCAAATAAGGTGGTTTATTAAACTTAGTGTTTTAGCTTTTATTTCATCTTCTACGATTGGGTATTGGTTTGTTTATTGAGTCAAAAAGTTATCCTCAAGGCTTTTAAGGTCAGAGCAAAATTGTCATTATGGAGTGAGTATACGGACAAGTATCAAAAAGAGAAAGCATGGAAGTAAATATTTCGTGTATGGAAGAACTAACAAGTATATAGGATCTCATAATGTGGTCAAGAAAATTACATTGAATACACCCTAATCAAGCATGGTTACCAATTGTTGAGCTGAGATTGCAGGCAGTCATATACATTGTTATTATTCAAAAAAATGATGCTCCATTTCTGAAATAGGTGGGGATGCCCTCCAAGCAACTTTCCATGGACGTACTCTTCGAAGGAGACATGCTACTTGTTGAAGGGAAAAGTGAAAGTGTATCCTCAAGGATCCGATGAGGCAGTTGAGATTGGCGCTGGTGATTTGGTGGTGTTCCCCAAGGGAATGAGTTGCACTTGGGATGTTTCTGAAGCTGTCGATAAGCATTACAAATTTGAATGATCGTTATTCCCAAGTACCTCATGTGTCTGTCTTATTGGCTTGTGCTTGTAATGAGAGTTGGAACTTTAGCTTTCATCATCAGCAAATTAGCTGAATAATTTCAAGTATGTAAATTCATTAGTTTACAATAAACTCCCTTTTGTCGCAAGGGAACATCTATGTTCAGCCATCTAGCTTACGGAGCACTCTAGCTACTATGCTGCGTCAGTTTTTATCGTATCTATGACTAAAAGATTACAACTACAGACAGAATCATGAATGAACATGTTTTACAATATAATCGACAAAAGGGGAAAATAGAAGAAAGAATCTATTTTACAAGCTCAAACACTACATGCTCATTGCTCTTGATGAGACCTCCAATTCACCTTCGTGCAGTTCCACTTCAGCTGCACCTTTCCCTTCCTGAAGAACAAGTCATATTGCAGCGTCAATAAAAGCCAATTGAAATTGTAAACATAATCTACTCCCAAATCTATTTTATCATACCCCCCAATCTTTTGTGTTTGCCTCCGCGAGATACCTCTCCAGAGCACAATCTCCACGAAGCAATTTTCCACCACATCCAGGTTTATCTATTGTACCCACTGATTCTTCGTCAACCACCACCGCATCTACTTTATCTTTTCCGCTCTTGGCGTCTGGTATCTAAACAGTACAAGAAATGCCAATCAGACCCTGCCCGAGTGGTAAGGAGGAGGATCCTGTGTTATGCATTAATGAGGTTTACCTCATACATAGCATCTGTTAGAAGGCTTTCCAATATGGCTCTTAATCCTCTAGCACCAGTATTTTTGGTCATTGCTTTATATGCAATCAACCGCAATGCTTTCTCAGTAAAATGTAGCTTCACCTAAAATTAGGTATGTGTAAACAATTTATTTATTTATTTTTAATTCCTGCCAAAAATTGTCATGGACCATGGACAAGAATCTTACATCATTCATGTTAAATAACTTCTTGTACTGCTTACCAAGCGCATTTTTGGGTTCTGTCAGGACCTGCGAAACAAAATGAAGACATCAGTAATTAGTGGGAGTAGCAAAATAATCAAAATGCATAATTCGGCTGAGACACTCCAGCATCAAATGTATGCAATTTTGAACAAATATATCCAAAATATGTGTGCTTCACACACATAACAAAATGTAGAAAAGTGAGGCATAATATCGAGACCAAGAAAGGAATGGAAAAGGGGGGAAGTAGATTTCAAACATAATAACAAATTGCTACCTGCAGAAGATAAGTAGAAGAAAATAAGATTACAAAACAGAGCTACTATTATCACCTGAACAAGTTGATCTTCTGTAAGGGCTGACAAACTAACCAAAATGGGGAAGCGCCCAATAAATTCTGGGATGAGGCCATATGCTATAAGATCACTACTTTCAACCTGGAAAAATTCACATCTGTCAGACTTCAAATACATTGTGGAGCTGATTTTGACCATTCTCACTAATCTATTCCAGGCAAGCCAATGAGATATATTTAGGGATCCCAACTTTTTGTCCTTACAGATTCAAGTAGGGATGAAGTTACAGCAGCATCAATCACTCCACCTGCTCTCATGTTGGCGCGCACTGGAGCTCCAAACCCAATTGACGAGTCTTGCCTTCTGCAAAACACAATCAGATTCGTACATAAGATAGTCCAAGTTCAAACACAACCAAATCTGTGGTGTCAGACAACCAAATCTGCGGTGAGTTAGGAGCTAACAGAAATGAAAAACCACCTTTCGGAGATGGTTTTCTCTAAATCAACAAATGCTCCTCCACATATAAAAAGGATGTCTTTAGTATCTATCTGTAAAGAAAAATAGAAGCATAACCGATCATATACTTGGCAAAAGGCAATAAACTCAATAAATACTTGAGAATAATCTATCAAGCTATAAAAGAAAGTGATAAAAGCAATTTATTAGCTCAAAATATTGTTTGGAGTATAACAATGATCAAATGATGATATGTACACAAGAGAGGCAGGCACACGGAGAGTACACATATTTTGTATATTCCACTTCTGCATGCCACCACTACCATCCAATTAATAATATATTATTTTCAAACTACATCATTCAATAGAACTAACTTATCATTATATTCAAATTAAATATTCAAAACTCCATTACTATCAAAATCATCTACTTTATTCAGAGTAGACCGGACCACTACCAAAATCATCATCCCCACCATTACCAATTACGTAAAAGAAAATATCTTACTATTTTCAAAGTACATACAAATCACCCTTATAAAATTTCATAAGTCAAACATCAAAGTAGACCTGTTCCCCATCATACAAACTTCTTAATTATTATACAAAGGTCATAGAAATGAGGTCGAACAAAACATACAAACAAACATAATGAATTATTAGCTCATCTATTTTTTTAACCTACATATATTTATAATCTCAAACCATTCACCCAAACATTCATATCTTTATACGACCAATCCTAATAGAAATATTAGAAAGAGAGTTCTCATAGGAAAAATAAAAAACATAACCAAGCATTGCAAAGGATCCTAAGTTCTGATCAGTTTGGTAGTGCAGCCTACACATGATAAAATTACGGAATTGCATATCAACCGCGCCAACATTAACAATAGTGGTAGAGGTTCTTTCAGAAAAAAACAGTACAACAATAAAAGAGTAAAGTGGTTGCTTATGGATTAGGCATTTCATGAACAAAAATAAGACATAAGAAACAAATGTGATTCAATCCTAAACCGACACCTACAGGATTTCTTAGACATCATATACCATGATAATGATATGGGGAACATGAACAACATTCTGATTGTTATTTCTTTGATGAATTCGCAACTCCATAATCATGTAAAATCAACGGGAATGGCCCAGCATTACACAACTGGGCCCAAGATCCAATAACCAACAAGTTTGATCAAGAAATCTCAAAATTAAGTTCATTAGACTTTATGATAGTAAGCTGATTATATGGGGAATATTAAAGTTACAATCTTTGTTACAATTCTACTATTATTTGTTATTTTCACACTCCACTATTAGAATATGAGAATATCCTACAATTACACAACTAACCCAAAATTTTAAATCAAACCACTCACAACCTGCAGTGAATAAGGAAAAACAATTTTGAAAAGAGAAATGATCCATTAAACTAGAATGACAAAATGAGGAGAGGGATCACATATTCTTCCAGGTGCTTAGGAGGTCCTTTTAGACCTGCAAGTCCATCGGGATAAGTGTTGAATGTTGAGAGGTTGATTTTGTATGGTCCACTAAAAGTAATATGTCAGAAGCCAATTTACAGATCTGAGTATTAGTGGCTTCTTACACGCTTCTATTGTGCAATCTTAGAGATACCTACTAACATGCATTTTCACAGAGATTTCATAATGTATAATTACATTAATATCAAAGAAAAAGTCTATTCGTGATGCATTGTCTTTCAAGATGAGGAATGCAATGCCACAATTTTGATTAAGTAAGCAACAATGAGTAAGTTTCATAATAATGAATGTTGTTGATCAACAAGTTAAAAGGAAATCTATATGTAATAGACATCCCAAGAATAATTCCTTCCACAAAGCAACTGACCAATTGGATTATTTTTCTTAAAACATTCCCAATCTCTCGTCTAAGAATTTGTCAGGCATCCATCAATCTGGGAGTCCAAAACATCGAAATGTTGATACTATTGTTCTTTCATATTTCCTATTTGCTTAGTTAAACATTTTGTTTTATTTTGGTAGTTGATCAGTTCATATAGGGGAAGGCTAATAGTTTTTTTTTTTTGGCTTCTCTTTTACACAATTTCCCCTTTCCTGCTCAGGGATAATTAACATTAATTTCCTTTCTTGCTTTGGAAATTGGGATATTTTTAATTAAATGCAGAATTGTCTCCCTGTTATACAAAATATGTGATGCATTTTACAGATAAGATAATACATATGTGCAAGTCACTTCAAAATACAATGACAGAAATGAAAAGAAGATTTGGCATGAGAGTCAAACAAGAAATTTCAGCCAAAATAGAAGGCTGTTGGAACCATAATACCTGAATATTATCACCCCGAGGGTGCTTCCTCGCCCCTTTTTCTGGAACATTGACTATCTGGCATTGAAGAGAAGGTCAGAGAAATATACATTGAAATAGTTAGCCTCAGGTCTCAATGGCAATTACAGGGCAGAAAACTTGTCTTATCATATGCAGAAATCTTATCGAACTAGAAAGCACATTCACTACCTACACATTTTAACAGCTTTTATAACTGATGCAATTTTAGCAGCTTTTATTACAGATGTCATTACGTCCTTCTGACTAAGAACAGTAGATAGTTTCAGTCGTACTGTGTATTCAAGTACTAACCTCATCTCACTGTTTGTGTGATTTTGAAAATGAACTTAAACCGCCAAAAAAAAGAAGGCAAAAAAAGTGACCCTTGAAGAAATGTTTTGAACAGATATATTGAGCATAAAATGTAAAAGCCACCAAATAGAGTGATGCAAGAATATCGAGAACTTCATTTATCTTACTGAATATAAGAAAACATGCACACATAATTTGGAGGAAATCCAAATATCTTCCTTCAATTCTTGCTTTAATCTCTTTCTTTTTTGCCAACAATGTGGTACCACTTTCATGTTAGCCTTTGGCTGGATAATCCAATAAAGCTTCTCTACAATAGCTGACTAGTTGCCTACGCTACAGGTTCATAATAGTTGCCTACTATATCATGTGTTCACGACACTAAGTAGCACATACATTCATTAAAAAAAAAAAAAAAAGGGGAAACCGTGACAAGACTAGAAGTGAGGACCTCCTTTCAATTTGATACCATACACAAGGAGTTCTGTATCATTTGACTAAAACACCAAAAGAATAAAATGCGCGCACACATGTAAAAATAGATTTTATGCAACTTGTTTCTGTGATTAGTAATAAAAGAAGACGTTTTGAAATGAGCCTTGCAATTTTTTGCAAACTCTATTTATAGTATATTATAAGAAGCAAACTCTACACAAGTGGAACGCCAGCCATTCATAAGCAGCCTAGTTCATATGCACCCCAAGAGTACATAGCTACAGACACATATAGTTTCTTCCGGAGGTGGTCATATGTTTAAAATGAGTGTGATATGATTTACCATAATAATACAATGTCACAGATAAGAGGACTACGACTTACAGTCCCTTCCAGCATTTTTAGTAGTGCCTGCTGAACACCCTCACCAGAAACATCTCTGCTTATGTTTAAGCTCTCAGCCTTAGATAACACCACAAAAATAGGAAATATATTACAAATAGAAGTACGTTCAGAGATAGGAAGACACACAAAGAAATAGTGCAGGAAAGTGAGGAACCTTCTTAGTTATCTTATCAACTTCATCTATGTAAACCATTCCCTGTTGTGCAGCCTGCACGTTAAACTCAGCAACCTTGCAGCAAATTTGAGAAATGACATGGTAAGTTCCAATCATATGCAAATGTAAAGTCAACATGGACTCTGTTTTTCATTCAAATTGCTGAGAAGTCTTGTCGAAAAAGAAGATCAATGAGTTAGAAAACTAAAATCTAATACAGATAACATCACTAAACCGTTTTCAATTTTATTTAATCCTCCACTAATATTCACTCATTACTTTCTGATTGCCCTGCTAAAAATCACACCCCCTACTAAATACCTCTCGCAAAATCATGTATACTCAGTCACTTTACAAGGAAATATGAATAGCCTGAAATATATTGCTTTCTCTTCCAATTTCTTATGAATAGAACACAAATTTGACATTTTTACAGCATATTCGTGGCTAATTGAACTTCTTTCGAATTCAGAAGCATAAGCAGGGATGAATAGGCCAACCTTACAACTTTGTATGTATGTATAGTTTTTATGGTTCCATTTACTTTTCCAAAATACACCTATTTCCTATCTAATTCCAATAGAAAAGGTTAGCAGCCCATGCTCACTAACTCTTACCTTCCTAACATTTTAGAATTATTGGACAATAAACATGAACTGACGATCTGACATATATCTTCAGCTTTGCGTACTGATTGATATGACTACAGAACAGTTACAGCACAGGTATGTATAACCACTTTCTATCTTTTATGCAGGGACACATTGGGTTAACAAGTTCTTTCCATGGATTAGATTACACCAATTTAATTATACATGAAACAGACGAAGCAGTTCATAGAAAAAAATAATTAGGCATACTGTGAGTAATTTGTACAATATTGACTCAACATCTTCCCCGACATAACCAGCCTGCAAAACAGAAATACTTGCTTTTAGATACGTAGGAGAAAATGAGGACAAAAAAGGAAAGAAAACACAAAATTGAATGAAAAAATCATGATGTCTTTCTTGCTTAATAAATTTGCAACTCCCAGGGTACTGATTTTGTTGACATTTTGATGGTGGATCTGGGGAGGGGAAAGTTGGGGGCTTAAGTTAGACTTACAGGCTGTCCCAGTCCAATAGACCAAGGCTCAAAAGATTATAAAGATAAGAATTAGCAGAAGAATGAAAGAAAGAAAATGAAATTGCCCATAGCTTAAGTGAAACCTCACAGTCTCTGTGTCCCTACAAGACTTCTAGAAGAAAGTTCATGGACTGAGAAACAAGAAGCAAGAATATGTATCTAGAGGCCAATTTCGGACAATGCAACAGCTCACTGAACATGTCCATTGTCCATTGTATTATCAAACCTATAATTAAAATTTGAAATTTGGTTCAGCACTACTTATTGCCTAGGTATCTGCAAGGTAAGATCCATCCGTTTTTTAGGGCTGAGTTGAACTGGAATTGCATCTGGCTTACAATTTTGCTTGTGAAAACCTATAGACAATACCTCATTAACATGTCTCCTAAGCTCAGACTTAATTTGGCAGCAAATTCTTCTTAGGGGGAAATTTTCTGCTATATGAGAAGAAATTAAGGTTTGATTCGGATTTAGGGATCCTTCGTCAGAAGCTTATTATGCAAACATTACTTCTCTGCTCATGGTGTGTTATGCTTTACAGCACATACTTCTCAGTCATTAGACTCATTACAAGTTTTAGGTTAAAATGCAGCATCAAAGTACTAAAATTCTTTAAAAAACAGTACGGACATCCGACATGTTAAATGAAGTGCAAAAGGTGGATAGTAAATTAATTTATACTTTGAGTGACAATATCCCTTTTGATAATATTTCAATCAGTACCCCACCATAGAGGTGTTTATCAAAGTCTATACCCCACTGTCCACCCCATCCCACTCATGCCGCCTACTTTCATACTGTTGATAGTTTTGAGGAGAAGAGTTAATAAGTTAAAATAATAATACCTGTGTCAAAGTAGTTGCATCCGCAATGACAAAAGGTACATTGACAAAACGAGCGAGAGTTTTTGCAAGTAGTGTTTTCCCTGTTTGCCAGCAATTCCAATTCAGTAACTTACTCGAGATAACAAAGGCATGCGCCATGAGTCATGAGTATGAAGGCACTCGTATAGTAAAGATACTAAAAACCAAGATACCAGTGAACCAAAGAACAGATGAAGTATAAGCTTTGGAACATAGTAACCATACCTGAGCCAGTGGGGCCCATCAATAGCACATTGCTCTTTTCCAAGTCTACGTTATCGTCATCATCTAATCTGGATATTTCAGCTTCTGACCTAGTAAAATCCATGACAAGATTTATAATTGGATTTCCAGTAATCGTGTTTTCTACTGCGGATAAATATGTTGGGATATCTCTCTTAATTTTTTACTTCCTCTGTTGTTGAAAGCATTACTAGGTTCCATGTTGCAACTATCACCATATTCCCTGAAACCCCTTTCATGGTTGTCTAAGTAATAGAAATTCAGTACCAATAGTCACTTCTTAATTTTTAAGGATACAAATAACCCCTAAAATGGATGAAAACTAGAACTAGATTTGGAAATCACCTTTTCCAATAAGATCATACTTTTTTTCTGGCTAGCAAAGCATGATGAAATTGCACAAGTGTACTATGATTGAAAAGAATATATGTAATTCAGTAACTTGTCAGATGTGGATTCTCAGAGATGATTAATGCATTTGGGTTTTGGGTGGAGAAGGATAACTGAATGAACAAGGTTACATACAGATCTTAAAAGCATCTTTAAAGGGCCTAAAATTTTAGCAAGTGATCATGGAGTCAGATTTTCAATAAGATGAACTGATACAAGGAAATAAAATTATAGACTACCACAATAGAGAAGCATCAAAGAAGACTACAGATTCTTGGTTTGAGTGGATGTGTGGCTGACTCCAACACATATTAAGGAACTAATTTTGCTGACAAGCTTGCAAATATTGTGATTTATCAAGAGCTCCATGTGAAGAAAACAAGAACACTTTTAGCAGACATGGCAGAAGTTGCCTTCTAAAAGAAATAATAAGCAGACGACAATAAGTCACTAACCCCTTTGGTAAGGAGGCATGATAGATCCTTTTGTAGTGGTTGTACACAGCCACTGAAAGCACCTGACAACATTATCATGAAACAAAATATAAAAGCAGGTTGATGTGAAAACAAGATGAGCACAGATTTTTCTGCAGAAACTGCTGTAATAATGAGAACCATGCGAAAGACGTTTAGCATATGCAAGTTGATGCAAGGAAGGAAAAAATAGATTTAAGGTGGAACCTTTTTGGCACCTTCCTGGCCAATGACAAAATTATCAAGTCCCTTGCAGATCTCCTTTGGTGTTGGAAATTTTTTACCAAGATTAGATCCACCCCATGTGTTCTTCTCTCCATTGTTAACGCCACTACGATTGCCACTGCCACCACCACCTGAAGCTCGGATGACATTGACACCAGGCGCAAAAGGTGGACCAGGTGGGGTATGCACAGCAATCCCATTTCCTGACGAGGGAGGAGGGGGAGGGGGAGGGGGCCAGTTTTCAGGAGGCTCACTGCCATAAGACCTCAAGGTCTCCCAGAAGGAGGGACGTAACCTCTTCACATAGTCTTGAGGATCAGTCAACTTCTTGTCAGATTTGGAATTCTTGATTTTAACCCTTCCAATCTCAACAAAAGTCCCCTGAAGAGGAGACATCTTGAATGGCCTGAAGTAATAGGCTGTTTTACAATTGGGGCAAAGATTAACTGCCTGAAAAGCATTCCCTCCACCACCTTCATCTCTGTTGGGGTTACCATCATTAGTGGAGTTGCTGCTATTGCTATTGCTATTGCCATTATCACAATTGATAGTACTAGGATTGGAAGCAGGGGTATCATCGCCAGCGAAATTCGGATTCCTCCCTCCACCACTGCCATTGCTAGTGCTACTGCTATCACGATTGATAATATTAGGATTTGTAGCAGGGACATCATCGCCATCAAAATTGGGATTGGGAGAGGAGGGAGGAATGAGGTGGTGGGGACGATTGGTGAAGATGAGATCCATCTGCTTGGAGCAACGAGGGCAATTAGCCTCCGCCCTAATTCTCCGAGTAGTGTGGTGGTGGAGCTGCTCACCGCCTCCGCCACCATGGTCCCACTTGTATCTCTCCTGCACCCCAATCAATGACTCCCTCCTCTTCACATAAGACCCTACGTGCAAGCAATTGACAAAACTACGCTTTTGCACCAGCGAATGAGTATGGGAACCATCCCACCTCCACCAACCACCTCCTTTACCTTTCTTCGATGTCTCCAATGCCACCTCTCTTAATTTTTTCCATCTCCAAACTCCTGACATATCTATTCTTCAAATTCTGATCTTTACAGTTAATTTATCTGAAGCAAATTTGAGACGCCTGTAGATAGATACATAGAGAGATAGTAATGGATTTCTTATTTCTTTTAAATAATAGATACTTTCTTCTCAAAAATTATAAAAATAAAAATAAAAATACTTGGAAGAAGAAGAAGATGTGTGAGTGTATAGGTGAATGCGTTTTATCCAATCGAATCTAATCACTATATACTCTTTGTACGCCAGAAAGCAAATATAGGAAGGATCGGAAAGGAAGACGGAAGAAGATTGAGTCGGAGAGTATTTGTAGGAGAAGTGAAGTCCAGATCAACGAAATTGATGATGGAATTTCATATCCATCCACCTATTAATTTGAGGTTTTATCTAAATTTGAATGGGTGATCGGTGATCCTCTTTTACTAAATATGGTCATAAACAATAGATCAACATTCCTTTTAATTTCTTTTATATCTCTCTTCACAATTAACTTAACTTAATTACACTCTTACCAAATTCTAAACAAAAAAGCTTTTAAATGAAATTGTCTTATTCATGACTTTTTCTTTTTCATAGTTTGATTGCATAGGCTTTGAAATTTGGAGAATTATTACAAGTACTTTTAGTTTTTCTTTTTCCCTATAATAAGGCGATGTAATGTTTGAAGGCATTTGTGTTTGAGCAATAATCAAAGACAATTTTTTGGGGGAAATCATTTTATATTAAAGATAACATTTGTAAAGATATCATGGATTAGAATAAATACAACACTTTTGTGAATTGTTATATTGTCATTATTTGTCAGAATTCGCTCATAAACAACAATCCTAATGCTTGAGAACTTTGTTTATGAGCTTCTTAAGTAAATACAACATTTTTTGTATGGAAAAGTTAAGTGGGTAATGGATTGTACATGTTAGACACACAAAATGTGTTTTCTTTGAAATATAAATTCATCTTGTTACAAGTGTAAATTGTCTTTAAGGAATTCACCTCTGCAAAACAAAATCTATGTTACTGAACTTGAAAGTTACACTCTTTCAAATCTTCTGGAGGTTTGCATAGAAGAAAATATTCAGAGATAGAAAGATAACAGAAAGATGAAAATCATAATGAATGATATATTCATTCTTAGATATTGACTTCTGATTCTTATACTTCGATATATCTTTTAATATATTCTATTGTAAATCTTAAGAGATTATTTATAGGTCTTCAAAGGCTGCAACGACAAAGATTGTGACTTGTGATTCTTCATCGAAGGATTGTGATTCTTAACATTTAATTAAATATATTTAACAGGCCTTTTGGTAAAAGAGTCTGATACATATTTTTCTAAATTCAAACCTCGAACATTTTTGTAATAAAAAAAACAAGTATTAGCATATCAATCGCAACTGATTCCATAAGTTCGAAGATGGGTTGAAACTTTGCCATGTCAAATATGACTCATAGGGCTATATTTCACATGAAGAAATAAAGATCTGAAAAAACTTGAAATGTCTCCAGAAAACTTGTAGAATATTCGCATTCGTAAAGGGAATAATTATTGGTCTCAAGTGGTTCAGAGGTTCAGAGAGAGTGAATGAACCTCTATCGATTTTTACTTTTTCAAACTATCTGAACTATCGCTGCTGAATTCTACTTCAGAATACAACAGACGCATATAATCAGTAAGCTGACAGAATATTGTTTCAATTTACTGTTTCAGAGTTTCAGTATGCATCGGAAAACACAAAGATGGAGTTTCTTTTTTAAAAACGTTTCCTTTTCAAAATATGATTTTCTCAAACTTTGAGATGTAGAATGAGCAAATATATATATATATATATGTGTGTGTGTGTGTGTGTGTGTGCGCGCGCAGCACAAAATGATAAAGCAATAAAAAGCACACAAACGAGTTTATAGAGGTTCGAATGTGGTGTAATACTTCTACGTCCTCCCTACTCCTTCTTCGAGGAGGAATTTCGTTAGATAAGATTGATTTACAAGACTTATCTAAACAATCTATCTCTAGCAAGCTATCACACCCACAAGAATCAAAATAATCTTTAGGCCGATCCACACAGGGTTCTACAAACTCATACATAGTTAAAAGTCTTAACACACTTAAGACTAACACTTAGTGAGAGGATTTGAAAGATCTGAATCCTTCTCACTGAGGACAACGAATAAAACAATCTAGCACACAACACAAATGTTAAAAAGTATATAGGTCTTCAACTGGTGCTTTGAAGACAATCTTGAAATCTTTGAAGTTCTGAAAAACTCGTCGACTTGGCTACTTCACAGTAAGATTGAGTGACTGAAACTTGAGTGTTTGCTAGAGAGAATACAAGAGATAGTGTTTCAATGGTTTTTCCAATCAACTTTTCCTCTTTAAATACTTGTAGAAAATGTGCCCGTTGAAGAAACACACTATTTGAATTTGAAATTTTTTGATCTCCTTTGATCTTCTCTACTCTTGCATTAATTTTGGAAAAATTGGGGAGGAGTTCTTGTCTTATTCTGTAGAACATTAATTACAACGCTCCTCGGCATCAGGTCTCTTACAAGCTATCAGTCCATATGTCAGCGAGACATTGGTTCTTCGATCACTTTCATCTACCGACTATATCGACAAGATAAAACCTTGTATTGCAGTGATCTCTATATAATATTGTGTGTTGTCTTCCTACTTCCTGATCTGAATGCAGTATTAACTTTCTATTCTGCACAACTGTAAATATGTATATCCCATGTCAACTTTCTGTCCCATGTCTGTTTTCTATTCCATGTCTACTTACTATATATATATATATATATATGTTTGTTGAGGTAAAAACTTATATATCCCAAGTGTACGTACTCCCAAAGGTATTATTAGTTCGATATTAAATATGATGATACGTAAGAAATAGGTGCAGTTTATCGTGGATATATTTGTAATTTTATAATCTTTTAAATGATTGAATGCATTGTTTTTGTACCTATATATATTTTCGATCTTCAAATACTTCACATATTATTTTTTTGATTATTTTAGAAGATTTGGAGAATTTTTGAGTTAAGAAAAACGAATGGAACGAGACGTAGAATTAATTGGGTCATTCTTGGTTCAAGAGGCTCAAGAGGCCAAAGTAAAGTTGAAGAAATGAGAGAAGTGGGCTTGAGCTTGTTTCACTTAGTCAATGAGAGCTATGCATATGGGCTGAGAAATTGAAGCATGAGAAATAACCCAATTTCATGGATTTAAGAAGAATTAAGGAAAAAAATTATAGGCCTAGTGATTAAAAACAAGAAGGGAGGCCCATCCAATACACACCATTGTATATTTTACTTTTTCTCCAAGTCAGAGGAGTTCACATAAGGGAGAATTTAGAGAGAGATTTTAGAAGAGAAACAATCTTTATTTTCCTAGATTAAGTTTGATGGATTTCTTAATTATTATTGTTGGGATTTCAAGGATGCAAGGTTAGACTCCATATTCCGATAGGGATGTTTGAACTCGTGTATTATTTCTACTGTAATTAATTTTGTAATTCTCTCTTGATATTTTGATTTGAATTGTTTATGCTATACATGATTTCAATTATTATTGTTTGATTTTGATTAACCACCTAAGTTAAGTATTTATAATTGATTGCTAGAATTTTAGATCATGAATCCTAATTGTTGTGATTTAATTTTCATTAATAGTAAACTAGAGGTCGTGCATCTCTAGGGTAGCATAATCCTAGATTATCGAATCGAGTTTGTGTATTCGGAGTCTAGTTCATCCTATCGTCTTGGTGATTAATGCATTTAATGAATTAAATCTAGAGAACTTATTCTAGGTTATTCAATAATATGGTTAATTAGTGATCTTATCCTAATTTAACTAATCCTAAGAGACGATTCGATTTAACAGAGTTTGTTGTTGACTAGGGTTGATAATTCCATGATAATCTGAGAGGGGGGGAAGCTACATTAATTGGGGGATAATTGATATTTGGGATAATTGAACTGATAACTAGAATACCTTCATATATTGATTTCTTGTTATTAATTTACTTTATAGATTAGTTAATTAATTTAGTGATAGTTAATCAATTCAAAACCCCCATCTTTTCTTATTTAATTGAATTGAACATAGGTGACATAGTTTATTCTTCACTTCTCGTAGGATCGACTCTGACTTGCCCTATCTACTAGTTAGTTAGGTTAGGAAGAAAATTTATTAATTTTATCGCGTCGCGACAACACGGTCATATACTAATTAGGTATTAGTTGTATAGTCATAGCGTATTAGCAGTATACGAGATGAAATTATAAATAACTAACTATAAAAACATACATTCTTTTTTAACCAAAAGTTTAAAATTATTATTTTATAACCAAGAGAATATTTGTTTGGACTATAGTATCCTTAATGAATTTCACCTCGTACTAGCCCGTACCATTATATTTCACTCCATATCATTATTAATGAAACTCGTACCACCATAGTACACACCCGTACCACAATAAATGTAGTTCATACTACCATATTACACCCTCATGTCATTATTAATGGTGTTCGTACCATCATAATACATACCGTACCTTCATTAATGTAACTCGTACCATCATATTACACTACAAATGTTAGAAGAGTATAATTGGCAAAAACACATTTCTCTTGGCTAAAAAAGATTTGCAAAAGAACATCATAATACTTGAAATGAACTTATCCATTGTTTATACATAGGATCTAAAATATCTATTTACATCAAAAGATATCTCAATGATTTAACTGTCCAAAAGATAATAACTGGACATAAGCTTCAACAGTTCATCTTGAGCATGACATATGAACAAACTGACTGGCCATTTAGGAGATTAACTATCTCTGCACATCATTACCTGCATTACAAAAACTTATTAATGAACAATAGACTCAGTAAGTTAAAACTTATGCACACAATCACGTAGAATGAATCATATCATGCAATATGCTTTTCCATAATCATTTATTCTGAAAATATCCTTTATAGGGTACCCGAAGGGCTGGTACTCAATCAATATCAGTAGGCCGTATAAGCATTTCATTAAGATTGACCAATCATCATATCATAATATCTACTCTCCGTTAGTTAAGCACTATCACTAGCACTCAACGAACATCATTTACAAATTAAAATTAATTTTATGATTTGTGTAATATATATCATCTAATTTAAAATTAAATATAATAAAATATGATCAAATAATTATTTAGTTGTCAAAATATGTGTTGCATTTGTAGATGATCATTTAAAAAAATTATTATTATTTTGAAAATAATATACATTGCTATACCTATTATACAATTCAACCCACCCACCATTTTTTTAGTTTGTTTTTTATTGTTTACATTTGTAACAACCCTCAACTTTTATTTTTAATTAAATGATAAAAATGAAAGTCAAATTTTAAAACATATTCAAAAAATTATTTGATTTCAATAATTAATAAGTTTGAATAATAATTTTAAGTTGTCCACCTTTATTTTAGTTTTTTTTTTTTATCTATTTCTATTTTTTCTTTATATTTTTAAATTTAAAAAATTTCAAATATATGATAATATCTACCATTGAACTCTAACATATGTTATTTAGATAAATTTCATTAGTATTTCTATATTATTTATTATTTAGTAATAATAATATTTCATATCAACATTAAATGTGTAGCAATTAATCAACATATTTAATATGAAAACATTATAGGCTTGACATGTGGCATTCTTGGTCCTTCTTTTATATATATATATATATATATATATATATATATATATATATAAAGATATATATAAAAGAAGACTTTGGATCTCTCAAATGTTGACATTTGGTGCTTTACAATGTTGCCAAGTATCCTCTTTAAAAAATATTTTATTTATGCAATATCAAAAATTAATACCCATTAAATGCGTACCCCATTACTCTACAAAAAATAAGTGGTTTGGAAAAACTAAATATGTAAGTTACAAATGCTTGCAAAAGATTGTTAATGTTGTATTGTCTTTTTCTATATGAAATCTATGGTTCCAAACTTTAATAATTGTTTTTGTCCAACATTTCAAATTTGAAAAAAAAAAACAACAACAATACTCTTGCAAAATGAATGACATTAACAAAAAATAGGTGCTAAAAAAATCCTAGAATTTGCTTATTTTGAGAAATAGATAAATTTGCAAGTTTGAAAGTGGATCATATCAAAAATTTATAGAAAAAATAGATGATGTTCTATTATTTTACAAATGATGTTTACAAATGAAATCATTATGTAAACCTAATAAAAAGAACACTCAAAGGCAAAATCGGAACAGAATAGATGTTTTCAAGCGATACAAATGAGATTTATTCTATATTTTTTAAAGAAAGATATGAAAATATCTAATCCAACAGTTAAAACACCTGTACAAAACTAGCTATTAACAATTTTTTTATTAAAGATCAAATGGAAAAAATAAAAAACTAAAAACAATGAGAAAAAATTATTTTAAGAATATAAAAAAAAAATACCATACATATAAATCAACAAATACGTATGAAATAATAATACTTATAAAAAAATTTAAATAAGTTTTAAATGATGCCTGTGCAAGTAAAACGAGAAAAATCATCTACTATCACATATGAGTATCTCTTACCTCCCAAACTTTCTACCTTTATTGGTCCCATAAGATCCATGTGTAAAAGTTGAAAACAACGTGTCATACTTGAATGTTGTCCTGGATGTGATACAACATCGTGCGTTACACGTGTTTGTTCACAAACTTCTTTTTGTTCATATTTCGAACCATCTTGTTGAACTTCTTAGCAAGCATGACAACACTTTGTTGTCCTTCTTGGATCTCCTCCAGCGACTCATCTTCTTCATCACTTTCTTCCTCAGTTTGTGCTTGAAACGCAATGCCCTTCTCCTTTTGAGTGCCTGATTGATTCTTCAAATTCAGTTATATGTTGTCACAATGCTTTGGAAGGTCTCGAAGCTCATCTTGGCTAGATTATGAGCTTCCTCGATTGCACACACCTTCATATTGTACTTAGGTGTCAAGGTTCGGATAACCTTGGACATTAAGTTCTTGTGAGTAATCGAAACTCCAAGCACCACGAACTGATTCAAAATGTCTCAAAGTCTTTCAAAGTACGAACTGATATCCTCATCCTCTCTCATTCTTATAGTTTCGAATTCAGACATTAATTGACGAAGCTTTGTCTCTCGTACGGTAGTGTCACCTTCGTACTGTCTTTCAAGGATATCCCAAGCTTCCTATGCGGATAAGCAATTATGGACAAGCTTAAAAACTCGAAGATCTACCGAACCATGGATAATGTTGAGCGCCTTATCATTATAGTTTGCAGTGGCAACCTCGGCGGCAGTCCATTCACTTCTCGGTTTAAGAACATTATTATCATCACATTCATGGACCTTTATTGGATGTTTGAACCCATCCAAAACATCCCATGCATTTGAATCAATTGATTTGATTTGAGACCGTACATGAATCTTTCAGTAGGAGTAGTTCGATCCATCAAGGACGGGTAGCTTCCCTGGTGGATTACACTAATCCATGTCTTGCATGAGCAGAACCAACCACTTAGATTCAAGTGGCTGGCTTTGATACCAAATGTAAGCGTCCCGAAGCTCCTATGCAAGAAAATAAAACCAAACAGAAATAAATATTGTGTAGGTCAACATCAGAGATAACACGCAGCGGTAAATGCAGAGATAAAATTAAACAAGACGAGAGATTTATCCACGAGTATATAAAGATACTCGTGGAGTGCCAACATGGCAAAATATGTCTTATTAGATATATCTTTGCTAGACACAACAAATACGAGGACTTTGTGAAATCCTCTAAATGAGACACTAGATAACGTCTACTAAGAAGAATCCTATGGACGTTTATACCAAAACTATCGGTTGATAACAATCCTATCTTGCTAAGGAACTATAGAAATAGCTCCGTAAAAGAAATAGAAAAGGTAAAGAAGAAAAGTAAAAAGACCAATAACTACTACACAAGAAGAAGACTAGATTTGTGAACTATGACCATATTATGTATAAAATGCTTGAAGTGTCGTCCTCAATCATCTTCAGATCTTCTCTATTTATAGAGGTCTTCATTCATGCTCCATGTTCTTCTCTTTATCCATTCTCCATAATCTCATCTTCATGCTTACTCCATGTTCTTCTCTCTTCCTTGATCATTATGTTCTTCACCCACATTTCTTGTCTCACGTTCTGCAGGGCACGTTCTTCTTTCTTTCTCTCCAAGTAGCGTGTAGCACGTTTGAAACCCTAAGGAAAAATAAACGTCTTTCTCTAGGAAAATAAGATAAAAGAAAGATTTGATTCTATAATAAAGATATGGTTAGACTAGGTCAAATCTAAATAAGATCATGTGTGAAAAACCAAATCTAAAATATAGAATATTAAATATTTGAAAAGATAAAGAAAAGATATTAAGGATAACTAAATCCTAAAATCTAGGATTTTGTTATCTTAAAAGATTTTCTCTTTCTTTCTTCAATCCTGCAAAAACACATGAGTTTAAGATCAAGTAAAAATCAAATAAATTAAATAATTGATTTTAAATAAATAAGAAAAAGGAAAAATATTAAGTTGATAAAATCAACATTAACGGTTCCTGCCCAAGTTACCAGTAGATATAAGTTAGTACCGGTCCAATTAGAAGATGCCACGTGGGCTGCACGTCTACAAAAACACCGCAGCCGAGGAAGACGTATTTAATGCGGATCAAAAGTAGGACATGACCTACACGCAAACCTTTCCAGTCTCATTAAATGCAAAGACGTTGAAGATCAATTCAAATGGTAAAAAAGATGAAGCCTCTCTTCAACTAGTATTTTCCAACTAATATAAATAGAAGATGTGAGTGATCAAGGAAGGTGTTAAGCTTAGCCAAGTGGAAAATCAGATATATTCCAAAACTTTCTTAAGATTATCCAAGTTCAGCTACTCAACCTTCAAGAAGCAGTCAACCATAGCTTTAGAACCTTCACATTCAAGACTTCTAGTTCGCACAAGTTGAAGATTAATCTTGTAACTTTTAACCATTGTGTTGTATGCATTAGGTTGTTTTATTTGGTGTACTTAGTTGGTAAGATTAGATCCTCGCTAAGTTTATAGTCTTGTATAGACTATTTTCTTGTGTGGGATAGACCTAGGAATTTGGGATTCTAGTAGGTGATAATTTGTGGAGGTTGAAGTTTGTAAAGCACGACTTGTAATTCGAACTTATCTAATGAAGTTCCTAATTGTGAAGGAGTAGAGTGGACGAAGAAGGATTACGCCATCTTCAAACCACTATAAACCCTTGTATTTATTTGCTTTTGATATCTTGTTGTTGTGTTGATTGCATATCTATCTCTTGCATATGTCATCAACATTCTGCCAAAAGATTTTGAGAAAATTATATTTGAAAAAGAGAAAACTGTGTATCAAAAGGAAACTCTATCAAGTTTATTCCGCTGTGCATACTTTGATAATCGAGTCAGGAACCTGAGAAGATTAATGTAATTATTATAGAAATAAAAACAGAAATTTCCTACACTAATAAACTATCATAATGTTGCATTTTATTTTGATAAAACTTGCATCAATAATCTTTCATTGAGTACATTATCATATACTCCATCCAATCTCCTTGAATAACTTTTTAAAGATCAAATCTTTATTTTCAATTATCGTGTCTTTAATTATAATCCAACATTTCTTCCAACGTCATGACTAATCATAATTGATCCAATTCTTTATTTCATATTCGGTACTCCAAATTAAAAAAGATCAATGTTAATATTTTTTAATTTATAAATAAGAAGACACGAACTCATAAACAAGAAGACGATTTTCGTCCTCACAACAGTAGCCAATTAACTTTACCAAATTAGGGTGCTTCAGCTGCCCAAGAAATATCATTTCCTGAATTTTTCAAAGAATATTGTCTAACAAAACATGAGTTTCATCTAATTTATCACGATTTACATTTAAAATCAAATATATGAAATATTATGATCATGTATTATAAACAAATGAAAAAAGAAGAAATTGCTCGATTATTTACTTAATTAGAAAAATAAACAAACAATCATCGTTTTTTAACTATTCTCTGATTGCAACGAATTGGAAAAATCGAATATGTAAAATCCAACTATAAACTTTGACAACTGTTTTAGATTCCCAACTGTAAAAATAATAAAAAATTTATAATCAATATAAAAACTAATAAAAAATTATTTCTATTACTAATTACCATTTATAATATTACTTAAAGGAGATATTGAAATAAGATATTATTGACATCCTTAACCAAGTTTGACCAACTATTTTGAGAATCATCACAATGAAATCTATAAATATTTTTTTTTAAAGAAATATTTGTTAAACTATAACAAATATATTGCACTATTAGAAAAAATCTATAACAGAAAATCAATTCATACATTTGTAACAATTTATCTATACTAGGATAAAGTATTCTATAATTAAATAATATAAAAATACAATTTGAATTAATGAAGCCACTAAATTATTAAATTAAAGAATAAATTCAACTAATAAAATAGAGAAAAAAATATAAATAAACTACAACCCTTATCTATGCTGAAACACTAACAAATTATAAATTATTAAAAATTTATAGAATAGAAAGTAGTAATAAAAAGAATTACAATGAACATGGGGCCATTACAAAAATCAAGCCCATATGAAGAAAATGTTGCCTTAAAGATGAATCAATCCAAATCCATATTATACAACCCAACCCAAACCCAAAAACTAGTCCTAAATCTCTGTAGTCCACTCTCTCTCTCCCCTCTCTTCATTAGCGCATCTGTGAGACCTGAATCCTGAAGAAAATTCCGCCGAAAACAGTTGATTAACTAAGGATCTTCAAGATTTGTGCGAGATCCACTGTTCATCGAGGTAATATACAAATCTATGATAAAAATCATTAGATTTTTGGAGATCTCAGTAAAATATCGGTAGTTTTTATGAGTTTGTTTTTGTTTAATAATCTTATCTGGATTTTGTAATTTTTCTGAAAGAACTAAGAAAATCGATGATGAAAATCATGTAATTTTTTTCAGATTTCGGAAAGAAAATCCCAATACATTGTAGTTTTATATTTTGTTTATAAAATCATCAAATCTATTTCTGGATATGTACTACAGTCTTCTTCTTCTTCTGTTTTTTTTTTGTGTGTTTAAAGTTTTATTTACTTTTTAAAATAAGTTCTGTTTTATTACCTTTATTATTAGGATGTCAAATTTATAGTTAATCATGTTATGAAATTATTTATTATTTGGGGTTTTTTGTTGATATGAAAAAAATTCCAAAACCCAAATCTTTTATATTGTAGATTTTTTTAATGTTGTTTTCAATTTGCATGTTCTAGTTATCTGGACTCTACATATTGAAGTTCTATTGATAAAGATATATTCATTGAATTCATGTCCCTATTAATATTTTTTTCGATTTACAGTTTCTTTATTGTATTTTGGTAAATTTGTTTAAGGTTAAAGAGGAGCCCTTCCTTTTACAAAAGCCATCCAATTGACCAGTTATTAGAATTAAAAGGTCAGTTTTTATGATAATTTGTATTGTATGAAAACTATATAATATTCAAAATAAATAAGATGCATGTTTTATGTAATCTGCTTTTCATTTTCTTCATCTTTCGGGTTTTTTAATATGGATTGATCTCGTCAATCAAGTTGAAGAGGAACCATTTTTTACTTTGCCTGCAAAAATGAAATTTGTTAGTAAATAATCTTTTGCCCAATGTTTCTATTTATAAGCCAACATTGAACGTAGGCAACTGAAAAGTCATAAACCTGGAAATTTGTTCAGCCAATAGTCATTTTTTATTATAAGGAACATTTTTAATGCAGTGAGTAATAATCATGATGGTAGATTCATTCTACATAATAAATAACACAGTTTTTTATGTGGAATTCAAACTGTCAAGAAAAAAAATAGTAAAATTCGGAAAACTATACAACTAATATCAGATATTATGACAATATCAAATGATTGAGAAGTTATCTACTATGATTTCCAAATATAGTAACCTTTCTTGGGCAGGAAATTTAATGCTGATAGCCAATCATGATATATTTGAGTAGTTCTAGGCTGTATTTTCTGGGCCTTTTGGTTTTAGCCCAACAGAAATATCCAAGGTCCATCTCGCTTCACATGATGGTCCTTCTTTTTATGTTTCAGCGACGTTGTTGTAGGCTACTTCTTTCAGCACAATCGACTTGGTTGCTGCTGATTGAGTTAAGCTAATATCACTGATAATTAATTACTAGATTAACTTTAAGTATATAGGTTGCATAACAGGTTTCTTTAGCTCAATAAATGTTTTATTCGTGTATAATCCTATGGGCCTATTTAACCTATTATTAATTTAGTTTATATAAATAGTATGTCTAAGTACTAAAAACATAAGTATCTTAATATAATTGATAATATATAAGCTATTATAATATCAGCCATACTCCCATAATATAAATACTTTACAATCCGTGATAAATATCGAGAAGAATTTTAATAATATTAGTTCAAATATCATGGTAATCATACAAATGGGTATCATGGAGTCAGTTCTTCCACTTATTTGATGGGCTGGTTAAGAGATTATTTATGGTTAAACTCTTCACAACTTATCAATGGATATAACCCTTTCTAGATCATAACCAAGTATAATATATAATACTATCATATATTATACTTAATGGTTAAGATTTGTTACTAGGGTATCATATTATAGTATAATTATAAGTTATTATCTTTAGTTTCGATAACGGAGTTGATACAATAGCTAATTTGAATAGTATAGACACCAATCTAAAATTATTATTCTTAGGAATTAGAATGATCATTTTCCTATTGCAAAATTACTTATAGAATGGAGTTAACTCCTTTTACTGCTATATAATTGATAAGGGAATTAACTAATATTCCTTAGTATAACTTGCTGTCTCTACGGTTTGGAAAAGCGTGGATTAATTCATCTAATCGTAGGAACTCAACGGGATTCCCTTCTTTAGTTTGTCTGATTTGAGGGGAAGGGGCCACAAATGATTGTGTAGGGTTTCTAAGATGAGAATAAGTGGCTGGAATAATATTTATCCCGTGGAGATACAAATTAGGCCATATAATCAGATAACAATTACCCATCTAATATCGGATTATTAGAAAATGTTCCTTATAGGATTGATTTCGCTTTACTAGATGAAAATAGTCCAAAAAAGACTGTTAAGTCATACGTCAAGATAAGGGGTTGACTCAGCCCTTGTTCATGAGAGTTTGTTAAGCCTCAGGTTCCATTTGGTCCGTTTCATTATCCTTGTCTGATTTATTGTGCAAACCAATTTCATCGTACTATTATCAATTAGCATAATTTATGGTTGGATTTGGTTGGTATTTCATAACCAATTCATAATCTAAACAGACAATAAAAGCGAAATGTAAAAAATAGGAAAGAAAAAAAGAAATAAAGACTCCCTTTTGCTTTGGGAATGAAAGTATGCCCTTTAATAATGGTCACAATATAGTTCAAATACCCCCTTTCCGTTGAATACACCATTCTCAAATCTTATCGTTGAATAAACTCATAATTATTCCTCTAAAAGTGGTTTTCACAATTGTTTATCAAGTCTTTCCTTATATAATAAAAATAAACAATAATCTTTATGGGAATAAAAAATCAATTTGTTCAAGCACACTTGATTATCAAAGTAAAATAGGTCAAATTCCCCATGTAGTTATGACTGCACCAATTTACAATATACTTGGTATCCATTAGATATACTAGGTGGAAATTGGTAATAAAAATATGTGTGTAGAATAAAGGGTAATAAAGGGATTATCAATAAGTTATATAAATAATAGGACCAGTTAGATGTCAATAACAGAAATATGGCCAGAAAAATCCGTACTCAATTTAATTTGATTTTGAGCACAGATTTTGTCGGTAAAAACAAGAAAATGGATTCTTTTTCTTCTTTAATTTCGGCAACAAGAAGTTCAAACTGGCGTTATGAAAGATAGTTCAACCAATAATTACATATCCGATTTGACCTATGGACGAATATGCAAACATACGTTTCATGCTTGTTTGAGTAATAGCAATGATATTTCCCAAACTCTAGTTTATGAAATTGGAATAAGGGCCTTCTATTTCATTTCCTTCACCCATCTTTCTTATATGTTTTGGGTCTTAGCTTATATAAATTATGAAAATTTCACTATATTGGTGTCTATTGACCAATTAAATAATTCCTATTTCTAAGTTTAAACCCTAAACCTTAAACCCCAAACCCCAAATCCGAAACCCGAAACCCGAAACCCTAAACCCTAAAAGTTTCGAGTAGCAAATCTAATGGAATGACAGTTGTTGTAGTGGTGCCAACTAGTTAGTCTTGGAAAAACATAAGTACAAAACTGTCTTTTCTGGATTTACAAAAATTTATTGTCTTAGGTGATACTCTTTGTTCACATATGGAGTTGAGAACTTGACCGATAATAGACATAGACTTCATCATCTTCTATGTAGTTATATGGCTTCATCATTTTCTGTGGAGTTTTGTGCTTGTAGTTCTAATAAATTGGTTTTTATTCCATTGCAGCTCCAACTCTTACACCGAGGACTTCATACTTCGCCGAGGCTCATATTCAGCATTTGGTTTCTCTGGTCAGTGCATTTTTATGTTGCACCAAAAGCTTGAGCTTCTTGGTTTTCTGTTTACAAATCTGAAGATGTTTAAAGTACCTACTTGGCTATAGCTATAGGCCACTGATAATGATTAAACATAATTTAAGTTAATGGACTTATGCATATTTTGAGTACATAACTTTGAGGGTAGTGGGGCCTGGTAGCACTAGTTAAACAGAAGAGCAATATCTAAGTGCTTGAGACCTGACTTTACATCTAGGTGCATATGACCTTTGATCATCTTCTTTTCAATGGTTTCGTCATGAATAATAAAGTTAAGTTGAAGTTGGACCACTGTAAAGTTTTGAAAAAATAAGTAGGATGGGAAATGGGAATTTAGGATACCAATATCAAAGAAGAAAATGAACTTGGTAAAACTCCAAAGAAAAATTTGCAAGACATCAACTAAGTAAATACACATGTAGCAGCAGCCGCAGCTGAGTAAAAACAAAGTAGCAGAGCAACTGAATCTGAAGGTGGCCATGGATCCCAATGCTCTTCTCCATGCTTTGATTCCTTCGTGGACTTCGGTTATTCCACTTCCTCTCTCTACCATTTGATATTGCAATTTATCTCTCTAATTTTTTAACAACTAGGTTTTTCGGTGAAATTTTGAAATAGGTTGCTTTGCTGCTAGCATTTTTCACTTACTTGGCTATTGCTGGATCCATTTTACCGGGAAGAAGTGTTTCCGGAGTGATTTTATCAGATGGGTTGCGGCTGCACTACCATTGCAACGGTCGGAAATTTGATCTCCCTCTTCAATACTGTTCGAGTTTGAATTATTGTGTTTTGGAAATTTTCAGTTTTGATTTCTTATTTCAGGTTTATTATTGCTTCTCTTACTGGTTTTTTTGCTTGGATTTGGCGGTTGGATAGAGCTTGTATCCCTCACTGTGAGAGTCAACATAATTTATATTATTTACTTGCTTTTCACAACGATATCAAAATATTCTTTGAAGCTTAATATGTAGTTGCATCATGCACATTAAGTCTCAATATCACTTTATACTAGCAAATGATTTGGTGCTAGACTTTTATTTTTGTTAATGCATCAATAAGGATCTGCTTCATTAATGTAGGGCGATTTTATTGTGACTTGTTTTCTTTTCTTCACACTTGGTACAGACAATTGCAGATAGAGGTCTCGAGCTTTTATCCACAACACTGATATTCAGTGTGGTTGTAAGTTTCAGTTAACTGTTTGTTTCATTTTCTTTGCATGAAAGTTCAGAGTAGTTAGTAACTTTGGATACTTTGAGCCAACATATTCATGTTTTAAGCTTGCTAGAATATGAATGCAATAGTTAGACCCCTTCATATTAATATATGGTTATGGGTAATTGCTTCATATGTGCACTATTGCCAGACACTGAGTTGCACTCATTGCGATTGTGCGTCAAATACACACTTACATACATGAAAGTATGTAAAATGTTGTCGATGGAATGATAGATAATTGATGAAAGACCAACTTCTAGAAAAATACACAAAACTACACAGTAGCATTAACTTACATAAATTTGTCATTTTGAGGGTGTCCTTGTTTGATTCATGACCATCATCAAGGACTAGTTATAGTCACATGGTTGTTGCTATTCTGTGCTCTTTACTTTCTGTTTTGTGCGTCCATTCCAGGTGACATTTCTTCTCTACATAGTTGGCTGCCAATCCCGTGATCAAAGTTCTTCTTTAAAACCTCACTTCTCTGGAAACTTTATCCATGACTGGTAATTAATATAGATTGACTATGGATATATGGGGAGGTTGTTTCTTTTATTTTGGATATTCTTGGTGTGTACAACAATGTATATAAATATTTTATGGTCTGTCTAAATAAAAATTGGTAAGATGATTGTTTTGGTGTTCAATTGTGAACAATCTTAATATGCCATCATGCTTAAAGAAAAGTAATTCCTCAATAAAATCTATTAAAAAGACTAAAGGAGAAGAAAATAGTATATATTAACTTTGAAAAATTAGCAGCAAAGATTATTTTTCAATCTTGCCTAACTTTTCCAGTTCAGTTTCCAACTTTTGCAGATTGATTGATCATGACTTTGCAGTTCTAATTCTGATGTTGCTTGATGCCATTCTGACAGGTGGTTTGGGATGCAACTCAATCCACAGTTCATGGGAATTGATCTCAAGTACATTTTCTTACCGAGTTACTGAGATGCCTTGACATTATGATTGTCTTCATTTAACACTGATTAGATAATGTCATCCTCATTCATTTTGTTGCATTCTTTTCCATGTTTGATTTTATACTTATAATCAACATGCAAATTAAAATTCACTGACTATGACTTTATCAGATGAGAACACTTATGTTATGGGCTATTCCAGGAAACTCTCACTTGGCTTGATTGCGTGAAGTATTTTATTCTAGAAAACTATAACTTGGCTGGAGTGCATGAAATATTTTAATATAGTAACTTGTTCATGCTATACCATTCTTACTGCTATGATATCTCTTTTGTAGGTTCTACTTTGTTAGAGCTGGCATGATGGGATGGCTTCTTATAAATCTTTCTGTCCTTGTTAAATGCCTTCAAGAGACTATTTTAAGCCCATCAATGATTCTTTATCAGACATTTTGTGTTGTAAGTTGATGCTATTCAGATATTTTTGTTTCTGAAGCCATTCATCCTTTTTTTCCCTTCTTTGAGAATTTCATTGTTTCTTTTCCATGCAGCTATACATTCTGGACTTCTTTTTCCATGAAGAGTACATGACCTCCACGTAAGTGAAACACTTTGTTCGGCCTAGTGTTTGTGATGTCAATTGGTTTAGTGTATTAAATTATACAATCACCTGCTTATGTTAGTTGACATTATTCAATGGTCTATCATGCATTCTCTATTACTCAATTAGAAATAAAGTTCATTTGCCTTTAGATAAGAACTTATCTCCACCTCCATTATTTTCTTCACTTAAGTTTGATTTAGTTAGCATCTCATTTGATGAGTTTGTAACATGACCTCAATTGGTTGACATCTTATTAGATGGGACATAATTGCTGAGAGGTTGGGGTTCATGCTAGTGTTTGGTGATCTGGTCTGGATCCCATTCACATTTAGTATCCAGGTATATAGGTATATAATATAGGAAGTATGTAAAAGATCATTTTTATTCCAACTTCATTTATTAAAGTTTTATTTCTAAATTATTTTGTGTATAAATCGATGTTGAAATAAATGTCATAATTCATGTGGGAGATTTATATAAATATAACAAAGAGAACTTCCCATTTTCTTGGCTAAATAATCTCAACACATCGAGGAAATGATTTCAAAATGATTTTGTTCAGACACTCTGCTCAATGAATAATCTTCATATTACATTTCAATTTCTAGCCTTCTAATTTCTCAGTTGTCCTGTAGACTTTCAATTTACACAAATTTCACTATTAACATGTATATATTTCATTCTTTGGTAATTCATGGAGCTTTCTGACATGTGTATTTTGTGCCTTACTCCAGGCGACAAGATATACATTACAATCATATAATGGCAACATTGAGCATGAGGATTATTCTGTATTTGTCTTTATAAAAATGCTAGGAATTTAAATGGGTCCTTGTGGTGTGTAATCTGGTTGTCAAGCTGTTTGTGAATCTCCATGTGCTCTTATACTACCAATAAGGGGAGTGTATTAAAGCGGTACATTATGTATTGTACATTATTTTTCACTTGATTCATTGCACTATTTCAAAGCAGAACCCTTTTTCATTTTTTTCATTAGTTTGGTTAGGTTCACTTTCCGATTAGTACCATGATTAACGTTTTCTAGAGTGGTTCAGTCATTTTTAGTGATAACTCTTGTAGCTGTGGGTATTGCAATGATTTTTGCACATGCTAATCAAAAGAAATACTACAGGAATATATATGATTTATTTTCTAATTAATGGGCTGTTTATTTCTTTCCCTATGTTTGACAGGGTTGGTGGCTTCTAAAGAATGACGTGGAGTTAACAACTGCCTCTAAAATTGCAAACTGTTTTGTGTTTTTGATTGGGTAATATTTTTCATTTCAGATATTGTTCCTATAATATTTTTTAGGAATGTTACTTTCTTTTCTCCGGTGCACAGCACCCCAACTCTATGATATTTTCTGTAGCCTGTAGATCATGCCACTTATTCTCTCATGTTGCTTGTTTTGTGTTTGAGAAGCTATATGGTCTTTAGAGGAGCAAACAAGCAGAAGCATGATTTCAAAAAGAATCCTAAAGCACTGATTTGGGGGAGACCTCCAAAGGTCATCGGTGGAAAATTGCTTGCTTCTGGATATTGGTATGTCCTAATATGGTGTTTTATAATCTTTGGTGTTTTCTCAATCTTCAATAAAGTATACGAGGTACAATATAGTAAAAAATCTCAAGTCATTTTCACTTTGCACATCAATTCCCCAGAACAGTTGAAATTTTGCAGAGGCTCTTTTTCTTTATTAGCTTATTAGTTGGCCTTTGCAAAGGGCTCTAACCTTGGATTGGAAAGCCCAATACCACTACATTTATTGTTTTGGCCGCCATCACTACCTTTATAAAGTTGGATATTTCGTATGTTCTCTATTTTGAAAAAGATTTCATGACATCATCATTGCTAGTTTCTTGTGTAGCATTACCCTTTTTAGTAAATCTTGCTACCCTTCTATAAAGTTGAATACTTCATGTGACGACTTCTGATTGGAAGAGGTTTCATACCACTGACATTGTAAGCATCTTATAACCCTACTAATAGAACATGACTTTTTATTGATGGCAAGTATCTCATCTCTCATTCACAAGGGCTTCATCATTTTAAATTAACTATACTCGATATTTACACATTTTAGGGGCATTGTGAGGCATAGTAACTATCTCGGGGACTTGTTGATAGCTCTGTCCTTCAGTTTACCATGTGGAATAAGGTGATTTAGCCTCTGTATTATGCTTGATTGTCAGTTTACCATGTGTAAATAAAAACCTTTTCATTGACTTGATTGTAATACTTTGTGTTTAATGCAGTTCTCCAGTTCCATATTTTTATCCAATATACCTTTTTATTCTACTGATATGGAGAGAGAGAAGAGATGAAGCTCGGTGTGCACAGAAGTACAAAGAAATTTGGGCTGAATACACGGAAATGGTTCCATGGAGAATATTTCCATATGTTTATTAACAGCAATCTTGAATTTTGTGATGCATTGGATTTTTAGTGGGATATCTTTCCTTTTCTTGAATGCTATGTAACATGTGGATTATTAACGTATCAGAGGGGTTGGTGGACATTATACTCGACCACCCACTATTTCTTTTTTCTTTGCTTTAATTTTCTTTTTGTTTTTTTTTTTTTTTGGAATTCTGTATTTAAAATCGTTGGTTTGTGAGTTCTAACTTATGTTATATTTTTTTCCCCTAAACCTAGCAGATAAATATTTTGAATCTTGTGTCTTTTTCCTTGTTGAATCTAAATGTTTGGTAGGTTCCTGATTTATTGAGTGGAGAAATTAAGGTATAAGAGTTTCTATTTTCGATGAAAGGTTAATTTCAAAATGTAGTTTGTATTTTAACATGTTTTCTACTTGTTAAAACTTAAGAAACAATTAAATTTACGAGTTTAATCAGCTGCAACTTGCAACTGAACTCGTTTTTTGACATTTTTTGGCAACAACCATGGGAACTCCATAGCCGCCACTCTGAATTCAAAAATTCAATTCACTTCTAATTTCAATCTAAATGTGTTAATCTTTCAAAGCTAAATTATACTTTAATCTCAATGATTTTCATTCGATTGAGTATAAAAAAACAAAAATTGTTGAAAAAATGTTTTATTTGGGATTTATAATGCATTTTATGGAATCTCGAAATTGTCATAAAGTTATAATTTGGTTTCGAAAGAAGGTTGGTTATTTTAGTGTATAACTCGTGATTTCAATGACATTTGAAATTTGTTTAGTTTTCTGATATTATTCTTAATTAAAAAATGTATCAACAATTGGATGCATGTTATAACTGATGAAACCTATAATGTATGGACAAAGTCTTGTGTGAGACCGTCTCACGGTGAGACGAATTAAAAGTATTACATATATATACAAAAGTATTACATGATACACATAAAAGTATTACATGAGTTTTAAATGGGATCGACGTAAAGTTAAAGTAAAAAGGCTATAACTCCCAATTGAAACGTCCGATTTGCAACATTTTTGATGCATTGGAAAGCTAAGTTAACGATCTAATAATATGTCTCGAGTAGCCAACCCTATTTCTCAACCAAACAGAGCAAAAAAATATCATGAATCAAAATTTTTGCGTAACGAGACATTTAGGCGTATCATAAAAAACTGACTACAGGGTCTTGCTGGCCACGTGAGGCTATATTTTCCTCATATATATTATTTGGACATTCCATTAAATCGGTCCGTTGGATTCATTCTTGAAAATTCAAATGTCGAAAATATTCGAAAAAATCCAAAGGGGTACCCCAATGGGTTTTTAACATGCTGACATTCAGTTTTAGTAAAAAGGTTGTAACTCCCAATTGGAACGTCTGATTTGCAACATTTTTGATGCATTGTAAAGCTATCTAAACGAGCTACAAATATGTCTTGTGTAGGCATCCCTATTTCTCAACCAAAAAGTGTAAAAAAATTTCATAACTCAAAATTTTTGCGTAACGAGACATTTAGGTGTATCGTCAAAAACTGACTACAGGGTCTTCCTGGTCACGTGAGGTAAGATTTTACTCATATATCATATTTAGACATTCCCTTAAGTCAGTCCGTTGGACTCGTTCATGAAAATTCAAACGTCGAAAATATTCGAAATAACCCAAAGGGGGTACCCCTTTGGGTTTTAAATGGGATCAACGTAAAGTTAAAAGGCTATAACTCCCAATTGAAACGTCCGATTTGCAACATTTTTGATGCATTGGAAAGCTAACTCAATGAGCTAAAAATATGTCTTGAGTAGCCAACACTATTTTCCTACCAAAAAGAGCAAAAAGATGTCATGAATCAAAATTTTTACGTAACGAGATATTCAGGCGTATCGTAAAAAACTAACTACAAGGTCTTCCTGGCCACGTGAGGCTAGATTTTTCTCATATATATTATTTGGAAATTCCATTAAGTCTGTCCGTTGGACTCGTTCTTGAAAATTCAAATATAAAAAATATTCGAAAAAACCAAAAGGGGTACCCCTTTTGGGTTTTAACGGGCTCGACGTACAGTTTCAGTAAAAAGACTGTACCTCCCAACTGGAACATCCGATATGCAACATTTTTGATGCATTGGAAAGCTAAGTTAACCAGCTAATAATATGTCTCGAGTAGCCAACCCTATTTCTCAACCAAACAGAGCAAAAAAATATCATGAATCAAAATTTTTACGTAACGAGACATGTAGGCGTATCATAAAAAACTGACTACATGGTCTTCCTGGCCACGTGAGGCTAGATTTTCCTAATATATATTATTTGGACATTCCATTAAGTCGGTCCGTTGGATTCGTTCTTGAAAATTCAAACGTAGAAAATATTCGAAAAAATCCAAAGGGGTACCCCTATGGGTTTTTAACGTGCTCGACGTTCAGTTTTAGTAAAAATGTTGTAACTCCCAACTGGAACGTCCGATTTGCAACATTTTTGATGTATTGGAAAGCTTAGTTAACGAGCTAATAATATGTCTCGAGTAGACAACCCTATTCTAAACCAAACAGAGCAAAAAAATATCATGAATCAAAATTTTTGTGTAACGAGACATTTAGGCGTATCATAAAAAATTGACTATAGGGTCTTCATGGCCACGTGAGGCTATATTTTCCTCATATATATAATTTGGACATTCCATTAAGTCGGTCTGTTGGATTCATTCTTGAAAATTCAAACGTCGAAAATATTTGAAAAAATACAAAGGGGTACCCCTATGGGTTTTTAACGTACTCGACGTTCAGTTTTAGTAAAAAGGTTGTAACTCCCAACTGGAACGTTCGATTTGCAACATTTTTGATGCATTGTAAAGCTATCTAAACGAGATACAAATGTCTTGTGTAGGCATCCCTATTTCTCAACCTAAAAGTGCAAAAAAATGTCATGACTCAAAATTTTTGCGTAACGAGAGATTTAGGCGTATCGTCAAAAACTGACTACAGGGTCTTCCTGGCCACGTGAGGTAAGATTTTTCTTATACATAATATTTAGACATTCCCTTAAATTAGTCCATTGGACTCGTTCTTGAAAATTCAAACGTCGAAAATATTCGAAAAAATCCAAAGGGGTACCCCTTTGGGTTTTAAATGGGATCGACGTAAAGTTAAAGTAAAAAGGCTATAACTCCCAATTCAAACGTCCGATTTGCAACATTTTTGATGCATTGGAAAGCTAACTCAACGAGTTAAAAATATGTCCTGATTAGCCAACCCTATTTCTCAACCAAAAAGAGCAAGAAAACGTTATGAATAAAAATTTCTACGTAACGAGACATATATGTGTATCGTAAAAAACTGACTACAGGGTCTTCTTGGCCACATGAGGCTAGATTTTCCGAATATATATTATTTGGACATTCCATTAAGTCAGTCCGTTGGACCCATTCTTGAAAATTCAAACGTTGAAAATATTCAAAAAAACCCAAAGTGGTACCCCTTTGGGTTTTTAAGGGGCTCGACGTACAGTTTTAGTAAAAATGATGTTACTCCCAACTGGAATGTCCGATTTGCAACATTTTTGATGCATTGGAAAGCTAACTCAACGAGCTAAAAATATGTCTTGATTAGCCAACACTATTTTCCAACCAAAAAGAACAAACAAATGTCATGAATCAAAATTTTTACGTAACGAGATATTCATGCGTATTGTAAAAAACTAACTACAGGGTCTTCCTGGCCACGTGAGGCTAGATTTTCCTCATATATATTATTTGGAAATTCCATTAAGTCAGTCCGTTAGACTCGTTCTTGAAAATTCAAACATCGAAAATATTCGAAAAAACCAAAAGGGTACCCCTTTGGGTTTTTAACAGGATCGATGTATAATTTCAGTAAAAGGACTGTACCTCCCAACGGGAACGTCCGATTTGCAACATTTTTGATGCATTAGAAAGCTAAGTTAACGAGCTAATAATATGTCTCGAGTAGCCAACCCTATTTCTCAACCAAATAGAGCAAAAAAATAACATGAATCAAAATTTTTACGTAACGAGACATTTAGGCGTATCATAAAAAACTGACTACAGGGTCTTCCTGGCCACGTGAGGCTAGATTTTCCTAATATATATTATTTGGACATTCCATTAAGTCGGTCCGTTGGATTCGTTCTTGAAAATCCAAACGTCGAAAATATTCGAAAAACTCCAAAGGGGTACCCCTATGGGTTTTTAACGTGCTCGACGTACAGTTTTAGTAAAAAGGTTGTAACTCCCAACTGGAACATCCGATTTGCAATATTTTTGATGCATTGTAAAGCTATCTAAACGAGCTACAAATATGTCTTGTGTAGGCATCCCTATTTCTCAACCAAAAAGTGCAAAAAAATGTCATGACTCAAAATTTTTGCGTAACGAGACATTTAGGCGTATCGTCAAAAACTGACTACAGGGTCTTCCTGGCCACGTGAGGTAAGATTTTACTCATACATAATATTTAAAAATTCACTTAAGTCAGTCCGTTGGACTTGTTCTTGAAAATTCAAACGTCGAAAATATTCAAAAAAACCCAAAGGGGTACCCCTTTCGGTTTTAAATGGGATCGACGTAAAGTTAAAGTAAAAAGGCCATAACTCCCAATTGAAACGTCCGATTTGCAACATTTTTGATGCATTGGAAAGCTAACTCAACGAGCTAAAAATATGTATTGACTAGCCAACACTATTTTCCAACCAAAAAGAGCAAAAAGATGTCATGAATCCAAATTTTTACGTAACGAGATATTCAGGCGTATCGTAAAAACCTAACCACAGGGTCTTCCTGGCCACGTGAGGCTAGATTTTCCTGATATATATTATTTGGAAATTTCATTATGTCAGTCCATTGGACTCGTTCTTGAAAATTCAAACATCAAAAATATTCGAAAAAACCAAAAGGGGTACTCCTATGGGTTTTTAACAGGCTCGACGTATAGTTTCATTAAAAAGACTGTACCTCCGAATTGGAACGTCCGATTTGCTAAATTTTTGATGCATTGGAAAGCTAACTAAACAAGTTAAAAATATGTGTTGATTAGCTAACCCTATTTCTCAACCAAAAAGAGCAAGAAAATGTTATGAATAAAAATTTCTACGTAACGAGACATATATGTGTATCGTAAAAAACTGACTACAGGGTCTTCCTGGCCACGTGAGGCTAGATTTTCCTAATATATATTATTTGGACATTCCATTAAGTCAGTCCGTTGGACTCGTTCTTGAAAATTCAAACGTCCAAAATATTCAAAAAAACCCAAAGTGGTACCCCTTTAGGTTTTTAAGGGGCTCGACGTACAATTTTAGTAAAAAGGATGTAACTCCCAACTGGAACGTCCAATTTGTAACATTTTTAATGCATTGGAAAGCTAAATCAATGAGATAAAAATATGTCTTGAGTAGCCAACACTATTTTCCAACCAAAAAGAGCAAAAAGATGTCATGAATCAAAATTTTTGCGTAATGAGATATTTAGGCGTATCGTAAAAAACTGACTTTAGGGTCTTCGTGGCCACGTGAGGCTAGATTTTCCTCATATATATGATTTGGAAATTCCATTAAGTCAGTCTGTTGGACTTGTTCTTGAAAATTCAAACATCGAAAATATTCGAAAAAACCAAAAGGGTTACCTCGTTGGGTTTTTAACGGGCTCGACGTACAGTTTCAATAAAAAGACTGTACCTCCGAACTGGAATGTACGATTTGCAACATTTTTGAAGCATTGAAAAGATAAGTTAACGAGCTAAAAATATGTCTTGAGTAGCCAACCCTATTTCTCAACCAAACAGAGCAAAAATATATCATGAATCAAAATTTTTGCGTAACGAGACATTTAGGCGTATCATAAAAAGTTGACTACAGGGTCTTCCTGGCCACGTGAGGCTAGATTTTCCTCATATATATTATTTGGACATTCCATTAAGTCGGTCCGTTGGATTCGTTCTTGAAAATTCAAACATCGAAAATAGTCGAAAAAATCCAAAGGGGTACCCCTATGGGGTTTTAATGTGCTCGACGTACAGTTTTAGTAAAAAGGTTGTAACTCCCAACTGGAACGTTCGATTTGCAACATTTTTGATACATTGTAAAGCTATCTAAACGAGCTACAAATATGTCTTGTGTAGGCATCCCTATTTCTCAACCAAAAAGTGCAAAAAAATGTTATGAATAAAAATTTCTACTTGACGAGACATATATGTGTATCGTAAAAAACTGACTACAGGGTCTTCCTGGCCACGTGAGGCTAGATTTTCCTAATATATATTATTTGGACATTCCATTAAGTCGGTCCGTTGGACTCGTTCTTGAAAATTCCAACGTTGAAAATATTCAAAAAAACCCAAAGGGGTACCCCTTTTTGTTTTTAAGGGTATCCCTTTTTGTTTTTAAGGGGCTCGACGTACAGTTTTAGTAAAAAGGCTGTAACTCCCAACTGGAACGTTCGATTTGCCGCATTTTTGATGCATTGGAAAGCTAAGTTAACGAGCTAGTAATATGTCTCGAGTAGCCAACCCTATTTCTCAACCAAAAGGAGCAAAAAAGTATCATGAATCAAAATTTTTACGTAACGAGACATTTAGGCGTATCATAAAAAACTGACTACAATGTCTTCCTGGCCATGTGAGGCTAGATTTTCCTCATATATATTATTTGGACATTCTATTATGTTGGTCCGTTGGATTCGTTCTTGAAAATTCAAACGTCGAAAATATTCGAAAAAATCCAAAGGGGTACCCCTATTGGTTTTTAACGTGCTCGACGTACAGTTTTAGTAAAAAGGTTGTAACTTCCAACTGGAACGTCCTATTTGCAACATTTTTGATTTATTGTAAAGCTATCTAAACGAGCTACAAATATGTCTTGTGTAGGCATCCCTGTTTCTAAACCAAAAAGTGCAAAAAAATATCATGACTTAAAATTTTTTGTGTAACGAGACATTTAGGCGTATCGTCAAAAACTGAATACAGGGTCTTCCTGGCCACGTGAGGTAAGATTTGACTCATACATAATATTTAGACATTCCCTTAACTCAGTTTGTGGGACTCGTTCTTGAAAATTCAAACGTCGAAAATATTTGAAAAAACCCAAAGGGGTACCCCTTTGGGTTTTAAATGGGATCGACGTAAAGTTAAAGTAAAAAGGCTATAACTCCCAATTCAAACGTCCGATTTGCATCATTTTTGATGCATTGGAAAGCTATGTCAACGAGCTAAAAATATGTCCTGAGTAGCCAACACTACTTTCCAACCAAAAAGAGCAAAAAGATGTCATGAATCAAAATTTTTGCGTAACGAGATATTTAGGCGTATCGTAAAAAACTGACTACAGGGTCTTCCAGGCCACGTGAGTCTAGATTTTCCTCGTATATATTATTTGGAAATTCCATTAAGTCAGTCCGTTGGACTCGTTCTTGAAAATTCAGACATCGAAAATATTCGAAAAAACCAAAAGGGGTACCCCTTTTGGTTTTTAACGGGCTCGACGTACAGTTTCAGTAAAAAGACTGTACCTCCGAACTGGAACGTCCGATTTACAACATTTTTGATGCATTGGAAAGCTAACTCAACGAGTTAAAAATATGTCCCGAGTAGCCAACCCTATTTCTCAACCAAAAAGAGCAAGAAAATGTTATGAATAAAAAGTTCTACGTAATGAGACATATATGTGTATCGTAAAAAACTGACTACAAGGTCTTCTTGGCCATGTGAGGATAGATTTTCCTAATATATATTATTTGGACATTCCATTAAGTCAGTCCGTTGGATTCGTTCTTGAAAATTGAAACGTCGAAAATATTCAAAAAAACCCAAAGGGGTACCCCTTTGGGTTTTTAAGACGCTCGACGTATAGTTTTAGTAAAAAAGATGTAACTCCCAAATGGAACGTCCGATTTGTAACATTTTTGATGCATTGGAAAGCTAACTCAACGAGCTAAAAATATGTCTTTAGTAGCCAACTGTATTTGTCAACCAAAAAGAGCAAAAAAATATCATGAATAAAAATTTTAGCGTAACGAGACATTTAGCCGTATCGTAAAAAACTGACTGCGGGGACTTCCTGACCACGTGAGGCTTGATTTTTCTTATATATATTATTTGGACATTCCATTAAGTAACTCCATTGGACTAGTTCTTGAAAATTCAAACGTCGAAAATATGTGAAAAAACACAAAGGGGTACCCCTTTTAGTTTTTAAGGGGCTCGACGTACAATTTTAGTAAAAAGGCTGTAACTCCCAAATGTAACGTCCGATTTGCAACATTTTTGATGCATTGGAAAGCTAAGTTAATGAGCTAATAATATGTCTCGGTGTAGCCAACCCTATTTCTCAACCAAAAAGAGCAAAAAAGTATGATGAATCAAAATTTTTACGTAACGAGACATTTAGGCGTATCATAAAAAACTGACTACAGGGTCTTCCTGGCCACTAAGGCTAGATTTTCCTCATATATATTATTTGGACATTCCATTTAGTCGGTTTGTTGGATTCGTTTTTGAAAATTCAAACGTCGAAAATATTCGAAAAAATCCAAAGGGGTACCCCTATGGGTTTTTAACGTGCTCGACGTACAATTTTAGTAAAAAGGTTGTAACTCACAACTGGAACATACGATTTGCAACATTTTTGAGGTATTATAAAGCTATCTAAACGAGCTACAAATATGTCTTGTGTAGGCATCCCTGTTTCTCAACCAAAAAGTGGAAAAAATATCATGACTCAAAATTTTTGCGTAACGAGACATTTAGGCGCATCATCAAAAACTTACTACAGGGTCTTCCTGGCCACGTGAGGTAAGATTTTACTCATACATAATATTTAGACATTCCCTTAAGTCAGTCCGTTGGACTCGTTCTTGAAAATTCAAACGTCGAAAATATTCGAAATAACCCAAAGGGGTACCCCTTTGGGTTTTAAATGGGATCGACGTAAAGTTAAAGTAAAAAGGCTATAACTCCTAATTGAAACGTCCGATTTGCAACATTTTTGATGCATTGGAAAGCTAACTCAACGTGCTAAAAATATGTCTTGAGTTGCCGACACTATTTTCCAACCAAAAAGAGCAAAAAGATGTCATGAATCAAAATATTTGCGTAACGAGATATTTAGGCGTATCGTAACAAACTGACTACAGGGTCTTCCTGGCCACGTGAGGCTAGATTTTCCTCATATATATTATTTGGAAATTCCATTAAGTCAGTCCATTGGACTTGTTCTTGAAAATTCAAACATCGAAAATATTCGAAAAAACCAAAAGGGGTCCCCTTTGGATTTTTAACGGGCTCGACGTACAGTTTCAGTAAAAATACTGTACCTCTGAATTGGAACGTCCGATTTGCAACATTTTTGTTGCATTGGAAAGCTAACTCAACGAGTTAAAAGTATCTCCTGAGTAGCCAACCCTATTTCTCAACCAAAAAGAGCAAAAAAATGTTATGAATAAAAATTTCTACGTAACGAGACATATATGTGTATCGTAAAAAACTGACTACAGGGTCTTCCTGGCCACGTGAGGCTAGATTTTCCTAATATATATTATTTGGACATTCCATTAAGTCAGTCCATTGGACTCGTTCTTGAAAATTCAAATGTCGAAAATATTCATAAAAACTCAAAGGGGTACCCCTTTGGGTTTTTAAGGGGCTCGACGTACAGTTTTAGTAAAAATAATGTAACTCCCAACTGGAACGTCTGATTTGTATCATTTTTGATGCATTGGAAAGCTAACTCAATGAGATAAAAATCTGTCTTGAGTAGCCAACCCTATTTCTCAACCAAAAAGAGCAAAAAAATGTCATGAATAAAAATTTTAGCGTAACGAGACTTTTAGCCGTATCGTAAAAAACTGACTACAGGGTCTTCCTGGTCACGTGAGGCTTGATTTTCCTTATATATATTATTTGGACATTCCATTAAGTAAGTCTTTTGGACTAGTTTTTGAAAATTCAAATGTCGAAAATGTTTTAAAAATCCCAAAGGGGTACCCCCTTTGGGTTTTTAAAGGGCTAGACGTACAGTTTTAGTAAAAAGGCTGTAACTCCCAATTGGAACGTCCGATTTTCAACTTTTTTGATGCATTGTAAAGCTATCTAAACGAGCTACAAATATGTCTTGTGTAGGCATCCCTATTTCTCAACCAAAAAGTGTAAAAAAATGTCATGACTCAAAATTTTTACGTAACGAGACATTTAGATGTATTGTCAAAAACTGACTACAAGGTCTTCCTGGCCACGTGAGGCTAGATTTTTCTCATATATATTATTTGGAAATTCCATTAAGTCGGTCCGTTGGACTCGTTCTTGATAATTAAAATGTCGAAAATATTCAAAAAAACAATGTCATGAATAAAAATTTTAGCGTCCCGAGACATTTATCCGTATTGTAAAAAACTGACTATACTGTCTTCCTCGCCACGTGAGGCTTGATTTTAGTAATATATATTATATGGACATTCCATTAAGTCAATCCGTTTTACTCGTTCTTGAAAATTCAAACGTCGAAAATATTTGAAAAAACCCAAAGGGATACCCTTTTGGATTTTTGACGGGCTCGACGTACAGTTTTACTAAAAAAACTGTAACTCCCAACTGGAACGTCCGAGTTCAAAATTTTTATGCATTGGAAAGCTAAGTTAACGAGCTAAAAATATTTCTTGAGTAGCCAACCCTATTTCTTAACCAAAAGAGCAAAAAAATGTCATGAATCAAAATTTTTGCGTAATGAGACATTTAGGCATATCGTCAAAAAACTCATTACAGGGTCTTCCTGGCCACGTGTGGCTTGATTTTCCTCATACATATTATTTGGACGTTCTCTTAAGTCTGTCCGTTAGACTCATTCTTAAAAATTCAAACGTCGAAAATTTTCGAAAAACCCAAAGGGGTACCCTTTGGGTTTTGAATGGTCTCGACGTACAATTTTAGTAAAAAGGCTGTAACTTCCAACTGAAACGTCCGATTTGCAACAATTTTGATGCATTGGAAAGCTAACTAAACGGCCTAAAAATATGTCTTGAGTAGCCAACCCTAATTCCTTACCATAAAAAGCAAAAAAATGTCATGAATCAAATTTTTTACGTAACGAAATATTTAGGCGTATTGTAAAAACTGACTACGAGATCTTCCTGGCCACGTAAGGCTAAATTTTACTCATACATATTATTTGGACACTCCTTTAAGTCAAGCCGTTGGACTCATTCTTGATAATTCAAACATCTAAAATATTCCAAAAAACCCTAACGCGTACCCCTTTGGGTTTTTGGGTTTTTAACGGGCTCGACAAACAATTTTAGTAAAAAGGCTGTAACTCCGAACTGGAACGTTCGATTTACAACATTTTTGATGCATTAGAAAGCTAACTCAATGAGCTAAAAGTATGTCTTGAGTAGCCAACCCTATTTCTCAACAAAAAAGAGCAAAAAAATGTCATGAATCAAAATTTTAGCGTCATGAGACATTTAGCCGTATCGTAAAAAACTGACTATAGTGTCTTTCTGGCCACGTGAGGCTTGATTTTTCTCATACATATTATTTGGACATTCTCTTAAGTCAGTCCGTTGGACTCGTTCTTGAAAATTCAAACGTTGAATATACGGGCTCGACGTACAATTTTAGTAAAAAAACTGTAACTCTCAACTGAAACGTCCGATTTGTAACATTTTTAATACATTGGAAAGCTAACTCAACGACCTAAAAATATGTCTTGAGTAGCCAACCCTAATTCCCAACTAAAAAAAGCAATAAATGTCATGAATCAAAATTTTTGTGAAACTAAATATTTAGGCGTATCGTAAAAAACAGACTACGGGGTCTTCCTGGCCATGTAAGGCTAAATTTAACTCATACATATTATTTGGACATTCCCTTAAGTCAGCCAGTTGGACTCGTTCTTGATAATTCAAGCATCAAAAATATTCAAAAAAACCCAAAGGTGTACCCTTGTGGGTTTTTAACGGGCTCAACGTATAGTTTTAGTAAAACGGCTGTAACTCCCAACTGGAACGTTTGATTTGCAACATTTTTTGATGCATTGGAAAGCTAACTCAATGAGCTAAAAATATGTCTTGAGTAGCCAACCCTATTTCTCAACCAAAAAGAGCAAAAAAATGTCATGAATAAAATTTTTAGCGTCACGAGACATTTAGCCGTATCGTAAAAAACTGACTATAGAGTCTTCCTGGGCACGTAAGGCTTGATTTTTGTCATATATATTATTTGCACATTCCATTAAGTCAGTCTGTTGGACTCGTTCTTAAAAATTCAGACGTCAAAAATTATTTGCACATTCCATTAAGTGGTACCCCTTTGGGTTTTTTCAAATATTTTCGACGTTTGAATTTTCAAGAACAAGTCCAACGGACTGACTTAAGGGAATGTCCAAATAATATGTATGAGTAAAATCTTGCTTTACATGGCCAGGAAGTCCCTGTAGTCAGTTTTTTACGATACGCCTAAATGTCTCGTTACGTAAAATTTTTGATTCATAACATTTTTTTGCTATTTTTGGTTGAGAAATAGGGTTGGCTACTCAAGACATATTTTTAGGTCGTTGAATTAGCTTTCCAATTCATCAAAAATGTTACAAATCGGACGTTCCAGTTAGGAGTTACAACCTTTTTACTAAAACTGTATGTCGATCCCGTTTAAAAGCCAAAGGGGTACCCCTTTGGGATTTTTTAAATATTTTCGATGTTTGAATTTTCAAGAATGAGTGTAACGGACTGACTTAATGGAATATCCAAATAATATATATGAAGAAAATCTAGCCTCACGTGGCTATGATGACCCTGTAGTCAGTTTTTTACGATACGCCTAAATGTCTCTTTACGCAAAAATTTTGATTCATGATATTTTTTTGCTCTTTTTAGTTGAGAAATAGTGTTAGCTACTCAAGACATATTTTTAGATCAATGAGTTAGTTTTCCAATGCATCAAAAATATTGCAAATCGGACGTTCCAATTGGGAGTTACAGCCTTTTTACTAAAACTGTACGTCGAGCACGTTTAAAACCTAAAGGGGTACCACTTTGGGTTTTTTTGAATATTTTAGACGTTTGAATTTTCAAGAACGAGTCCAATAGACTGACTTAAGAGAATGCCCAAATAATATATATGATGAAAATCTAGCCTCACGTGGCTAGGAAGACCCTGTAGTCAGTTTTTACTATACGCCTAAATGTCTCGTTATGCAAAAATTTTGATTAAAAACATTTTTTTGTTATTTTTAGTTGAGTAATAGGGTTGGCTACTCGAGAAATATTTTTAGGTCGTTGAGTTAGTTTTCCAATGCATCAAAAATGTAGCGAATCGGATGTTCCAGTTAGTAGTTACAACCTCTTTTCTAAAACTGTACGTCGATCTCATTTAAAACCAAAAGGGGTACCCCTTTGGGTTTTTTCTAATATTTTTGACGTTTGAATTTTGAAGAACGAGTCCAACAGACTGACTCAAGGGAATGTCCAAATAATATGTATGAGTAAAATCTAGCCTTACGTGGCCAGGAAGACCCTGTAGTCAGTTTTTTACGATACGACTAAATGTCTCGTTACGCAAAAAATTTGATTCATGACATTTTTTTGCTCTTTCTGGTTGAGAAATAGGATTGGCTATTCAAGACTTATTTTTAGGTTGTTGAGTTAGTTTCCAATGCATAAAAAATGTTGCAAATCGGACGTTCCAGTTAGGAGTGACAACCTTTTTACTAAAATTATACATTGATCCCGTTTAAAACCCAAAGGGGTACCCCTTTGGGTTTTTTCGAATATTTTCGATGATTGAATTTTCAAGAACGAGTCCAACGGATTGAGTTAATGTAATTTCCAAATAATATATATGAGGAAAATCTAGCCTCACGTGGCCAGGAAGACCCTAGAGTCAGTTTTTTACTATACGCCTAAATGTCTTGTTATGTAAAAATTTTGATTCACGACATTTTTTATTCTTTTTGGTTGAGAAATAGGGTTGGCTACTCGAGACATATTTTTAGGTCATTGAGTTAGCTTTCCAATGCATCAAAAATGTTGTGAATCGGACGTTCCAGTTAGGAGGTACAACCTCTTTACTAAAACTCTACGTCGATCCTGTTTAAAACCAAAGGGGTATCATTTTGGGTTTTTTCGAATATTTTCGACGTTTGAATTTTCAAGAACGAGTCCAACAGACTGACTTAAGGGAATGTCCAAATAATGTGTATGAGTAAAATCTTGCCTCACGTGGCCAGGAAGACCCTGTAGTCAGTTTTTTACGATATGTCTAAATATCTCGTTATGCAAAAATTTTGATTCATGACATTTTTTTACTCTTTTTATGTGAGAAATAGGGATGAGTACTACACAAGACATATTTCTAGGTCGTTGAGTTATCTTTCCAATGCATCAAAAATGTTGCAAATCGGACATTCCAGTTGGGGGTTACAACCTTTTTACTAAAACTTTACGTCGATCCCGTTTAAAACCCACAGTGGTACCCCTTTGGGTTTTTTCTAATATTTTTGACGTTTGAATTTTCAAGAACGATTCCAACGTACTGACTTCATCGAATGTTCAAATAATATGTATGAGTAAAATCTAGCCTTACGTAGCCAGGAAGACCCTGCAGTCAGTTTTTTACGATACTCCTAAATGTATCGTTACGCAAAAATTTTGATTCATGACATTTTTTTTCTCTTTTTGGTTGAGAAATAGCATTGGTCCACTTTGATGGCTGTTTTTATACCACTTGTTGGGTCCCAAGTGGTGTCAGAGGTTCAGAGGGGGGGTGAATGAACCTTGGTCATTTTTGAAAACTTGTTAAAACTTACTGTTCTATAAGTTACTTCGAACTTATAGCGCCAGTCGGTTACTTCTTACAACACTAGGATGTAGTGCTGCACGCTGTAACCTAGAGTTTTATGCACAGTGGAAGATATATATTTTGACACAAGGCTGGCTGGTTTTCACAAGTATGCTCTTTTTCAAAACGTTTTTATGCTTATGATATATAAAGATATGAATGTAAAGTGCAGATAAGAAAACAACAAAACACTTATGGCTTATAGTGGTTCGAAGGTGGTGTAAGCCTTCTACATCCACTCTATTACTACCTCGAGCAGGAACTTTGTTAAGCAAGATTGATTTACAGGACCCTTCCTAACAACCTATCAACTTACAAAGCAAACGCCAACTAGAGTCCAGAGATCACACAGCACTGCAAACTCTAAAGGCCCGTCAACTAGAGTCCAAAGATCACACAACACTGCAAACTCTAAAGGCTAACCTACACAGGGTTCACACTCCCACACAGGGAAGTTGCCTAAAACTAGACAACTATACAAACAGCAAGGATTTCTCCTGTCAACTGTTTGACACCTAAACAACCCTAAATGTCTCGTTACACAAAAAATTTTAAGTCATGATATTTTTTTGCACTTTTTGGTTTAGAAACAGGGATGCCTACACAAGACATATTTGTAGCTCGTTTAGATAGCTTTACAATACATCAAAAATGTTGCAAATAGGACGTTCCAGTTGGGAGTTACAACCTTTTTACTAAAACTGTACGTCGAGCACGTTAAAAACCAATAGGGGTACCCCTTTGGATTTTTTCGAATATTTTCGACGTTTGAATTTTCAAGAATGAATCCAACGGACCGACATAATAGAATGTCCAAATAATATATATGAGGAAAATCTAGCCTCACGTGGCCAGGAAGACACTGTAGTTAGTTTTTTATGATACACCTAAATGTCTCGTTACGTAAAAATTTTGATTCATGATACTTTTTTGCTCCTTTTGGTTGAGAAACAGGGTTGGCTACTCGAGACATATTATTAGCTCGTTAACTTAGCTTTCCAATGCATCAAAAATGCTGCAAATCGGACGTTCCAGTTGGGAGTTACAGCCTTTTTACTAAAACTGTACGTCGAGCCCCTTAAAAACAAAAAGAGGTACCCTTAAAAACAAAAAGGGATACCCCTTTGGGTTTTTTTGAATATTTTCAACGTTGGAATTTTCAAGAACGAGTCCAACGGACCGACTTAATGGAATGTTCAAATAATATATATTAGGAAAATCTAGCCTCACGTGGTCAGGAAGACCCTGTAGTCAGTTTTTTACGATACACATATGTCTCGTCAAGTAGAAATTTTTATTCATAACATTTTCTTACTCTTTTTAGTTGAGAAATAGGGTTGGCTAATCAGGACATATTTTTAACTCGTTGAGTTAGCTTTCCAATGCATCAAAAATGTTGCAAATCGGACGTTCCAGTTCGGAAGTACAGTCTTTTTACTGAAACTGTAAGTCGAGCCTGTTAAAAACCCAAAGGGGTACCCCTTTTGGTTTTTTCGAATATTTTCGATGTTTGAATTTTCAGGAACGAGTCCAACGGACTGACTTAATGGAATTTCCAAATAATATATATGAGGAAAATCTAGCCTCACGTGGCCAGGAAGACCCTGTAGTTAGTTTTTTACGATACGCCTGAATATCTCGTTACGTAAAATTTTTGATTCATGACATCTTTTTGCTCTTTTTGGTTGGAAAATAGTGTTGGCTACTCAAGACATTTTTAGCTCGTTGAGTTAGCTTTCCAATGCATCAAAAATGTTGCAAATCAGACGTTTCAATTGGGAGTTATAGCCTTTTTACTTTAACTTTACGTCGATCTCATTTAAAACCCAAAGGGGTACCCCTTTGGGTTTTTTCGAATATTTTCGACGTTTGAATTTTCAAGAACGAGTCCAACGGACTGACTTAAGGGAATGTCTAAATATTATGTATGAGTAAAATATTACCTCACGTGGCCAGGAAAACCCTGTAGTCAGTTTTTGACGATACGCCTAAATGTCTCGTTACGCAAAAATTTTGAGTCATGACATTTTTTTGCACTTTTAGGTTGAGAAATAGGGATGCCTACACAAGACATATTTGTATCTCGTTTAGATAGCTTTACAATGCATCAAAAATGTTGCAAATCGAACGTTCCAGTTGGGAGTTACAACCTTTTTACTAAAACTGAACGTCGAGCACGTTAAAAATTGTATTTTTTCAAACATTTTTGACGTTTGAATTTTCAAGAACGAATCCAACAGACCGACTTAATGGAATGTCCAAATAATATATATGAGGAAAATATAGCCTCACGTGGCCAAGAAGACCCTGTAGTCAGTTTTTTATGATACGCCTAAATGTTTCGTTACGCAAAAATTTTGATTCATGATATTTTTTTGCTCTGTTTGGTTGAGAAATAGGGTTGTCTACTTGAGACATATTATTAGCTCGTTAACTAAGCTTTCCAATACATCAAAAATGTTGCAAATCGGACGTTCCAGTTGGGAGTTACAACATTTTTGGGGTTTAGGGTTTTTTTTAAAGAAGCACCCTACGGGGTGAGGGGTTTAGGCAGACCCCCAACCTGTGTATAAAAACCCGAAGTCATAAAATACATCGTAAAGAAGATAAAGAAAGAACAGAAACGGCCGAAACAGGTGGCCAAAAACAACTGCCGACAGGAGGCAATATAAACAAACCTAGAGTACTAAAAACAATGTCTATAACAGGAAAAACCGAAACAGATAAAGGTATATCAAGTATGAGCACCTCCTCGATCCACTCGAAACGACGGCCATCCCAACTGATCAAATCTAGCCAACACCTGGACCCGTCGAGACAACCCTTCCGGAGGAAATGATCCAGCTAACTCAGTCTGACACCTTAAGTTAGCCAGGAAATCTGCCACAGAGTTTCCTTCCCGAAGTATATGTGACACCCGAAACTCCATAGAAGCAAGGAGGTTCCGGATGAAAGTGAGAGAACCCTGCAATCTCCAATGCCCTGCATCCGAATGTGAAAGGAGCTGAACCACCAAGATCGTATCCAGCTCTATCCATACTCATGAAAAACCAAGTCTCCTAACATGATAGAGACCCCTATGAAGCGCCTCCAGCTCCGCTGCCAAACTCTCAAGAACCGAACCTCGTTCGTGGAAAGCAAAGAGGACATCACCTGTATGATCTCGAATCACACCGCCAATCCCCGACACCATCGAAGCCAACCTATAAGCCCCATCAGTGTTCAGCTTCACCCAACCTAAGTCAGGCGGACGCCAAACAATCGGAGGAATGGGAGGCCGAGAGGGCCTGGAACGATAATAAAGGCCCAAAGAAGAGGCCACATGAAGCATACCCCCCAGCTCTCCCTGCTGAGAAGCCTGCTATGATGAAGAACACGAACCTGTCTCATGACTCGAAAGATGATCGAGTCTGCACGAACTGGTAACCGCCGGTGCTTGCTATCATTTCTTGCAGTCCAGAGGAACCACAAGATCAAGCAAGGGATCACTGTCGTGATGTGTGTGCAACGTGTGTGCCTACCAGAGGAAAAATGCCTCCAGTAATGCAAGATATGGGGTGTGTGCACAGTGTGTGGGGGTGTCAAACCAAACATCCCGTAGAAATGCTCCCAAACTCTCCTCGCAGTACGACTCGAGTAGAAAATATGCTCAATAGACTCAATATCAGAAGACTCGGAAGAAGACTGACTCAAAAGAGAAAGATCCGGACAACAAAGGCACTTCGAAGCTAAAGAAATGCCACGAGACTGAAGCTTACGATCAACAGGGAGACGATCCTGGACAAGCCGCCAAAGGAAGATAAAAATGGTGGGGGTAAGGCAAGAGGACCAAACCATACTAAGGGTAGGACAAGGGGGGTGCTGAGGTCTGATCGACGCCCAAACCGACGCAAAAGAGAACTTCCCGTTGGAAAAGCTCTTCCACCGGATAAGGTCAGAAGAGGAAACACGAATAGGAACCAAGCAGATCCGATCCGCCACCATAGGAGAAACCACACGGAGAAGCTTCTCTCTGACCCAAACACCATCACTCCAAAACCACTGCACTAAAGCACCAGAGTGTCTGGAAACATCCATAGAATCAACCAGGGGGCTATCTCCCATCCACTGGTCGTACCAAAAACTGATCTCCCCTGAACCCAATCTCCATAAAATCTGAGACTGAACCAGAAGGCGAACCGAACACATCCTCTTCCAAACAGAGCTGGAATGAGGAGATACACCCATACTGCTAGAAAACTGATGCCGACTGTACTTCTGCAGAAGAAACTTAGCCCAAAGAGAGCCCTGCTCCCGAAACCTGAACCACAACTTATGTGAGAAAGACTCAACCACATCCGTAAGACGTCGCAAGCCCAAACCACCCTCAGCTGTCGGCCGACACACCGTCTCCTATGAGACCCAATGAGTATGCCTTTGACTCCCGTATGAGCCCCAGAAGAACCTCGCCAAACACTGCTCGATCCTCTGAATCATATACTGCGTCGGCTGAACCATCTGAACTAGATGAAGAGCCATCGAAGCCAGGGTGCTCCGAATCAGAGCCAGATGACCCCCAAAGGAGAGCGAAGTCCGAGCCCAACCAGCAACCCTATCAGAAATCCGATCCACCAAAGACTGAAACAAAACACCCCTCATATTCCCCTATATAAGGGGGCTCCCAAGTAGATAATCGGAAGAAACTGTCTCGCATACCAAAAAATCCTCCCAATACGACCCATCACCACATCCGAACACCTCGATCCCACCACAAAGGTACTCTTGGAAGCACTCACCATCTGACCCGAAGTCAGACAGTACTCCTCCAAAAAAACCCTCAGATGTCGGAGACCCTGTGCATAAGCAGTCGTGAAGATCATGATGTCATCCGCATAAGCCAGATGAGAAACCGAGAAACCACCCCTAGTGCCGTACTGCATCGTCAGATATCTATCAAACAGAGCATCCAAACCCCGCGAAAGATAATCCGCCGTCAACACAAACAGAGTAGGAGAGAGCGGATCCCCCTGCCGGAGACCACGAGAAGCCTGGAAGAAGCCATAAAGCTGCCCGTTCACCAACACAGAGAACCGACAGAAACTGACACATCTGCGAATCAAATTAATCAAAACCGGAGGAAAACCCCTCAGCTCCAACACCCTAAAGAGAAAACCCCACTGAAGCCGATCATAAGCCTTCGCCATGTCCAGCTTCAAAATCAGATTCGGTTGCCTCCCTTGAGTCCCAATCTCATGAACCATCTCCTGAGTAAGCAGAATGTTATCACTGATCAACCGACCTCTAACAAACCCACTCTGAGAAGGAGCAAGCAACTCTGGCACCAAAGAAGCCAACCTGCAGGTGATAACCTTCGAAATGATCTTATTCGTCACGTTGCACAGACTAATCGGCCGAAACTGACTCCAAGCCGACGACGATGCCACCTTCGGAATAAGAACAATCGTAGTGGCAGTGAACGAAGCAGGCATCTGACGACCCTCGAAGAAGTCCCAAACAGCCTCACACACATCAGATCCCACAATCTCCCAACAGTGCTGAAAAAACAAAGCCGAGAAACCATCCAGACCCGAAACACTATCTCTGGAGATACTAAAAACAACCTCCCTGATCTCCTCACAGCTGGGCTTCTGACAAGCCGACGAAAAATCTAATTGAGATGGAGGGCAAAAAATAGAATCCACCTGTCTCAGCTCTATGCCCTCATCTGTGAAAAGCTGCTGAAAAAACCCAGAAGCGGAATCCCGAATCTCCTGAGGAGATGTAAGAACCGTACCATCCTGGGTGATAGAATGAATACGATTAGCACACCTCCTCCTCTTCACCAAAGAGTGGAAAAAATGAGTATTCCTCTCCCCCTCAGAAGCCCAACGACAAGCCGACTTCTGTCTCCAGAAATCCTCCTCCATATGAAGCAACAGAGTCAACTCAGCAGTAGCCTTTCTCAAGGCCATCCAAGACAACTCCGTCGGATCCTCATCATAAGCCTTCTCAGCATCCAAAACAGCCCGCTCAGCCTGATCCTTCTTCTGGAAAACATCCCCAAAGATGTTCTAGTTCCACCACTTGAGTCGCTGCTTGACCCGCCGTAACTTAGTCTGAAGTCTGAGCATCCCAGTCTCACAACACGGAAACCCCCAAACTTGAGCCACAGTCCGACGAAAATCAGCATGACGAACCCACATACTCTGGAACCGAAATGAAGACGGCACACGCTCCAACTGAGTAGAGATCGAAATCAACATAGGGGCATGATCCGACCAAGTCCTCGAAAGGTGCAACACCTTCGTCATAGGAAACAGGTCCAACCACCTATCAGAATACAGCATCCTATCTAAACGCTCCTGCAGCTGACCCCTCTGCCAAGTAAACGGAGAACCACTGAAACCGGCATCCGCCAACCTACAATCCGAGATCATATCCCCAAACTCCTTCATATCCAAACGGCGATCCGACAACCCACCAATCCTCTCATGGTCATGCAGAATACAGTTGAAGTCACCCCCCACAAGCCAAGGGGTATCCCCAACCGTCTCTGCAATACCACGAAGAGCCTCCCAAAGCTCCCTCCTCTCCACCCTCGAACACTTCGCATAAACAGCCGTCAACGCAAAGGACCGAGGAAACAAACCAGAAGAAACCTGAACCTGAAGCAACTGATCCAAATCCTGAACCATAGCAATCTGAAACGCACCCGAAAACAAGATCCAAATCTTGTTACTCCGGTTCGCCAAAGCAGAAGAAAAACCCAACCGACGACAGAAAAAGGACACATCCAACTCCACCATCGGCTCCAAAATCACAAGCAGCTGAACCCGATGCTGCTGGCATAGAAAATGCAAGTGTGTCTGAGTGGGCGGGTTCCCAACACCCCCTTGCATTCCATACCAAAAACTGTGACATCATAGCTGAAGGCGTGGAATCATGGACCCATCTGTAGCCCGCCCTACCGCCGCAATCCGAGCACTCCTCCGAGGACGCATAGTCCCAGTCTCCTCACGAGCCTCAGTGATAGCATCCGACTGATAAAAATCCTCCTCATCCTCCTCTTCCGTCTTGACCTCCATCTTAGAGGTAATGACAGTGCTCACCGGAGCAGGATCTGATGCGATATAGGGAATCACATCTGTAAACTCAGGGTCACGAGTATCCTGAAAATCACCCGACCAGCCTCCTCTACTGTCTGCAACGCCAAATCCATCTCAAGAGGCTGATCCACATCAAATAAAACACTAAACCGGTTTAGACCCGGATCAATATCATTAGTATCCCCCTGCTGGGCATCTCCCTCTGCATCCCCTCGTGCTGAATACAAAACCAAGGACCGATCCTCTGCTTCACCACACTCCTCCTGACGAACCCCAGAGGTCTGCCCAACCTCCCTAACCACCTTCTTCCCTTCCTTCCGAACCCAAGTTCCTGGCTGCACAAGCCTCTTGGGCTCCTTAGGAGCCGGATCAGGTCGTCTCTTGGGAGGAGGCCTAGGAGCATTCCCACTCCTATAACATCTGTCCACTGTATGCCCCACAAGAGAGCAACCAGTACAAAAATGAGGGATGAACTCGTAGTTCACCTTGAGCTCATGTCTCACCGTCCCATCGTGAACAAACATCCTCTGAACTCGAGGCTTCAGCAAATCAATCTCTACACACATACGAACCTCAGTGAACTTCGACTGGCTGGCTGTCAAATTATCAAACTGAACAGGACGACCAATAGCCCGACCAATCGAAATCAGCATCTCCCTACAAACAAAATGAACCGGAGGAGTAGGAATATTCACCCAAACAGGCACAACAGATGACTCCTTCCTCATATCAAAATCAGGGGTCCACTTAAAGACCCTCATCACGTATGAGTCCATCTGCCACGTCCCCTTGGTCCAAAGCCTCAAAAAATCCTCTTCCTGGTCAAGCTTGATCAGGATATGTCTAAAGTTCAGCTTATGCAGCTTGAACCCTCCAACAAGCTTCAGATCCAACAGAAACTTAGAAACGACTTTGGCATGAGGAATCTCCTTGGAGAACTTCCCCACAAGAGTATACTGGAAAGGAGCAACCATGCGTTCTACTTCCGGATGGGAAATAGAGATCACAGGGTCCCCATCATGCTCACTCAGAACACCAAACCGAGTCTGGAGCTCTTCCTCAGAGATAAACCTCTGACGTGAGTTTGGGGATTGATCAGAGGTGGCACGTGCATTACCATGCACAGCCTCAGCAAAGGAAACAGTTTTGGGAGTTTGGGCCGTGGAAAAAGAAGGATTAGCCGAGGAACTAGGAGTGTTGGCCGAGATGCCGGGAATGTGTGCCGGTAAAGAAGAGATCCTCGGCACTTTATCAGAAAGGCTCAAGTTTTCAGGATTTTTCTTCGACACATCAGAATAATGTGTGGAATAATGAGATTGGGTCGAAACAGAATCAAGTTGGGCCGAGGGGATCATGGGGCTGGCCGAGGAAGGAGTGTTGGATTGAGTATGTCTCGGCACATTTTGGAATTGGGCCAAGAAATCTGAAATTTGCTTCGACCCATCTGAGTTATATGTTGAAAGATTAGTTTGGGTCGAAATAGAATCAAGTTGGGCTGAAGGGATCACAGGGTTGGCCGAGACATGGGCCAAACAAGGAGTTTTACTCGGCAAGTTTGGAAATTGGGCCGAGTAATCAGAAATCTGTTTCGGCCCATCATTATTAAACATCAAATTATGTGTTTGGGTCAAGGAAAGTTCAGGTTGGGCCGATGGATTTATATGGGTGCCCAAGGGATGGGCTTGAGGCACATTAAGGCCCGGTGGAATTTGAGATTGGGCCTAGCCTTTCAAAATCTGATCCGTGCGTTCCAAATTGAGGCCCATGGGGAGTGTTTGAGACGGAAATAAGGAAGAGGCCGTGAGGGATTCAAATTCCTTGGATTTTGGAGGCATGGGTGGAAGTTGAGGATTTGTAGGGATCTCCCCAACAACCTTAGATTTGTCCAGATTCATCTCCATGAAAGACCGTAGTTTAGCATGGAAGGAAGGATTTGAAACATGTGATTTTAGAAGAGAAAGAAGATGATCATCATCACCAATGGAGTTAGCAATCGAAGACGACAAGGCTACATCATCTTCCATAACAAGAACACACCAAAACCAGCCCTAATGGCCGATGCTAAAAACCAGAAAAAAACGAACAAGAAAAACACCAAGACGATCGGAAAAAAAATAAAAAAAATAAAAAACTAACCGATAAAATGATGGAGCACAAGATTGCGATCACAACCATATAAAATTTGTTGAATTTGAACGGTGAAATTCGCCGGAAAAATCATGTTGAAAGTAATCTGCAAAAAACGCCGTGAGTTGAGAAGAGAGAAGAGAGCATTTGCGTGGTTTAGGGTTTGGGTTTGGTTCAGGGTTTAGGGTTTAGGGTTCAGGGTTTAGGGTTTAGGGTTTTTTTTAATCAAACACCCATGATGGGTGGGGCATTATGGTACCATCCCCTGGCCTGCATATAAATCATCAAACAAATACATCGTGCAAAATACATCAATCAACCCACGCTTCCCTAACAGACAATAGGCAAAGTAGCAAACCAAACCATAAACCTAATCATCGACCAAAAATACAGAAAACATGCCAAAAATAATCAAGATCTGATCTCACGGAATCTGAAACTCGGGTAACCAATCTGATCCATCCTAACAAGTGCCAAGCATGGCCGAGGCATCGAATGGTTATCAAGTACCTGCAAACCATGACCTGTCATCCCTAATCGAGCCAGAAAATCAGCCGGCCGATTACCTTCTCGAAAGATGTGGGTAATCCTGGACTGTGTCTGAGCTAAGCAATCACGAATCCTGATCAGAGCATGCTGGATCTGCCAAGGTCCCGATCGGGTGGACTGTAGGAGAGAAACCACAACAGCTGCATCCAACTCCAGCCACACAGGACGATCATACTGTCGAGCCAGAAGTAGACCCTGTAAAACAACCTGAATCTCCGCATCGAAGCTAGACGAGGCCTGCAACGGAATATGGAAGGCCAACATCAAGCCCCCATGGTGATCCATAATGAGTCCACCCCCCGCTGCTGCACCTGTCAACCTGTCAAACGAACCATCTGTGTTCAGCTTTATCCACGGCGCCGGAGGAAGAAGCCATCTAACCGGTCTCGAAACGAGCTGTCGAGGGACGGCCATCGATATGGGCATGAAATCAACTGTCGGGAACGAGCCCCGCCAATGGATGTGAAGAAGCTTCCTCGCCGTGACCAGGAGAAACAAGTGGTGCTCAACCTGCCAAATCACATGAGAAGCTCGAAAAGGAACATCACGGTGTTTGTGACTGTTCCTCTCCATCCAGGTAAACCAAAAGATCAAGCAAGGAACAAGAAAGCAGATATGTGGAGTGTGTGCATGTGGAATCACCTGTCTCCAGAAGCTCATGACCTGTGATATATCAGAAGTGCCAGGTAGTGTGCAGTGAAACCATGCAGCAAAATGATTCCAAACAGATCGCACAGCGTCATTCAAGAGGAAAAGATGAGAAAGAGACTCAACCTGAGGGGACGACCTAGAACAACAAAAGCATCTAGAAGCGATAGAAATACCTCGAGACTGAAGTTTTGTGTCCACAGGAAGCCTATTACGAAGGAGACGCCAAAGAAAGACAGACATGGTCGGGGTCAGGAAAGGGGACCAAATGAGACAAAAGAGGGGCCGATTCGGTTTTCTCGCTCCGATAAATTCCCAAGTAGAAGCCAACGAAAAATTCCCATGAGGAGTCAGTTTCCAACGCATGACATCATCCCCCTCCGGCATCAGAGGCACCCGAGCCATCTCCTCAAACAACTCCTCAGATAGACCCATATCATCCACCAACCTCCCACGGTGTCTCTCCAAATCCCACTGTCGACCCTGCCAAAAAGTGTTGACGCAATAATGCCCCAACCTAGTATCCGGGAATAAGGAGACCAACGGCTGATGACCAACCCAAGTATCATCCCAGAAACTGCACTGACCTGATCCGAGAGTCCAGAAAATATGCTGCTGAGCCTGAATCCCAATCTGAACAATCCGTTTCCACGGATGGCTAGCATGTCGAGGAATCTGGGTTCGTCCTGGGAAAAGATAACCATACTTTGCCCAAAGGAACCGAGCCCATAAGGAGTTCTGTTGTCTGAATCTCCACCAAAGCTTGTACCCAAAAGCCACCGACAGATCCTGAAACCGGCGAAGACCGAGACCACCCTCCGACGTCGGCAAACAGATATCCTCCCAACTGACCCAATGAGTCTTCCTCTGTGCAGTGGAAGATCCCCAGAAAAACCGAGCAAGAATCTGCTCCAACTCCTTCAGAATATATAAGGGTGGATCAAGAACCTGTAGATAGTACAAGGGGAGAGTGGATAACGTACTCCGTATAAGAGCCAGCCGACCACCATGAGAAAGATGTCTATGAGCCCAACCATGCACACAATCCATCATGCCCTGCTTCAACCGCAAAAAAAGCTCCCCTCTTAGAGGCCCCTTATAAATAGGGATCTCTAAATACACCAAAGGCAACGATCCAAGCTGAAAACCCGTGAGAGCCTGAACCCTCAGAGCCCACTCCCCAACAAACCGCTGATGCAAGAAGAAATTACATTTTGGAATGCTCACCATCTGACCCGTCGCCAACGAATAATGCTCCAAAAAATGCATGAGAGAGATGAGCCCATCCTCGACTGCTCGAGTGAAGATGATGATATCATCGGCATAGGATAGATGAGAAACAGGAAAACCACCATGAGTCCGATAAATCATGTCCGGCCTGTCCCCAATCAGAGAATCCAACCCCTTGGAAAGGTAATCTGCCACCAATACGAAGAACGAAGGAGAAAGGGGGCCACCCTGCCTCAGGCCTCTCGACGAAGGAAAAAAACCCGACGGACACCCATTCATCAAAACTGAGAACCAGCAGTGCTCAACACATAATCCGATCATGTCAATCCGTCTCTCCGGGAATCCCATGCGGGACAGAGCCAATCGTAAAAAGGGCCACTGTACACGATCATATGCCTTTGCCATGTCAAGCTTGATTGCCAAATTAGGAACTCCACCCGGTATGTTCAAATCATGGATCAGCTCCTGCGCCAACAATATGTTATCACTGATGGCCCTTCCCTGCGTAAATCCGCTCTGATTCTGAACTACCAACAAAGGAAGAAGAGGGGCAAGCCGATTATTCAGGATTTTGGAGATGATTTTGTTCGTCACATTGCATAAACTGATAGGCCGATACTCTGCCCAAGAAGTGGGGTGGGCCTTCTTAGGCAGAAGCACAATCGTCGTCGCTGTGAAGCTCCTCGACATCTGATTCCCTGAAAAGAAATCCCAAACAGCTGCCTGTATATCTGACTCCACAATCTCCCAACAGTGCTGAAAGAAAAGAGAAGAGAATCCATCTGGCCCCGACACACTAGTCGGATCAATCCCAAAGACAGCATCCCGAATCTCCTGAGCAGAAGGTAGATCACATAACCTGGAGGTGTCAACTGAAGATGGGATGGATGAAAATAAATCATCCTGCGGCGTGGCTAGGAACTCCGTGTCAGAAGACAGAAGATGCTGGAAGAACGACGCTGCAGAAACTTGAAGAGCTTCCGGGTCAGATATGGTCTGTCCATCTATCACTATGGAATGTATCCGAGATCGAACTCGCTTCTGTTTCACTAACCCATGGAAGAACTTAGTGTTTCGCTCCCCCTCCACAACCCATCGAACCGCCGCTTTCTGTCGCCAAAAATCTTCCTCCACAGCAGAAACTCGATTATAGATCGCTCTACATCGATTAAGCTCCATGGAGTTCTGAGGTGATGGATCAGCATGAAACAGCTCCTGAGCATGAGCCACATCCTCACTAGCACTACGGACCTTATCAAAAATATTCCCAAACTTATTCCAATTCCACCATTTTAACCGGCGTTTCACTGCTAGCATCTTCAAGTGCAAATTACTCATACCATACAATCCAGAATCAAAATTCCAAGCTGCTCGAACCTTATCCAAAAACTCATGATGTCGGACCCACATATTCTGAAACCGAAATGAAGCTCTAGATGGTGTGTTCGAAAAAGAGCACCGAATCAGAAGGGGTGAGTGATCAGATGAAATACGAGGGAGATGTCGTACAGTAGAAATGGGAATCACCGAGTTCCAAGACTCACTGTATAATACTCTATCCAATCTCTCCTGAAGACCTTGCCGTCCCCACGTGAAAGCCGAACCCTCATACCCTGCATCCAACAAACCACAATCCGCAATAGCCTGCCATAATCCATGGAAAATCATCAACCTCTTGGGAAATACGTCTCATATCATCCCAAAGCTCCCTCCGACCAACTCTATCACACTTAGCATAGACAAACGACATGTAAATAGGTTGTGGAAAAATTGCCGCAACAATCCTCATATGAAGCAACTGATCAGAATTAAATATAATCTCAAACTGCAATCCAACTCTTAAAAAAAAACCCAAATTTTGTTCGTTCTATTGGCCACCCCGGTTGCTAGGCCAAATCTACGTTGGAAAAAAGGAAAAGCAGCAGGTATCATAGGTTCCATAATTCCCACCACAGACGGGTTATGCTCCCGAATCAAATTATGCAACTGTCTTTGAGACACAGTCCAGGATTACCCACATCTTTCGAGAAGGTAA